>CM058046.1:25228780-27628780 GCA_030169165.1 Centaurea solstitialis
ATGATTACCAGAAACTCTAATGTCCAGTCTAGTTTGGTATGGTTTGGTTTTGATTCGGATGTGGAATTGAATTTCATTCCTATCCAATCCACGGGATTTTGAAATCCCTCAACTGGGGTCGGTGGGATGAAATTCGATTCCATTCTAAATCTTACAAACCAAATGCATATTCCATATCCTTCAAAACGATTTAGACTTTTGTCTAAATGCTTTATAATATAGTATATAGACGGGTCAGGTTCAAATGGAAACTCATTTTTCATTGTGAACATGAGGAGAACTCGAGAGCGTGCCACATGGTATATTCAATGAATATCATGTATTATTCAAAGTGAATAAAACTTAGGCGCCATTCACGTGTATTCACTATGAATGACGCCTAAGCTTTATTCACTCTGAATAATAATACATGATATTCATAGTGAATATGCCAGGTGGAGCGATCTTAGCGGTTCTCATGTTCACAATCAATTTTGAGTTTTCATTTGAACTTTCGTCTAGTATAGATTGCTTAATTTATAGTGTTACATGTAGATGCTGCAGCAGAAACATATATCCGGAAACTGCTACCCATGGTTGATTGCTCATAACGATGATAGCGGACACCAGATCTTCTACAACATCCATGACGTGCAGACTTCTTATCGATGTCGAATCCCTGAGTTGGTCGGGAAACGTATCCGAGCGTGTTTCCATGGATGGCTTATTCTCTCCGACGATGACCATACAAACTGGTTTCTTTGGAACCCTCCAGCAGCCAACTCAACCTTGCTTCGCCTCCCGCGTTTGCTTCTGGAATCTCGTCCCATGTGTTATTTGTCGTCCCCACCTGATGTTCCTGGTTCTATTCTCTTGTTGGCGAGAACCGATAAACCTAACTTTGTTTTCTGTAGGTTAGACCATAAAAGAGAAAGTTTAAGATGGATCGAGATGTCGTACGCTAAACAGCTCAGTAACATAACTAGCCGGGATGAGGACAAGCTAGTTTCGTTAACCTGTTGGAATGGTGAAGTGTATGCCGTCGCGTCCTATAGTGCTTGTGTCGTAAAAATTCACATTGTGGTTAAGGAGAAATCAGTCAAAATAAGTTTGTTGCTATTTGTTAACATACCCAAACCTCCAAATTACTCTAGTCGAGCTATCCTTTTGTTTAATTTCTTGTTAGGATCTTCTTTAGAACTATTATTCATTTCTGTAGGTATTGTTGATGTACATAAGCCAAAACCTCTTAATGTATATTTGTTTAAACTGGATATGAGCAGCATGGTGTGGGTGGAAAAGGAAGACTTGAAAGACACTTCGTTATACGTGGAGCTTGAAGGTGAGGTTTTCAGCTGTGCCGTTGTCTCAGAAATTGCGGGTGGTTATGTACACATTATTCGCAAAAGCGGCAAAGTACTACATTCATACAATGTCAAAGATAAAACCATCTCTATGTCTTTTTTAATGCATTATCTTGACTTGCCACCAAGCTATGCCGCGCTATGGCCAATGCCTGACCCTGAATTTAGGTATTATTGCCTTTCTTCAATTCCACATCATCATTTAAATTATACATGTTTTACTTGTTTTTATTTCTAACCGGTCTTCAATTTATTTTTGTCTAGATTACAAAGTGATGGTAAGTGCAAAGCTAAGGAAGATGAGATGGTGGTAAAGGTAGTAGTGCAGGAGGAGGAGGAGGAGATTGAAGCAGATCATGTGCTGAATCTTCCGTTTCATGTTTTGAAAATGATGTTGGAGTTTTGTGTTGGTGTCGAGTACCTTAACTTTCGTGCTACATGCAAACTTTGTCATCTAGCAGCACCTCTGATTGACAAAAAAGTGCCGCAAAGGAGACTGAAGACGTATTCATTAGTTTCTTCACCATGGCTGATGGTGTTTGACAGACGTGGAGGCATCTTTACTTTCACAGATCCCATGTTTGGTGACAACTACTTTATAAGAGCAAAAGATATCGTTTCTAATGGCATAGTAGTGTGTTCCGGTTACGGTTGGTTGCTGCTGCGTTTTGGGGACTATGGTCTGGCCTTCTTTAACCCTTTCACAAGCGAAATCCTTGAGCTTCCTGCAAAATGGAACTTTGCCATAAGTTTTGGTTTCTCAGCACCACCAAATTCCCCGGATTGTATGGTGGTCGCGCTTTCAAGGTATGATGGTTTCTTCCACTTTGTAGCTGGGGAACCAGTTTGGCATTCATTGGATATTGCTGATGCCTCCCCTACATCTTCCGTCGAGTTTCCAACTTTTTGTGGTCGAGATGTTTATGCCTTGCGTAATAAGGCGGAAGTTGATGTTTTCAGAGAAGTAGGCAATGGTTACGTGTGGGAGGTCGTTATAGACCGGCTCCCAACAATAGGTAGTTGCTCTGCGGTAGAGTATTTCCTAACAACATGCAATCAACATCTTTTGTTATTGATGGTGGGAGATTTTGGTGAAGCAGTTGAGGTATTCAAGTTGACTGAAGAACTAGAATGGGAGAAAATGGATGGTTTAGGAAGGCATGTGATTTATGTTTGTGAAGCATTAGCAACGTGTCTCTGCATGGCCGCTAAAACACCAGAAATGGAGAACAAGATCATTTTTACAAGATTGCATTCCAAGAACGGGAAGGTTATGTTTTACTCTCTGGAAACACGCAAGTTTCACACGTTTGATGGCAAGAATATTGCCCTCGAAACTAGTCTCGAGGATTTCTATCCGCATACCTTCAGTCATACCTACAATCATGCTTGGATTGAACCAACTTGGTGCTAGCTTTTAGCCAACTTTACTTGGATTAGTAGTAATTAGTATTAACTATTATTTGATTGTTTACTTCTTTTGAACAATATTGTCGTCGATTTTTGAATTTTGAATCATCTATTCTCTACTACTATATAAAGATTCTGTTATAGTTTTTTTTTTCTGTACATTAGCGTTCCAATTTGGCTTCGAACTTTCAATTTCACAGGTGACTAGAGCTAGAGGCCTGCGAATTTGCAAAACTTTTCATCTATGTGTTTTGGTTTTGAGAATTGAGATTACCCACAAATTGAGTGAAGGTCTAAAAGAAAATACACTTTTATCTTTGAAGATCATAATTGGTTACTTTTGTTTCTTAACAAATTAGTATGAAATGTTCGGTTTTAGACTAATAAGAAACAACTTTGCCTTCAGAAATTCTAAAAAACACTTTTAGGGGAACAATCTGTCGTAACATTGTTTCCTTTTTTCTTAACAAATTAATATGAAATGTTTAGGTGCATGTTTTATGGCCAATCAACGAGGCGTGGGTTTGTAGCTTGGTCGAGATGCATCTGCAAGCGGTAAGTAAAGTTGTTAAATTTTTTTATATGTATTAAGACTTTAAGATCGCTTTGCATATTTTGTTTAATTGCTTTGTTGTGTTATATGTGTATAAGCATGCAACACACGGACCGAGATTACAATGGTGTAGTTGATTACTATTCAAAGGTTTTTTTTTACGTTACTCATGATGGTCAAGTTCAAATATGAACTCAACTTTCGTTGTAAACGTGAGGACCACTAGTATCGCGCCATGTGGCAATATTCAGTCTGAATATTCATGCTTTATTCAGACTGTCTGAATAAAGCTGTGCGCGCATGCATACTGAATAAAGCTTGGCGCAAATTCAGATTGCCACATGACGCGATTTTGTTTTGTCCTCACGTTCACAATGAAAGATGGGTTCACATCTGAACTTTCCTCTACTCATGATTTCATATAAATTGAACCTAAGTGCATATCTTTAGAGTTGTTCTATGTTCATCTACATACCGTGCTCTTAAGAAGAATTTTGGAGAAGGCCCGAAGAAGCCAATTCACGATAAGAGGTACTTTCTTTGTTTTTATTGCTCGTTTAAACGTTGAAATTAATGACATGATCAATTTCTTCGCCAAAAGTCAATAATGATCTTTTTAGATGCAAGTATTTATACTACCTACTAAGCATTAGAATGGCTGAAAGAGCTAAATATAAAAGGAACAGGCATAAGACATCTTAATTCCACAAAGCATTTTTTCGTTTGTGTATTGTTTGGTTTAGATGGCTTCTTGAGTTGTTTGTGGGTTTACGTCTTGAGTTGTATGTTGATATAATATTTGCTTGTTCTTCCTTGTTAATTGATTAGAAACTTGTATGTAAACTAGTGGCATGGTGAAGAGGCGGATTTTAAAGCTTCGTTTTCATGTGTGGATCAATTGAGGTCGTACTCTCATTATTACCATTTCTGTATCCATTATGGTCAGCTAATTCTATGTTACATGATTCATAAGAACCCGTTTATGTTCCATAACGTCGTGTTTGTTAACTCATAATGTATGTTAGTGGTTTAGAGTCTTAGAGGGTGTTTGGGATTGAGTTTTAAAACTCCTTATTGACTTATTGGCTTTTTGAAGAAGTCAATAAGTTTGGGTAATGTAAAAGTGCTTTTGAAACTCTATTTTGAAAAGACATGAAATGGTGTTTTTGAAAAGTAACTCATATCTGACTTTTTGATTTCAAAAGTGTTTTTTAACACAAACCTTTCTCAAAAAATTGATAAGCTAAGCCTAACACCTCAACTTATTGACTTTTACCACCACAAAAGCTAATCCCAACACTTTTTTAAAAACTCTTTTTTCCACCACCATTAAGCACTTTTTGACCTCAAAAAGCAATCTCAAACACCCGCTTAGTATCTAGTTAGCAGTCACCAATCTCATTCAGTTAGGAATGAAGTTTGATGTGTAATACTAAAATTGGACTTTCAGGTTGGACATCAAAATGAAGATGGAAAAGATCGAGCATGGAACCCCGTTTGCCTTATTGGTTGGTTGGCAATAAGAGGTATTTATGTTGTTTTGTTAAGCATCTTAACGTTGATCATTTAAACTTTGAAATTCATATGACATGATTAACTTTTTGGCCACTATCTTTTTGAAATTCATATGACACATGATTAACTTTATTCGTAAACGTTTCATAAACGACCCCACACGTTACGATTTTTGTCAATTGAGCATGAAAACCACTGAGAATTTCACCTGATAAGAGACATAACAAAGGCCAAGAGACTTGCTCGATAAGTGATGAAAATGACTTTTACCCGGTAAGCGCTTACCAGGTTGGAAAAATTTACCAATAATCAATTTTGATGTTCGAAAAAATATACGATAAATAAGTGAGGTAATGTCCTTGCCATTAAGCGCTTATCCCAAAACTGTTTGGTAAACGACCTCTTAGTAACACAATATGTGTCATTTCCTTCTTTAATCAAGACTACACGAGTGAGTTTGCAGCTCGACTAATGGAAGTAAAATTTCATCAGTGAATTTTTCCATTTGTCTTGCATATGAGGATAAACTGATCATTTTATCCTTGAAATCTGAGATAGCAACGTACTAAATAGTTTTTCTAAAGTTTATCTTCATATTTTCCATGTTTCTTGTCATTAATCAAGCTTTGGTAGAGATCACCGGAACCAACTAATTACGACGGGTGCTGACAACCTTCGCGGATGCAATGGCTGATTTCATGCAAAGTTCGACAAGTACATGGACGATAAACAGATGCATTTCAACGCTCGGTAGATTGAAATATTAAACGAGTTCTCGCGAAAACTAAATTCGAGTGTCGGATTTTCCAACTATATTTTTTCACAAGATCCGGGTTTTAGAGGACACTAACGTGATTTGGCTGCCTTGTTTGCTTCCCGACTCCGTGTTTCGTTTCTTGCTCGAAAAGACTAGTTGTAGATTTTAAAACAAAATTCTATAGCAAAGCAATCAGCCATAATAGTTCCCGTTAACAACATTAACCACAGTCACAACGATAATCGCATCTTAACGTTCATATATGTTGGGTTATTTTGGATAGCAGAAGTATCGGGTTGAAGAAAAGATTTAAGTCTGGTTATGACTGCTGAAGAAAGTTATTACTGCTTGGAGGAAGGGTTGTTAATACTGCAGTAGTAATGGATACAAGAGAAGACTTAATGAAGAGTATCGCTGCTATCGCTCATTAATGCTGCTGGAAGAAGAATTAGAAGTAGTAATGGTTATTACTGCTTCTTATTATTACTGCTAGTAGTTATTGCTGCTAGTTAGTTTAATAGTTGTAGTTAATGCTTCTCTTTGTTATTGCTGCTTCTAATGAGACGATAAGGATGACAATCTGTTTGTTGTGATAAGGAAAAGATTCCGAATATCTTGGAATTTGTTTAGAAGATTTGTTTTCCTTTATGCTTATCTGGTAATCTGTATTTATAGTTGAATTAGAATAGATTACGAGATATCTTTTTGTTTTTAGAGAAAATCAGAACCTGAAGAATTCTCCTAGCAATAGAGAAGTATTGCTCGTCTACTAGAGATCTGTTCTTGTAGATTGAGGTTTTGTGAGTAAGTTTGTAATTGAAATTATTGAAGTAAAGCAAGTTTACAGTCCATTGTTTTGATTCCAATTAAAGTTTTATTCCGCAATACTTTAATTTGTTTTTCTGAGTGTTTGTTTCTTGTTGAGAAATCGATCCTGACAAGTGGTATCAGAGCCATAAACTCAGAATCCGAATTCAAACATGGACTCTCAAGAAGGCGTTTTTGCAAATAAGGTTCCCATGCTCAAACCAAACGAGTTTGACATGTGGAAAATTCGAATCAGGCAACACATGTTGCTTATAGACTATTCCATGTGGGATGTCATTGAGAATGGCCCTGCAGAAAGAAAAGCTGGAGAAGATGGAGTTGTACCTCCACCAAGGACTGATGCAGAAAGAAAAGCAAGGCAGATTGAGATGAAGGCACTAAGTACTCTACTTTTTGCTATCCCAAATAAATATCAACATCAATTCATGAATTGTGAAAATGCTAAAGTTCTTTGGCAAGCACTGGAGAGAAGGTTTGCAGGATCCAAAAGCACCAAAAGAAACCAAAAGGCAATTCTCAGACAACAATATGAGAACTTTGTGTCTACAAAGAATGAGACTATGACTCAGACCTTTGATAGATATAATAAACTCATAGGAGAATTGGTCACTGTTGGAGTGAAGATTGATAATGATGACATCAACAGGAAATTCCTTAGGTCACTAGGAGAAGAATGGACCATGTACACTGTGTCTCTAAGACAGAGTGAAGATCTGGAGGACAAAGAGTTGGATGATCTTTATAATGATCTTAGAGTGTTTGAAGCTGAAGTTGAGGCTAAAAGAAAGCCTATTGGATACTCTCATAACACTGCACTTTTGTCCAATGAGTCATCTCAATTCAATGACTCAAATTCTCAAAATTCTGGTGCTAGTGAATCATTTAATGCTGCAAAACCTAATTCTGGAGTTGATCAAACTCTTGAAGCTTTTCTTGCTAGCCATGTCAAGACTTCATTAATCAATGAAGATCTTGAACAAATCAGTCCAGATGATTTGGAAGAGATGGACATAAAATGGCAAATGGCCATGCTTACCATGAGGATAAAGAGATTTATCAAGAGGACTGGAAGGAACAATTTTGGCATGAAGAGAGAAGATGGAGCAGGATTTGATAAGTCAAAAGTAAGATGCTATAAGTGCAATGATCTTGGTCATTTTGCAAGAGAATGCAAGGGGAATGCTCCACAGCATAAGCATCAGCACAAGTTCAACAAGAATTCAAGTGGAAGTTCTTCATAAGCCTTGGTTTCACAAGAAGGGTTTGGTTTTGATTGGAGTGATCAAGCAGATGAAGCTGTTCAAAATCAAGCTCTTATGGCAGAAATCAAAGAATCATCATCATCAGAGATACCAAGTGAGGTAATTTCTAAACTTTGCTCAAAATCTTGTATTGATACTGTTCAGAAGTACATGGATCACAATCAAAGTATGTGTGACAGTATCAAAAAGCTCGAACAGTTTAGGAGAGAGTCCAATGAGGTCATAGGAAGTTTGGAGGATCAAATCAAAGCTTATCAAGCAAATGAACTCCAATTTGAATATGATCAAAACTATTGGAAATGGGAGAAGAAGGAATATGAGATTAAGTTGTCCAAAAGCAGGTCTGAATTAGAAAAGGTCAGAGTTGAGTTAGAACAGTCCAAATCTGATCTTGAGAAATTCTCTAAAGCCTCAAAGGCTATGGATGAAATTCTGAAGGCTCAGATTAATGATGACCTTAAAAGAGGAATAGGGTATCATAATACACCACCACCCTACAACAATAATTACATTCCTCCAAAGTCTAACTTTGCTGATAGACTTGACACTGAGGAACTGAAACTAGGACTAACTGAAGTAGATCCTATAGAGGGAGAAGTTGAGGACTTAGGAGGAGAAGGAGAATATAGGAAGAAAGAAAAAGAAAAATCTGTCCCTGAAGATAACCACATTCTAACAAATGAGAATGGTGGTAGACCTTTTGTTGAGAGCCATAAAGTGGTAAAGGAGAAGGGTAAGAGTAAGATAAATGCACAATCCTCTGAATGTGATCCTAGTTCATCTAAACAGTCTCAATATAAAAGAGGAAATCAAAGAAATTGGAACAACCAATGGGCTAAAAGCCATGGTATTGATCTTAGCAAAATCAACAGACCAAAACCATGTTTTATCTGTTGTAAAATCAACCACTTAGCTAAAGATTGTTACTTTAACCCAATCAATCATAGACATTCTTTTCAAAACCACAAGTCATCTATGATTGTAAGGAAAAAGCAACAGTTTCAGGCAAAGAAGGTTGAATTTATCAACAAGAAAGTTGTTTCAAACCATAACAGAAAGTTTCAATCAAAAGAAAAGGTTCTGAAGAAAAGGGGTGAAACTAAATCTGTAAGGATGACTGCCAAATGGGTGCCAAAAGCAGTGGTACACAATACTGCTACTCCTGATAAAAGCAGTAATAACAGTGAAAGCAATAAGAAAATTACTGCTGCAAGCTGCAGTGGTACGCTAGTTAATACTGCTTCAAGCAGTAATAAGAACAATGCTACTCCGGTTATTACTGCTTCTACCCCTGAAAAGAAAAAGCCCTACATTGTCACAAAATACTCAAGTCATGAAATTCCAAGTAAGGATTATATGCTGAAACTCAACAGATTGGCTGAGTTTAAGTATGTAAATGATAAAGGTGAACCCAAGACCATATTGGCTTGGGTTCCCTCAAGACACTGATAGGTTTGACTTCATGTGCAGGGCAACCAAGGAAAGGGAAAGAATCTGTGGCATGTAGACAGTGGTTGCTCAAGGCACATGACAGGCATCATGTCTCTACTTGAAAACTTTAAACAGTTCAATGGTGGACATGTTGCCTTTGGTGACAATCCAAAGGGAGGAAAGGTAAGTGGGAAAGGTAATATCTCCAAAGGAAAAATGACCTTTGAAGATGTGTACTATGTTGAGCAACTAAAGTACAACATGTTAAGTGTATCACAGGTTTGTGACAAGAAACATAGTATATTGTTTAATGATGAAGAGTGCATGATACTTTCACCTGAGTTCAAAATAGTTGATGAAAATATGATACTATTGAGAGCTCCCAGAAAGGACAATGTTTACTGTTTGGACTTGGAGGATGTTTCCTCTAAATCATCCTTAAATTGCCTATTGTCAAAAGCTTCTTTGAGTGAATCATCTTTATGGCACAGAAGGATGTGTCACATGAATTTCAAAAACATGAACAAATTGGTCAAAGGTAATTTGGTTAGAGGATTACCTACAAAAGAATTTTCATGTGATGATCACTGTGTTTCATGTCTAAAAGGCAAACAACACAAATCCACTCACAAGTCCAAAGAAGTAAACACAATCTCTGCTCCTTTACAGCTTTTACATATGGATTTGTTTGGCCCTACAAATGTGATGAGTATTGGTAAGAAATCATATTGTTTGGTCATTGTTGATGATTACTCAAGATTTACTTGGGTCTTCTTTCTGAGAACAAAGGATGAGACAAGTGGACTGATCAAACCCTTTGTAATTAGAGTAGAAAACAAGACAAATCTGAAAGTAAAAGTCATCAGATCAGACAATGGTACAGAATTTAAAAATGCTGATTTGAATTTGTTTTGTGAATCAAAAGGAATTGAGAGACAATATAGTGCTCCTAGAACTCCTCAGCAAAATGGTGTTGCAGAGAGGAGGAATAGAACACTTATTGAAGCTGCAAGAACCATGTTAGTTGATTCAAAACTACCTGTTACTTTTTGGGCAGAAGCAATAAATACTGCATGCTATGTTCAAAACAGGGTTCTTGTAGTTAAGTCAAAAGGAAAAACCCCATATGAACTCTTTGAGAAAAAGAAACCTTTTATAGGATTCTTAGTACCTTTTGGGTGCCCTTGTACTATTCTCAATACCAAATCTTAACTAGGTAAATTTGACAGCAAATCAGATGATGGATTTTTTGTTGGATACTCATCACAAAGTAAGGCACTTAGAGTATTTAATAGCTCATCTAGAATTATTGAAGAAAGTGACAATGTCAAATGCAATGAGCACACTCCAAATGCACCTGGAACTGGTCCAAATTGGCTATTTGACATTGATTCACTTACTAACTCTTTGAATATGAGCTTTGCAGTTGAAACAGGGTCAAATGCAGATAAGTCAAAGGAGACTGAGACACCTTTTGTCATGTTTCCAATGCCCACTGTGGATCCTATTGAATTCTGTTGTGCAGACAAGGAAGCAGAGTCAGAAAAGGAAAGTGATGAGAATGCTGGCACAAGGGAGACTACAGAAAGCCAGGTTGAGGAAGAAAGTCTTTCTGAGAAGAATATCACTTTAAATGATCCAGTGTCACTTCAAGAAGAGGATGCAGATGGCTCACAATCTTCAGATATGAGTATCATAGATCCTCAACTCTTTAATCAAGAGGGATATCTTGATAATCCCCATTCTTCAGATTTGACTCTCATAAATCAGCCTGAACCCCATACCAATGTGATTGATTCTCCTGTTGTTAATGAAGAAGGTGATGCATATGACTCCAATTTAGGAATAAACCTTCATGAAGAACCTCTGCACCTCACCCGGACTCAAAAGAATCACCCATCTAGTTTGGTGATTGGGGATATTCAATATCCCATGATCACAAGAAAACAGTGTAAAGATTTGGGTTTTCAAAATCCACATTCAGCAATGATTTCTTGTTTTCTCTCTCAATCTGAACCAAAGAAGGTATTTGATGCAATGAAAGATCCAAGTTGGATAGAGGCTATGCAAGAAGAATTGCTTCACTTTGTGCTACAGCATGTATGGGATCTAACTGATCTGCCTAAGGGGCATAGGGCAATTGGCACAAAATGGATCTTTAGAAACAAGAAGGATGAGAGAGGCATTGTGATAAAAAACAAAGCAAGGCTAGTTGCACAAGGATACACTCAGGAGGAAGGAATTGACTATGATGATGTTTTTGCACCTGTTGCAAGAATTGAAGCCATAAGACTGTTCCTAGCCTTTGCCTCATACAAAAGGTTTAAGGTGTATCAAATGGATGTAAAGAGTGCATTTCTGTATGGAAAGATTGAAGAGGAGGTGTATGTGTGTCAACCTCCTGGTTTTGAAGATCCAAACTTTCCAGACAAAGTCTACAAGCTTAGGAAGGCATTGTATGGTCTGCATCAGGCACCAAGAGCATGGTATGACACATTGTCTACCTATCTCTTGGAAAATCAGTTTGAAAGGGGAGTGATAGACAAGACACTGTTTATCAAGAAGAAGGGATTAGATCTGTTGCTGGTACAGATCTATGTGGATGATATTATTTTTGGTTCCACTAAGGAGGAGATGTGCAAAGAGTTTGAAGATCTAATGCACAAGAGATTCAAGATGAGCTCAATGGGGGAACTGACATTCTTTCTAGGGCTGCAAGTCAAGCAGAGGAATGATGGAATCCTCATAAACCAGTCCAAATATGTCAAGGATATGCTCACAAAATTTGGCTTTCTGGATGCCAAATCAGCCTCAACACCAATGGAGACTCATAAGCAACTGACAGTTGATGTTGAGGGGGAGGAAGTAGATGTGCATCAATACAGATCTATGATTGGATCTCTCATGTATCTAACAGCTTCAAGACCAGACATCATGTTTGCAGTGTGTGTCTGTGCAAGATTTCAAGTAAGGCCTAAGGAGTCTCATCTTCAAGCAGTCAAGAGAATTTTTAGATACTTAAAGGGACAACCCAGATTGGGTCTGTGGTACCCTTATGAATCTCCTTTTGAACTCTTGGCCTATACAGATAGTGATTATGGAGGTGCAAGCTTGGATAGAAAATCCACTTCAGGTGGATGTCAGTTCTTGGGTGCAAGACTTGTGTCATGGCAGTGTAAAAAGCAAACCACCGTTTCAACATCCACAGCAGAAGCAGAATATGTAGCAGCTGCACAATGCTGCTCACAGGTTTTATGGATCCAAAATCAGATGTTGGACTATGGTATGACTTTTCTTAACACTCCTGTATACATTGATAATAACAGTGCCATAAGCATTGTTAATAATCCTGTCAAGCACTCTAAAACCAAGCACATAGAAATCAAGTACGATTTCATTAGGGACTCAAATGAAAAGAAACTCATTCAAGTGTTGAAAGTGCACGCTGATTATCAATATGCTGATCTCTTCACAAAAGCATTTGATGTGGGAAGATTCAAGTTTTTGATCACTAGTGTTGGCATGATCAATTCTGAATAATGTTTCTTTATCTGTTAGTTGTCACTTTATTTGTAACTTCCTGTACTATATTTGTATGCCTCAAGATGTGTATAATGTGTTTCTCTAGTGATTTCAGTGGTTCAGATGTAAAAAGAGTCATTATTGCTGCTGGAAGTGGCAGTCACATGTTACTACTGCTGGAAGTGGCATTCGGATGTTACTACTGCTGGAAGTGGCATTCGGACTTTACTACTGCTGGAAGTGGCATTCGGACTTTACTACTGCTGGAAGTAGCATTTGCAAGTTATTACTGCAGGAAGTGGCATTCATACATTATTGCTGCTAATCGGGCACATAGGGATTTTTGCTGTTCTAGGGTTTCTCTTTATTACTTCTCCAACTGTTAATGCTGCTATTTCATTATTGCTGCTTTTAACTAACTTGGAAATGTATAAATAGCCCCTGCATCACCGCCTTTTTCACAACGGCTATTTTCAAAACCCTAACTCCGAAAACCCTTGGTATTCTAAGGCGATTTCTTGCGATTTTGTGAACTTCTGCTAATTTCGATCGATTGTATACTTTCTTGCATCATATTCGAGTATTCTGACATTGAATTTCTTTTGTCATGGATGATCTGCAATTCAACGACGAGCACAACAAGGTTGGATTTCTATCCAAAGGGAAGAAATCTGAGGGTTTCAATGATATTGTGGATTTTCTTCAGGCATCCACACTTGCTCATGCTATACTGGTCAATCCAAAGATCTACATCAATCATCAAAAGGATTTTTGGAGGAATGCGCGCATAGAAACCCTCAACAACACCAAGGTTATTCAAACAACCGTGAGTGACAGGCCCTTGACAGTCTCTGAATCCACAATCAGAAGATGTTTACACCTAGATGATGAAGGAGGTGAGACTTCTATTCCTGCTTCTGATATTTTTCCTGCTTTGGCCCAAATGGGATATGAAGGCTCCCTTAAATCTTTGAAAATAAAGAAAAAGCACTTTGGCCATCAATGGAAGTTTCTTGTTCATATCCTTATACACTGTTTTTCTAAGAAGTCTTCGGATGGGATGAGTTTGGAAGCACTATTGCATCTGCATTAGTTTGTTTGGCTACATCCAGAAGATTCAACTTTTCAAACATGATTTTTGAAAATCTTGTGGCAAATCTGGATCCAAAATCTACATCAAAATCTTTTTACATGTATCCAAGATTTGTTCAAGAAGTGATTAACCTGGAATTGCCGGATGTACCTGCCACTGGTCAGACCTATAACAGGAATGACCCTTCTTTCAAGATGTTTTCTAACATGAAAAGAAGTGGCACTTCAGTTTTCACCCCATTGTTCCCTACAATGATGGGAGTGATTCCACCCACAGGTGAGGCATCAGGCTTGCAGCCTACTCATTCAAGCACACCCCCTGATGACCTACCCACACCTACCATCTCAAATATCCCTCAGTCCCCTGTTCAAAATACCCCCTCCCCTGCACTAAAAGTATATATATCAGAAAGATCAAAAGAGCTCCTTCGTCTTTTGAATCTACTCACCCTCAACCTAAAAGCCCTCTTGTGGAGCACTCTCCACTTGAGTTTATCCAAAGGGAAACCACAGGAGTGTCCCCCAACTCCAATGCTGAGGAGGTGCCCTCTGAGGAGATGTCAGGGCATGTGGATGGTGTGGCTCACACTACTGGTGTTGCACAAAGTGTGCATCAGGCCAGTGTGAACATAAATAAGACCCCCTCCACGGCAACTCTGAATGAGAAATCATTTAGAGGACCCAGGTGCCAAGAAACCATGGGAGTAGATAGTGTTTCAACTAGGTTGAAAACTGCTACTAAAATTCCCAAAGATCTAGCAAAGAAGGGTTCAACTTCTAAAGCTGGTGAGGGTAGTTTCTCACATAATGAATTGATGGCTGCATTAGCTGCAATGGCTAAAGATTTGAAGAACCATGATGCTCAGTTCCAAGATCATGCTTCCAAGCATGAGGAGACTGCAATCAGGATGGAGATTTTAGAGAAGATGGTCAAAACTCAGAATCAACTGGTTTCTGATGTATCCAAGAAGTGTCAAGCTCAGGGTGCTAGCGTTGCTGTGCAGAACATGCAAATTTCAGCCTTACAGAGGAGGTATGCTACTCTAGCTGCCTTCACAAAGGGGGAGAAGGTAAAGGCTAAGGGGGAGTTTAAGGTGAAGTCTGAGGTTGTGAAAGCAGCAGTATCAATGGATGAAAAGAAGCAGGATGATGACGTTAAAGAAAAGGAATCCACTGGGAAGAAAGATACCACAGAGGTGAATGTTGAAGAAAGGTTTGCTGCTGAAACTGTATTACCAAAAGCTACTCCTAAGGTGATTCCGACCAAGGGAATAGTGATCAAAGAGAAAGCTGAAGTGAAGAAGAATGAAAAGAAGAAGAGTGATCCAAAAGACAAGGGAAAGGGTATTATGATAGAAGAACCAAAGAAGAAAATACCAAAACATATTCCCAAGGAGATTGCTGAGGAAATGTCACTGAGAAAAATTGTCTCAATGATGACTGAAGATGAGCTAGAAAAAGCAAAGAAAGAAGCTGTTGAACAGGAAGCATCACTGGAATTGGCTAAGAAGCTGCAACAGGAAGAAGATCAAGCTGCAAAGAAATCTATTGTACCAAAGTCAAAACCACAGAAAAGGAAGGTTGTACCAAAGTCAAAACCACAGAAAAGGAAGGTTGCACCAAAGAAGGTTACAAGAAGAACAAAGCAAGTGTCCAAGGCTGAAGAGAGGAAAAGCAGAATCAAATTTCTTGTGAATGCTGTTGGTGGAACTGAGAGTATGTATGCTGGGTAGTCTGATGAGAAAGTTGAGGAAAGGTACAATCTGGAAAGAGATGCTATGCAGCAGAAGAAAGAAGAGGAAAAAGTGGTAGAAGAGGAAGAAGAAGAGATGCCTGTGATACAAAGAAGAAGCAAGAGAAAACATGATGTGGCTGTGGTAAGTGAGTCTGAGAATGAGAAGGAAGCTAAAAAAGAAAAGGAGCAAGAACAAAAGAAGGAGACTGAAAAAGAGAAAGAAGATGAGGAAGAGAAACTAAAGGAGAAAGATGCAAAGAGAAAGAAATCCATTGCTCACAAGAAGTCAGCTAAGAAAGCTAAGTTGATGCATGACTCAGCAGGATCTGAAATTATAGACTGGGATTCACAAGGGAAGGATGATCAGATTTCTTGGGTAATTGAAAGCAAAGGAGGAAAGTTGGACACTCACAGAAGCACATATCACTTGTTTTCAAGGCTGAGCATAGTTGATTTGAAGAAAATGTATGAAATCGGCTGTGTGAAGGATCCTAAAGGAAGAACAGAGATCGTTCAATTGATAGAAGATCTTAAAGTAATGTTTGCCTTTGAAAAATCAAGAGATGATTATAGGAAGAAGGAATCTGAGATGACTTGTGAGGCATTTGGAGGAGTTGGAGCAACTGCTTGGAGCACTTTCAAAAGAAACAGTGTGACAACTGTCAGTTTTGACCTTCAGGTTAGCTACTCGTTTAATCCACTCAGTAGCGTTTCCGTAGGTTAAAAACTAGTTATTTAAGTTTCTAAATGAAACTAGGTTAGTTTGCGTGAAAAATTTAGGCTAAAACCTAAAAGTCCCGAAAATTGCCCGAAAAGCCCGTACCGGTCCGAAATCGTCCGAAAATCCTATAATGCCAAAAATTTAAAAGTCAACTTATAAAATAAAAGACTTTGTTAAAAATATAAATAAACTGATCCAAATATTCCAAAACTACTTTCGAAAAAGTCAGTTTCTACCAAAAACGCGCTAAAAACCGACACTGCGTTGAATTAAGCAGTATAATTTTAAACCATTCAAATCATTTAAAAAAAAAGAAGAAAAAAGGGGATTGGCCTAAGTGGCCGGCCACCCCCCTACACCCACTCTCTCTCTCTCTCATTTCTCTCAAAACCATCATCACCCTCATTTTCCCACATCATTTTCAAATCACTCTCTCTCTAACCTTTTTCTCTCTCTAAAATTCTCTCTAACTCTCTCAAAATCCAGCCTTGATATCATCCAAATTCTGGAAATTTTGAAGGTTTTAAAGCTTGTTTAAGAGTGTTCTTAGTGTATTCAAAGGTAAGATACATTGCATAGTAGTTTAGCTTCGATTTTGAACCCATTTGGGTACTTTTCTTCATCTTTTATGAGGTTTTAACCTTCTTTGTTGGATGAACATCATCCTTGATGTTTGAGGAAGAGATTTAACCATGATAATGTGTTAAAACATTTGAAAGTAGTGAAAATCCATGATTTCTCCATAAAAACACAAGTTTGATGAGTAAAATCATTTGTTTTTGATGTTTTGATACTTGTTTTGAATAGAAAATTGTTTTGACGATGCATGCATGTGTTTTATTGTTATTCAAAGTTATTTCATTAAAATATTTTCTAAAAAACATGAGTTTATGGTTAATAGCAAGAAACCCCCAAGAAAACTTATGATTTTATGTGTTTGATGGTTGAAAAGGAAGTTGTGAATCTGGACAGAATCTGTCTGATTTTGCATGTGTGTTTAAACGTTGCAAAAGTATAGTAAACTGAGGTATTTTCTTACAAAAATTTGATAGATTGAAATTTAATGAGTTAGGAAGAAAATCTCTTTTGAATCACTCAAAAATTCGAAGGGAAACCCATTCAACCAACTAAAAACTTTTTGAAACTCATCAGCTTTCAGTCAGAAAAGTTATTCATCTTTATGCACGCATATCTCTTGAACAAATTATCCAAAATGCACAATTTTTAATTCAAAACTCAAGTTCTCTGAGTTAGCTTTCCAAAGAATCCAAAATCATGTGATTTGGTGGACTTTTGAGGCTTCAACCAATGAAATTAAGTTAGTGGTGTAGGCTGTCCCATTGTGGCAGATTGCACATGCACGACTTTAAGAGGCCATATCTCCCTCAAAAACCACCCAAATGATATGAAACTTGTCTCATTAGCTTGGTATATGTGTCCTCTATAAAATCCCTTTTGAAATTCGTGATTTGGTGGAGAATTGAATTATTTATGAAGAAAACACCCCTGACATGTTTTTCTGAAAATAAAAAGTGCCTACTGATTTTATAAAAATTCTTAAAATATGAAGAGCACTTCCAAAAATTATGAAAAATTGTGGGATTGTTGCTAACATCCCAAATTAAAGTAGGTAAAATTCTTGAGATCTAACTCTCTTTGGAACTAAGTCATTTGGTGACACCTTTACATGGGATAAAATCTGCCAGATTTGGAATTATTCAAAAATGTTGTTTTACAAACATTCTTAATTCAAATATGTTTGGATCATAATTTTAACCAACAAAAAGTTATTTTATATCAAGTTTGAACATAACAAATGTAGTAAAGGCATTATATAGGATATCGTTACGATTTATTAAAATATGGACCGTTGGACTTGGAACTTACGTTAAATACTTATGATTTAGGGAAATTCTAGTTTCGGAGCCGGGACTCGTACACGCACTAACGTTTGTTGAACGCTTTAATCACTCGTGGTGAGTATTCACAGCCCCGTTTTAATGTTTTTACGTATTTGGGGTGAAAAGCATGTTGTCAATAAAAGTTATAAAATTTGCTTTCTAGCAACGTTTGGTAAATTGTGTACATGTATGCTTCTTAGCATGGTTAAATGAATTATGTACACGTATGCTTTTGGCATGGTTATATGAATTACGTACACATATGCTTTTGGCATGGTTAATGAATTGTGTACACGTATGCTTTTTAGCATGATTTTTTGAGTATGCATTGTGACGATATGTGCGAGTAAAGTTTGCCCCTTAGAATATACACTACCATTAACTCATTTAGGAGCCTATGGACTTAGTGGATAGCGCTATTTGGTACCAATACCCACCCGAAGGACTGACGAGTGAAGGGTGCACTATTTCTGAAGTAACGACTACACATGTGGGGCAAAGGATTCCCACCGCTGAGGTACTCGTTGAAAGACGACCTACACATGTGGACGTGAGTTCCACCGCTGAGGTAGTTCGCATGAACGTTCCGCCCATGTGGTTAGCGACCACCTCTGAGGTATTCGTTGGGGTTAACGGTTTGGTAGTGGCTCGAAGTTTTACATATCTTATGCATAATTGTGTATTTTGGCGTGAGCGTACGACCAAGTATACACGTGGTTGTGAATGGTTAAAAAGATTCAATATATTTTTTTTATAATGTGTCTGCATGTAAATTTTTTTTTGTGCATATCAAAACCTGTGAACTCACCAACTCTCGTAGTTGACGTCTTTTTTTTAACATGCTTTTCAGGAAATCCGAAGGTTTGATAGGGCTTTTATGGAATTTAGTAGTCACCAATCATGTTATGCTAGTTATCTTCGTTTTGTGAACAATTGTAAACGATTATATTTATGGTTGGGATGTACTTTTGTAAACACTGTTTAAATTTTATTTATGAATGGTTGGTGTTATGTATCTCCTATCGTTATGAAATCTTGACTGTAGCACCTCGTGTTTCCGCTTTAGCGGGGTGTTACAGACTTGGTATCAGAGCCATAGGTTATAGAGAACATCGGTTTTTCATAAAACCAAGTACTATAACCAACCTTTTTCGAAAAGAAGTTAAAACTTTTAATTAAAAAGATTTCGATGTATAGGAGAATTTAAAAACTCGTACGATTAGGATAGGTGCTATTCTGATATATCATAGATAAGCGGAGCCTGATCACCTACGCTTAGCTATGATATAAGTAGGATAGGACTTATGAACTAAGCGTACTGTTAGAGTTTAAAAGTTGGAACCTTCGAAAAATTTCCTGAAAAACATAAACCGTGTGAGTTCACCTAAGCATATTATGATGCTGATATTTACTATAGCACTTACGCGTTTAAGTAAAGTAACGCCACTGTTGAACACTCCTGCGTTAGTACTTAGGATGTCACTATTATTTGAATGCGCGTTAGTTAGTTATGCGGACACTGCAATCACTATGCCGAACACTATTACTTAGACTTCAGAGAAAAGACCCGTCTAGGCATTGCGATTCTGACATCGGAGTAACAAGCAAAGACGTTTCAATCGATCCACCTCCGAACCTCACAACACCTCATATGAGACAACTCAGAAGAGAGCTGCGGCAACCATTCGGGAGTGGACTGGCGATAACACATCTAGTTAATACAAGGTCATTTCATATCCTTTCGGGGATACTGATCGGTTGTACTACCAGTATGACACTAGGAGAGGCTTGAACAATCCGAGCACACTCGACGGACTGCAAAATAATCGAAGCAGAGTATCAAGTTAGAACCGGGATATAATTAAGTTGACGAAATTGGTGCATCTCTTGGAGGAAGGTACCACCAACGCTGTAGAGAAGGTTATGACAGCAAGAAGGACGACTAGGAGAGTTGACTAGAGCTGGCAAGTTGTGGTGATACTGTTGGCAAAGTTGATCCTATCGATTGTAACTCTCGTGATTTTGAAAGAATTCCAAAAAATGCACTTTTGGGTTGTTCCATTTAAAAACCCCAGTATGGACAAGAGAAATATTTTAAGGATGCATTAGTATCAAACTTTGAACTCTTCAGATATGTATTAAGCTTTTACGAAATTAATTTTTATTAAATCACCAAGACGTTCTTACCGATTTTATTTAAAGAAATTGTCATAAATAAAAATACAAATATTCTCGAACATTTATTAGAGACAACTTTTAATTAAACATGCATTTTACAAATGAATTAGAACTGTATTTTCCAGAAGAAACACACGTAGCTAGAAAGTGAACCGTGAGAATTAATCGATCAACATTGCTCAACTGATGGCCTAACAAGTCCAGGAAGTCGTACCTACCATAGTCACTAAAGTCACTACCGACTTTGTCGCAAATAGAAGAAATAAGGAAGTCATAATACCCATCGAATGGAAGGATGGTAATGCAAGAAAATTTGAGCACCAGTCAGAGGAAACGACTCGTGATAAATCAATCAAAAGTTGAAAAAGTAGTCAGAAATTTTGGAGCAAAGACCCAAGAAATCACAGAACTTGAAAGAGGAACATTTAATTGAGTATTCTAACGGAGAATTAGTTAAAGCCAGCAAGATAGTCAGGAAGTGCACTCTAGGCTTAGCAGGAAAGGACTTTAGTATAGACTTAATCCCGATCAAGATAGGGAGTTTTGACATAATAGTTGGTATGGATTGGATGTCCAACCACCAAGCAACAATATGCTGTGCCGAGAAGATAGTTAGGCTAGCATTGCCAGATGGAAGTGTACTCGAGGTGCACGGAGAGAAGCCAAAGAAAGATATTAAGTTAGTATCGTTTATGAAAATGCGTAGCCATTTGCGAAAGGAGTGGGTAGCATTTATGGCGCACGTGGTAGATAAGAAAGCAGAAGAGAAGTCAATCCAGGATATCCCGATTGAGCGAGAATTTCTCGAAGTATACCCGGAAGAGTTACCCGATTTACCCCTGCATGGACAAGTGGAGTTCCACGTTGACTTAATTTCTGGAGCAGGCCCCATAGCAAAGTCGCCTTATCGACTAGCACCGTCCGAGATGCAGGAGCTTTCAAGCCAACTTCAAGAGCTGCTAGACAAAGGATTCATTCGACCCAGCTCTTCGCCTTGGGGAGCCCCCGTGTTGTTCGTCAAGAAGAAGGATGGATCTTTTCGCATGTGCATCGATTATAGGGAGCTGAACAAGATCACCATCAAGAACCGATACCCTCTTCCACGCATCGATGATCTGTTCGATCAACTGCAAGGAGCAACGTACTTCTCCAAGATCGATCTTCGATCCGGATACCATCAAATGCGAGTTCGTGAGGAAGACATCGCAAAGACAGCGTTCAGAACTCGTTATGGTCATTATGAGTTCTTAGTCATGCCTTTTGGTTTGACGAACGCTCCAGCAGTGTTCATGGATCTAATGAACCGAGTGTGCCGACCATACTTAGATAAGTTCGTAATTGTCTTCATAGACGACATCCTGATTTACTCGCAAGGCAAGGAGGACCACGAGCATCATTTGAGGCTGATACTGGAACTACTGAAAGCTGAAAAGCTTTACGCCAAATTCTCAAAGTGCGAATTTTGGATCCGAGAAGTTCATTTTTAGGACATGTGGTGAACAAAGAAGGAATACACGTCGATCCAGCCAAGATCGAGGCTATAAAGAAGTGGGAAGCCCCGAAGACACCAACGGAAATTCGACAATTTCTAGGATTGGCAGGTTACTACCGGCGATTCATTGCAAATTTCTCCAAGATTGCGCAGCCGTTGACAACCCTAACGCAAAAGGACAAGAAGTTCATCTGGGGAGAGAAACAAGAGGAAGCATTCCAGTTGCTCAAGCATAAGTTGTGTAATGCACCCATTCTGGCGTTACCCGAAGGAACGGATAACTTTGTGGTGTATTGCGATACTTCACATCAAGACTTGGGATGTGTTCTGATGCAGAACGAGAAGGTCATTGCCTATGCATCCAGACAATTGAAGGTCCACGAGAAGAACTACACCACTCACGACTTAGAGCTTGGAGCATTGGTGTTTGCCCTTAAGATTTGGAGACATTATCTCTACGGCACCAAATGCACCATCTATACGGACCATAAGAGTCTCCAGCATATTCTCGATCAGAAAATGCTGAATATGAGACAGAGAAGATGGGTTGAGTTGCTCAGCGATTACGACTGCGAGATTAAGTATCATCCAGGGAAAGCGAATGCCGTAGCTGATGTGCTAAGCAGGAAGGAACGAGTGAAGCCTACGCGGACGCAAGCAATGGGAATGGTAGTGCAGACCAATCTGAAAAGTCAGATATTGAAAGCTCAGAGAGAAGCTCTGAAGGCTGACAATTTAAAGAAAGAAACTCTTCACAAGTTGGAAAAAGAGTTTGAGGAGAAATCGGATGGAGTGCGTTATTTCAAGGATAGAATTTGGGTTCCGAAAGTCGATTAGTTAAGGAAATTGATCATGGATGAAGCTCATCAATCAAAGTACTCGATACACCCAGGTGCTGACAAAATGTACAAAGGGCTGAAAGAACACTATTGGTGGCCTGGGATGAAGAAGGATATCGCCACCTATGTGAGCAAATGTCTGACTTGTGCAAGAATAAAGACAGAACACCAGAAACCGTCAGGACTATTACAGCAACCAGAAATTCCAGAATGGAAATGGGAGCGATATCAATGGATTTCGTGACTAAGTTACCCAAGACTAAAAAGGGCCATGATTCGATTTGGGTAATCGTTGACCGACTCACGAAATCTGCGCACTTCTTGCCAACAAAAGAAAGTTTTAGCATTGATAGACTCGCACAATTGTATGTCGATGAGATTGTTATGCGTCATGGAGTGCCGATCTCGATCATCTCCGATAGAGACAGCAGATTCACATCGCGATTTTGGCAGTCACTACAGGCAGCATTGGGTACCAGTGTGGATTTGAGCACCGCCTATCATCCACAAACTGACGGTCAGACAGAAAGGACTATACAGACACTGGAGGATATGCTACGTGCATGTGTGTTAGAATTCGGAGGTAGCTGGGATGATCACCTACCGTTGGTTGAATTCTCCTACAACAACAGTTACCATACAAGTATTCAGTGTGCCCCGTACGAGGCACTGTATGGACGCAAGTACAGATCCCCACTCAATTGGTTGGAAGTGGGAGAGAGTCGACTGCTTAGGCCTGACATCGTACAGGAGACAACTGATAAGATTAAGCTGGTACAGGAGAAGCTTAAAGCAGCCAGGGATCGCTAGAAAAGCTATGCTGATAATCGGCGAAAGCCGTTAGAATTCCAAGTTGGCGATAAAGTGCTACTAAAGGTATCACCCTGGAAAGGATTGATAAGATTTGGAAAGAAAGGGAAATTGAGCCCTCGTTTTGTTGGACCATTCGAGGTCATAGAAAGAATCGGACCCGTTGTATATAGATTGGACTTACCAATAGAGCTCAGCTCTATACATGACAGGTTCCACGTGTCCAATCTAAAGAAATGTCTGTCGGAAGAGACAGTAGTCTTGCCTTTGGAAGAGATACAAATTGATGAACAACTACGCGCCGCGGAGGAACCTATTGAGATTCTTGATAGAGAAATCAAGCAACTCCGGCGCAGTATGATACCGATTGTCAAAGTGCGATGGAACTCTAGGCACGGACCAGAGTTTACCTGGGAGCAGGAAGCGTTCATGAAAGACAAGTACCCGCATCTCTTCACAAAAAAAACCCCTGCGGTAGCAACAAGAATTAAATTTCGGGACGAAATTTCTTTCAACCGGGGTAAATGTGACAACTGTCAGTTTTGACCTTCAGGTTAGCTACTCGTTTAATCCACTCAGTAGCGTTTCCGTAGGTTAAAAACTAGTTATTTAAGTTTCTAAATGAAACTAGGTTAGTTTGCGTGAAAAATTTAGGCTAAAACCTAAAAGTCCCGAAAATTGCCCGAAAAGCCCGTACCGGTCCGAAATCGTCCGAAAATCCTATAATGCCAAAAATTTAAAAGTCAACTTATAAAATAAAAGACTTTGTTAAAAATATAAATAAACTGATCCAAATATTCCAAAACTACTTTCGAAAAAGTCAGTTTCTACCAAAAACGCGCTAAAAACCGACACTGCGTTGAATTAAGCAGTATAATTTTAAACCATTCAAATCATTTAAAAAAAAGAAGAAAAAAGGGGATTGGCCTAAGTGGCCGGCCACCCCCCTACACCCACTCTCTCTCTCTCATTTCTCTCAAAACCATCATCACCCTCATTTTCCCACATCATTTTCAAATCACTCTCTCTCTAACCTTTTTCTCTCTCTAAAATTCTCTCTAACTCTCTCAAAATCCAGCCTTGATATCATCCAAATTCTGGAAATTTTGAAGGTTTTAAAGCTTGTTTAAGAGTGTTCTTAGTGTATTCAAAGGTAAGATACATTGCATAGTAGTTTAGCTTCGATTTTGAACCCATTTGGGTATTTTTCTTCATCTTTTATGAGGTTTTAACCTTCTTTGTTGGATGAACATCACCCTTGATGTTTGAGGAAGAGATTTAACCATGATAATGTGTTAAAACAATTGAAAGTGGTGAAAATCCATGATTTCTCCATAAAAACACAAGTTTGATGAGTAAAATCACTTGTTTTTGATGTTTTGATACTTGTTTTGAATAGAAAATTGTTTTGATGATGCATGCATGTGTTTTATTGTTATTCAAAGTTATTTCATTAAAATATTTGCTAAACAATATGAGTTTATGGTTAATAGCAAGAAACCCCCAAGAAAACTTATGATTTTATGTGTTTGATGGTTGAAAAGGAAGTTGTGAATCTGGACAGAATCTGTCTGATTTTGCATGTGTGTTTAAACGTTGCAAAAGTATAGTAAACTGAGGTATTTTCTTACAAAAATTTGATAGATTGAAATTTAATGAGTTAGGAAGAAAATCTCTTTTGAATCACTCAAAAATTCGAAGGGAAACCCATTCAACCAACTAAAAACTTTTTGAAACTCATCAGCTTTCAGTCAGAAAAGTTATTCATCTTTATGCACGCATATCTCTTGAACAAATTATCCAAAATGCACAATTTTTAATTCAAAACTCAAGTTCTCTGAGTTAGCTTTCCAAAGAATCCAAAATTATGTGATTTGGTGGACTTTTGAGGCTTCAACCAATGAAATTAAGTTAGTGGTGTAGGCTGTCCCATTGTGGCAGATTGCACATGCACGACTTTAAGAGGCCATATCTCCCTAAAAAACCACCCAAATGATATGAAACTTGTCTCATTAGCTTGGTATATGTGTCCTCTATAAAATCCCTTTTGAAATTCGTGATTTGGTGGAGAATTGAATTATTTATGAAGAAAACACCCCTGACATGTTTTTCTGAAAATAAAAAGTGCCTACTGATTTTATAAAAATTCTTAAAATATGAAGAGCACTTCCAAAAATTATGAAAAATTGTGGGATTGTTGCTAACATCCCAAATTACAGTAGGTAAAATTCTTGAGATCTAACTCTCTTTGGAACTAAGTCATTTGGTGACACCTTTACATGGGATAAAATATGCCAGATTTGGAATTATTCAAAAATGTTGTTTTACAAACATTCTTAATTCCAATATGTTTGGATCATAATTTTAACCAACAAAAAGTTATTTTATATCAAGTTTGAACATAACAAATGTAGTAAAGGCATTATATAGGATATCGTTACGATTTATTAAAATATGGACCGTTGGACTTGGAACTTACGTTAAATACTTATGATTTAGGGCAATTCTAGTTTCGGAGCCGGGACTCGTACACGCACTAACGTTTGTTGAACGCTTTAATCACTCGTGGTGAGTATTCACAGCCCCGTTTTAATGTTTTTACGTATTTGGGGTGAAAAGCATGTTGTCAATAAAAGTTATAAAATTTGCTTTCTAGCAACGTTTGGTAAATTTTGTACATGTATGCTTCTTAGCATGGTTAAATGAATTATGTACACGTATGCTTTTGGCATGGTTATATGAATTACGTACACATATGCTTTTGGCATGGTTAATGAATTGTGTACACGTATGCTTTTTAGCATGATTTTGTGAGTATGCATTGTGACGATATGTGCGAGTAAAGTTTGCCCCTTAGAATATACACTACCATTAACTCATTTAGGAGCCTATGGACTTAGTGGATAGCGCTATTTGGTACCAATACCCACCCGAAGGACTGACGAGTGAAGGGTGCACTATTTCTGAAGTAACGACTACACATGTGGGGCAAAGGATTCCCACCGCTGAGGTACTCGTTGAAAGACGACCTACACATGTGGACGTGAGTTCCACCGCTGAGGTAGTTCGCATGAACGTTCCGCCCATGTGGTTAGCGACCACCTCTGAGGTATTCGTTGGGGTTAACGGTTTGGTAGTGGCTCGAAGTTTTACATATCTTATGCATAATTGTGTATTTTAGCGTGAGCGTACGACCAAGTATACACGTGGTTGTGAATGGTTAAAAAGATTCAATATATTTTTTTTATAATGTGTCTGCATGTAAATTTTTTTTTTGTGCATATCAAAACCTGTGAACTCACCAACTCTCGTAGTTGACGTCTTTTTTTTAACATGCTTTTCTGGAAATCCGAAGGTTTGATAGGGCTTTTATGGAATTTAGTAGTCACCAATCATGTTATGCTAGTTATCTTCGTTTTGTGAACAATTGTAAACGATTATATTTATGGTTGGGATGTACTTTTGTAAACACTGTTTAAATTTTATTTATGAATGGTTGGTGTTATGTATCTCCTATCGTTATGAAATCTTGACTGTAGCACCTCGTGTTTCCGCTTTAGCGGGGTGTTACAAACAGGGTGGTTTCAATCAGCTTTAAAGCAAGGCAATGCTACTTTTTGTTGGATAAAAGGTATGACTTTGATCACCGGCTGTGCACAAGTCTACTTGATATTGGGAAAAAGAAGTCTAGTCTGTCTGATCTTGACAAGGAGTTTGTGGAGAGAATTAATCAGAGGATTATGCAATTTGATGATGACTTTGATCCTGAGGAGATTGGTAAAGATGATGGAGCTGAGAAGAAAGTGAAGGAATGGTTTGTTAGAGAGTTGAGTGGCTCACTGTACTATAAAGTCATTTGGGAAGATGGGAGAGCAAGCTGGGGAGGAATTCTAGCTGATATACTGAAGGTGTGCACAAGGGAGAACCTCAGAGAGATGTATGAGATTGGTATGCAGCTGTATGAAAATCTTTTGGAGGATGATAGTGATGAATCAATCATTTTAAAGATCAAAAGTGCTTTAGAAGGTCTGTGTTGGTTATTTGAGCCTTTAAGAGTACAAACCCTTATGAACCAGCCATGTGAGACAGTTAATGAATGGAGACTATTTGCAAAATGTGGTATATATTCATTAACTATCAATGGTGTGGTCAAGGAATACTATTTTGTAGATGGTGATCAAGTACATGATGCTCAAAGGTTACATGGAATGGAGAGAGTGAAGCTTTCTGGTCATGAAAACTCTGCTATGGGTACTGAGTTGGTTTTGAAGTTTCTTCAACAATTGCAGAACTTAAATGTTCAGGGATGAACACTTAAGTAGGGGGAGTTTGTTGGGTTATTTTGGATAGCAGAAGTATCGGGTTGAAGAAAAGATTTAAGTCTGGTTATGACTGCTGAAGAAAGTTATTACTGCTTGGAGGAAGGGTTGTTAATACTGCAGTAGTAATGGATACAAGAGAAGACTTAATGAAGAGTATCGCTGCTATCGCTCATTAATGCTGCTGGAAGAAGAATTAGAAGTAGTAATGGTTATTACTGCTTCTTATTATTACTGCTAGTAGTTATTGCTGCTAGTTAGTTTAATAGTTGTAGTTAATGCTTCTCTTTGTTATTGCTGCTTCTAATGAGACGATAAGGATGACAATCTGTTTGTTGTGATAAGGAAAAGATTCCGAATATCTTGGAATTTGTTTAGAAGATTTGTTTTCCTTTATGCTTATCTGGTAATCTGTATTTATAGTTGAATTAGAATAGATTACGAGATATCTTTTTGTTTTTAGAGAAAATCAGAACCTCAAGAATTCTCCTAGCAATAGAGAAGTATTGCTCGTCTACTAGAGATCTGTTCTTGTAGATTGAGGTTTTGTGAGTAAGTTTGTAATTGAAATTATTGAAGTAAAGCA
This sequence comes from Centaurea solstitialis, assembly GCA_030169165.1. Taxonomy (NCBI): domain Eukaryota; kingdom Viridiplantae; phylum Streptophyta; class Magnoliopsida; order Asterales; family Asteraceae; genus Centaurea; species Centaurea solstitialis. The sequence goes on from CM058046.1 coordinate 25,257,075, forward strand.
AGTTTACAGTCCATTGTTTTGATTCCAATTAAAGTTTTATTCCGCAATACTTTAATTTGTTTTTCTGAGTGTTTGTTTCTTGTTGAGAAATCGATCCTGACAATATATCGAATTAAATACTTATACGAGCTTAGATAGCATTTAACATCAAAATACATCACCAAATTCAACTTACCTGCAGAAACACATACTCGATAATCCTAACTAATCAGTAACGATAGAAATACCATCGATAACCTGACCCATGACTTCTTTCGATTCCTGAAGCAACCCGATGCTTTTACGAAGTTTTTCCCTTTTCTTGGCCATAGATGCCGGTTCAGTCATCATCTTATCGATACCACCATCGTTCACAATCACCGCATTTACAATCTCCGTTTGCATCTCCGTGTTCACCATTTGTCTTATTACAAACCGAAGTTGAAGCGCAATCCAATCCACCATTTTTCTCAAAACAATCTCCCAGTATGCGGTCATCCGCATCTTTAAATCAAACGTTTGCTCTCTCGCTTTTTCCGCAACGTTCACCAGATGCTTGACATCAATCACCCCGTAACCTTCCACATAGACCCCCGACGATGAGAGGCTACAAGCCTTTGATCGCATTCACAAACGCATCATAGCTGCTCATTAGCTTTTTCAAAGAACCGTTGAAATTAGGGTCGCAGGTATAATCTGTGACCTTCTCCATCTCGATCATTTCGAAAACTCTTTCCACAAACTTGGCCTTCGTTTTCGCCATTGCGTTATGATCTGCTTTCTTCATTGAAGGAAGCAATTGTGGATAATTCCGACAACGATCGACGAAAACCTTAATACAAACCGTCTCGAGATAACCCCATACATTGTTTATAAAGTTAACGGGCAATTCAGCGATACCCTCCACCCTTTTCTTGAGCATGAAAAGAAATGTGGAGTGAGGGAGGAAATAAGGCAACCGAATCCCATTCCCTTCCTCTATAACCCCAATCTCGTCGGCAAGAAAGTTCTCGGAAAATTTAACGCTCGAATCGAGTTCTTTCGAGAACTCATCAAGCATTTCAACTAATCGAGCATTGCAATGCATTTGTTTATCGTCTTCGTACTCATCAAACTCGCCTCTTATGAGGATGTTTTGAAGTGTTTCCTTTAACGAGCCGACCATCTGCATGAACGCAACAGTTGCATCGGGAACATTTGCAAGCTTCCGGGGTAATTTGTTGAGCTCCAAACCGAAGCGTCGAGCCTCTCGTTGATTTTCTTGACGATACCCGGCAAACACTTCGATATGATCACCGATTGAATCTCGACGAGCCTAGTCGCCAAGACGGGAACACCCACCATGGAGTTGTCGATCTTCGACAACAAATGATGGGTATCGAAAAGCATGGCTTCTCGTTCTCGAGCTTCTTCGTAAGTTTCGTCGTTGATTTGGTTTCTAACGCAGATGTAACCAAGGCCAATGTTGTCATCGTTTGCGGTAACTTTCTCGAGGTCATCCGGAGACTGGACGCATTTGGTCACAACGGCAGTTCGGTGGGGTCTACTCGTCGTGACATACGAATCGATTCGCACGTTGGAAAATCAACGGCCGTAGAAAGAACGTTCAAAATGATACTCTCTTCCGCCTTTATCTGAAAATCAATGGCTTCCATTACCATATCTGAAAAATTAAATCACAAAATCAGGCTAAATCATAAAGTTAATTTCAATGTAAAAAACGTTTGCATAAATCCATATCTTTAGAAGACCCTTGTTTATAACCGGACATTATAGAACGCTTTCTTTAAAAAATGTTCTACAAAACTTTTTTCGACGCCTAAAATTTTTTTTCTGATGCCATAAAGCTTTTTTTATAAATCTTTTGTAACACTTTTAAATAAAATGCTTTTGTGTTTGGTCGTATAAACTAGCATTTAAAAAAAAATCTATTAACACACTCTTTAAGGCCTCCTATAAACTTAAATTTTGTTTCATTAACATCTAGCAATACACAAATGTTTAACAATATAGAAGGGTGCATTTCGCAACATATAAAGGCATATTTAAAGCAATTTTTTACAATATACAAGTGTGGGTATCAGCTTATTTTCAAGAACATTTATAAGCTAATTTTCAAGAACATTTATAAGCATATAGACAAGATTTTTCAAATAGTGTGACGTAAAATAGTTAATAGAATGATTTATTTTTAAAATTTTCTAAGAAACTTTTAATCCATACCTAAAAACGTCCTATAAACTTTTCTAATATCACTACTACAAAAGAGTGAATGTTACCCCTTAAATAGAACCGGGTTAATAAGGGAACCGGGTTTTATTTGGTTTGAATTTGGATAATATATAATGGTACCCGGTGGTTTGAAAATAACCGGGTTTTATTTAAATTTAACCAATAAAATATAATCTTACTACCGGTATAATAATAAAACCGGGTACCATTTGATGGGTATTATGTTAACATTTTGTAATAATACCCGGTTTTGTTAAGAACACGGGTAGCATATATAAAAAGAAGGGTAGTGTATATGAAAAATTAGGAGCTAATAGCTAGTACCCGGTTCTTTTAGAAGACCCCGGGTATCATTTGAGGGGTAGAGCTTTAAATACTAATAGTACCCGATTCTTTTAAAAGACCTGGTATCATTTGAGAAGCTAAAAATGAGACGCGCTTGAGGAGAGCTTGAAATACTAATAGTACCTGGTTCTTTTAGAAGATCGGGTACCATTTGATGCTTCTTCTTTTACACACCTAGGGCAAAAAGCTTTCCCCATTTACATCACTTTCAACAATGATGGCTGGGTTTTTTTTTTTCTCAAATTCTTCACTCTTCTCTAGATTTTATTATCTTTTATTATTTAAAAGATTACATTAAAGGTATGTTTACTTTTTTTTCCCTCTTTTCCTCTACGTATTATATTATGGGTTACGTTTGGCAAACTAGCTGATAAGCTAGCTGGTAGCTGATAAGTTAGCTTATGAACAAATTATGTTTGGCAAAAACTAGTTTATGGGTATGTAAATGACCAAAAAGACTATCTTTGAATTTAATAATTAATATTAATAAGGTTATAATTGTAAAAAACTACAATTAGCTACCAAAAAGCTACTTAAATTAAGAAGCCAACTTATTAGCTAGCTTATGGTACATGTTTGGATGGACTAGCTTATAAGCTAGCTTATTTTTGCCAAACACAACCCATATATATATATATATAATTTTTGTCTATGTAATTACTAACTAATGAGTTGTTTATTATTTTTCTAGGGTCCTATGAGCTATCGGATTACAAGAATTAGTTTGTTCATTTGAGTACTTTGAATCAGTTGAACAAGGTAAATCTTTGTCATTTTAAATTTTAGTTTGTTAATATTCCATGAGCATACGTATTTTATTATATCTTAGGTGTCGTGTGTTTTTTAAGAAGTTTAAAATGTCAGAGGACAATAAAAGATTTTCATACATTTTTTAAAAATAAAAAAACGGTCATAAGTATAAAAGGCTCTCAATTTTCAGACTTAAGAGGTTTTAAGATAGACTTTTTTTAAAATAAAATAAACGACCCCTTAATGACAACATTGCATATGCCTTTAGATTTTATACCCGTCTGAGATTAATCTAATAGAGATTAATTTCGGATAGTCCCCATTTTGGGACTGCTTTTTGAATAGCTTGTCTCATCTAGGATGTGGATGCATATTAGCAGATTAAGTATTTGAGAAAAATTCGATAGACATTTCCCTTTACTCCTACGAGTATGTGTTTAATACACATATTTGGGGAGTTAAGGGGAAATGCTGTCGAATTTTTCTTAAGTACTTAATCCGTTAACACGCATTCACATATGAGACAAGGTATTCAAAAAGTGGGTTAGGATTGACTACCGATCAATTGTTTAGTTTGTAAATATAACACTTACAAAACATTCTATTATAACACTTTTATTTTATTATAACACTTTTATTTTAGTTTTCCTATAAACTCAATTTCGTTTTAATGTCACTAGCAATATACAAATGTGTAATAACATATAAGAGTGCTTTTTTGGTAGTTCATGTATAAAATCATAAATTTAAACACTGAGTACCCGCGATTTGCTCGTAAATATCGTCGGGCTGATCATGGACGGGAACTCGAGTAATGCCGGGCAGATCGACCATAGTGAGATCCGGAACGCCTTTCTTTTTCATTATCAAAGTTAAAGGCACGTTTGATATCCCTTTACGGTCACCTGCGATCTCAACCGTCGCCTGATCGATGGCGTCGCAAATTTGCCCTTCGTCGCCAATCTCGACTTTCTTCTATTGAAACTGTAAAACAAACTTCGGCTCGGGATCCAGATGATGCTGAAGCCTCATTACGAGCAGCACTCTTGTGCAAATTCCCTGTCCAGATGGCAAACTTATCTCGGCAAGCGATTCCAGAACGCTTGACTTTCCGGAGGACTGGTCTCCCACGACCACTATGGTCAGGAGAGGGATGCCTTCTTCGGTGACTTTGAGGCGGCAGAGGTTGTCGACCGCATCGAGAATGGGACGTATTTTGTCGCTGTAAGACGAAGCGAGCCGCGGAGGGTCGGTGAAAGGATGGATTACTTCACCACCGTTGTCATTATGAACGACTACGTTTTTAGCCATTGTTGCTGGAATGGATTTAGAAGGATGGTGGAAAGGGAACAACGTTTATTCCTATATATATATGGAAAAATAGCTAGTTACTTTGTGATTTTTTAAGTATTGTTAATAGAAACTAGAAATTGCCCGTGCGCGATGCTGCACGAAACATTTAAAGTTCTATAACGAAAAAAGATAATTGATCATCATCTTTTGACCATGCGAAAAATAACATTTAAAATTTTTCTTAACATATTTTTGTTCATATATAAGTATTTATCTTAATATGATAAAGATTTAAAAAATGAAACATGAAAAAAATAGGGGATTAAGATTAAACTAAATGATTAATCATAAAGGTATTAACTGTAACTTCTAAATTTATAACCAAATGTAAAAATATGTGAACAAATTAATTTATATGTATTTTGAATATCTAATCATATGGTTAAAATCTAAAAATATTCGATATTAAACTCATTTTAGAGATATTTTCGAGACGATTATAATGGTATAATTTGTTAAAAATAAAAATAAAATTTTTAATACATTTTACGCAATTTATATTATTTATGTTAATATAATAAGGGTGCAAAATGAAAAATGAAAAAAAATAAATAAAGGGGTAAAAGTAATATAATTAAGTAACTATAAGGATATAGAGTGTAAGTTATCAATGACAATATGAATTGAAATTGAGGAACGAGGGAGAGCATAAATATTGAGTTTCAATATATCCAAACACAAATTACTTAATTACTCATCACTAGAAATATAAAATTAGCCACTCATTATATAAACTGAAAGCATTAACATACTTACGATGATGAAACTTAAGAAATTCAGACTCGCCAGAAAACGACTCGTCGGAAAATTACTTATACGAATAAAAAATTTACGACTTAAAGAAAGCTTATATAATTGATTGTAGGAAAAGGTGGTAATTGAAGATGATACAATACCCTCTATTTATAGCCTTCCGAAAGATCAGAACCATATCTTGTCTCTAACACCACTGCAGATCCACTTGGCTTATCCTCTGCACATTACCCACTTGGCTTCATCGTCTGAGCAAAAATCTGAAAGATTTCCATCCCCGCGACCATCCCCGCGACCTCTTCCCGCGGGGACAAGTCGCGTGTGTCCAAAATAAGGGGCCGCGGCCTAAGCTCGTGGGATTAGGTCGCTCGTGTGCCTTATCCAGCATGTTTTTGGCTTTTTGATTAAGCTGCTCTCTTGGTCTTAATGGTCTCTGAACCCACTCTATTCTTGATGGTTTTAGATCACTTACGCAGGTAGTTTCTAATCATTTATGACGTTTGAACCAATTATGAATTACTGAGATGAAATCGTTAAATCACGCTTTTATTTACTTGGAAAAGGCATAAACTACGAGAAATGTGGCATAGAAAAACGTCAAAAAGTGACGTTATCAAATAACCCCAAACCAAGCTTTTGCTTGTCCTCAAGCAAACTTAGTGGAAAATAAACAATGAAAAATACTTCAACAATTTTACATCCGTACTAAATTTGCATGATATCCAAATTAACCTGTCTTGCACATTATCCCCAATGTGACATCCTTGCTTTGTGTTTGACCAACATAAGCCATATCATGCGAATTAGTATAAATGTCACAAAAATAATTAGAAATGTGAAATAAAAACCATTCCTTCCAAAACACATGAGTATTAATTCAAAAACATCATATCCAAAAAGTTTAATTGTTAGAAACAACTTTACATAACTACTTCAAAAAAAAAACTTACCCACCATCGTATCATTGATGAGAGAAGGATGCTCCGTCCGGACCTCTCCTACGGACCTGCCGACGCCGTCTTTGTTCCGGAGGAAGATCCTTGCTAAATCAAGCCTCTGTCCAAATTCATCCAACCGGATGTTCATGTCGCTGAAGCATGTGTTCATGTCACTGATGCACTGGCCTACCATACGCATGAGTTCCCTCGCCCAAGGTGGAGTGTTTCCCGTATGTCGATATCCACCTTGTGGTGGTTCTTCAGCGTCGAACTCCATCTATTTCTCTTCATTTCCTAGGTTTGGTTCCTCCTCTGGTGGTAATCTCCCCGCCTCCTGTCTAGATCCGCAGCAGCTTTGATCTGTATATTATAATGGGAAAGATCAAAGTCCTTTTTCGAGGTTGTTAAAGGTCCTACCCTACAACCTGCCTGTTGGCAGAAATGTGTGATCAAACACGGAAACGGAAGTGATCCATCGAGCCCCATCCCTGCATCCAAGATTTTCATCCAAATGATGTGTCCCACGTCCATTGGAAGGTTTTCATGTAAGGAATAGAGGATGTGAGCCACTTGCGGGTCCGCGGTGGTGTTATGGGTGGATGGTTTCAACGAGCTCTTTATGAAAAGCATAAGAAAAGCGAGATCTATGTGTAGACCCCTTTTCAGAATCTCGTTGGTGGTTCATACCCACCCCTCTTCACCGCTTCTCCGTAGTGCTTCGGCGATCATTGGACTGAGCCCGCGGTGAAAGCTTCATGGTGTGACATTCCGAAGCTCATCCCTAGGTCGTGACGTCTCGAAACTTGATGATAAGTGGCGATATCACCGATGTTAATCCGCACCTGCACTCCCCTACCATCACAACAAATTGTTCATGGTACACCGCATGAATCATGTTTGCGTAGAATTCGCGAACAAGTTCCTCGTCATACATTGGGGGAGTTCGGATGTAGTGGCCCCAATGCTATTGGTTTGTTATGGTTGGCACTCGGGATGCAGCCGTAGTGATGCGAGCTTTATTCCCAGCTCCCCTAAAAAATTGCATTTTTTGTGCACCATCCTTTATCGCCTTACTTCAGCATCCGGATTAACCGTCCTCGCCATTTGTTGCTTCTGCCTCATCTTCAAACGATGGTACTCCGGGAATTTAAGTTGCTTACTCGGATGAGTTCTCATTCTCCTATAATGACAAAGTAAGAATTTTTAAGATTGAGAATATGAAAGAGAACCCCAAACCTAGTCTTTTAGCACCCCATTATGAAGTAATTCAACTCTCAATTGTGCATGGATTTCAAGGATTAACAAAATTTACAAAAATGTGAGTTTTAAGCTAAATATTCACATGTGAATATATAAATGGAAGTGTACCAAGTGAAACGATAAATTGTGTAACCAAGCTTTTTATCGTTGATACCTAGGATCGCCTTTTCCTTTCCTGGAAGTTGGTCTAATAAGGATATGAAACATATGTATGTTAAACATCAATTTAAAAGCTAAATGAAAGAAATCTAAGCTTAATTACACAAAAAATCTCATTGAGACATTTCATCGAACGCTTGGTGTGCACAGTTTAATATATGCAATGTGTGTGCAATTTGTACATGAAACAACTCCCAAATTCACCAAATCAACCAAATATATACTTATCTAACATAATATCTACATATGGAAGTCTAAATGTGCATAAAAAACATAAGAAGCTATATGTACAAAAACTCACAAACTAGCACATACCTTGAAATTGTGTTGAAATGAGAGTAAAATCGAAGTACTTACCCGAGATTTGAGAGTAGAAAGGGCTGAAAAATGAACTTTGAAGGTCGGATTTGACGTTGACCATTAGAGGGTTTCGGAATTTGAGTGAGAGAAGTGAGAAAAATAAGAGGAAAATCGAGTTTAAAGGCTGTTATGCCCAGTCGCAAACCCCGCGACCTATTCCCGCGGCCTAAGCTCGCGGGCTTAGGTCGCGTAACTCTTTGTCTTAGTTTTTTTTTAATTTTATATGAAAAACATATAACATAATTAAGAAACAAAATCAAGAAAACACGAGATTAGTGTAACCGCCTTTACTTTTGTTGTTTAGTAATAAAATAAAATAAAAATACATTTAGCTACTCTAAATTAATAAAATAATAAGTTGCTGAAATTAATAAAACAAGTATTTATAAGTATTAATAAAAAGAAATAAATGAATATAGAAATAAGCTATATATTTATAGAGTGCTTAGTAAGAAAAAGGAGGCTATTTGAGACAACAAGAGCTGTCTTATGGAGGAATAAGGGCTGTTTTGATAGCAGGAGTTGTCTTGTGGTGGCACAAGGTGTTTAGGAGAAGGCCACATCATTATGTGACTAACCTAGTTTCAAAGCACCTCACTTTCTAGTATAAATAGGAGCCTCCTCTTGTCATTTTCTCTCTTTTTACTTAAAGTTCCAGCAGAGAAACACACACATACATACCATTTCATATCTTAGTGATGTGGTAATTTATATATATAAAAAGCGTCACAAGTTTTAACCTCTAAGCCTAGCCACTGTTTTACAACATTTACAGGCAAGCGTACCTGATCGTGTGCAATATAGTGTAGGAAGTCCAGGTATCGTATTCTACCACTGGGAACGGTCAAGTTATTGTAGATTGGTGATCTAGGTCAGTTTAATTAATCTAATGCTTTGGGGGGTTTTTTATGAGAAAAGATTTTAATAACGAAAACAACTAATTAAACTAAGAAAGCAATTAAAGATGAATAAAAACTCTATTAACAAAAAGAGTAGTACTTATCATGGTTAAGCGAATCCCCAAGTGAATGAATTAAATAGTCTAAAGTATGGTTGTTCTGGTTATTGTAGGAGTTTAAGTCTAAAGACACCCTAGCATACAATGATTGTGGCTATAAACTGGGTCTCGGTCAACCTAGTCCCAATACATAGATTGGTTGTCAGGCAATCTAGCATCGGTAATCCAATCCTATCTCTATTGTATGAATTTCTACTCCACTAGTCACTCTCGGTCCGAGCAACCACTCAACAAACTCTCCGAGTAGAAGGTAAGTTGAGAGAAGACTGATTAACCTAACGGAGTCTATCTCTTAATGGTCAAAAGAAGTAAACCCAATCAACGGTTTCAAAAGTCAAAACAATAGGAATCAAACTGGAACCACAACATGTATTCAATCAACCATAAACAAACCAATAATCAATTAATCATAAAAACATCATTCACAATGGTTCATCAACCATAATAAGTACCACTAATATAGACTACTCACTAGACATAACTAAAACAGACACACTGATAAAAGATGAAGACATGATACCGACAGTACAGCGAAGGATGATCGGAAATCGAACTCCGCAGCGTCTCAGCACCACTCTCTATCTCTCTCTCACAACTCCGTCTGATTTCTCTCTGAAATTGTGTATGAAAATTATCAGAATACAGGATTGTTTGAACTGAAGGAGGAGGCTGGTATTTAAAATAGGCGATCAGGGCAATCTTCGCGGCGCCAAGCTGCTACCCTCGCGGCGCGAAGTCATTAATTCGTGCCCTAGTTTTCCCTCATCGATTCTGGCGGCGCGAGACTTAAAAACTCGCGATCGCCAAACTTCTTCTGAGTTTAGTTTCTTCATTTTACGCACTTTTTCGCCTTTTTTCGCACTTTTTCGTTTCATGGCCTCCGAATCCTACAAAATCAATATTAAGCACATTTGGTGAGAGAAAAGATCAGAAATGACTGGGAAATGGGGAAAAGTCGTACAAATAAGCTCTACCAAAATATGTATAATTTTGGTGTTATCAAAATCCCCACACTTAAGCTTTGATTGTCCTCAATCAAAAGAATGAAAGATAAGAAAGATAACTCCAAAATTATCTCCATCCAAGATCGTCTAAGGAAACCAAGCACACTCAGAAAATCGAACACACCAACAAGACAAATCAAGCCATCGGATACCAAGATCAACCTTTCACCCTCACATAATACAGATAGACATATAAAGTGTATCTCTCGGGGGGCAAAAGTGTATATAAAAGTGATCACACCAATACTCGACTAATTCCCTCATGCATAAGCTTGTCATCGAATCGAATCTCCACCACTGAGAAGTTGTCAACCGTCAAGAGGGCTTATGGGTTGTAACGTTAGGCTAAGGTTTAAGGGTAGGATAAAGGATATATAGGTGACTAAAAAGTTGTAGCAAAAACTTGAAAACTAATCAGTTCAAGATCCAATCTAATCATCTGACTTTTGGGATTTCTAGAGCTCGGGATTTCCTACACTAACACTTGTATCTCCGCCTAAGCATATTGCTTATTTGTGGCTTCAAATTTTCTTTTCTTTTAAGCACATCGACTCTTTTGATATTTTCTTTTTGAATGAGTCGTTTTCTTTTCTTTTTCTTTTTCTCTCTCTCTCTATATATTTTTTCTTCTTGAGCAGCAACTATGTTGCTTTTGTGCTCTTTTTCTTTTTTCACAATCCCTTTCTCTATTTGTCAGATTCATAAACAGACCAAAAACATGAAAAGTCCTCAACTTTAAGCTACGACCAAAAGATAGATAAAAATTAGGTTAAAGGGTAAGGTATATAGTGGGTAAAGAAATGAAAAGGCCAAGGCTTCAAAATGGTTTCAAGGGTTGAAGTACTTAATGTGAGTACTTAAAATCAAAGGCTGGGCAAATCAAATAACCTTATGGTGAGGTTATCTGACGAAGGCTAAAAGGGTTAGGAATGAAGGCCTCTATCAGTGCAATGGTGATAAATACTCCTCTTATGTGGTCTCGACAAGCATTCAAATGACAAGTTCTACCTCGGGTCAAAGTCGGTATTCCTCACGAAATGAATAACAATTAAGGCTCAATCTCTCAAAGGAACTGGGTGAGGCACTCTCGGTGAGCAGTATTCCAAGGCATCCTTTTACTCAACTTATCCTATTCAGTGTTCTCCTATGCAAGTAACTCAGTCTCAAAAACAATCTCAGATTTCGAAAAAAATTGGGGTCAAATCTCAAAGCTTTCAAAAATTTGAAAAACGACAAACCAATAAGCAATAAGTGAACCCATTTAAATAGATAAGTCTACATAACCCCTCCCCACACTTAAAGCTTGCATTGTCCTCAATGCAGCAAACAAAACAATTAAGGAGTAATTGGGAAAAGAGAAACTTCCCGGGTTATGTGACGAAATCTGTTCTGATCTGTGAGAGTGTTCCGAAATCGTGCTCGATTCACGAACATAAAACGCTGTATCTATTACCAAAAGAAAAACAAAAAGTAAAAACGAACAAAATAAAAATAACTAAAGCAAAAAATTAAAACTACTTAAAATCCTAAGCAATCCAACAAAAATAAAAATAGTTCAACAAACCAAATAAATAAAAATTGTTTAGACAACCATATCGAATGAGAGATAAAAAGGATAGATCAATAAGGTCCCCGAGGTTGGTTTTGCCAATCCTCGAAGGTCGGGAAGCCGGGCGGTGCGTTCTTGGAGTATGGCCAATACGGTGATTGCGCGTATAGAGTAGTCGGTTGAATACCGAAGTGGGAGGCGATTTGGTTCATCACTCCACTTTGCCAGTTGGCTTGGTGAAGAGCCTCCACGGTATTGTACTCCATTCTTTGATGATGGCGGCCATACGAAGGTGACAAATCCGAGAGCCGGTTACTCAAGTCTTGGTAACCCGCATACGCCGTCCACTCCTCCGGTGGTTGTTGTTGATCTTGCTCCCCCGCTCCACTCGTTCCTCCGACCTCATGCACGTTCTCCGACGTTCCCCTCGCTCCGAAAGTTTGTGGATTCGAAATCCACTCATAACGATCTCCTCCGGCCGGATGTACGATCCTTGCAATCCCCATCCCATGCAACTGCCCGTAATCGATCAGGCCCATCTCTCCAAGGCTCGTCATCGAGGCAATAGCTTACTCGGTCAAGATCCCAAAGTGCTTGGCGAGCCGAGTGACGTACTGGCCGCCGAGAATCTTGCTTCCCTCACGATAGCCACCTGCTTTCGTGAGTTGCGTGGCAATGAGGTAAGGAGCATTCGGATACTTGTCATCCGTAGAGAGTTGTTCGAGAAGCCAAATATCGTAATTCGAGACTTTCTCCTCACCCGAGGAGCGCGCGTTCACCGCATGAAGAAGCATACGATGGAGAAGTCGATCCGAAGCCGTGAGAAGGTTTTTCACTTTGAGATGGTTGCTATAGTCACCGTCACCCAAGATAGCCCATGCAAGACGACGATCAAAGCCGTCAGGTTGCTTTTCTGTGGCCCACATGTACTCCACAAAGCCGGGGGCGTCGACATCGGCTTGGGTGTAGATACCCAAAGCTACACCAAACTCTATCAACGAAAGTGAGTGCCAAATTCCACCAAGCCGGAAGGAAATGCACGGTTGGTCGAATTCTGACAGGGCCTTCGTGGCGTCAAATCGGTAGGTCGCCACGAACTCGATAATGAGCTCATGGTAGAGAGTCTCGGCGATGTCGAAGACACGGTCCTACGCATGGCATATAAAATACTCGTGGCCCTCCTCATCGTAGGCATGCTTTTCAAGCGTTGCCCGGATAGTAGTGTCCATGTACATGGCTTGCAGCAGGTTCTAGTCGGGTTTTCTCGGCACAAGGACTTGTCGCCGGGATAGACGAGTGACGATCTCTTTATACTCGGTGCGCTTCGGAGGGGTCAGAGTCGGGTCGTTCATAAAGTGAGTAAAAACGTGACCACCCCCCGGTGCTCGGAAGTTCGGTCCGGTCGAGGTTGAGGAGCGAGTTCTTTGTCTCTACAAAACAAAAATGCCCTTGTCTTAGAATTCAATCCCAATAAGTGCAAGACAAGGTCTATTCAATTCAAACCAAACGAGACAATTCCTCAACGACTAACAAGTAAACGTATGTATGAGCAATCAAAATCAAAGGGGATGTGGAACATCCCCACACTTGAACTTGTAGTCCAACCACCAAATGAATCAATCTAGCTTCCAAAACAAAAATGGAGGATTTTGATGTTGTCAAAATCCCCACACTTATCATCTAAGCATACTAACTAAGACCCCCTCCACGGCAACTCTGAATGAGAAATCATTTAGAGGACCCAGGTGCCAAGAAACCATGGGAGTAGATAGTGTTTCAACTAGGTTGAAAACTGCTACTAAAATTCCCAAAGATCTAGCAAAGAAGGGTTCAACTTCTAAAGCTGGTGAGGGTAGTTTCTCACATAATGAATTGATGGCTGCATTAGCTGCAATGGCTAAAGATTTGAAGAACCATGATGCTCAGTTCCAAGATCATGCTTCCAAGCATGAGGAGACTGCAATCAGGATGGAGATTTTAGAGAAGATGGTCAAAACTCAGAATCAACTGGTTTCTGATGTATCCAAGAAGTGTCAAGCTCAGGGTGCTAGCGTCGCTGTGCAGAACATGCAAATTTCAGCCTTACAGAGGAGGTATGCTACTCTAGCTGCCTTCACAAAGGGGGAGAAGGTAAAGGCTAAGGGGGAGTTTAAGGTGAAGTCTGAGGTTGTGAAAGCAGCAGTATCAATGGATGAAAAGAAGCAGGATGATGACGTTAAAGAAAAGGAATCCACTGGGAAGAAAGATACCACAGAGGTGAATGTTGAAGAAAGGTTTGCTGCTGAAACTGTATTACCAAAAGCTACTCCTAAGGTGATTCCGACCAAGGGAATAGTGATCAAAGAGAAAGCTGAAGTGAAGAAGAATGAAAAGAAGAAGAGTGATCCAAAAGACAAGGGAAAGGGTATTATGATAGAAGAACCAAAGAAGAAAATACCAAAACATATTCCCAAGGAGATTGCTGAGGAAATGTCACTGAGAAAAATTGTCTCAATGATGACTGAAGATGAGCTAGAAAAAGCAAAGAAAGAAGCTGTTGAACAGGAAGCATCACTGGAATTGGCTAAGAAGCTGCAACAGGAAGAAGATCAAGCTGCAAAGAAATCTATTGTACCAAAGTCAAAACCACAGAAAAGGAAGGTTGTACCAAAGTCAAAACCACAGAAAAGGAAGGTTGCACCAAAGAAGGTTACAAGAAGAACAAAGCAAGTGTCCAAGGCTGAAGAGAGGAAAAGCAGAATCAAATTTCTTGTGAATGCTGTTGGTGGAACTGAGAGTATGTATGCTGGGTAGTCTGATGAAAAAGTTGAGGAAAGGTACAATCTGGAAAGAGATGCTATGCAGCAGAAGAAAGAAGAGGAAAAAGTGGTAGAAGAGGAAGAAGAAGAGATGCCTGTGATACAAAGAAGAAGCAAGAGAAAACATGATGTGGCTGTGGTAAGTGAGTCTGAGAATGAGAAGGAAGCTAAAAAAGAAAAGGAGCAAGAACAAAAGAAGGAGACTGAAAAAGAGAAAGAAGATGAGGAAGAGAAACTAAAGGAGAAAGATGCAAAGAGAAAGAAATCCATTGCTCACAAGAAGTCAGCTAAGAAAGCTAAGTTGATGCATGACTCAGCAGGATCTGAAATTATAGACTGGGATTCACAAGGGAAGGATGATCAGATTTCTTGGGTAATTGAAAGCAAAGGAGGAAAGTTGGACACTCACAGAAGCACATATCACTTGTTTTCAAGGCTGAGCATAGTTGATTTGAAGAAAATGTATGAAATCGGCTGTGTGAAGGATCCTAAAGGAAGAACAGAGATCGTTCAATTGATAGAAGATCTTAAAGTAATGTTTGCCTTTGAAAAATCAAGAGATGATTATAGGAAGAAGGAATCTGAGATGACTTGTGAGGCATTTGGAGGAGTTGGAGCAACTGCTTGGAGCACTTTCAAAAGAAACAATGTGACAACTGTCAGTTTTGACCTTCAGGTTAGCTACTCGTTTAATCCACTCAGTAGCGTTTCCGTAGGTTAAAAACTAGTTATTTAAGTTTCTAAATGAAACTAGGTTAGTTTGCGTGAAAAATTTAGGCTAAAACCTAAAAGTCCCGAAAATTGCCCGAAAAGCCCGTACCGGTCCGAAATCGTCCGAAAATCCTATAATGCCAAAAATTTAAAAGTCAACTTATAAAATAAAAGACTTTGTTAAAAATATAAATAAACTGATCCAAATATTCCAAAACTACTTTCGAAAAAGTCAGTTTCTACCAAAAACGCGCTAAAACCGACACTGCGTTGAATTAAGCAGTATAATTTTAAACCATTCAAATCATTTAAAAAAAAAGAAGAAAAAAGGGGATTGGCCTAAGTGGCCGGCCACCCCCCTACACCCACTCTCTCTCTCTCATTTCTCTCAAAACCATCATCACCCTCATTTTCCCACATCATTTTCAAATCACTCTCTCTCTAACCTTTTTCTCTCTCTAAAATTCTCTCTAACTCTCTCAAAATCCAGCCTTGATATCATCCAAATTCTGGAAATTTTGAAGGTTTTAAAGCTTGTTTAAGAGTGTTCTTAGTGTATTCAAAGGTAAGATACATTGCATAGTAGTTTAGCTTCGATTTTGAACCCATTTGGGTATTTTTCTTCATCTTTTATGAGGTTTTAACCTTCTTTGTTGGATGAACATCACCCTTGATGTTTGAGGAAGAGATTTAACCATGATAATGTGTTAAAACAATTGAAAGTGGTGAAAATCCATGATTTCTCCATAAAAACACAAGTTTGATGAGTAAAATCACTTGTTTTTGATGTTTTGATACTTGTTTTGAATAGAAAATTGTTTTGATGATGCATGCATGTGTTTTATTGTTATTCAAAGTTATTTCATTAAAATATTTGCTAAACAACATGAGTTTATGGTTAATAGCAAGAAACCCCCAAGAAAACTTATGATTTTATGTGTTTGATGGTTGAAAAGGAAGTTGTGAATCTGGACAGAATCTGTCTGATTTTGCATGTGTGTTTAAACGTTGCAAAAGTATAGTAAACTGAGGTATTTTCTTACAAAAATTTGATAGATTGAAATTTAATGAGTTAGGAAGAAAATCTCTTTTGAATCACTCAAAAATTCGAAGGGAAACCCATTCAACCAACTAAAAACTTTTTGAAACTCATCAGCTTTCAGTCAGAAAAGTTATTCATCTTTATGCACGCATATCTCTTGAACAAATTATCCAAAATGCACAATTTTTAATTCAAAACTCAAGTTCTCTGAGTTATCTTTCCAAAGAATCCAAAATTATGTGATTTGGTGGACTTTTGAGGCTTCAACCAATGAAATTAAGTTAGTGGTGTAGGCTGTCCCATTGTGGCAGATTGCACATGCACGACTTTAAGAGGCCATATCTCCCTAAAAAACCACCCAAATGATATGAAACTTGTCTCATTAGCTTGGTATATGTGTCCTCTATAAAATCCCTTTTGAAATTCGTGATTTGGTGGAGAATTGAATTATTTATGAAGAAAACACCCCTGACATGTTTTTCTGAAAATAAAAAGTGCCTACTGATTTTATAAAAATTCTTAAAATATGAAGAGCACTTCCAAAAATTATGAAAAATTGTGGGATTGTTGCTAACATCCCAAATTACAGTAGGTAAAATTCTTGAGATCTAACACATGTGGACGTGAGTTCCACCGCTGAGGTAGTTCGCATGAACGTTCCGCCCATGTGGTTAGCGACCACCTCTGAGGTATTCGTTGGGGTTAACGGTTTGGTAGTGGCTCGAAGTTTTACATATCTTATGCATAATTGTGTATTTTGGCGTGAGCGTACGACCAAGTATACACGTGGTTGTGAATGGTTAAAAAGATTCAATATATTTTTTTTTATAATGTGTCTGCATGTAAATTTTTTTTTGTGCATATCAAAACCTGTGAACTCACCAACTCTCGTATATGACTTTAATTTTTTAACATGCTTTTCAGGAAATCCGAAGGTTTGATAGGGCTTTTATGGAATTTAGTAGTCACCAATCATGTTATGCTAGTTATCTTCGTTTTGTGAACAATTGTAAACGATTATATTTATGGTTGGGATGTACTTTTGTAAACACTGTTTAAATTTTATTTATGAATGGTTGGTGTTATGTATCTCCTATCGTTATGAAATCTTGACTGTAGCACCTCGTGTTTCCGCTTTAGCGGGGTGTTACAGACTTGGTATCAGAGCCATAGGTTATAGAGAACATCGGTTTTTCATAAAACCAAGTACTATAACCAACCTTTTTCGAAAAGAAGTTAAAACTTTTAATTAAAAAGATTTCGATGTATAGGAGAATTTAAAAACTCGTACGATTAGGATAGGTGCTATTCTGATATATCATAGATAAGCGGAGCCTGATCACCTACGCTTAGCTATGATATAAGTAGGATAGGACTTATGAACTAAGCGTACTGTTAGAGTTTAAAAGTTGGAACCTTCGAAAAATTTCCTGAAAAACATAAACCGTGTGAGTTCACCTAAGCATATTATGATGCTGATATTTACTATAGCACTTACGCGTTTAAGTAAAGTAACGCCACTGTTGAACACTCCTGCGTTAGTACTTAGGATGTCACTATTATTTGAATGCGCGTTAGTTAGTTATGCGGACACTGCAATCACTATGCCGAACACTATTACTTAGACTTCAGAGAAAAGACCCGTCTAGGCATTGCGATTCTGACATCGGAGTAACAAGCAAAGACGTTTCAATCGATCCACCTCCGAACCTCACAACACCTCATATGAGACAACTCAGAAGAGAGCTGCGGCAACCATTCGGAGTGGACTGGCGATAACACATCTAGTTAATACAAGGTCATTTCATATCCTTTCGGGGATACTGATCGGTTGTACTACCAGTATGACACTAGGAGAGGCTTGAACAATCCGAGCACACTCGACGGACTGCAAAATAATCGAAGCAGAGTATCAAGTTAGAACCGGGATATAATTAAGTTGACGAAATTGGTGCATCTCTTGGAGGAAGGTACCACCAACGCTGTAGAGAAGGTTATGACAGCAAGAAGGACGACTAGGAGAGTTGACTGGAGCTGGCAAGTTGTGGTGATACTGTTGGCAAAGTTGATCCTATCGATTGTAACTCTCGTGATTTTGAAAGAATTCCAAAAAATGCACTTTTGGGTTGTTCCATTTAAAAACCCCAGTATGGACAAGAGAAATATTTTAAGGATGCATTAGTATCAAACTTTGAACTCTTCAGATATGTATTAAGCTTTTACGAAATTAATTTTTATTAAATCACCAAGACGTTCTTACCGATTTTATTTTAAAGAAATTGTCATAAATAAAAATACAAATATTCTCGAACATTTATTAGAGACAACTTTTAATTAAACATGCATTTTACAAATGAATTAGAACTGTATTTTCCAGAAGAAACACACGTAGCTAGAAAGTGAACCGTGAGAATTAATCGATCAACATTGCTCAACTGATGGCCTAACAAGTCCAGGAAGTCGTACCTACCATAGTCACTAAAGTCACTACCGACTTTGTCGCAAATAGAAGAAATAAGGAAGTCATAATACCCATCGAATGGAAGGATGGTAATGCAAGAAAATTTGAGCACCAGTCAGAGGAAACGACTCGTGATAAATCAATCAAAAGTTGAAAAAGTAGTCAGAAATTTTGGAGCAAAGACCCAAGAAATCACAGAACTTGAAAGAGGAACATTTAATTGAGTATTCTAACGGAGAATTAGTTAAAGCCAGCAAGATAGTCAGGAAGTGCACTCTAGGCTTAGCAGGAAAGGACTTTAGTATAGACTTAATCCCGATCAAGATAGGGAGTTTTGACATAATAGTTGGTATGGATTGGATGTCCAACCACCAAGCAACAATATGCTGTGCCGAGAAGATAGTTAGGCTAGCATTGCCAGATGGAAGTGTACTCGAGGTGCACGGAGAGAAGCCAAAGAAAGATATTAAGTTAGTATCGTTTATGAAAATGCGTAGCCATTTGCGAAAGGAGTGGGTAGCATTTATGGCGCACGTGGTAGATAAGAAAGCAGAAGAGAAGTCAATCCAGGATATCCCGATTGAGCGAGAATTTCTCGAAGTATACCCGGAAGAGTTACCCGATTTACCCCTGCATGGACAAGTGGAGTTCCACGTTGACTTAATTTCTGGAGCAGGCCCCATAGCAAAGTCGCCTTATCGACTAGCACCGTCCGAGATGCAGGAGCTTTCAAGCCAACTTCAAGAGCTGCTAGACAAAGGATTCATTCGACCCAGCTCTTCGCCTTGGGGAGCCCCCGTGTTGTTCGTCAAGAAGAAGGATGGATCTTTTCGCATGTGCATCGATTATAGGGAGCTGAACAAGATCACCATCAAGAACCGATACCCTCTTCCACGCATCGATGATCTGTTCGATCAACTGCAAGGAGCAACGTACTTCTCCAAGATCGATCTTCGATCCGGATACCATCAAATGCGAGTTCGTGAGGAAGACATCGCAAAGACAGCGTTCAGAACTCGTTATGGTCATTATGAGTTCTTAGTCATGCCTTTTGGTTTGACGAACGCTCCAGCAGTGTTCATGGATCTAATGAACCGAGTGTGCCGACCATACTTAGATAAGTTCGTAATTGTCTTCATAGACGACATCCTGATTTACTCGCAAGGCAAGGAGGACCACGAGCATCATTTGAGGCTGATACTGGAACTACTGAAAGCTGAAAAGCTTTACGCCAAATTCTCAAAGTGCGAATTTTGGATCCGAGAAGTTCATTTTTAGGACATGTGGTGAACAAAGAAGGAATACACGTCGATCCAGCCAAGATCGAGGCTATAAAGAAGTGGGAAGCCCCGAAGACACCAACGGAAATTCGACAATTTCTAGGATTGGCAGGTTACTACCGGCGATTCATTGCAAATTTCTCCAAGATTGCGCAGCCGTTGACAACCCTAACGCAAAAGGACAAGAAGTTCATCTGGGGAGAGAAACAAGAGGAAGCATTCCAGTTGCTCAAGCATAAGTTGTGTAATGCACCCATTCTGGCGTTACCCGAAGGAACGGATAACTTTGTGGTGTATTGCGATACTTCACATCAAGACTTGGGATGTGTTCTGATGCAGAACGAGAAGGTCATTGCCTATGCATCCAGACAATTGAAGGTCCACGAGAAGAACTACACCACTCACGACTTAGAGCTTGGAGCATTGGTGTTTGCCCTTAAGATTTGGAGACATTATCTCTACGGCACCAAATGCACCATCTATACGGACCATAAGAGTCTCCAGCATATTCTCGATCAGAAAATGCTGAATATGAGACAGAGAAGATGGGTTGAGTTGCTCAGCGATTACGACTGCGAGATTAAGTATCATCCAGGGAAAGCGAATGCCGTAGCTGATGTGCTAAGCAGGAAGGAACGAGTGAAGCCTACGCGGACGCAAGCAATGGGAATGGTAGTGCAGACCAATCTGAAAAGTCAGATATTGAAAGCTCAGAGAGAAGCTCTGAAGGCTGACAATTTAAAGAAAGAAACTCTTCACAAGTTGGAAAAAGAGTTTGAGGAGAAATCGGATGGAGTGCGTTATTTCAAGGATAGAATTTGGGTTCCGAAAGTCGATTAGTTAAGGAAATTGATCATGGATGAAGCTCATCAATCAAAGTACTCGATACACCCAGGTGCTGACAAAATGTACAAAGGGCTGAAAGAACACTATTGGTGGCCTGGGATGAAGAAGGATATCGCCACCTATGTGAGCAAATGTCTGACTTGTGCAAGAATAAAGACAGAACACCAGAAACCGTCAGGACTATTACAGCAACCAGAAATTCCAGAATGGAAATGGGAGCGGATATCAATGGATTTCGTGACTAAGTTACCCAAGACTAAAAAGGGCCATGATTCGATTTGGGTAATCGTTGACCGACTCACGAAATCTGCGCACTTCTTGCCAACAAAAGAAAGTTTTAGCATTGATAGACTCGCACAATTGTATGTCGATGAGATTGTTATGCGTCATGGAGTGCCGATCTCGATCATCTCCGATAGAGACAGCAGATTCACATCGCGATTTTGGCAGTCACTACAGGCAGCATTGGGTACCAGTGTGGATTTGAGCACCGCCTATCATCCACAAACTGACGGTCAGACAGAAAGGACTATACAGACACTGGAGGATATGCTACGTGCATGTGTGTTAGAATTCGGAGGTAGCTGGGATGATCACCTACCGTTGGTTGAATTCTCCTACAACAACAGTTACCATACAAGTATTCAGTGTGCCCCGTACGAGGCACTGTATGGACGCAAGTACAGATCCCCACTCAATTGGTTGGAAGTGGGAGAGAGTCGACTGCTTAGGCCTGACATCGTACAGGAGACAACTGATAAGATTAAGCTGGTACAGGAGAAGCTTAAAGCAGCCAGGGATCGCTAGAAAAGCTATGCTGATAATCGGCGAAAGCCGTTAGAATTCCAAGTTGGCGATAAAGTGCTACTAAAGGTATCACCCTGGAAAGGATTGATAAGATTTGGAAAGAAAGGGAAATTGAGCCCTCGTTTTGTTGGACCATTCGAGGTCATAGAAAGAATCGGACCCGTTGTATATAGATTGGACTTACCAATAGAGCTCAGCTCTATACATGACAGGTTCCACGTGTCCAATCTAAAGAAATGTCTGTCGGAAGAGACAGTAGTCTTGCCTTTGGAAGAGATACAAATTGATGAACAACTACGCGCCGCGGAGGAACCTATTGAGATTCTTGATCGAGAAATCAAGCAACTCCGGCGCAGTATGATACCGATTGTCAAAGTGCGATGGAACTCTAGGCACGGACCAGAGTTTACCTGGGAGCGGGAAGCGTTCATGAAAGACAAGTACCCGCATCTCTTCACAAAAAAAACCCCTGCGGTAGCAACAAGAATTAAATTTCGGGACGAAATTTCTTTCAACCGGGGTAAATGTGACAACTGTCAGTTTTGACCTTCAGGTTAGCTACTCGTTTAATCCACTCAGTAGCGTTTCCGTAGGTTAAAAACTAGTTATTTAAGTTTCTAAATGAAACTAGGTTAGTTTGCGTGAAAAATTTAGGCTAAAACCTAAAAGTCCCGAAAATTGCCCGAAAAGCCCGTACCGGTCCGAAATCGTCCGAAAATCCTATAATGCCAAAAATTTAAAAGTCAACTTATAAAATAAAAGACTTTGTTAAAAATATAAATAAACTGATCCAAATATTCCAAAACTACTTTCGAAAAAGTCAGTTTCTACCAAAAACGCGCTAAAACCGACACTGCGTTGAATTAAGCAGTATAATTTTAAACCATTCAAATCATTTAAAAAAAAGAAGAAAAAAGGGGATTGGCCTAAGTGGCCGGCCACCCCCCTACACCCACTCTCTCTCTCTCATTTCTCTCAAAACCATCATCACCCTCATTTTCCCACATCATTTTCAAATCACTCTCTCTCTAACCTTTTTCTCTCTCTAAAATTCTCTCTAACTCTCTCAAAATCCAGCCTTGATATCATCCAAATTCTGGAAATTTTGAAGGTTTTAAAGCTTGTTTAAGAGTGTTCTTAGTGTATTCAAAGGTAAGATACATTGCATAGTAGTTTAGCTTCGATTTTGAACCCATTTGGGTATTTTTCTTCATCTTTTATGAGGTTTTAACCTTCTTTGTTGGATGAACATCACCCTTGATGTTTGAGGAAGAGATTTAACCATGATAATGTGTTAAAACAATTGAAAGTGGTGAAAATCCATGATTTCTCCATAAAAACACAAGTTTGATGAGTAAAATCACTTGTTTTTGATGTTTTGATACTTGTTTTGAATAGAAAATTGTTTTGATGATGCATGCATGTGTTTTATTGTTATTCAAAGTTATTTCATTAAAATATTTGCTAAACAACATGAGTTTATGGTTAATAGCAAGAAACCCCCAAGAAAACTTATGATTTTATGTGTTTGATGGTTGAAAAGGAAGTTGTGAATCTGGACAGAATCTGTCTGATTTTGCATGTGTGTTTAAACGTTGCAAAAGTATAGTAAACTGAGGTATTTTCTTACAAAAATTTGATAGATTGAAATTTAATGAGTTAGGAAGAAAATCTCTTTTGAATCACTCAAAAATTCGAAGGGAAACCCATTCAACCAACTAAAAACTTTTTGAAACTCATCAGCTTTCAGTCAGAAAAGTTATTCATCTTTATGCACGCATATCTCTTGAACAAATTATCCAAAATGCACAATTTTTAATTCAAAACTCAAGTTCTCTGAGTTAGCTTTCCAAAGAATCCAAAATTATGTGATTTGGTGGACTTTTGAGGCTTCAACCAATGAAATTAAGTTAGTGGTGTAGGCTGTCCCATTGTGGCAGATTGCACATGCACGACTTTAAGAGGCCATATCTCCCTAAAAAACCACCCAAATGATATGAAACTTGTCTCATTAGCTTGGTATATGTGTCCTCTATAAAATCCCTTTTGAAATTCGTGATTTGGTGGAGAATTGAATTATTTATGAAGAAAACACCCCTGACATGTTTTTCTGAAAATAAAAAGTGCCTACTGATTTTATAAAAATTCTTAAAATATGAAGAGCACTTCCAAAAATTATGAAAAATTGTGGGATTGTTGCTAACATCCCAAATTACAGTAGGTAAAATTCTTGAGATCTAACTCTCTTTGGAACTAAGTCATTTGGTGACACCTTTACATGGGATAAAATCTGCCAGATTTGGAATTATTCAAAAATGTTGTTTTACAAACATTCTTAATTCCAATATGTTTGGATCATAATTTTAACCAACAAAAAGTTATTTTATATCAAGTTTGAACATAACAAATGTAGTAAAGGCATTATATAGGATATCGTTACGATTTATTAAAATATGGACCGTTGGACTTGGAACTTACGTTAAATACTTATGATTTAGGGCAATTCTAGTTTCGGAGCCGGGACTCGTACACGCACTAACGTTTGTTGAACGCTTTAATCACTCGTGGTGAGTATTCACAGCCCCGTTTTAATGTTTTTACGTATTTGGGGTGAAAAGCATGTTGTCAATAAAAGTTATAAAATTTGCTTTCTAGCAACGTTTGGTAAATTGTGTACATGTATGCTTCTTAGCATGGTTAAATGAATTATGTACACGTATGCTTTTGGCATGGTTATATGAATTACGTACACATATGCTTTTGGCATGGTTAATGAATTGTGTACACGTATGCTTTTTAGCATGATTTTGTGAGTATGCATTGTGACGATATGTGCGAGTAAAGTTTGCCCCTTAGAATATACACTACCATTAACTCATTTAGGAGCCTATGGACTTAGTGGATAGCGCTATTTGGTACCAATACCCACCCGAAGGACTGACGAGTGAAGGGTGCACTATTTCTGAAGTAACGACTACACATGTGGGGCAAAGGATTCCCACCGCTGAGGTACTCGTTGAAAGACGACCTACACATGTGGACGTGAGTTCCACCGCTGAGGTAGTTCGCATGAACGTTCCGCCCATGTGGTTAGCGACCACCTCTGAGGTATTCGTTGGGGTTAACGGTTTGGTAGTGGCTCGAAGTTTTACATATCTTATGCATAATTGTGTATTTTGGCGTGAGCGTACGACCAAGTATACACGTGGTTGTGAATGGTTAAAAAGATTCAATATATTTTTTTTTATAATGTGTCTGCATGTAAATTTTTTTTTTGTGCATATCAAAACCTGTGAACTCACCAACTCTCGTAGTTGACGTCTTTTTTTTAACATGCTTTTCTGGAAATCCGAAGGTTTGATAGGGCTTTTATGGAATTTAGTAGTCACCAATCATGTTATGCTAGTTATCTTCGTTTTGTGAACAATTGTAAACGATTATATTTATGGTTGGGATGTACTTTTGTAAACACTGTTTAAATTTTATTTATGAATGGTTGGTGTTATGTATCTCCTATCGTTATGAAATCTTGACTGTAGCACCTCGTGTTTCCGCTTTAGCGGGGTGTTACAAACAGGGTGGTTTCAATCAGCTTTAAAGCAAGGCAATGCTACTTTTTGTTGGATAAAAGGTATGACTTTGATCACCGGCTGTGCACAAGTCTACTTGATATTGGGAAAAAGAAGTCTAGTCTGTCTGATCTTGACAAGGAGTTTGTGGAGAGAATTAATCAGAGGATTATGCAATTTGATGATGACTTTGATCCTGAGGAGATTGGTAAAGATGATGGAGCTGAGAAGAAAGTGAAGGAATGGTTTGTTAGAGAGTTGAGTGGCTCACTGTACTATAAAGTCATTTGGGAAGATGGGAGAGCAAGCTGGGGAGGAATTCTAGCTGATATACTGAAGGTGTGCACAAGGGAGAACCTCAGAGAGATGTATGAGATTGGTATGCAGCTGTATGAAAATCTTTTGGAGGATGATAGTGATGAACCAATCATTTTAAAGATCAAAAGTGCTTTAGAAGGTCTGTGTTGGTTATTTGAGCCTTTAAGAGTACAAACCCTTATGAACCAGCCATGTGAGACAGTTAATGAATGGAGACTATTTGCAAAATGTGGTATATATTCATTAACTATCAATGGTGTGGTCAAGGAATACTATTTTGTAGATGGTGATCAAGTACATGATGCTCAAAGGTTACATGGAATGGAGAGAGTGAAGCTTTCTGGTCATGAAAACTCTGCTATGGGTACTGAGTTGGTTTTGAAGTTTCTTCAACAATTGCAGAACTTAAATGTTCAGGGATGAACACTTAAGTAGGGGGAGTTTGTTGGGTTATTTTGGATAGCAGAAGTATCGGGTTGAAGAAAAGATTTAAGTCTGGTTATGACTGCTGAAGAAAGTTATTACTGCTTGGAGGAAGGGTTGTTAATACTGCAGTAGTAATGGATACAAGAGAAGACTTAATGAAGAGTATCGCTGCTATCGCTCATTAATGCTGCTGGAAGAAGAATTAGAAGTAGTAATGGTTATTACTGCTTCTTATTATTACTGCTAGTAGTTATTGCTGCTAGTTAGTTTAATAGTTGTAGTTAATGCTTCTCTTTGTTATTGCTGCTTCTAATGAGACGATAAGGATGACAATCTGTTTGTTGTGATAAGGAAAAGATTCCGAATATCTTGGAATTTGTTTAGAAGATTTGTTTTCCTTTATGCTTATCTGGTAATCTGTATTTATAGTTGAATTAGAATAGATTACGAGATATCTTTTTGTTTTTAGAGAAAATCAGAACCTCAAGAATTCTCCTAGCAATAGAGAAGTATTGCTCGTCTACTAGAGATCTGTTCTTGTAGATTGAGGTTTTGTGAGTAAGTTTGTAATTGAAATTATTGAAGTAAAGCAAGTTTACAGTCCATTGTTTTGATTCCAATTAAAGTTTTATTCCGCAATACTTTAATTTGTTTTTCTGAGTGTTTGTTTCTTGTTGAGAAATCGATCCTGACAATATATCGAATTAAATACTTATACGAGCTTAGATAGCATTTAACATCAAAATACATCACCAAATTCAACTTACCTGCAGAAACACATACTCGATAATCCTAACTAATCAGTAACGATAGAAATACCATCGATAACCTGACCCATGACTTCTTTCGATTCCTGAAGCAACCCGATGCTTTTACGAAGTTTTTCCCTTTTCTTGGCCATAGATGCCGGTTCAGTCATCATCTTATCGATACCACCATCGTTCACAATCACCGCATTTACAATCTCCGTTTGCATCTCCGTGTTCACCATTTGTCTTATTACAAACCGAAGTTGAAGCGCAATCCAATCCACCATTTTTCTCAAAACAATCTCCCAGTATGCGGTCATCCGCATCTTTAAATCAAACGTTTGCTCTCTCGCTTTTTCCGCAACGTTCACCAGATGCTTGACATCAATCACCCCGTAACCTTCCACATAGACCCCCGACGATGAGAGGCTACAAGCCTTTAGGCCTTTGATCGCATTCACAAACGCATCATAGCTGCTCATTAGCTTTTTCAAAGAACCGTTGAAATTAGGGTCGCAGGTATAATCTGTGACCTTCTCCATCTCGATCATTTCGAAAACTCTTTCCACAAACTTGGCCTTCGTTTTCGCCATTGCGTTATGATCTGCTTTCTTCATTGAAGGAAGCAATTGCGGATAATTCCGACAACGATCGACGAAAACCTTAATACAAACCGTCTCGAGATAACCCCATACATTGTTTATAAAGTTAACGGGCAATTCAGCGATACCCTCCACCCTTTTCTTGAGCATGAAAAGAAATGTGGAGTGAGGGAGGAAATAAGGCAACCGAATCCCATTCCCTTCCTCTATAACCCCAATCTCGTCGGCAAGAAAGTTCTCGGAAAATTTAACGCTCGAATCGAGTTCTTTCGAGAACTCATCAAGCATTTCAACTAATCGAGCATTGCAATGCATTTGTTTATCGTCTTCGTACTCATCAAACTCGCCTCTTATGAGGATGTTTTGAAGTGTTTCCTTTAACGAGCCGACCATCTGCATGAACGCAACAGTTGCATCGGGAACATTTGCAAGCTTCCGGGGTAATTTGTTGAGCTCCAAACCGAAGCGTCGAGCCTCTCGTTGATTTTCTTGACGATACCCGGCAAACACTTCGATATGATCACCGATTGAATCTCGACGAGCCTAGTCGCCAAGACGGGAACACCCACCATGGAGTTGTCGATCTTCGACAACAAATGATGGGTATCGAAAAGCATGGCTTCTCGTTCTCGAGCTTCTTCGTAAGTTTCGTCGTTGATTTGGTTTCTAACGCAGATGTAACCAAGGCCAATGTTGTCATCGTTTGCGGTAACTTTCTCGAGGTCATCCGGAGACTGGACGCATTTGGTCACAACGGCAGTTCGGTGGGGTCTACTCGTCGTGACATACGAATCGATTCGCACGTTGGAAAATCAACGGCCGTAGAAAGAACGTTCAAAATGATACTCTCTTCCGCCTTTATCTGAAAATCAATGGCTTCCATTACCATATCTGAAAAATTAAATCACAAAATCAGGCTAAATCATAAAGTTAATTTCAATGTAAAAAACGTTTGCATAAATCCATATCTTTAGAAGACCCTTGTTTATAACCGGACATTATAGAACGCTTTCTTTAAAAAATGTTCTACAAAACTTTTTTCGACGCCTAAATTTTTTTTTCTGATGCCAGAAAGCTTTTTTTATAAATCTTTTGTAACACTTTTAAATAAAATGCTTTTGTGTTTGGTCGTATAAACTAGCATTTAAAAAAAAATCTATTAACACACTCTTTAAGGCCTCCTATAAACTTAAATTTTGTTTCATTAACATCTAGCAATACACAAATGTTTAACAATATAGAAGGGTGCATTTCGCAACATATAAAGGCATATTTAAAGCAATTTTTTACAATATACAAGTGTGGGTATCAGCTTATTTTCAAGAACATTTATAAGCTAATTTTCAAGAACATTTATAAGCATATAGACAAGATTTTTCAAATAGTGTGACGTAAAATAGTTAATAGAATGATTTATTTTTAAAATTTTCTAAGAAACTTTTAATCCATACCTAAAAACGTCCTATAAACTTTTCTAATATCACTACTACAAAAGAGTGAATGTTACCCCTTAAATAGAACCGGGTTAATAAGGGAACCGGGTTTTATTTGGTTTGAATTTGGATAATATATAATGGTACCCGGTGGTTTGAAAATAACCGGGTTTTATTTAAATTTAACCAATAAAATATAATCTTACTACCGGTATAATAATAAAACCGGGTACCATTTGATGGGTATTATGTTAACATTTTGTAATAATACCCGGTTTTGTTAAGAACACGGGTAGCATATATAAAAAGAAGGGTAGTGTATATGAAAAATTAGGAGCTAATAGCTAGTACCCGGTTCTTTTAGAAGACCCCGGGTATCATTTGAGGGGTAGAGCTTTAAATACTAATAGTACCCGATTCTTTTAAAAGACCTGGTATCATTTGAGAAGCTAAAAATGAGACGCGCTTGAGGAGAGCTTGAAATACTAATAGTACCTGGTTCTTTTAGAAGATCGGGTACCATTTGATGCTTCTTCTTTTACACACCTAGGGCAAAAAGCTTTCCCCATTTACATCACTTTCAACAATGATGGCTGGGTTTTTTTTTTTCTCAAATTCTTCACTCTTCTCTAGATTTTATTATCTTTTATTATTTAAAAGATTACATTAAAGGTATGTTTACTTTTTTTTCCCTCTTTTCCTCTACGTATTATATTATGGGTTACGTTTGGCAAACTAGCTGATAAGCTAGCTGGTAGCTGATAAGTTAGCTTATGAACAAATTATGTTTGGCAAAAACTAGTTTATGGGTATGTAAATGACCAAAAAGACTATCTTTGAATTTAATAATTAATATTAATAAGGTTATAATTGTAAAAAACTACAATTAGCTACCAAAAAGCTACTTAAATTAAGAAGCCAACTTATTAGCTAGCTTATGGTACATGTTTGGATGGACTAGCTTATAAGCTAGCTTATTTTTGCCAAACACAACCCATATATATATATATATATAATTTTTGTCTATGTAATTACTAACTAATGAGTTGTTTATTATTTTTCTAGGGTCCTATGAGCTATCGGATTACAAGAATTAGTTTGTTCATTTGAGTACTTTGAATCAGTTGAACAAGGTAAATCTTTGTCATTTTAAATTTTAGTTTGTTAATATTCCATGAGCATACGTATTTTATTATATCTTAGGTGTCGTGTGTTTTTTAAGAAGTTTAAAATGTCAGAGGACAATAAAAGATTTTCATACATTTTTTAAAAATAAAAAAACGGTCATAAGTATAAAAGGCTCTCAATTTTCAGACTTAAGAGGTTTTAAGATAGACTTTTTTTAAAATAAAATAAACGACCCCTTAATGACAACATTGCATATGCCTTTAGATTTTATACCCGTCTGAGATTAATCTAATAGAGATTAATTTCGGATAGTCCCCATTTTGGGACTGCTTTTTGAATAGCTTGTCTCATCTAGGATGTGGATGCATATTAGCAGATTAAGTATTTGAGAAAAATTCGATAGACATTTCCCTTTACTCCTACGAGTATGTGTTTAATACACATATTTGGGGAGTTAAGGGGAAATGCTGTCGAATTTTTCTTAAGTACTTAATCCGTTAACACGCATTCACATATGAGACAAGGTATTCAAAAAGTGGGTTAGGATTGACTACCGATCAATTGTTTAGTTTGTAAATATAACACTTACAAAACATTCTATTATAACACTTTTATTTTATTATAACACTTTTATTTTAGTTTTCCTATAAACTCAATTTCGTTTTAATGTCACTAGCAATATACAAATGTGTAATAACATATAAGAGTGCTTTTTTGGTAGTTCATGTATAAAATCATAAATTTAAACACTGAGTACCCGCGATTTGCTCGTAAATATCGTCGGGCTGATCATGGACGGGAACTCGAGTAATGCCGGGCAGATCGACCATAGTGAGATCCGGAACGCCTTTCTTTTTCATTATCAAAGTTAAAGGCACGTTTGATATCCCTTTACGGTCACCTGCGATCTCAACCGTCGCCTGATCGATGGCGTCGCAAATTTGCCCTTCGTCGCCAATCTCGACTTTCTTCTATTGAAACTGTAAAACAAACTTCGGCTCGGGATCCAGATGATGCTGAAGCCTCATTACGAGCAGCACTCTTGTGCAAATTCCCTGTCCAGATGGCAAACTTATCTCGGCAAGCGATTCCAGAACGCTTGACTTTCCGGAGGACTGGTCTCCCACGACCACTATGGTCAGGAGAGGGATGCCTTCTTCGGTGACTTTGAGGCGGCAGAGGTTGTCGACCGCATCGAGAATGGGACGTATTTTGTCGCTGTAAGACGAAGCGAGCCGCGGAGGGTCGGTGAAAGGATGGATTACTTCACCACCGTTGTCATTATGAACGACTACGTTTTTAGCCATTGTTGCTGGAATGGATTTAGAAGGATGGTGGAAAGGGAACAACGTTTATTCCTATATATATATGGAAAAATAGCTAGTTACTTTGTGATTTTTTAAGTATTGTTAATAGAAACTAGAAATTGCCCGTGCGCGATGCTGCACGAAACATTTAAAGTTCTATAACGAAAAAAGATAATTGATCATCATCTTTTGACCATGCGAAAAATAACATTTAAAATTTTTCTTAACATATTTTTGTTCATATATAAGTATTTATCTTAATATGATAAAGATTTAAAAAATGAAACATGAAAAAAATAGGGGATTAAGATTAAACTAAATGATTAATCATAAAGGTATTAACTGTAACTTCTAAATTTATAACCAAATGTAAAAATATGTGAACAAATTAATTTATATGTATTTTGAATATCTAATCATATGGTTAAAATCTAAAAATATTCGATATTAAACTCATTTTAGAGATATTTTCGAGACGATTATAATGGTATAATTTGTTAAAAATAAAAATAAAATTTTTAATACATTTTACGCAATTTATATTATTTATGTTAATATAATAAGGGTGCAAAATGAAAAATGAAAAAAATAAATAAAGGGGTAAAAGTAATATAATTAAGTAACTATAAGGATATAGAGTGTAAGTTATCAATGACAATATGAATTGAAATTGAGGAACGAGGGAGAGCATAAATATTGAGTTTCAATATATCCAAACACAAATTACTTAATTACTCATCACTAGAAATATAAAATTAGCCACTCATTATATAAACTGAAAGCATTAACATACTTACGATGATGAAACTTAAGAAATTCAGACTCGCCAGAAAACGACTCGTCGGAAAATTACTTATACGAATAAAAAATTTACGACTTAAAGAAAGCTTATATAATTGATTGTAGGAAAAGGTGGTAATTGAAGATGATACAATACCCTCTATTTATAGCCTTCCGAAAGATCAGAACCATATCTTGTCTCTAACACCACTGCAGATCCACTTGGCTTATCCTCTGCACATTACCCACTTGGCTTCATCGTCTGAGCAAAAATCTGAAAGATTTCCATCCCCGCGACCATCCCCGCGACCTCTTCCCGCGGGGACAAGTCGCGTGTGTCCAAAATAAGGGGCCGCGGCCTAAGCTCGTGGGATTAGGTCGCTCGTGTGCCTTATCCAGCATGTTTTTGGCTTTTTGATTAAGCTGCTCTCTTGGTCTTAATGGTCTCTGAACCCACTCTATTCTTGATGGTTTTAGATCACTTACGCAGGTAGTTTCTAATCATTTATGACGTTTGAACCAATTATGAATTACTGAGATGAAATCGTTAAATCACGCTTTTATTTACTTGGAAAAGGCATAAACTACGAGAAATGTGGCATAGAAAAACGTCAAAAAGTGACGTTATCAAATAACCCCAAACCAAGCTTTTGCTTGTCCTCAAGCAAACTTAGTGGAAAATAAACAATGAAAAATACTTTAACAATTTTACATCCGTACTAAATTTGCATGATATCCAAATTAACCTGTCTTGCACATTATCCCCAATGTGACATCCTTGCTTTGTGTTTGACCAACATAAGCCATATCATGCGAATTAGTATAAATGTCACAAAAATAATTAGAAATGTGAAATAAAAACCATTCCTTCCAAAACACATGAGTATTAATTCAAAAACATCATATCCAAAAAGTTTAATTGTTAGAAACAACTTTACATAACTACTTCAAAAAAAAAACTTACCCACCATCGTATCATTGATGAGAGAAGGATGCTCCGTCCGGACCTCTCCTACGGACCTGCCGACGCCGTCTTTGTTCCGGAGGAAGATCCTTGCTAAATCAAGCCTCTGTCCAAATTCATCCAACCGGATGTTCATGTCGCTGAAGCATGTGTTCATGTCACTGATGCACTGGCCTACCATACGCATGAGTTCCCTCGCCCAAGGTGGAGTGTTTCCCGTATGTCGATATCCACCTTGTGGTGGTTCTTCAGCGTCGAACTCCATCTATTTCTCTTCATTTCCTAGGTTTGGTTCCTCCTCTGGTGGTAATCTCCCCGCCTCCTGTCTAGATCCGCAGCAGCTTTGATCTGTATATTATAATGGGAAAGATCAAAGTCCTTTTTCGAGGTTGTTAAAGGTCCTACCCTACAACCTGCCTGTTGGCAGAAATGTGTGATCAAACACGGAAACGGAAGTGATCCATCGAGCCCCATCCCTGCATCCAAGATTTTCATCCAAATGATGTGTCCCACGTCCATTGGAAGGTTTTCATGTAAGGAATAGAGGATGTGAGCCACTTGCGGGTCCGCGGTGGTGTTATGGGTGGATGGTTTCAACGAGCTCTTTATGAAAAGCATAAGAAAAGCGAGATCTATGTGTAGACCCCTTTTCAGAATCTCGTTGGTGGTTCATACCCACCCCTCTTCACCGCTTCTCCGTAGTGCTTCGGCGATCATTGGACTGAGCCCCGCGGTGAAAGCTTCATGGTGTGACATTCCGAAGCTCATCCCTAGGTCGTGACGTCTCGAAACTTGATGATAAGTGGCGATATCACCGATGTTAATCCGCACCTGCACTCCCCTACCATCACAACAAATTGTTCATGGTACACCGCATGAATCATGTTTGCGTAGAATTCGCGAACAAGTTCCTCGTCATACATTGGGGGAGTTCGGATGTAGTGGCCCCAATGCTATTGGTTTGTTATGGTTGGCACTCGGGATGCAGCCGTAGTGATGCGAGCTTTATTCCCAGCTCCCCTAAAAAATTGCATTTTTTGTGCACCATCCTTTATCGCCTTACTTCAGCATCCGGATTAACCGTCCTCGCCATTTGTTGCTTCTGCCTCATCTTCAAACGATGGTACTCCGGGAATTTAAGTTGCTTACTCGGATGAGTTCTCATTCTCCTATAATGACAAAGTAAGAATTTTTAAGATTGAGAATATGAAAGAGAACCCCAAACCTAGTCTTTTAGCACCCCATTATGAAGTAATTCAACTCTCAATTGTGCATGGATTTCAAGGATTAACAAAATTTACAAAAATGTGAGTTTTAAGCTAAATATTCACATGTGAATATATAAATGGAAGTGTACCAAGTGAAACGATAAATTGTGTAACCAAGCTTTTTATCGTTGATACCTAGGATCGCCTTTTCCTTTCCTGGAAGTTGGTCTAATAAGGATATGAAACATATGTATGTTAAACATCAATTTAAAAGCTAAATGAAAGAAATCTAAGCTTAATTACACAAAAAATCTCATTGAGACATTTCATCGAACGCTTGGTGTGCACAGTTTAATATATGCAATGTGTGTGCAATTTGTACATGAAACAACTCCCAAATTCACCAAATCAACCAAATATATACTTATCTAACATAATATCTACATATGGAAGTCTAAATGTGCATAAAAAACATAAGAAGCTATATGTACAAAAACTCACAAACTAGCACATACCTTGAAATTGTGTTGAAATGAGAGTAAAATCGAAGTACTTACCCGAGATTTGAGAGTAGAAAGGGCTGAAAAATGAACTTTGAAGGTCGGATTTGACGTTGACCATTAGAGGGTTTCGGAATTTGAGTGAGAGAAGTGAGAAAAATAAGAGGAAAATCGAGTTTAAAGGCTGTTATGCCCAGTCGCAAACCCCGCGACCTATTCCCGCGGCCTAAGCTCGCGGGCTTAGGTCGCGTAACTCTCTGTCTTAGTTTTTTTTTTAATTTTATATGAAAAACATATAACATAATTAAGAAACAAAATCAAGAAAACACGAGATTAGTGTAACCGCCTTTACTTTTGTTGTTTAGTAATAAAATAAAATAAAAATACATTTAGCTACTCTAAATTAATAAAATAATAAGTTGCTGAAATTAATAAAACAAGTATTTATAAGTATTAATAAAAAGAAATAAATGAATATAGAAATAAGCTATATATTTATAGAGTGCTTAGTAAGAAAAAGGAGGCTATTTGAGACAACAAGAGCTGTCTTATGGAGGAATAAGGGCTGTTTTGATAGCAGGAGTTGTCTTGTGGTGGCACAAGGTGTTTAGGAGAAGGCCACATCATTATGTGACTAACCTAGTTTCAAAGCACCTCACTTTCTAGTATAAATAGGAGCCTCCTCTTGTCATTTTCTCTCTTTTTACTTAAAGTTCCAGCAGAGAAACACACACATACATACCATTTCATATCTTAGTGATGTGGTAATTTATATATATAAAAAGCGTCACAAGTTTTAACCTCTAAGCCTAGCCACTGTTTTACAACATTTACAGGCAAGCGTACCTGATCGTGTGCAATATAGTGTAGGAAGTCCAGGTATCGTATTCTACCACTGGGAACGGTCAAGTTATTGTAGATTGGTGATCTAGGTCAGTTTAATTAATCTAATGCTTTGGGGGGTTTTTTATGAGAAAAGATTTTAATAACGAAAACAACTAATTAAACTAAGAAAGCAATTAAAGATGAATAAAAACTCTATTAACAAAAAGAGTAGTACTTATCATGGTTAAGCGAATCCCCAAGTGAATGAATTAAATAGTCTAAAGTATGGTTGTTCTGGTTATTGTAGGAGTTTAAGTCTAAAGACACCCTAGCATACAATGATTGTGGCTATAAACTGGGTCTCGGTCAACCTAGTCCCAATACATAGATTGGTTGTCAGGCAATCTAGCATCGGTAATCCAATCCTATCTCTATTGTATGAATTTCTACTCCACTAGTCACTCTCGGTCCGAGCAACCACTCAACAAACTCTCCGAGTAGAAGGTAAGTTGAGAGAAGACTGATTAACCTAACGGAGTCTATCTCTTAATGGTCAAAAGAAGTAAACCCAATCAACGGTTTCAAAAGTCAAAACAATAGGAATCAAACTGGAACCACAACATGTATTCAATCAACCATAAACAAACCAATAATCAATTAATCATAAAAACATCATTCACAATGGTTCATCAACCATAATAAGTACCACTAATATAGACCACTCACTAGACATAACTAAAACAGACACACTGATAAAAGATGAAGACATGATACCGACAGTACAGCGAAGGATGATCGGAAATCGAACTCCGCAGCGTCTCAGCACCACTCTCTATCTCTCTCTCACAACTCCGTCTGATTTCTCTCTGAAATTGTGTATGAAAATTATCAGAATACAGGATTGTTTGAACTGAAGGAGGAGGCTGGTATTTAAAATAGGCGATCAGGGCAATCTTCGCGGCGCCAAGCTGCTACCCTCGCGGCGCGAAGTCATTAATTCGTGCCCTGGTTTTTCCCTCATCGATTCTGGCGGCGCGAGACTTAAAAACTCGCGATCGCCAAACTTCTTCTGAGTTTAGTTTCTTCATTTTACGCACTTTTTCGCCTTTTTTCGCACTTTTTCGTTTCATGGCCTCCGAATCCTACAAAATCAATATTAAGCACATTTGGTGAGAGAAAAGATCAGAAATGACTGGGAAATGGGGAAAAGTCGTACAAATAAGCTCTACCAAAATATGTATAATTTTGGTGTTATCAAAATCCCCACACTTAAGCTTTGATTGTCCTCAATCAAAAGAATGAAAGATAAGAAAGATAACTCCAAAATTATCTCCATCCAAGATCGTCTAAGGAAACCAAGCACACTCAGAAAATCGAACACACCAACAAGACAAATCAAGCCATCGGATACCAAGATCAACCTTTCACCCTCACATAATACAGATAGACATATAAAGTGTATCTCTCGGGGGCAAAAGTGTATATAAAAGTGATCACACCAATACTCGACTAATTCCCTCATGCATAAGCTTGTCATCGAATCGAATCTCCACCACTGAGAAGTTGTCAACCGTCAAGAGGGCTTATGGGTTGTAACGTTAGGCTAAGGTTTAAGGGTAGGATAAAGGATATATAGGTGACTAAAAAGTTGTAGCAAAAACTTGAAAACTAATCAGTTCAAGATCCAATCTAATCATCTGACTTTTGGGATTTCTAGAGCTCGGGATTTCCTACACTAACACTTGTATCTCCGCCTAAGCATATTGCTTATTTGTGGCTTCAAATTTTCTTTTCTTTTAAGCACATCGACTCTTTTGATATTTTCTTTTTGAATGAGTCGTTTTCTTTTCTTTTTCTTTTTCTCTCTCTCTATATATATTTTTTCTTCTTGAGCAGCAACTATGTTGCTTTTGTGCTCTTTTTCTTTTTTCACAATCCCTTTCTCTATTTGTCAGATTCATAAACAGACCAAAAACATGAAAAGTCCTCAACTTTAAGCTACGACCAAAAGATAGATAAAAATTAGGTTAAAGGGTAAGGTATATAGTGGGTAAAGAAATGAAAAGGCCAAGGCTTCAAAATGGTTTCAAGGGTTGAAGTACTTAATGTGAGTACTTAAAATCAAAGGCTGGGCAAATCAAATAACCTTATGGTGAGGTTATCTGACGAAGGCTAAAAGGGTTAGGAATGAAGGCCTCTATCAGTGCAATGGTGATAAATACTCCTCTTATGTGGTCTCGACAAGCATTCAAATGACAAGTTCTACCTCGGGTCAAAGTCGGTATTCCTCACGAAATGAATAACAATTAAGGCTCAATCTCTCAAAGGAACTGGGTGAGGCACTCTCGGTGAGCAGTATTCCAAGGCATCCTTTTACTCAACTTATCCTATTCAGTGTTCTCCTATGCAAGTAACTCAGTCTCAAAAACAATCTCAGATTTCGAAAAAAATTGGGGTCAAATCTCAAAGCTTTCAAAAATTTGAAAAACGACAAACCAATAAGCAATAAGTGAACCCATTTAAATAGATAAGTCTACATAACCCCCTCCCCACACTTAAAGCTTGCATTGTCCTCAATGCAGCAAACAAAACAATTAAGGATAATTGGGAAAAGAGAAACTTCCCGGGTTATGTGACGAAATCTGTTCTGATCTGTGAGAGTGTTCCGAAATCGTGCTCGATTCACGAACATAAAACGCTGTATCTATTACCAAAAGAAAAACAAAAAGTAAAAACGAACAAAATAAAAATAACTAAAGCAAAAAATTAAAACTACTTAAAATCCTAAGCAATCCAACAAAAATAAAAATAGTTCAACAAACCAAATAAATAAAAATTGTTTAGACAACCATATCGAATGAGAGATAAAAAGGATAGATCAATAAGGTCCCCGAGGTTGGTTTTGCCAATCCTCGAAGGTCGGGAAGCCGGGCGGTGCGTTCTCGGAGTATGGCCAATACGGTGATTGCGCGTATAGAGTAGTCGGTTGAATACCGAAGTGGGAGGCGATTTGGTTCATCACTCCACTTTGCCAGTTGGCTTGGTGAAGAGCCTCCACGGTATTGTACTCCATTCTTTGATGATGGCGGCCATACGAAGGTGACAAATCCGAGAGCCGGTTACTCAAGTCTTGGTAACCCGCATACGCCGTCCACTCCTCCGGTGGTTGTTGTTGATCTTGCTCCCCCGCTCCACTCGTTCCTCCGACCTCATGCACGTTCTCCGACGTTCCCCTCGCTCCGAAAGTTTGTGGATTCGAAATCCACTCATAACGATCTCCTCCGGCCGGATGTACGATCCTTGCAATCCCCATCCCATGCAACTGCCCGTAATCGATCAGGCCCATCTCTCCAAGGCTCGTCATCGAGGCAATAGCTTACTCGGTCAAGATCCCAAAGTGCTTGGCGAGCCGAGTGACGTACTGGCCGCCGAGAATCTTGCTTCCCTCACGATAGCCACCTGCTTTCGTGAGTTGCGTGGCAATGAGGTAAGGAGCATTCGGATACTTGTCATCCGTAGAGAGTTGTTCGAGAAGCCAAATATCGTAATTCGAGACTTTCTCCTCACCCGAGGAGCGCGCATTCACCGCATGAAGAAGCATACGATGGAGAAGTCGATCCGAAGCCGTGAGAAGGTTTTTCACTTTGAGATGGTTGCTATAGTCACCGTCACCCAAGATAGCCCATGCAAGACGACGATCAAAGCCATCAGGTTGCTTTTCTGTGGCCCACATGTACTCCACAAAGCCGGGGGCGTCGACATCGGCTTGGGTGTAGATACCCAAAGCTACACCAAACTCTATCAACGAAAGTGAGTGCCAAATTCCACCAAGCCGGAAGGAAATGCACGGTTGGTCGAATTCTGACAGGGCCTTCGTGGCGTCAAATCGGTAGGTCGCCACGAACTCGATAATGAGCTCATGGTAGAGAGTCTCGGCGATGTCGAAGACACGGTCCTACGCATGGCATATAAAATACTCGTGGCCCTCCTCATCGTAGGCATGCTTTTCAAGCGTTGCCCGGATAGTAGTGTCCATGTACATGGCTTGCAGCAGGTTCTAGTCGGGTTTTCTCGGCACAAGGACTTGTCGCCGGGATAGACGAGTGACGATCTCTTTATACTCGGTGCGCTTCGGAGGGGTCAGAGTCGGGTCGTTCATAAAGTGAGTAAAAACGTGACCACCCCCCGGTGCTCGGAAGTTCGGTCCGGTCGAGGTTGAGGAGCGAGTTCTTTGTCTCTACAAAACAAAAATGCCCTTGTCTTAGAATTCAATCCCAATAAGTGCAAGACAAGGTCTATTCAATTCAAACCAAACGAGACAATTCCTCAACGACTAACAAGTAAACGTATGTATGAGCAATCAAAATCAAAGGGGATGTGGAACATCCCCACACTTGAACTTGTAGTCCAACCACCAAATGAATCAATCTAGCTTCCAAAACAAAAATGGAGGATTTTGATGTTGTCAAAATCCCCACACTTATCATCTAAGCATACTAACTAGATTATGCAAATCAAACATGCTAGAATGAAATTGTTCACTAAAAACATAGCATGCAAGTAACACATGAGCAAATGACATCAATGGTGCAACAAGGACAATGTGAATTTCATAGAAGTATAAGAACACCATTGAAGCTCAACTAAGATCTATCTTACCAAATCAAGGGAATCCAACGAAATTGATGAAAGGAAACATACCTTAGCCATGGAAATTGAAGGAATTGAAGCTTGAAAAATTCAAATTTCGCAGGGTGCTGAGATTGGGTCGCGGCGCCTAAAAGAAAATTTTAGGTTTTAATTTGAAAAAGTGAAGAAGAAGGGTTAAAAACCCCGTCTGCACCCCTTTTCGCGCCGCGAGACCCACAGCTTCGCGCCGCGAGTTTCGAAATTTTTACCTGATTGCGAAGGCTGACTTTTTCGCGGTGCCAAACTTAAAAAGTGGCGATCGCGAAAAGTCTGCTGTTTCCGATTTTTCGTTTTTTCGTTCCGCGTCGGATTTTCTCGATTCCGGTTTCTCTCCCTTCCGAATGATCATCTAAGCAATAGAAAACAAAAAGATAAGCAAAAACACACACGAAAAATGCAAAAATCAAAAGTAAATTAAATTTCTCGGGTTGCCTCCCGAGAAGCGGTTCATTTTTGGACGGGTCTAGAGCTCGATCCCTTTTTAGTTCATTTCTTGGCACGTCTGGATGACGAGCCCCTTTTCTTCTTGTGATCCCTTTTAGACGGTCCCGACCCATTAGATGGTTGCTCTTTTTGAAAGGTCGGGTTTGGATAGTCTTCCGTCTTCTTTCCACGTTCATGAGGGAGTAGCGGGCGGTTTATGTCATGCTTGTAGGCTAGAGAAGGCTCCTTGTATGGCCCATCAAGGTGTGTGACTGGCCCTCCGTCGGGGTTGAAGTAGATCCGATCCTCACCGTATCCCAAGCTCGTCACTTGCTCTTTCATATCGGTAATGACTTGGGCGGTGTGCAGAAACGATCTACCAAGGATTATCGGGATCTCCGTATCCTTCGGTAGATTTGCTATGTCGAAGTCTGTATAGTAGACAAAGTGTCCGATACGGATCGGGACTGCTTCCGCTATTCCTAGCGGTCGCGTCATGTAACCATTCACCCCTCGGTATTGATAGTCTGTTGGCATGATCTTCTTGATTCCCATTTTCCTGCAGAAACCAACAGGAATCATATTAAGTGCGGCACCCGTGTCAATCAAAGCAAGACCCTTAAACTTATGACAAGAAATAGGTAAGTTGTAACTCCCTGGATCATGCTTGATAGGTGCGATGTAGGTCAGTTCATCTTCCGCCACTTTCTTCTCTTTCTCTTTGCCTTTGTCCTCCTTCTTCGGTATCACAAACTCCGCATACCCTCCTTGCTTTCCGTCTTCTTCCTCATCATCACTTGAATTAGCTGGTCCTTGAAGTCCTAGATGCTCAAAAGAAATGGTGAACCCTTCCGAATCATAATCCGTGTTGTAATCGGGCTCACTGCAGCTATCGCTGTCCACATATTTCTTTGTATAAATGTCCGTCCAATTCTTCTTTGACGGTTCTCCGGCCATCATGAGCATCGATTTTGTGCTCTCTACCTTCGGGTTGACTTGTGTTTGTGTCGGTAATTCTCCTTGAGCTCTTTCACTTAGCAACTGCGACACACGTCCAACCTGCGATTCCAAATTCTGGATAGTGCTTTGGTGGTTACGTAGATAAGAACGTACCTCATCATTCAATTTTGCTTGTGTATCCATGAATTGGAGCATTCTATCCTCGATAGAAGCACGGGGTTCTCCATCCGATCTTTGGTGTTGTTGAGTTGGTGCAAAGAAACCGAGAGGTCTTGGGATGAAATTCCGATTGTTGTTCCACCTCCTTTGGTAATCGCCCCGGTTTAAGTAATTCACCTCTTCGGGTGTCATCATCGGTCGATTTGGGCAATCCTTAGTCAGATGAGGTCCCTTGCAATCCTTGCACCCAACCTGCAAAGCATGAACAGATTTAATCAGCTCTTCTATTTTACGTTCAAACTTTACCTGTTGGTTTTTCATTGAGGCTATTTCATCGGATGGGTCGAATTCAGATGAGATTTTTCCGGCCATCTTTGGAATGTGCAACCGCTTGTCCGTCCTCCAATCTATATTATGTATGAGCATATCTTCGAGGAGTTGGTATCCTTCCGTGGGCGTTTTGTACATGAAGACACCTCCGGCTGATGAGTCTAAAGTAGCTAGGGAAGAGTAAGCAAGCCCACTATAGAAAGTTTGGACTTGTTCGCTCTTATTCAATCCGTGACTCGGGCACGAATTTAGAAGGTGTTTGAAGCGTTCCCATGCCTCGGATATGGTCTCCCCTTCGTCTTGTTGGAAGGAACGGATCTCGGCCCTTAACTTGTCGATCTTGGATGGCGGAAAGAATCGGGAAAGGAACTTCGAACGAAGTCCTTCCCAAGTAGTGATGGAACTCGGCTTTAATGATCGTAGCCAAGCCCTAGCTTCTCCGGTGAGCGTAAGAGGAAAAACACGAAGGCGGATTGCGTCATCTCGGTCTTCCTCCGTTTTGAAAAGATCACATAAGTCCACGAAATTCTCCATGTGAACGATAGGATTGCTATCGTTCTTCCCGTCGAAGGTAAGGTCCTTTATCATGTGAAGGAGCTTCCCCGGGATTTTCTTGTTCAGGTTCGGCTTTGTGATCGGATTGGTGGGCACAGTCGGAGCGGTTCTCCTAACTGCCCACATTGGCGCTTCGTCTCCCATGTCAAAATTCAAGGTCCTCGGTTGAACCTTGTGTGATCTCAACTTCTTTTTGTTTCTTTTTCTAAACTCTCTCTCCGGCTCCGCAAACGGCTCTAACAAATTTGCCGTGACTGAAATCACAACAAACGGTTACGGGCAACTTGCGGGAAAAAGAGATAAATAAAATAAAGTAAATAACTAAATTAATTAACCTAGAAAGCGAAAAACTTGCGAGGGAGTGAATCCCTCACAAGGATCGATTAACAAAACTAACTAAGATTACAATCTAACAACTACCGTTCCCCGGCAACGGCGCCAAAAACTTGATGCGGTAATTTATATATATAAAAAGCGTCACAAGTTTTAACCTCTAAGCCTAGCCACTGTTTTACCACATTTACAGGCAAGGGTACCTGATCGTGTGCAATATAGTGTAGGAAGTCCAGGTATCGTATTCTACCACTGGGAACGGTCAAGTTATTGTAGATTGGTGATCTAGGTCAGTTTAATTAATCTAATGCTTTGGGGGGTTTTTTATGAGAAAAGATTTTAATAACGAAAACAACTAATTAAACTAAGAAAGCAATTAAAGATGAATAAAAACTCTATTAATAAAAAGAGTAGTACTTATCATGGTTAAGCGAATCCCCAAGTGAATGAGTTAAATAGTCTAAAGTATGGTTGTTCTGGTTATTGTAGGAGTTTAAGTCTAAAGACACCCTAGCATACAATGATTGTGGCTATAAAATGGGTCTCGGTCAACCTAGTCCCAATACATAGATTGGTTGTCAGGCAATCTAGCATCGGTAATCCAATCCTATCTCTATTGTATGAATTTCTACTCCACTAGTCACTCTCGGTCCGAGCAACCACTCAACAAACTCTCCGGGTAGAAGGTAAGTCGAGAGAAGACTGATTAACCTAACGGAGTCTATCTCTTAATGGTCAAAAGAAGTAAACCCAATCAACGGTTTCAAAAGTCAAAACAATAGGAATCAAACTGGAACCACAACATGTATTCAATCAACCATAAACAAACCAATAATCAATTAATCATAAAAACATCATTCACAATGGTTCATCAACCATAATAAGTACCACTAATACAGACTACTCACTAGACATAACTAAAACAGACACACTGATAAAAGATGAAGACATGATACCGACAGTACAGCGAAGGATGATCGGAAATCGAACTCCGCAGCGTCTCAGCACCACTCTCTATCTCTCTCTCACAACTCCGTCTGATTTCTCTCTGGAATTGTGTATGAAAATTATCAAAATACAGAATTGTTTGAACTGAAGGAGGAGGCTGGTATTTAAAATAGGCGATCAGGGCAATCTTCGCGGCGCCAAGCTGCTACCCTCGCGGCGCGAAGTCATTAATTCGTGCCCTGGTTTTTCCCTCATCGATTCTGGCGGCGCGAGACTTAAAAACTCGCGATCGCCAAACTTCTTCTGATTTTAGTTTCTTCATTTTGCGCACTTTTTCGCCTTTTTTCGCACTTTTCCGTTTCA
This sequence comes from Centaurea solstitialis, assembly GCA_030169165.1. Taxonomy (NCBI): domain Eukaryota; kingdom Viridiplantae; phylum Streptophyta; class Magnoliopsida; order Asterales; family Asteraceae; genus Centaurea; species Centaurea solstitialis. The sequence goes on from CM058046.1 coordinate 25,301,289, forward strand.
TGGCCTCCGAATCCTACAAAATCAATATTAAGCACATTTGGGGAGAGAAAAGATCAGAAATGACTGGGAAATGGGGAAAAGTCGTACAAATAAGCTCTACCAAAATATGTATAATTTTGGTGTTATCACTTAGTAAGCAAAGAGGAGCAGATTAGCAAGTAATCTTAAGGGTTGCTGAGTTTTAAGCTTCAAATTACCAACTCCTAAGGTGATTCCTTATATTTTCTGCTTTGATTTGTTTACAAATATGTGATACATACTTATGTTGCTAAATTTCACATACGACTCTCTAATTTTCTGCCTCAAACATGTTATTATGTTTAGTATGTTCATAATCTTAGTTATATGCGCATATCAATAAAAGAAATAAAGATCACCAATGATTACACTACCTAGACATGAATTTTAACCATAAAAAGGATGGTTGGAATGAGCTGTAGGAAGGTGGTATCATTGAGAAGGTATTAACCGGGAAAGGGGTTGTAGAAATGACCCCGAACTCTTGAAGAAGGGTCCAAAATAATACCGGAAAGTGTGATATCTACCGGTGGAAATTGGAATCTAAATGAAAGTGACTTACATGAGCATATTAGCATGTTAATTTTATAAATGAGGCTATAAATTGAGTATATGATTTTGATGTAAAATTTGGAATCACTAAGCAAATTTTGCTTAATAATTTAGTATGTATCGCAGATTAGTACCATTCCAAGTTTTGGAGGTGATGGTGGAGGTAGATAGTTCAACGAAGCTACTAAAGTCGTGACCTAGTCGAGTTTTTAGTTTTGGTATCGGTTTGGTTTGTATGGTCCTAATATGTGGTTTAGAAACTTAAATGTTTTGTGTTGTAACTATGATCCATGGTTTTATATGAATAAAATTCGTTTCCGCTATTTCTTTCTAAATGTGTTCCTACCTTTATATACAATTAAAGAAAGAAAGTCCGTAACACCCTTTAGTTATGACTCGGTTTAGAGACGGGAAAAGTGGGGTGTTACAAGCTTGGTATCAGAGCCAACCTTTTGAGGGATTTGAAAACTTTCAAACTCAAAATTTAAAAGGAATTTTAAAAATTCTATGGATCAAGTTATTCACTAGGATTGATGGGTGACCAAATAAACAAGTTTAATAGGCTATTTGGGACTGTTTAGTGGGCTGTCCGGGGCTGTTCCGGGATGTTTCAAAGCTGTTTTGGGACTGTTTAGTGGGTAGTCTGGGACTGTTCCGGGCAGTTTCAAGGCTGCTTCGGGGCTGTTTGGTGCGCTGTCCGGGGCTGTTTTGGGACTGATTCGGGACTGTTTCAGGGCTGTTTTGGGGATGTTTAGTAGTCTGCCTAGGGACTGTTCCAAAGTTGTCTAGGAGTGTCAAGGGCTGTTTTGGGCTGTTTTGTGTTACTAATCTAAATTCTAACTTGCTCAAAGTGTCTTCTATGAATATGTTCAAATATCAACTGATTAAAGATAGGGTAAAGTAACTCATTTAACTAACTTGGTCATGTGTAACAGGTATGTCTTCCTCTTCCGAGACGGACCCTAGCATGAATCCTAGTCGAGACCCCTATGACGTAGACGTAGAGATAATTGAACCACCATCACCACAAGTGATTATCATAAGCGATGATGAAGAAGAAGATCATAACCAAGAGAGAAATGAGGCTCTTATACGAGAGATGGCCGAACTAATCTTTGAAAGGAATCACTATCGACATGTGATGCGTTGGATGGATCGTGAACTAATTATAAGGTGTAGGGGAATAATAACGGTTTTGAAAGATAACTTGCACTACCTTAAAGATATGTCAAAGAAGTTGTGTGGGTTTATACACTCATTTACCAAGTCTAGTTGCTTGGATGTCCGGTCGACCTAGGTTTCTTACACATCTTTATATGGGGACCCAAGTGAAGACGTACAGAGAGTGGCTACGTCTTAAGTATCAACCGCGCGGGACAGCATACTAGGATGTCGAATGTGGAGGGTTTTTGGTATGACTTTTAAGCCGGTTTTTGGAAGTATAACTATCGACTAATATTTTTGGAGATGTCTTTGTATATATAAGTCTTAGATAGACTAAGACATCTCGATGTATGGGGTGTGATCGATGGGAATCTTTTTTTTTGTATATCACCTCAATGAATGTAACTATCTACTAATGTAAGATATTTATGAATATAAATAAAAAGTTTATATGCTTGGTTGTTTGTACTTTTGGGAAATAACTTGTTATGTATTATGTTATAAATTCTTATAAACGTATTTATAAGCATGGGTTTGCAAGATAGTATGTTGAAATGAACAAATAAGTTATATTGCTATATATTATATAGGACTATCTTCATCATAATGTATTCAACTTTATCCAAATTCCTATTGTATGTATTCAACTAAATAAAGTGCTATTGTGTGTACTAAACTTTCAATTTGGATTATTGTATGTACAAGTTACCTACTAAACCGGTTTGTACTGATGTGTGTTAACTCCTAGTTTTTGAATGTAAAAGTAAGTGATAAAAGAGACAAGAATCTTTTTGTTCCAGAAGGTCATCGGAAGCAAAGACTAACAGACGCTATGTGAATCTTGCCAGAGCCATTGTTGTACAACCAACCTCTGGGAAACAGCTGAACATGTGCTTCTCACGTGATATCCAACCGACTATCTTTTTACGCTCCAGATCAAACCACGTGTCAAGATCCGAGTGGGGCAGATAGAATTAGTTGAGTATAAATAGCTGTTTGCTTGTGTTTCTAAGTGTGTACTGTTCCTTTTAGATTGAAAATACATTGTTGCATTAAAATTGTTGTAATCATCCAAGTGATTATCAATGTGTATCAGGTAATTTTTCCGGCAACTCCCTTTTCTGATGACCCCCTTCTCCAGCGACTCCCTTCTCCAGCCGCCACCACCACCACAGCCACCATCTCCACCACCACAGCCATCACCACCATCACCAAAACTCACCACCAACACCGCCACCACCCTTCTCTGGTGACACCGACGACGACCGCCGCCACAGACCGCTGCAACTACCACCGTCAACCACCACCCCTACACCACCTTCATTGTCGGTTGGTATATTGAAATTAGGGTTCATATATTGAAATTAGGGTTCTTGGTATATTTGGGGTTCTTGAAATTAGGGTTCTTGGTATATTGAAATTAGGGCTCATATATTGTGGGTTTGGTGATGGTGGTGGTGGCTGTGGTGGTGGAGATGGTGGTTGTGGTGGTGGTGGTGGCGGTGTAACACCCCAAAAAAACCCGATAACAATACTAATATGCATATAATATAAATCCCAGTGATCTAAATCGCAATCTCATAATGATTAGTTCAAAGGTAAATAGTTAAAGAGTGCCTGCGGAACATCCCTCCACAGCTGAGATTCTAAATTTAGGATAGACACTAAACTTCTACCGGTAGCGCTACTCTAAACGCCTACCTTTCCCTTGCCTCTTGCCTCACGATCTTTCCCTGAAAAGGTTTGAGATTTTGAAAACGAGGGTTAGACCGAAAGGTCTAGTGAATTCCCTCAAAACAGTTTAAAACACAGTTCCGGCCCGCTGGCCGTAAAATCAGATATGTCAAATAACCAGGAAAGCATCATGAGTAATAAAATCACAATACAACAACCGGATGGCCGGATCCCCCGGATTCTCATTTAAGGAGTGACGGACGTAGTCCGTGCCTCGCACCATCCCACAAACAACCTTACGTGGCCGGATCTCCCCGATTCCCATTTAAGGAGTGACGGACGTAGTCCGTGCCTCACACCACTAACTTCCCAGGGATGTACGGTCCCATGGTACACATTACTCACGATGCAATTCCGCCATATTAAAACAGCATGCATATGATGATCATCAGTATAGCATTCACAACCATTATAATTTCACAAAATCACATTAATATCATTATCAAAACATTTGCAAACCGAATGGATATGTTTAAAACAGTAAGAGCAGTCCATTCATTTTCAGGCAAGGGAACTCACCTGAGCTTATCTCGCTGATTACTCTATCTCCTGATATCTGTATAAATTCCTAAGGCATTAGTGATTCGTACTTAGAAAGCCCACAACTAGGATACCCCCTAGGCAGACTTAGCACGGGGGTTAAATCACTATGGAAAAACCTCTCCGAAAACCAACCCTACAAAGAAACTCCTCAAAAATCCGAATCGGAAAAACCCCCCCTTTTCCGAATCGGAAAACACCCTTTTCCGATTCAGAAAACACCCCTTTTCCGATTCGGAAAACACCCACTTCCGATTCCCGATTCGTAATGAACGTGGTCAGCATAACGACTAGACTAGCCCAATTCCCGAGTCGGAAAACGTAGTTTTCAATTCGGGAAAGGCATTTGAGACACTCAACAAGGTTCATAAAAACCGATTCGGAAAACATGAGTTCCGATTCGGGGAACATGAATTCCGATTCGGAAAACATGTTTCCCGATTCGGAAAACTCATAATCCGATTCGGAAAACCGAACAGATCCGAAAAACTCCAAAAATCTTGATAAAAACCGATCCAAAAGCATCCAAGGCAATTCTAAAAGGTTACTAAACTATTCCCGCATTAATCTAGATAAATCGTACGCTAAAATAACATCGGGATCTTACCTCGGTGATGATTTCCCGACCTTGACGATGATAGAGTGGCTCCAAGCTCTTCTCCTAAACACACACTAAACACACACTAAGTTTTTCTCCAAATGGCAAAAAACCCTAGGTTTATGCCTTAAATAGTATGGGCTAAAAGGCTAAGCCCATACCATTTTTGGTATAAGCCCAACTTCTAAACATTAAGTAGAAATGTCACTTTTCACCCCTAACTTTGAAATTCTTTTCAAACTTGGTCATTTTAACGAGTGACTAACTTTAGAACTAACTTTTAAACGGTGGTCATTACAGGCGGTGGGTTTGGTGATGGTGGTGGTGGTGGGGGTTTGGTGATGGTGGTGGTGGCTGTGGGGGTGGAGATGGTGGCTGTGGTGGTGGTGGTGGCCGGAGGGTTTGGTGGCCGGAGAAGGGAGTCGTCGGAGAAGAAGGGGGTGACGGATTAAGGTTTAGTAGGTAAACTTGTACATATAATAAACCAAATTGAAAGTTTAGTACACACAATAGCATTTTTTTAGTTGGATACATACAATAGGAATTTGGGTAAAGTTGAATACATTATGGTGAAGATAGTCCTATTATATAATTACAGGATATGACTTCTCCGGTTCAGACTTATCAAAGAGGAAAAGGATTAGAAAGAACGGGAACAAGTACCCCTGAACCAGAGATGGTGAGAACTAATGAGGAAACTGGGGTTTAAGTAAGAATAATGATCTAGAAACACTCTAAAGAATGTTCTAACTGCAATACTAAAAGAAAATAGGGAAGAAACGACACGCTTGATAAATGTCCTAAAAGAACAAGGTGCAAGAGTTGGCCCAAATAACTTACTATCGAAATAAGTCAACTACAAAACTTTCATAAGTACCAAACCAGCCAAATTTAAAGGTGAACCTGAACCCCATAAAGCCATGGACTGGTTAGTCGGAATGGAAAGCAACTTTGAAACATGTCAGTGTTCGGAAACACAAAAGGTAAGGTATGCAACTACCTTACTTTAGGAAGACGCATTGCACTGGTGGAATTCGGTAAAGGCTATAAAAAGTACCGAGCAAACTACACCTTGGTTGTGGGAAGAATTCAAAGAAATATTTTTGAATTAGTATTGCTCAACTATAGACCGTAAGCGTATGGAACAGGAGTTCCTACAGTTTAGGCAAGGGAATTTATTGGTACAAGATTACGTGTCTCAATTTATAAAGAAGTCAGGATTCGTGGAGCATCAAGTAGCAACAGAAACAAGAAAAACAGAAATGAGATACGAAGGTTTGTACTGGCTGGACTACCGAAAACATTTCAGAAAGCAGTCAATATAGCTAAGGTAGTCGAGAAAGATATGATACCAACATACCAAGGCTCTTTCCAATTAAAGAGGAAAGAACAAAGTGGCAGCCAAAATTGGAATAAGAAACCAAGGTTGGGGTTCAGAATTCTGTTAAGATAAATCAAAAGAAACCTTGTGATCATTGTGGTAAGAATCACCCTGGAGAGTGTTGGGCAAAGACTGGAGCATGTTCGAGGTGGGAAATAAGGGCATTTAAAAAGGGAATGTCCTCAAGGTAACGGGGCTCAAAATAGAAACCAGACACAACCTGAGGTTAAAAAGAATACTAGAGAGGGTGACAAGGGAAAAGTGAAAGCTCGTGCCTTTCAAATGACAGAAAAAGAGGCAGAAGAAACTCCAGACGTTGTGACAGGTACACACCTTATCAATAATCAACCTGCACGTATCTTGTTTGATTGTGGTGCAACTAGATCTTATATGTCCCTCCCATTTGCTCAAAAGTTAAATGTAGACCGTAAGGAGTTAAAACCAAGCTTTGAGGCTGAACTAGCTGACGGCAGACTTGTTAAGATCAACAAAATTTGTAGAGATTGCACGATAGAAATTTATGGATATCAAATGCCCATCGATTTAATACCTATGACTTTAGGTGAATTTGAGGTGATAGTAGTAATTGATTGGTTACGGAACCACGGTGCCAGGATAGATTGTGAACAAAAGAAAATTAAAATTAGAACTCCTGAAGGGAAAAAGAATAATAGTAATTGGGGACAACTAGAAAAGGTTGACGTTGCTAAGTTCAGTTAGAACACATCGTTGTATAAGGAAGGGGTGCCCAACATTCTTAGCATATGTTATTAGTGAAAGAAAATCAGAAATGATAGAAGCAAAAGATGTACCGGTTGTACATGATTATTTAGATGTGTTTCCAGAAGATTTGCCAGGGTTGCCTCCCGATAGATAGGTACAATTTCGGATAGACTTAGTACCTGGAACTGTACCAATAGCAAAAACCCCATATCGATTAGCTCCATCCGAAATGCAAGAGCTAAAAAACCAATTACAGGAGTTACTCGATAAAGGCTTCATCCGAGAAAGTACTTCACCTTGGGGTGCACCAATCCTATTTGTTAAGAAAAAGGACGGGTCAATGCGCATGTGCATTGACTACCGAGAATTAAATAAGCGAACGGTCAAAAATAGATATCCCATCCCTAGAATCGATGATTTGTTCGACCAACTACAGGACGCCAAATACTTCTCAAAAATCTATTTGAGGTCGGGATACCATCAGTTAAATGTCAAGACAGAAGATGTTCCCAAAACGGCATTCAGAACAAGATATGGACATTATGAATTTTTGGTCATGCCATTTGGGTTAACAAATGCTCCAGTTGCCTTTATGGACTTGATGAATCGAGTATGTAAAGCATATCTCGACAAGTTTGTGATTGTGTTTATATATGACATTCTCATTAATTCCAAGAATGAGAGTGAACATCGAAAACACTTACATGCAGTATTGAGTCTTTTAAGGCATGAGAAATCGTATGCCAAATTTTCAAAGTGTGAATTTTGGCTCAAGGAAGTTCAATTTCTCGGACATGTGGTTAGTGAACAAGGAATATAGGTAGATTCTGCTAAGGTGAGTGCCGTTATGAACTGGCAGGCTCTGAGAAGTGTGTTTGAGATACGAAGTTTCCTAGGATTAGCAGGATACTATCGTAGATTCATTTAGGACTTCTCAAAGATAGCATCTCCGATAATGGCATTAACAAGAAAGGGTAAGATGTTTGAATGGGGAGAAGAGCAAGAACGAGCTTTTCATATTCTGAAAGAAAAATTAAGCAGTGCTCCTATCCTCTCATTACCCGAGGGAACACAAGGATTTATAGTATATAGTGATGCTTCAAGATCTGGACTAGGTTGTGTACTTATGCAATATGACAAGGTGATATCATACGCATCAAGGCCATTAAAGGAAAATGAGAAGAAATATCCAGTCCATGATTTTGAGCTCGCTGCAGTTGTATTTGCACTAAAAATCTGGTGACATTACCTTTATGGTACTTATTGCATCATCTACACCGACCATAAAAGCCTACAATATTTGTTTAGTCAAAAGGACTTAAACATGAGGCAACAACGAGGATGGAAATGCTTAAGGATTACAAATGTGAAATTCAATATCATCCTGGCAAAGCCAATATGGTAGCTGATGCATTGAGCAGAAAGGAACGCGAAAAGCTTATACGGGTAAACGCGTTGAGAATAGATCTGATACCTGAATTTTTTGTAAGAATAAGAGAAGCCAGACTAGTGCACTTACCGAAGAACATATTAAGAAAGAGCGTATGGTTGGACAAGCGAAATTCCTAGAAACTGATACCAAAGGATGTAAAAGATTTAATGGAAGATTGTGGATTCCATTAATGAGCGGGCAACGAGAGCTCTTGTTAAGTGATGCTCATAAGTCCAAATACTCCATTCATCCATGCATGTATAAGATGTATCGAGATTTGAAGTTATTATATTGGTGGCCCGGGATGAAAAAGGATGTTAGAAGATTTATCGAAAAATGTATGGCTTGCCTTCAAGTAAAGGCTGACCATCAGAAACCGTTTGGAAAACTACAACCATTAGAAATCCCAAAGTGGAAGTGGGACCACATCACAATGGACTTTGTGATGAAATTACCTCGAACCAAGAAAGGTAATGAATCCATTTGGGTAATTGTTGATAGGTTAACAAAATCAGCTCACTTCTTGCCGATTAAAGAAACCTATACAGTAGAATGACTTGCAAGACTGTATGTTAATTAAATAGTCTCAAGGCATGGGGTACCTTTATCAATAGTATCAGATCAAGATAGCCGATTTACATCTCATTTTTGGAAAAGTTTCCATCAAAATCTGGGGTCGAACCTAAACTTGAGTACAACCTATCATCCACAAACCGACGGGCAGAGTGAACGAACCATTAGAACATTGGAGGACATGCTTAGAGCTTGTGTGATTGATCTAGGTGGTAATTGGGATGATCACTTACCTCTTATAGAATTCTCCTATAACAATAGTTATCACGCAATGAAGCCTTGTATGGTAGAAAATGTTGAACCCCGGTATGTTGGAATAATCTAGAAAACAAAGGAATGACGGGACCAGATCTAATTCAAGAAACTTCAGAAAAGGTAAAACAAATTCGAGAAAGGCTACAAGCAGCTCAGGACAGACGGAAAAGCTACGCAAATAAGAGACAAAAGCATATTGAATTCCAAGTAGGGGATCGAGTTATGCTCAAAGTGGCTTTGTGGAAAGGGTTAATTAGATTCGGAAGGTGTGTAAAGTTAAATCCTCGTTATATAGACCCTTTAAAATAATTCAAAAGGTTGGAGAAGTGGCTTATCGACTAGAAATGTCAACTGAGTTGCAAAAGATACATAGTACCTTCCATGTATCAAACTTAAGGAAGTGTCTAGCTGAAGAAGATATGAAGGTCCCACTCGAAGAGATTCGTGTGAATGAAAGGTTAACATATGTGGAACAATCAGAAAGGATAATTGATCGAGCAATTCGAAGACTGAGAAATAAAGAGGTTCCGTTGGTTAAAGTACAGTGGAAATATCATAAAGGTCGCAATGCCACTTGGGAAAATGAGCAGGAAATGAGAACAAAGTTTCCCTATCTATTCTAAAGGAATTAGATTCCGAGGACGGAATCCCTTATAAGGAGGGGAGTTTTGTAACAGCCTTTACTTTTGCTGTTTAGTAATAAAATAAAAGAAAAATACATTTAGCTGCTCTAAATATAATAAAATAATAAGTTGCTGAAATTAATAAAACAAGTATTTATAAGTATTAATAAAAAGAAATAAGTTATATATTTATAGAGTGCTTAGTAAGAAAAAGGAGGCTATTTGAGACAACAAGAGCTGTCTTATGGAGGAATAAGGGCTGTTTTGACAGCAGGAGCTGTCTTATGGTGGCACAAGGTGTTTAGGAGAAGGCCACATCATTATGTGACTAACCTAGTTTCAAATAACCTCACTTTCTATTATAAATAGAAGCCTCCTTTACTTAAAGTTCCAGCAGAAAAACACACACATGCATACCACTTCATATCTTAGTAAGCAAAGAAGAGAAGATTAGCATGTAATCTTAAGGGTTGCTGAGTTTTAAGCTTCAAATTACCAACTCCTATGGTGATTTCTTATATTTTATGCCTTGATTCGTTTACAAATCTGTGATACATACTTATGTTGCTAAATTTCACATACGACTCTCTAATTTTCTGCCTCAAACATGTTATTATGTTTAGTATGTTCATAATCTTAGTTATATGCGCATATCAATAAAAGAAATAAAGATCATGTCACACCCCGCTAAAGCGGAAACACGGAGTGTAACAGCGCAAAGTAGCACAACACAAGTATAGACAATAAACGCCATAGCATATCAAAATAACTAAGTTTTTACAATATTACATGAACTAAAGTCTTAAAATTTTTACAACAAGAGCCAAAGTACAACGGAAAGGAAATTTAGTCTTGATATGCATGAAGGCGTAACACACGTGCATAATTGTTCTTCTTACTTTCGATCGCCTGAAAAGCATGAAAGTTAAAAAGTCAACTATCGTCATAGTTGGTGAGTTCACGGGTTTTACAACACACATACGTATCGTTCGCGTTCCAAAAATAATACCGGAGATAATAAATTCAAGCAATAAAGCTTAATAGTTGGATCATATGCGTACCCCGCATGATCCCGGCATATGGTACTTATCATGCATTACTTACTCACATAGATTAACGAGCCACTACTAATCTCCTAATAGCATAGTTTTTGCCCCGCAATGCCATGCTTATCGCAACATGACCAACAATCGTTCCACAAAAAGTAATTAAACACCAATCGTTATCGTTACCAACCCCGTTGCAAGCGGGGTACGAAATGGTGGGGTTGCCAAACCCGATAGCGCTACCATTGATTACTCGGTCCACCGCAGTGAATTAGACTTAGTAGTGTGTACGAGGACTTGCGATAAGAAAAACACCCAATTAATCTAGATAAGTATGCATACCATAGCCAAAAATCGTTCCACAAACAAATCGTTCCACAAAATCGTTCCACAAAATCGTTCCACAAAATCGATCCACAAAATCGTTCCACAAAATCGTTCCACAAAATCGTTCCACAAAACGTTTTAAAAGTTTAATCAACCGGTAGTTTTATCATGCTTTCCACCCCAAAAATGTAAAAACGTAAAAAGGGGCCGTGAATAACTCACCGAGTTGTTAGCTCAAGAGTCCCGAGTTAGCGAGGTTCCACCGAATTCCGACCTAGTGATATAAAATGTTTTAATAAGTTCCTTGACCCATTTAAGTTCCTTAGTTAAAGTAAAATTATACGCGCGAACGAAATGTTAGTTTTTATGACGATTAACGATAATACGAGCTCTTATGATTATAACCGAAACGTGATAGTTGGTATATGGTCATGCATGTGTGCTTTATATTAATTCTACCTCATCTTATTCCTCAAATAGTCTTTTTATGTCCAACAATTTACTCTTTATAAGAGTGTTTTAGAAAAATACAAGTTTACATAAAATAACACTTTTCAGTTTTTAACAATTCTTGACAGATTCGGAGGCTGTTTGGGACATGCATTTGGGTATGATGCATAACTCTAAAAATTACGAAATTTTAATATGTTTTAGCCATATGAGTTTACTAATTACTGACCAAATTTCATAATTTTTGGAAAAGGTTACGGTCCCCAAACAGAAGGTTTATTAAAATAGTGACAGCAACTAGAGCTGTTGCGCAATCTTTTTGTACGGACTGTTTGAGGGTCCGTAACTTGGAATTTTGGCAAACGGCCAGTGGGGTTTGAAAGATAACTCAATGAACTTGAATTTAAAAAAAAGAATCATGTCATTTGGACATTTTATGAAGGAGTTATGGCCTCTCGAAGTTGGGTCCGAATCTGTCCAGAATCTGTTGGACAAAATTTTAGACTAGTTGTTGTATAACATAATATCTCCTTTGTTTAATTATTCTTATGATGATTTCTTTTTATCAAAGCTCAAATTCAGATGTGTTTGAAGGAACATCAACTTCATAAAACACATTTACACATGCATTTACATATATACCATATTAAACATCTAGGTTATAATCATAAGCCATCAACTCACTTATTGCTTGAATCTTTAGAGGATCCAAGCAAAGAAAGGGTATTTGGCTATATGAATTCATCTAAACCACATGCAAGATGGTAGATGATTATGAGAAAACAAAAATAAGAACATGATTAATGGAGCAATGTGGGTTTATAACCTCACTTATTGCTTTATTCACAATGAATATATGCATAAACTAACAACATGCAATGAGGGATTTACCACTCTTATTGCATTTATATGGAATAATAAGAAGAAACAAGAACATAAAAGATATACTTGGAATGAACAAGAGTTGAAGTTATAAAACAAGAATTATAAGGTTCATCCATTCATCTCAATTTTTGGGTGATCCTTGATGATTTCCTTTGCATAAAATGCAAGTACTCTCATCTCTCACCATTGAGTGATGATGATTTGAAGAAGAAGAGATGAAGATCATTATTTTACCTTTGGTGTGTTCTTGAAGATCACTTGAATCTTCAAGAACTTGAAGATGTGTATGAAAGAAGCTATAGAGAAATTTTAGAGTGAGAAGTTAGAAAGAGAGTGAGATTGTAGAAGTGAAATGAAGTAAAGGGGTTAGTGTGGTATTTATATTGAGTGAAAGAGAGGGAGGTGGTGGGTGAATGGTGGTGATGGACGGTTTGGAGAGAAAGGAGGGAGGGAGAGAGAGGTGAGGTGAGTGTTGAAGAGAAGTGTGGTGTGTGTAAGTAAACTACACATGTATTGGTTTAAAAAGAGATTTTTGTCTCTTGTTTTATTTCCAAACAAGGGGCTTAATACATTTAATTCATTTGGCTGGTTTTTGATGAAATTAGATAGATTTTATAAATGTGTAGAAGTGTTGATGAAATAAAGCTGCTAAAATTGGAAACCGTTACCGAAAACGCGCGTTTTTGCGATTTTTGCGTAACGAAAGCAGTTTTTCGTATTTTTATTAAGGAACTTATTAGAAATTAATATTTTTAATATTTTGGGTCAATTAGAAATTAATTCGACAGTCTAGTGGTCGGAATCGGGACCTGCTGATAACAGTCAGTCGGTTTTGCGTACCGACTATAGTGGCGACTCAATAAACGTCAAAGGCACTTATCTAGCCTTTACACAATAAATGTTGTCATACAACATTGTTTTTGACAAAATGATAGTACCAAAATATTGTTCCGCTCCGGTAAGTCGGTTAAAGTTTCACTGACCTGAGGTGGGAAGTGGAGGGTTGTCACAGTCTCCCCCGGTTAGAAGAATTTCGTCCCGAAATTCACTTATTGTTACTTCCACACCTAATCAAGTAAAGAGTTGAGGGTAATTCTTCGTCATGAAGTCCTCACGTTCTCACGTGTATTCTGGTCCACGTCTGGACCTCCAATGTACCTTAACAATCAGTAACTTGCTCCTTTTGAGCTTCTTGACCTCCTTGTCAAGAATTTCTATGGGTTCCTTGACGAAACGGAGGGTTCTGTCTATGAAGACTTCCTCTAGAGGGATAACTTGGGATTCATCGGTTATACACTTTTTGAGATTCGACACGTGAAAAGTGTTATGAATCTTACTCATTTCCTCAGATGGCCTAAGCTTGTAAGCAACTAGGCCGACTCTTTCGATAATTTCGAAAGGTCTAACGTACCTAGGGCTTAACTTTCCTCTTTCGCCAAATCGTACTAGCCCTTTCCAAGGGGAAACCTTTAAAAGTACTCTATCTCCCACTTGGAATTCCAATGGTTTCCTACGGTTGTCAGCATAACTTTTCTGACGATCCCTAGCAGCCTTAAGCCTATCCCTAATCAAGCCAATTTTGTCAGTTGTTTCCTGGATTAACTCGGGTCCTGTCAGTTGGCTATCTCCAACTTCCACCCAGCTGAGCGGAGACCGACACTTTCGGCCGTACAAGGCTTCATAGGGAGTACACTTTATGCTAGTGGCAACTATTGTTGTAGGAAAATTCTACCAGTGGCAAGTGATCGTCCCAGTTCCCTCCAAAGTCTACGACACATACGCGCAACATTTCTTCCAAGGTTTGGATGGTCCTCTCGCTTGACTATCGGTCATGCGGATGATATGCCGTACTCTAGTCCTATTGGGAACCTAAAGCTTTTTGCAGCGATTGCCAAATCGCGACGTAAAATGGCTATCTTAGTTGGAAACAATGGAGATTGGCACTCCATGGCGTGTTACTATTTCCTTGATATAAATTCGTGCAAGCCTATCCATTTTATAGTCCTCTCGGACAGGGAGAAAATGAGCTGACTTTGTCAGGCGGTCAACTATTATCCAGATTGTATCGTGGCCCTTAACAGTTTTGAGTAACTTGGTGACTAAGTCCTTAGAAATCCGTTCCCATTTCTAATTAGGGATCTCGGGTTGTTGTAACAGACCTGGTGGTTTCTGATTCTCAGCTTTGACCTTGGAACAAGTCAAACATCGTCCCACACAAGACACTATATCTCTCTTCATTCCTGACCATCAATACTATGACTCGTGTGCTTCCTTCAGGATTAATTCCCTTAGGTCGCCTGTCTTAGGTATCCAAACTCTTTCCTTAAAGTACCATACGCCGTCGGTCTTAAGGTTAAACCTTCCTACTAGGTTATGGAGAGTTTCATCCTTTAGTCTACCCTCTCGTAAAGCCTCTTCTTGAGCCTTTAGGATATCTTCTTTCAAGCTGGAATGTACAAGCATTTCCAAGGCTTGTATTCGTAAGGGTTTCATCCTTTCCTTACGACTCAAGGCATCGGCTGCTACATTAGCCTTGCCCGGGTGATATTTGATTTCACAGTCGTAACCACTAAGTAATCCTACCCATCTTCATCGCCTCATGTTCAGCATCTTTTGGTCTAAAATGTGTTGTAGACCATTAAGGTCCGTGAACACTGTGCACTTGGTTCCATACAGTTAGTGTCTCCAAACCTTAAGTGCAAAGACTACTGCTCCCAATTCTAAGTCATGAGTAGTGTAGTTCTGTTCGTGGTTCTTAAGTTGTCTAGATGCATAGGCTATGACCTTATCCCTTTGCATCAGTACACATCCTAGTTCCTGACGTGAAGCGTCACAATACACAACAAAGTCCTCTGTCCCTTGGGGTAGGGCCAGAACTGGTGCGTTGCATAGCTTTTGCTTCAGGAGTTGAAAGGCGTCCTTTTGCCGTTTTGGGTCAGCATAGTCAGAGGTTGTGCGATTTTTGAGAAGCCTTTATTGAATCCTTATAATATCCTGCCAGTCCTAAGAATTGGTGGATTTTTCCGTTGGGGTCTTCGCGATCTCTCACCTTGCATTTACCTTAATCTTTACCGAATCCACATGGATTCCTATCCCTCCAACTACATGACCAAGAAAGCGTACCTCTCGAATCCAAAATTCGCACTTGGAGAATTTGGCGTACAATTTCTGGTTCCTAAGCAACTCTAAAACCACTTTCAAATGCTGCTCGTGTTCTTCTTTACTTTGGGAGTAGATAAGTATGTCATCGATAAATACGATTACAAACTTATCTAGATATGGTTTGCAAATCCTATTCATCGGATCCATAAACACGGCAGGTGCATTTGTAAGTTCGAAAGGCTTAACCATAAACTTATAATGTCCGTAGCGTATCCTAAACGCTGTCTTATGAACATCTTCCTCATGGACTCTTAATTGACGATGCCCTAATCAATCATAGAGAAGAAACTAGTGCCTTGAAGTTGATCATACAGATCATCTATCCTAGGGAGAGGATAACGATTCTTAATTGTCAACTTATTCAGCTCCCTAAAGTCTATGCACATTCTAAGAGATCCATCCTTCTTCTTGACGAATCACAAAGGGGCTCCCCAGGGTAAAGAGCTTGGCTGAATAAATCCTTTATCCAGTAAGTCTTGTATTTGGGTGAACAATTCCCGCATCTCCGTTGGTGCTAGGCGGTAGGGTGCCTTAGCAACAGGGGCTGCTCCAGGAATTAAGTCGATTCGAAATTCGACTTGTTTAGTCGGAGGTAATCCGGGTAACTCGTCCGGAAACACTTCAGGATAGTTCCGTACTACCGGATTATCCTCGAGTTTCTTTATTTTCGACTTCTTTTCTTTCACTTATACTAGAAACGCCACATACTTCTTCCTTAAATAACTATAGGCCTTCATACGAGATACTACTCCTAAGCTCCTTTCAGGTCTTTCTCCTTCAATTACCAGAGTCCTGCCATCAGGAAGTAAAATTCTCACGACCTTCTCGTAACACCCTATCGTTGCTCTATTCCGCGCTATCTAGTCCATGCCTATAACTATATCGAAACTCCATAGCTCTATAGGTACTAGGTCTGTACTAAACAGTTCGCCAGCTAGACTTAAAGTGCAATCAGGAATTACATCTTCCGCCTCTACTTTCTTCCGTCAACAAGTTCTATCGAGTAACCTTTATCTAATCTCTTAGAGGTTAAATGGGTTAGTGGTCTAAATCCTAGGGATACAAAGCTTCTATCGGCACCAGAGTCAAAAATCACCGATGCATAATGGTCATTTAAGGGAAACGTACCTGTTAACTTATGGGGATCCTGACGTGCCTCTTTCGTTCCCATCACAGAAGCTCCTTCTTGAGCTTTGCACCCTTGGTATTCTCGGGTGACCCTCTTCTTTTTGTTTCTTTTACTTGTACTGATCGACCCTTTATTCAGCCTAGGGTACCTATCCCTGAAGTGGCCTACGTTTCCACACTTAAAGCAATTCTTCCTATCATCATTCTTACAATATCGTGCAGTATGTCTTAGTTGATTACACCTCGCGCACCGAAAACAAACTCCGAAATGATGTCGGTTACAATTGTTGCATTTTGGAAGGGAACCAAGGTACCGCCTCGAGTTTTGGGCCTTTGCCCTAGCATTCCTGCCTACCTCGTGGCTCCTACTTAAATTGTTCCTAGTCGTCTTCACTTGCTGGTGCCCTACCTTCCTTGCCTTACCATCCTTCCATTTGATGGATACAATAACTTCATCATTCTTTCTTCGTGCAATGAGGTCGGAAACTACTTGGGTGACTAGGTTAGGGATGGCAGCTTGGACTTGTTGAGCTACAAGTTGGGCTATGTCCGGGGCTTGATCATCTGGAGTTGTTCTTGTGCTTCGGGTGTTTCGAGTTGACATAGTTCTATAAGGTTTGAAAGAAAAGGATTTAATTAAGGATGTAATTGAAAAATCGTAGAGTTTTCCCCTTTCGTTGAATCGGTTACAGTAAACAAGTCAAGAAAATATATAAATTTAAAACACTAGATTCCACTTCATGAACCAAAAGTCGATGTTACTACGTCGTTATAGATACATCCTCGAGACGAAAGGGAAATGGAAATACATAATAGGAACTTCTAAGGTCCGAGAAGCACAAGAATCACAAGACCAACAATCACTACAAAGATGGTTACTGCCTGACATCGTAGCTCCGTCCTCCAAGCCATCCGCCCAACCGTCACGGCTCTTTCTACAACTCCCGAAGTAGCTTGCTCCAGCATATGAGTCAACTCAGTCAACGAACGTATGACTTGCGCTTGTTTATCTATCCTAGTCTGGAGCCTGTGAATCCTATTCTCAAGGATACTAATCCTATGAGTATCTTCCATCGGTAGTTCCACGCATCTCAGAATGGGTACTCCCGGAGGGGTACGGGAGGGTCCGACAGCAGGGTCACGGGGGATAGTGATTCCATTAGCGATAGAAGGAAAAACTCTCTTCCTAGCGGTCTCTCTAGTGCGAGGCCTAGGAGGGTTTGGTTCAGGTGCGGGGTTATCCGGCGAGGGTTGAGGTATAACATCTACAGGGGGATTTGGGTGCGAGTCGTCGAAGGCTTCATCACTCGACACTTCGATATCCGATCCTGAGTTTTCGGAAGGGTCCTCTTCCTCTTCGGAGATCCATCCAGCGTTTGACGACATAGTGACTGAATCGTTTATATATTTTAATAAGTAAGTTTGATAGTGGCTTCCTATTGCTAACGCATTAGTGAGTCATAGTGTCATTACAACTATTCAGTGCATCGTGACCACACACACAATATGTCATGTATGAAAAACTTTACGATTTTTATACTCCCATCGTAACTTTCCCTAGTTTCGTGTTATTGCCTCTTGACTAAACATAGTTGATCAGGCTATGTTTAATTAAGACCCAATAAACGACTCCCGGGTTAATCACTTTGGAAGCATAAGAAAATATTTTAGAAAAGTTTCCTCTTTCCGTTGTTATATTTTGATGGCTATAGTACTTGATTTTCTCGTCAGAAAATCGTTATTCTCTATAGCCTTGGCTCTGATACCAAGTCTGTCACACCCCGCTAAAGCGGAAACACGGAGTGTAACAGCGCAAAGTAGCACAACACAAGTATAGACAATAAACGCCATAGCATATCAAAATAACTAAGTTTTTACAATATTACATGAACTAAAGTCTTAAAATTTTTACAACAAGAGCCAAAGTACAACGGAAAGGAAATTTAGTCTTGATATGCATGAAGGCGTAACACACGTGCATAATTGTTCTTCTTACTTTCGATCGCCTGAAAAGCATGAAAGTTAAAAAGTCAACTATCGTCATAGTTGGTGAGTTCACGGGTTTTACAACACACATACGTATCGTTCGCGTTCCAAAATAATACCGGAGATAATAAATTCAAGCAATAAAGCTTAATAGTTGGATCATATGCGTACCCCGCATGATCCCGGCATATGGTACTTATCATGCATTACTTACTCACATAGATTAACGAGCCACTACTAATCTCCTAATAGCATAGTTTTTGCCCCGCAATGCCATGCTTATCGCAACATGACCAACAATCGTTCCACAAAAAGTAATTAAACACCAATCGTTATCGTTACCAACCCCGTTGCAAGCGGGGTACGAAATGGTGGGGTTGCCAAACCCGATAGCGCTACCATTGATTACTCGGTCCACCGCAGTGAATTAGACTTAGTAGTGTGTACGAGGACTTGCGATAAGAAAAACACCCAATTAATCTAGATAAGTATGCATACCATAGCCAAAAATCGTTCCACAAACAAATCGTTCCACAAAATCGTTCCACAAAATCGTTCCACAAAATCGATCCACAAAATCGTTCCACAAAATCGTTCCACAAAATCGTTCCACAAAACGTTTTAAAAGTTTAATCAACCGGTAGTTTTATCATGCTTTCCACCCCAAAAATGTAAAAACGTAAAAAGGGGCCGTGAATAACTCACCGAGTTGTTAGCTCAAGAGTCCCGAGTTAGCGAGGTTCCACCGAATTCCGACCTAGTGATATAAAATGTTTTAATAAGTTCCTTGACCCATTTAAGTTCCTTAGTTAAAGTAAAATTATACGCGCGAACGAAATGTTAGTTTTTATGACGATTAACGATAATACGAGCTCTTATGATTATAACCGAAACGTGATAGTTGGTATATGGTCATGCATGTGTGCTTTATATTAATTCTACCTCATCTTATTCCTCAAATAGTCTTTTTATGTCCAACAATTTACTCTTTATAAGAGTGTTTTAGAAAAATACAAGTTTACATAAAATAACACTTTTCAGTTTTTAACAATTCTTGACAGATTCGGAGGCTGTTTGGGACATGCATTTGGGTATGATGCATAACTCTAAAAATTACGAAATTTTAATATGTTTTAGCCATATGAGTTTACTAATTACTGACCAAATTTCATAATTTTTGGAAAAGGTTACGGTCCCCAAACAGAAGGTTTATTAAAATAGTGACAGCAACTAGAGCTGTTGCGCAATCTTTTTGTACGGACTGTTTGAGGGTCCGTAACTTGGAATTTTGGCAAACGGCCAGTGGGGTTTGAAAGATAACTCAATGAACTTGAATTTAAAAAAAAGAATCATGTCATTTGGACATTTTATGAAGGAGTTATGGCCTCTCGAAGTTGGGTCCGAATCTGTCCAGAATCTGTTGGACAAAATTTTAGACTAGTTGTTGTATAACATAATATCTCCTTTGTTTAATTATTCTTATGATGATTTCTTTTTATCAAAGCTCAAATTCAGATGTGTTTGAAGGAACATCAACTTCATAAAACACATTTACACATGCATTTACATATATACCATATTAAACATCTAGGTTATAATCATAAGCCATCAACTCACTTATTGCTTGAATCTTTAGAGGATCCAAGCAAAGAAAGGGTATTTGGCTATATGAATTCATCTAAACCACATGCAAGATGGTAGATGATTATGAGAAAACAAAAATAAGAACATGATTAATGGAGCAATGTGGGTTTATAACCTCACTTATTGCTTTATTCACAATGAATATATGCATAAACTAACAACATGCAATGAGGGATTTACCACTCTTATTGCATTTATATGGAATAATAAGAAGAAACAAGAACATAAAAGATATACTTGGAATGAACAAGAGTTGAAGTTATAAAACAAGAATTATAAGGTTCATCCATTCATCTCAATTTTTGGGTGATCCTTGATGATTTCCTTTGCATAAAATGCAAGTACTCTCATCTCTCACCATTGAGTGATGATGATTTGAAGAAGAAGAGATGAAGATCATTATTTTACCTTTGGTGTGTTCTTGAAGATCACTTGAATCTTCAAGAACTTGAAGATGTGTATGAAAGAAGCTATAGAGAAATTTTAGAGTGAGAAGTTAGAAAGAGAGTGAGATTGTAGAAGTGAAATGAAGTAAAGGGGTTAGTGTGGTATTTATATTGAGTGAAAGAGAGGGAGGTGGTGGGTGAATGGTGGTGATGGACGGTTTGGAGAGAAAGGAGGGAGGGAGAGAGAGGTGAGGTGAGTGTTGAAGAGAAGTGTGGTGTGTGTAAGTAAACTACACATGTATTGGTTTAAAAGAGATTTTTGTCTCTTGTTTTATTTCCAAACAAGGGGCTTAATACATTTAATTCATTTGGCTGGTTTTTGATGAAATTAGATAGATTTTATAAATGTGTAGAAGTGTTGATGAAATAAAGCTGCTAAAATTGGAAACCGTTACCGAAAACGCGCGTTTTTGCGATTTTTGCGTAACGAAAGCAGTTTTTCGTATTTTTATTAAGGAACTTATTAGAAATTAATATTTTTAATATTTTGGGTCAATTAGAAATTAATTCGACAGTCTAGTGGTCGGAATCGGGACCTGCTGATAACAGTCAGTCGGTTTTGCGTACCGACTATAGTGGCGACTCAATAAACGTCAAAGGCACTTATCTAGCCTTTACACAATAAATGTTGTCATACAACATTGTTTTTGACAAAATGATAGTACCAAAATATTGTTCCGCTCCGGTAAGTCGGTTAAAGTTTCACTGACCTGAGGTGGGAAGTGGAGGGTTGTCACAGATCACCAATGATTACACTACCTAGACATGAATTTTAACCATAAAAAGGATGGTTGGAATGAGCTGTAGGAAGGTGGTATCATTGAGATGGTATTAACCGGGAAAGGGGTTGTAGAAATGACCCCGGACTCTTGACGAAGGGTCCAAAATAATACCGGAAAGTGTGACATCTACCGGTGGAAATTGGAATCTAAATGAAAGTGACTTACATGAGCATATTAGCATGTTAATTTTATAAATGATGCTATAAATTGAGTATATGATTTTGATGTAAAATTTGGAATCACTAAGCAAATTTTGCTTAATAATTTAGTATGTATCGCAGATTAGTACCATCCCAAGCTTTGGAGGTGATGGTGGAAGTAGATAGTTCAACGAAGCTACTAAAGTCGTGACCTAGTCGAGTTTTTAGTTTTGGTATCGGTTTGGTTTGTATGGTCCTAATATGTGGTTTAGAAACCTAAATGTTTTGTGTTGTAACTATGATCCATGGTTTTATATGAATAAAGTTCATTTCCGCTATTGCTTTCTAAATGTGTTCCTACCTTTATATACAATTAAAGAAAGAAAGTCCGTAACACCCTTTAGTTATGTCTCGGTTTAGAGACGGGAAAAGTGGGGTATTACAATTAGGCTAACGAAAATTAATAATGGGTTACCTCCCATTCAACGCCTTTCTTTATCGTCTTTGGCTAGACCATTCTCATTCTATTCGGTGTAGCTTGGTGTGTCCAAAGCTATCTTATCTATTTCCTTACTGTTGAAACCCTCGTAGAAACGGTTTTAGTCTATGACTGTTAACTTTGAAGGTGTGCCCTGTTGAGAGACTTTGTATCTCAACTGCACCATGGTCGAAAACCGTTAGAACAACAAAAGGTACTATCCATCTGGACCTTAGTTTACCAGGAAATAAATTTAATCGGGAGTGATAGAGGAGAACTTTCTAACCTTTGTTGAAATCTTTCTGTGATATGCGTAAATCATGGAATGCCTTTGTTTTGTCTTTGTAGATGCAAGCATTTTCGTAGGAATCTCTTCTTATCTCCTCTAAGTCTTGGATTTGGAGCTTCCTATGTGTTCCTGCTTCAACCAAATCCATGTTGCAAGTTTTCACCGCCCAAAAAGCTTTGTGTTCTGATTCTACCGAAAGGTGGCACGGTTTACCATACACTATCCGGAAGGGTGACATTCCTATCGGGGTTTTGTAAGCTGAACGATAAGCCCACAATGCATCATTGAGCCTATTGCTCCAATCCGTTCGATTAGGATTCACTATCTTTTTAAGAAGGGACTTTATCTCCTTGTTAGAGATTTCAGCTTGTCCATTTGATTGTGGGTGGTAGGCGGTGGAAACACGGTGATTAACTCCGTATGTCTTGAAGAGTGTACCAATGACTCTGTTGCAGAAGTGGGTGTGATGCGGTAAAATATATATATAAAAGCGGAACCAAGTTTTAACCTTTTTATTGCCTAACCAGTATTACCACATTCACAGGCAAGTGTACCTGATCGCGAGTAATATAGTGTAGGAAAGTCCAGGTATCGTTCTTACTGTTAGTAATTATGTGCAGAAGTTGACAAACCAGTGAGCACACATCCAATGTTATAAGACACTTGAGGGTCACACCTGTAAGAACCTATAAATCAAATAAGTTAAATAAACCCAGAAATGGAGAGATTGGATTTATAATAGTTAATTATAAATCAGTTGGGTAATTTCAGTCAGAATTCCCAAAGTTAAAGGGTTATTAATTAATTATGTGAATTATATATTTATTAGGTAAATAAATGTATAATAGTTTAAATAATTAATTAGTTAATAATTATCCAGAATATTCTTTTCTTTAAGGAAAAGAAAAGGGATAATTATAAGGAAACCTGGATATATGGAAACTCTTTCTATATAAATAGGCTTTACCAGTTTAAGAAATAAAATCATTCAATCGGTTTTCTGAAAACCCTTTCACCCTCTCTTTTCTCTCTCTAATCGCCGACCACGTGCAAGCATCAAACCAGCTCGGTTTTGAGTTGCTATCGGGTTTAACTCTGCTAGAGGAGTATTCGTACGGTTATTCACTGGTGGATCTAACTCGAGCATTCCAGGTAAATATTTTTGTTAACGCTTATTTAATTAAAACGTGAAAGGATTATGTGCAAGACAGTAATTAGGATCACTATGTCCAATGTTATAAGACATTAGTGGGTCACACTGCTACACACCCAACCCGAGACCTATTGGATTTATCGTGTGGAAATAATTAATTAAGTTTAATTATTTAATAGAGAGAAAGAAATAAATAATAAATTGTTTATTTATTATTTATCAGATAAATATAATTACTTGATTAACAAGTTTGAGTTAATTAAGGAAGTTATTGTGGAGAGTTATTTATGGATTGGGATTCTTAATATGATTACCATAATTACCTATATAAATATAGGGTTAGGGTAATAGAATTACAACACTGATTTCATAATTACTTTCTCACCAAGAATCCCAAATCTCTCTCTCTCTCTCTCTCTCTTGTCGGCGTTGACACACACACACACACATCGGGAGATTTTTCCGATCGAATCCTAGGCGGTCTAGCAGCCAGTCTCACGGTGGTGCAGTAGCGGTGTATCCCTCACTAGCTTCCGGAGAAAAGTTTGGATCGCTAAAGGTAAACGCGAGAAAACCCCCTTGATAGATTTGTATCTGTTAAATTACGGTTGGATCTTTGTTCGGGTTTTGTTTTATCCGCTGCGTTTATTCGTTTATACGTTTATATCTGTTTTATCCGAATCGCAAAAACCCCAACAGTGGTATCAGAGCCACTTCCGTATATTTATCAGATCTGTTTTAGTTTTTTGATAAAAGTTGGTTTTTGGTAAAAATCTAATTTTCGGTAAAAATTTTGATTTTTGGATTAATCCCGAGACTTGTGGCAATCGGCGGTGGAACGGTGGTGATAAACCGACCGAACCACCGAACCGATCGCCGGACGAATCCCCGATGGACCACCGGAAGCGAAGCCGTGAACCACCACCGAAGCCGCGATTGGCAACGGTGGTGGTGGCTGTTTTTTTGGGTCTCGTCGCAAACCACCACCGAAGCCACGATTGGCGACGGTGATGGTGGCTGTGTCCATCGCAAACCACCACACCGCCAAAGCCTTGATCGGCGACGGCGGTGGTGGTCGTTCCTCGCCAAAAACCGTAAACCACCCACCACCAATTCGGTGGCGGTGGTCGATCTCAGTCTCGACACCACCAGCCACCAAAGCCGCGATCGGCGATGGTGGTGGTGGTCGTCCAAACACCGCAGAGCCGCACCACCGGTCGGCTAGGGCAGCCGCGGTGGTGGCGGCGGTTTCTGATTGTTTTCGGGGCGGCGGCGGTGGCGTTTGCGTCATCGTCGCACGCCGGCGACGATTAGGCGGCGGTGGTGGCGTTTTTGCGTCATCGCCGTTCACGACGATGGTGTTACGGGGCAGCGGCGGTGGCGTTCGTTTGGCGTCGCCGTCGTGTGCCGGTTCCGGGCAATCGACGGCCGACCACGTCGCGGCGGTTGTCGATGGCGGATATAATCGGTGATATTTTTTGGTTCCGGTAAAACCGTGATGGTCAAGACACGATAATCACTAAAGTTTAACGGATCAAATTTTTCGGGATTGGGATTATCATTATCCTTTAATTGTTTTCGGGATAATTATCAAATTCGAATTAGGAACTCTTTTCGAATTAGGATGAGTTTTAATTAGTATTTTAAAACTTTAATATAATCCAGTTTGGATTATTGCAAAAACCAGTCTTATCAAAAACAGTTTTGTCTTAGTTTAATTCTTTAAACTGCTTAGTTGTCATAGCCAAGCCCTTTGACCTATGGTTGTGTTCTTTATTGTGTTATTTTATTGCTTTATATAATTATTTTGGTAAGGGAGGCCTGCGTGCCATTTGCAACCCTTTTATGTAATAGTTAAAATTAGTTTCGTTAAATCTGAAGACGGAGTTTCACGGAGACACGACCGGAGATGTTGGAGCCAGTGGGAGCACCAAGATTTCATGCCTTGTGGTTGTTTAGTCACATAGGATTTTGGACCGTCAGTTCTCGTGTTTGCTCACGAAACTGACAATAGATCTGGGCAAAAGCTATGACACTGTCTTGTTTTTATCTGCGTGGTTGATTATAATTGTTTAGTCTTAGATAAAAACAAAATTTTATGAAATCAGATTAAAGAGTTCGATTACAGTTTGTTTTTCGAACCAGTCTTTTTCAAAACTAAAAACTGGCTAAATCCTTAGGAAAATCTTAGATCAGTTAGTGTGATCCTTTTGTGGACACCTTTGGCGTAAGGTACGTTGGGGCTCGAAGATAAAATCTTGGGTACCCACGTTCAAACCCCAAGCTGAAGGGGGTGAAAAGACTCTGCGATATCGGGGGGTACCGACCAGAGTACATCCAGTTCAAAATGGTGCGATCTATTTTGGTAGTTGTTACAACTCACCGGGTGGTACCGGGCCAAAACACACTAGAGGGACTAAATATGCATGGACTCAAGTATCCGATGTCCCGACTAGAAGTCGTATCTTCGTTTAAAGATGCGATTGGTATAAGGCGTTACCTACCAGAAATAGCATGGATTGGCTTGCGTGAGCAAACCGCCTGTCAATTCATGTGAAATATGGATTCTAGTCTAATATAATTATTGTTCTAAGGTAATAATTTATTAGAAATACAATCAGATAACTAAATCGGAATTTTATATTTGACTGTAGATGTCTGCTATTATCTTTTATTCACCTGAGGAATCTCTCCGCCTGATAATGGGGAAATGGAAGCTTACAGGCCAAAATTTTCCAGTCTGGAAAATGCACCTTGACAACGTCTTGGATGCACAGGGTAAGCGGTATGTGATAGAGAAACCCGTTTCACGACCCGGTTGCAATGCTCCTGAAAAGGACTTTGCTGAATACTTCAAATTCATGGCTGACGAATCTGATGTGATGTCGATTCTGTCCTTTTCTACCTCACCCGAGTTTACTACTGATTTGAGGGTTAGATATTGCCATGAGGTCGTGAAGAATATAGAGAACCAGGTGGGTTTCTATAAGAAGAGTGGGAAGTATCTGATCATGAAAGAGATCTATTCTCTGAAACTGGAAAAGGGTCAATCTGTTAAAGAGCATCTCCTAGAGATGAGGAAGCTCTTTAAAAGTCTGTCACGCATGGGATACAAGGTAGTCCAGGAGGAACTTGTGCATCTCATGTGGTTCTCTCTCACGGATGAGATACGTAACACAGTTAGTGCATACATTGGAGAACCAAAGAGAGACGTGGCAAAGCTTCATGAGGATATTTTGGCCAGTTTGGAGCCGAAAACTTCAGCATCTGCTGACCTCATGGACACGGATTGGATTGACGAGCTGGGAGATCTGAGTTGCCCAGAATGCGGTAGCAAGGATATTTGTGCTCACTCGATGGACATCGACCAGCTAGACATCGGTTTACCCGATGCACCAGGTATCTTTATGATAGACTGTTTGATCACTTCTTATGAATCATGGGTACTTGATACAGGCAGTGGTAATCACATTTGTAATCATTTACAGGGATTCAAAAGAAGGGAGATGCTGGGGAAGGACCGTTCGAACCTAAGAGTCGGCGAAGGCCAGATGCTTGTAGCTGAGTCTATAGGGTCTTATAGTCTTAGTTTACCCTCGGGTCTAGTATTGGAACTTGAAAATTATTATTATGTTCCTAAGATGATCAAAAATGTTATTTCTTTCGATTTACTTGTAGACCAAGGGTTTTACTATAAATATGATTTTAAACTTATTTCTTGCTTTAAAAATGATATCTTTTATTTCAAAGCAACTCCCTCTAATGGTCTATATGTGTTAAATCTACAAGAAAATAGAGAAGTCTATCATATAAGTAAACGATCCAAGGATATTGAGGATCAGACTTACCTCTGGCATTGTCGTCTAGGTCACATAAACAAGAAACGCATAGAGAAACTCCAGAAAGGAGGACTCCTTGGGTCTTTCGATTTTAAACCGTTTGACAATTGCGAATCTTGTTTATCCGGCAAGATGACAAAGCAACCCTTCAACAAAGATAATGAAAGGGCAAATGATTTGTTGGGAATTATACACACAGATGTGTGTGGTCCTTTCAGTCATGAAGCTAGAGGAGGATACCGGTACTTCATCACTTTTACTGACGATTTCAGTAGATATGGTTATGTCTACTTGATGAGACATAAATCTGAAGCCTTTGAAAGATTTAAGGAATTTCAGAATGAAGTACAGAATCAACTTGACAAGAAGATCAAGTTCCTAAGGTCAGATCGAGGTGGGGAATATCTGAGTCAGGAATTTAACAATCATTTGATAGAGTGCGGGATTGTTTCACAACTCACACCTCTGTACACGCCCCAGATGAATGGTGTGTCAGAAAGGAGAAACCGTACCTTGCTTGATATGGTAAGATCAATGATGTGTCGTTCCTCGCTATCAGTGTCATTTTGGGGACATGCGCTCGAAACAGCGGCCCACATACTGAACAAAGTGCCAACTAAATCGGTGGAAAAGACACCATATGAAATTTGGACAGGCAAGAAACCAAAATTGTCTTTTCTAAAGATTTGGGGTTGTGAAGTATATGTCAAAAGACCAACTTCTGAAAAACTCAAACCCAAATCAGATAAGTGTTTCTTCGTAGGATATCCCAAGACTACTGTGGGATACTACTTCTACAATCCTACCGAGAACAAAGTTTTTGTAGCTCGGGGAGGTGATTTTCTGGAGGATAAGTTCCTCAATACAGAGGATACCAGGAATGATGTAGATCTACAGGAGGTAGAGGAAGATAACACTTTACCGATAGTTGAGCCAGTTGCTCAACAAGAATATGTTGAGACTCAACCGGAAACGGTTGAGGAGGTGCAAACACAGGACCTTCGCAGATCCACTAGGATAAGGCAAGAGCCAGATAGGTATCTTGGGTTCTTAGTCTCTCAGGATGATGGAGACTTGAATGAACCGACCTCCTATGGAGAAGCTGTATCAGGCAGTGAGTCTGAACAATGGCAGGAGGCCATGAAGGCTGAGATGCAGTCCATGTACGACAACCAAGTATGGGAGTTGACAGATTTACCCCAACACTGTAGGGCTGTTGGACGTAAATGGGTTTTCAAGAAGAAAACTGACATGGACGGTAATGTGCACACCTTTAAAGCTAGACTGGTAGCAAAAGGTTTCACGCAAACTCATGGTATTGACTATGATGAAACTTTTTCACCAGTAGCAATGTTAAAGTCTATTAGGATCTTGATGGCCATTTCAGCGTACTTCAATTACGAGATTTGGCAGATGGATGTTAAGACGGCCTTCCTGAACGGGAAGTTAACAGAAGACGTCTATATGGAACAGCCGGAAGGTTTCATAGATCCAAAGAATCCTAATAAAGTGTGCAAGTTGTTGAAATCCATATATGGATTAAAACAGGCATCTAGAAGTTGGAACTTACACTTTGATGAGCGAATCAAAGAATTTGGTTTTGCCAAGAGTGAGTTTGAACCATGTGTTTACACAAAGTTCAGTGGGAGCATAGTAACCTTCTTGGTCTTATATGTAGATGATATTCTACTCATTGGAAATGACGTACCAACTTTACAGAGTGTAAAGACTTGGTTAAGCAAGTGTTTCCAAATGAAAGACCTTGGAGAAGCCGCCTATATACTTGGTATAAAGATCTATAGGAATAGATCTAGACGGCTTATCGGGCTTAGTCAAAGTACATACATTGACAAAATCCTGAAACGATTCAGGATGGACGAATCCAAGAAAGGATTTATCCCAATGCAGCATGGCATAGTGCTAAGCAAAGCACAGTGTCCTGTTTCTAGTGAAGATCAGGACAAGATGAAATTGATCCCATATGCTTCAGCGATAGGATCAATTATGTATGCCATGTTATGTACAAGGCCCGATGTTGCTTACTCGATAAGTGTTACGAGCAGATACCAGCAGAACCCAGGTGAAGCCCATTGGATGGCTGTCAAGAACATTCTCAAGTACATGAGACGCACAAAAGAAATGTTCTTGGTCTTTGGAGGATCTGAAGACGAGATTAGCGTCACAGGCTACACTGACGCTAGTTTTCAGACCGACAAAGATGATTTTAGATCACAGTCAGGATATGTATTTACCCTAAATGGAGGCGCGATCTCGTGGAAGAGCTCGAAGCAAGATACCATAGCAGATTCCACTACAGAGGCAGAGTACATTGCAGCATCCGACGCGGCAAAGGAAGCTGTCTGGCTCAGGAGTTTTATCACGGATCTAAGAGTTGTAGCCAGTATCTCTAGACCCATTGATATTTACTGTGATAACTCTGGGGCAGTAGCACAAGCAAAAGAGCCCAGAGAACATCACAAGTCAAGACATGTACTCAGGAAATATCACCTCATCCGAGAGATTATTGGAAGAGGAGATGTGAGAATATGCAAGATTCCGACGGATGAGAACGTTGCAGATCCGCTAACAAAGCCTTTAGCTAGAGCAAAGCATGAGGGCCATACTAGTTCCATAGGAATGCAGTACCTGGATACTAGTAGTTAGTTTATGTTATCGATTATCAATGTAATTTTTGAAACATTATGAAAGTTTATTTCACAGTGTGTTGGAAATAAAGAGATACTATTTTAAAGATGTTTCAAGAAAAATTACTTTTCGCATATTTAAGGTTATCCATGATTTTTCACGAGTTCGTAAAAATCTAAATCTCCGTAGCAACTTATTGAGATGGGAATCTCAGTAGGGTTATAACGCTATTATGAAGTGTTTAATATACAGTTGATATAGTTAGACATTCATAGATACTTATCAGAGTGAATAGGTATTGGATGTGACCAGTTTCAAGTCTGCTTCATGGAGCCTTTGTCATAAGCATTGACTTGATGATAGGTTGTCCTTTGACCTGAGATATCTGGTCTATGATCATGAGGACTACTGTATTCTTAGCATGCTCTAACGCCGCACCGTAACTGGGTGGTCATAAGGGGTATGACTAGATACAGCGGAAGCCGTGGTTGTAGATGCGGATAGTCAAGATGGGATTTACACCTCCTACATGGGAGAGATATTTCTGGGCCCCCTGACGATTAAGATTGGCAGAAATGCGTGGCCACGCTCGGGTAGAATAACAGTGGGTTATTTGGAAGATCCGTTACTGCAGGCAATCGAGATCAGAGTCAGGAAATACTTGAGTTTATGATTGAACTATCTCAGCTCCATGTCAAAACTCACTTTAAAATATCGTGTGTAAAAGGAATGAACCTGTGTACAATTCAAATATGAATCGTATCTCTGGCTATAAGAGATCTTATAACCTGGTCAACCTAAGTGTCTGGCTAGGGACCTCCTTAGGCTAATAGTGACAGTTAAGTTACTTGTCTGGCACAAGTGGGAGTCTGAAAGGATTATGTGCAAGACAGTAATTAGGATCACTATGTCCAATGTTATAAGACACTAGTGGGTCACACTGCTACACACCCAACCCGAGACCTATTGGATTTATCGTGTGGAAATAATTAATTAAGTTTAATTATTTAATAGAGAGAAAGGAATAAATAATAAATTGTTTATTTATTATTTATCAGATAAATATAATTACTTGATTAACAAGTTTGAGTTAATTAAGGAAGTTATTGTGGAGAGTTATTTATGGATTGGGATTCTTAATATGATTACCATAATTACCTATATAAATATAGGGTTAGGGTAATAGAATTACAACACTGATTTCATAATTACTTTCTCACCAAGAATCCCAAATCTCTCTCTCTCTCTCTTGTCGGCGTTGACACACACACACACACATCGGGAGATTTTTCCGATCGAATCCTAGGCGGTCTAGCAGCCAGTCTCACGGTGGTGCAGTAGCGGTGTATCCCTCACTAGCTTCCGGAGAAAAGTTTGGATCGCTAAAGGTAAACGCGAGAAAACCCCCTTGATAGATTTGTATCTGTTAAATTACGGTTGGATCTTTGTTCGGGTTTTGTTTTATCCGCTGCGTTTATTCGTTTATACGTTTATATCTGTTTTATCCGAATCGCAAAAACCCCAACAAAACGAACGATTGTGGTTTTCGGGTTTTATCCAAATTGCTTCCGCTTGATCGAACCTCTTTGATCAGTTTGGTCATTAGGTTTGAGATTTACGGTGTTCTTCGTATCAGTTCGATTCGGGGATCACAGAAAAACCCAACAGTGGTATCAGAGCCACAGGTTTTTCGTTTTAATTTTGTTTAACTAATTTATAGATCTGTTTAAAATCGTTTCTTGTTTCTCAAGTCTTTATCGAAACCCTAACCGACGATCGGCGGTGGAACGGTGGCAGCTAACCGACCGGACCGCCAGGCCGATCGCCGGCAAGACCTAGCCGCGAGAAACCAAACGTCGGGCCGCACCACAGCTGGTGGTGGCGGCATAGGCTGCCTCATCGATCGACCGAACCACACCACACGCAAGTGGTGGCGGCGAATGGCGATGGCTCACCACCAGACGGTGGTGACCGTAGGTCGCACCACCGGTTCGGTGGTGGTGGCCGAACCGCCTTCGCGACCGTGGCCGAACCACCAGTCGGTGGTGGCCGAACCGCTTTCACGACCGTGGCCGAACTACCAATCGGTGGTGGCCGTGGTTGTTCGATCGATTGCCACCCAATGGTGGTACTCGATGTTGGCGACGGTGGCGGTCGATAGTCACCCTTGGGTGACGTTGATCACCGCCGAAGTGTCGATCATCGGCCACACACCAGGCGTTGGTAGTGGCGGAGATCGTGGTGGCCGAATCGATCCTTGGCCGAACCAAAACAATCGCCGGCTGCCGTGGTGGCCACGCCAAGGCGATGGCTACGGCGGCGGATCGTTGGTCGACAACCGCACCACAGATTGGTGGTGGCGGCGTTTATTGTCTTCGATCGACGATTACGAGCGGCGACAGCCGATTGCTGTCGTTGCAATCAGTGCGGCAAGCGGCGGCGGTGATGTTTGCATTACCGTCGTCACCGATAACCATAGGCCACCGATCGACGGCCTTGTAAGATGGATCGATGACGGCAACGATCAGCGGTGATTGATGGCAGCGGCGATAGTTGTTCGATCCGGGAGCCAAAAGCCGCGGTGGTGGTAGCCGATTGCTATCACCATCGGCAGCGGTGGCGATGGCAGTTCGTTGGCTGCTGTCCAAGCCAACAGCGATGGTGGAGGCGTTAATTGTTTTTCGGCTCGCCAAACCGGCGATGGTGGCCGATTGCTACTGTCGTCGAAATGGCGGTGGTCGTTTAGGAACCCCGATAACAGCGATGGTAGTGGCGCGTTTTTGCTACTGCTATCGTCGCTGGTTTCATACAATCGTCGGCGACGGTGGTGGCTCTTTGGCGTCACTATCGTCGTCAATGATGAGTCGTTCTCGTTACCGGAGTTTTTCTGGTGACGGGATGTGGTTGCATTAGTTGACCGTTCAAGCCCGAAGCAAACGACGGCGATTAGTTTTTTTTTTCGATCCTCGATTGTTTTTTGAAGAAATCTCGAAACCCTAACAGATACAAAATTGCCAGTTTGGTAACGGGCCCAAAAGCCTAGTTTTTGGACCAAGATTGTGGCCCTAAAAGGGTTTTGTTGGTTTTAGTTTTATTTTATCCAATTTTTTTTAATTAATAATTTTATTATTAAATTAAAAGGTAACATTTTATCAAATCAGTTATTTTGACCCGTTTGGTCAAATAGGCTTCGTGCCGTGTCTTGACCAGTTGGTCAAAACACGACACGGTTCAAGGTTCATTTACTTTTAAACAATAATTTTTGGCCGATGGGCCCGATTTGATTTTTTGGGTAAAATGTTATATTTTAGAGAAAACTAATTGTTGTTATATTTATCGTTTATAGATCTTAATTTTTATTAAAATATTACGTTTAGGTTTATAAAAACAGCTTGTTTTATAAATCAGTTGAAAACAGATTTTTCGAAAAATGAGACAAGATATTTTTTAACGGATCTAGCGTTATTTATCACTTTATTATATTGTTTAATATATAAATGCGTGGTTGCTTGAAAATATACATGCTTACGTATATGTCTATTATAAAGCTTGCCAACTTAGACCTTTTGGTTTTTTCTGGGGAGGCCTGCGTGCCACTTACAACCCTTTTTTGTAATAATGACCTTAGGATAGATATTTTATTTTTCTTTTCGGAGTTCTATTGAGGATGCCGAGGCCAGTGGGAGCTACGCAAGGATTCTGAAGTGCTTTATTAAAACAGGTCATTATTGGTCCTTAGGAATAAAAGTTGGCAAACCTATAATTAGTTATTTTTAGACTGCGTGGTTGTTATAATTATCTGTGTAGTTGTTATAATTTTTTAACTGCGTGGTTGAATTTTACTCGTAATATTATGTTTATCAAATATGTTTTAAAATAGAAGAGAGTTTTTAAAACTAGATAAAATCACGAGAACAAGTAGGTTTTAAAAGTCAAATCACCATTTTTTAAGCCTTTTAAAAGACGGTAGATTTTATTTAAAAGCTGTAAATTGTAAATAGATTGTTTAAAGGCAAGTTGACAAAATAGTTAGTTTTGGTCAACTAGCATGCTATCAAAACAGCTAGTTTTTGATTAGCAAGAATGCTTTTAAAACAGTTAGTTTTAATCAACAAGAGCCTTTTAAAACAGTTAGTTTTAAACAACGTATGTTTTAAACAGTTAGTTTGAAACATCAACTTCTTATTAAACAATCAGTTTTCAAAAGTTACAATTTTTCTAAATACTGGACATTTAAAAAGGTTTTTCAAATTTAATTAAAAAGCCCGGAAAATCCTAGATCAGTAGTGCAACCCATCTTGGGGCACCTCAAGCGTAAGGTACGCGGGCGTTCTAAGAAGAACACACCTTGAACATCCGTGTTCAAATCGAAGCTAGAGGGGATTAACAAGACTCTGCGAATTATCTCCGAGTCGTACCGGCCAGAGTAAAGTGTCCAAGTCCCAAAATGGTGAGATCTATTTTGGTTCTGATAAGTTTTCTGAAAACCCTTTCACCCTCTCTTTTCTCTCTCTAATTGCCGGCCACGTGCAAGCATCAAACCAGCTCGGTTTGGAGTTGCTAGCGGGTTTAACTCTGCTAGATGAGTATTCGTACGGTTGTTCACTGGTGGATCTAACTCGAGCATTCCAGGTAAATAATTTTGTTAACGCTTATTTAATTAAAACGAACGATCGTGGTTTTCGAGTTTTATCCAAATTGCTTCCGCTTGATCGAACCTCTTTGATCAGTTTGGTCATTAGGTTTGAGATTTACGGTGTTCTTCATATCAGTTCGATTCGGGGATCACAGAAAAACCCAACACTTACCACTGGGAACGGTCAAGTTTCTTTAATTAAAATCTTTAAAGTTTAATTAATCTAGCAAAAAGGGGGTTTTGTTGGAAAAATGATTTTAATTAACTAAAAGACTAAAAAGTAATTAACTAACTAAGACTCGAAAAATAAAAGATTAATTTAATAAATGGAAGACAAGATAGTACTTATTATGGTTATGGAGATTCCCCTTGTGGATGATTTGATTAAGCCAAAAGTATAGTATAGTTGGTTATTGTAAGAATTTAAGCCAAAGGCACCCTAGCATGTATTATCTGAGATTATAAACCAGGTTGGTATCTCGGCCCAGTAAGTCATATTGTTCAAAAAAGTCAGATAAACCTCAATTTTTTGAACTATCACTAATTAAACTTTTCAAGTTTTTGTTGCACATCTTTTAGCCACTTATACATATCCTTTTATCTTACCCTTAACCCTAAGCCTAACATTACAACCCCAAAGTCCTCTTGACGGTTGACAACTTCTCGGTGGTGGAGATGTGATTCAGTACCAAGCCTATGCATGCAGGAATTAGTTGAGTATTGGTGTGATCACTCTTTAGATACAATTTTAACCCTTGAGAGATACACTTGATATACATATTTTTGCGAGGGTAAAAAGTAGATCTTGGCATTCAATTACTCATTGTACCATATAGTGTGCTTGTTGTTCTTAATTGATTACCTCAGATGGAGATAATTTTGAAGTTATTTCTCTTATCTTTCAGTCTTTTGATTGAGAACAATCAAAGCTTAAGTGTGGGGATTTGATAATTCCAACATTATACATGTTTTGGTCGTGCTTAAATGCTTAATTATTCCCCGTTCTAACCCATTTCTGAGCGTTTTACACACGAAAACTATGGAATCTTGGTTTTACAGGATTTGGAGGCCCTTGAGCGGAAAAATACGGAAAAAGGCGAAAAAGTGTGAAAAATGCACCAAGGACACTGAGGAAGCCCTTGGCGTCCGCGAAGATTCAAGTCTCGCGGTACCAAGTGGGCCAAATTAGAATGATGCCTACTTTCACTGACTTGGCGATCGCGAAGAAGCAGTTTGGCGAACGCGAAGTGGACGAAGACTCTCCTTGGAATACTCCGGACCAAGCCAAGAAGGAAAGTTAGGGCACCTTTAGTGCTTCTTGACGCGATGGCCGTTTCGCGGACGCGAAACGGGCCCCGATTTCAGCCTTTTAAATAGAGACCTCCTCTCCTCAGTTTAGGACATGAAAAAAATAATAATTCATACACCAAGAAAATCATAGTGTGAGATAGAGTTGTTTTATGAGCCTACCGCGTGAACTGATCATCACCCGGAGTTTACTTTCCGGTGTTCGATCCTTCTCAGCTGTACGGTCGGTATAATGTCTCTATTTAGTATTTGTGTCTTTGTTTTCATCATGTTTAGTGAGTAGTT
The DNA here is from genome assembly GCA_030169165.1 of Centaurea solstitialis. Taxonomy (NCBI): domain Eukaryota; kingdom Viridiplantae; phylum Streptophyta; class Magnoliopsida; order Asterales; family Asteraceae; genus Centaurea; species Centaurea solstitialis. The sequence continues at coordinate 25,337,512 of CM058046.1, forward strand.
TAGTTTTAGTACTTGTTATGGTTTAGATGAACCGTGTGGATGATATTTTATACTTAATGATTATTGGTTTGGTTTTGATTTATTGAATGTTTATTTATCGGTCCCTTTGTGTTATTTTATTATGATTTTATCTGTTGATTAGGTTTGGTTTTTCACACCAGTTAGACCAGACTCCCTTCGGTTAAAGATCCCTGATTATTCGCTGATCCGATACCTCGAAAAAGCGTGAGTAACCAATCTCTTGATCAAAGAGATTGAACAATAGGAATTCATAATAGTAATATTTGAGGAGCCAAGGTTAGACTTGACCTTTGACCATAAGTAATTCATGTTAGGGTGTCACCGACTTAAATTCCTACAATAGTCAAACCAGATTAATCTTTTGACCTCATCCTGTCATCCACTAGGGGAATCGCCATAAACCATAATAAGTACTATTGTTCTCTTCATATTAATTAAATCAGTTTAATTTGTGTTTTAGTATTTTAATTAGTTTAAAATCATTTTCCAAAGTAAAACCCCCTGTTAGGTTAATTAGACTACTTAGACTTTAACTAGAAAAACTTGATCGTTCCCAGTGGTAAGAACGATATCTGGAACTTCCCTACGCTATATTACTCACGATCAGGTACACTTGCCTGTGTTACGGGTAGTATTAAGTTGGGTAATTTAGGGTTTAACTTGATAAGCTTTTTATAATATACTCACGTGTCAAGTTTTTGGCGCCGTTGCCGGGGAACAGTAGTTTTTTTTAGTTTTAAATCTTTAGTAGTTTGGTTAATCGACCCTTGTGAAAGAATTTATCTCTCGCAAGTTTTATGTTTTCTAGTTTAATTTATCTTTAGTTCTTTATTTTGCTTTCTATCCCGCAAGTTGCCCTTGATCTTTTTTGGGTTGTGTTTTCAGTGATTTCACACCTGAACTAGTGGAGCCAATTGCGGAACCAGAAAAGCTTTTCAAAAAGAAAAACAAAAAGAAGTCAAAAGCAAGAAGGATTCCTCCAAAAGCCCTTAAGTTCGATATGGGTGAAGAGGCTCCGATGAGGAACACCCGGAGGACAGCACCAGCGGCGACTGCACACCCGATCACAAAGCCGGCCTTAGACCATGCGATCAAGGGTCAATTCCTCCATATGATTAAGGGATTGACCTTTGATGGAAAACATGATAGCAATCCTATCATACATTTGGAAAACTTTATTGAAATTTGTGATATTTTCAGGACCGCAGAAACAGGAGACGATGCTGTCCGCCTCCGGTTATTTCCGTTCACTTTGGTAGGAGAAGCAAAAGAATGGCTTCGATCGCTAGAACCAAGCTCCATCACTACATGGGAGGAATTACGTGCGAAATTCCTATCCCGATTTTTTCCGCCATCGAAGATCGATAAGCTACGTGCCGACATCCGCAACTTCCGACAAAAGGAGGATGAGACGATTTCCGAAGCATGGAAAAGGTTCAAACACCTCCTATATTCGTGCCCGAGTCACGAATTGAGCAAAAGCGACCAAGTCCAAACTTTCTATAGGGGACTCGACTATTCCTCTATTGTTCCAGAATCAAGTTCCACACACAATACAATCAATTGGAGAATGATTTGAATAGTCAAATGTATTAGATCTTGAATCAAAGTTTACACACACTAAAACACCAAGAACACACACACTTAAGCTCTCAACTATTCAAACACACTCTCACTTTACGTAATCTGATCTAACTACAAATCTGGAAACTAAAGGGCTTTTATACTCAAACCCTTACAACCCTCAACTTTGTAACATTTACACAAACTACCCTAACAAAGGAAAACTATTACAAAGCAAGTAATAAAGCACTAAAACAATAAAGAAAGCTTGTCAACTTTGACCGCTTTGACTTTGCCTTTGACTTCAACTTTAGCACCATCTTGTGATCTCGGATACAATCCGATTTTGCACCCACCAATCTCCCCCTTTGGATTCGAGATCACAAAAAGAATTAGGCAAACGTCTTCAAGAAAACATCAACACTTTAAGCTTCAACGATAAACTTTCTTGAACAATAATCTTCCATAATAATCTTCAAGAATCATCCATCGTTGAGCAAGAAACTTTAACAAACATAGTGTCTTCAAACATTGATACTTTGAATAATCTGATAAGCTCGAATCTTGTATCATCTCTCGTCATATCTCGTAACATTTCGGATCCATCTCCCCTTTATCTCCCCCTTTTTGATGATAGAAATGTTGTCAGGATCAAATTAACAAGAATCAGAAAACTTGATTTAAAGTATCTTGCAGAATAAACACTTTAAATTGAACAAATCAATGAATAAGATTGAAAGCTTCTATTAAACACAAGTTGAATGATTACAACCAAAGCCCCAATCTGTTATAACAAGCTTTAACAGACGTATGCTACTTCTCTAACACAGGGATCAAGAATTAATCTTGAGGCTTAACTTTTCTCTCAAAGAAAACTATTAAAACTATCTCTAGAAAACTGTCTGTTCTAAATGCTAAAGCTATCATCTATTTATATGAATTACAAAACATGATAAGGAATGAATTGAGTAAATCTTCAAATACTTTCTCAGTTATCTCCAAGATCTTCTCAAACTTTACCATATCTTCAAAACAGATTCTATCCCTTATCGCAATCTGATAGCAGTGGTAAAACAAAAGCAGGGGTTGATCAAAACTCAACTAGCAGTGGTAAGTTACACCAGCAGTGGTAACGGCAGTGGTAACTTTCCTCAGCAGAGTTAACTTCAATTCTCTTTCTTTCACTTCCTCTATCAATGTCATCGTTCTTCCAGCAGTGGTAACTCATCTTCAGCCTAGCAGTGGTAACTTATCAGTGGTAACCAGCAGGGGTATTGTTAATGCCGAAAATCGCATCTACGGACGACTTAAGGTTGGTCGTGAGGTTTAGCCATAGAGAGAAGAAAAGTTTAACAAATCGTGTACAAAACAAGTAAAGAAAACGACACGAACTTTTGGTGACGCGGGAAAACCTCAACGGAGGAAAAAACCCGCGGCCGACTAAGAAATAGTCGACGTTGAACTATATATCACCAATCAGGGGTGATGTCCATTGTAGTACAATAGCATATCTTACGTTACAGTGAAGATATAAATACAAGACATGCGAATGTAAATTATATCGTAAGTACGAATATCGCATGTAAATATCGAAGTATAAATGAATTCGAGAGAAAAGTAGATGATTCGTTGATCGGTTGTCGGGGGTCTCTTCCAAATGGGATGGAGTGTCTTTATATAGTGCAAAGGTTGTAAGTGTTGGGTTTTTGTGGGTATCCCCGGATCAAACTGACTCGAGAATTAACACGGATTTAACGAACCTCACTGGTTTGTTAGATCTCATGGGTTTAAAACAAACTGTTAAAACCCACGCGATCAGAAACACGCTGTTTCTGATCTAATCATGCGGAAGCGATAAAAGCCAAAAAACCCTTAAAAGCCTATTGATCTTAATCGTTTCTAGTTCTAATCCTAATAGTTTGGATTAGATCAATTTACCTGGATTGCTTGATGAATAGTCCACCGGTGATCGACCAACGAACGTCCTTCTAGTTGAACTGTATGAAACCCGAACAACAAAAATGGAACCCGACCTGGGAGGGGGGGGGGTCGGCGCCGATTGGGAGGAAGAGGGAGAGGGAGGAAACTGAAAAACTGATTTTTTCTTAAAGCTTCTTATATTTTTCCTTAACCCATAAGCCTTATTTATATGGAGGAAAAAATACAGTTTGTATAAGATTCAGTTTCCTTTTATAATTATCTCTAATCCTTTTTCCTTTTAATTAGCTGGAAAAGAATTTGCATACGATAATTATGATTATATATATTTATCTAATATATATAAATCTTATTAATTAACTATTATATATTTATTTATCTAATAAATATATAATACCCTAATTAATTAATAACCCTCCAACTTTGGTAATTCTGACTGTAATCACCCAATTGATTTATAATGCACTTATTATAAATCCTAACTCTCCATTTCTGGGTTTCATCTAACTTGTTCGACTTATAGGTCCTCACAGGTGTGACCCTCAAGTGTCTTGTAACATTGGATGTGTAATCACTTGGTTTGTCAATTCTGCACATAATTCCTAACAGACTCCCACTTGTGCAAGTTGGCAATACCACCTTTGATTATACTGACCTAAGGAGGCTCCTAGACAGGCACTTAGCCTAACCAGGTTACAAGAACTCTTATACCCAGACTGGTGATATAAACATTCCATGAGGAACTTGGTATCTATGAAACTACTGTTCATTGATTGGGTATATATTGGCTTTTCCCTTTGCATCGCGATATTTCATCTGTGAGTATGAGCTTGGAAAGTGTCAACTCTAAATACTCAAGATTCTGTTCTCTTGATTATCTGACCTTCACTGATAGGTAAACGACAAAGAACTAATCAGTTCGTTTGGGCATGGCCATGCACTTCATCAGTATACTTAGTCAGTCAAGATGGGCCCAGAAATATCTCTCTTCTGAGAAGAGGTGCAAATCCCATCTTGCATATCTGCCTTTGACACCACGGCTTCCGCTGAATCTAGTTACACCCTTTATAGCCACCCTGTTACGGCGTAGCGGTTGAGTGCACTAAGAATCCAGTAGTCCTCATGATATCAAATCAGATACCTCAGGTGATAGGGACAACCACTGTGAGATTCACTTATGACTTTATTCCAAGAAGTAATCTCAACCGCGGATCACGTCCGATATTTGCTACTCTATCAAATATCTGTGCAACTTTTAGTCTACAACACTTGTAGCTGTTATTCAGCAACTGATCATAACTACCTAAAAGTTCACAATGACTTTAACGCCTTATCATGCTCCCACAATGATAAGTTGTCACAGACAGATTTTGAATGAAAAATCGGAGACTGATTTCATTCCTGGATATATTAAAACATGCAAAATGTGAAAGTGATAAAGAAATCAATCTTGTATAGTCCATATTACACGCTGTAATAATAACAAGATTGAATGTCTTTTCTTTAATAACTTTCATAATATCTATTTAACGTTTGTTAGATACTGGTCTAAAATAAAGTATCACCTATCTTTAGTTTAAACCCTTTGATTAAAGTTTACCAATCTAATCAAAGTGATAACCAAAAACACAAGTCTGTTTACTTGTATCTGCTAATTATTGTTTTGCAAACACCTCTTAAAACAATAATTAGTCTTTTATCATATTCCGTGAACATGGAGACCTGGACTAACTTCCAGTTCCTGGATATGTAAGACTGCAACTTTCCTTAGTTGCTGTGTAGATGAATGATTTCTACCTGAAATCTGATTCCATTTACAATACTGGCAAATCTACTGGAATCCTATATTTTAATCCAACACTTTAATTATTGATTTTGAAGTCAGTCATGACCTTTGTTTCAAGGGTTTTGAAACCTTTATCCTTTTGACTAAAAGGGTAAATTATATCTTATGAATTCTTATCCTACCTGGATTATGAATTCCGAGATATATCAATAATTGCATCTTTTATTCTTTATCCCAGTCTAGATAGGGAATAAATTGGGCTCCCACTTACTTATATAAAAACTAACTATTACTCAAAATTTTTACTATTGACTTAGTCAAAACTTTGATTAGTCAATCCTAATTTCAAGTAATGAACCTTGAGAATTTCCCTTTATGAAACTTAACTGGATTTGGTCAAATCCTAATTCCAGATCTTGGAATCTTTCTAGTTTCATAAATACTGTTATTAACGTCATCTGAGTTAATATCCTAAATTCTCCTTTCAAAACATTTGAATAAAACTTGATCAAACTTGATTACTTAATTCTGAGAATTTCCTTTTATAAAACTTAACTGGATTTGTTCAAATCCTAATTCCAGAACTTGGAATCTTTCTAGTTTTATAAATACTGTTATTAACGCTATCTGAGTTAATATCCTAAATTCTCCCTTTTTGATCACAAAACTATCATTCATAAATGTTTTATTCTCAAAACACATTCCTATAGAATCTCGTGTGTTTTGATAGTTTTTATACAAATCATTTCAATTTAATAGATTTTATTGAAGTAACTATAACAGGCAACAACTAGGATCATACAAATTCAAGAACACTAAGCACAATCAGATATGTCAAGACAGCAATTTCGAAAATAAAATTATAAATCCAAAATATAATTATTCCCAAAAAACTGTTTAAAACATAAATCAAAATAACTGTTTTAAAACCATAATCTCAAAAAGTCTTGACTTATATCGAAAAACTTGTACTTCTGATCCTCAGCAACTTCTGGGCACTTCACTTCATTTCTGACCTCCTGCAATAATCATTTGCTCTAGGTGTCAGTATACTTGTAAACCAACAAGTAAGAAGTGACAAGACAAAGCAATCATAAATTTTCCGAGGTTTACATACCTGCTTCATGACGCTTAGGGCAGTTTTGCCTCCAATGACCGATCTCATTGCATATGAAGCAGCGATTCTCGGTCCTAGCTTTGTTTGGCTTAACCTTCTTGCCCTTTCCCTTGCCCTTGCCTTTCTTGGGTGCACTCTGGATGGCCTGGACTGGTCCTTTTCCTTTACTGGTGCTAGCTTGCCCATTCTTCTTTTTCACCCCTCCGTCTTTCACCATCAAGACATCCTTGGTCTTGTTCTTGTTCCCCATATTCAGTTCAGCTGTCTTAAGCATGGAGTGCAACTCTGCTATTGTTTTCTCCATGTTATTCATATTATAATTGACTACGAAGGGCCTGTAGTCTTCTGACAGTGAATTGAGTATGGTGTCTGTTGCTAGCTGCAACGGAACAGGATGACCAAGCCTCTCCAGATGATCTAAGTGCCGTTTCATTTTCATGACATGGTCACTTACTGATGTCCCTTTTACCATCTTGCACTCATTGAATGCTTTGGTGGCATCGTAGCGTTCTGTACGAGCCTGAGTCTGAAACATGTCCCTCAGCTGGCGGATCATGTCATAAGCATTTGTATTTATGAGCCCTGCTTGCAGATCTGGGCTCATAGTTGCTAGCATCAGACAGGCAACATCAAGGAGATCATCCGAGTGTTTCTTGTGGGCATTTCTGGCAGCAGCCGGAGCGTTTGCCGGAGGTGCCTCCCCAAGTGGCTCTTCAAGCACATACCATTTTCTCTCATGTCTGAGCACAATCATCAGATTGCGCTCCCAGTCGAGAAAGTTAGAGCCGGTCAACTTATCCTTCTCTAGGATAGAGCGGAGGGAAAGATTGTTAGTGCTGGTAACAGTGCTTGCCATCTACACAAAATAAAACTTTTGGTCTTAGCAACTGTAAATAGACTAATTTCCAATAAAATATCAATAAACCCTTAAATGATCAATTTATTGGACTAGGATCCTTATTTCATACGTCCTGATGTGCGTAATGTTCTTGCTCCACCAGACCCGTATTTATTTCGGTAGGTAAGGACTTTTACCAATCATGTCTAGCTGACATGACTCCTAGATCTTTTCGGGACCATGGCAACTACCTGTGCATGTTTTAGTCCCTCTAAGTGCTTTTTGGCCCGGTACCACCCGGTGAACATTATAGTACCAAAACAGATCTCACCATTTTGGGGACCTGATCACTATACTCTGGCCGGTACCACCCGGAGATAATTCGCAGAGTTATGTAACCCCTTCAGCTTCAGTTTGAACACAAACGTTGAATGTGTGATCACTTACAACGCCTATGTACTTTACACCGAAGGTGCCCCTAAATGGGTTGCACTACTGATCTATGATTTTCGGGGTTTTGAAAAACTTTACTTCCAGGATTTTGAAAAATTGATTGTTATAAAGGCTACTTATGTTTTAAACTAACTGTTTCAAACATACTCGTAATTTTAAAACCAACTGTTCTAAAATTACTTGCTAATTAAAACTAACTGTTTTAACAGCACACCTAGTTGATTAAAACTAACTGTTTTTGTCAACTTGCCTTTTATATAAAACAATCATCTATAGGTTTTTTAAATCAAAAACTATCGTTTTGAAAGGTTTAACGAAACTAAAACCTATATTCCTTTTGTGATATAAACTAGTTTTAAAGTAACAACTCCATTTAAAACTATTAACATGCAAGATATCACAAATAATTAATCAACCATGTAATTAAACAATAATTAATCACATAGTACCTAATTATAGTTTTTGCCAACGTTTTCTAGGGACCAATAATGACCTATTCTACTAAAAGCTTCAAAACTCGCGTAGCTCCCACTGGCCTCGCCATGTTTTGTTAGTACTCCGGTAGGATGAAGAATCTTAGTAGCTCCCACTGGCCTCGTCATCCCCGAAAGAATAAAACAAATATCTATCCTAAGGTCATTATTACACAAGGGGTTGCAAATGGCACGCAGGCCTCCCCGCAAATATGTCAAGGGTCTAGGTTGGCAAATACTATAATAGATATAGATACAAACTCAAACTGAGATGCATATAAAGAACTCAAGCAATCACGCAATTATATATATGCAATATAAAAGCAATATTATAATTACGAAAAATAAATCTGGATCCGTTAAAATTATCTTTGTTTCAATTATTGCAAAACCTGGTTTTATAACTGATTCGAAAAACAAAACTGTCTTACGAATCAAAAACTTTAGACTGAAAGATGGTTTTTACGTAAAACTGAGGTTTATAAACAATAAATCCTATTTTACTAAACTAAAACCATTTTACCCAAAAATTGACCTTTTACCCAAAAAATGTTTCAAATAGGTTTTATCGACCCAATACTGGCTCATTCGAAAAACAGATAAAATTTTAATTTCCCTAAAAGATTAATTTGGATAAAACAACAAAAACTGAAAAACCCTTCTTGGGCCTTAGCTAGGTCCAAAGAACTGGGCTTTGGGCCTGATAAAGGAATTTGGCCCAAAACGAAAAACCCTAGACCACTTTGCAGTCGTGTTCGTGTCGCGAAGACTCATCGTCCTCTCCAATCATTACCGTGGCCACTGCCGCAGCCGTCGGCCACCATCATCGTCGTTCATCGTCGATCACCCATCAACACCTTGCTGGTGATTCGGTTGGGTGATCGCGGAACTGTCGCCACCACCTCGCTGGTGGTTTGGCCGGGCGGTCGCGAAAACGCCGCCACCACCGAACGCCATCGTCGCCGATTCGTCACCGCAACCACCATTGTGGTGTGGCCGGTGTCTTTTTGTAAGTGCCGGCGAATAGAATCAAAAACCGCCACCACCATTACGGTGGTCCTGGCCACGGCTGCCATCAGTAGCAGGGAGGACCGCTTCCCGCCACCGCCCGGTTTAAACGGCGACGAAAAAACGCCACCATCTTTTGCCGTCGATCACAATTACCCAATGACCGCCGCCGCTACCACCATCTGTGGTGCGGCCGGCTATCGCATCTTTGGCGCACGATCAGCAGCCACCGCTGCCGCGAACACCACCGTCGCCCGCTGGACGTGGTTGAGGTACAGCAGCCGCACACCGGCATTACTTGATGCGATATAGCCGGCGACCGATCATCACCATCGCGAACAGCCGCCGCCACCGCTAGGCGTGGTGCGGTCGTTGTTATTCCGCCGCCGTCGCCACCACCACCTGTGGTGCGACGTGTGTTTGTTTGTCGGGCGGTGGTTCGATCGGCTATCTGCCGCCGTTCCACCGCCGTGTGGGTTTCCGGCCGATGATGACAGCAGTGTGAACGACACCACCATCACCACCGTTTTGCGATCCAAGGCCGGCTGCCACCACCGTTCTGGTGAGGCAGCTTCGATCGGAGATGACCACAGCCACCACCGATCTGGTGGTTTGGCTACGGTGGTCCTAGCTTGGTGGTAATCGGCCACCGCTAGCTTAATCGATTTGTTTTTCGTACAATAATTCAAGTGATAAACATAAAATTTCGAATTTTGATAAAGATTGAAAATTTTATAAATATAAAACTTGATGCGAAAGAAACAAATTTAAAATTCAGATTTATCAAAACTTGATACACAAGCAACCAATTTTAACGGATCACACATAAACTGACAAATTGATAAACAGATAAAAAACTAAACGATCTATTAACCATGGCTCTGATACCACTGTTGGGTTTTTGTGGGTATCCTCGGATCAAACTGACTCGAGAATTAACACGGATTTAACGAACCTCACTGGTTTGTTAGATCTCATGGGTTTAAAACAAACTGTTAAAACCCACGCGATCAGAAACACGCTGTTTCTGATCTAATCATGCGGAAGCGATAAAAGCCAAAAAACCCTTAAAAGCCTATTGATCTTAATCGTTTCTAGTTCTAATCCTAATAGTTTGGATTAGATCAATTTACCTGGATTGCTTGATGAATAGTCCACCGGTGATCGACCAACGAACGTCCTTCTAGTTGAACTGTATGAAACCCGAACAACAAAACTGAAACCCGACCTGGGAGGGGGGGGTCGGCGCCGATTGGGAGGAAGAGGGAGAGGGAGGAAACTGAAAAACTGATTTTTTCTTAAAGCTTCTTATATTTTTCCTTAACCCATAAGCCTTATTTATATGGAGGAAAAAATACAGTTTGTATAAGATTCAGTTTCCTTTTATAATTATCTCTAATCCTTTTTCCTTTTAATTAGCTGGAAAAGAATTTGCATACGATAATTATGATTATATATATTTATCTAATATATATAAAATCTTATTAATTAACTATTATATATTTATTTATCTAATAAATATATAATACCCTAATTAATTAATAACCCTCCAACTTTGGTAATTCTGACTGTAATCACCCAATTGATTTATAATGCACTTATTATAAATCCTAACTCTCCATTTCTGGGTTTCATCTAACTTGTTCGACTTATAGGTCCTCACAGGTGTGACCCTCAAGTGTCTTGTAACATTGGATGTGTAATCACTTGGTTTGTCAATTCTGCACATAATTCCTAACAGTAAGTTGTAACCCTTGACATTTAATGCTCTTAATGACAACAATTGTAACGGTCGAGTGCCATTAATTGTGCTTTTAATCACGGCCGTCGGTTATATTTCTTTAATCCTGCATTTAGACAAACATTAAAACAGCAGTTATAGGTTAGATAATCGCGGTCTTATGAAATCGTACGACAAAATCGTAAGACGTACGACAAAATCGTTAGACGAACGACAAAATCGTAAGACGATTATGTCTGCTGTATTCGGTCTTAAGAACCCTGTTTAAATACAAGATCTGTCCTGTAATATTTGATCATATAATTTCGTCGGTCGAACGTTAGAATTTGACCATAATCGTAAAAATCTTATTGGACGACCGACTTTAATCGTAAGATATCTTATTGGACCTTCGTCCTGTATTAAGATAGGGTCCTGAGATAAACCTAATAGTCCATCGAACATAAGACATCATCAGTCGAACGAATATTATTAATTGTCGAACGATATCTCACATAAGACGGACGATTTATTACTAACGTTAACCTTTGTCGTAAGTTTTCTCATTGATTACAGGATATCTTCAGTTACCGGATATCTCGCCTACGTTTGAAGACCGAGTTCAAACTCATTTAACGACAATCAAGACCGAGAATCAATGCCATTAAATGCGACATCCGTTACAACCGTTAAGAACATTCAATGATTCGACCGTTGCTCGAGAAGCTATATAAACCAAGCTCAATACTACTTTTGGGGACAACTGAACTTTAACAGACTCTACGCAAAGCAATTTCTTTATTCTCTAGCAAACAACTACATATTCTTTGTATTTCTCATTCGACTGTCATTGTAAACGTTCGACCAACATTGTAACATTCAAGGATATCACCCCTGATTGGTGATACATAGTGGAACGTCGACTTTCATTCAGTCGACCGCAGGTTTTTTCCTCCATCGAGGGGTTTTTCCGGCGTCATCAAATCATTTGTGTCTATTTACTTTCTGTTGCATTACTTATTGAGCTTTATTTCTTTCTTTCGACGGTTTAACCTCACAAATTTCAAATATCTTCGACTAGAGTAATTTTTACATTAACAATTTGGCGCCCACCGTGGGGCCCCGTCTTAAGAAAAATATCATTCGATAACTAGTGCGCTTTAGTACTAATCATTTTTCAAGTTTTTTGAGAAAACTTCTACAGGACATGGACAACGCATTCTTGGCTTCTCTTCAGCAACAATTGCAACAAGCCAACCATCAAATTCAACAGTTAACCAATCAAACTTGGCAAGCCAATAAAGAGATTCAACGACTACGAGCCACACATACTTCGACAGTACCCACTGTCTCCGTTCATCCTGTATATCCACCGCAACACTTACGACCACCTCTTCGTCCTGAATTTCACACCTCGATGCCTTTGCCGTTCATAAACACTCAACCTAATTTCATGCGACCAACTATGCCTCAAGGTCCACCTCCACCTCCGCCACCTCGAGGCCCACCTTCGTTCACCTTTGGACCCTTCAATAACATTTCCCAAACAGGTCCAATTCCCGAACATATACCTACAGCTACTAGCTCCACAATTCATACTACCATCCAACCCAACATTGGAGTTGATCCCGGTTTCATCCCAACAAATCTTACCCCTGCAAAAGATCCATTAAGTGAACGATTAGCAATTTTAGAGGAACAAAACCAAAAGATGTTCACGTTACTCACAAAATTACCCGGAGCAGCAGTGCCTGTCGAAGTCGAGCCTAAAACTGGATTTCAAGCCTCACCATTTGTCGACGAAATAGCCCTTGTCGACGTGCCAAAGAAGTATGGAATTCCAGCCTTCGCAACAAAATATTCCGGAGTCACCGATCCAGTAGAGCACGTCGCACAATACAAACAACTCATGTGGACAGCTCCCATACCTGCTCAATATCAAGAAGTATGCATGTGTAAAAGCTTTGGATCGACCCTGACAGGAGCGGCATTACAATGGCTTATCAACTTGAAACCCAAGAGCATTGGATCCTTTGCTGAATTGATAAATCAATTCACTCGATAATTTGCCAGTAGTCGTAAGATGGAGAAACAAACCAGCGACCTGTATTATATCGTACAGAAGCAAGGAGAAACAATCCGCGATTACTTTAATAGGTTCAATGCTGCGATGATTGAAGTAAAGAATTGCGACGTAAAGACTGCCATCGAAGCATACAAAAGAGGGTTGGATGACTCATCTGGATTATATCTAGTACTTACGAAATATCCTTCAGAAAACTTCGATGACGTGCGTGCACGAACGTTAGCTTTCATGAGAATAGAGGACGATGCACTCTTTCGACGAAAGCATTCTAACGACAAGAAATGTTTGGGTGCTCAAAAGCACGACTTCAAACATAAACGGATAAACAAAATCGGAAATCCTCGACAGGAATCCAAGATTCGACCAACTAAAGGTACAGGTAAGGTAAGGTATCCAGAATTGTCTACTTACAATTTTGCTGGTACGTCGAAGGAATTGGTGGACTCTTTGCGCAAGATCGACACCAATGTACGATGGCCAAAAAAATTCGACAACTCCAGTAAAGACAAAGATCAGAGCAAATGGTGCGACTTCCACGAAGACCATGGACACACGACGGACGAATGCATCAGTCTCAAGAAAGAAGTCTCCTATCTGAAATCGAAAGGGCATCTCAAAGACATTATGCCTGGCGGACCAGAAAGACCAACGTCTCCAATTCATACTAAAGTCGTAAACTGCATCACTAGAGGATCAGAAGTATGTGGTCTTACATATTCAGCAGCAAAAAGACGAGCACGCGAAGGACCCGAAGGGTATCCTATTCCAGACGAAGTCAAAACTGCATCAGAAAAAGAGTTGGACACCATGAAAATAACGTTCGATCAAGACGATGTCCAAGGAATTCTAGAAAAACATCACGATGCCTTGGTTATCCAATTAACAATCGGAAATTGTTTAACCAAAAGGATATTAGTTGATGGAGGCAGCTCTGCGAACGTCATCTTTGCGGATACTCTTAAAGTCATGGGAATCGAACAAACAGAAATCGTACGACAGAGCACCACTTTAATTGGATTCAACGGCAACACGATGAACACTCTCGGAGCAATCATCCTACCGGTCTTTGCAAAAGGAATCAACAAGCAAACAAAGTTTAATGTTATAGACTGCAAGTCGGCCTATAATGTCATTCTCGGTCGACCATGGATTCATGATATGAAAGCAGTGCCGTCGACGTACCATCAGAAGATCAAATTCCCTTCTCCATGGGGGGTCCAAGAGATTATCAGCGAAAAGAAGATCGCGCGTGAATGCTATAATATCACAATGCAAACAAAATCGCAGGACATCTAGCAATTACAGAGCCAGGATGTAAAACGGTCGTACGATGATCTTCAATTGGAAGAAGTCATCCTCGACCCTAAGCATCCTGATCGTAAAATCTTCGTAGGAGCAGCGCTCCCCCCTGACATAAAGAACACAATCATATCTTTTTTGCAGGAACATTCAGATTGCTTTGCCTGGTCGCACGAAGATATGGTTGGTATTGACCCAAGTATCATATTGCACAAGCTGAATGTCGGTCCAACCTTCAAACCAATCAAGCAGAAACGTCGCAAGTTCGCACCTGAACGCAACAAAGTGATTAATGACGAAGTCGACAATCTCCTCAAGACTGGTAAAATCAGGGAAGTGAAATATCCAGAATGGTTAGCCAACGTGGTCGTCGTACAAAAGAAAAATGGAAAATGGCGTGTTTGCATCGACTTCACTGATCTAAACAAGGCATGTCCGAAAGATCCTTTTCCATTACCTCATATAGATGCAATGGTAGACGCGACAGCGGGTCATGAATTACTAACTTTCATGGACGCCTATTCTGGATACAATCAAATCTTGATGCATGCGGACGATCAAGAAAAGACAGCATTTATGACCGACAAAGGTATTTACAGCTACAAAGTAATGCCGTTTGGTCTTAAAAATGCTGGGTCAACATATCAGAGATTGGTGAACATGATGTTCAAAGAACATCTCGGACGTACGATGGAAGTCTACATTGACGACATGCTAGTAAAATCTGAACGATCGATCGACCATGTCCAACACTTGAAGCAATCGTTCGACATCCTACAGCAATACAAAATGAAGCTTAACCCTACCAAGTGTTCCTTTGGGGTACGAGCAGGGAAGTTTTTGGGCTATTTAGTCACGCAACATGGGATCGAAGCAAGTCCCGAACAAGTGAAAGCTATCATGGAACTTCAATCTCCTAAGAACGTGAAAGAAGTCCAGAAGTTAACAGGACGAGTAGCAGCATTAAACAGATTTATCTCTCGTTCGTCTGACAAATGCCATTTGTTTTATAACGTTCTTCGAAAGAACCAAGGATTTCAGTGGACGGACGATCACGAGAAAGCTTTGCAAGATCTGAAACAATATATGGTCTCACCACCATTACTGACGAAACCGATCGATGGAGAAAGCCTACAGTTGTATCTAGCTGTAAGCAACAATGCGACAAGTGCGGTACTCGTTCGAGAAGAAGATCGATAGCAACAACCAATCTACTATGTAAGCAAATCCTTCCTCGACGCAGAAACTAGGTACACGTCCATGGAGAAATTACTCCTAGGATTGGTAACCGCTACGAAGAAGTTACGACATTATTTTGAATCCCATCAAATAATCGTCGTAACTAACTATCCGCTCAAAACCGTGCTACGCAAACCAGAGCTCACAGGACGACTAGCCAAATGAAGCATTTACCTTAGTGGGTTCGACATCGATTTCAAGCCCAAAACCGCAATAAAATCGCAAGTGTTAGCAAATTTCGTAGCAGAATTCAGTCCTGGACTGGAACCTATGATTTGTGACGAAGTCAATAATGTGATGATTCAAGACAATAACCCTTGGACACTCTACGTCGACTGATCCTCGAACGCACGAGGATCAGGATTAGATATCGTCTTAAAATCATCACAGGGGGATAATATAGTCTATTCCATGCGATGCGAGTTCAAAACTACTAACAATGAAGCTGAATACGAAGCCCTGATTGCTGGAATGGATATAGCTCATAAACTTGAAGCACGACATCTGCACGTCTTAAGCGATTCACTGTTGATCGTAAATCAAGTGAACGGAGATTTTCAAGCAAAGGACTCAAACATGATGACTTATCTAAAGGTCGTCAAAGATCGGATCGCACGATTTAATCATTTTACGATCGAACAAATCCCAAGAGACCTGAATATGCAAGCTGACGCACTTGCTAATCTAGGATCCGCATTCAACGATCCGTCTCTAGAAAGCATCCCTATACTTTACTTGACAGTTCCATCGATCGAAGCAAAAGAGGAAATACACGTAAACGAAGCAGCACATGATTGGTCGTTCGACATATGGAATTATCTTAAGCACGATCGACTCCCTGATGACAAAATCGAAGCCCGAAAGGTCCGATTTAAAGCTTCACGATACACGATCTACGATGATCGATTATATCGACGATCAACTTCTGGCCTTATCCTACGATGCGTGTTATATAAAGAACAAATGGATCAAATACTTCAAGAGATGCACAACGGGGAATGTGGAAACCATGCAGGGGGCAGAAGTCTTGCAAATCGAATATCACGACAAGGTTACTATTGGCCTACCTTACGAGAAGATGCGATCAAATACGTGCAACGTTGTGACGCATGTCAAAAACATTCAGGCATGACTCATCGACCATCCGAACCTCTACATTCTATTTTAATTCCATGGCCATTCATGCAATGGGGAATGGATATCGTAGGAAAATTACCTCCAGCTCCTTGACAAAAGGTATTCCTACTCGTGCTTACGGATTATTTCTCCAAATGGGTCGAAGCTGCTGCTTTCTCACAAATAAGGGATAAGGAAGTCATATCCTTCATCCAAACGAATATCATCTACAGATTCGGCATACCATCGGAGATTATGTGCGACAATGGCTCACAATTCATTAGTGACAAAACTCGAACGTTTTGTGAAGAATGCGGAATCAAATTGATTACATCTACCCCAAGGTATCCACAGTCGAATGGATTAGCCGAGTCCAGCAACAAAACTATTATCAATTCAATCCGCAAAAGATTGAAGAAAGCAAAAGGCAAATGGGTGGAAGAATTACCTTCTGTTCTATGGGCTAATCGTACGACACCAAGAACTTCGACAGGACAAACTCCTTTCTCTCTAGTTTATGGATGTGAAGCAGTCCTACCAACAGAAGCACAGATACCTATTGCGAGAAATCATACGATTGAGCAAAACATGGTAAACTTATCTTACGACATGGATGCTTTAGAAGGACTTCGAGAAAAAGCATTACGAACGATGGCTATGCAAAAAGAAACTGTCGAACGACATTTCAATAAGAAAGTAAAAGCCAAAATATTCCAAGTAGGAGATCATGTCCTACGACACGTGTTTCAAAATACACAGGAGCCGAACGCTGGAAAACTTTCCATCAAATGGGAAGGACCTTATATAATCTCTAAGGTCGTGGGAAATGGTGCTTATCGTCTTACGACAATGGAAGGTATAGAAATCCCACGTAGTTGGAATGCCAATCATCTCAAGAGGTACTATTTCTAACCTATTTTCATTCGATTTATTTCTATTACCTAATACTGACTTGAGCGTCGGAGCGCCGTTGGCCAAGCCAACGGCCACCCCTTAGTCATTACTTTTCGCAGGTATCGCACGACAATCGCATGTATCGGACGACAATCGCAAGAATCGCACGACTCAATATTGCATGCTTTTCGCAAGAATCGCACGATTAAAATCGCATGAATCGCACGATTACAGTCGCGTAGATCGCATATTTATGCTTTAAACGCACGCTTATATCGCAAGAGCGCAAGACAATTCGCTAGTCGCACGATTACTCTTATGAGTACAAAAATGAAACGTTTCTAATATTTGCCTAAGTCGCACGATAAAAATAAAAAGCATGCAATAAAATTTAGATAGCTAAAACGCACGATAAAAAGGCAAAAGATCTTCGATTTCAAAACAAATTGCCTAAACGGCATAAGTACAAGCGAAATAAAATTGTACGACTACAAAACAAAAGGAAAAACTATTCTACGACTTCAGAAGACGGAGGCTGCTCGACGACTAACACTTCTTCGATAATGGTCTGAACCTCAGGTTCGGATCCAGGGGCCTTGTCTTTAATATCCCCCTCCCCGACGACCGAAGCTCCGAGCTCAGGTGTCACGTCGTCCGTCGTCTTGACGTCGTCAAGATCCTTAAGATCGTCCTCATCCAAGAGCTCCTCGGATCCTATCGAATCTAAGAAGGCTGCCACCTCATCACGTGCCATCTTCTGAGTGATGGTCCCGGCAATTACACGACGCATCAAAGCTGCTCGTGCAACCGCCCGAACCAAGGCAGCATCTTCTTCAAGCTCCTGAATCCTCGACGACAAGGACTCCTCGACTTTGTCTTTCTCTCGTCGAGCCTCAGCCACCTCCTTCTCCAACTCCTTCGTGCGATCGAGGGAAATCTTCATCCTTTCGCGCTGCTCGGCCTGGAAACGTTCCAGCAGCTCTACCTTGGACTCCAGATCCCTGATTTGAACCGATTTGGCGTTCACCTCGTCGGCCAACTGAGCTGCTTTCTTCTTGGCTTTCTCGGCTTCCCTTTTAGCCAGCTTGGCTTCCTTCTGGTCAGCCTCCATATGCTCCTTAACCTTAGCCATCCTCGAATGGAGGCTAAGACTGGTTTGGAAAGCCTACAAGTAACAAAAAATCAGAAAGCGTTAGTAAAACGTGCGATTATATATTAAATCGTACGACAGAGATAAGTTGCTTACCAAGAAGGAGAGGCCGGTGACAGACGCGTCGAGATCCTCGATCTCCACTTCTTCCATACGACCCTTCTGAGCAGGGGTATGGAATTGTTCAAGGACAGGAAAGATGGATGCCGTCCTGATATGGTCATCCACCATGAAGTCCGAGGGCATGTTTATAGTCATGGTCATAAAACCAGGACCCTTAACACCTTTACCCTTGTCAGCTCCGGACGAAGACTAACCAGGAACCTCCTTTGCCTTCTTGGGAGGGGCATAGTTGAGAGGGTCGACCTCCAGTCCACCTTCAGCCTGTCGAACAGCATCCTTAGGTGGAGAGTCTTCCCCAACGAACGACGACCTCGTCTTCTTGATCGCCGAACCCATTCCCGCAGCCGCTTGCTTTCGTTTTGCAGCCCTCGCAGCAGCCTCTCTCTGCGACACTTTCTTTGATTTCGCTGCGGATCCTGTAAGAAGCACAAAGTTAGTCGATAGAAGTATCAAACGTACGACTTATACGCTTAAATATACGATATTTACCTTCCATGTCTTCTGTCTCAAGCACTTCGACCTCACTATCCTTGCCGCCTTTAGACGTCCTATACGTTCGATCAGTAACGCTGTAACTCAGGAAGAGTTGGATCGCTTCAGTCGACTCCACAAACGAGAACTCAATAGCTGCAAGGAAGACGTACGATCAGTAGAAGTACGATTTCATATGACAAATAAGAAAAACATGTAAAAATTATGTTTACCGTTTGAGTTCCATTCTGGAACGACCCATGAACCATCCCCTACGACCGAAGAAGTTTGCAAAAAAAAACATATTGAAACTTCCAACCACGGTCATTCACTTGGGTACCATGGACAAGCATGGTATCATGCCTACCCTTGGGATGTAACCCATAGCGGTTGTAGGGGGATTTGGTAATTTTGTACGACGAAAGAAGATCGTCGACTGAGAACGGGGGATGACCCCAACTTTGAGTTACTCGTTCGATGACCTGGACCACCCTCCAGAACTGGGGCATCAGTTGTCCAGGAGCAAGGCTGAATCGAGTCATAAAGGCTCGAGATAGAGGAGAATAGGGCCATCGAAACCCTATCTTGAACGGATACTCGAACAGGGCAAAAAACCCCGTCGGAGCATCCGCCGGCCGAATCTCTCCGGCCAAAGATATCTGAGCACCCTCCGGCATGCCCGCAAGTACCCTCAGTTCCTCAATCTCTAGATTATGAGTAATCGTACTCGCAACCTCCGTCGACATTGTACAGCCTAAACGATCTAAACTGTTTCGAAGCCTAATAAACCTAAGTGCGTCTAAACCCTTAGTACTCTTCCTAGCAATTGATTTCAGAGGCATATGCGAAAGAGAAGAGAAAAGGTACCTTATATGCTCTCGTGGTCGAAATCCTTGCCGAAAATAACGAATCGGATTAAGGGAAAGATGCAGAATCGGAGGGAAAATTAGCAAAATTGAGTTTCCTAAAATGAAATTAACCTTATATAGATAAGGAATCGAGGCTGAGTCATCGCCAGGGACACGCGTCCAAACCGGGTTAACAGCTGTCGAATCCAACGGCACTGACGACGTCGGTAACGGTAATATTACCGTTGGGTAAGTAACGTTACATTAGTTGAATTTACTATTTTACCTGGTTATCCTTCGACTAAAAGATTTAAAAAATTTTAGCACTAAATTATTTTAAATCTTGGGGGCAAACTGTTTGGGTAAAAATCTACGATCGCACGACGACCGACTTTAATCGTAAGATATCTTATTGGACCTTCGTCCTGTATTAAGATAGGGTTCTGAGATAAACCTAATAGTCCATCGAACATAAGACATCATCAGTCGAACGAATATTATTAATTGTCGAACGATATCTCACATAAGACGGACGATTTATTACTAACGTTAACCTTTGTCGTAAGTTTTCTCATTGATTACAGGATATCTTCAGTTACCGGATATCTCGCCTACGTTTGAAGACCGAGAATCAATGCCATTAAATGCGACGTCCATTACAACCGTTAAGAACATTCAATGATTCGACCGTTGCTCGAGAAGCTATATAAACCAAGCTCAAGACTACTTTTGGGGACAACTGAACTTTAACAGACTCTACGCAAAGCAATTTCTTTATTCTCTAGCAAACAACTACATATTCTTTGTATTTCTCATTCGACTGTCATTGTAAACGTTCGACCAACATTGTAACATTCAAGGATATCACCCCTGATTGGTGATACATAGTGGAACGTCGACTTTCATTCAGTCGACCGCAGGTTTTTTCCTCCGTCGAGGGGTTTTTCCTGCGTCATCAAATCATTTGTGTCTATTTACTTTCTGTCGCATTACTTATCGAGCTTTATTTCTTTCTTTCGACGGTTTAACCTCACAAATTTCAAATATCTTCGACTAGAGTAATTTTTTACATTAACAGGTATTTCCCAACAATCTCCCCCTAACTTAATCTCTGAACCAAAGAGATCAAGTTCTTCAGTCTCTGCATGGCTTCCTTTATCATCTTCACAGGCTCTGACTCAACCTTCTTGCCTTTCAGAATCTCTGCATACTTGCTCAATCCATCCTCATACATCTCTACTCTATTCTCAGCAGTAAGCAAATCAAGGATTTTATAAAATTCAGCATTGCTTCTTTGTCTTCCATCATCCCATTGAACAAAGTAAAACTGCTTGAATATGCCTCTCACTCCCCATAAGGTTACCTTCAAAGTAGAATCAATAGGATGAGCAGGATCAACCACATTCTGAATATCAGAGGTTTCATGAGGACTCTCTCCCATCTGAGTTGTAAGTATGACCTTCAATTCTTGTTCAAGTTCTGTAGGAGATGTCTTCTTGATTCTGAGCATTTCACTCAGAAACTTGTATCCAAAATTGTACTTCTTGTCCATCAAGAAGAATCCTCTCTTTCCTTGATTAAACTGAACTTCAAAAACCCTGTTGGTGTACACATTCCAACCAGATATCAAACCTCTGCAGATATCATCATATCCTTTCTCCATCCTTTCAGCCTTGTACTTTTCAAAAGCAAACATCATCTGCAATTCACTTGGAAGCATCTTTGCTTCTTCATAATCTTCCATCTCCTTTGAACATCCAATTTCATACAACTTCTTCAAATCAGCTCTTGAAAACTTCTTAAAGATAGCTTTGTTGGTGGCCAAAACTTCACACAACTGATTCTTCCTGATCACTTTGAAGAACATCTTTTCACTGTCTTCAAAATAGTACCAGTCAACAACATCAGATTCCTCTTCAACTACCTTTATCTTCTTAGAAGCTGATCTTTTGTGTGCAATTGACTTCTTCCTCTTTACTCCTGCAATCTTCTTGGCCAAATTCTCTGCATTCTTTTGAATCTCCTTAGCAGAGGTATCTTCAGCAGTGGTAACCACATCATGCTTTCTTTTGCTTCTCCTCTGAACCAAAGGAGTAGCTTCTTCTTCTTTATCTTCCTCCTTTTTCCTTTTCTTTCTCTCTTTCAACCAAAACTTCCTTTGCTTTTTGTGCTTGCTCATGGATCTCACTTCTTGTCTCTTGATACTGTTTTTCTATTCTGTCCAGTGCCCATCTAGAAAAGTATTGTGCTGGTCTTCCAAGTGCACCAGACAAGTATCTCACTATTCTTCTTCTCTCTTCAGTCTTGGACAAGGTGACTTTTTTAGCCACTTTCTTCTTGATCACTTTCTTGTTTATTTCTTTCTCCAGTTTCTGAGCAGCTATCTTTCCTTCCTTTTCTTGCTTAGCCAATCTTCTCTTTCTTTCTTTCTCCTCTTTCTCAACCCTCTCTTCTTCTTCTTTCTTCTACTTTTGAGCAAGAGCCTCAGATAGCTCATACTCCATCACCTTCTTTTGTGCCTCTACAGCCTCTGCCTTTGACTCTTCCACAGCAATCTGTTTTCCTTTATCTGTAGGATCTATCTGTACAGATCCTTTCTTCTCTAGACTTCCTCCTTCACTGATAATCACCCCTTTTGGCTTAGAGATGATTTTTGGCAAGTTCACCAATACTTCTACTACTTGAGCAAGTTCAGGTTCTACACTTGCTGAATTCACAATCTCAGGCTCTAAGCTGGTTGTCTTCACCTCTTCATACTGTGCCTTTGGTTGCTCCCCCTTAACATCAGCAGTGTTTTTGGCAACCTTCTTCTTCTTCTCCCCCTTGACTTTAGATCTCTCCCCCTTGAATGCAACACGGGTAAAATATCTCTTTTGTAGTGCAGCAATCTTGAACTGTTGAGCAGCTATTTTGGCACCTTAAAATTGAACAGTCTGCTTCAGTTGCCTTTGAACTCCATCATTGTACTCCACCAGCTTCTGTTGAGCAATCATCATATTTTCCAGTATCTCCACCTTTCCAGAGAGATGATCATTCTTATCCTCCAAGGATTGAAAGTGAGCATCATGAGTTTGCAAATCCTTTGCTATGGTACCAAAATTTGTCATCAATTCTTGGTAAGTAAAGCTACCCTCACCAGTTTTAGAAGGGGTACCCTTCCTAGTTGGATCCTTGGGATGTTTGACAGATGTCTTTGGCCTAGCCATAGCATCATCTGTCCCCTTGGTTTCTTGGCACCCAGGTCCTTTAGATGTATGCATATCTAAAGTTGTCGCAGGGGAGCCTCCTTGGAGCTGGGAGACACTCCTATGGATATTCTCAGATGGAGAATTCTCCACCTGAGGGCTTAAAGGCTTTGATGGCTTAGAACCAGAGGAGGAAGGAGCTCCTCTGTTCTTTCTTGTATACTTTTTGAGTGGTGGGGAGGGGGTTGTTTGAATAGGAGACTGAGATATGATCTGAGTGGAAGGTGTGGGTAGGTTATCATCAGTGGGAATGCTTGATTGTGTGGGCTGCAAGCCTGATGCCTCACCTTGTGGGGGGTTCACTCTCATCATTGTAGAGAACAATGGAGTGAATTTAGTGTTTGAGCCTGGGGCTATTCTCTTCATGTTTGAGAATTCCTTGCTATTCAGGGCACCACTAGTGTAAGTGGTCCCTGTTCTGGGTACATCCATCAATTCCTTGTCAATTACTTCTTGCACAAACCTTGGGTACATGAAAAAGGTTTTGATTTTGGAATTGTTCATGTGTTCCAGGTTGTATACAAGACCATCAAAAATCATTTGGGAAAAGTTGAAAACCTTTTGGGTAGATAAACAGACTAGAGCAGAAGCAATAGTACTGCTAAATTTCCCAAAACTTGTTGATTTCTTGGAAAAACAATGTAGAAGGGTATGCACAAAGAATCTCCATTGAGAGCAGAGTTTCCCTTTCAAAAATTTCATAGAGTTTGGAGGACCTGCATACCCCATTTTAACCAATGAGTCCATTATTTCAGAGGGTTCTAAGAGTGTTGTACCTGAAGCATCATTGAGAATTAGATGCTGTCTAATCACTGAAGGAGTGATTATGAGGGATCGACCACATATGGTGGTGTGAATCGATTGAACATCATTCTCTTGGTGGAAAGCCGCGTTTCTCCAGAAATCCTTCATATGTGTGACATAAATCGTGGGATTTACTGTCACAGCATGCGCAATGTATGAAGATGCCAAGAAATCGACTATATTCTTGAATCCTGATGAGAATTGATCCTTCTCCAGATAGCCAACCTTGTTGTGGTCCGTGACAAACTCAAACGAAGGCATTAGCATAAACAAGTAGAGAACACGAAATCAATAATACAAGAAATTAGAGTTGAGGGCAAGAACTCAAGAACAGTTGAGTGGAAGTGCAAGCGGTTTCAGAGAGAATCAGGGTTTGGATTTAGCCGTTGTGAGAAAAGGCAGTCAATTAGGGCTTAAATAGGTTAGCAATTAAGTCTCAGCAGTGATAACTACCACTAGCAGTGGTAAAAATAAAAGCAGAGGTAAGCGCAACCTAGCAGTGGTAAGTCCTAAAAGAAGCAGTGGTAAGTTAGGGCTAGCAGTGGTAAAACTAACCAGCAGTGGTAACTTACTCTTAGCAGTGGTAACTATCGCACGCGGTGGTAATGCCTTAAAAGCAGTGGTAACTACCTTCAAGCGGTGGTATTGCTTAAAAGCAGTGGTAACTACTTCAAGCGGTGGTATTGCTTAAAAGCAGTGGTAACTACTTCAAGCGGTGATATTGCTTAAAAGCAGTGGTAACTACTTCAAGCAGTGGTAACTGTGCGACTGAAACCTACCATCAGTGATAACTATAACTACCAGTGGTAAAACCAACTAGCAATAGTAACCAAGAATTTAGACATCCAGCATTGGTAAGGACCAAATTCTCGAGCGATAGTAATCCGAATACTCACATCCAGCCTCTCTTAACCCTAATCCCCTGAAACACTTAACAAACAGGTTAAATGCACCCTGTGGGTTAACATAAAGACAAAGACAAGGAAATATATACAGAGATAATACAAAAGGTAATGAGAAGAAATTTATTCAGAATTGAGCATTCCAACACTGGTGACCAAAAAGTGAAACCTACCAACATCAATTGCTTTTGTGAATAGGTCTGCAAACTGATCATCAGTGTGGACTTTCAACACTTGAATTAATTTCTTTTCATTGCAGTCTCTAATAAAGTGAAACCTTATCTCTATATGCTTTGTCTTGGAGTGCTTGACAGGATTGTTAACAATGCTAATAGCACTGTTATTGTCTATGTAGATAGGTGTCTGCAAGAAAATCAAGCCATAGTCTAACATCTGATTCTAAATCCATAGGACCTGTGAGCAACAACTGGATGCAGCAATGTATTCAGCCTCTGTTGTTGATTGAGATACTGTGGTTTGCTTCTTGCATTGCCAGGACACCAACCTTGATTCTAGAAATTGACATCCTCCTGAAGTAGACTTCCTATCTAGATTTGCACCTCCATAATCACTATCAGTGTAGGCCACAAGATCAAAAGAGGAATCCTTAGGGTACGAAAGACCTAGTTTAGGCTGACCCTTAAGATATCTGAAAATCCTCTCAACTGCATGCAAGTGAGATTCCTTTGGCCTAACTTGATATCTTGCACAAACACATACTGCAAACATAATATCAGGTCTGGATGCTGTGAGATACATAAGAGAACCAATCATGGATCTATAATGATGAACATCAACTTCCTCTCCCTCAGCATCAGCATTAAGATGTTTATGAGTCTCCATGGGTGTGCTAGCAGGTTTGGCATCACTCATTCCAAACTTTTGAAGTATAGATGCAACATATTTAGACTGATTAAGAAAGATCCCATCAGGCTTTTGCTTCACTTGCAGACCAAGAAAGAAGGTAAGTTCTCCCATAGAACTCATCTTGAACTTTCTATGCATCAATTCTTCAAACTCCTTGCACAACTTATCATCAGTAGACCCAAAGATGATGTAATCCACATAGATCTGAACTAGCAGGACATCATTCTTTGTTCTTCTTATGAAAAGAGTCTTGTCAATCACACCTCTTTCAAACTTGTTCTCCAATAGATAGGTAGACAATGTGTCATACCATGCTCTTGGTGCTTGATGAAGTCCATATAATGCTTTCCTTAACTTGTACACCCTGTCTGGGTAATCTGGATCTTCAAAACCTGGTGGCTGGCTCACATAAACTTCCTCATCAATTGTACCATATAGAAAGGCACTCTTCACATCCATCTGATAGACTTTGAATCCTTTGTATGAAGCAAATGCTAGAAATAGCCTGATTGCCTCAATCCTTGCAATAGGAGCAAATACATCATCATAGTCTATCCCTTCTTCCTGTGTGTAGCCTTGAGCTACAAGTCTAGATTTGTTCTTGATCACTACTCCTCTTTCATCAGTCTTGTTTCTGAAGATCCACTTTGTGCCAATGACTCTGTGTCCCCAAGGCAGATCCACCAAGTCCCAAACATGCTGTAAAACAAATTGGAGAAGTTCCTCATGCATGGCTTCAATCCAACTTGGATCTTTCATAGCATCACAAGACTTCTTGGGTTCTGTTTGAGAGAGAAAACAAGAAATCATACCAACTGGAGAGGTATGGATAGATTTACTTTGCTTTTTGGTGATCATTGGTGACTCCATATCTTCAATCACCAAAGAGGGTGGATGATTCTTCTGAGTTCTGGTGAGATATAGTGGTTCTTCTGAAAGATGAACCCCTAAATTGGAATCATCAGCGTCTGTCTCTGTGGAAGCTTGTTGTTCTGTCTCATTGGTTTCTGCAGTCTGATTATCCACTTGTGAATCAGGTTGTGGATCTGCAGCCTCATGCTCACCTTCTTGTCTCTCTGAATCATCCTTCTGTTCATCAGAGTCTGGATCCTTTTCATCATCACTTTGAGCATGTTGATGAGTAGGAAACATAACAAAAGGTGTACTTTGTTCCTGAGCTTCAGTTGAAGGACCTGTAACTACTGCACTGCTCATGTTCAAAGAGTTAGTAAGTGAATCAATGTCAAATAACCAATCAGGACCACTTCCTGGAACATTGGGAGTGTTCTCATTGAATCTGACATTGTCACTTTCTTCAATAATTCTAGAGACAGTATTAAAAACCCTCACAACTTTGCTTTGTGTTGAGTATCTAACAAAGAAACCATCTTCAGATTTGCTTTCAAACTTCCCTAAGTGGGACTTGGTATTGAGAATGGTACAGGAATACCCAAAGGGTACAAAAAATCCTATAAAAGGCTTTTTCTTCTTAAAAAGTTCATAAGGTGTTTTTCCCTTGGACTTGACCACAAGAACCCTGTTTTGAACATAGCAAGCAGTGTTAACTGCTTCTGCCCAAAAAGTGATTGACAGTTTTGAATCTGCCAACATGGTTCTTGCAGCTTCAATCAGTGTCCTATTTCTCCTCTCTGCAACTCCATTCTGTTGAGGAGTCCTAGGAGCACTGTATTGTCTCTCAATACCTTTTTCTTCACAGAAAGAATTTAGATCAGCATTTTTAAACTCAGTGCCATTGTCTGATCTATTGACTTTTACTCTAAGGCCTGCTTGATTTTCAATTCTTATCACAAAGGGTTTGATCAGTCCACTTGTCTCATCCTTTGTTCTAAGAAAGAAAACCCAGGTAAACCTAGAGTAATCATCAATTATCACAAGACAATATGATTTCTTGCCTATACTCATCACATTGGTTGGTCCAAAAAAGTCCATATGCAACAGCTGAAGAGGAGCAGAGATGATGTTTATTGATTTGGACTTATGAGATGCCTTGTGCTGCGTACCTTTAAGGCAGGCTACACAATTATCATCAAGAGTGAACTCCTTTGAAGGTAAACCTCTTACAAGGTTATTTTTAACTAGGATATTCATGGTTTTCATGTTCATGTGACCCATCCTCCTGTGCCAAAGAGAGGATTCAGTCACTGAAGCTTTTGAAAATAGGCAATTCACTACTTTTGATGGCATTCCATTTAAGTCCAAACAATAAACATTATCTCTCCTAGGTGTTCTCAACAGAATAAGGCTCTCATCAACTTTGAATTTTGAAGACAGTATTATACATTCAGTATCACTGAATAGTATAAAATACTTCTTATCACACACCTGAGAAACACTCAACAGGTTGTATCTGTTGGGAATTACAGGCTAAAAACATGCATAGCGGAAACAAAAACCTAATTCCCAATCAAGGATCCAATCCTAAACGCATACAGATACAAAAGAGGGTTATGAAAAATTACCTCGTTGTTGGTTTATCGGTGAACGAAACTGGACTGCTGGCGGGATTACACCACTACTGCACCACCGTGAAATCGGTTGCTAGACCACCTCGGGTTTCTTCTGGAAATCGATGGAGAGAGAGAGTGAGGAGGGTTTTTGGTTTTTCTCTGGGGTTTTCTTTTCAGCTAAGATTCTTGAATGAATAAACTGACCAGGGTTTACCATATTTATAAAACTAAATATGGCAATACCCAATAAAGAAAGCCCGTTTGATTAAAAGCCCGTTAAGGTTATTTAATCAAGCTTAAACTTCTTTATTTAATTAATAAACCATTAATTAAATAACTTAACCCCTTTTAATTAATTAATTCACTATTAATTAATCCTATAAAATATTCCAACTGATATTTTATATAACTAAATAATAAATGACTATTTATTATTTATTTCTCACTCAATAATTAATTTAGACTAATTAATTATTCCATCAAACCACTTGATCTCTAATTGGGTGTGTAGCAGTGTGACCCACTAGTGTCTTATAACATTGGATACGGTAAACCCTGTTACTATCTTGCACATAATCCTAACAGACTCCCACTTGTGCCAGACTAGTAACTGTACTGTTACCATTAGCCTAAGGAGGTCCCTAGCCAGACACTTAGGTTAACCAGGTTATAAGATCTCTTATATCCAGAGATACAATTCACGCTTGAATTTGTACACAGGTTCATTCCTTTTGCACACGATATTTCTAAAGTGATTTAAGACATGGAGTGGAGGATTCATTTCTTAAAAATCAAGTATTTCTTGACTCTGATTTCGATTGCCTGCAGTAACGGATATTACTAAATAACCCCTGTTATTCTATCCGAGCGTGGCCACGCGTTTTCTGCCAATCTTAATCGTTAAGGGCCCGGAAATATCTCTATTTTGAAAGAGGTGCAAATCCCTTCTTGACTACTTGCATTTGGATCCACGGCTTCCGCTGCATCTAGTCACGTCCCGTATGGCCACCCAGTTACGGTGCAGCGTTAGTACGCGCTAAGAGTACAGTGGTCCTCGTGTTCCCAAACCAAGTATCTCAGGTCTAAGGACAACCTATCAAGTCTGTGCTTGTGACTGAGGCTCCATGAAGCAGACTTGATTACTGGTCACTTCCAATACCCAAACTCTCTGATGAGTATCTATAAATACTTGGTCACATCACTTGTGCTTTTATTCCCTACTTTGAATAAATCATCAAGTATTCATAATAGCGTTAAAACTTTACATGATTACATTGTTTCTAAATTAGACTATAGTCATAATTAATAAACTAAGAACTAGCTACTGGCTTCCAGGTACTGCATCCCAATGGAATTCGCATGTGCCTCATGCTTTACCCTAGCTAGTGGCTTTGTCAACGGATCTGCGACATTGTCTTCTGTTGGAATCTTGCATATTCTCACATCTCCTCTTCCAATGATCTCTCGGATGAGGTGATACTTTCTGAGCACGTGTCTTGACTTGTGATGCTCTTTAGGTTCCTTTGCTTGCGCCACGGCTCCTGAGTTATCACAGAATATATCGATCGGTCTCGAGATACTGGCAACCACTCTGAGATCCGATAGAAAATTCCTCAGCCAGACAGCTTCCTTTGCCGCATCAGATGCTGCAATGTACTCTGCTTCTGTAGTTGAGTCAGCAATCGTGTCCTGCTTCGAGCTCTTCCATGAGATCGCACCTCCGTTTAGGGTAAAGACATACCCTGACTGTGACCTGAAGTCATCTCTGTCGGTCTGGAAACTAGCGTCAGAGTATCCGGTGACACTAATTTCATCCTCAGTACCTCCAAAGACCAAGAACATTTCTTTCGTTCTTCTCAGATATTTAAGAATGTTCTTGACAGCCACCCAATGGGGTTCACCTGGATTCTGTTGGTATCTGCTCGTAACACTTACTGAGTAAGCAACATCGGGCCTGGTACATAGCATGGCATACATAATCGATCCAATTGCTGAAGCATATGGGACCGATTTCATTTTGTCCTGATCTTGACTAGAAACAGGACACTGTGTTTTACTTAACACTATGCCATGTTGCATCGGGATAAATCCTTTCTTGGATTCATCCATCCTGAATTTCTTCAAGATTTTATCGATATACGTACTTTGGCTAAGCCCGATAAGCCGCTTAGATCTATTTCTGTAGATCTTTATACCGAGTATATAAGCGGCTTCTCCAAGGTCTTTCATCTGGAAACATTTGCTTAACCAACTCTTAACACTCTGTAAAGTTGGCACATCGTTTCCTATGAGTAGAATGTCATCTACGTATAAGACCAAGAAGGTTACTATGCTCCCACTGAACTT
Source organism: Centaurea solstitialis (assembly GCA_030169165.1). Taxonomy (NCBI): domain Eukaryota; kingdom Viridiplantae; phylum Streptophyta; class Magnoliopsida; order Asterales; family Asteraceae; genus Centaurea; species Centaurea solstitialis. The sequence goes on from CM058046.1 coordinate 25,368,287, forward strand.
AGTGTAGACACACGGCTCGAACTCACTTTTGGTAAAACCAAACTCTTTGATTCGCTCATCAAAGTGTAAGTTCCAGCTTCGAGATGCTTGCTTCAATCCATAAATAGATTTTAGCAGCTTACACACCTTATTAGGATTCTTAGGATCTTCAAACCCCTCTGGTTGTTCCATATAGACGTCTTCTGTTAACTTTCCATTCAGAAAAGCTGTCTTGACGTCCATTTGCCAAATCTCGTAATTAAAGTACGCTGAGATGGCCATAAGAATCCTAATTGACTTCAACATTGCTACTGGTGAAAAGGTTTCATCATAGTCAATGCCATGAGTTTGCGTGAATCCTTTTGCAACCAGTCTGGCTTTGAAGGTGTGTACGTTCCCATCCATGTCGGTTTTCTTCTTGAAAACCCATTTGCGTCCAACAGCCTTACAGTGTTGTGGCAAATCAGTCAACTCCCAAACTTGGTTGTCGTACATGGACTGCATCTCGGCCTTCATGGCTTCCTGCCATTGTTCAGACTCACTGCCTGACACAGCTTCTCCATAGGATGTTGGTTCATTTAAGTCTCCGCTATCTTGAGAGACTAGGAACCCAAGATACCTATCTGGTTCTTGTCTTATCCTGCTGGATCTGCGAAGGTCCTGTGTTTGCACTTCCTCAATCGGCTCTGATTGAGGTTCAACATTATTATGTTGAATTTCTGGCTCAACAACTGGTGTAGTGCTTTCTTCGTCTACTATCTGTAGATCTACATCCTTTCTGGTGTTCTCTAAACTGAGAAACTTTTCTTCCAGAAATTTTCCATTTCGAGCAACAAACACTTTGTTCTCCTCAGGATTGTAGAAATAATATCCCACGGTGGTCTTGGGATATCCAACGAAGAAACACTTGTCGGATTTGGGTTTGAGTTTTTCTGAGGTAGGTCGCTTGACGTAAACCTCGCAACCCCAAATTTTCAGAAAAGATATGTTGGGTTTCTTACCCTTCCATAACTCGTATGGAGTCTTTTCTACCGACTTTGTTGGCGCTCTGTTCAGTATGTGTGCTGCTGTTTCGAGCGCGTGTCCCCAGAATGATACTGGCAGCGAAGAATGACACATCATCGTTCGTACCATGTCAAGCAATGTACGATTTCTCCTTTCTGATACACCGTTCATTTGAGGTGTATACGGAGGTGTAAGTTGGGGTACAATCCCACACTCCATCAGATGATTGTCAAACTCATCACTGAGATATTCGCCACCACGATTTGACCGTAAGAACTTGATCCTCTTGTCAAGTAAATTCTGTACTTCATTCTGATATTCCTTGAATTTCTCAAAGGTTTCAGATTTATGTCTCATCAAGTAGACATAACCATACCTACTGAAGTCGTCAGTGAAGGTAATGAAGTACCGGTATCCCCTTCTTGCTACATGACTGAAAGGTCCACATACATCTGTGTGGATTATTTCAAGCAAGTCAGTAGCCCTTTCATTCTCACTGTTGAAAGGTTGCTTTGTCATTTTGCCAGATAGACAAGATTCGCAATTTTCAAAAGGTTTATAGTCGAAATTGCCAAGAAAACCTCCTTTTAGGAGTAGTTCAACGCGTTTCTTGTTTATATGGCCTAAACGACAATGCCAGAGGTAAGTCTGATCCTCAATATCCTTGGATCTCTTACTTATATGATAGATTTCACTATTGTTGTCTTTAAGATTTACAGTGTATAGACCATCTACGGGTGTAGCTTTAAAATAGAAAATATTATCTTTAAAGACTGAAATCATTTTATAAGAATATTTATAATAAAAGCCTTGGTCTACCAACAAATCAAAAGACAATACATTCTTAATCATATTTGGAATATAATAACAATTATCCAGTTCCAAAACTAGACCCGAGGGTAAACTAAGACTATAAGATCCCACGGCTTCAGCAATCAACGGAGTGCCTTCGCCAACTCGTAGGTTCGAACGGTCCTTCCTCAGAGTCTTTCTTCTAGTGAATCCCTGTAAATGATTACAAATGTGGTTACCACTGCCTGTATCAATTACCCATGATTCATAAGAAGTGATTAAGCAATCTATCATAAAGATACCCTGAGTATCGGGTAAACCGATATCCATCTGGTCGATGTTCATCGAGTGCTCGCAAATATCCTCGCTGCCGCATTCTGGGCAACTAAGATCTCCCAGCTCATCAATTATATCAGTGTCCATGAGATTCGCAGGTTCGGGTACTGGCTCTAGACTGGCCAGGATATCTTCATGAACTTTATCCACGTCGTTCTTTGGTTCCTTCATGTAGGCACTAGCTGTGTCCTGAACTTCCTTTGTGAGGGAGAACCACATGAGATACACTAACTCCTCCTGAGTCATCTTGTACCCCAGACGTGATAAACACTTAAAAAGCCTTCTCATATCAACAAGATGGTTTTTAACTGACTGACCCTTCTGTAGCTTCAGGGAGAGAATCTCTTGCATGATCAAAAGCTTGCCCGTGTGCTTGTAGAAACCTAACTGGTTTTCTACATTCCTTACGACCTCGTGACAGAATTTCACTCTTAAGTCTCCCGTGAACTCGGGTGACATAGAGAAAACTAGAATGGACATTACATCCGACTCGTCTGCCATGAATCTGAAATATTCAGCAAATTCCTCTTCTGGGGCATTGCTTTTGGGTCGTGACATGGGCTTATTGATCACATAAAGCTTACCCTGGGCACTCAAAACATTCTGTAAGTGCAACTTCCAAACTGGAAAGTTCTGGCCCGTAAGCTTCCACTTGCCCGTAATAAGGCGAAGTGATTCCTCAGGTGAATAAAACGGAATGCTAATTGGAGACATCTACAGAAGAATATAAATTCCACTTTAGTTTATAATTATATAATTCTAATAAATTATTACCCTTAAAATAAATTTATTAGACTAGAATCCATATTTCACATGTGTCGGGAAGCATGTGATCATGTCAAACCGACTCATGCGATCTATGGTAGGTAACACTATACCAATCGTATTCCTATCTGATAATACGACTTCTAGATCGTCGGGACATCGGATATTAATAATCCGTGCATATTTAGTCCCTCTAGTGCATTTTGGCCTGGTACCACCCAGTGAATAAATAATTACCAAAATAGATTGCACCACCCGGGACCTGGACAAACTCTGGCCGGTACCACCCGGAGATAATTCGCAGAGTTTTATCACCTTCCAGTTTCGGTTTGAACACGGGCGTTCATAGTGTGTGCACTTACAACGCCCTATGTACCTTACACCGGAAGTGCCCCTAAAGTGGGTTGCACTAACTAATCTATGATTTTAACAAGGGTCTAAATTGCCAGTTTCCTTTTTCCAAAAACTTTGAAAAAACTGGATCCAAACACTAACTGTATTTGTATCCTTTTAATTTTTAAACAATCCGTTCAAAAGGGCAATTTATATTTAATAACAATTACGTAAATTAAACAACCACGCAATTTAAATATAAAAAGCACAGTCATAGCTTAAACCCTTAAACTAATGTTGTTTTGTGAGCCAACACAAAACAACGGTCTCAACCCTAAGTGACAAAAGTCTTCAACTTCTGGCACTCCCACTGGCTCCGAGATCCATGGCCGTCGTCTTGTCTCCGTCTCGATGTAATTAAAATTAACTATTACAAATGGGTTTTGAATGGCACGCAGGCCTCCCAACTAGTCTAACAGAATAATTAAAATTACAAAAGGGTTGTAAATGGCACGCAGGCCTCCCAACAATTAAACGAATAAATAAAACGGATAAATAAAACACAACCACGGGTCTAAAAAGGGTTTAGCTATGACTCTATATAATTAAATAATTAAACGCAATTAGATAATTATAAAACTAACATTTAATTTTGGAAACTTAAAATTAAATTAACCTTTGAACCGTTTTAACCTATCTGGTAAAAACGATTCTTAATTCCAGACCTTATCTGAAAACGAATCTCGCACGGGACCCGTTTACAAAACTTATCGAAAAACATGTTGGTTATGATCTCGTTAATCAATCGATCAACTAATCGTGACCATTGAACAATGGTTTGTTTCCACCGGCGAGGACGACGACGAACGTCACCATCGCCGCCCAATCGAGAACAACCGGCAACAGTCGACGCCACCAACCGGCAGCCGTCGACCGCCGCCGTGGCTGTCGATCTCGATCGCGACGACGACAGCAGCGATTGCCGCCATCGCCGCCGCTTATTCCGGTGAAATTAAAACCACGCCTCCACCACCGCCAAACCACCAACGACGGCAGCCGCTTAACGCCACCACCGCCGCCGTGGGTGCGACGACAGCAGCAGCCACAGCCACCACCATCGCCACGGACGCGACGACAGCAGCGGCCACAGCCACCACCATCGCCGCTCGATCGGCTTTCATGAAAACAACCACCATCGACCGCCACCACCACAATCGGTGGTGTGGCTGCGTCGAATTCAAATAACCACCGCCGCCATCGACGGCCGACAGCAGCTACGGCTGCCGCTTTCGTCTGGCGGTCCAGATTCGGGAATCGCCACCACCACCACTAACGGTGGTGCGGTGGTGGCCTTAGACTATAACCGACGCCGCAACCACCAATCGGGTGGTGCGGCCGGCGATCATGACAACGGACGCCGCAACCACAACTTGTGGTGCGGCCGGTGTTGTTTCTCCCGGTGGTTGGTGGTTCGATCGGCTAACTGCCGTCGTTCTACCACGGTTTTTCAATTTGATAGGTTTACGATAAAAAAAACATAATTTTTTATAAAACCTATTTAACCAACAATTATATAAACCTGATCTGTAGGTTTAGGAAGTGGCTCTGATACCACTGTTGGGAATTACAGGCTAAAAACATGCACAGCGGAAACAAAAACCTAATTCCCAATCAAGGATCCAATCCTAAACGCATACAGATACAAAAGAGGGTTACGAAAAATTACCTCGTTGTTGGTTTATCGGTGAACGAAACTGGACTGCTGGCGGGATTACACCACTACTGCACCACCGTGAAATCGGTTGCTAGACCACCTCGGGTTTCTTCTGGAAATCGATGGAGAGAGAGAGTGAGGAGGGTTTTTGGTTTTTCTCTGGGGTTTTCTTTTCAGCTAAGATTCTTGAATGAATAAACTGACCAGGGTTTACCATATTTATAAAACTAAATATGGCAATACCCAATAAAGAAAGCCCGTTTGATTAAAAGCCCGTTAAGGTTATTTAATCAAGCTTAAACTTCTTTATTTAATTAATAAACCATTAATTAAATAACTTAACCCCTTTTAATTAATTAATTCACTATTAATTAATCCTATAAAATATTCCAACTGATATTTTATATAACTAAATAATAAATGACTATTTATTATTTATTTCTCACTCAATAATTAATTTAGACTAATTAATTATTCCATCAAACCACTTGATCTCTAATTGGGTGTGTAGCAGTGTGACCACTAGTGTCTTATAACATTGGATACGGTAAACCCTGTTACTATCTTGCACATAATCCTAATAGTATCTGAGTTGGTCCACATAGTATACTTCCTCTAAGGTTAAATTACCTCCTGTAACCTTACCCTTACCAGAAATCTTACCTCCTTTTGGATTATCTCCAAAGGCAACATATCCTCCATTGAATCTAAAGAAGTCTTCAAGGTATGACATATTGCCTGTCATGTGCCTAGAGCAACCACTGTCCACATGCCACAGATTTTCATTCTTGTCTGGGTTGCCCTGCACATCAAAGAAGGTCATCAGTTTCTTGAGGGAACCCAAGCCAAAATGGTCTTGGGTTCTCCCTTTTCATTGACATACTTAATTTCTGTAAATTTGCTATGTTTCAGAAAATTCTGTTTGTTGAAAGTATCATGACTTGAATATTTGGTTACAACAATGGGATCTCTTTTCTTCAGATCAGTAATGGCATTGACTGACTCAGATTTTGAGTTACTGCTGCTAGCAGTGGAATTACTACTAGCAGTGGTATCTGCAGTTGTAACACTGCTGTCAGTACTACTGCTGTCTTTAGCCAATTTGGGAACCCACTTTGCAACAATTTTCAAGGAATGATTCTTCTCAACTTTTTTCTTTTGGGTCCTCTTTTTTTGATTATTTCCTTTTGATTGAGAAGACCCTTTCTGAAACTTAGGTTTCTTTACATCAGGCTTTGGAACAAACCTTTTGTTGTTCTCATTCTGCTTAGTCATGAACTGCTTTGGAAAATACCTCTGGTTTTGAAACTGAACCCTTTGATTAATGGGGTTGTAATAGCAGTCTTTGGCTAAGTGATTGAGCTTACAACATATGAAGCATGGTTTTGGTTTGTTAATCTTTTTTAGATCAACACCATGATTTTGAGCCCATTGATTGTTCCAATTCCTTTTGTTGCCTCTCACTCTCTCATTGTTTTGAAACTGTGTAGAAGTACCAGGATCAACAGCAGTCCTATGAGTAGACTGTCTCCTAGGTTCCTGGTCATCTACCTTTTCTTTTCCCTTCCTAGATTTTTCAACTTTCTTACTAGGAATAAAGGGCATACCACCTTTCTCATTGGTGAGAATATGGTTTTCCTCAGGTATGGTCTCTTGAGATTGAGTTTTGCACTCTTTCTCAATCACTTCCTTGACACTCACTGGATCTACCTTACACACATCACTTTTGATGTCCTCCCTGTTCATGTGATCTAGAAGATCAGTGGTAGGTGGTATGTAAGTATTGTTGTAGGGAGGAGGAGTGTTATGATATCCTATTCCTCTCTTGAGTTCATCATGAATCTGAGCCTTAAGAATTTCTTCCAAGGCTTTGGAGGACTTTGAGAATTTGTCTAAGTCAGCTTTTGATTGGTCTAGTTCCTTTTGAACACTCTCCAAATCCTCACTGGCTTTGGACAACTTCTTCTCATACTCCTTTTTCTCCCACTTCCAGTAATTGTAGTCATACTCAAACTGGAGTTCATTCTCTTTGTATGCTTTGATTTGGGACTCTAAATTCTCTATGATTATTCTATATTCTCTCCTGTCTACTTCCATACTCTTAATGGTATCACTCATGGTCTGATTATGATCCCTATACTTCTTAACAGTTTCAGTACATTCATCAGAACAGAGTTTAGAAGATACCTCTTGTGGTAGTCCGGGCTCAGTGATCTTTGCCATAAGAGCATGATTCTGAGTAGCCTCCTCAGCTTGATCACTCCAATCAAACCCCATTCCTTCTTGTGAAACAAGAGCCTGAGAAGGGCGTGAGTTGTTTCCTCTGTTGAATCTGGAAGGTTGTTGTTGTGCTCCAGGGTTTGCTTGATGTTTTGGACATTCTCTTGAAAAGTGTCCAAGATCATTGCAGGTATAGCATCTGACTTTGGATTTGTCAAATCCAGCTAGGTCTCCTCTTTTTGCATCAAAGTTATTCCTTCCAGTCCTTCTAATGAATCTTTTCATCCTCATGGTGAGCATGGCCATCTGCCACTTGATGTCCATCTATTCCAAGTCATCAGCATTGATCTGCTCTAAGTCATCATTAATTAATGGTGACTTAACATGACTTGCCATGAATGCCTCCAAGACAGCATCTCCATTGGATTCCTGTGCCATAGAGGAAGATTTAACATAAGAATTTTCAGAGTTACTATTAGTAGCAGTAATATTAATAGGTGAAAGAGAGGGATTTTCATAAGAGTAGAGAGCAGTGGTATGTGAATATCCAGAAGGCCTTCTCTTAGCCTCTACTTCTGCTTCAAAGATCCTTAGATCATTGTAGAGATCTTCTAGTTCCTTGTCTTCAAGCTCATCTCCCTGCCTGAAGGACACTGTGTACATGGTCCATTCATCACTCAATGATCTGAGGAATTTTCTGTTGACTTCATCCTTCTTCATCTTCACATCCACATTGGCAAGTTCTCCAATTAACTTGTTGAACCTGTCAAAAGTTTGGGTCATAGACTCATTCTTTGTGGAAGTGAAGTTTTCATATTGCTGCTTCAACATGGCCTTTTGATTTCTCTTAGAACTTTTGGTTCTAGAGAATCTTTTCTCAAGAGCAGTCCAAAGAGATTTAGCATCATTGCATGCACAAAACTGGTGTTGGTATTCATTGGGAATAGCCAACAGAAGTGTACTTAATGCCTTCATCTCAGTCTTCTTTCTTTTCCTGTCTGCATCAGATCTAGCAGGTGCTCCAGCAACAGCAGGTTCAGGTATACTGGGTCCTTGTTCCACCACCTCCCATAATGCATAGTCGGTGAGGAGCATGTATTGCTTAATTCAAATTTTCCACATCTCAAACTCATTGGGTTTGAGCATGGGGACTTTAGAAACCAAAACAGAATCTTGGGTATCCATTGATAATAAGTTTTCTGAAAAACACAGGCTCTGATACCACTTGTCAGGATCATATTAACAAGAACCAGAAAACTTGATTTAAAGTATCTTGCGGAATAAACACTTTAAATTGAACAAATCAATGAATAAGATTGAAAGCTTCTATTAAACACAAGTTGAATGATTACAACCAAAGCTCCAATCTGTTATAACAAGCTTTAACAGACGTGTGCTACTTCTCTAACATAGGGATCAAGAATTAATCTTGAGGCTTAACTTTTCTCTCAAAGAAAACTATTAAAACTATCTCTAGAAAACTGTCTGTTCTAAATGCTAAAGCTATCATCTATTTATATGAATTACAAAACATGATAAGGAATGAATTGAGTAAATCTTCAAATACTTTCTCAGTTATCTCCAAGATCTTCTCAATCTTTACCATATCTTCAAAACAGATTCTATCCCTTATCGCAATCTGATAGCAGTGGTAAAACAAAAGCAGTGGTAATCGAAACTCAACTAGCAGTGGTAACTTTCCTCAGCAGAGTTAACTTCAATTCTCTTTCTTTCACTTCCTCTATCAGTGTTATCGTTCTTCCAGCAGTGGTAACTCATCTTCAGCCTAGCAGTGGTAACTTATCAGTGGTAACCAGCAGGGGTATTTCCCAACAAATGTTCGATGCAATCTCCCCGTAACAATAAGAATACGTGAATAGGCGACCAAGCATATCAAAAACCATCTCACATAACAACCTCCTCCTTGTTACTCCAGAATTCCCTGTTTGACTTCAAAGAAAACCGTCAATTCCAAAAAGTAATCCGAATCTTTTCAAATTCAGAAGTAAGTTGGGAAAATCCTGAAACAACTAATGAATCAGTTAGAATGCCTGTGAGAAGCACAAAACAACTCAGTACAACACATGTACTATATAAAGAGCTGTATTGATGATCACTCCCCAGGGCTTACGTTCAATCATCGCAAATACTATAAGTATCACTATGAACGTTCCGACAAAGAAACAAATTCCTTGTGTGTATTTGTGATGAAAGAAAATAGCATCAAGTGCTTTCATAAGGCTCAAAATGTGAAAACATTTCACGACTCGATGTGTAGAAATGAAGTTCGAAGGCAGGGTGTTGATCCAGCTCTCCTAAGACCTGATGAAATGATAATGATCCTGAATCTTTACTTAGTGAATAGGTTTTTACTCCTGTTATAGCTTGAGGAATTATCACTGAGTCTGTTCAGTGTTATTCCATGTTACTTATGCTGTAACTTATTTTTATAATCATCAGGATCAGGATCAGGAGACGAACGAGTCTGTTCTGCAGTCAACTGATCCTATCCACTGAAGTGAAGACCGCCTGAAGACATCAAGATCATACTCAAAGAACCATCAGCGACGTCGAAGAATTAGCTGATGACAGAAACAGCATGCTCGTGATCTGAAGACGGAACTCAGTGATAGCACGCTGCTCAATATTGTATGACATCCTGAAGATTCATTAGGATACAAGTGACCCTGAACAACATCAGTTTCAGGATTCTACTCACTGATCAGTATCCTGATCCTGAAGGATTAGTGTAATGTCTTAGTCTAATGCACAAAAGGATTATCCGCCTTTACTGACACAAAAGTACATAAGGACAGTCACTTTACTGTTCCCTCCGTACTTATCAGACCTCAAGGCAACTGTTTACACACTTCCTCTTTTGCACACCATGCAAAGAGTATTTGTTTATAGTAAATAGTACAAAGGACCACTTACATTGTAACACGTACACAAAAGTGAGTCTGCATGCATTTAATGCATTGGGTATAAATAGGACTTGAAGAGATGTTCTCCATACTTCTTCTTCATCCTAAAAATACCCTATTCCTTTCTTTCTTATTCCCTCTATCTTCTTTCTTTTCTTCATCTTCTCACTTAAGTGCATAGTGAAAGAAAAGCTTAGATTGTTTAGTTTAGACTTATTGTCTTTTCTATTTCCGCAACAATCTGTAAATTCATATTGTTAATACAACAAGAATTTAAAAGTGAAATTTTGTGTGATTATATTCAACCCCCCCTTCTATAATCCCAAATACTATCCTTACTTGAAGGTCACCTCATTGGGACCAACACAGGGCAGCTTCCTTCTTTTTCAATATCGATTTTCCAAATGAAAACCTGATAGATTATGTGCTGCATCCCCGTGATGAAATGAAACATCTCTTGTTAAGAAGGAAATGAGTAGCTAGTGGGGTTAAAGCAAGAGTCGGCATTGGGCTTTGCCTTGTTTCAATATCAGTCACCAAAGAACGTGAACCAATAGATGATGTGGTTTGCCAGGCTTAGAAAAGGTTGGGGCAGAGTTGTATTATTCTTTTAACTCTGTTCTCACACCCTCCAATTCTTTTAAGCATCCTCACTTCTAACCGATCTTTCATATATCAATTTTTCCGCTCAATCACTATGAGAATAATTCTGAATTATCTCCCCCACTATTTGATAAAGACCCCTCACTCATTTCTCAAGGATAACTTCTTGGGTAGGATTACCGGTTTTGGAAATCCATAGAAGTTCTTATAAACTCACACATCCCATGAAATATGTTTCCTAAACATGAAAAGTACAATGATTCATCGGTTGAATCAACGAGCCAATATGAAGCATGCTCAAACAAAAATATATAAGAACAATATAGAAGCAAAAGAAATTCATCAAAAAAGTTATAGAATGAAATCTAAGAACGACTTGTTTGTGAAAACTGATTCATCATAAGTTGTGAGATTATTTTTGAAAGGCTATGGTTCACAAAATAATTGATCTTATCTATATGAACAAGATATAGATGTAGCAATGAAGAACGCATCCGATCAAATGAACGAGAATATACAAAAGTGAAATAGCAAACGAGAGTATTACCACCGAAAAAGTTGGTCATATAGTGATGTGGTAATAACGAAATCAAAAGAAGCTAAACCGGTGTGTATGAATACTTGAAAAGTATATGACAAGATAATACAAAAGTATTAATCTTTGGAAACACACGGTTAGAAAATATCCGTCAACGCATCAAGATATGAAAACATGTGAAAATCACACTTCTAATTCGAAAAATCATTTGAGAACATAGAAGTGAGTTTGAACATTTAAAAGCGTTTTTTTTTCATACCTGAAAGTTGTTCATCTTTCAAATATGTAAGCATTAAAGCTTATTTGATCACTCCCCCTAACAATATTATCTCTTTTAAGAACTCCCCCTCAAATGGATAACCTATAAAACAAAAGATGATGTGGTATTCATTGAAAATGAATCCTTCGTTGTTAGTAAGATAGTATCCAATCCTAAATAATTAATCAACCCCCCCTTAACTTAAGGTACACCCCAGATTCAAGTAGGACTAAGCATACCAAGCTTGCTAACCAGAAAGTTAAAACACTTTTCATCTAATGGTTTAGTGAAAAGGTCAGCAAGTTGGAAATCGGTGTTAACAAAGAACATCTCGATATTACCTTTCTCCACATTATCTTTGATAAAATGATATCTGATGTCGATGTGTTTGGTCTTGGAATGTTGAACTGGATTTGACGTTATCTCAATGGCGCTTTCCGAATCACAGTAGATAGGGACTTTTGTCAACTTGTAGCCATAGTCTAGAAGTTGTGTCTTCATCCAAATCACTTGCGAACAACAACTTGAGGCGGCCACGTATTCATCTTCGGCCGTAGAAGTGGAGACGCAATTTTGCTTTTTCGAAGTCCAACTAACAAGTTTGTCACCTAAAAACTGACATGATCCAGAAGTGCTCTTTCTATCCAGTTTACAACCACCATAATCTGAATCTGTAAAAGATATTAGCTTAAAACTAGAATCTTTCGGATACCAAAGGCCCAAATCTTGAGTGCCTTTGAGATACCGGAAGATCCTTTTTACTGCTGCAAGGTGTGACTCCTTAGGATTAACTTGAAATCTAGCACAAAAACATGTTGAGAACATAATATCCGGTCTAGTCACTGTGAGGTACAAAAGAGAACCAATCATGCTTCTGTAAATCTTTTGATCAACAGATTTATCGGCTAAATCAGGACCCAAAAGATTTCCCAGTTTGTATTGGTGTTTTAATTGGAGAACAATCAGTCATTTTAAACTTTTTCAACATATCTTTAATATACTTTGACTGATTTATAAAAATGCCATCAGGGTTTTGTTTGACTTGTATTCCTAAAAAGAAATGCAACTCACCCATCATGCTCATTTCAAATTCTGTCTCCATGATTTTCGAAAATTCTGTACACATCGCAGGATTAGTAGAACCAAAAATAATGTCGTCAACATAAATTTGAACTAAAAGAAAGTCAACGCCTTTTTGCTTCAGAAAAAGAGTTGTATCGATAATACCTCGTTTGAATCCTTTGGATAAGAGATGATTCGTTAGAGTATCATACCACGCTCTTGGAGCTTGTTTTAAGCCGTACAATGCTTTGTCCAAGATGCATACATGATAAGGAAAGTCCGGATCAACAAACCCTTCAGGTTGATTAATGTAGACCTCTTCATGCAAAACGTCATTCAATAACGCGGATTTGACATCCATTTGGAAGACCGTGAAGTTCTTGTGAGCGGCATAAGCAAGAAAAATTCAAATTGCCTCGATCCTGGCAACAGGTGCAAAGGTCTCCGCATAATCAATACCTTCTTGTTGAGAATAACCTTTAGCAACCAATCTCGCCTTAATTCTGACAATCACTCCGGATTCATCCTTCTTATTTCTGAAGATCCACTTGGTTTTAATGATAGATTTATCTTCCGGTCTAGGAACCAAGCGATACACTTTGTTTCTTTTGAACTGAAGAAGCTCTTCTTGCATGGCTAATAACCAGTCAGCATCGGCTAATGCTTCAGAGACATTCTATGGTTCAACTTCGCTTAAGAAACTTGTGAAGAAACAAAAGTTTGCAGTAGCAGAACGCGTTTTGACACCATCATTGACATCACCAATCACATTATGTAGTGGATGTGCTTTTGTCCACTGGAGCTGGGCAGGAAGAATTGAAAGATCATCTCGATTGTTCTGACTATCATATTCATCAATGACTGCAGGAAAGTCTGGTTGATCATCGGGGGTTAACTCTGATTGATCACCATTCGGAATAGGAACAGCTTGATCAGAGTTAGAATTATAACTGATATTCTCCGATGGTCCAGAATCATTTGTACTTGATGGTTCCGGGACTTCGTGAATATCAACCCTTGGATTTCTGGACAAAGTTAACTCTTCATTATCTGCACAAATATCCAAAAAAGCATCCATAAACAATAGATCGAGTTCTGAACTATTTGAAGTAGTAATAGAATCAGAAGTCGTCGTAGAAGCTTGACTAGTCATTCCAAGTTCTGAACTGTTATGTTCAGAAGTCATTGACGGGTCTTCATCAAAAGTCACATAGTTGCTTTCCATAACCATCTTTGTTCTTTTGTTGTAGACCCGGAAAGTCTTCGACGTTAAAGAATAACCAAGAAAGAATCCCTCGTCGGCTTTCTTTTCAAACTTTCCAAGGTTATCACGATTGTTGAGAATACAACACCTACAACCAAAAACATGAAAAAATTTCACATTAGGAACTCGATGATTAAGAATATGATAAGGTAAAACAAGCTGTTGAAACTGCTTCGGCCCAAAAAGTAAGAGGTAATCCAGAATAAGCTAGCATTGTTCGTGGCGCTCCCACTAAAGTTCGGTTCCGTCTTTCTACAACGCCATTTTGTTGCGGAGTGTAGGCAGCTGAAAAATTATGAGAAAACCAACAGATGTTAGATAAGCATCTAAAGTATCATTTTTAAATTCAGTGCCATTGTCACTTCGAATCTTTCAAACTGGAAGTTGTAAAAGAACTTGGATCCTCTTGATAAACTTTATGATCAATTCAGGAGCCTCAGATTTCATTCTCAGAAATTCTAGCCACGTGTACCGTGAGTATTCATCAACCATGACTAAGATGTATTTCTTTCCATTGATTGACTGAATTCTCATTGGTCCGCATAAGTCCATGTGGATCATCTCAAGTGGTGATTTACACGAAGATTCTGTCTTTGAGTTGTGAGAACTTCTCTTTATTTTTGCCATTTGACAAGCCGGACATAACGAATCTCTATCAAAAGATAACTTTGGAAGACCTTTCACCAATCCACCATTAGCTAGTTTGCTCATATCTGAGAAATTTTGATGCGAAAATCTCCTATGCCATAGCCAACTCTCCCTTTTTGTTGGTTTTGCAAACAAGCACACTGGTTTAGAAGAATCTATCACCGGAAAGTCAACTACAAAGAGATTATAAAACCTTCTACCTTCAAAAATGTCAACACCATCACTATTAATGATTAGACAGTTAATGATGCAAAACATAACCAAGTTATACCCATCACAAAACTGACTAGCACTGAAAAGATTATGACGTAACCCCTCAACATACAATACCTTCTTGATGGATACCTTACCATTTGAAAGAATACCGTAACCTTTGATGACACCTGTCGTTTTATTTCCGAAACTAACTGTTCCACCTGGTCGTTCCACATAGTTGTGCAACAACTCCTTGTAGCTGTAATTTCTCTTTAAGTTCTTCATCTTCTTTACTTTTCTGTTCAATAATCTTATGTGTTTGTGTATTTTAATTGTCCTAAATCCCAAGATAATCGGTTCCTCATTCTCAACAAGTGGTATCAGAGCATGATTGAATTTTGAATTCAATTGATCCTTGTTTCTCAGATTGAATTGACTCAATTCTCTTCTTCAATCATTCCTCTTCCTTGTTACTTTTGATTATTCGCATTTTAATGGCTTCTTCCTCAAACACGAATTTTATGAGTATTGGGTCCCAATCAAAACCTCCTACTCTATGTCGTAAGGAATTTCAACAATGGAAAATTCGAATGGTGAACTTCCTAGAAGGAATTCATCCTAGAATCACTGAATTTCTTCATAATCCACCCTTTATACCAGTTAAACTCATACCCAGAGTTCCTGCCACTCCCACTACAGATGAAAATCCTGAGTACTATTCCCCAAAACCTCGAAAGGATTGGGATGAAAATGAAACTAAGCTTGTAGATCTTGCCACAAAATGCAAAAGGCTTCTGATCATGGCCATTCCAAATGATATATTCGAGTCACTGGATCATTGTGAAAATTCCATGAATCTATGGAAAGAACTCCAAAAGCAACTTGAAGGTGGAGTAAAAGCTCAGAAGAACAACAGAACTATGTGTATTAATGAATACCATGAGTTCAGAGCTAAAGATGGTGAAAGTCTGAAAGATACTTATTCTCGTCTAAATGTTCTTATAAACAAATGTAGACGTTCTGGAGTTATCCGATCTGATGAGGATAACAATATGTTATTTCTCAAAAGTTTAGGACTAGAATGGCTACACTTGACTATGTCTATGAGAACCACCATGGACTTGGAGTTCACCTCACTTGCTGACCTATTTGGATCACTGGCTAGTCAAGAGCCTCTGGTGATGCAGATGAAGAATAGTATTGGAGGACCATTAGCTCTGATGGCAGAAGAAGGAAAGAAGAAGGAGAAGGATGAAAAGCCAGACGAGAAGAAGAAGAAAAAGAAGTCAGTCACTGTTGAAAACAATGAAGAGTTCAACAGCTCAGAGGATGAAGTTTCTGCACAAGAAATGATGAAGGTTCTGGCACTATTGACCAAGGAATACAAAAAGGGATTTGGTAACAGAGGCAGAGGAAGGGAATCATCTTACAGAAGAGATGACTACAGAAGAGATGATTACAGAAGAGAGGATCACAGAAGGGATAATTTCAGAAAAGGAGAAGAGATCTTTGAAAGAAAGGATGATTATGAGAGAAGAGATGTTGATAGAAAAAGGTGGAATGAAAGGGAAGATCAGAGATCAAGATCAGAAGATACTAGAATCAATCCTCAGAAGAATGCAGAGGGATGCTTCAGATGTGGGAAGCTAGATCATTATGCTGCAGACTGCTGGTCTAACAGACCCTTGACTCCTCAATTGGCAACCACTTCATAGAAGTTTCCACACAAACCAAAGCAAGACGTTGCATATTCAAAAAGAAGGCAGAGTACTACAACAAAAAGGTGCTCTTAGCTCAAACCAGTGATTTGGTAACTGATGAATCTTCTGAGGAGGATGACCCACAAAAAGGATTGATAGTTTTTGAAGACTCTGAAGATGAGCAAGAGGAGTTCTGTGGAATGGCATGTGAGGAATCTGACACATCAAGCATCAAATCCTCTGAGGTATCTTCTTCTAAAACAACTGAACTTTACCATGAGATTGTAGAAAATCTTGATTATCGTCAATCAGAATTTGAAAATCTCATAGAAAAGTCAAGTACTTTACATAAGGAAGTAGTTGTCTTGACAGAAGAAAGAAATCGATTCTTTAAAATGTTTGAATCATCAGAAGAAGATCGAATTTCTTTAATAAAAAGCTCAAATGAGAAAATAAAGTGTTTTGAAAAATCTCTGAAAGAAAAGGAAGTTGAAATAAAGAGAATGAACAATGAAAGAGTCAATGCTATGTCTCCTAAAGATTTTTTCCAACAAGAAAGAGTTTTCTGAAACAAGATCTTCTTGACAGAGAACTTAAGATTAGGAAATTTTAGGATACTCATAATGTTTTCAAAAAAATCAAAGTTAATATGGGCAGAAGAGGTCTTGGTTTCTCAGAATTTGACAACAGACCTTCTGACAAATCCAAGAAACCTCTGACAAGTATTTTCCGATCTGCAAAAAATACAAGAGGTCAATCAGTTGACAGTAAGTCGGTTTTTAAAAGAAGAAAGCTTATGTATTTCTCAAAATCAAAAACCTCTGTAATTTTCACAAATATATCTTTTGAAGACTATATTGACCATTTCTCATCTTCCGTTGGAAGGAACTGCACTTCAAAAAGGTTCATGAGACAAGGTCAACCAGAGGTTTTTTAATTTGGAAAACCACAAACTCAAGAGGATTATGCTTTATTTTGTTTAGACAAACCCAAAGATAAAGAATTGTCTTCAGAAGCACCTGAATTTTTCCCTAGATACCTGTCAGAGGATTCTGAGAAATCATTAACCTCTGATGAGATGAGGTTCCTCTGTGAAGAAAATCTATCATAAAATGCTTTCTGTGATCAAGTTTATGAAAATTCATATTCTGATTATGAACATTTTGTTTCTAACTCTGAAGAAAGAAGTGTTTACTGTTCAGAGACTTTTACAGAAGAAATTCCATCAATTTTCTCTGAAAAATCTTTTTTAAACCAAACCTCTGTAGTAGATCACTCAAGCAACACTCAAATTGATTTAGAAAGATCAATGAGCAACATAACACCTTCTTCATCATACTCTGATTTTCAACTTCCAATGCATAACAGTGATGAAAAGAAAGAATGGCATGAAACTAACAAATCTTCTGATACAGTAATTGCAGGAAATTCAAAGAGAGAACAGTCACAGAAGGAGTTAAACGCTTTTAAAAATAAAGAGTCTAGATTAGTTAGGGAATCTTGTAATGAGAAATCCGAATCTAAAAAGGGCTCTAAACATAAAACTTCTGTATCTTTCTTTGAAGACTTTAATGAAAAGTTTAAATTTCTGTCATACAATATTGTCTTCTGTGAATGCTTTAATATTATGCATGTCTTGTCAAATCACTTACACTCTTCATCCTGTTTGGTCAAAAATCCCAAAAACAAATGTTCAAGGGAAAATCAAAGACACTTTGGCACTTTTGAATCTCAGAAAAGCAAGACCAAACAAAAGAATGCTGTGGCATACTTTAAACAAGCTAATCTAAAAGGACCCAACTGGAAGTGGGTACCTAAATCATCTACTCTCTAGTTGCAGAAGAAACAGCATGTGTCTACCTGGTATGTGGATTCAGGTTGCTCCAGACACATGACTGGGACTTTGGAGCTACTCTCATCCTATATCAATAAAGAAGGAAGTTCAGTAGCTTTTGGAGGAAATCAGAAGGGAAAGATCAAAGGATATGGAATGATTGTGAGAGGAGAAATCACCATAAATCAAGTGTCATATGTAGACGGTCTGAAGCATAACCTGATAAGCGTAAGTCAACTTTGTGACAATGGAATGGATGTCAAATTCAACATCAAATACTGCATCATGTACAAAGCTGACACACTCATTGAAATAATGAGAGCCAACAGAAGAGGAGACTTATTTCTTTTATGCTTTGAGTCTCTTGATTCTAAAGAAGAAATCTGTTTAGTTTCATCTGTAAAGAATGAAGAGGCTTGGCTCTGGCACACCAGGTTCTGTCATCTAAATTTTCATACTCTTGCTAAACTGGTCAAGCTTAAACTTGTTAAAGGTCTCCCAAATATAAAATTTGAAAAAGATCATTTATGTTCTGCTTGTGAAATGGGAAAACTCAAGAGGTCTTCTCATAGAACCAAGTCAGATCCTTCCTTTAATAAGCCTCTGATGATGCTTCATGTGGATCTCTGTGGACCAATAGCTAAACAGAGTCTTAATGGAAAGAAGTACATCCTTGTACTTATACATGAATTTTCTCGTTATACTTGGGTTGAGTTTGTTAAAAATAAATCTCATGTGCCCTCACTTCTAATCAATCTTTTGAAAAGATTGCAAGTTCTTCATGATGTACAGGTTAGAGTCATAAGAAGTGATAATGGTTCAGAATTCAAAAACTCAACCATTGAAGACTACTTGACATCTGTTGGTATTACACACAACTTCTCAGCTCCAAGAACTCCTCAGCAGAATGGAGTGGTAGAAAGAAAGAACAGAACTCTGGTGGAAGCTGCCAGAACTATGCTGAATGCCTCTGGTCTACCACTTTCATTCTAGGCAGAAGCCGTGTCAACTGCTTGCTATACTCAGAACAGATCGTTAGTAGTGAAACGTCATGAGAATACTCCATATCAGCTTCTTTATAACAAAAGACCTAACATAAAGTTCTTTCATGTGTTTGGTTGTAAATGTTTCGTTCTGAATGATAGAGAATCTATTGGAAAGTTTGATCCAAAAGGGGATAATGCTATCTTTATTGGATATGCATGGGATTCTGTAGCCTACCGAGTTTATATCCCCAGACTCCAGCTAGTGGTAGTGAGTACTAATGTCAAATTTGATGATTCTTTTCAGGTCACACAAGACAAATTCTCAGAGGAACTAAAATTACAAGCAGAAGCTTCTCCAAATGCCACAATCACAGAAGATCTGGCAAAACTCTTTCATGACTGGTATGAAAACTTTGAAGATCATGATAGAGCTTCTGCAAGTAATAACAGAACCTCTGCAAATGTCTCCAAGGACCCAGAAAATCTACCAAAAACTTCTACCTTTGAGCAATCAACTTCCATTAGTTCCCCTTCTTTATCTTCATAACACCCTGAACCAATTCTCTCCCAACAACCAGTTAACGATGATCCCATATCTGTTCCTTCTGACAGTGTACTTGAACCATCAAGTCCAAATCCATCACTTACAAATGTCGAGAATCCCGTTCAAGCTCAGGAACTTGCAGAAATCATCTCAACCGTTGACATGCCCCATACAACAAAGTGGACCCGAGGTCATCCCCAGACCCAAATTATTGGAGAACCCACAGAAGGTGTCAAGACCAAGGCAAATGTCAATTATTGCCTTTTTGCCTACTTTGTAAGCACCATTGAACCAAGAAAGTACCAGAAGCTCTAGCAGATCCATTCTGGGTAGAAGCGATGCAAGAGGAACTTCTGCAATTTGAAAGAAACCATGTGTGGACTCTGACACCTCTGCCAAATGGGAAGGTTGCCATAAGCACCAAATGGGTCTTTCGCAACAAAAAGGATGAAAATGGGGTGGTCATTCGTAACAAGGCTCGATTGGTTGCACAAGGTTACTATCAAGAGGAAGGTATTTACTATGATGAGACTTTTGCACCTGTGGCCAGACTTGAAGCTATCAGAATCTTTCTAGCTTTTGCAGTCACAAAGGAATTAAAGTCTATCAAATGGATGTTAAATCTGCATTCTTGAATGGTCAGCTCAGAGAAGAAGTGTATGTCAAACAACCTCCTGGTTTTGAAAATGAAAAATACCCAAATCATGTTTACTTCTTAGACAAAGCTCTGTATGGTCTGAAACAAGCTCCCAGAGCATGGTATGAACGGTTGTCCTCTTTTCTTACCTCAAAAGGATATATCAGAGGTACAACTGATATAACTCTGTTATACAAGAATCAAGGTAATGATATCCTGTTAGTTCAAGTCTATGGTGATGATATTATCTTTGGTTCAACTGATATTTCCATGTGCAAAGAGTTTGAGTTGTTAATGCAGAGTGTGTTTGAAATGAGCATGATGGGAGAACTTACATTCTTTCTTGGCCTTCAAGTAAAAAAATCTTCAGAAGGAATATTCATCAATCATGCATAGTACATTAAAGACCTTCTGAAGAAATACAAGCTTTCTGAAGCTTCTCCTATGCGAACTCCAATGGCAACTGGTTTGAAACTTCACAAGGACCTAAGTGGAACTTCTGTAGAGTGTAAACTTTACAGAGGCATGATAGGTTCACTGTTATATCTTACTTCCAGCCGTCCTGACATTATGTTTGCTACATGTTTGTGCGCAAGGTTTCAAGCAAATCCAAAGGGATCACATCTGACTGCAGTGAAGAGAATTCTGAGATATCTAAAGAAATATCCTACTTTAGGACTCTGGTATCCTCTGTTCTCAGGATTTGATCTGTTAGCATATATTGATTCTGATTATGGAGGATGTCAAGTTGATCGCAAAAGCACCTCTGGGAGTTGTCACTTTCTAGGAGGAAAACTTGCAAGTTGGTCTTCAAAGAAACAAAACTGTGTGTCTACATCAACTGCAGAAGCTGAATATGTAGCTGCTGCAAGCTGCTGTTCTCAAGCTTTGTGGATGCAGACTCAGCTCAGAGATTATGGTTTCACTTTCAACAAGATTCCTATTCTCTGTGACTCAGAAAGTGTCATTGCCATCTCAGCCAATCCTGTGCAACATTCCAAGACAAAGCATATTGACATCAGGTACCATTTTCTCAAACGTCAAGTTGAAGAAGGTAATGTTGAAATGTATTTTGTTAATATTGAGTTTCCGTTAGCTGATCTTTTCACTAAAGCACTTGATGAGAAAAGATTTATCTTCCTTGTTGAAAAACTTGGAATGTCCTATCCTGATTAATCTTTCTTTGCTACCTTAGATCTCTGTAGATATTTTGTTATTTTCTTTCTCTGTAAATATTTTTGTTCCTGATTAACCTTCACTTGTCTTTCTCAGTTTCTTCAGATAAATTTCTGGATTTCAAAGGGTTGAAAAAGGTTTCTATAAACCCTTCTTTATTCAAGGGGGAGAGTTTTTCTTATGCAAGCTAGTTTTGAGGGGGAGTGTTTGTCTTTCAAAGTATAAAACCAAAAAAGTGAAAATCTTTTTTTTTTTGCATTTTCACAGAGGTGTACTCCTTCAGAACTTCTGACATCTCTATTAGAAGTTCTGTAACTTGTGATCTCTGTGATTTTTCTCACCTCTCTTTGGATTCTCAAATTGTTTAGGTATATAAAGGTGCAAGTCAATCCATCGCATAGTTCACAGAGACTTTGTTATACCCTTAGGTCTCTGAGATATGTTCTTTTTCAAGACTATCCTTCTGAACTGTTGCGTGTGGTTATTTGGATAAGGGTTATATTTTTCCACGCGAGTATCCGATTTTTAGGGAACACGTTCTCCATCGTGCTTTTCTCGAAACCACGTGGCACATCTTCATGGAACGTGGTCTTTTTACACTCGAGTATTTTATTTGGTTTAAAACCCGTTCCTATTCCTTCCCTCCTTCTATACCCCTCAAACTTCAAATATACCTCTCTTTCTTTCTTCTTCCTCACTATCGTTATCACAAATTCTGGCAATCTCACAATTCCACTTTCACTCCATTTGTTTCCAATGGCTTCAAATGTTGCTGTTAATCCTTCCGTACATGAAATCAATGAAGCAACTGGCTCAAATGCTTCAGACGCTGAATCAAGTCAAAATGTAGTCGTTGATCAACAACAAGCTCTAACTGAGCACGCTCGATCCTTTCTCAAAAATTGTTTTGCAAAAATTGTACTTCAGAAAAAATCAAACAATCATTATTTGGTAACAAATCATGATTTATTTCCAGAAGGTGCTGCAACCCTCTTTCAAATCCTTCGAGAGCATTAGATTTATTTTGCCCTAACCGCCCAAGTTCAAGTTCCTGAATCTTATGCTACTCAATTGTCAGGATCGAATAAACAAGAAAACAGAAAACTTAATTTAACTAGCTTGCGAATAAACTAATTAAACAAATCAATGAATGAACTTTCAAAAGCTTTTCTATTAATCACAAGTTTCACACCAAAGCCCCAATCTGATTGAAATGACTCAATCAGACGTGCAACTCTTCTCAATTGCAGGGATTTCAAGAAACAATCTTGAGGCTCACTTTTTCTCTCTAAGAAAACTATCAAAAACTTCTAACCTCTACTGCTATTGGTATCAACTAGATATATACATCGATTACAATACATGATAAGGAAACAATAAAGTAAATCTTGCAGATCTTCACATATCTTCTTATCAACTCCAAAATCTTCGCAATCTTTACCATATCTTCAAAAGCAATCCATTTCTTATCGCAGACAGCTTAGCAGTGTTAAAAACATAAGCAGTGGTAATCTTCAACTAGCAGTGGTAATCAACAAGCAGCAGGGGTAACTCATAACCAGCAGTATTAACCCAACAATCTCCCCCTAACTTAATCTTTGATTAAGAGATTAAGTTCTTCAAACTCTGCATAGCTTCTCTGATCATCTTCACTCTTTCTGATGCTACCATTTTTCCTTTCAGAATACTGTCATATGCCTTCAACCCATACTCATACATCTCTGATCTGTTTTCCACTGTGAGCAAGTCAAGAATCTTATCAAACTGAGCATTACTCCTTTGTTTCCCATTCTCCCATTGAACAAAGTAGTATTGTTTGAACAATCCTCTAACTCCCCATAATGTCACTTTAAGAGTAGGATCAATGGTAGTGTCATATACATCATATACATATTGACCCTGAGAGTTCTTTTGAGCAATTTCAGAAATCTGTTCAGAGAGGATTTCTACCAATTCTTGATCAAGTTCTGAAGGATTTGCCTTTTTGAGAGTAATCATTTGACTTAGAAACTTGTATCCAAAATTGTAGTATTTGTCCATAAGGAATACTCCTCTTTTTCCTCCTGCATAATGAACCTCAAATACCCTGTTGTTGAAGACACTCCAACCAGTAATACCACTTCCAACCACATCCACATCTACAAATTCCTTTCTCTCAGACTTGTATTGCTCGAATGCAAACATCATCTTCAGTTCATTCTGCAGCAGCTTTGCATCATTATTTTCTATCAAGTTCTTTGAGCAACCAATCTCATACATCTTCTTTAGATCAACTTCTGCAAACTTCTTAAAAACAACTTTATTATTTGTAAGAACCTCACAAAGCTGATTCTTCTTGATGACTTTGATGAACATCTTCTTATTGTCTTCAAAATAGTATCAGTCAACTATCTCTGATTCTATCCTCATCCTCTTCTTCTGAGCTATTGTCTTCCTTCTCTTAGCTCCTTCAGCCTTTTCCATAGTAGTCTCAGTATCATATACCTTAGCAGTGGTATTTGGTACTTCAGCAGCAGTAGTGGTATCCATTGGATCAGTAGTGGTATTCAATGTCTCAGTAGTAGTGTCCAATGGCTTAGCAATGGTATCCAATAGCTCAGCAGTGGTAACATGATCTGCAGCAGTGGTACCTTCAGCAGTGGTAACCACATCATGTTTTCTCTTGCTTCTCCTCTGCACCAAAGGAGTAGATTCTTCTTCCTTTTCTTCATCTTTCTCTTCTTTCTCTTTCTCTTTCTTCTCTTTCTCTTCTTTCTCTTTCTTTTCCTTCTCTCTTTTAGCCAATACTTCTTTGGCTTTCTGAGCTTGCTCATGGATCTCATTCCTTGTCTCTTGATACTGCTTTTCTATTCTGTCCAGAGTCCATCTTGAAAAGTATTGTACTGGCCTTCCCAAAGAATCAGCCAAGTACCTAACCATTCTTTTCCTCTCTTCTCCTTTTGACACACCAACTTTCGTGGCAACCTTTTTCTTGATTACCTTCTGGTTCATCTCTTTCTCCAGCTTCTGAGCCAGAACACTGTCTTCTTTATCTATTTGAGCCTGCAACCTCTTTCTTTCTCTTTCCTCTTTCTCTAGTCTCTCTTCATCTTCCTTCTGAAGTTGCAGAATGTACTCTTTTGACAATTTCTCCTCATGCTCTTTGGAAATTCTGATCTCTTCATCTGAATCAGGTTCAGGTTCTTCTATCTGGATCTCTTTTCCTTTGCCTTTCACTTCTTTTTCTTGTGTCTTTTCAGCCACTCCCCCTTCAGTGATGACCACTCTCTTAGTGACAGGGATGGTCTTTGGAAAATTTACTAACAACTCTGCCACCTCTTGTACTGCAGGTTCAACATCTGGTGCATTCACAACCTCAGGCACAGATACCTTTGGTTGTTCCTCCCCCTTAGCATTTGCTTTCCTCTTTCTCTTCACTTCAGCTTTGCCTGCCTTCTCCCCCTTTGTGAATGCCAGTAGGGTAGAATACCTCTTATTCAGAGCTGCAATCTTAACTTTCTGAGAAGCAATCTGTGCTCCTTGAAATTGCACTGTCTGAGAAAGCTTGGTGACCTTTGCTTCAGTGAACTTCATGAGTTTATGATGCATTGGGATAAGCTGCTCCAGGATTGCTACCCTTTCATCCATCTCAGAGTCAATCTTTTGAAGTGTTGCAATGTGTTCTCCATGCCCTTCCAGATCTTTGGCAATAGCACCAAAATAGTCCATCAATTCTTGGTGTGTAAAGCTACCCTCACCAGATTTAGAAGGAATACCCTTCTTAGCTGGATCCTTAGGATGTTTGACAGATGTCTTAGTCCTAGCCTGAGCATCATCTGCCCCCTTGGTTTCTTGGCACCAGGGTCCTTTAAATGTTTGCATATTTAAAGTTGCCGCAGGGGAGGTCTTATGGATGTTCACACTGTCCTCAAACCCACCTTGTGATGAATGAGTAGTGTGAGCCTCATCTCCTGCATGCTCATGCATCTCCTCAGTGAGCACCTTCTTTATACCTGAGTGGGGCTGCACTCCATGGGTTTCCCTTTTGGATTTTTCAAGTGGAGAGTGCTCCACAAGAGGGCTTGTAGGTTTAGAGGGCTTAGAGCCAGAGGAGGAAGGAGCTCCTCTGCTCTTTCTTTGATATTGTTTAAGTGTGGGAGAGGGGGTTGTTTGATCAAGGGACAGAGGGATGGTATGAGTGGGAGGTGTGGGTAGGTTATCATCAGTGGGTATGCTTGATTGTGGGGTTGCAAGCCTGATGCCTCACCTCTTTGGGGGTTCACTCTCATCATTGTAGAGAACAATGGAGTGAAGATGGTATTGGAACCATCAGCAATTCTCTTCATATTAGAAAAGACCTTGCTGTTCAGGGCACCACTTGTGTGAGTGTCCCATGTATGAGGTACATCCGTCAACTCCTTGTTAATCACTTCTTGGACAAATCTTGGATATAAGAAAAAGGTTTTGACCTTAGGTTTTGGAATGTTCTCCAAGTTGTCAACAAGATTATCAAACAGAAATTGTGAAAAGTTGAAAACCCTGTTGGTGGATAAGCAGACTAAAGCAGAAGCAATAGAACTGCTGAACTCACCCCAACATGTTGATTTCTTTGAAAAGCAATGTAACAGAGTATGCACAAAGAACCGCCATTGAGGACACAGTTTGCCATTTTGGTATTTCATAGAGTCTTGGTGGCCTGCATACCCCATTTGTAAAAGATAGTTCATGATTTCAGAAGAGTCAAGCATGGTAATACCTTGAGCATCATTGAGAATTAGATGCTTTCGAAGAACAGAGGGATTGACCATCAATGGTCGACCACAGATAGTGGTGTGAATGGAACGCACACCATTTTCTTCATGAACAGATGCATTCCTCCAGAAATCTCGCATATGATCCACATAGATTGTGGGATTCAACTTGATAGAATGTGCGATTGAGGATGCATTCAAGAAATCAATGATATCATCATATCCTTCTGAGGTGTTGTCCTTCTCTAGATAACCGACCTTGTTGTGTTCGGTGATGAACCTTAATGACTCCATAAGATCAAGTAGCAGTTAATCAAAGATTTACGAAGTATCAGGGATGAACAAAGATTGAAGAACTGGTAAGGCCAAAATCGCAGAATTGCAATCGTTTTCAGAGAAACAAGGGTTTGTAAAAGACCGTTGTGAAAAGAGCGGTGAACTTAGGGCTTTTATAGTGCACAAGTCAACTAGCAGTGGTAAGTTAGAAGCAGTGTTAACTACCGCTTGCATAGCAGTGGTAAGTTAAAATCAGTGGTAACTTACAACTAGCGGTGGTAACTTGTAAAGAGTAGTGATAACTAACCCTAGTGGTGGAAACTTACCTGAGCGGTGGTAACTTACCTGAGCGGTGGTAAGTCTCTGCAGTGGTAATTTACCCAAGCGGTGGTAAAACCCAATAACAGTGGTATTCCCTTAGAACATTGACCTGTTTCCTGAAACACTTAACACACAACTTAAACGCACCCTGTGATAAAAACAAAGACAAAAATAATATACAGAGATAGTGACAGGATCAATGATCAAGATCAGAAAACTTAATCAAAGAAGCTTGCGAAATAACACTTCGATTATTTGAACAAGACAATGGATTTTGAACAAACTGTGTATATATTGATTTCAACAGCTTAATGATTACAAACTCAAGCCCCAATCTGTTTGAACAGGCTCAAACAGACGTGCAACACTTCTCTATTGCAGGGATTACAAGAACAATCTTGAGGCTCTAATTCTAAACAAAAGCTATGAAAACTCGTATCTAACAATGATAAATCTATCAGCTATATATACGAATTACAAGATAACAATAAGGAAACTAGATTTACAAGATAATCTCTAAAATATCTCCAAGCAGATCGTATCTTGTCTATATCTTCAAATCATCGCAATCCTTTCCTTATCTTCATATTGATAGCAGTGGTAAAACAAAAGCAGTGTTAACTTCATACCAGCAGTGGTAACTTTGTTCAAGCAGTGGTAATCTTCAAGAGCAGTGGTAAGTTGATCTTCAGTGAATACACTTACATTGGCAGTGGTAACCTTCAGAGAACTAGCAGTGGTAATCACTCCAAAGCCAGCAGTGTTAATCCTTATATCTCCAGCATTGGTAATGCAACAGATTATTTCCTAACAATCTCCCCCTAACTTAACTTTTGATTTTTAATCAAAAATTAAGTTCTTCAGGTGTTGCATTGCTTTCTTGATCATCTTGGCATGGTCTGAAGGATTTGTATCTTTCAAAAACTCTTGAAGCTTCTCCAATCCATAAGCATGCATAGTTACTCTGTCTTCAGCAGTAACCAAGTTCAAGATTTCACCAAATTCTGCATGGCTTCTTTGTTTACCATTGTTCCACTGTACAAAGTAGAACTTTTTGAAGATACCTTTTACTCCCCAAATCACCACTTTCTCTTCCTCAGCTGTTTCTTCTTCATTCAACTCTGCTAGCTGTTTAGTCATGTTTTCAATGACTTCTTTTTCCAAATCAGACAAAACAGACTTTGTTTTCCTCAGAATTCCTTCCACCAATCTTCTGTCAAAGTCATACCTCTTATCTACCAAGAAGTATCTCTTGACTCCTTCATCAAAAGTAACCATAAGAACTCTGTTTGCTCTGTAGCAGTTCCAGGCAACTACTTCTCCTTCTTTTACTTCTTTACCTAGCCTTTCATTCCTTTTCTGCTTCTCCTCCTTTGCCTTTTCAAATGCAAACATAGTCTGAAGATTATCCTGAACAAGAGCAACTTCATCAAATCCAGTCTTCTCTTTGGTGCATCCAATCTCATACATCTTTTTCAAATCAGCAGCTGAGAGTTTAGTGAATATCCTGTACACATTTGAGAACACTTCACTAGTATGATCTTCTCTCACTATTCTGAAGAAGACAACCTTCTTATCTTCAAAGCATGACCAGTCTATCACTCTTGATGCTTCAGTGAAGATCTTTCTCTTTTTGGTTGGCTTATGAGCAATGGACTTCTTCCTCTTCTTTTTAGCTTGACTGATTTGCTTAGCCAATTTGGATGTTTCTTTCTCAATCTGAGTTGGCTCTTTGTCAACCTTCTTTTCCTCTATTTCAACCTTCTCTTCATCATTCTCAGCATTAGTAGCAGTGGTAACACCAACAACAGTTGTATCCACATCATGCTTTCTCTTGCTTCTTCTCTGTACATGCACCTCTTCCTCAATCTCTTCAATCATCTTTGCATTTTCCTCACCAACATTCTCCTTTCTGACCTCTTCATACTTCTGTTTAACCTTTTCAAATGACCATCTGGAGAAGAATTGAACAGGCCTCCCAAGAATTCCAGCTAAACATCTCACCATTCTTCTTCTTTCTTCTGTTCTGGTCAATGGTTTGATGATCGTCTTTTTGATCTTCTTAGCCTCCACTTCCTTGTTGAACTTGTCCTGTAACTTCTTGGCAGCAGCCTTTCCAGCCTTATCTTGCTGTGCCTGTTTCTTCTTTCTTTCCTTTATTTCTTGATTCACCCTCTCTTGATCCTCCAAACTTAGTTTCTTAGCAAGAGCCTCAGAGGCTTCATACTCCAATACTTTCCTTTTAGCTTCAGCAGCTTCATCATCAGTTTCAGACTCTGCTTCTTCCACTATTTTCTCTTTTCCTTTGTCTTTTGGATCAAGAGAAACTTCAATCTTCTTTTTGGTCACTTCAGGCTCTTTGATCACTACACCTTTGGTTGGTTTAATTACCTCAGGCATTTTTACAAGCAACTCAGCAATTGTAAGCTCATCTTCATTCACTCCCACTTCTGGTTCAGCCTCTGTACCAACAGCATCTTTTGGTTCAGCACCAGAACTAGAATCAACTACAGGTTCATTTGCAACCTTAGTTTCTTCTTCACTAACTTCTTTCTCAGCCTCCCCCTCATCACCAGCACCAGTTTCAATCACATCTTCAGTCAAATCATCAGGCAACTCAGAATTTTCAGCATAAATTGGTTCATTCACAACATCTTTTTCTTCTTCTTTTTCTGGCTCCCCCTTAACTTCAGATTTCCTCTCCCCCTTTGTGAATGCAACCAATGTATTGTACCTTTTCCTTAAAGCTCTAATAGTGCCCCTCATTGAAGCTTTTGTAGCACCTTGAGCTTGAATGGTTTTGGCTTGCTTCACAATCTTTGCATCATGCACCTTGAGCAAATCATGCTGTGCAGTCACCAATTCTTCCAAAGTATCCAACCTTGCTGCATGAGAACCATGCTTCTCATCATGTATAAAGAAGTTCTTCTCAAATGCCTTTAGATCCTTGGCAATTGTAGTGAAATTATCCATCAATTCCTGTTGTGTAAATCTGCCCTCACCAGGTTTAGGAGTCACTAGTACACAAACTCACATTTGCCACGGTCAAAAACCGTGGCCATAAGCCTTTAGTCACGGTTTTTTATTTTTATCAAATCGTAGCCTATTCTCCCGTGACCATTGATACCCTTTTGGTCACGCTTAAAATGTGTCACCAAATCAAATAGAAAACCATAGCCATAGTTTAAAAACCGTAGCTATAGGCATATCCAAATTTTATGGTATTAGAGCATTTTACCTAAAACCGTGGCCATAAAATACCTTTTGCCACATAAACTCACATTAAACGTAGCATTTAGTTATCTTTTGGCCACACAATATAAAAAAATAGCATGGCAGTAAACTACCTATAGCCACATAATTTGTTTTTAATGTAGCCAATAATTGCTCTATAATCATGTATATTTTTTTGACGTGGCCAAGACTCGAACTTGAGACCTCATCATTGATAAGGAATGAACCAACCACCAGGACAATACTGATTTTGTTAAAAGTATCTCATTAAATATTAAAAACCATGGCCAACTTCATGACATATAGTTACACTTAATTTTTAAAAACGTGGCTATAGGTATCTTTTTGTCACACACAGAATAAACCGTGGCTAATTCAAGACATACAGTTACACTTATATTTTAGAAGCGTGAGTATTAAATGCCTTTTGGTCATGCGAAATATTATAAATCATGACGTTAACTATTTATTAGTCACACAATTGATTATGTATAAGCGTAGCTATTGGTCAGCTTTTAGTGAAAATAAAATTATTTTAATCATGGTTTTAACTATATTAATAGCTACACACATTTCATATTAACTGTGACGAAATCATCACATATTGTCACGCTTCATACAATAAACCATGGCTACTGGTTATCTTCTTGTCACACAAAATAATAAAACTATGACTACAAATACCCATGACTTTTGGCTACGTTTTACAAATTTTCGTGGCTAAATATGTATATTCTTTTGGTCACGGAAAAATGACTTCATGAGGCCATATGCGGTCTATGGTCACAAATAATAATTGTCACAGAAAAACCGTGACTATATATACATTAATGGCCACGGTTTTTAATTGTTACTTGCCACGACCAAAAAATTGTGGCCATACGGATAATTTAGTCACGGTTTTGTTTAAACCGTGACATTATGTTTAAACAAAGTTTTCTAATGGTCATGGTTATTGAGTTACATCGTGGCTAAAAGAATACTCCAATTTTATTTATGACTTTTAGTCACGGTTCTATACCTGAGCGTGACTAACATGAATTTTAAAACCGTGGCAAAAAAACAAATTTGTACTAGTGAGTGTTGACCTCCATTACTGGATCTTTGAGCTTTTTAACACCAGCCTTCAGCCTAGCTGAAGCACTAGATGTCCCCTTGGTTTCTTGGCACCTGGGTCCTCCCTTTGATTTCTCAATAGGAGTTGCCGTGGTGGGGGTCTTAGCAATGTTCAAACTGTCCTGATGCACACCTTGTGCAACATTAGTAGTCTGAGCCTCACCAACCACATGCCCATCCTTCTCCTTAGAGGGCACCTTCGTTACACTTGAGTGGGGCTGCACTCCATGGGTTTCCCTTTGGATATGATCAGAAGGAAAGTGCTCCAACTGATGGCTTAAAGGCTCATTAGGTTTAGAACCAGAGGAGGAAGGAGCTCCCTTGTTCTTTCTTTGATACTTTTTGAGTGTAGGGGTGGGGGTTGTATCAAGGGACTGAGGGATTGTGTCAGTGATAGGTGTGGTAGGTCATCAGTGGGAATGCTTGGATGTGTAGGCTGCAAGCCTGATGCCTCACCTTGGGGGTGGTTCACTCTCATCATTGTAGAGAATAATGGAGTGAATTGGTCATTGGAGCCTTCTGCAGGTCTCTGCATATTGGCAAACACCTTATGACCAAGAGTAGAGCTCTTATAGGTGTCACCATGCATTGGTACATCCGTCAATTCCTTAGTTATAACTTCTTGGATGAATCTTGGGAACATATAAAACGTTTTAACTTTTGAATTGTTTATGTTCTCAAGATTGTACACAAGATCATCAAAAAGCATTTGGGAAAAGTTGAACACCTGTTTAGTGGCCAAGCAGACCATTGCAGAGGCAATAGAACTGCTAAACTCACCAAAACTGGTGGTTTTCTTGGAAAAACAATGTAACAGGGTATGCACAAAAAATCTCCACTGAGGGCAAAATTTACCCTTGAGATATTTCAAAGAAGTGCGAGATCCTGTATACCCCATTCTTTGAAAAGCTTCCATGATAACAGAGGGTTTAAGCATAGAAATACCTCCTTCGTCATTGAGTTGAAGATGAAATCGGATCTTCGCAGGGGTTAGGGTAAGTGCTTGACCACAGATGGTGGTCTGAATGATCATGACTCCATCTACTTCTTGAATCACAGCATTCGACCAGAAATCATTCATGTGTTGAATGTAGATGATTGGATTGATGGTCGTAGCGTAGGCAATGTGTGATGATGCCAAGAAATCAAGAATGTCATCAAACCCTTCGGAATTGGCATCCTTCTTGAAATAACCCACCTTATTGTGATCTTTGATGAAACACATAGAATCCATACCTGATTTCGCAATAAAAATCCTAAAATCAAACAAAAATCAGTACTCGAGTGATAGTGTAAGAACTCAGATGAAGAACAGATGCAGAATCGCAATCGTTTTTAGAGAAAAAGTTCAGAATAGCCGTTTGTGAAAAAGGCGGCCAATTTAGGGCTTTTATAGTGAACTTGATGAGCAGGGGTAACTACCATAAGCAGGGGTAACGAACACTAGCAGTGGTATTCGTTAAGCATGAACAAAAGCAGTGGTAAAGGACAAGTGCAGTGGTAATTACGCGTGTGTAGTTAGAAGCAGTGGTAATTCACTGAAGCAGGGGTAATTACATATTCGATCTTAAAAGCAGTGGTAAAAACCCGTGTGAGTTTAAAAGCAGTGATAAGTACATGCTCAGTGGTAAAAAGACACACGTAATACCAGCGGTGGTAAAAATCACATAAACAACAGTGGTAACATGCGATTTGTACGAGCAGAGGTAAAAACCGAATGTGTGAGCAGTGTTAATGGACAAATGAGCTAGCAGTGGTATTGTGCGAATGTGCTAGCAGTAGTAACACACAATACTAGCAGTGGTAAAGACTTAGATATAAAAATCATGTGTTGGACTAATGACACTGCTTGTAGAGATAATTCCAACTCAGCAGTGGTAACATCCTCATGCTCTGTGCGTCCAAACTAAGAACTTGACTATGTACCTGCACCATTCACAAACTCATTAAAATACTAATAAGAATAAATACAAAAAGGAAGAAAGTATACAGAGAAAGTAAAAAAAAGTATAATAAAGAGAAGTGTCATTCAGAGTTCATCATTCCAACACTTGTAACCAAAAATGTAAACCTGCCTACATCAAAGGATTTTGTGAATAGGTCTGCATATTGATCATCAGTGTGAACTTTCAGAACTTGAATTATCTTCTTTTCATTACAGTCTCTAATAAAGTGGTACTTGATCTCTATATGTTTGGTCTTGGAGTGCTTGACTGGATTGTTAACAATACTAATAGCACTGTTATTATCAATGTAGATTGGTGTCTGCAGGAATGAAAGACCATAGTCCTGCATCTGATTCTGAATCCATAGAACCTATGAACAGCATTGAGATGCAGCTATATATTCAGCTTCTGTTGTGGATTGGGAAACAGTGGTCTGTTTCTTGCATTGCCATGAGACCAATCTTCCTCCCAAAAATTGACATCCTCCTGATGTAGATTTCCTATCTAGGTTTGCTCCTCCATAATCACTGTCTGTGTATGCCACTAAGTCAAAAGAGGAATCATTAGGATACCACAATCCCAATCTTGGTTGCCCCTTCAGGTATTTGAATATCCTTTTGACTGCATGCAAGTGGGATTCCTTTGGTCTTACTTGATACCTGGCACAAACACAAACAGCAAACATAATATCAGGTCTAGAAGCTGTAAGATACATTAATGATCCAATCATGGATCTATAATGATGAACATCAACTTCCTCCCCTCAACATCAGCAGTGAGGTGTTTGTATGTCTCCATTGGTGTGCTGGCAGGTTTTGCATCATTCATTCCAAACTTTTGAAGCATGGATGCAACATATTTGGACTGATTGATGAATATCCCATCTGCTTTCCGCTTGACCTGCAAACCAAGGAAGAAAGTTAGTTCTCCCATAGAACTCATTTTGAATTTCTTATGCATTAGTTCCTCAAACTCTTTGCACATATCATCTTTTGTAGATCCAAAGATGATATCATCAACATAGATCTGCACCAGAAGCATATCAGTCTTAGTTCTCTTGATGAACAGAGTCTTATCAATAACACCTCTCTCAAATTTGTTTTCCAACAAATATGAGGACAAGGTATCATACCAAGCCCTAGGTGCTTGATGAAGACCATACAATGCTTTCCTCAGCTTGTAAACTTTATCAGGATATTTGGGATCTTCAAACCCTGGTGGTTGACTGACATATACTTCTTCATCTATAGTGCCATAAAGAAAGGCACTCTTCACATCCATCTGATAGACTTTGAATCCTTTGTAAGATGCAAATGCCAAGAATAGCCTGATGGCTTCAATTCTGGCAACAGGTGCAAATACATCATCATAGTCTATGCCTTCTTCCTGAGTATACCCCTGTGCTACCAATCTGGCCTTGTTTTTGATAACAATGCCTCTCTCATCTGTCTTATTTCTGAAGATCCACTTTGTACCAATGACTCTGTGTCCTCTTGGTAGATCCACCAGATCCCACACATGTTGTAGGACAAACTGCAGCAGTTCCTCTTGCATGGCCTCAATCCAACTTTGGTCCTTCATTGCATCATGGGCCTTCTTGGGTTCTGTTTGTGAAAGAAAAACAGAAATCATGCTCAAGTGTGGATTGGGAAGGGACTTGCTCTGCTTCCTTGTAATCATAGGAGACTGAATGTCTCCTATCACCAGAGTAGGTGGATGATTCTTCTGTGTTCTTGTAAGATGCAGGGGTTCTTCAGTCAGATCCACCCCTAGATTTGAATCATTCACTTCTGGTTCTTGATCCCATTGAGGCCCCTCTTCTAAAGTAGGTATGCTTTCTAGATTCTGAGAGGTTGAGGATTCATCAATTGATTGATCATCAGTCTTTTCAGCAGATCCAGATTCTGTTTGATCATCACTCTTTTCATCAGTGGTACAGGCATCAACAAGAGGCATGGGGAACATGACAAATGTAGGACTTGTTTCCTGTGCTTGCTCTAAACCTGAATCTGCATTCACTGAGTAACTCATATTCAAAGAGTTAGTTAGTGAATCAATATCAAATAGCCAATTGGGACCACTTCCAGGTATGTTAGGAGTGTTCTCATTTCATTTGACATTGTCACTTTCTTCTATGATCCTTGTAGAACTATTAAAAACTCTAAGTGCTTTACTCTGAGAAGAATATCCCACAAAAAATCCATCATCAGATTTGCTCTCAAATTTGCCTAAGTGAGTTTTGGTATCAAGAATTGTGCAAGGACACCCAAATGGTTGTAAAAATCCTATGTAGGGTTTTCTTTTCTCAAAAAGTTCATAGGGTGTCTTGCCTTTTGATTTGACTATTAGAACTCTGTTTTGGACATAGCATGCAGTGTTAACTGCTTCTGCCCAGAAAGTGATTGGAAGTTTAGAATCAGCCAACATAGTTCTTGCAGCCTCAATTAGTGTCCTATTTCTCCTCTCAACAACACCATTCTGTAGAGGAGTTCTAGGAGCACTGTATTGTCTCTCAATACCTTTTTCCTCACAAAAGCTATTCAAGTCAGCATTCTTGAATTCAGTGCCATTATCTGATCTAATAACTTTTACTCTAAGGTTTGTCTTGTTTTCCACTCTGGTCACAAAGGGTTTGATCAGTCCACTTATCACATCCTTTGTTCTCAGAAAGTAAACCCAAGTAAACTAGAGTAATCATCAACTATAACCAGACAATAGGATTTCTTGCCTATACTCATCACATTGGTAGGACCAAAAAGATCCATATGCAATAACTGTAAAGGTGATGAGATAGTGTTTACTTCTTTGGACCTGTGTGAGTTTTTGTGTTGCTTGCCTTTGAGACATGCTACACAATGATCATCACTTGAAAATTCCTTGGCAGGCAAACCTCTTACAAGGTTATTTTTGACAAGTAAGTTCATGTTTTTGAAATTCATATGGCACATCCTCCTATGCCACAGTGATGATTCACTCACAGATGCTTTTGAAAATAAACAGTTTAAGGATGAGGAAGAAGCATCTTCAATGTCCAAACAGTATACATTATCCTTCCTAGGTGTTCTTAACATCACTTTACTCTCATCTATCTTGTAGCCAGGAGCAAGAATGAGACATTCAGTATCAGTGAAAAATACACCAAACTTCTTGTCACAAACTTGAGAAACACTAAGTAAATTATACCTTAATTGCTCTACAAAATAGACATCATCAAAGGTCATCTTACCTTTTGAAACCTTACCTTTCCCATTGATCTTACCTCCATGTGGATTATCCCCAAAGGCAACATGTCCACCTTCAAACTTTTTAAAGTCTTCAAGTAATGACATGATACCTGTCATGTGCCTAGAGCAA
This sequence comes from Centaurea solstitialis, assembly GCA_030169165.1. Lineage (NCBI taxonomy): Eukaryota > Viridiplantae > Streptophyta > Magnoliopsida > Asterales > Asteraceae > Centaurea > Centaurea solstitialis. Next base: position 25,404,778 of record CM058046.1, read on the forward strand.
CCACTATCCACATGCCAAAGACTGCTCCTTCTTCCTTGGTTGCTCTGCACATTGAAATAAAACAGTTAGTGTCTTGAGGGAACCCAAGCCAATATGGTCTTGGGTTCTCCCTTTTCATTAACATAATTGACCTCTGTCAATCTGTTAAGCTTTAAAAGATAATCCTTGTTAGGGATCTCATGACTGGAATATTTGGTTACAATGGGTTTTCTCAATGGAGACTTGGCAGTGGTAACATCGTTTGAGTTTCCACTGCTGTTATTGCTATTAGCAGTGTTAACTTGTGATGTGGCAGTGTTTGAGTTATCACTGCTGATATTGCTAGCAGCAGTGTTACCCTCCACACTGTGAATGCTGTTACCACTGTTTTCAGAAGCAACATTGTTGTTACCACTGCTTGTAGAAGCAGCAGTACCAAGTGAAGCTTTTGGTACCCATTTAGTAACCAATTTAACAGTCTTCTTTTCAACCCTTTTCTTTTGAACTTTTCTTTTAGGTTGATTAGATCTGTTTTGTTTAGAAACAACCCTTTTGTTTGTGGGGACAACTCTTCTAGCTTGATATCTGTTTCTTTGATTGAAAGGATTGAAATAACAGTCTCTTGCTAGATGATTTGTCTTACAACAGATAAAGCATGGTTTAGGTCTGTTAATCTTGTTCAGATCAACACCATGACATTGAACCCATTGGTTGTTCCAATTCCTTTTATTTCCTCTAGAATGATTCTTGTTTTGAGACTGTGAAGAAGTACCAGGTTCAACTACAGTCTTCTGAGTGTAGTGGTCCTTCCTATTCTCTTTCCTATTAGTCTCAGTCTTTTTCCCTTTAATTTCTGATGGCATGACAGATATCCCTTTATCTTTCCTTGTGGTCTCTACCTTTTTACTAGGGATGAATGGCATACCACCTTTCTCATTTGTGAGAAGATGGTTGTCATCTGGAATGGTCTCATCAGTGCTTGTCCTATCTGTTTCCTCATCTGAGTCAATTGGATCTACACTATCTAGTCCTTCTTTCATCTCTCTTATGTCCATTCTTTCAAGAAGGTCAGTTGTAGGAGGAATATAATTTTGATTGTAAGGAGGAGGGGTACTGTTGTAACCTATTCCTCTCTACAGGTCATCAGTCACTTGTGCTCTTATAATTGATTCTAAAGCCTTAGAGGACTTTGAAAATTTATCTAGGTCTTCCTTGGCTTTGGACAATTCCTTCCTAGCACTCTCTACTTCCTCCTTTTCTTTAGCCAGGTTTCTCTCAAGCTCTTTCTTTTCCCACTTCCAGTAGTTATGATCATATTCAAACTGAAGTTCATTGGCTTTGTAGGCCTTTATTTGATCCTCCAGATTGTCTATGATTTTAACATACTCTCTTCTCTCTCTTTCCATCTTTTTGATACTATCACTCATGGTCTGATTGTGATCCCTATACTTTTTCACAGTCTCTAAACATAAATCAGAACAGAGTTTAGAAGATACCTCAGTGGGAACATCAGTCTCTTTGATTTCAGCCATGAGAGCTTGATTTTGAACTGCTTCTTCAGCATGATCACTCCAATCAAATCCTTGTCCCTCTTGGGACACCAATGCTTGAGAAGAACTAGGGTTTGAGTTGCTCCCCCTGTTATTGAATCTAGGAGCTTGTGCAGATCCACCTCCATTGGTCTGGTTGTTGGTGGCTACTCCTTTGCATTCTCTGGCAAAGTGCCCTGGTTCATTGCACTTGTAGCACCTCACCTTTGATTTATCAAAACCAGCTTTATCTCCTCTTTTGAGATCAAAGTTGTTCCTTCCGGTTCTTCTGATAAACCTCTTCATCCTCAGAGTGAGCATGGCCATCTGCCACTTAATATCCATCTCTTCAAGATCATCTGCATTAATTTGGTCCAAGTCATCATTGATCAATGATGACTTGACATGACTTGCTAAGAAGGCTTCAAGAACTGTGTCCTCATTGGTTTCCTGAGATGAAGAAGAATTTATATTAGAGACAGTTTCATTAGCAGTGGTATTATAGGCAGCAGTAGTATTAGTAAAAGCAGTGGTATTGAAAGAATTAGGGTTTTCAGAAAGAAGAGCAGTATTATGAGTGTATCCAATGGGTCTCTTCTTCTTTTCCACTTCTGCTTCAAAGATCCTTAGATCATTGTAAAGATCTTCAAGTTCCTTGTCTTCCAAGTTATCACCCTGCCTGAATGAGACAGTGTAAATAGTCCATTCCTCTCCAAGAGATCTGAGGAATTTTCTATTCACATCATCTTTATCCATCTTCACATCCACAGTTGCCAGCTCTCCAATCAGCTTGTTGAATCTATCAAAAGTCTGAGTCATAGATTCATTCTTCAGGGATGTGAAATTCTCATACTGCTGCTTCAGAATAGCCTTTTGGTTCCTCTTTGTGCTCTTGGTTCCAGAGAACCTCTTCTCTAGAGCAGTCCAGAGAGACTTTGCATCTGTATAGGTACTGAATTGATGTTGGTATTCATTGGGAATGGCCAACAACAAAGTACTCAAGGCTTTCATCTCAGTCTGCCTTCTTTTTCTATCAGCATCAGATATGGGTGGGGGCCTAGCACCTCCTTCAGCAACAGCTTCATCAACACCAGGTCCGTTTTCAACAACTTCTCACATACCATAGTCTGTGAGAAGCATGTATTGACGGATCCTGATTTTCCACATGTCAAATTCATTGGGTTTCAACATGGGAACTTTTGAGACCAAGACTGTATCCTGAGCATCCATTGTAAACAATTTTTCTGGATTAAACTAGCTCTGATACCACTTGACAGGATCAATGATCAAGATCAGAAAACTTAATCAAAGAAGTTTGCGGAATAACACTTTGATTATTTGAACAAGAATATGGATTTTGAACAAACTGTGTATATATTGATTTCAACAGCTTAATGATTACAAACTCAAGCCCCAATCTGTTTGAACAGGCTCAAACAGACGTGCAACACTTCTCTATTGCAGGGATTACAAGATCAATCTTGAGGCTCTAATTCTAAACAAAAGCTATGAAAACTCGTATCTAACAATGATAAATCTATCAGCTATATATACGAATTACAAGATAACAATAAGGAAACTAGATTTACAAGATAATCTCAAAAATATCTCCAAGCAGATCGTATCTTGTCTATATCTTCAAATCATCGCAATCCTTTCCTTATCTTCATATTGATAGCAGTGGTAAAACAAAAGCAGTGTTAACTTCATACCAGTAGTGGTAACTTTGTTCAAGCAGTGGTAATCTTCAAGAGCAGTGGTAAGTTGATCTTCAGTGAATACACTTACATTGGCAGTGGTAACCTTCAGAGAACTAGCAGTGGTAATCACTCTAAAGCCAGCAGTGTTAATCCTTATATCTCCAGCAGTGGTAATGCAACAGATTATTTCCTAACAGATAGTACAATGATAATGAAAAGAAATTCATTCAGTGTTGAGCATGCCAACACTGCTAACCAAAAAGTTAAACTTGCCTACATCAAATGCCTTGGTAAACAGGTCTGCAAATTGATTATCAGTGTGAACTTTCAAAACCTGAATTAATTTCTTCTCATTGCAGTCTCTAATAAAGTGAAATCTTATCTCTATATGCTTTGTCTTGGAGTGCTTGACAGGATTATTCACAATGCTGATAGCACTGTTATTATCTATGTAGATGGGTGTCTGATTCTGAATCCACAAGACCTGAGAGCAGCAACTGGAGGATGCTATATACTCTGCCTCTGTTGTTGACTGTGAAACTGTGGTTTGCTTCTTGCATTGCCAAGACACCAGCCTTGATCCCAAAAACTGACATCCTCCTGATGTAGACTTCCTGTCCAGATTAGCACCTCCATAATCACTATCAGTATATTCCACAAGATCAAAAGATGAGTCTTTAGGATACCAAAGACCTAATCTAGGTTGACCTTTTAAGTATCGAAAGATCCTCTTGACTGCTTGTAAGTGTGATTCCTTGGGCCTCACTTAATATCTTGCACACACACAGACTGCAAACATGATATCTGGTCTTGATGCTGTGAGGTACATTAGAGAACCAATCATTGATCTGTAATGATGAACATCAACTTCCTCCCCCTCAACATCAGCAGTAAGTTGTTTGTGTGTTTCCATTGGTGTGCTTGCAGGCTTTGCATCTGTCATCCCAAACTTCTGAAGCATTGAAGCCACATACTTAGACTGATTAAGAAAAATCCCATCAGGCTTTTGCTTCACTTGAAGTCCAAGAAAGAAAGTGAGCTCTCCCATAGAACTCATCTTGAACTTTTTGTGCATCAATTCTTCTAGTTCCTTGCACAACTTATCATCGGTGGATCCAAAGATGATGTCATCCACATAGATCTGAACTAGTAGGACATCATTCTTTGTTCTTCTTATGAAAAGAGTCTTGTCAATTACACCCCTTTCAAACTCATTCTCCAAAAGATAGGTAGATAGGGTGTCATACCATGCTCTTGGTGCTTGATGCAGTCCATATAGTGCTTTCCTCAACTTGTAGACCCTGTCTGGATAGTCTGGATCTTCAAAACCTGGAGGTTGACTCACATATACTTCTTCATCAATCGTGCCATAGAGAAAAGCACTCTTCACATCCATCTGATAGACTTTGAATCCCTTGTATGAGGCAAATGCTAGAAATAGCCTAATTGCCTCAATCCTTGCAACAGGGGCAAATACATCATCATAGTCTATCCCTTCTTCCTGAGTGTAGCCTTGAGCTACCAGTCGCCTTGTTCTTGATCACTATACCTCTCTCATCAGTCTTGTTCCTGAAGATCCACTTTGTGCCAATGACTCTATGACCCCAAGGTAGATCTACCAGATCCCACACATGCTGTAGAACAAATTGGAGAAGTTCTTCCTGCATGGCTTCAATCCAACTTGGATCCTTCATAGCATCATATGCTTTCTTGGGTTCTGTCTGAGATAGAAAGCATGATATCATACCAACTGGAGAGGTATTGTTAGCCTTGCTTTGCTTTCTAGTGATCATGGGTGACTCCATATCTCCAATCACCAAAGAGGGTGGATGATTCTTCTGGGTTCTTGTGAGATAGAGTGGTTCTTCAGAAAGCTGAACCCCAAGATTTGAATCATCAGCCTCTGTCTCATTGATAACATGCTGTTCTGTCTCAATGGTTTGTCTAGTCTCATTGTCCACTTGTGAATCTGGTTGTGGATCTGCAGCTTCATGCTCATCCTCTTGTATCTCAGATGCATCCTTTTGTTCTTCAGATTCTGAATCCTTGTCATCATCACTTTGGGGTTGAGGATGTGTAGGAAACATAACAAATGGTGCACTTGTATCTTGAGCTTCAGTAGAAGGACCTGTAACTACTGCACTACTCATGTTCAAAGAGTTAGTAAGTGAATCAATGTCAAATAACCAATCAGGACCACTCCCTGGCACATTGGGAGTGTTCTCATTGAACTTGACATTGTCACTTTCTTCAATGGTTCTAGACACAAGATTAAAGACTCTCACAGCTTTGCTTTGTGTTGAGTATCCCACACAGAAACCATCTTCTTATTTGCTTTCAAATTTTCCTAAGTGAGACTTGGTATTAAGGATGGTACAGGGACACCCAAATGGTACAAAAAATCCTACGAAAGGCTTTTTCTTCTTAAAAAGTTCATAAGGTGTGTTTCCCTTGGACTTGACTACAAGAACCCTGTTTTGCACATAGCAAGCAGTGTTAACTGCTTCTGCCCAAAAAGTGATTGGAAGTTTTGAATCTGCCAACATGGTTCTTGCAGCCTCAATCAGTGTCCTATTTCTCCTCTCAGCAACTCCATTCTGTTGAGGAGTTCTAGGAGCACTGAACTGTCTCTCAATACCCTTATCTTCACAAAAAGAGTTTAGATCAGCATTTTTGAACTCAGTACCATTGTCTGATCTAATGACTTTTACTCTGAGGTTTGTTTGATTTTCAATTCTTATCACAAAGGGTTTGATCAGTCCACTTGTCTCATCCTTTGTTCTAAGAAAGAAAACCCAGGTAAACCTAGAATAATCATCAATTATCACAAGACAATATGACTTCTTGCCTATACTCATCACATTCGTTGGTCCAAATAAGTCCATATACAACAGTTGAAGAGGAGCAGAGACAGTGTTTATTGTTTTGGACTTATGAGATGCCTTGTGTTGTTTACCCTTAAGGCAGGCTACACAATTATCATCAAGTGTGAATTCCTTTTGAGGCAAACCTCTTACAAGGTTATTTTTAACAAGGATGTTCATGGTTTTCATGTTCGTGTGACCCATTCTCCTGTGCCAAAGAGAAGATTCAGTCACTGAAGCTTTTGAAAATAGGCAATTCACTACTTCTGATGGCATTCCATTTAAGTCCAAACAGTAAACATTATCTCTCCTAGGTGTTCTTAACAAAATAAGGCTCTCATCAACTTTGAACTTAGAAGACAGTATTATACACTCAGTTTCACTAAACAGTATATAATACTTCTTATCACACACCTGAGAAACACTCAACAGGTTGTATCTGAGTTGGTCCACATAGTATACTTCCTCTAAGGTTAACTTACCTCCTGTAACCTTACCTTTACCAGAGATCTTACCTCCTTTTGGATTGTCTCCAAAGGCAACATACCCTCCATTGAATCTCAAGAAGTCTTCAAGGTATGACATGTTGCCTGTCATGTGCCTAGAGCAACCACTGTCCACATGCCACAGATTTTCATTCCTATCTGGGTTGCCCTGCACATCAAAAGAAGATAATTAGTGCCTTGAGGGAACCCAAGCCAAGATGGTCTTGGGTTCACCTTTTTCATTGACATATTGAATTTCTGTCAATCTTTTCAGTTTCAGAAGATACTCCTTACTAGGAATATCATGACTTGAATATTTTGTTGTTAAAATGGGTTCCCTTTTTCTTTGATTAGCAGTGGTAGTGCCTGAGTTACTACTGCTGGCTGCAGTAGGAGCAGTGTTAATACAACTAGCAGTGTTAACACTACTAGCAGTGGCATTAACTAAGTTACTACTGCTGGCAGCTGTATTGGCAGTTGTATCAGTGCTGGCAGTGGTAACACTACTAGCAGTGGTATCTGTAGTTGTAACAACTTTGTCAGTACTACTGCTTTCCTTTTGAGTTTTAGGTACCCATTTGGCAACAATTTTCAAGGAAGTACTCTTCTCAGCCTCTTTCTTTTGAAATCCTTTCTTATTACCTTTTCTCTTTGGCTGAGTTTTCCTCCTCTGAAACCTATGTTCAACAACAGGCCTTGGAACAAATCTTTTGTTGTTCTCACTCTTCTTGGTCATGAACTGCTTAGGAAAATGCCTTTGGTTTTGAAACTGAGCCCTTTGATTAATTGGGTTGAAATAGCAGTCCTTGGCCAAGTGATTGAGTTTACAACAAATAAAGCATGGTTTTGGCTTGTTAATCCTTTAAAGATCAACTCCATGACTCTGTGCCCAATGATTGTTCCAATTCCTGTTGTTTCCCCTCACTTTCTCACTCTTTTGAAACTGTGTAGAAGTACCAGGATAAACAGCAGTCCTATGAGTGATGTGCCTTCTAGGTTCCTGATCTTCTACCTTTTCTTTTCCCTTCCTAGGTTTTTCAACTTTCTGGCTAGGAACAAAGGGCATACCACCTTTCTCATTAGTGAGAATGTGGTTTTCCTCAGGTACATTCTCTTGAGATTGAGTTTTACACTCTTTCTCAGTCACCTCTTTGACAATCACTGGATCTATCTTACAAACATCACTTTTGATGTCCTCCCTGTTCATGTGATCTAAAAGATCAGTGGTGGGAGGTTTGTAGACATTGTTGTAGGGAGGAGGAGTGTTATGATATCCTATCCCTCTCTTAAGAATTTCTTCCAAGGCTTTAGAGGATTTTGAGAATTTGTCTATATCTGCCCTAGCCTGATCTAGGTCCTTTTGAACACTATCCAAATCCTCACTGGCTTTGGACAATTTCTTCTCATACTCCTTTTTCTCCCACTTCCAGTAATTATAGTCATACTCAAATTGGAGTTCATTCTCTTTGTAGGCTTTGATTTGAGACTCCAGGTTATCTATGACTATTATATACTCTCTCCTATCTACTTCCATGCTTTTAATGGTATCACTCATGGTCTGATTATGATCCCTATACTTCTTGACAGTTTCAGCACATTCATCAGAACAGAGTTTAGAAGATACCTCTTGTGGAAGTTCAGGTTCAGTGATTTTAGCCATCAATGCATGATTCTGAGTGGCCTCTTCAGCAAGATCACTCCAATCAAAACCCAAACCTTCCTGAGAAACAAGGGCCTGGGAAGGACTTGAGTTGTTTCCTCTATTGAATTTGGAAGGTTGTTGTTGTGCTCCAGGGTTTGCTTGTTGTTTTGGACATTCCCTTGAAAAATGTCCAAGATCATTACAGGTATAGCATCTGACTTTGGATTTGTCAAATCCTGCAAGATCTCCTCTTTTTGCATCAAAGTTGTTTCTGCCAGTTCTTCTAATGAATCTCTTCATTCTCATAGTGAGCATAGCCATCTGCCACTTGATGTCCATCTCCTCCAAGTCATCAGCATTGATCTGCTCTAAGTCATCCTTGAATAATGGTGACTTAACATGGCTTGCCATGAATGCCTCCAAGATAGCATCTCCACTAGATTCCTGTGTCACAGAAGATGATTTAACATTAGAATTTTCAGAATTAATATTGGAAGCATTAGTATTAACAGTTGAATGAGAAGGGATTTCAGAAGAGTAGAGAGCAGTGGTATGTGAATATCCAAAAGGCCTTCTCTTAGCCTCTACTTCTGACTCAAAGATCCTTAGATCATTGTAGAGGTCTTCCAGTTCCTTGTCTTCAAGCTCATCTCCCTGCCTGAAGGATACAGTATACATTGTCCATTCCTCACTTAAAGATCTAAGAAATTTCCTATTCACTTCATCCTTCTCCAACTTTACATCCATATTGGCGAGTTCTCCAATTAGTTTGTTGAACTTGTCAAAAGTCTGAGTCATAGAATCATTCTTTGAGGAAGTAAAGTTTTCATACTGTTGTTTTAACATGGCCTTTTGATTTCTCTTAGAACTTTTGGTTCCAGAGAATCTTTTCTCCAGGGCAGTCCAAAGAGACTTTGCATCAGAATAGGTACAAAACTGATGTTGGTATTCATTGGGAATAGCCAACAAAAGTGTACTTAAAGCCTTCATCTCAGTTTGCTTTCTTTTCCTATCTGCATCTGATCTAGCAGGTGCTCCAGCAACAGTTGGTTCAGGAGCACTAGGTCCATTCTCCACCACCTCCCATAAGGCATAGTAGGTGAGGAGCATATATTGCTTAATTCTAATTTTCCACATCTCAAACTCATTGGGTTTGAGCATGGGAACTTTAGAAACTAACACAGAATCCTGGGCATCCATTGATCTAGACAGTTTTCAAAAACACAAACTCTGATACCACTTGTCAGGATCGAATAAACAAGAAAACAGAAAACATAATTTAACTAGCTTGACTAATTAAACAAATCAATGAATGAACTTTCAAAATCTTTTCTATTAATCACAAGTTTCACACCAAAGCCCCAATCTGATTGAACTAGCTCAATCAGACGTGCAACTCTTCTCAATTGCAGGGATTTCAAGAAACAATCTTGAGGCTCACTTTTTCTCTCTAAGAAAACTATCAAAAACTTCTAACCTCTATTGCTATTGCTATCAACTAGATATATACATCGATTACAATACATGATAAGGAAACAATAAAGTAAATCTTGCAGATCTTCACATATCTTCTTATCAACTCCAAAATCTTCGCAATCTTTACCATATCTTCAAAAGCAATCCATTCCTTATCGCAGACAGCTTAACAGTGTTAAAAACATAAGCAGTGGTAATCAACAAGCAACAGGGGTAACTCATAACCAGTAGTATTAAACCAACATCAATTCTTACTCAGTGCCTATGTTTGTAAATCTGGAATCATTTCTGATTATTGTTTGGGTAAAAATCTACGATCGTACGACGACCGACTTTAATCGTAAGATATCTTATTGGACCTTAGTCCTGTATTAAGATATGGTCCTGAGATAAACCTAATAGTCCATCTAACATAAGACATCGTCAGTCGAACATATATTGCCTATTGTCGAACGACATCTTGCATAAGACGTACGATTTATTACTAACGTTAACCTCTGTCGTAAGTTTTCTCATTGATTACAGGATATCTTCAGTTACCGGATATCTCGCCTATGTTTGAAGAGACCAAGTCCAAGCTCATTAAACGACAATCAAGACCAAGAATCAATGACATTAAATGCGACGTCCGTTACGACCGTTAGAAGCATTTATGTACGACCGTTGCTCAAGAAGCTATATAAACCGAGCTCAGACTACACTCGAGGACAACTGAACTACATCAGAGCATACACGAAGCAATTACTTTATTCTCCAACAAATAACTACGTATTCTTTGTATTTTACATTCGACTACTGTTGTAAACGTTCGACCGACATTGTAACTTTCAAGGATATCACTCCTGATTGGTGATACATAGTGGAACGTCGACTTTCATACGGTTGACCGCAGGTTTTTTCCTCCGTCGAGGGGTTTTTCCTGCGTCATCAAATTGAAACCGAAGAGCATCGGATCCTTTGCTGAATTGATAAATCAATTCACTCGACAATTTGCCAGCAGTCGTAAGATGGAGAAACAAACCAGCGACCTGTATTGCGTCGTGCAGAAACAAGGAGAAACAATTCGCGATTATTTTAACAGGTTCAATGCTGCGATGATCGAAGTAAAGAATTGTGACGTAAAGACTGCCATCGAAGCATACAAACGTGGGTTGGATGACTCGTCTGGATTATATCTAGAACTTACGAAATATCCTCCGGGAAACTTCGATGACGTACGTGCACGAACGTTAGCTTTCATGAGAATAGAGGATGATGCACTCTTTCGACGAAAACATTCCAACGACAAGAAATCTTTGGGTGCTCAAAAGCACGACTTCAAGCATAAGAGGATAAACAAAATTGGAAATCCTCGACAGGAATCCAAGATTCGACCAAGTAAAGGTACAAGTAAAATAAGATATCCAGAATTGTCTACTTACAATTTTGCAGGTACGTCAAAACAATTGGTAGAGTCTCTGCGCAAGATCGATACAAACGTACGATGGCCAAAGAAATTCGATAATTCCAATAAAGACAAAGATCAGAACAGATGGTGTGACTTCCACGAAGATCATGGACACACGACAAACGAATGCATCAGTCTCAAGAAAGAAGTCTCTTATCTGAAATCGAAAGGACATCTCAAAGACATTATTCCTGGCGAACCAGAAAGACGAACGTCCCTAGTTCATACTAAAGTCGTAAACTGCATCACTGGAGGTTCAGAAGTCTGTGGTCTTACATATTCGGCAGCAAGAAGACGAGCACGCGAAGGACCCGAAGGATATCCTATTCCAGACGAAGTCAAAACTGAATCCGTAAAAGAGCTCGACGCAATGAAAATAACGTTCGATCAAGACGATGTCCAAGGAGTTCTAGAAAAACATCACGATGCCCTGGTCATCCAATTAACAATCGGAAATTGTTTGACCAAGAGGATATTAGTTGATGGAGGCACCTCTGCGAACGTCATCTTTGCGGATACCCTTAAAGTCATGGGAATCGAACGAACAGAAATCGTGCGACGGAGCACCACTTTAATCGGATTCAACGGCAACACGATGAACACTCTCGGAGAAATCATCCTACCAGTCTTCGCAAAAGGAGTCAACAAGCAAACAAAGTTTAATGTTATAGACTGCAAGTTGGCCTATAATGTTATTCTCGGTCGACCATGGATTCATGATATGAAAGCAATACCGTCGACGTATCGCAAGAAGATCAAATTCCCTTCTCCATGGGGGGGTCCAAAAGATTATCAGTGAAAAGAAGATCGTGCGTGAATGCTACAAGATCACAATGCAAACGAAATCACAGGACATCTAGAAATTACAGAGCCAGGATGTAAAACAGTCGTACGATGATCTTCAATTAGAAGAAGTCGTCCTCGACCCTGAGCATCCTGATCGTAAGATCTTCGTAGGAGCAGCGCTCCCCCCTGACATAAAAAATGCAATCATATATTTTTTGCAGGAACATTCAGATTGCTTCGCCTGGTCGCACGAAGATATGGTCGGTATTGATCCTAGTATCATATCGCATAAACTGAATGTCGACCCAACCTTCAAACCAATCAAGCAGAAACGTCGTAAATTCGCGCCTGAACGCAACAAGGTGATTAACGACGAGGTCGACAATCTACTCAAAACTGGTAAAATCAGAGAAGTGAAATATCCAGATTGGTTAGCCAACGTGGTTGTCGTACAGAAGAAGAATTGAAAATGGCGTGTTTGCATCGACTTCACTGATGTAAACAAGGCGTGTCCGAAAGATCCTTTTCTGTGACAACCGACAAAATTCGGCTCTTAGGGTAGCGGCCCGATAATCACTCATTAGTATAATCCTTAGTGAAATCTTAATCCTATATTTATTTAGGAAGAATTAAGGTTGAGAGTGCGAAAATTTTGGAGATAACCTAGAATTCCCGAAAATTTGCCCGAAAAAGTCCGTACCGGCCAAAAGTCGCCCGAAAATCCTATAATGCCAAATTTTAAAGTCAACTTGCATAAAAATATTGTATTTTACCGAAATAAAAATAAAATGTTCTAAATAACCTAATTTCATGCTCGAAAAGTCGGTTTTGTCGAAAAACTATCGCGAACCGACACTGCGTTTAGATTTAACAGTACAAAACCTAGCTTATTTAACAAAAAAAAAGGAATAAAGAGGTGGGTGGGCCCCACCATGGCTGGCCACCACCCCCTCCCCCTATCACCTCTCTCCCTTTTCCATACATAATGATTTTCTACACTTTCCAATTCATTTCATCATTTCCAAATTCAAAATTTCTCTCTTCTCTCTCTATTCTCTCTCTAAACCTTCAAGAAATCAGCCAAATACCTTCTAAAAATCTGAGTTTTTGAGAGATTCAAACAAGGTTTTGAAGCTCTTATAGTTGTATTATCAAAGGTAAGGTTAGATTGTATGTTTTAGATTCGATTTTTAGCAATTTTGAAGCTTTTTCTTGTATTTCTTGAGGTTTAAACCCTCTTTTACTGGATGAATGTTGTTCTTGATGTTTGAGGACGAGAATGAGCCTTAGAAATGTGTAAGAACATTCAAAGAAGGTGAAATTCTATGACTTCTCCTTAAAAACACAAGTTTTGGGTGAGGAATCATACATTTTGGTGTTTTGTTAACCATTTGCGGCTGAAAATCTTTCTATTATTTCATGCATGTAACTTGATGATGTTCAAGTAGATTTCATCTATTTATTTGGTATATGATTGGGGGATTTTAGTTTTATATCAAATAAACCCCCAAATCTTAGAGATTACAAGTGTTCTTGGTTAAAATGTTGAGTTATGGTTTCAATCCAATGCTGACAGATTGTTGCATGTTGGGTAGACGACCCAAAAAGGGATGTTATTAGATTCATTTTTCTCTGAAATTTTTATGGTTCAATATTTTATGTGTTAGGGTTCAAACCCCACTGGAATCATTCAAAAATTCCAAGTTTTGAGCCCTTAACCATGTCAAAACTTTTTAGGGTTCATCAGCTTCTGGTCAGAAATTTTATATCAACTTCATGCATGCATATCTCCATGATAACTTAACTAAAATGTATGATTCTTGGTTCTAAGTTCAAGTTCAGTGAGTTAGCTTTCCAAAGAATCTGATATCTCATGATTTGGTGGATTTTTGAGTGCTCAACCAATGAAAAGAAAATTCGTGGTGCAATCTGTCCAAGGATGGCAGATTCACATGCATGGATTCAAGAGGTCATATCTCATTCAAAAATCATCAAAATCGTGTGAAACTTGTTTCATTAGTTATATATTTGTTTTATCTTGAATATCCCTTTTGAAATTTGAATTTTGGTGTAGAAATGAATTCTCTAGGGTACAAACATCACTGACTTGTATTTCCAAAAATGATTTATGCACACTGATTTTGCAAGAATTTTTAAAATATGTTAAACATCTTCAAAAATCATGAAATTTGGTGGAAATGTTGTTAATACCCTCAATATCAGTGGATAAAATTTTGAAAACTTATCTCCTTTTGGAACTAAGCTTAATGGTAGCATTTTTGAAACAAAACAAATCTGCCAGAATCTGATTTCTTCAAAAAGGATTGTTTTGCAAATTTCAAGAATTCTCATATGTTTGGATATGGTATAAAGTAACTAAAGCCTATTTTGTACTAAGTTGAACTTAATAAAATTAAGTAAAGGCATTATAATAGGATATCGGTAATGACTTGACTAGATACGGACTGTTGAATTAAGACTTACATCAAATACGTATGTTATAGGGCATAAGTAGACTTGGAGTCGGGATTATTCACGCATTATCGCTTGTTCAAAGCACTAAGCTACTCAAGGTGAGTATTCACAGCCCCACTTTTTATCGTTTTTACGTGTTTTGGGGTGAAAAGCATGCTTACAAATGATTGTGAATAATTTTGAAAATGTTACGAAATGAAATGTGTTGTGAGCTAAATTTGATATGTTATGAGACATGATATATTGAGTAAAAGTCCCATGTTGAATACACTACTATTAACTCGTTTCGAGCCAATGGTTATTGTGGATAGCGCTATTTGGTAGAGTGGACCCACCCTTTGTTTACTGACGAGTATAGGGTGCACGTAATCATATGTGGTACTACACATGTGGGATTTAGTCCCACCGCTGAGGTAGTGCAGCGTCTACACATGTGGGGTTTTAGTCCCACCGCTGAGGTAGTGCAGCGTCTACACATGTGGGGTTTTAGTCCCACCGCTGAGGTAGTTCGCGAAAACGCTCTACACATGTGGTTCGCTACCACCTCTGAGGTAGATCGTTAGGGAAAATTGGTTTTAGGTTTAGTAGTGGCTCAAAGAATAAATATCATGTGATTAACTTAACCCGGGAAATTTACTCACATTTTGATACTAAGCTAGAAATGGAGTGAGCAAAAACGTTCACTAATGTTCAGGCTAGTATCGGTAATGGACAGAAAGGTTCACTATAACTGGTTTACGAAAAATTGAGTGAATAAAAAGGTTCACTAAAGATTTGTTGCATTTAAACTGTTTTGTGCATATGAAAACCTGTGAACTCACCAACTCTCGTAGTTGACGCTTGTTTTAACATGCTTTTCAGGAATTCAGAAGGTAAATGAAAAAGCTTAATTTGCGCGATTGTTGGCATCAACCAAGACTATCTTTATTTTGCTATGTTTGTAATGTTGAACTTCAGTTGGTTGTAATACAATTTGTAAACATTAAATATTTTGATATGAATGGTTGATGTTGTTTATCTCCTATCGCATTGAAATCTGAGCTGTCACACCTCGTGTTTCCGCTTTAGCGGGGTGTTACATTTTCCATTACCACATATAGATGCAATGGTAGACGCGACAGCAGGTCATGAATTATTAACTTTCATGGACGCCTATTCTGGATATAATCAAATCTTGATGCACGCAGACGACCAAGAAAAGACAGCGTTTATGACCGACAAAGGTATTTACTGTTACAAAGTAATGCCATTTGGTCTTAAAAATGCTGGATCAACATATCAGAGGTTGGTGAACATGATGTTCAAAGAACATCTCGGACGTGCAATGGAGGTCTACATTGACGACATGCTAGTAAGTCTGAACGATCGATCGATCATGTCCAACACTTGAAGCAATCGTTCGACATCCTACGACAGTACAAAATGAAGCTCAACCCTACCAAATGTTCCTTTGGAGTGAAAGCAGGAAAATTTCTGGGCTACTTAGTTACGCAAAGGGGGATCGAGGCAAGTCCCGAACAAGTGAAAGCTATCATGCAACTTCAATCTCCCTGAAACGTAAAGGAAGTCCAGAAGTTAACAGGACGAGTAGCAGCTTTAAACAGATTTATCTCACGTTCGTCGGACAAATGCAATTTGTTTTACAACGTTCTTCGAAAGAACCAAGGATTTCAATGGACGATCGACCACGAGAAAGCTTTGCAAGACCTAAAACAATATATGGTCTCACCACCATTACTGACAAAACCAGTCGACGGAGAAAGCCTACAGCTGTATCTAGCCGTAAGCAACAATGCGACAAGTCCAGTACTCGTTCGAGAAGAAGATCGACAACAACAACCAATCTACTATGTGAGCAAATCTTTCCTCGACGCAGAAACCAGATACACGTCCATGGAGAAATTACTCCTAGGATTGGTAACTGCTGCGAAGAAGTTAAGACATTATTTCGAATCCCATCAAATGATCGTCATAACAAACTATCCACTAAAGGCCGTGCTACGCAAACCAGAGCTCACAGGACGACTAGCCAAGTGGAGCATATACCTTAGTGGGTTCGACATCGACTTCAAACCCAAAACTGCAATAAAGTCACAAGTGTTAGCAGATTTCGTAGCAGAATTCAGTCCTGGACTGGAACCAACGACGTGTAACGAAATTAATGTGATGATTCAAGACAATGAGCCTTAGACACTCTACATCGATGGGTCCTCGAACGCACGAGGATCAGGACTAGGTATTGTCTTAAAATCATCACAGGGGGATAATATAGTCAATTCCATGCGATGCGAGTTTAAAACCACCAACAACGAAGCCGAATACGAAGCCTTGATTGCTGGAATGGATATAGCTCATAAACTAGAAGTACGACATCTACACGTCCTAAGGGATTCATTATTGATCGTAAATCAGGTGAATGGAGATTTTCAAGCAAAAGATTCGAAAATGATGACCTATCTAAAGGTCGTTAAATATCGGATCGCACTATTTGATCACTTTACGATCGAACAAATCCCAAGAGACTTGAACATGCAAGCTGACGCACTCGCTAATCTAGGATCCGCATTCAACGATCCATCTCTAGAAAGCATCCCTATACTTCACTTAACAGTTCCATCGATCGAAGCAAAAGAAGAAATACACGTGAACGAAGCAGCACATGATTGGTCTTCGACATATGGAACTATCTTAAGCACGACCGACTCCCTGATGACAAAATGGAAGCCCGAAAGGTACGATTTAAAGCTCCACGATACACAATCTATGATGGTCAATTGTATCGACGATCAACTTCTGGCCTCATCCTACGTAGTACAAAAATGACTTTTTGTGACGGTTTTGAAAATTTGGTTTGTAACGGTTTCTAAAAAAACCGTTACAAAAGGTCACATAAACATTTAAAGAATAGTTATAGTAACGATTTTTATAAAAAATCGTTACCACTACCAAAACCCTAGAAACATAAAAGTGATGATTTAGGCAAAAGTGTTACTAAAAAGTCCCCTATGGTAATGGTTTTGAAAACCGTCATTTTATGTTGTGACAATTTTTAAAAACCGTTGCCATAAATTACCATTTAGTAATGGGTTTTGTCTAAACCGTTGTTTTATGTTGTAACGGTTTTAAAATAACCATTGCCATAACTATAGTATATATCGCAATGTTTATTTGAAAACCGTTTCCGTAAATCACTAGGTTCTATGATAACGGTTTTGAAATTTTTTGTCACCAAAAAATAGTTTATAGTAACGATTTTGTAAAACTTACGTCACCAAATGGCATTCAAAGGTAACGGTTTCAACTACATTTATGTCACCATATGTTATGCTACGGTGACAATTTTGAAAATTTTACGTCACTATATGTCATTCTATGGTAACGGTTTTGATTACCATTTGTAATACTACAGTAATGGTTTTGAAAATAAATGTCATTGTACGTTATATTAAGGTGACAATTCTAAAGAATAAACGTCATTATGTGCCATGCTACGATGGCGGTTTTGTATAAGAGATGTCACCATATCATGTTACGATGACAACGGTTTTTTATTATAAACATCATTTTACTTTGTGAAACAGTGATTATTTTAAAAAATAAACGTCATTATAGACCATTCTACGGTGATGGTTATGAAATATAAATGTTGTCTTATGCCATGGTATAGTGATGGTTTTTAGGACAAATGTCCCCTTATGTCATGTTACAGAACAAGTGTCATTGTACATCATGCTATAATTATGGTTTTGGAAAAATAAGCGTCACTGTATGTCATTCTAAAATGACGGTTTTGTCGAGACAATTATAATTTTATAATTTTTTGAAAATAAAAACGAAAATTTTAATACATTTTAGAATAAAATGCTAACGTGATGATTTTCAGAATAATGTTGTAACACCTTAGGCAAATCCCATATCGCCGTGGACATGAGTGATGTTGGTTCATAAGTAATACTTTGCAATTCTTAACAACAATGCGATTTGGGGTCACATGCACGACATGTTCTTGGAACGATGCAGTTAAGTGTGCTTGGATGAGAGTAGTATCAGGATGGGTGACCACGCTGGGAAGTCCTAATCAGGTCACTAGAAACAAAGTCATGAGCTAGTGGGGCAACGCAGACAATATTGTGTCGAGGGTGTTACAAGTGGTATCAGAGCCGCACATGTGTCATTCGGGATATGGGGCAAACCACGTCGATATGATAACAATTTGAAATACAAACGTCACAATGTCATACTATCGTAACAGTTTTAAAAAATGAACGTCACCATAATTCAAGCTACGGTGACGCTTTGAAAAATAAACGTCATCGCATGTCATGCTGTATTGATGGTTTTCAAAAACAAACATCACCATAAGTTACGCGGCGATGACGGTTTGAAATATAAACGTCACTGTATGTCATCTGTAGTGACGGTTTTAAAAAACAAATGTCATCATATGGCATAATATGGTGACGATTTTCATATATGAACGTCATCATATGTAATGTACATTGATGGTTTAAAAATTAAACGTTACAATATGTCAATCAACAATGACAGTTTTAAAAAATAAACATTACGCTATCTCATGCTTTAGTGATGTTTTGAAAAATAAGCGTCGCCTTATGTGATTTTACAGTGACGATTTTTAAAAAAGAAAAGTCATAGAATGTCATTCTATTTTTACGGTTTTGATAAATAAATGTCACCGTATGTTATCTTATGGTGACGGTTTTAGGATATATTTTACTTTTTTTACATATCAACGGTGACGGTTTTAGTCAATGGTAACAGTTTTTGATGTGATTTGGTAACAATTTTTAAATGTAACAAAAGGCATATCAAAAGTGACGGCAAAATAGATAACGTTTTTTATGTTCACGAAAACCGTCATCGTTTACCTACAGTAACGGTTTTTAACCGTCACAAATAACCATTTTTGTACTAGTGCGATGCCTGTTATCTAAAGAACAAATGGATCAAATACTCCAAGAAATGCACGACGGGGAATGTGGAAACCATGCAGGGGTCAAAAGTCTTGCAAATCGAATATCACGACAAGGTTACTATTGGCCTACCTTACGAGAAGATGCGATCAAATACGTGCAACGATGTGACGCATGTCAAAAGCATTCAGGCATGACTCATCGACCATCCGAGCCCCTACATTCTATTTTAATTCCAGGGCCTTTCATGCGATGGAGAATAGACATCGTAGGAAAACTACCTCTAGCTCCTGGACAAAAAGTATTTTTACTCGTGCTTACGGATTACTTTTCCAAGTGGATCGAAGCTGCTGCTTTTTCACAAATAAGGGACAAGGAAGTCATATCCTTCATCCAAACAAATATCATCTACAGATTTGGCATACCATCAGAGATTATGTGCGACAATGGCTCACAGTTCATCAGTGATAAAACTCGTACGTTTTGTGAAGAACGTGGGATTAAATTGGTTACGTCTACCCCAAGGTACCCGCAGTCAAATGGATTAGCCGAGTCCTGCAACAAACCTATCATCAATTCAATCCGCAAAAGATTGAAGAAAGCAAAAGGCAAATGGGTGGAAGAGTTACCTTCTGTCCTATGGGCTAATCGTACGACACCGAGAACTTCGACGGGACAAACTCCTTTCTCTCTAGTCTATGGATGTGAGGCAGTCCTACCTACGGAAGCACAAATACCTATTGCGAGAAATCGTACGATTGAGCAAAACATGGTGAACTTATCCTACGACGTGGATGCCTTAGAAGAACTTCGAGAAAAAGCATTACGAACGATGCCTATGCAGAAAGGAACTGTCGAACGACATTTCAACAAAAAGGTAAAAGCTAAAATATTCCAAGAAGGAGATTATGTCTTACGACATGTGTTCCAGAATACACAAGAACCGAACGCAGGAAAACTTTCCATCAAATGGGAAGGACCTTATATAATCTCTAAGGTCGTAGGGAATGGTGCTTATCGTCTTACGACAATGGAAGGTATGGAAGTCCCACGTAGTTGGAATGCTAGTCATCTCAAAAGGTACTACTTCTAACCTATTTTCATTCGATTTATCTCTATTACTTATTACTGACTTGAGCGTCGGAGCGCCGTTGGCCAAGCCAACGGCCACCCCTTAGTCATTACTATTCGCAGGTATCGCACGACAATCGCACGTATCGCACGACAATCGCAAGAATCGCAAGACTCAATATTGCATGCTTTTCGCAAGAATCGCACAATTAAAATCGCATGAATTGCACAAATATAGTCGCATGGATCGCACGTTTATGCCTTAAACGAACGATTATATCGCAAGAGCGCAAGACAATTCGCCAGTCGCATGATTACTCTTATGAGTATAAAAATGAAACGTTTCTAAAATAGCCAAAGTCGCACGATAAACAACAAGCATGCAATAATATTCAAAAAGCTAAAACGCACGATGTAAATCGAAAATTAAATTTTTTCATTTCAAAAAGATTGCCTAAACGGCATAAGTACAAAAAAACATAAATTGTACGATTACAAAGCAAACACAAAAAACTATTCTATGATTTCGGAGGGTGGAGGCTGCTCGACGACGGATATCTCTTCAGTATTAGTCGGAACCTCAGGTTCGGATCCAGGGGCCTTGTCTTTAATATCCCCCTCCCCGACGACCGAAGTCCCAGCCTCAGTTGGCGTGTCGTCCGTCGCCTTAACTTCGTCGAGATCCTTAAGATCATCTTCGTCCAGAAGCTCTTCAGATCCTATCGAGTCTAGGAAAGATGCCACCTCGTCGCGGGCCATCTTCTGAGTGATGGTCCCAGCAATCACACGACGCATCAATGTTGCTCGTGCGACCGCCCTAACCAAGGCAGCATCTTCCTCGAGCTCTTGGATCCTCGACGACAGAGATTCCTCCATTTTGTCCTTCTCTCGACGGACTTCAGCCACCTCCTTCTCCAACACCTTCGACCGATCAAGTGAAATCTTCATCCTTTCAAGCTGCTCGGCCTGGAAACGCTCCAACAGCTCCACCTTGGACTCTAAGTCCCTGATCTGAACCGATTTGGTGTTCACTTCATCGACCAGTTGAGCTGCCTTCTTCTTGGCCCTCTCAGCTTCCTTTTTGGCCTGCTTGGCGTCGTTCTGATCGGCAGCCATATGTTCTTTAATCTTAGCCATTCTCGAATGAAGGCTAAGACTAGTTTGAAAAGCCTGCAAGTAACAAAAAGCCAAAAACATTAGTAAAACGTACTATTACATATTAAATCGTACGACAGAGGCAAAGTGCTTACTAAGAAAGTAAGGCCGGTGACAGACGCATCAAGATCCTCGATCACTGCCTCTTCCATACGACCCTTCTGAGCAGGGTATGGATCTGTTCTAGGACAGGGAAGATGGATGTCGTCCTGATGTTATCATCCATCATGAAGTCTGAGGGCATGTTTATGGTCATGGTCGTGAGACCAGAACCCTTGACACCCTTACCCTTGTCAGCTCCAGACGAAGACTGACCGGGAACCTCCTTCGCCTTCTTAGGAGGAGCATAGTTGAGGGGATCGACCTCCAGTCCACCTTCAGCCTGTCGAACAGCATCCCTAGGTGGAGAGTCTTCCCCAACGATCGACGACCTCGTCCTCTTGGCCGTCGAACCCATTCCCGCAGCCGCTTGCTTACATTTTTCAGCCCTCGCAGCAGCCTCTCTCTGCGACACTTTCTTTGATTTTCCTGCAGATCCTACAAAAAGTACGAAGTTAGTCGATAAAGGTATCAAACACACGATTTGTACACTTAAATGTACGATACTTACCTTCCATGTCTTCCGTCTCAAGTACTCGGACGTCAACTTCAATATCACTCTCTTCTCCGCCCCTCGACGTCCTATACGTAAGATCCGACACACTGTAGCCCAAAAAATGTTGGATCGCTTCAGTTGATTCTTCGAAAGCGAAATCGATAGCTGCAAAACAAGACGCACGATCAATAAAAACACAATATCATACAAAAGGCAAAAGAAACATACAAAAATTATATTTACCATTCGAGTTCCATTCCGGAACGACCCATGAACCGTCTCCTACAACCGAAGAAGTTTGTACAAAGACGTTCTGAAACTTCCAACCGCGGTCATTCACTTGGGTCCGGTGGACCAGCATAGTATCATGCCTACCCTTGGGATGTATCCCATAGCGATTGTAAGGAGACTTAGTTACTTTGTACGATGAAAGAAGGTCGTCGACGTGAAAGGAGGACGACCCTAATTCTGAGTCACCCGTTCGATAACCTGGACCACCCTCCAGAATTGGGGCATCAGTTGTCCAGGGGCAATGTTGAATCGAGTCATAAAAGCTCGAGACAAAGGAGAATAGGGCCATCGAAACCCTATCTTAAACGGATACTCGAGCAGGGAAAAAAACCCTATCGGAGCATCCGCCGGTCGTATCTCTCCGGCCAAAGATATTTGGGCATCCTCCGGCATACCCGCAAGTGCCTTCAGTTCCTCAATCTCCAGATTATGAGTAATCGTACTCGCTACTTCCGACGACATAATGAAATCTAGACGGCCTAAACTGTTTCTAAGACGGTTAAACCTAAGGACGTCTAAACCCTTAATACTCTTCCTAGCAATTGATTTCAGACGCATATACGAAAGGGAAGAAAAGGGTACCTTATATACTCTGTCAATCGGAATCCTTGCCAAAAATATCGAATTGGTTTAAGGAGAAGATTGCAAAATCTTAGAGAAAATTAGCAAATTTGAGTTTCCTAAAATGAAATAAACCTTATATAGGTAAGGAATCGAAGCTGACTCATCGCCAGGGACACGCGTCCAAACCGGGTTAACAGCTGTCGATCCAACGGCACTGACAACGTCATTAACGGTAATATTACCGTTGGGTAATTAACGTTACATTAGACGAATTTACTGTTTTACCGAACTAACCTTCGACTAAAAGATTTAAAAATTTTAGCATTAAATTCTTTTAAATCTTGAGGGTAAACTGTTTGGGTAAAAATCTACGATCGTACGACGACCGACTTTAATCGTAAGATATCTTATTGGACCTTAGTCCTGTATTAAGATAGGGTCCTGAGATAAACCTAATAGCCCATCGAACATAAGACATCGTCAGTTGAACATATATTGCCTATTGTCGAACGACATCTTGCATAAGACGTACGATTTATTACTAACGTTAACCTCTGTCGTAAGTTTTCTCATTGATTACAGGATATCTTCAGTTACCGGATATCTCGCCTACGTTTGAAGAGACCAAGTCCAAGCTCATTAAACAGCAATCAAGACCAAGAATCAATGAAATTAAATGCGACGTCCGTTACGACCGTTAGAAGCATTTATGTATGAGCGTTGCTCAAGAAGCTATATAAACCGAGATCAGACTACACTCGAGGACAACTGAACTACATCAGAGCATACACGAAGCAATTACTTTCTTTTCCAACAAATAACTACGTATTCTTTGTATTTTACATTCGACTACTGTTGTAAACGTTCGACCGACATTGTAACTTTCAAGGATATCACCCCTGATTGGTGATACATAGTGGAACGTCGACTTTCATACGGTCGACCGCAGGTTTTTTTCCTCCGTCGAGGGGTTTTTCCTGCGTCATCAAATCATTTGTGTTTATTTACTTTCTGTCGTACTACTTATCGAACACTATTTCTTTCTTTCGACGGTTTAGCCTCACAAATTTCATATATCTTCGACTAGTGTAATTTTTTACATTAACAGTTATGCCTCTGGAACAAAAGGAAATATGGTACCTCTCGAAATGTCTGTATCTGATCTTCGCACCGCCCTAAAGCTTAAAGTCCAAACTTCTTATGACCCAAATCCTTCTGACGATGACTTACTAGAGTTTGTTCGCTTTTAGGGATACACACCAGATGCCCCAAAACCTCAACCTCTAGCTAAACGTACTGATTTCAGAAGGAAAAGTCTTCCTCCATTCTGGAATATGTTGTTCTCAATCGTCAATACCTGTCTTAACGGCAAAGTTGGCAGTCCAGATCAATCCTCTCGTGCCATGCTATCCATCATGTATGGTATTTATCACAACTTGAATCTCGACTTTGCTGACCTTATCTTTGAAGATATCGTGGGTCTCATTAAGAAGAAATACGATGCACAAGCCTCTGCAAAGAAATCAGGCAACAGAAAAGATGGTGGCCATCCTCCCAATCTTATTCTACAACGATTCTTTGGATTGGTCTTTCTGAATGAAATCAAGGAGAAGCTCCCATACAATGCTCAGATGACAATGGCCAAGCTTTTTCCAATGAACTTTTTCAAACCAACAATTCAGGTCAACTACAGATTTCAGAGACCCATTTCTCTTGCCATGCTAAGCTACCTATCTGAGGGTGATAGAGAGAACTATATTCGTGGGCACAGAACTCCAGAACCGGAGCCTGCAACTCCCCCCCCCCCCCCCCCCCACGCATAAGAAAGCCCTTAGAATCTAGGACTAAGAGAAAACATGATCGCTCTGAGGGTGTTCAGGTGGACACAGAGTTGAGTGAGGAAAGTACTGTAGACTTAGTGAGTCCCCCACAGCATGACACTCTCAAAAAGAAGAAAAAGAAAGAATCAAAGATCTCCAAGACAAAAGTTCCTTCTGTTCCGATAGAGAAGTCTCCAGAAGCCCAACCAGCATTCAAAAAGAGAAAGCTGCGATCCCATGTCTCTGAGGTGCCTCAATTTCACTCTACAGAGGTTTCCCCTCCAAAAGAGGCACCACATCTCTCTGATGTAGAGACCACCTCTCCTGATGCAACTCTTATTCCAAGGAAACGCAGAAAAGTAAGATCTCCAGTTCCTACAGAGCCACCTCCACAGGAACCTCTCTCCTCTTCTCCTGAGATGAACAGACCACTACACTCATCTCCTGAAGATCTCCCTGATGACTTCTTCACTGCTCAACCTTCAAATATATGGGATCTGGATGTTGATATTGGAGAAGAACTTATTGTTTCAGATGATGAACTACATCTTCAACAAACTTCTGCTAATGTGAACGAGGGTGTTTTTGAGGGAGATGTGAGAAAACAAGTAGAAGAAGATGTAAATTCTGGTGTAAAAGATGCCATTGGCACACAACCCATCCCCTCTCCGTGTGCAACCCACATATCTGAGGGTCCTGTTCAAGAGGATTCCCTCATTGAAAAAGAGGCGCACACCTCGATCCCTACCTCAGCTAACCGGCTAGAAGCTATTCTTTCTGCTTCTGTGACTACTCACTCCTGGGAAATTCTAATTCCTTCCATGTTCTCTCAACAGTTCGTGGAAGAAACTATAAGAGCCTGTTCTCCCATGGGCTCGACAAAACTAAACACTGAAGCATGTGTTGCTTCTTTTTTTATTCAATTGAAAGGTGTTTCAGAGACATCCTTGCTGCACAAAGAGTCTCAGTCTCTTGAACAGACTGAGACTCCACTCAACCTCTCAATTGATGCTGGCTCTGAACCACATCCTGTTGACGTTGACAGAATGGGGGTAGAGAATCCTTTTCTAGGAACTCGAGGATCCCCCAGAAGTCCCCGAGAGACAAATAAATCAATCTCTGAGGGCGCCGTAAAATCCACGGCTAATGAGGGTCCATGTGTTGAATCCTCAGAGATCCCTAAAGACTATGTCACGAAGGAGGATTTTAAAACCTTCATGGCAGATGTCTTTCAGAAGCTGGATGAGTTGAAAAGCTCTAACAGCACCTCTGCTGAAACCTCAAAAGCCCTGAACTGTCATTCTGAAGCTCTGTCTAAACACTCTGAGGCTCTATCAAAACTCACTTCCACTGTTTCGGATCTTCAAGCTTCGGTAAAAGCTCTGCAATCTTCTCTTCCACAAGATATCTCATCTGCACTGAACAATGTCCAGATAGACAAATCTTTCTTCCAGACCTTAAAATATGAGTTAGCAGAGGTTGGTAAGGATTACGCTGCAAATCTTGCTGCCTCTGGCTATATCAATTACAACATCTTTAAGGAAGAAATTAAAGAGCTCGTCAACAGATCCCTCATTATTGGCAGCAACTATTCAAAAGGTGATACCATGGGTCTGGCTACTCGAAAACATCTGCACAATCTGGTTTTGGCCTTAGGAGAAGATGTTCGGAAGGTCACAGCCAAATATCTCAAAAATAGTCAGGATTCTCATCTTCAACAAGTCACAGCTATCAACAATCTATGTCAAAGAACTATTGGTCTTCAATCTGATATTGTCTCTGTCATCAAACACTCTGTTTCGGAATCTCTGGAGGAGCATTCTGGTACCATTGAACTCCTGGCATTACATGTTGATGATGTTGTTCAAGAACTCTTCGAAGCTTGTTTTGTTGCGGCAGATCAGTTCAAGAAAGGTAAGCAGGATGTCCAGACTTCTGATCATCCTGAGGGGGAGAAAGTCAAGCACATTGCAAAGGAAATCTCCATTGTTGAACCTTCTAAACCCTCTGAGAAGCCCAGTTCTAAACCTTTAGTATCAGCTAAGGACAAAGGCAAACTGACAGATGTTGTGCCTGAACTTAAACTTGGTGAAGAAGAAGCTGTTCGCATTGCTCTGAAAAACTCTAAAGAGACTCAAGCCAGAGAAGAGATGTTCAAAGACATGGCTAGTAAAACTGGCACCGGGGTTCACATTGGTGAAGGGTCTTCTTCCAAGCCTGCTGCCTCAACAGGAACTTTCGAAGACCTCTTGGGAAGCATAAAGCCTATTAGAACAGGGGTTTCTCTCAACCCATTCTCGAAGAAAATTCAATTCATCAAATTGTGTTCACAGAAGAGCTTACTTCTGAAGAAGATCTCTTTGCTCCTCTACCCTTGCCAAAAGGTGTGAAGCCCACTGCCACCGAAGAAGCGCTAAGATGGAAATATGCACCCAGAGACGGTGAGCCTCCCTATCAACCAGTTTGGGCTGCTTTGGTGAATGAAAAAGCCAGAAATGCATTTTTCAACATGACACTTGAAAAGCACCTGGTCTTTTCTTCACAGAGGATAAAGAAAATCAACACCATGACTCCAAAGGTCGGACTCAATGGAGATCTTCGTTATACCATATTTTCTGTTCTGAGAGAGGATGGGGCTGTATACACCTTCACAGATGCTGACTTTCACAATCTTTGTTCAAAAGATCTGGCATTCCTCTGGTCAGTTCTGGCAAAGAGAATGGAGATTAGTAATACGTATGCCAATACTCAAAGTCGTCTTTGGCAGATCATGAGAGCACATATCTTCTACTGGAGTCAGAAGGACTTCCACATTGCCTACAAGCTCGGACAGAACACCCTCTACATTGCAGCTCCTCAAGATCGTCCAAGATGGATCCTTAATGAAGAATCAAACTCTCTGGTGTTTGTCCCCAAATGTAGATTCATCTTTATAGACAAAGATGGCATAAAGAGGTTCTTTAATCCTCTGGATTCACACCGCTACACAGCACAGTCGTTGTCCTTCATCTACAGACTTCTGGCAAACTCCACCACCTCTGGAAAGATAAGAAGAGAAGACACTCAACCCATCTTCAAAGAGATTGAGTCCATCTCATCTTTCAGAAAGTTGATTTTTGGAATGTATGTTCGACTCAAAGACACTAGTGGAATCGATGACTTCCCAAACTCAAATGTAAAGGATAAAGTGTAGCTAATCTGCACCAGTTCTGAAGTCATCTTTTTGTTTGCTTCTTTTATTACTGTGTAATTCCTTTTGGTACATCACTTTTGTAATCCAAGTAGAACTCTTGCTTTCTCTTTTATCATTACTTAGGGGGAGATTGTTAACTCCTAGTTTTTCAATGTAAAAGTAAGTGATAAAAGAGACAAGATCCTTCTCACAGAAGTTTATCATCTCAGAAGCTAAGTTCGTCAGATGCTCTGTGAATCATGCCAGAGCCTCTGCCGATTCAACCTCTCTCTGTCAAACAGCTAAACATGTGCTTCTCACGTGCTATCCAACCGACTTACTTTTAACGCTCCAGATCAAACCACGTGTCAAGATCCGAGTGGAGCAGTTAGATTTAGTTGTGTATAAATAGTTGTTTGCTTGTATTTTCGTTAAGCACTGTTCATTTAAGTGTCGAATTGTTGTTGCATTAAAATTGTTCTAGTTTGCTATAATCGTTCAAGTTAATTTCAATTTAATTGAAATCATTCTTAGGAAATTGCTCTCAAGTTTATTTGAAATTATGAATTCAATGTTTCCGCTGCATATCTCTTGATCTATATTTTGTGTTTTAGAATCACTTCAATCAAAATCTGGGGCCATCAGACACTTTCTTTGATTTTGCTGCTGATCCTACAAAAAACACAAAATTAGTCAATAAAAATATATAGAACGTACGATTTATATGTTTAAACGTACGATCTTTACCCTTCATGTCTTCTCTCCTTCAAGAATTTGAATATCAGGATCGATATCGCTCTCTTCGACTTTCGACGTCCTATACGTTCAATCCGACACACTATAGCTCAAAAAATGCCGGATCGCCTCAGTTGACTCTTCGAATGCGAAATCGATAGCTGCGAAACAAGACGCACGATCAGTAAAAACACGATATCATTCAAAAAACAAGAAAAACACATGAAATTTATATTTACCATTTGAGTTCCATTCCGGAACGACCCATGAACCATCTCCTACGACCGAAGAAGTTTGTACAAAAACGTACTGAAACTTCCAACCTCGATCATTCACTTGGGTCCCATGGACAAGCATAGTATCATGCCTACATTTGGGATGTAACCCATAGCGATTGTAGGAGGATTTGGTTATTTTGTACGACGACAGAAGATCATCGACCGAGAATGGGGGACGACCCCAATTCTGAGTCACCCGTTCGATAACCTGGACTACCCTCCAGAACTGGGGCATCAGTTGGCCAGGAGTAAGGCTGAATCGAGTCATAAAGGCTCGAGACAGGGAAGAATAAGGCCACCGGAATCCTATCTTGAACGGATACTCGAACAGGGCAAAGAACCCCATCGGAGTATCCGCTGGTCGAACCTCTCCAGCTAACATCATCTGAGCACCCTCCGGCATACCCGCAAGTGCCTTCAACTCCTCAATCTCTAGATTGTGAGTAATCGTGCTCGCTACCTCCAACGACATTATGAAATCTAATCGGCCTAAACTGTTTCTAAGGCGATTGAACCTAAGGACGTCTAAACCCTTAATACTCTTCTTAGCGATTGATTTTAGACGCATATACGAAAGAGAAGAAAGGATACCTTATATGCTCTCGTGATCGAAATCCTTGCCGAAAATACCGAATCGGGTGAGGAAGAATATTGCGAAATCAAGAAGAAAATTGACAAAATTGACTTTCCTAAAACAAAATTAACCTTATATAAGTAAGGATTTAGGGCTGAATCATCACTATGGACACGCGTCCAAACCGGGTTAACAGCTGTTGATATAAACGACATAGACGACGTCATTAACGGTAATATTACCGTTGGATAATTAAAGTTACATTAGACGAATTTGTTGTTTTACCTAATTAACCTTCGACTAAAAGATTTTGAAAATCTTATTGCAATAATATTTTTAAAATCTTGGGAGCAAACTGTTTGGGTAAAAATCTACGATCGTACGACGACTGACTTTAATCGTAAGATATCTTATTGGACTTAAGTCCTGTATTAAGATAGGGTCCTGAGATAAACCTAATAGACCATCGAACATAAGACATCATCAGTCGAACGTATATTATTCATTGTCGAACGACATCTTACATAAGACGTACGATTTATTACTAACGTTAACCTATGTCGTAAGTTTTCTTATTGATTACAGGATATCTTCGGTTACCAGATATCTCGCCTACGTTTGAAGAGACTGAGTCCAAGCTCATTAAACAGCAGACAAGACCAAGAATCAATGACATTAAATGCGACGTCCGTTACGACCTTTAAAGACATTTAATAACTCGACCGTTGGACAAGAAGCTATATAAACCAAGCTCGGACTACATCTGAAGACAACTGAACTACATCAGAGCATATACAAAGCAATCACTTTATTCTCTAGCAAATAACTACGTATTCTTTGTATTTTACATTCGATTGCTGTTGTAAACGTTCGACCGACATTGTAACTTTCAAGGATATCACCCCTGATTGGTGATACATAGTGGAACGTCGACTTTCATTCGGTCGACCGCAAGTTTTTTCCTCCGTCGAGGGTTTTTCCTGCGTCATCAAATCATTTGTGTTTATTTACTTTCTGTCGTACTACTTATCGAATACTATTTCTTTCTTTCGAGGGTTTAGCCTCACAAATTTCATAAATCTTCGACTAGTGTAATTTTTTACATTAACAACCATTATCAATTCGATCTGCAAAAGATTGAAAAAGGCAAAAGGCAAATGGGCGGAAGAATTACCTTCTTTCCTATGGGCTAATCGCACGACACCAAGAACTTCGACAGGACAAACTCCTTTCTCTCTGGTCTATGGATGTGAGGCAGTCCTTGTTAGGGTAAAAATCTACAATCGCACGACGACCGACTATAATCGTAAGACAAATGTTAGGACAATGGTCCTGTATTAAGATAAGGTCCTGAGATAAAACCTAAAAGAACAATCGAACTAAGATCATTAAATATCGAACATATACATCGAATAAGTCGGACGATGACTATAATATCGTACGACGGTACTAACGAATAAACATACGAAGTTTACATCTTTGATGCAGGCAAGCTGATTATCATTTCTAACAATTGCCCACCTTTGAGAAAGTCCGAGATTGGGTACTATGCCATGCTCGTTGGAGTCCATCATTACAATGAGCAAGTCGTAAGTTATGTATCGATCGACAGCATCAAGATCGACCGTTACAAGCAAGATTCTCGCAGCAGTTACAATCTAGACATTAACTCTCAGCAATACCGTTGGACAGTTACTCTCCGAGCATTAATTAAAGACAATAACGTTGGACGGTTACGATTCAATCATTGATAAGCCACAATACCGTTGGACAGTTATTCTCAAGCTACTATAAAAGAAGAATCAAGCCAGCATTTCAACACACGAAGTCTATCTGAAGCTCACAAGTTCTATAGCAATTATTCTTGACAATTATCTGTAATTTATATTCGATCTCGTTGTTATTTCACTTGTAATCGTACGATCAAAGCTGTATACCAGAAGGACGTCACCCCTAATTGGTGATCATAGTGCTCTGTCGACTTACCTTTTAGGTCGACCGCAGGTTTTTTTCCTCCGTCGTGAGGTTTTTCCTGCGTCATCAAATTATTTGTCTCATTTTACATTTTCGCACTTATCATTGACTGTAATTTCTTTCTCTCGACGGTTAAGCCTCACACAAGTTTTTTACGACATCGAGTTGTGTAATTTTTTACATAAACAGTTTGGCGCCCACCGTGGGGCTCCGTTTTGAGAAAAATTTCATTCGGTGAAAAGTGCGCCTTAGTACTAACTTTTTCTTTGAGTTCTCTTTGAGCTATTTACGCAGGATAATGGATAACGGATTCATAGCATCTCTACAACAGCAATTGCAAGAAGCTAATAACGAAATTCAACGTCTTCGAGCTTTGCCAGGACCATCGATGTCTATTCCAATGTCTATTCCTCTTCCTTATCCTCCTCAACATCTAAGACCACCACCTCGACCACAGTTCAATGCCTCTGTGCCATTTTCGACTGTGAACCAACAATACAACAACGTACGACCTTCTTTACCACAGGTTCCACCACCAATACCTCATGGCCCACCACCTATGCCTCGGGGTCCACCTCCTATGCCTCAAGGAGCACCCATGTTCACGTTCGAACCTCTTAACAACGTATCCCAACAGATTCCTATCCCTGGTCATATACCCAAAGCTGCTAGTTCCACCGTTCATACGACAATACCACCCAGTACCGGAATCTCTTCTAGTTGTATTCCAACAATCCCAATAACCGTTGAAGATCCTTTGAACGTACGATTGAAGTCCCTGGAAGAACAGAATCAAAAATTGTTCGCACTACTCACAAAGCTACCCGGAGCAGCAGTACCTGTCGAAGTCGAACCTAAAACTGGATTTCAGGCCTCACCGTTCGTCAATGAATTAGCTCTTGTTGACGTTCCCAAGAAATATACCATCCCAGCTTTCGCAACAAAATATTCTGGAATCACAGATCCAGTCGAACATATAGCACAGTATAAGCAACTTATGTGCACAGTTCCTATACCGGCGCAATATCAAGAAGTTTGCATGTGCAAAAGCTTTGGATCAACTTTAACAGGAGCAGCATTACAATGGCTTATCAACTTAAAGCCAAAGAGTATTGGATCCTTTGCAGAATTGGTAAACCAATTCACTCGACAATTTGCTAGCAGTCGTAAGATGGAGAAGCAGACTAGCGACCTGTACTATATTGTACAAAAGTATGGAGAAACAATCCGCGACTACTTCAACAGATTCAACGCAGCAATGATTGAAATAAAGAATTGTGACGTGAAAACTGCAATCGAGGCGTACAAGCGTGGATTAGAAGATTCCTCTGGATTATATCTGGAATTGACGAAATATCCGCCAGAAAACTTTGACGACGTACGAGCTAGAACACTAGCTTTCATGAGAATAGAGGACGATGCTCTCTTTCGACGAAAGCATTCTGCCGAAAAGAAACCTCTCGGTGCTCAAAAACATGATTTTAAGCACAAAAGAGTAAACAAGATTGGAAATCCTCGACATGAGTCAAAAGCTCGACCAGGCAAAGGTACTGTTAAAATACGATATCCAGAGTTATCTACTTACAATTTTGCAGGTACATCGAAAGATTTGGTGGATTCGTTACGAAAGATTGATGCAAACGTACGATGGCCAAAGAAATCTGATAAACCAAGCAAGGACAAAGATCAGAACAGATGGTGCGATTTCCACGACGATCATGGTCATACGACGGATGAATGCATCAGTTTAAAGAAGGAGATTTCATATTTGAAATCTAAGGGGCATCTAAAAGGCCTCATCCCAGAAGAACAAGGACGACCAGCGTCACCGGTTCATACAAAAGTCGTAAACTGCATCACTGGAGGATCAGAAGTATGCGGACTTACATATTCGGCTGCCAAAAGACATGCACGAGATGGTCCAGATGAACATCCTATTCCCGGAGAAGCCAAATCAAAGACAGAAAGAGAGCTCGATGCAATGACAATTACGTTCGATCAAGAAGATACACAGGGGGTCCATCATAAGCATCATGACGCTCTAGTCATACAGTTGACAATCGGAAACTGTTCGACCAAGAGAATATTGATTGATGGAGGTAGTTCAGCTAACGTTATTTTTGCAGATACTCTTAAAGTCATGGGAATCGAACGATCAGAAATCGTACGACGAAGTACTACTCTGATCGGATTCAATGGAGACCAGATGAACACTCTCGGAGAAATCATCATGCCTGTCTTCGCCAAAGGCATTAACAAACAAACAAAGTTCAATGTTGTGGACTGCCAATCAGCCTACAATGTTATTCTTGGAAGACCATGGATCCACGAGATGAAAGCAATTCCTTCGACGTACCATCAGAAGATCAAATTTCCTTCTCCATGGGGAATTCAAGAAATTGCTAGTGAGAACAAAGTCGCACGAGAATGCTACAAGATTACGATGAAGACAAAGTCGCAGGACATCTAGCAATTACAGAGCCAGGATGGGAAGAAATCGAACGATGACCTTCGGCTAGAAGAAGTCGTCCTTGATCCTGAACATCCTGATCGAAAAGTCTTCGTAGGAGCCTCGCTCCCCCCTGACATAAAAAATACGATTATATCTTTTTTG
This sequence comes from Centaurea solstitialis, assembly GCA_030169165.1. Taxonomy (NCBI): domain Eukaryota; kingdom Viridiplantae; phylum Streptophyta; class Magnoliopsida; order Asterales; family Asteraceae; genus Centaurea; species Centaurea solstitialis. The sequence goes on from CM058046.1 coordinate 25,438,938, forward strand.
CAGGAACACTCAGACTGTTTTGCATGGTCGCACGAAGATATGGTTGGAATAGATCCAAGCATTATATCGCATAAATTGAACGTGGATCCTACTTTCAAGCCAATTAAGCAGAAACGTCGCAAGTTCGCGCCTGAAAGAAATAAAGTGATCAACGATGAAGTCGACAATCTTCTTAAAACAGGAAAGATCCGGGAAGTCAAATATCCAGAATGGTTGGCTAATGTAGTCGTCGTACAAAAGAAGAACGGAAAATGGCGAGTCTGCATTGATTTCACAGATCTAAACAAAGCTTGTCCAAAAGATCCTTTTCCTTTACCTCATATCGACGCCATGGTTGATGCAACAGCAGGACATGAATTGTTAACAGTCATGGACGCATATTCAGGATACAACCAAATATTGATGCACACGGACGACCAGGAGAAGACCGCATTCATGACAAACAAAGGCATATATTGTTACAAAGTTATGCCATTTGGTCTCAAGAATGCAGGATCGACATATCAAAGATTGGTCAATATGATGTTCAAAGAACATCTTGGTCGAACGATGGAAGTTTATATCGACGACATGCTTGTAAAATCAGAACGTTCGATCGATCATGTCGCACATTTAAAGCAATCTTTCGACATCCTACGACAATACAAGATGAAGCTCAATCCAACAAAATGTTCCTTCGGAGTACGAGCAGGAAAATTCTTGGGGTACTTGGTAACGCAACGTGGAATCGAAGCAAGTCCGGAGCAAGTTAAAGCTATCACCGAGATACAATCTCCAAGGAATATCAAAGAAGTCCAGAAATTAACAGGACGAGTGGCAGCTTTAACCCGATTTATCTCACGATCGTCGGACAAATGCCATTTGTTCTACAATGTCTTACGAAAGAATCAAGGCTTCTTGTAGACAGACGAACATGAGAAAGCTTTGCAAGAACTGAAGCAATATATGACATCACCTCCTCTGCTGACAAAACCAATCGAAGGTGAAAGTCTACAGTTGTACTTGGCAGTGAGCAAAAATGCGACAAGTGCAGTACTCGTGCGAGAGAAAGATCAGCGACAACAACCAATTTATTATGTCAGCAAATCTTTTCTCGACGCAGAAACCAGGTACACATCAATGGAGAAATTGCTACTAGGTCTTATGACGGCAGCAAAGAAGCTAAGGCATTACTTCGAGTCGCATCATATCATTGTTGTGACCAATTATCCACTCAAGACGGTGCTTCGAAAACTAGAACTAACAGGACGTCTAGCCAAGTGGAGCATTTATCTCAGTGGGTTCGACATTGAATTCAAACCCAAGACAGCAATTAAATCGCAAGTATTGGCAGATTTTGTGGCAGAATTTTCTCCAGGACTGGAACCCACGACGTGCGACGAAGTTGTGATGATTTCAGACAACAAACCTTGGATACTCTATGTTGATGGTTCCTCAAACGTACGAGGATGTGGATTAGGTATTGTCTTAAAATCATCACAAGGGGGAAATATAGTATACTCCGTACGATGTGAATTCAAGGCCACAAACAACGAAGCAGAATATGAAGCTTTGATCACAGGACTGGATATTGCTCTTAGACTGGGGGCAAAACAATTGCACGTTTGAAGCGATTCTTTACTGATAGTAAACCAAGTAAATGGAGATTTTCAAGCAAAAGACTCAAAAATGATGAGTTATCTCAAAGCCGTTAAAGATCGAATCGCACGATTTGAACAGTTCCTGATCGAGCAAATACCAAGAGATCTAAATATGCAAGCTGACGCACTAGCCAATCTGGGATCTGCATTTCACGATCCATTCATGGAAAATATCCCAATACTTCATCTCACAGCACCAACAATTGCGGCAAACGATGAAGTACAGATGAACGAAGAAATTTACAATTGGTCGCTCGACATATGGAATTACTTAAAGCACGACCAACTTCCTGAAGATAAAATGGAAGCACGAAAGACAAGGTCCAAAGCTTCAAGATATACAATCTTTGAAGACCAACTTTATCGAAGATCTACGACAGGACTTCTCCTACGATGTGTCACAAGTAAGGTACAAATCAATCAAATTCTCCAAGAAATGCACGACGGAGAATGTGGGAATCATACAGGGGGCAGAAGTCTTGCTAACCGAATCTCACGACAAGGTTACTATTGGCCTACTCTACGAGAGGATGCCATAACGTACGTCCAACGATGCAACGCATGCCAAAAACATTCGGGTATGATCCATCAACCATCTGAACCTCTACATTCTGTTCTAGTTCCATGGCCCTTCATGCGATGGGGAATGGATATCGTGGGAAAATTACCTCCAGCCCCCGGACAAAAAGTTTATCTACTTGTGCTCACCGATTACTTCTCGAAGTGGATAGAAGCTGGTGCTTTCTCACAGATCCGAGATAAAGAAGTCATATCTTTCATTCAGAAGAACATTATTTATAGATTCGGAGTACCAGCTGAAATTATGTGCGACAACGGCTCACAATTTATAAGTGATAAGACTCGTACGTTTTGTGAAAAACGAGGAATCAAGTTAATCACTTCAACTCCAAGATATCCACAATCTAACGGATTAGCAGAATCAAGCAACAAAGTCATCATCAATTCAATCCGAAAAAGGTTGAAAGGAGCAAAAGGAAAATGGGTAGAAGAATTGCCATCTGTCCTATGGGCAAATCGTACGACACCAAGAGCATCAACTGGACAAACTCCATATTCTCTAGTATATGGATGTGAAGCAGTCTTACCAACCGAAGCTCAATTACCAATTGCCAGAAGTCGCACGTATGATCAAAACACAATAAATCTATCTTACGATCTGGACGCTTTAGAAGAACTCCGAGAGAAAGCGCTACGAACGATGGCTGCACAGAAAGGAATTGTCGAAAGACACTTCAACAAAAAGGTAAAGGCCAAAAATTTTCAAGTTGGAGATTATGTCTTACGACATGTGTTCCAAAACACACAAGAGCCAAATGCTGGAAAACTTTCCATCAAATGGGAAGGACCATACATAATTTCCAAACTCATTGGAAACGGAGCATACAGACTTACGACAATAGAAGGTATGGAAATCCCACGAAGTTGGAACGCCCATCACCTCAAAAGGTACTATTTCTAAACCTATTTACATATGATTTATTCCTCATTATCCATTACTGACTTAGGCATCGGAGCGCCGTTGGTTAAGCCAACGGCCACCCCTTAGTCATCCTTTTTCGCAGGTATCGCACGATAAATCGCATGGATCGCACGATCAACGCAAGTATCGCACGATTTAAACGCATGCTTATCGCAGGAATCGCACGACAAAAATCGCATGAATCGCAAGAAAACTGCTATAACGCACGATTATGTCGCAAGAGCGCAAGACAACTCGCCGGCCGCACGAATACTCTCATGAGTACAAAAGAAACGTCTCTAAATCAAGTCTAAGGACTTTAAAACAAATGCATGCAAAAAAAAAAACAAAGGCTGAAACGCAAGATACAGGCTAAACGCACGATATAAGCTAAACGCACGATATAACAGCAAAAACAAGCTAAAACGCACGATATTCAAACAAAAAAAAATTTCACTAATATTTTTGCCTAAAAACGGCAAAGTACAAAAAAAAGTTTACGATTAAAAAATAAAAACCATTCTAAAGGAGCATCGGTGGAAGGTGGATCTGCGACAGGGGCCTCTTCAGTCTCTTGAGGATGCGCAGGAACGGATCCAGAGGTTTCAGGAACCTCCTCCTCGACACCTGCATCCTTGACCTCAGCTGCTGCTTCTTCGTCCAAGTTCTTCAAATCCTCCTCGTCGAGAAGGTCTTCAGAACCCATCACCTGAACAAAAGAAGCCACCTCGTCCTTCGCCATCTGAGAAGTCACGGTCCCAGCAGCTACACGTCGCATGACCGCAGTGCGTGCGACCACACGGACTAAGGCGGCGTCCTCTTCCAGTTCTTGGATCTTGGACGACAGCGCTTCTTCTCTCTCAGCTTTCTCCCGTCGAACGACCAGCAGCTCCTTCTCCAGCTCCTTCGTATGGTCCAAGGCCAACTTCAGCCGTTCTCGCTGTTGAACTTGAAATCGTTCGCTGAGTTCCAGCTTAGATTCCAAGTCCCCAATCTGGACCGACTTAGCACTAACTTCGTCGGTCAGTTGGGTCAGCTTCTTTTTGGCCTTGTCGGCTTCCTTCTTGGCCACTTTGGCATCGTTCTGGTTCGACGCCATCTCCTCTTTGATCTTAGCCATCCGTGTATGAAGGCTAAGACTAGTTTGGAGAGCCTATGCAAAGAGAAAAGAAAAAATTAGAGGCTGAACAAGTAAAGAAAAAGCAAAAAACGTACGACAGGGACTTACCAAGAAGGAGATACCCGCGATGGAGGCATCCAAGTCTTCGATGTCGGCCTCCTCCATGCGCGCCTTTTGAGCAGGGACATGAAACTGCTCCAGGACCGAGAAGGTGGACTTCGTCCTAATGACGTCATCCACCATGAAGTCAGAGGGCATCTGGATTGTCATGGTCGTAAGACCAGATCCCTCTTTCTCCTTGCCCTTGTCGGCCTTCGACGCACCCGTTCCTTTTGCAGGAGGAGCGAAGCTAAGAGGGACAGCCTCTATCCCACCTTCAGCCTTGCGTACGGCATCCTTAGATGGGGTGTCCACAGAAACGTACGACGACCTCGTACGTTTAGCCACCAGGCCCTCCTGGGCAGCAGCCTTCCTCTTGGCAGCACGAGCAGCTGCTTCCATCGTTGACGCCTTCTTGGAAGCTGAGCCTACACAGAAAAGAGAAGTTAGAATCAAAAGAAATTACTACAAACGAAAATATTAACGTACGATATCTACCTTCCATATCTGTTTCCTCGATTATTTGCACCTCAGGCTCGACGTCGCTCTCGTCACCCCCTTTCGACGTTCGATACTTGCGATCGGTCACACTATAACTCAAGAAACGCTCGATCGCCTCGGTAGTTTCCTCAAACGAGAAGTCGATTGCTGTCAAGAAGAAAAAAAAAAGAGTTAATAAACAAAAATAATTTAAAATAAAGTAAAGAAAATAAGGCAAGTTATATTACCGCCTTTGTTCCATTCAGGAACAACCCACGATTCCTCGCCTACGACCGATGTAATAACCAAGATCCTAGATGGAGTTAAATAAGTTAAGTTACTGTTAATTGACCTTTTGTGAGAATATGATGATCTTAGGGGTTAATTATGTAACTATTGAAAAGTTTAATGGTATGGGCTTTTACCATTTTAGGTATGGGCTTGGCCCAAAACCCTAGGTATTTAAACCCTAAACCCTAATCTTTGCCATTTTTGGGAAAGATTAGTGTGTGTGTTTAGTGTGTGTTGGAAGATCTAGCTTGGAGCCATTTTTATCATCTTCAAGGTCGGGAAATCATCACCGAGGTAAGATCTCGATGTTATTTTGCGTACGGTTTATCTAAATTGATGCGGGATTAGCTTAGTGACCTTCTAGAATTAATTTGGATCCAATTGGATTAGTCTTCTTCGAGATTTGGGCATTTTTATGAATCTGCTCGGTTTTCCGATTCGGATTTTGAGTTTTCCGAATCGGGAAACATGTTTTCCGAATCGGAATTCATGTTTCCCGAATTGGGACTCATGTTTTCCGAATCGGTTTTTTGAAGCTTGTTTAATTGTTTCGAATGCCTTTCCCGAACTGGAAACTATGTTTTCCGAATCGGGAATTGGGCTGGCCTAGTCGTTATGCTGACCTCGTTTCTTGCGAATCGGGAATTCGGATTTGAGTGTTTTCCGAATCGGAAATGGGTGTTTTCCGATTCGGAAAAGGAGGTTTTCCGATTCGGATTTTTGTAAGTCGGAAAATATGTTTTCGAGTCGGATTTTTGAGGAGTTTCATTTGTAGGGTTAGTTTTCGGAGAAGTTTTTCCATAGTGATTTAACCCTATAGAAATAAAATTTTTTCGAGGGGCGCTGCCCCTCAGACCCCGCAAGGGCGGCTCCCCTTGACCCCGTCCGCTAACCGGGTAGCGGAACCCCCGTGCTAAGTCTGCCTAGGGATGTCATAGTAGTGGGTTTTGTTGAGCGCAATTATTAATGCCTTAGATATTTACAGGCACGTTAGACGAGGTCCGTGGGAGGACAGTGAGATCTACTCAGGTGAGTTCCCTTGCCTGAAAATGAATGGATAGTTTTCACTGCTTTCATAAATATATATCCATTCGATTTGCGAACTGTTTTGCTATTGATGATGAACTGTTTTGTGGAAATATGGATAATTGATGAATTACGTTTAATGCATGCTTAAATGTAAATGTTGAAATGTTTCGGATTGAAATGTGTTGCAAGTATGGACATTGGGTACCTTGGAACTGTATGTTCCTTGGGAGTGTTTACCATTTGGTCTGGTCCACCATTTGGGGGTACCTTGGGATAGCGTCCCTTGGGAGTGATGTGATTGTGGCCTCGGTGCCTTGTGGAAGTTCTTTGTCCGTAACACATTTGCATTGCCAATACTATCAGATTGTGATTTTACGGCCAGCGGGCCGGAATTGTTGATAAACTGTTTTTGAGGGAATTCACTAGACCTTTCGGTCTAACCCTCGTTTTCAAATTCTAAAAACCTTTTCAGGGAAAGATCGTGTTGCGAGAGGGAAGGAGAAGGTAGGCGTCTAGCGTAGCTCTACCAGTAGAAGTTAGTACTTTATCCTAAATTTAGAATCTCAGCTGTGGAGGGTTGTTCCGCATGCGCTCTTAAACCATTTACTTTTGTGTTGAGAATTCTAAGACTTATGCGTATTAGATCACTGGGAATTATTATTAATATTAATATTGCTTAATTATTTGCTGTGTTATTTTGGGTATCGGGGTGTTACAAATTGGTATCAGAGCATTAGTTTAAGTGAATTAGGTGACCAGGATTGGGCCTAGTCTTAAACTGTAGGATTGGAACACAGCTGAGATATTAGGACTTTAGGATTTTGCCTAAGAGTTGTGGTCGGGTATGGAAGTGTGAGGACTAGCGTGTACCATGGAAACGTGCTTACACCTGGCCAGTGTAGTCACGGGACCATGAATACATGTGAATACTTACACCGCCTGTAAATCCAGTCGTTTAGGGTTATCTAAATTTTATGTTACTATTTCAGTATCGATGGCCGGACGTAGCCTTCGAAGTAGGGTGATACCAGAACCTGAGGCCCCACCGCCGCCTGCTCGGACGACCGCGGTTCGAGGAAGGGCTGGTGGTCGGGGTAAGGGCCGGGGAAAAGGAGGAGCTCGTAAGGCTGCAACAGTGGTAAATGAAGGAACTCGACGTCAGACCAGGGGTAACCGCAGGGCGCAGAGTGAAAGGCCGCCCGTCGCACCGGAACCATCGCATCAGGAGAGCTCCGCTAGCCAACCGGCAGCTTTTGTTACTCATGAGGCCTTTCAGACAGAGATGGGCAAGATTCAGGACGCTCTACAAACCTTACTGAACCAGCAAGAGAAGTCACAATCTGAGGGTGGTCGAGAGGATTCTGGTATGACTAGCCCACCGGCTACTGTGGTCGGTGGAGGTTCGCAGCAGACACCACCCGCGGGTGGGGATCCACCCAGGTCGACTCACGGGTGTAGCTACAAGGCGTTTGTTGCCTGCAAGCCTCCTGTCTACAATGGAGAGCGTGATCCGGTTTTAGCTCTGAGATGGATCGAGGAGATCGAGATGGTATTTGAGACATGCAGATGTGCAGCTGAGGATAAGGTAGTGTTCGCGCGATCGATGCTGAAGGCGGATGCCTTACACTGGTGGAATGTGGAAACCGGGGGAAGAGGGACTGAAGCTGTTAGGACCATGACCTGGAGGAGCTTTGTGGCGAAGTTTAGGTCACAATTCTGCCCTTTGACCGCGACCAAGAAAATGGAAGAGGAATTTCTGCAACTGAAGCAAGGATCACTGTCAGTACAAGAGTACACCACCCGTTTCATCGAGAAATCGAGGTTTGCTGAGGTTTACGTGCCGACTGAGGAGCGTCGTGTGGAGAGGTATATCTGGGGTCTGAGAGGGAACATTCGGGAGTTTGTCATGGGAAAGGACCCAACTACTTTTCTGGCTGCCATCAATGCAGCTGAGCTGATAGAGAGAGAGAAGGATCGACAGGCGTCAGAAGGGATCGGAGAGAAGAGAAAGTGGGAAGGGCCAGCTACGGACCCTCGGAAGGGAAGATTTCCTAGGACTGATTCTAGAGGAGGGCAGATCCAGCATGTCAGGCCGTGTGCCAAGTGTCAGAAAGTTCACCAGGGAGAGTGTCGATCGGGACCACCAACTTGTTTTCGATGCGGACAGCCGGGGCACCTGTCCCGGGATTGCACTACTCGGAGGACATGTTACCAGTGTGGGTCGCCTGATCATTTCAAGATGGATTGTCCCCAGTTGAGGAGGGGAGGAGCTCCAGCACCAAGGGACCGAGCTACGACAGCGAAAGATGGCGGGAAAGCAGCACCGGCTCCTGTTAGGAGTCGAGCGTTTAGGATGACCGCTGAGGAAGCAGAGGAGGCACCGGATGTGGTGACAGGTACATTCTTGATTAACTCCATACGTGCTAAAGTGTTATTTGATACGGGTTCAGACTATTCATATGCTACCCCTGAGCTTCTTAAACAGTGTTGTGTAAACCTTGAACCATTAGACCATCCTTATGAGGCGGACACCGCCAATGGGCGAGTGTGGGTTAGAGAGTTTGCGAAAGGTTGTACCGTAGAATTGGAAGGATGTCTAGTGCCTGTAGTGCTAAGACTCATACCTATGGAAAGTTTGGACGTGGTTTTAGGATGGGATTGGATGATTAGAAACAAGGTGAAGATAGACTGTGAGCAAAAGATGGTTCGTATCAAATTACCGGATGGGAGAACGGCCGTAGTTTATGGCACTAAGAGGAATAGGAGTACTAGCTTGATTTCGGTGATTAAGACAAATCGATGCATTAGAAAAGGGTGTATTTGGTTTATGGCTTACGTGGTAGATTCAGGCAAGGATAAGTTAGAGGTAAAGGACGTCGAAGTTGTTCGTGATTACCCAGAAGTTTTCCCGGAAGACTTAGTCAGTCTACCGCCAGATCGAGAGATCGAGTTTCGGATTGATTTGGTACCCGGAGCGACGCCCATCGCTAAAGCGCCGTATCGACTTGCACCGTCGGAGTTGAAAGAGATGTTGGCACAACTACAAGAACTTCTTGATAAGGGATTTATCCGTCCTAGTACTTCGCCTTGGGGAGCGCCGGTGTTGTTCGTGAAGAAGAAAGACGGCACCATGAGAATGTGTATCGACTACCGAGAACTCAACAAAGTCACCGTCAAGAACAAGTATCCGTTGCCGAGGATTGATGATTTGTTTGACCAACTGCAGGGGGCTAAGTTCTTCTCAAAGATTGATTTGCGATCAGGTTATCATCAACTCAAGGTTAGAGAAGAAGATATTCCAAAGACGGCTTTCCGGACTCGTTACGGACACTACGAGTTCCTCGTGATGTCTTTTGGACTTACAAACGCGCCAGCGGCTTTTATGGACTTGATGAATAGAGTGTGTAAACCGTACTTGGATAAGTTCGTCATCGTGTTCATCGACGACATTTTGATCTACTCAAAGACGGCCGAGGAGCACGGCGAACACCTACGGAAGGTTTTGGAAATGCTAAAGCGGGAGCAACTCTACGCAAAGTTTTCAAAGTGTGAGTTTTGGCTAAAGGAAGTTCAGTTTTTGGGGCATATCGTGACGCAAGAAGGAATCAAAGTGGATCCAGCTAAGATTGAGGCCGTTAAGGATTGGGAGTCGCCAAAATCTCCCTCGGAGGTGCGAAGTTTCCTCGGATTAGCGGGTTACTACCGAAGGTTCATAGAACATTTCTCAGCCATCGCTACACCGCTTACGGCATTGACAAAGAAGGACGTCAAGTTCGAATGGACATCGACATGCGAATATGCGTTCAACAATCTGAAGGGGAAGTTGACTAGTGCGCCCATTCTTACCCTACCGAATGGATCCGATGGATTCGTAGTTTATTGTGATGCATCAAAGTTAGGTTTGGGGTGCGTTCTCATGCAAGATGGAAAAGTGATTGCGTATGCATCCAGGAAATTGAAAGTGCATGAACTCAACTACCCAACTCATGATATGGAGTTGGCAGCAGTGGTCTTCGCTCTAAAGATATGGAGGCACTACCTTTATGGCGTGAAGTGTCAGATTTATACAGATCACAAGAGTCTTCAGTATCTTCTTAATCAGAAAGAGCTTAACATGAGGCAGCGGCGGTGGATTGAACTACTTAGCGACTACGATTGCGAGATCCTTTACCACCCGGGTAAAGGAAATGTTGTAGCGGATGCCTTAAGTCGAAAGGGAGGTAAAATCAAGCCTGGCATTGTGGATTCTCGAATGGGAATTGTAGCTTACCGAATCAGCATTGTACCGGACCTCAAGTCGGAGATCAAGGAATGGCAAGAGAAGGCATCGAAAGAGGAACACTTGAAGAGCGAGCGAATGGTAGGATTTCTGGATACGCTGGTAACGGACACCGAAGGCATGAAGTGTTTTGGGAATCGAATCTGGGTTCCAAAGCTCGGAGATCTACGAAAGAAGATTTTGTTCGAGGCGCATAAATCAAAGTACTCAGTTCATCCGGGAACGAACAAGATGTATCATGGTTTGAGGCAATGTTATTGGTGGCCGGGAATGAAGAAGGATATCGCTCATTTTGTTGAGAGATGCGTGACTTGTCTACAAGTAAAGATCGAACACCAGCGACCGTATGGTAAACTGCAGCAGTTACCAATACCGGAATGGACTTGGGAACATGTTACCATGGACTTCGTGACAAAACTACCCCGAACGCCTAAGGGTTATGATACTATTTGGGTAATAGTAGACCGATTATCGAAGTCAGCTCATTTCTTACCGATGAAAGAAACGTATTCTATGGAGAGACTCGCGAGACTTTATATAGCGGACATTGTACGACTTCACGGGACACCCGTATCTATCGTGTCGGACCGAGATGCCAGATTCACTTCGACTTTTTGGCAAAGCTTCCAGCGAGAGATGGGAACGCGGGTCAATTTGAGCACCGCGTATCATCCGCAGACGGACGGGCAAAGCGAGCGGACTATCCAAACTTTGGAAGACATGTTGCGGGCATGTGTCTTGGACTTTGGAGATTCTTGGGAGGATCATATGCCATTGATCGAGTTCGCCTACAACAACAGTTATCATTCCAGTATTGAGGCAGCACCGTATGAGATACTTTATGGGCGGAAGTGTAGGACACCATTATGTTGGAATGAAGTCGGAGAAAAACAGCTTGCCGGACCAGAAATTGTCCAAATTACTTCAGATAAGATCAACCAAGTACGAGAACGACTGAAGACGGCCAGGGATCGACAAAAGAGCTATGCGGACAAGCGTAGGAAGGATATAGAATTTAAAGTAGGAGACCGTGTTATGCTTAAGGTATCACCTTGGAAAGGGGTGATACGCTTTGGGAAAAAGGGAAAGTTGAGTCCTCGTTATATTGGGCCGTATAAGATTATTGAGCGAATCGGACCCGTAGCCTATAAGCTAGAGTTGCCGGAAGGACTAAGAGGAGTTCATAACACCTTCCACGTTTCGAACCTACGGAAGTGTTTAGCGGAACCAGATGCAGCAATACCTCTACAAGAGATAAGTGTTGACCCAAAATTAAATTTCGTAGAGGAACCGGTAGCAGTAGTGGATCGGAAAATCCGTAAGCTGAGGAATAAGGAGATTGACTTGGTGAAAGTCCAGTGGAAGTTCCATAAGGGGCAGGAGTGTACTTGGGAGGCAGAGTTAGAGATGAGAGAAAGATACCCACACCTGTTTGTTGAGTGAATTCCGGGACGGAATTCTTTTAAGGGGGGTGTGATGTAATAACCAAGATCCTAGATGGAGTTAAATAAGTTAAGTTACTGTTAATTGACCTTTTGTGAGAATATGATGATCTTAGGGGTTAATTATGTAACTATTGAAAAGTTTAATGGTATGGGCTTTTACCATTTTAGGTATGGGCTTGGCCCAAAACCCTAGGTATTTAAACCCTAAACCCTAATCTTTGCCATTTTTGGGAAAGATTAGTGTGTGTGTTTAGTGTGTGTTGGAAGATCTAGCTTGGAGCCATTTTTATCATCTTCAAGGTCGGGAAATCATCACCGAGGTAAGATCTCGATGTTATTTTGCGTACGGTTTATCTAAATTGATGCGGGATTAGCTTAGTGACCTTCTAGAATTAATTTGGATCCAATTGGATTAGTCTTCTTCGAGATTTGGGCATTTTTATGAATCTGCTCGGTTTTCCGATTCGGATTTTGAGTTTTCCGAATCGGGAAACATGTTTTCCGAATCGGAATTCATGTTTCCCGAATTGGGACTCATGTTTTCCGAATCGGTTTCTTTGAAGCTTGTTTAATTGTTTCGAATGCCTTTCCCGAACTGGAAACTATGTTTTCCGAATCGGGAATTGGGCTGGCCTAGTCGTTATGCTGACCTCGTTTCTTGCGAATCGGGAATTCGGATTTGAGTGTTTTCCGAATCGGAAATGGGTGTTTTCCGATTCGGAAAAGGAGGTTTTCCGATTCGGATTTTTGTAAGTCGGAAAATATGTTTTCGAGTCGGATTTTTGAGGAGTTTCATTTGTAGGGTTAGTTTTCGGAGAAGTTTTTCCATAGTGATTTAACCCTATAGAAATAAAATTTTTTCGAGGGGCGCTGCCCCTCAGACCCCGCAAGGGCGGCTCCCTTGACCCCGTCCGCTAACCGGGTAGCGGAACCCCCGTGCTAAGTCTGCCTAGGGATGTCATAGTAGTGGGTTTTGTTGAGCGCAATTATTAATGCCTTAGATATTTACAGGCACGTTAGACGAGGTCCGTGGGAGGACAGTGAGATCTACTCAGGTGAGTTCCCTTGCCTGAAAATGAATGGATAGTTTTCACTGCTTTCATAAATATATATCCATTCGATTTGCGAACTGTTTTGCTATTGATGATGAACTGTTTTGTGGAAATATGGATAATTGATGAATTACGTTTAATGCATGCTTAAATGTAAATGTTGAAATGTTTCGGATTGAAATGTGTTGCAAGTATGGACATTGGGTACCTTGGAACTGTATGTTCCTTGGGAGTGTTTACCATTTGGTCTGGTCCACCATTTGGGGGTACCTTGGGATAGCGTCCCTTGGGAGTGATGTGATTGTGGCCTCGGTGCCTTGTGGAAGTTCTTTGTCCGTAACACATTTGCATTGCCAATACTATCAGATTGTGATTTTACGGCCAGCGGGCCGGAATTGTTGATAAACTGTTTTTGAGGGAATTCACTAGACCTTTCGGTCTAACCCTCGTTTTCAAATTCTAAAAACCTTTTCAGGGAAAGATCGTGTTGCGAGAGGGAAGGAGAAGGTAGGCGTCTAGCGTAGCTCTACCAGTAGAAGTTAGTACTTTATCCTAAATTTAGAATCTCAGCTGTGGAGGGTTGTTCCGCATGCGCTCTTAAACCATTTACTTTTGTGTTGAGAATTCTAAGACTTATGCGTATTAGATCACTGGGAATTATTATTAATATTAATATTGCTTAATTATTTGCTGTGTTATTTTGGGTATCGGGGTGTTACAACCGAGGACGTTTGGACAAAGACGTATCTCGCCTTCCATCCTCGATCATTTACTTGGGTACCATGGACCAACATGGCATCACTTCTCCCCCTTGGAAACAACCCAAAACGGTTGTAGGGAGAACGGATCACGTTGTACGCCGAGAGGAGATCGTCGACTGAGAATGGTGGACGATCCCAATTTCTGGTCACTCGTTCGATCACATGAACGACGCGCCAAAACTGGGGCATCAACTGTCCCGGAGACACGTCAAACCGAGTCATAAACACTCTTGCCAAGGGAGAGTACGGCCATCGAAATCCGACTTTAAACGGATACTCGAAAAGAGCAAAAAAGCCCTTCGGAGCATCCGCCGGACGGATCTCTTCGGCCACCCTCACCAAAGCATTCTCAGGAAGTCCTGCTAACTCCCTCAATTCTCCTACTTCTAGGCTTTCTGTAATCGAACTCCTAACTTCGCTCGACATAATGAAATCTACTCGACTTAAACTATTTCTCAATCGAGTGAACCTAAGATTATCTAAACCTCTATTGCTCTTATATGCTATCGATTTCAGACGCATGAAACAGAGAAGAAGGAGGTACCTTATAAAGCCTAGTCGCACGAAATCTTTGCCAAATATAGTCGGATTACGATCTCAAGCAATTGATTACGAAATTAAGAAGATTTGTAAAATCTTTTCTCATTATCAAATGCCTTATTTATAGCAACTAAATCACACGAGTCATCAAAGATAATTGTGCCACGTGTCGTTAAGAAAAACACGCGTCCAGAATAACGGCTATATAACGGCTATATTATTAATGTTAATTCGACCGTTAGACAACGTATTTTTACTCCTTGTCCAGTGAACTAAAGATTTAGACAAAATTAGAATTATTCTCTAAATCATGGGGGCAAATTGTTAGGGTAAAAATCTACAATTGCACGACGACCGACTATAATCGTAAGACAAATGTTAGGACAATGGTCCTGTATTAAGATAAGGTCCTGAGATAAAACCTAAAAGAACAATCGAACTAAGATCATTAAATATCGAACATATACATCGAATAAGTCGGACGATGACTATAATATCGTACGACGGTACTAACGAATAAACATACGAAGTTCACATCTTTGATGCAGGCAAGCTGATTATCATTTCTAACAATTGCCCACCTTTGAGAAAGTCCGAGATTGGGTACTATGCCATGCTCGTTGGAGTCCATCATTACAATGAGCAAGTCGTAAGTTATGTATCGATCGACAGCATCAAGATCGACCGTTACAAGCAAGATTCTCGCAGCAGTTACAATCTGGACATTAACTCTCAGCAATACCGTTGGACAGTTACTCTCCGAGCATTAATTAAAGACAATAACGTTGGACGGTTACGATTCAATCATTGATAAGCCACAATACCGTTGGGCCGTTATTCTCAAGCTACTATAAAAGAAGAATCAAGCCAGCATTTCAACACACGAAGTCTATCTGAAGCTCACAAGTTCTATAGCAATTATTATTGACAATTATCTGTAATTTATATTCGATCTCGTTGTTATTTCACTTGTAATCGTACGATCAAAGCTGTATACCAGAAGGACGTCACCCCTAATTGGTGATCATAGTGCTCTGTCGACTTACCTTTTAGGTCGACCGCAGGTTTTTTCCTCCGTCGTGAGGTTTTTCCTGCGTCATCAAATTATTTGACTCATTTTACATTTTCGCACTTATCATTGACTGTAATTTCTTTCTCTCGACGGTTAAGCCTCACACAAGTTTTTTACGACATCGAGTTGTGTAATTTTTTACATAAACAGTCCTACCTATGGAAGTACAAATACCTATTGCAAGAAATCGTATGATTGAGCAAAATATGGTGAACCTATCCTACGACGTGGATGCCTTAGAAGAACTTCGAGAAAAAGCATTACGAACGATGGCTATGCAGAAAGGAACTGTCGAACGACATTTTAACAAAAAGGTAAAAGCCAAAATATTCCAAGAAGGGGATTATGTCCTACGACACGTATTCCAGAATACACAAGAGCCAAACGCATGAAAACTTTCTATCAAATGGGAAGGGCCTTTTATAATATCTAAAGTCGTGGGAAATGGTGCTTATCGTCTTACGACAATGGAAGTTATAGAAATCCCACGTAGTTGGAATGCCAATCATCTCAAGAGGTATTATTTCTAACCTATTTACATTCGATTTATTTCTATTGCCTATTACTGACTTGAGCGTCGGAGCGTCGTTGGCCAAGCCAACGGCCACCCCCTAGTCATTTCTTTTCGCAGGTATCGCACGACAATCGCAAGTATCGCACGACAATCGCAAGAATCGCATGACTCAGTATTGCATGCTTTTCGCAGGAATCGCACAATTAAAATCGCATGAATTGCACGAATACAGTCGCATGGATCGCATGTTTAAGCTTTGAACGCACGATTATATCGCAAGAGCGCAAGACAAATCGCCAGTCGCACGATTACTCTTATGAGTATAACAAAAAGAAACGTTTCTAAATATTCTAAGGCCTTAGTCGCACGATAAAAATAAAAAGCATGCAATGAGATTCAAAAAGCTAAAACGCACGATATAAGAAAAAAGAACCATCAAAAATTGCCTAGACGGCAAAGTACAAGGAAGTTTAATTGTACGATTACAAAAATAAAGAAAATAAACTATTCTACGACAACTGTTGGCGAAGGCTGATCAACGACGAACATTTCTTCGGTATTGGTCTGAACCTCAGGTTCAGATCCAGGGGCCTTGTCTTTAATATCCCCCTCCCCGACAACTGAAGCCTCGACCTCAATTGGCTTATCATCTGTTGCCTTATCCTCGTCGAGATCCTTGAGGTCATCATCATCCAAGAGGTCTTCAGAACCTATTTGCTCACGGAAAGCTGCGACCTCATCGCGTGCCATCTTCTGACTGATGGTCCCAGCAATCACACGACGCAAGAGTGCAGCTCGTGCGACCAATCGGGTCAAAGCAGCATCTTCCTCGAGCTCTTGGATCCTCGACGACAAGGATTGTTCCACCTCAGCCTTCTCTCGACGAGCTTCAGCCACCTCCTTCTCCAGCTCCCTCGTACGATCGAGAGAGATCTTCAATCGTTCACGCTGCTCGGCCTGAAAACGGTCCATCACCTCTAGCTTCGACTCCAGATCCCCGATCTGGACAGCTTTGATGCTGACCTCCTCAGTCAACGAGGCAATCTTCTTCTTGGCCCTCTCGACCTCCTTCCTTGCCTGCTTCGTGTCAGTTTGATTGGCTGACATTTCCGCCTTGATCTTCTCCATCTTCGCATGAAGGCTAAGGCTGGTTTGAAAGGCCTGCAAGAGAAAAACTGTTAGAAAACGTACGATTACATTAAAATCGCACGACTAAGGTTAAAAGACTTACCAAGAAAGATAGGCCGGTGACAGACGTGTCTAGATCTTCGATCTCCGCCTCCTCCATACGAGCTTTCTGAGGAGGAGTATGGAATTGCTCCAAGACAGGGAAAATGGACGTCGTCCTGATGTGGTCGTCCACCATAAAGTTCGAAGGCACCTTTATGGTCATGATCGTAAGACCAGATCCCTCGACGCCTTTGCCCTTGCCAACCCCCGATGAGGATTGACCGGGGACTCCCCCCGTGTTCGCTGGAGGAGCGAAGTTTAGAGGATCTACCTCTATTCCACCTTCAGCCTTTCGTGCGGCATCCCTAGGTGGAGAATCTTCCCCGACGAGCGACGACCTCGTCCTCTTGGCCGTCGAACCCACTCCAGTAGCCACTAGCTTTTGCTTTACAGCTCTCGCAGCAGCCTCTCTCTGCGACACTTTCTTCGATTTTGCTGCAGAACCTACAGAAAACACAAAGTTAGTCGATAAAAATATAAAACGCACGATTTATATATTTGAACATACAATTTTTACCTTCCATGTCCTCCGTCTCGAGTACTTGGACGTCGACTTCAATATCGCTCTCTTCCCCGCCTTTCGACATCCTATACGTTCGATCCGACACGCTGTAGCTCAAGAAGTATTGAATCGCCTCAGTTGATTCTTCGAACGAGAAATCGATAGCTGCAAAAAAAGACGTACGATCAATAAAAGTACGGTATCATACAAAGGACAAAGGAAACGTGTTAAAAACTATATTTACCATTCAAGTTCCATTCTGGAACGACCCATGAACCGTCTCCTACGACTGAAGAAGCCTGTACAAAAACGTACTGAAACTTCCAACCTCGGTCGTTCACTTGGGTACGATGGACAAGCATGGTATCATGCCGGCCCTTAGGATGTAACCCATAGCGATTGTAAGGAGATCTGGTTACTTCATACGACGAAAGAAGATCATCGACCGTGAATGGGGGATGACCCCAATTTTGAGTCACCCATTCGATGACCTGGACCACCCTCCAGAACTGGGGCATCAGTTGTCCAGGGGCAAGGTTGAATCGAGTCATAAAGGCTCGAGACAGAGGAGAATAAGGTCATCGGAACCCTATCTTGAACAGATACTCGAACAGGGCAAAGAACCCCGTCGGAGCATCTGCCGGTCGTACCTCTCCAGCCAGCATAATTTGGGCACCCTCTGGCATACCCACGAGTGCTCTCAGTTCCTCAATCTCTAAATTTTGAGTAATCGTGCTCGCTACCTCCGACAACATTATGAAGTCCAGTCGGCTTAAACTATTTCGAAGTCTATAAAACCTAAGTGCGTCTAGACCCTTAGTACTCTTCCTAGCAATAGATTTCAGACGCATGTACAAGAGGGAAGAGAAGATACCTTATATACTCTAATAGCCGGAATCCTTGCCGAAAATATCGAATCGGATCGAGAGAGAAATTGCGAAATCAAGAAGAAAATTAGCAAAATTGAGTTTCCTAAGATAAAATTAACCTTATATAGGTAAGGATTCAAGGCTGAGTCATCGTCAGGGACACGCGTCCAAACCGGGTTAACAGTTGTCGATCTAACGGCACAGACGACGTCAATAACGGTAATATTACCGTTGGGTAATTAACGTTACATTAGACGAATTTGCTATTTTACCTAATTAACCTTCGACAAAAAGATTTTTAAAATCTTATTGCAATAATCTTTTTAAAATCTTGGGGGCAAACTGTTTGGGTAAAAATCCACGATCGCACGACGACCGACTTTAATCGTAAGATATCTTATTGGACCTTAGTCCTGTATTAAGATAGGGTCCTGAGATAAACCTAATAGACCATCGAACATAAGACAACCTCAGTCGAACGTATATAATTCATTGTCGAACGACATCTTATGTAAGACGTACGACTTATTACTAACGTTAACCTCTGTCGTAAGTTTTCTTATTGATTGCAGGATATCTTCAGTTACCGGATATCTAGCCTACGTTTAAAAAGACCAAGTCCAAGCTCATTAAACAGCAATCAAGACCAAGAATCAATGACATTAAATGTGACATCCGTTACGACCGTTAAAGACCATCAATGACTCGACCGTTGATCAAGAAACTATATAAATCAAGCTAGGAATACATTCGAGGACAACTAAACTACATCAGAGCCTATATAAAGCAATTACTCTACTTTCTAGCAAACAACTGCATATTCTTTGTATTTGACATTCGATCATTGTTGTAAACATTCGACCACCATTGTAACTTTAGGATATCACCCCTGATTGGTGATACATAGTGGAACGTCAACTCTCATTCTGTCGACCGCAGGTTTTTTCCTCCGTCGAGGGGTTTTTCCTGCGTCATCAAATCATTTGTGTCAATTTACTTTTTGTCGCACTATTTATCGAATATTATTCCTTTCTTTCGACGGTTTAGCCTCACAAATTTTACTTATCTATGACTAGTGTAATTTTTTACATTAACATGCGTCACAATACACCGTCATGTCCTCTACGCCCTCGGGGAGCGTCAGAACAGGCGCCTCACACAATTTTCGCCTCAACGTCTCGAACGCCATCTGTTGTTCCGTATCCCAAACATACGACTCATTCTTCTTCGTTAGCTTTGTTAACGATACCGCGATCCAAGAGAAGTCTTGGATAAACCGTCGGTAGTAACCGGCTAAACCCAAGAAACTTCTGATCTTGGTTGGGGTCTTTGGGACCTCCCAATTCATCACAGCCTTGATCTTCGACGGGTCCACCTTGAGCCTTCTCAATTAATAAGATGACCCAAAAATTGAACCTCTTGCAACCAGGAAGCGCACTTGGAGAACTTAGTGTAAAGTCGCTCTCTCCTCAACACCTCGAGCACCTCCCTTAAGTGAACCACGTGATCTTCCTTCGTCTTCGAGTAGATCAAAATGTCGTCGATGAATACAATCACCGACCTATCAAGCATCGTCTACAAACCTGATTCATTAAATCCATAAAAGCAGTTGGGGCGTTGGTAAGACCGAAGGATATCACTAAGAACTCGTAGTGCCCGTATCTGGTTCTGAAGGTGGTCTTATGAATGTCCGCCTCTTTCACCTTAAGCTGGTGATATCGCGAACGGAGATCGACCTTTGAGAACCAAGCTGCCCCCAGTGAAGCTGGTCAAACAAGTCATCAATGCTAGGCAGGGGATACCTATTCTAGATGGTTACCTTGTTAAGCTCTTGATAATCAATGCACATACGATGACTCTCATCCTTCTTCCTCACAAACAAGATCGGTGCACCCTATGGCGAGCTACTCGATCGAATGAACCCTTTCTCCGAGAGTTCCTGCAGCTGGTTAGACAACTCTTGTAGCTCGGGTGGCGCCAAACGGTACGGGGTCCTCGCGACTGGGGCTGATCCGGGTATCAGGTCAATCCCGAACTCAACCTGCCTATTGGGCGGGATGCCAGGTAGGTCCCCCAGAAACACGTCGGGGAACTCACTAACCACCGGTACATCGGCAACTGACAGCTTCCTTCCCTCTGCCTAGTCGATGACTGCATAAGCCAGGTAACCCACGCACCCATGCTGTAGCTACTTCCTCGCTTTCGCGATGGAATAGAACGTTGGCCATCTCTTTCTCCTCTCACCATACACGACGAGCTCTCCCCACTCGGGTTCTGGATACGAACTAGTTGTTCCGCGCAGTTCACCGTAGCCCGATTCTGGAACATCCAATCCACACCCACTACTACGTCAATCCCATTCATGGGAATAGGTATCAGGTTGATTTTGAAAGTCACCCCATGAATCACTATGAAACAGTCTCAGTAGATGTTCTCTACCACCCGAACCTCCTCGGCCGCTATGTCTATCTCTAGAAGACTGGCTAGCTTGCCTCGTTCAAGCTGGAAGTCCTTATAGAACGCATACGACACAAAAGACCAGGTGGCTCCTGTGTCGAAAAGAACTAACGCAAGCCTTGCGTTCACGGGGAAGACGCCTAATTTACACATTAAATGTACAAGCATACACTACATTAAGCACAATAATTCTAACACAGCATCAACAACAATTTCAGTTAATATAAACAAGGAGTACCTGTGACCACGTCCGGTGTCGTCTGTGCCTCCTCGGCTGTCAACTGAAAGGCTCTACCGTGGCTAGTAGTAGATCCACCCTTCTTCCCGATGGCACCGTCGGTAATCCTGAGTGTAGTAAGAGACAGTGCCTGAACTGGTGCTTCTTTAAGCTTCGGGCAATTGGGCTTGATGTGCCAAGGCTGAAAGCAATGAAAGAAAACCTTTGGGGTAGCCCTACAGTCTCGGCTCTTGTGGCCCGGCTTGCCACATACGAAGCACACCGGATCCACCCACCGGCACTCGCCCTGATGGTTGCATCCATACTTAGCACAACCCGAAAATCCTTTCTTGCCATCGCTCCTCAATCCCTTGAGTTTCTTTGCGGGTGCTTGAGTCTACTGAGCTTTCCTCTTGCCCTGTTGCTGCTCCTCCATATACAACTCCCGAGCCCACGCCACCTCAACCATCTGGTCAAAGCTCTTACACATAGCGATGGCCACAACCTCCTTAATGTCCGGCCGCAGTACCCCCATGTAGCAGTACATTTTCATCTTCTCATTGTTGACGTAGTCGGAACAGAACAACGACTTCTCCAAGAATTGACTGGTGATGTCATTCACAGTCTCAATCGTTTGGGTCCGGTCACCCGCTCCTCGATCCGAGGGGCGAACTGCTCCTCAAACAGTTCCTTGAACTGTTCCCATGTCATCTCCCCAATCTGCTCCTGGTGTGGCTCTTGAGGATCAAGCCCCATCAGTCCTTACCTGCCTTGCGAAACAAGTTTACAGCAAACAGTACTTTTGATCCTGCCGGACAAAAGCTTGTGCGAAATGCACCCTCGACCTCCGTTATCCACCTAGCACATGCAATCGGATCCTTCTGTCCGTCATACTGCGACGGCTGACATGCCGTGAAGTCCATATAGGTGCAAGTCCGACTCTAACCCTAACTGGAGCTCCCAGTCCCCATGCTCCGGGCGGTAAAGGCCGCTTCGATCTTCTTATCGAAAGTCTGGGTCAGTTCGTCTTTCATCTGCGCAAACAACCCTGGCAGAATCTGTTGTAGGGTTTCAGTAACTTCCGAGGCAATAATATTCCTAAGATCAAGAGTCTCCTCCTCCTCAGTAGATCGATTTCTCAACACCACCATTCTGAATGTTTTAAACAAAGAAATTTAGAACATCACTTACTTGAGGTCATTCAATCATCCACAACTAGAGTGTCTTACTACACTCCCTAATCATAATTAGTGCTCAAGCAATATCTAATACTAGTCATTAGTGCACATGCAACCCTATAGACTAGATCATATCTGTACCTACATGAACACATAATTCGCACAAGTTGACCTCATAGTCACACCAACCATTTACACATCTAACAGATTTCCGATTGTTGACCATTTATTGAGATTCCTAAGACTTAACCAAATCTAAATCTATACGGGTGTTTATAGTAGTACTATTATTTGGGCCCGTACTACTATAACCAACCAGAAATGATAGTCGGTTTAGGATCACCAGGCAACAATCAAACAAGAACATGCCTAGTAACCCTTCACCAATGTCTCAAAGGTACAAACTTGGTCTTCGTACCATCCTTAAACAACCTCAATTCATAGACTAAGTAGGTAATACACTAATCCATAATCAATTCACAACAATTACTCGACACATATCATGCTCAAAGGTTTCATACAAGGTCTATCATGCATTTCTAACATTCCAATAACTTAACATATCAACATAGCAAGATAACATAAAGTGTTGCTCACCCCGTCTTGAAGCTCCAACTGATAGTTCCAACCCTTTACTATTTCCTTTTTCCCAAAATCTCCTATTTTAAGTCCAACCACACACACACTCGCAAGCGTGTGTGCTGATTCTCTTAAACTCAGGCTCTGATACCAAGTTGTAGCACCATAATTTCAAAAACCAATTTGTAATAAATTTTAAAGGAAAATTTTTTAATTAATAAGAAACATCATTGAGTATCAATCATCCCAATGACTCACAAGGTCTCAAAATGATAAATAACTCAACCCAAAATCTTTAACAAGAAAATGGAACTGTTTTAAAACACAATTATCAGGAAACGTGCTGGAACTATCGCCATCAGAGGAGTTAACCCGGGGCCTTGCCCTTATCCACACCGGAACTAGCACCTAAGGAAAAAGGGAACAACAACGGGTAAGCGAATAATTAGTGAGCAAACACTACATGCAACCTATACCATCACATGCACCCGTACCCATAATAGGTACCACATACACATCACAATCACAATCAATCATACACGTAAAAATATAAACCATTAACCAATATCCGACTCATGAGAACGAAACCATTTATTCCCGCCAGCTTAGGACACGGGTCTGCCCCCACAACTCATCAAGGGCATGTGGAATCCCTAAAACCTCGCCAACTTAGGACACGAGTCTGCCCCCGCAACCCATCAAGGGCATGCGGTGTCCCTTACATGACACTACCATGTCTACACATACATAACAATACAAGTTACACATAGTGTAAACTCACCTGATTGCAACTTAGGGTACTCCTCGGTATCCACATGATGGAATGACGTATCACCTAAGCAATGCAACACACATCAAACCATCAACAACCACCTAACATGAACCCTAGGATTGTTAACCAAAATCCTACTTTTCAAGATCTCATAAGCTAGATAACTCAGA
Organism: Centaurea solstitialis; assembly: GCA_030169165.1. Lineage (NCBI taxonomy): Eukaryota > Viridiplantae > Streptophyta > Magnoliopsida > Asterales > Asteraceae > Centaurea > Centaurea solstitialis. Next base: position 25,462,714 of record CM058046.1, read on the forward strand.
AACAAAGCCAACGGTTCTTTCGGATTCAGAATCGGAGCTCTAACGAGAAAGTTATGGTCGAAACAAAATTACACCCAAAATAGCCTCCTAGCGATCGCTAGGCTCAAAGCTAGCGATCGCCAACCCCCATCGCCACAACAGCTAGCGATCACTAGTGTTTCCACCTAGCGATCGCTAGGTTCGCGAAATTCCCAAAAATCGAATTTTCTTATTTTTAACCTAACTCTATCATACGAACTCCGATTTGGCCGATTCCACTTGCTACTGTTTCGATTTTCAGAGCTCTACAAAACTAAAATAACCATTCTACAATAATCAATGATCACAACCTATCCCCAATAGCGATTTACGACTACCAAACGATTACACAATCCAAACCATAGAGACCGAAATGTAATTTCCAAATTAAAGGGATAAAGATAAATTTTGATAGACCACAATGACAAAAAGTTTAATTCTTTAATTGTAACTACCTCATCTTGGAATCTTGGGTTTATTTTTATTAAATTAATTAACGTAAACGAATAATAATCAATTAGAAAAAAAAACGAGTAGAGTTTGAATTAGAAATAGAAAATAATCAGTTTAACTAAAGTCAAATACTTATAATAGTTATAAGAATATAATATGTCATTAGTTATTTCAATAAAAGAAAAAAATAAATGTTAATGGTCCTATTTAGACCATCCACTATGGTAAATCATTTCGCTAATGAGTCTAATCGCCACATCAACGCTACGTCGGTTTTCCACTATGTTACCCAAAACATCCACTATACCCATCCCAATATTACTCACACATTAAATAATTAATAAGAAAAAGAAAAAAGAAAATTAAAAAGATAAACAAGAGAGAGAGAGAGAGAGAGAGAGAGAGAGAGAGAGATAGAAACAAGAGAGAGAAAGGGGTGAGGAGGGTAGGGTGGGGGTGAAGAGGTAGGGGGTTGCCGATCGGCTTGGCCAAACTGAAGGCATTCAACCTGATGGTAACACCTCGTGTTGCCAACGGACCCGATCAACCCGATGGCTTACCCGATGCCATCGAGTAATGCATAGCGGATGGTCTTCAATTCCGGTGAAGGTTACCTAAAAAACGTGAGAATTTATTATCAACTATCTAACAAGAACCTTATATGTTAAGATGCATCATATCAATTGTCTTCTAAAATACAAGAGCATGAAGGTAAAGATGATTAACCGTTAAGATCCACTTTATACTCTCTTAATAAGATTTTTTTTTATCTAAATGTATAACGTATAAATAATGAAAACAAAATAACTGAAACCTATATTTGATCTTATATCCAAATAAATTTGGTAGGTTTATGTTAAACAACAAAATTGAATGAAGCCTCAAAGCTAATTTGCGCTTGGGCCCTTCAATCATTAAAATATGTTTTTAAGTTGGACCATTGCCCATCTTACGCGTGTTTTTCATATTCGAATCTGCTTTATACTACAAGTCTAAAGAGGATGTTTAACGTTTGTATATGATTTTGACCACCTAATGAAAAAATAATTAGATTTATGTCTAAAGAGGATATGCATACCTACATATAGATGATTTATAAATACATAGATACATAAAAATCTAAAAACAACTTCAATCATTTATAAATATCTATATATGTATATATTACTATCCAAATTAAAAGTTAAAAATCTAAAAACAACTTCAATCATTTATAAATATCTATATATGTATATATTACTATCCAAATTAAAAGTTACTAGGGTTGGTATCGTTTTTCATTTTAAAAATGGTATTTATTAAATGGTACTTTGTAGTTCTTAGAGCATCCACAGTGTGGTTTTTCAAGACTTTTTCAGAGGTTTTTCAAAAAGTAAAAACCTTACTTTGAGGTTTTTCACATAGTGTAAAGGTTTTTCAGATGAAGTTTTTCATGGGTTTTTGCGTCATAGGTCGTAACTGCACGATCTGCTTTTTCAGAGGTTTTTCGTATTTAATCTATTTTAACTTTATAAAACTTTATAAAAATCTCGTATTAATCAGTTATATTTTTATATAAAGTTTTCATATTTAAATTGTATTATATATTAATAAAAATATTAAATTAATTATATATTTTATATATTTAAATAAATGTCTCAAATAGGCGTGTAAACGAGTCGAGTCGAGCCGAGTATCAGGTAGTTCGAGTCGAGTCGTTAGTATCTCGAGTCGAGTTTTATTCGAGTCAAGTTTTGGCCGGGTTCATTTGAGTCGAGTTTTAACCGAGTTTTGACGGAGTCGATTTCGAGTAGCTCGCGGGTTTTCTTTGGATTGAGCCGAGTCGAGCCGAATATCAGGTAGTTCGAGTCGACTCGTTAGTATCTCGAGTCAAGTTTTATTCGAGTCGAGTTTTGACCGGTTCATTCGAGTCGAGTTTTGACCGGTTCATTCGAGTCGAGTTTTAACCGAGTTTTGACCAAGTCGATTTCGAGTAGCTCGCAAGTTTTCTTTGGATTGAGCCGAGTCGAGCCGAATATTAGGTAGTTCGAATCGAGTCGTTAGTATCTCCAGTCGAGTTTTATTCGAGTCGAGTTTTGATCTGGTTCATTCGAGTCGAGTTTTGATCGAGTTTTGACCGAGTCGATCTCGAGTAGCTCACGAGTTTTCTTTGGATTGAGTTGATTCGAGCCGAGTATCAGGTAGTTCGAGTCGAGTCGTTAGTATCTCGAGTCGAGTTTATTGTAGAATTCTTAATGGTCAAGTGTTTATTTATTTTATTGTACATACTTTTAAACATATCGTTTTTTATTTCCATTTTTCATACTTCTATACAATTTTACGATAATATTATTTTTTTGATATAAATAAATACGTATTTGTATAATTTATTGTATTTATTTTTATAAATAAAAATATAAATGATATAAAGTTAAAATGGTGGGACCCTGAAAATTCTGAAAAAGCTTGGATGATGTTTTTCACATAGTGAAAATATGTAGAGGTTTTTAGGTTGTTGGGGTGGTAATAATACGTAAGAAAAAAGCTGTAAAAAAACTATCTGAAAAACCTATACATTGTGGATGCTCTTAGTTCCTATATAAAGATTGAAGGTGTTTCATTATAAATTTTAACTACCATTGAAAGAAGTCTTTAATGATCAAAGCTGTCTTGTTGTATGAGTCATCAAACCAAAAGTGTAGCACTGCATTTACTTGTGTGTTTTTTTTATACAAAGGGAGGGAGGTACACTGTAGTGCCTGTGGCGACACACACTGGATTATACCATAGAAGAAAACGTATAAAAACTTGTACATTATCACAACCATATTTACCACACCATACTCCCTAACTCTCTACTCCTCCACTCACACTGATCTGCTACAATCGGCTCCACCGAACCCCACTCTTCGATTCTCAAGATCAAATTCTACCCATTGATTTTGTTGATGAAAATTCCCTATAATGTTACTTGGTACCCCTAATCTTTCCGACCGTCCGATCCCCAAGCAGCTGATCCCACGGCCCACGTCATCCAACATCCTCTCTTTTGGTATCACTACTTGCACCCCCACGGTAAACTCCAACACCATGTCCCCTATCAACCGTCCGATCTCCATCGAGTTCCCATTGAAGCACAAATCCAACGATCCACGATACACGTACCCTTTTCTCACTCTTCGTCCGGCTGTTCTCAAAAGAAGAGGTTTTGATAAATCTCAAACAATAGGGACCAAAATCGAAACTTAGTCCATTATTTTAATAATTATTTGCTTTTCGTGGGTTTTGTAGGGTAGTATAATTATATCATTGAAGTGAAGGTACTAGGTGGGCATGTAAAAAGCCCAAGCCTTTTTTAGGACTTTAGGCTGAAAAAGTTAAAGGATCGATTAAAGTCTTGGTATGAAAAAACCAATCAGTGTCCTACTTTTTACATTCAAAACCCAGCCCATTTCGGGTTCAAAATTTCTTTTCTTTTTTTTTGGCCTAAATAGTCTTGGAATATCTCTTAACGTAGGTGAAGGTACCAATGACATGTTTACTAAAATGGAACGGAACGGATACATGAGATAATACTAAGGTTGGATTTAAACAAGAATAAAATCGAAACTCAAAAAAAAGGGAAAAGAAACATTACTATAGATGACCTGTTTTTTACATGTGGTACAAACATTTTCGTGTTATCTTATATTGACCATATTCTTGTTTGAATCTTACTAGTTACTGGTCTTGCTCTATTTGTTTAAAAATACAACATTTGACATCCTATTTTTAAGCGCCTGATTCTAGCTTGTTTATATATTTACTACCATAAAATTTGAACATATGAATTTACTCTTGACGACGTGTTATAGTTTTGGGCTATGTTTGGCAAACTAGCTGATAAGGTAGCTGATGACTGATAAGGTAGCTGATGCATAAGATGCATTTGGCAAAAACTAGATAAGGTAGCTTATAATTGTAAAATGACAAAAAACGACATGTTTAAAAATTAGTAATGTAAAAAGTAGTAGAAAGGTATATTTGGAATAAAAAATAAATAAAAAGTCTCATAATTACAATAAGTCACCAAAACGCTACTCAAAGGCATTGTGTGGTAAAAATAAGTTAGCTTATAAGTCAGGTACATGTTTGGATGAACCATAAGCTAGCTTATAAGGTAACTTTTTGAAAAACTAGTCTTACTAACCTTTTGGTGACTTTATGGAACTTTTTATTTTTTTATTCCAAATATACCCTTGATAAGTTTTATACTACTAATTTTCAAACATGTCCCTTTTTGTCCTTTACGGTCATTAGCTACCTTATTAGCTAGTTTTTGTCAAACGTAACTTATTCATCAACAAGCTTATAAGTTACCAGCTACCTTATCAGCTAGTTTGCCAAACATAACCAAAGTAGCTTTTCAAAAAGCTAGCTCATAAGCTAGCTTATGGTTCATCCAAACATGTATCTGACTTATAAGCTAGTTTTTTTTAACTAAACAATGCCTTTGAAGTACCTCAACCATGTTTGATTGAATAATTGAGTCCATTATTGGTCCGTTTGATACGAAATTCCCAAATACTTTATTTTTATGTAAGATATATTCATATCAATGTATCTTATTTTTGTTCCATTCTAATGAAATTTGGTGATATAAATGTTTGATATGAAAGACAATTACAAGAAAGAAAAAAACATGATTATTCAAGGGTCAGCATCAAAATTTGGTACTTTCACGAGTTATCAAGATTTTTAACCATCTTCAACTCCATCATTTTAATTTCATAAATTCATTTTGTTTTATTATGTGGCATTATTTGGCGTTTTATTTAGTGTAACATTCACATGTTACAGGAAGAGTCCAATCCTTCGTTATGATTAATAGCTTATGTTTTACGAAAAATCAGAAGTATGTTTCAGTGTTACTTACACACAAACACACACAAGTTCAAATCTGATTACGAATGTGAGGATTGTTGAGATCGTGCCATGTGGCATATTCACTTTGGATAATCACATGTATTTATTCAGAGTGAATAACACGACATTCAGTGTTATTCAGAATAAATGATGTTGAATGATAGAAAATGATTATTATTCACTCTGAATAACACTAAATGTAGTGTTATTACTCTGAATAATACATGATTATTTAGAGTGAATATGTCACGTGACACGCTCTCGGTTGTTCCCACGTTCGCAATGAAAAATGAATATTCATTTGAAGCTGACCCTATATATATAAGGGGGAGGGAAAAAACCTAAAAGAACTTAAAATTGAGGAACACCATTGTAACTCTTCTTCTTGACTATATGCAATGGTGCATAGAAGTAAACTAAGTTATTTTTTGGTTTTTATGCATGTATGCATTATGCAGATGTGCATATGCACGTGTACATTTAACAAATTGGGAAACAAAATGAAATAAAAAATTTAATAAACTAGATGAATAATACAGTATTCAGCCTGAATGTGTATTATTCAGTCTGAATATTGTAGTCTGTATTATTCACCTTGAATAACGCATAATAGTCAGCCAATTTGAATAGTCCTGTATTATTCAGACTGAATATGAGCTGAATAGGACACGTAGCGTGCTCTCGATTGTCCTTACTTTCGCAATTAGTTTCTATTTGAACCTATTATTCTAAATTTAAATCTTGAACCATATAGCAAACTAGAAGAGGTTTCAAATACAACCTAAACTCTATATATCGTACAAACCAATTACAAACCTTAATTTTGTGTGTTGTAAATTTTTTAGAGAGCTACCAGATCGATCAATTGCAGAAAAGATTGAGGGTACTTTTGATACTGATTTAATATGACATTGAGTTGATAATCTACATAGACGGTTAAAATTGATTGTAACGATTTTGATGATATGTGTTTGAAATGACCTATAACAAACTATGACAACTAAGTCTTAGGGTAAATGTATAAAAAGTAAGGTATAAAAGAATACATGGGTCATATGATATATCACCTGAGAAAAGGACATTTCATTTGTGATATATCACAAACCAAAAGATGGTCGACACGAGTAACTTGTGTTAATTCCACAACACTTGTTCTTCACGAGATAACCCCACATTGCTTTTCCACTTCCTTTTTCAGTCTTCATCATCAAAGAGACATTTAAAACTTAGTTAGATCTACATTGATATGTCTCTTTTAATTATTGAATTTATTCTTGTAAATAAGTTTTGAATGATAGTGTTACCAAACATGACACTTTTTAAAGTATGGCGTAAATGGAAACTTTTACAAGCACTAGTGGCCAACTTCGATTATGTTAGAGCGTCAGTGTATATTTATCTGATTGATGACTTTGGCAAATTTTTACGGAAATCATTGTTGCACATAGTTTTTAAATTGGTAACTTTTGATCTGAAAAATGTAAGCTTATATTTGTTTATATGATAGTTTTAGCGATTTGCTAGACAATTTACTATATAAGATTAAACTCAATATGTTTAATTTATTCTTGACAAGTATTTGAATAAAAAAGTTCACAAATTCCTATCAACAACGACTTTAAAGCTCATGACAATTGTTCTAGCCTAATTTTTTTGTTTGTTTGTGGTTTAATGGAATCGGAGACTTATTTGCTTAAAAGTATATTACCAAAAATGAAATGAAAGAATAATATCTCTAACATCTTTAATAAATAGAACATGTTAATCATTTTATTTATAGATACACAAATAAAAAACGGTGTAGTGAAACTAGACAAAAGTTTAAAATAAATTATAAAAATCGTTCGTTTGATTTAGTAAAACTTTTGTTTTCATCCATACTCACTAAATTACTCGGTACCCTATTATTTTTATTTAATTATGGTTTCCGTTTTTGGCCTTAACGATTTTATTGCGCTAAAGGTCTCGTCCGAAAACAATTTGATGATTTAACGTAATAAAGTTTGTTTTACTTTTTAGGTAACACTATAATAAGTTTTTTTTTTCTTATTTAACGTAACACGCATTCATTTTTGTTTCTTCTTTCTTACACTTTCTAATGGTAACTAGTAACTTTGTGATTATTAATGAAGTGGATGTCAAGTTTTTAAGTTATATTGTACCTTTTAATAACATAATAATATACCATATCAAAATTAATTGATGGGGGTTCCATCGGGTATGCGAGGGCTGTGATACGGAGGCAGCGGGTTTCGTCTGCGGGCTTGGCAACGGGTTTGGAAACCTGTAAGCTACCAGCCCTCTCTATCTCTTTCTTTCTCTCTTTCTCTTCACTTAATTCTTTCTCTCTCTCTTAAAATATATATAGTTAAAAGGTTGAGGTAGTGAAGGCTTGTGAGTCTTCTATTGAGTGCTTGATGAGAATATAAGAGTAAAGTTGATGTGATACTCATATGGCAGTGAGGGTTGTGAGGGCTAATGAGTTATGCTACCAATAGCCTTATAGGATGAAAATGAAATTCATTTATCGGGTAAATAGGTACTAAATATGAAGAACATAATGTTTGTTATTTTAATTAAGAAAAATAGAAATAAAAAATATTAAAACCTTATAATACATCAATTAAGAAAAATAATTTGTTTTTGCACCAAATAAGAATCAAGAAAAACCTTGTGGAATTTCAATGTGTCTTGAGTAGCAAAAACTTCTTTTTGCAATATTTTATGTTACTCGGTTTTATCTATAACATTTACTTTCATATATAACTAAACACTACTAAATATTTAAACTGTTTTTAATTGAAAATATTTCAATTAAATTCAACATTCAGATAAATATTAACGATGGTTACAAGGTAAATACGAAATTGAATTTACAAAAAAACTACCAAATTTCTTGAAATAATTAAAGTTAAAACATATTGTACTATCATTAGTTGTAAACAAGTGGTGGCTTCATTATTGTGGTCCAAATTTTGTGTTAAATTTTTGTAAAAAGATGACTGAAGAAGTACAAGCCAATCTGGACTTCCCAACTTCAAGTATAGGCATGTTTTATCTTGGTCCACAATATTTAAAACTTACTTTATGACTATTATCTTCAAGTAAAGATGCCAATTGGTGAGCTCTTTATTTTATTTTTTCCTTTTTAAGTAATTATTACGTTCGGGCCAACTTAAGACATACTAACTAATTTTTTTGGTGGTAACAAATGTTTTGGAGTCATCACAGGCTTGGACGGACCTATGTCAATGCTTACAGTAGCATGTACCATTGTTTCATTCCTCATCGTAGTGTAACAAAATACAGGGTCGTGAAAGGTGCCACCGTATAAATCTGTTGTGTGCCACCATATATATATATATATATATTGAAACTGCAATAAAGACGCAAGATTCCTTTGGTCGAGTTGGTTACTTCCTTACTTTTCAAATGCTCTTGGGTTCAAGTTCCATTGAACAAATTTTTTTTTCTAGATTTTAGCTTTTAATGTTTTATTGTGTTACAAAAATAGTACTGCTTGTAACAAGATTCGAACTTGACACTTCATATATGAAAATCAATGGACCAATCACCAAACCAACATATATTTTATGAAATATTTCTCTACATAAGTTTCTTATAATTAAATTGTGTCACCGTTTGAAAAAATTTCTAGGTCCGCCCATGATCACAGGTGAACCTTTATGGACACAACGATTTTACCAATGCTTAATTTCGAACATGGAGAAAATGAGATTTTCACTGCATTCTTATAAACCTTATTGATGGGTCAAAATTTAAGTGGTTTGTGTTTTGTTATTTTCATGTTATATCATATTTTGTTACAACTCACATTAGATATTTTATCACTTTAAGTAAATATGATGAGAGGTTTACTTTGAGAAGTTACTCAAAAAATATTACAAAAGAAAAAGGCAATTGCTAAATACCCGACTTTTACCAAATACACCCAAAAAGTGAATGCGTCATACACACATATCAACGTCAAAGGCTACTTTTTCAATTCCCGATGCTACTTTTTCAATTCTCGATGCACTTTTTGGGTGCATATAGCAACCCCCAAGAAAAAGACCTGGCTGAATATGTCTCATCTAAAAATAGGTCTAATCGTCAAAAGATTAAAAGAAAAAAAATTAAATATGTATAAAACTAAGAGAAAATAATTATTATAGTCAAAATGAATAAATCATTTCACCTCCTACCCATTCTCTCCCTCCGATTACAATTTTACCCACCGGTCCGCTATTTTCCGGCCGCCAACCGGGGCCGGCGGTCGCCATCCGGCGAAAAGAAAGATTCCGGCAAAAAATTGAGTAGGCCGCCAAAAACCCACTCTCTATTGGCGACCCACTCAATTTTTTATGTATGTATATATGTGTATATGAAGGTTGCCATGCATCCATCCACCAATAGAGGATGACCCATCCACTAATAGAGGCTCATCCACCCACCAATAGAGGCTCACCCATCCACAATATAGGCTTAACCATCCGCCAAAAATCCAGTCTTCAATAGCGGCCGGATCTTGGCGGGTCGGTGGGTAGAACTGCAAACAAAGAGAGGGAAAGGATAGCAGGTGAAACAATTTTCGGCTTTTGGCTATAATAACTATTTTCTCTCTAAAACTAATTTTTAATAAATGATTAGGTTAGTTGTTCGTTAAAAAGAAATAACGAAAAGATGATGCGGTGTCAAGGCATCCTTCTTTCCACATTAATGTTGATATGACATTTGATAAGGATTTTCCAATTTAAAAACGAAATTATGTTATATAATTTTTTGTGAAAATATAATTTTTTATAGGATCATATATTGTTATTTTCACCTCCCTAAATTATGGTGTTTATTCTGGTTGTTTGTTAATAACTAGTTGATAAGCCCGGGCTTCGCACCGGGTTTATCAACAATAGCTATCGACACTAACATATTTCAGTCAATATACTATGTATGACTAAGGCTTTGTTTGGCAAGTATAAGCTAGCTGAAAAGCTAGCTTATAAGCTAGCTGAAAAGCTAGCTTATAAGCTAGTCCATCCAAACATGTACCAGGAAGCTAGCTTATCAGCTAGCTTATAAGCTAGCTTTTTGAAACGCTACTTTGAGTAGCTTATGAGAAGCTTATTGTAGCTTTTTCCAATTATACCCTTATTAATATTAATTATTAAATTCAAATATACCCTTTTTGGTCATTTTACATACTCATAAGCTAGTTTTTGCCAAACATAATTTGTTCAACAGCTAGCTTATCAGCTACTAGCAAGCTTATCAATCAACAGCTAGCTTATCAGCTATCCGCTAGCTTATCAGCTACCAGCTAGCTTATAAGCTACGCTTGCCAAACATAGCCTAAAACGTAAAATGAAATATAAAAAACTAAAAGATATAAAGTGAATAAATATTATAAGTTTAGGGGGCTGACATGTAAGTTTAAAGGTGGGTAGAAGATTCGGGTCGGTTGGAGCGTATATATATATCGTATATAATAAAATAAATACACGAAAAAAATTATTCAATATTAGGCTCATTTTGATCTTATCGACAATACGATTATAATGGTGCAGTTTGTTTACATTAAAACGTATTTTTTTAACATATTTTAGATCGTATTGACGATACGATTATAATGGCGTAATTTGTTAAAAATTAAAACGTATTTTGTTAACATGTTCCAACCAATATACGATATATGAATAAAACATAAAATGAAATATAGAAAAATAAGGTATAAAGTGAATAAATATTATAAGTTTAAGGCGCTAATATGTGAATTTGAAAATGGGTATAGTATTCGGGTCGGTTGGAGCTTATATATAGTATATAATAAAATAGTTACATAAAAAAATATTCAATATTAGGCTTATTTTGATCGTATCGACGATACGAACATAATGGCGTAATTTGTTAAAATTAAAACGTATTTTTTAACGTCATTATGCCAATACACGGTATATAACTAAAACGTAAAATGAAATATTGAAAAGTAAAATGTGTAAAGTGAATAAACCTTATACGTTCTAAGTTTATGGGGCTAATATGTAAATTTGAAAATAAATATAGGATTTGGGTCGGTTAGAAGTTACAACGTATATATAGAATATAATAAAATAACTACGTCAAAAAATATTCAATATTAGGCTCATTTCGATCGTATCGACGATACGAATATAATGGCGTAATTTGTTAAAATTAAAATGTATTTTTTTAACGTTTTTTAGCCAATACACGATATATGACAAAAACGTATAAAAAACGTAAAATGAAATATTGAAAAGTTAAAGGTATAAAGTGAATAAACCTTATAAGTTGAGGGGGGCAAAAGTGTAAAATAGGAGATGGGTCATGGCTGGAAGACGCGCGGGTATAAGGGCGAGTCAAGGCCGGGTCACCCGGCGGGTTTGGGTAAAAAATGAGAGAGGAAAGGATGGGTTTGGGTCGCGGGTCGGGTCGGGTCGTGGGCGGGTCGAAGTTGGGCCGGGGCGCTTGCTCTTTGTATATATTAGATAATTTCTATTTGGCATTCATAATATACTAAGTTATGATTTTTATCCTTAGACCATTAGTATTCGACCTTTCTGAGCCCACTGTTACATGTGCATCACATTAACTTTTTCGTAAACTCACTATAAGCCTTCTAGAAGCGTCTTTCTTAGTACCCGAACTCTTCAAATTAAATATCCAATAGATACATATTTTAAATAAAAAAGGAAGAGAGAGAGAAGAGTGTAGAGAGAGATAAAGAGAAAGCATGAGAGAGAGAGAGATGAAGTTGTTGCTTCAACGGTGTGGCCACACCGCTCATGTTAGCCACCGCCAGCCCGCCGGCACCGTACTAAAGCCCGCCAGCGTGGAACCCGTCGAGCCCATATCGCCGCTATTTATTCATATCATTTAATATAGGGTTATGTTCACCAGAGTGTATTCAACTTGTCACCAAAAGTTATTGTATGTACTGGACTTCAAAAAATCCCTTTTGACGTATCAGACTTTAAAAAACTACCCTTTAACGTATCAGGTTACCTGCTAAACAGGTAGCCTGTAATTTCATTGGTTTCGATTAATTTTTTAATAACTTCAGGTTGTTAAAGGAGATTGATGAACATTATAAACAAACCCAGATATGAAAAACATGAAATGAAGGAGATGAAGAAACCTATGGATGAAGAACATGAACAAACCCAAATTAGGGTTAAATCCCTTTTCGAAATGCAACAAACTGATAGCATTCCAACAACTTAACCCACATTCAAACAACAATTTAGGGACAAACAAACAAATTGCCCTAAATTTTATTTCAGAATTAGAAAAAACACTTGAAGAAATTGAATCAAATAAAACCAAAATCAAAGGCATTTGAACCTCAAACAAAACCAAACTCCCCTAAGATTTTCATACTTTTATCACTTGAAACTCAAAACCCAATTACTTCTTCTCCCACTGAAATTAACCAATCTTGGAGAACGATTTGCGGTGGGTGAACAATGAAATCATACCTTCAGATCTGGAAATCGGACCTTCACAAAGAGAAATCGGACCCGAGTTTTCTTCGATCTGGTCTAGTTCGAACCGAGATGAATGCTCGATGGTGATGTCTATGGCTTAGGGTGTAGATAGAAGGTGGTAGTGACGGCGGTTGACGGTGGTGACGGAGGCCGGTGGTGGTGACGGCTAGTGGTGACTCTGGTTGATATAGGCGACGATGTGCCTTCTGCCTCTTTCTGCTGGAGGCTGTGGTAAAGGTGATGATGGCGACGTTGTGGTAGATCGGCGGCCGGCGGTGATGGCGGCGCTGGTGGTACCGGTGGCCGGCGGCTGACGTTGGTGACTGTTGTTTGTGGATGAAGATGTTGGGTTTAGGGTTCTTTCTTCCTGGAAATCGCAAGGAAGAAGATGATCAGGTCATTTTTTATTTAAGTTAATTTGCAATTATTTTAAAACACATAAATACACCTCATCATCCAGTCAGCTGCCATGTCATTAAAACCGGTACCACGTCAGCAGGTAACCTGCTATAACAGGTTAGATACATACAATAAAGTTTTCCTAAAGTTTGATACGTCAAAAGGTTTTGAAGTCCAGTACATACAATAACTTTTGGTGACAAGTTGGATACACTCTGATGAACATAACCCTTTAATATAAAGGATTGAAACAATAAAAATTGGTAAATCATAGAGATAAATTATAATAACAAAAACAACAATCAATTACAAGGCTATAGAGACGGAAATGTAATTTCTAAATTACAGGGACAAAAATAAATTTTGATAAGCCACAATGAGAAAAAGATAATTTCTTTAATTGTAACTACCTCATCTTGGAATCTTGGTTTATTTTTGATTAAATTAATCAACCTAAGTGAATAATAATCAATTTAGAATACAAAAGCGAGTAGAGTTTGAATTAGAAATAGAAAATAATAAGCTTAAGTGAAGTCGAATACTTATAATAGTTATAAGAATATGACATCGGGTAAGCTATTGGGTTGATCAGGTCCGTCGGCAACAATACAACACCGATCAACCTGATGACTTACCTGATGTCATCTGGTAATGCATAGCGAATGATCTTAATTTTAGTGAATAGTTAAGGTTAGCTAAAAAGCGTGAGAATTTATTATCGACTATCTAATAAGAACGGATACACCTTATATGTTAAGATGCATCAAATCAATTGTCTTTTAAAGTACAAGAACATGAAGCTAAAGATAATCAAACGATTTCATACTTTTCTAATAAGATTTTTTGTCTAAATATATAACATAATGAGAAAAAATATACAACTGAAACCTTTATTTGATCTTATCTCCAAATAAATTAGGTAGGTTTATGTTAAACAACAAAAATGAATGAAGCCTTAGACTATCCACATTCACAATCTTAACCAATCCAATCTCAAATTAAATTATTATTTTCTCTCTCATCCACCTCATAAAATTCAATCCCAATCCAATCTCAAACTTTTACACTCCAACCACAATCTTCTACAATCCAATCCAATCCAATTTCATCTATTATATTATTTTATAAAAATTATATTTTTTATTTTTATACATATAATCATTATTTTTTAATTATAAATATATTTTGAAACATAATTATAATTGAAAGAAAGTAGCGAGATAACAATAGGATTGAAATGAAAAACCCGACCCGTCGGTAGTAAATTTTGAAAACCGAACCCGACCCGCGACTTAGCGGGTTTTTCAGGTCACGGGTTGCTTGGGTATCGGTTTTCTCGGTTTCGGATCATATGGTTCGGTTCGATTCTTCGATTTTTCGGTTTTTTTTAACACCCCTAAAAATATTTCAATATTGGTCTCTATTTGTAGGGAATTGAAAACCATGAATTATGATATATTTTTTATTTTTTAATTTATTTATAAAAGTCTGATTTTTAATTAAATAAGATTTTATTAAGAAATATAAAATAGACCAATGAAAATGTGACACTTGTCACATGGATATATAAAATAAGCAACAATCTTGGATTGTTGCACGATCAAGTTCGCTGGAGATCGTTCGCCAAAAATGATTTTTTCTTTTTTTTAAAAACCTTTTTTTGTCTTTTACTTAAATTGAGATCGGTTGAGTTCGTGATTGTGGGTGGTCTTAAGGCTAATTTGCGCTTGGGCCCTTCAATCATTAAAATATGTTTTTAAGTTGGACCATTTCCTATCTTACGCGTGTTTCTCATATTCGAATCTGCTTTATTTTTCTATAAGTCTAAAGAGGATGTTAACGTTTGTATATTATGATTTTGACCACCTAATGAAAAAATATTTAGATTTAAGTGTCACTTGTTAAAGGTTTTTTTTTTAATAAGTACTTATCTTTACATTTTATTACGCTCATTTGTCTTGCTAGGTAACATTTTCAATCATTAGATTTAGTTTTATCTTTTATTTACCGAATTTGATCATCAATTCTTATTATACCTCTTATCAAATAAGATTATCAATCCTTGCCATATTTATTTTATAAGCTACATAACACCTGATAATTGCTCACATGGAAAGCATTTAGATTAATGCACACACATATAATTAGATTTAATATTGATATACAAAAAATCTATATTTTTAATATTATTTTCAATGTTAAATTTATGCAAAAATACTTCACTATAAATATGAATATCATATGATTTTGTTCAAGTTCACGTTTAAGTCAAAATTACAAAAAGTTAACAAACATAGAAATAATCTAGTAAAAACGTTCATTTGGACACTATGCATATAATTATATATAAGTCTATAGAGGAAAGTTTAAATGTGAACCACTTTTTGGTTGTGAACGTGAGGACAGCCGAGAGTGCGACACGTGGCGGCTTTGAGTGTGGTCCTCCCCTTTAATTCAATGCTCTCCCATGAATCGCGCCTAGTCATCCACCGTGGATCTGACGTGGCGCCTAGTCATCTGCCACGTGTCGCGCTCTCGATTGTCCTCACGTGCACAACCAAAAAGTGGTTCACATTTGAACCCACCCCTAAGCCTATATATATATATATATATAGAGAGAGAGAGAGAGAGAGAGAGAATTAGAAGAAAGTTCAAATGTGAACCACTTTTTCATTGTGAACACGAGGACGAATCTCAGCCACTCATCCGGTCAATAAAGATGGCTTTGACCGGTCCTCCCCCTTTTAATAATCTCTACCCTTCCATGAATCGCGTCAATCCTCCGTGATCACGTCCATCATAACCGAAGATGTGACTGAGATTTGTCCTCACAGTTCACAATGAAAAAGTGGTTCACATTTGAACCCACCCCTATAGAATTATATGTATGTATGTATAGTCTATCCAAATAAAAAGTTACTAGAGTTGGTTTAGTTTTTCATATTTTAAATGTTTTCATTGAATGGTAGTTCCTAGTTCCTATATAAAGATGGATGGTGTTTTCATTACAAAAATTAACTACCATTGAAAGCAGTCTTTAATGATCAAAGCTGTCTTGTTGTATGAGTCATCAAACCAAAAGTGTAGCATTGCATTTACTTGTGTTTTTTTATACAAAAGGTACACTGTAGCGCCTGTGGCGGCACACACTGGATTATACCATAGAAAACGTATAAAAACTTATACATTATAACAACCATATTTACCACATGTTGACCCACCCACACCATACTCCCTAACTCTCTACTTCACTCACTCACTCACACTGATCTGCTACAATCGGCTCCACCGAACCCCACTCTTCGATTCTCAAGATCAAATTCTACCCATTGATTTTGCTGATGAAAATTCCCTATAATGTTACTTGGTACCCCTAATCTTTCCGACCGTCCGATCCCCAAGCAGCTGATCCCACGGCCCACGTCATCCAACATCCTCTCTTTTGGTATCACTACTTGCACCCCCACGGTAAACTCCAACACCATGTCCCCTATCAACCGTCCGATCTCCATCGAGTTTCCATTAAAGCACAAATCCAACGATCCACGATACACGTACCCTTTTTTAACTCTCCTTCCCGCGGTTCTCAAAACCTCTTCTTTTATCTTATTATACGCCCCGTCCACTAAATACGTATATTCAGTGCCCGAGTCAATCATTGTTTGACCGGACCCACCCGCGTCCGGTCGAAACACTGATCTCGATATATTTAATCTTTTCCCACCGATACGGATCCCTTCCATGGTGACGGTGTATGCAAAGGGGTCGAAGTTCGGGGAGCGTTGACTCTCGGGAAAAGTCAAAATGTCGATATATTTAAACGTCTTGGAATACGGGTTTTGACCGAGGTAAAACGCTCCCGTCGGTTTTACCTTCGCGTTATTTTGGCGCACGGGGGTACAATACGAAAACTTTGATATTTTAGCCTGGGAGACAAACGACAACCGTCCGAGGTTCATCCCCAAAATACCCTCGGCCTCGTCAGAGGCCGTGGCGCACCCAAGCGCCAGAGGCGGGGTGCTCTGGGTCCGGGAGAACGCGATTTTCTCCCGGACCAAATTGCCCTCGGCCAGTGTCCCGTCCGCGTAGAAGTACGAGTAGTGGCAGAGGCGGTTCTGGTCACAAGTGGTGGGCAGGGTAAAATCGGGAACCCGCGGCTTGCAAATCGGGTGGTTGCAAGGGAGGATGGAGAAAGAAGAGGAGAGGGAAGGATCAAACGACGTCGTAGGGGTCTTGTTGTGGCACTGGATCCATGATAACTGACTCCCGGTGTCCAAAACCATCTGCTGCGTCTGCGGTGGAGTTCCGATCGGTAGCGAAACGATCAGCGCCATCGAATACTTGAACGATAACCGGTGATTCGACGATGGCGATTGAATT
Source organism: Centaurea solstitialis (assembly GCA_030169165.1). NCBI lineage: Eukaryota > Viridiplantae > Streptophyta > Magnoliopsida > Asterales > Asteraceae > Centaurea > Centaurea solstitialis. Next base: position 25,480,350 of record CM058046.1, read on the forward strand.
TTTTTCGATGAATGAATTAGCTTGGATGCAGCAGATTGATGGGATAAGGGAAGGTAGGATAGAGAAAAAGAGAGAGAGTTGTTGTTTGATTGTGTAGAGAAAGAGATAGAGTTGCAAAAGAAGATGAAGATTAAGAGGATGGAATTGGAGATGGAAGAAGCCATGGATGGTTTTAGTGAGTTATGAGTATGGTTAGAATTGAGAGTAAGGGAAGAAGGTGAGATATGGGGGGGTTTATATTTGAAACAAAAAGGGGGACAAGAGTAGGAAAAGAACAATACAGAGCCGAAAGAAGGAAGCAAAACGCGTTTTTAAAAAAATAAATTTGTTTTTTGAGAGTGAGGAGAGATATAGTTGGGTTGGGTGGTTGGGTATTGCTTGAATTTCAGTCATGCTATGCTTTTATTCTTTTATTCTATTTCCATTTCTAAAGTCTTATTTATACCATTCTTTTCTAAAAACTTAGTAACTTTGTTTAGTCATTGTTTGGTAAACATACATAGAGGGAGGTTCATACGAAAAATATAACTTTTTAAGAAAAAATCAGGAGCAATTTCAACTATTCATCTTGATCAACAAATGCGGCTTTGACCAGTCTCCTCCTTTAATAATCTCTATCCTTCTATGAACCGCGTCAATCCTCCGTGATCACGTCTACGGTCCATCGTAACCGCAAGATGAGTGGCTAAGATTGCTCCTCACTTTTTCTTAAATTGACATGATTCTCGTTTGAACCTTCCCCAACATAAATAAGGTGGTATAAGGTAGTTTATTTTTTGTGTAACCATAAGGTGGTGGCATACTCGCAAAAAGACTTAGGGGAATATGGTGGAATATTTCATCCATCCAGGTCCGAATCCAGGCGTGCATATCTTGTGGCTAGGTTTAGTCTCTGTTTATGTAAAAAATTACACAACTCGATGTCGAACAAAACTTGTGTGAGGCTTAACCGTCGAGAGAAAGAAATTACAATCAATGATAAGTGCGGAAAAGTAAAATGAGACAAATAATTTGATGACGCAGGAAAAACCTCACGACGGAGGAAAAAACCTGCGGTCGACCTAAAAGATAAGTCGACAGAGCACTATGATCACCAATCAGGGGTGATGTCCTTCAAGTATACAGCTTTGATCGTACGATTACAACTGAGAAAACTATGAAATCGAATGTAAATTACAGATGATTCGCTAGAATAATGATTATAGAACTTGTGAGCTTCGGGTAGAACTTCGTGTCCCAAAATACTGGCTTGATCCTTCTTATATAGTAGCTTGAAAATAACGGTCCAACGGTATTGTGGCTCATCAATGATTGAATTGTAACCGTCCAACGTTATTGTCTTCAATTAATGCTCGGAGAGTAACTGTCCAACGGTACTGTTGAGAATTAATGTCCAGATTGTAACCGCTGCTAGAATCTTGCTTGTAACGGTCGTTCTTTGATGCTGTCGAACGATACATAACTTACGACTTGTTCGATGTAGTGATGATCTTCGACAAGCATAGCATAGTACTCAATTTCCGATTTCCTCAAAGGTGAACAATTGTTGGATATTATAATCAGCTTGCCTGCATAAAGGATATAAACTTCATATATTTATTCGTTAGTATCGTCGTACGTTCATTGTCGTTATCGTTCGACTTATCCGATGTATTCGTTCGATGTTTAATGATCTTTGTTCGATAGTTCTTTTAGGCTTTATTTCAGGACCTTATCTTAATACAGGACTATCGTCCTAATATTTATCTTATGACTATAATCGATTGTCGTGCGATCGTAGATTTTTACCCTAACAATTTGCCCCCAAGATTTAGAGAATAATTCTATTTTATCTAAATCTTTAATTCGCTGGTCAAAGAGTAAAAATACGTTGTCTAACGGTCGAATAGACGTTTGGAAATATAGCCGTTATCTAGCCGTTAGCCTGAACGCGTGTCTTCTAACGGTTATCTGGCGACGCGTGGCACGATTATCCCTGATGACTCATTTGATTCAGTTACTATAAATAAGGCGTTTGATAATTAGAAAAGATTTTACAAATCTTCTTAATTTCCAAATCGATTTTGCGAGATCGTAGTCTGACCTTATTTTCGGCAAATATTTCGTGCGACTAGGCTTTTATAAGGTACTTTTTCCTCTTTGTTTCATGCGTTTGAAGTCTTTAGCGAAGAAGAGTAATAGAGGTTTAGAAAACTTTAGGTTTACTCGTCTAAAAAATAGTTTAAACCGATTAGATTTCATCATGTCGTCGGAGGTTAAGAGTTCGATCGCTGAGAGCTTAGAAGTAGGAGAATTAAGAGAATTAGCTGGGTTACCAGAGAATGCCTTTGTGAGGGTGGCCGGAGAGATCCGTCCAGCGGATGCTCCAAAGGGTTTCTTTGCTCTTTTTGAGTATCCGTTCAAAGTCGGATTTCGATGGCCATATTCTCCTTTGGCAAGAGCTTTTATGACTCGTTTTGACGTGTCTCCGGGACAGCTAATGCCCCAATTCTGGCGAGTCATCTTGGTGATCGAACGGGTGACCAAAGATTGGGGTCGTCGTGCGTTCTCTGTGGATGACCTTCTCTCTGCTTACAACGTGACTAAACTGCCCTACAACCGTTATGGGTTGTTCCCTAAGGGTAGGAATGACACCATGCTCGTTCATCGCACACAAGTGAATGATCGAGGGTGGAAGTCTCGTTACGTCTTCGTCCAGACGTCTTCGGTCTCCGACGAGTCTTGGGTTGTTCCTGAGTGGAACTCGAATGGTAATTTAGGCGTCTATCTTTATTTTTATACGTTTTTTACATGATTTTGATGACTAATCGCCTGTTTTCTTGCAGTTGTTAACTTCACGTTTGAGACGACTGAAGAGTCCAGCGAGTTGATCTTACACTTTCTGAGTTATAGTGTGACGGATCGTACGTATAGAACGTCGAAGGGCGGCGAAGAGAGCGACATTGAGCCTGAAGTGCAAATCATCGAGGAGAAAGATATGGAAGGTAAACATCGTACGTCAATATCTTGGTTTGTATTAGTTTTGTTTGATTTTAACTTTGTTTTTCTGTGTAGGTTCAGCTTCCAAGAAGGCGTCGACGATGGAAGCAGCTGCTCGTGCTGCCAAAAGAAAAGCTGCCGCCCAGGAGGTTCAAGTGGCTAAACGTACGAGATCGTCGTACGTTCCTGTGGATACCCCACCTAAGGATGCCAAGCGAAAGGCTGAAGGTGGTATAGAGGCTATTCCTGTTAGCTTCGCCCCACCTGCAAAGGGGGAGGGTGCATCGAGTCAGCCTGCGTCGAAGGTCGACAAGGGCAAGGGGGTTGAGGGATCTGGTCTTACGACCATGACGATCCAGATACCCTCTGACTTCATGGTGGATGACGTTATTAGGACGGCGGCCACTTTCCCTGTTCTGGAGCAGTTTCATGTCCCTGCTCAGAAGGCACGCATGGAGGAAGCCGACATCGAAGACCTGGACGCCTCCATTGCGGGTATCTCCTTCTTGGTAAGTCCCTGTCATACGATTTCACTTTTATTTTTCGTGTACAGCTTCTAATCCTTTTTTCTTTTGTACCTGTAGGCTCTCCAAACCAGTCTTAGCCTCCATACTCGGATGTCTAAGATCAAAGAGGAGTTGGCGTCGAACCAGAACGATGCCAAGGTGGCTAGGAAAGAGGCCGATAAGGCCAAAAAGAAGCTGGTCCAACTGACCGACGAGGTTAATGCCAAGTCGGTTCAGATTGGGGACCTGGAATCTAAGCTGGAACTCAGCGAACAGTTTCAGGTCCAACAGCGAGAACGGCTGAAGTTGGCCTTGGACCACACCAAGGAGCTGGAGAAAGAGCTATTGGTCGTTCGACGGGAGAAAGCTGAGAGGGAAGAAGCTCTATCGTCCAAGATCCAAGAATTGGAAGAGGACGCTGCCTTGGTTCGCGTGGTCGCACGTACTGCGGTCATGCGTCGAGTAGCCGCTGGGACTATCACCTCTCAGATGGCAAAGGACGAGGTAGCCTCTTTCGTTCAGGTGATGGGCTCTGAAGACCTTCTTGACGAGGAGGATCTAAAAAGCCTGGACGAAGAGAAGCCTGCGGATGTCGAGGAAGTAGGTGTCGAGGAGGAGGTTCCTGGAACCTCTGGATCCGTTCCTGCACATCCTTTGGAGACTGAAGAGGTTCCTGCTGCAGATCCACCTTCCACCGATGCTCCCTTAGAATAGTTTTCTTTTTGTAATCGTAAAAAATTTTTTGTATTCTGCCGTTTTTAGGCAAAAAATGTTTAATGAATGAAATTTTGTTTAAATAACGTGTGTTTTAACTTATCATTCGATGTGTTATTATAACTTTTATCATGCGTTTTAGCTCGTGTCGTGCGTTTTAGCTTGTATCGTGCGTTTTTAGCTTTTACCTTGCGTTTTAGCCTGTATCGTGCGTTTTAGCTTTTATTTTTGCATGCATTTGTTTTAAAGTCCTTAGACTTGATTTAGAAACGTTTCTTTTGTACTCATGAGAGTATTCGTGCGACTGGCGAGTTGACTTGCGCTCTTGCGACATAATCGTGCGTTACAGCGTTTTTCTTGCGATCCATGCGATTTTTGTCATGCGATTTCTGCGATTAGCATGCATTTAAATCGTGCGATACTTGCGTTAATCGTGCGATCCATGCGATTTATCGTGCGATACCTGCGAAAAAGGATGACTAAGGGGTGGCCGTTGGCTTAGCCAATGGCGCTCCGATGCTTAAGTCAGTAATGGATGAGGAATAAATCGTATGTAAATAGGTTTAGAAATAATACCTTTTGAGGTGATGGGCGTTCCAGCTTCGTGGGATTTCCATACCTTCCATAGTCGTAAGTCTGTATGCTCCATTTCCGATGACCTTGGAAATTATGTAAGGTCCTTCCCATTTGATGGAAAGTTTTCCAGCGTTTGGCTCTTGTGTGTTTTGAAACACATGTCGTAAGACATAATCTCCAATTCGAAAAATTTTTGCCTTTACCTTTTTGTTGAAGTGTCTTTCGACAATTCCTTTCTGTGCAGCCATCGTTCGTAGTGCTTTTTCTCGGATTTCTTCTAAGGCGTCAAGATCGTAGGATAAATTTATTACATTTTGATCATACGTGCGACTTCTGGCAGTTGGTATTTGAGCTTCAATTGGCAAGACTGCTTCGCATCCATATACCAGAGAATACGGAGTTTGTCCAGTTGATGCTCTAGGTGTCGTACGATTTGCCCATAAGACAGATGGCAATTCTTCTACCCATTTTCCTTTTGCTCCTTTCAACCTCTTTCGGATTGAATTGATGATGACTTTGTTGCTCGACTCTGCTAACCCGTTAGATTGTGGATATCTCGGAGTTGAAGTGATTAATTTGATTCCTCGCTTTTCACAGAACGTACGAGTCTTATCACTTATAAACTGTGAGCCGTTGTCGCACATGATTTCGGCTGGTACCCCGAATCTATAAATGATGTTTTTCTGAATGAAAGATATAACTTCTTTATCTCGGACCTGTGAGAAAGCACCAGCTTCTATCCATTTCGAGAAGTAGTCGGTGAGTACGAGTAGATAGACTTTCTGTCCAGGGGCTGGAGGTAATTTTCCCACGATATCCATTCCCCATCGCATGAAGGGCCATGGAACTAGAACAGAATGCAAAGGTTCAGATGGTCGATGAACCATGCTCGAATGTTTTTGACATGCGTCGCATCGTTGGACGTACGTTATGGCATCTTCTCGTAGAGTAGGCCAATAGTAACCTTGTCGTGAGATTCGACTGGCAAGACTTCTGCCCCCTGCGTGATTTCCACATTCTCCGTCGTGCATCTCTTGGAGAATTTGATTGATTTGTACTTTATTTGTAACGCATCGTAGAAGAAGTCCTGTCGTGGATCTTCGATAAAGTTGATCTTCAAAGATTGTGTACCTTGAGGCTTTCGATCTTGTCTTTCGAGCTTCCATTTTATCTTCAGGTAGTTGGTCGTGCTTGAGGTAGTTCCATATGTCGAGCGACCAATTGTAAATTTCTTCGTTCATCTGTACTTCATCGTTTGCCGCAATTGTTGGTGTTGTGAGATGAAGTATTGGGATATTTTCCATGAACGGATCATGAAATGCAGATCCCAGATTGGCTAGTGCGTCCGCTTGCATATTTAAATCTCTTGGTATTTGCTCGATCAAGAACTGTTCAAATCGTGCGATTCGATCCTTAACGGCTTTGAGATAACTCATCATTTTTGAGTCTTTTGCTTGAAAATCCCCATTTACTTGGTTTACGACCAATAAAGAATCGCTTCGAACGTGCAACTGTTTTGCCCCCAGTCTAAGAGCAATATCTAGTCCTGCGATCAAAGCTTCATATTCTGCTTCATTGTTTGTGGCTTTGAATTCGCATCGTACGGAGTATACTATATTTCCCCCTTGTGATGATTTTAAGACAATGCCTAATCCACATCCTCGTACGTTCGAGGAACCATCAACGTAGAGTATCCAAGGCTGGTTGTCTGAAATCATCACAACTTCGTCGCACGTCGTGGGTTCCAATCCTGGAGAAAACTCTGCCACGAAATCTGCTAGTACTTGCGATTTGATGGCCGTCTTGGGTTTAAATTCAATGTCGAACCCACTGAGGTAAATGCTCCATTTTGCTAGTCGTCCTGTCAGTTCTGGTTTTCGAAGCACCGTCTTGAGTGGATAATTGGTCACAACAATGATATGATGTGACTCGAAGTAATGCCTTAGCTTCTTTGCTGCCGTCATAAGACCTAGTAGCAATTTTTCCATTGATGTGTACCTGGTTTCTGCGTCGAGGAAAGATTTGCTTACATAATAGATTGGTTGTTGTCGTTGATCTTCTTCTCGCACAAGTACTGCACTTGTCGCATTTTTGCTCACTGCCAAGTACAACTGTAGACTTTCTCCTTCGACTGGTTTTGTCAGCAGTGGAGGTGATGTCATATATTGCTTCAATTCTTGCAAAGCTTTCTCATGCTCATCTGTCCACAAGAAGCCTTGATTCTTTCGTAGGACATTATAGAACAAATGGCATTTATCCGATGATCGTGAAATAAATCGGGTTAAAGCTGCCACTCGTCCTGTTAACTTCTGGACTTCTTTGATATTCCTTGGAGATTGTATCTCGACGATAGCTTTGACTTGTTCTGGACTTGCTTCGATTCCCCGTTGCGTGACCAAGTATCCCAAGAATTTTCCTGCTCGAACTCCGAAGGAACATTTTGTTGGATTGAGCTTCATCTTGTATTGTCGTAGGATATCGAAGGATTGCTTTAAATGTGCAACGTGATCGATCGAACGTTCTGATTTCACAAGCATGTCGTCGATATAAACTTCCATTGTTCGACCAAGATGTTCCTTGAACATCATGTTAACCAATCTCTGATATGTTGATCCTGCATTCTTGAGACCGAATGGCATAACTTTGTAACAGTATATGCCTTTATCGGTCATGAATGCAGTCTTCTCCTGGTCGTCCGTGTGCATCAATATTTGGTTGTATCCTGAATACGCGTCCATGAATGTCAACAATTCATGTCCTGCCGTCGCGTCGACCATTGCGTCGATATGAGGTAAAGGAAAAGGATCTTTTGGACAAGCTTTGTTTAGATCCGTGAAGTCAATGCAGACTCGCCATTTTCCATTCTTCTTTTGTACGACAACTACATTAGCCAACCATTCTGGATATTTGACTTCTCGGATCTTCCCTGTTTTAAGCAGATTGTCAACTTCATCGTTAATCACTTTATTTCTTTCAGGCGCGAACTTGCGACGTTTCTGCTTAATGGGTTTGAACGTAGGATCCACATTCAATTTATGCGATATAATGCTTGGATCTATTCCGACCATATCTTCGTGCGACCATGCAAAACAGTCTGAATGTTCCTGCAAAAAAGATATAATCGTATTTTTTATGTCAGGGGGGAGCGAGGCTCCTACGAAGACTTTTCGATCAGGATGTTCAGGATCGAGGACGACTTCTTCTAGCCGAAGGTCGTCGTTCGATTTCCTCTCATCCTGGCTCTGTAATTGCTAGATGTCCTGCGACTTTGTCTTCATCGTGATCTTGTAACATTCTCGTGCGATTTTGTTCTCACTAGCAATTTCTTGAATTCCCCATGGAGAAGGAAATTTAATCTTCTGGTGGTATGTCGAAGGGATTGCTTTCATCTCGTGGATCCAGGGTCTTCCAAGAATAACATTATAAGCTGATTGGCAGTCCACAACGTTGAACTTTGTTTGTTTGTTGATGCCTTTAGCGTAGACAGGCAAGATGATTTCTCCGAGAGTGTTCATCGGGTCTCCATTGAATCCAATCAGAGTAGTACTTCGTCGCACGATTTCTGACCGTTCGATTCCCATGACTTTAAGAGTATCTGCAAAAATAACGTTAGCCGAACTACCTCCATCAATCAATATTCTCTTAGTCGAACAGTTTCCGATTGTCAACTGTATGACTAGAGCGTCATGATGTTTATGATGGACCCCCTGTGTATCGTCTTGGTCGAACGTAATTGCCATTGCATCGAGCTCTTTTTCTATCTTTGATTTGGCTTCTCCGGGGATAGGATGTTCGCTTGGACCATCTCGTGCATGTCGCTTTGCAGCTGAATATGTAAGTCCACAAACTTCTGATCCTCCAGTGATGCAGTTTATGACTTTTGTATGAACTGGTGACGCTGGTCGTCCTTGTTCTTCTGGGATGAGGCCTTTTAGATGCCCCTTAGATTTCAAATACGAAATCTCCTTCTTTAAACTGATGCATTCATCCGTCGTATGACCGTGATCGTCGTGGAAATCGCACCATCTGTTCTGATCTTTGTCCTTGCTTGGTTTATCAGATTTCTTCGGCCATCGTACGTTTGCATCAATCTTTCGTAGCGAATCCACCAAATCTTTCGATGTACCTGCAAAATTGTAAGTAGATAACTCTGGATATCGTATTTTAACAGTACCTTTGCTTGGTCGAGTTTTTGACTCGTATCGAGGATTTCCAATCTTGTTTACTCTTTTATGCTTAAAGTCATGTTTTTGAGCACCAAGAGGTTTCTTTTCTGCAGAATGCTTTCGTCGGAAGAGAGCATCATCTTCTATTCTCATGAAAGCTAGTGTTCTAGCTCGTACGTCGTCGAAGTTTTCTGGTGGATATTTCGTCAATTCCAGATATAATCCAGAGGAATCTTCTAAGCCTCGATTGCTGTTTTCACGTCGCAATTTTTTATTTCAATCATTGCTGCATTGAATCTGTTGAAGTAGTCGCGGATTGTTTCTCCAGATTTCTGTACGATATAGTACAGGTCGCTGGTCTGCTTCTCCATCTTACGACTGCTGGCGAATTGTCGAGTGAATTGGTTCACCAATTCTGCAAACGATCCGATACTTTTTGGCTTTAGGTTAATAAGCCATTGTAATGCTGCTCCTGTTAAAGTTGATCCAAAGCTTTTGCACATGCAGACTTCTTGATATTGTGCCGGTATAGGAACTGTCCACATAAGTTGCTTGTACTGTGCTATATGTTCGACCGGATCTGTGATTCCAGAATATTTTGTTGCGAAAGCTGGTATAGTATATTTCTTAGGAACGTCAACAAGAGCTAATTCATCAACGAACGGTGAAGCCTGAAATCCAGTTTTAGGTTCGACTTCGACGGGTACTGTTGCTCCGGGTAGCTTTGTGAGTAACGCGAACAATTTTTGGTTTTGCTCTTCCAGGGATTTCAGTCGTACGTTTAGAGGATCTTCAACGTTTATTGGGTTTGTCGGGATACAACTAGAAGCGATTCCAGTACTGGGTGGTATTGTCGTATGAATGGTGGTACTAGCAGCTGTGGGTATATGACCAGGAATAGGAATTTGTTGGGAAAAAGGCTCGAATGTGAACATAGGTGTTCCTTGAGGCATAGAAGGTGGACCTCGAGGCATAGGCGGCGGACCATGAGGTATTGGTGGAATAAATTGTGGTAAAGATGGTCGTACGTTGTCGTATTGTTGGTTTACAGTTGGAAATGGCATTGAGGCATTGAACTGTGGTCGAAGCGGTGGTCTTAGATGTTGAGGAGGATATTGTGGAGGGATAGACATTGGGATTGTCATCGATGGTCCAGGTAGAGCTCGGAGACGCTGAATTTCGTTGTTAGCCTCTTGCAATTGTTGCTGGAGTGACGCTATGAATCCGTTATCCATTGTCCTGCGCAAATAGCTCAAAGAGAACTCAAAGAAAAGGTTAGTACTAAGGCGCACTTTTCACCGAATGAAATTTTTCTCAAAACGGAGCCCCACGGTGGGCGCCAAACTGTTTATGTAAAAAATTACACAACTCGATGTCGAACAAAACTTGTGTGAGGCTTAACCGTCGAGAGAAAGAAATTACAATCAATGATAAGTGCGGAAAAGTAAAATGAGACAAATAATTTGATGACGCAGGAAAAACCTCACGACGGAGGAAAAAACCTGCGGTCGACCTAAAAGATAAGTCGACAGAGCACTATGATCACCAATCAGGGGTGATGTCCTTCAAGTATACAGCTTTGATCGTACGATTACAACTGAGAAAACTATGAAATCGAATGTAAATTACAGATGATTCGCTAGAATAATGATTATAGAACTTGTGAGCTTCGGGTAGAACTTCGTGTCCCAAAATACTGGCTTGATCCTTCTTATATAGTAGCTTGAAAATAACGGTCCAACGGTATTGTGGCTCATCAATGATTGAATTGTAACCGTCCAACGTTATTGTCTTCAATTAATGCTCGGAGAGTAACTGTCCAACGGTACTGTTGAGAATTAATGTCCAGATTGTAACCGCTGCTAGAATCTTGCTTGTAACGGTCGTTCTTTGATGCTGTCGAACGATACATAACTTACGACTTGTTCGATGTAGTGATGATCTTCGACAAGCATAGCATAGTACTCAATTTCTGATTTCCTCAAAGGTGAACAATTGTTGGATATTATAATCAGCTTGCCTGCATAAAGGATATAAACTTCATATATTTATTCGTTAGTATCGTCGTACGTTCATTGTCGTTATCGTTCGACTTATCCGATGTATTCGTTCGATGTTTAATGATCTTTGTTCGATAGTTCTGTTAGGCTTTATTTCAGGACCTTATCTTAATACAGGACTATCGTCCTAATATTTATCTTATGACTATAATCGATTGTCGTGCGATCGTAGATTTTTACCCTAACAGTCTCTGATGGCCGAACTTAAATTCCAAAATTGCCAAGGACGTAGTCTCTAGGTGAAGCCTAGATGAACCTTATCTAAAAAAAAAAACACTTACTTTTTGTGTATATATGTTAGGATGGACAAAAACTAACTTATAAGCTAGATTTTTGATAAGCTACTCAGGTTATGTTTGACAAACAAACTGATAAGGTAGCTGACGAGTGATGACTGATAAGCTAGTTGGTAGCTGATAACCTAAGTAATGAACAAATATAATAGTAATGAATGTTCTATATATAAAAAAATGTTCTATATATATGTATATGATACTAATGCTGTGTCGTTGTATGATGTTGTATTTTCATACATGTTATTTATATGTTGAACTGAAACAACATACGAAAAATTCGTTTATAACTTTATATAATATGTTGATTTTTATTTATTTGTTTTTTACTAAAAAGCTTTTTATTTGATGAGTAATTAAATAGTTTTGTAAAAATGTGTGACAAGCCGTAAATCAATGATTTTTCTAATCTATGATATTATGATACAAAGCAAAGTGGCTAAAGGATCAACCAGTAGTTAAAACATGTTATTTTATACAAGTGTTATTGTTATTTATCAAGATTTTATAATTTAATTAAAAAATGATTGTAAAATTTTCAAATATGTCTCATTATCTTAAAGTGGTCGTTTTTTTTAACACCCTATTTAAGAAGAGTTGTAAATGATACCATGATGATAAAAATTGTGGTTAGGACTTGGTTGGTCAAGAAATTCAATTTTGTTTCTAGAATTTAACTTAATGTATTTAAAGTTCAAATATCATACAAACATTTTAGGTTTTAATAATTTTATTTAAAAAATTAATTATTCAAAATATTTAAAAGAGTTAATTACATATTTGGTCCCTGTGGTTTACACGAAATTACGATGGAGGTCCCTAAACCCTAGTTTTCATGCCTACGGTCCCTGTGGTTTGATTTTCGTTACGATGGCGGTCCCTTGCCCTAACATCTGTTAAAAACGGCTGTTAAAAGACGGTTAAAAGACAAAAACACCCCTGATATAAATACAACCTTTTCCCTTCCCCTCTTCCTCAACCCCAAACCCTAACTCTCCCCTCTGCAACTAATTTGGCACCAAAAAACAAAGATTGCAACTATCCCTTCCAAGAAGAACGACCGCCGGCCGCCAGCCGCCGGTCGCCGACCACCCTCCACCGTCACTCCACGCACCAACCGCCGCCGGCCACCCTCCACTGTCCCTCCACGCACCAACCGCCGCCGCTCACGTTCAGTCTGCACCACCGCCCACGTTCACGTCGATTTGACGGTCTAAAAACGACGTTCACGTCGATTTCACGTTCAGATCTCCGGCGTCGGCGTCGGAAAGTCATATCTGTAACAGGTCGGCGTCGGAAAGTCAGATCTGTAGCAGGTCGGCGTCGGAAAGTCAGATCTGCAGCAGGTCATCGTTCAGATCTGTAGCAGGTCGTCGTTCACGTCGATTCCCTTCCCCTCGTTCACGTCGTGGTGGCCGGATTCTCCTAGATTTATGAAATTAAATCAATTTGGGGGTGGTGGGTTGTGGTGGCCGGATTTCTGATTGGTGGTGGTTGGTGTTGGTGGTGGTGGTGGGTGTTGCTGTTGGTGAGTGTTGGTGGTTGTGGTGGTGGGTGTTGGTGGTTGTGGTGGGTGTTGGTGGTTGTGGTGGTGGGTGTTGGTGTTGGTGGGTGTTGGTGGTTGTGGTGGGTGGTGGTTGGTGGTGGGTGGTGGTTGGTGGTGGTTGTATGGTGGTGGTGGTGGTTGGTGGTGGTGGTGGTGGTTGGTTGGTGGTGGTTGGTGGTGGTGGTGGTTGGTGGTGTGGTGGTGGTGGTGGTGGTGGGTGGTGGTGGTGGTGTTGGGTGGTTTGTTGTTGGTGGTGGTGGTTTGATAGTGGTGGTGTTTTAATATTTGACTTAAATTTTAATAGAAAATAAAAGAAAGAGGGTAAAATGACAAAAATACCCTCGAGTTAACGGAGGCTTTTAACAGACGTTAGCTTCAGGGACCTCCATCGTTACGAAAATGAAACCACAAGGACCGTAGGCATGAAAATTAGGGTTTAGGGACCTCCATCGTAATTTCGTGTAAACCACAGGGACCAAATATGTAATTAACTCTATTTAAAAATACTTAATTCATCTTTTAACCATTTTCTTCTTAATTTTACTTAATTAGCCAAATAGTCCGCCACGAGGTGTGCACTGATGATGGACCCCACCACATGGCGACGTCCGCTAAAATATACCACACACCGCATTCAGCAAACGAATACACACACACTCACACACAAACTTTAAACATTCTAAATTTTATTATAACAGTTTTGTTTGGAATGGTGTACTCCAATGGCGAACACACAAAGTTGAGGCATTCCAAATTTTATTACGATAGCTTTGTTTGGAATGTTGTATTCTAATGGCGGACACACACACAAATATACCACACATAGTCCGCAATTGACAGAGGTATACGTGTGGCGTAGGTTCATTGTTAGCAGAGTTTTCTTAATGGACAAACTAGTTAGTTTAGTAAAATTAGGACGAAATTCATTAGAAGTTAAAATTGGTATTTAACAATTATTAGAATAATTAAATTCCTTTTATTTAATAGTTTTATCGAATGTATTGTTTATCTTTTACATAGAAATATAATGACAAATTTCTTTTTTCATACTAAAAAGTAAACATATGCTATATTCTTAAAACTAGAATTTTTTTTAAAAGTTGTGGTTGTTATTATATATTATTTTAGAAATTTTTGTTGGATTTCCAAAAAACTATATACAAAAAAGTCCAAAAGAAGATTGGAAATAGACACACACACATATATAATTTGAATTTCTATACTTAATTAGGCCCTATATCAGAAATATGCTTAACGTTGACACTACTTAAAAGTATATTTACCACTCTCGTTTACTTCTTTTTCACTAAATCAAGTATGCTTACCTTCTTCTTTTTTGGCTAAATTTACCACTCTCATTTACTTCTTTTTCACCCTCCTATATAGATCACTAAACAAAATTAGTGATAATTGTTGACGGTGAACATAAATATTAATATATTTTCCACTAAGTATAGAAAATGAGCATAATCAATTTATCAATCACCGAGAGAACTTGGATCAAAAATCAACATTATCAACTGGCAAAACTCAATATTCTTCTTCCTAGGGTTTTCTTGTGTTGCCAAAGTTTTTAGTACATTTTGGAGTCGAGAAGTTCTTGCTCAAGGTCCTTAATTTGTCACCTTTCGGTCCTTCTCCTATAAACCTCCCCACCTTGCAACAATGTATAATGTCTTGGAGTAATGCTCAATCAAAAATCCTCTATTGTCCTTGCCATTGTTACCGTCATCGAGCACTTATTGAATCGTAGTAAACTCCATTAAGCATGTACCAAAGCCTAGAAAGCTTTATTGAACACAACCAATGTTTCTCTTACCCATGTTAATTAAATGCGTAAACATTTCCTTGAGGTTGAGGTATTCCGATGTTCAAGGCTTAACATCGGTAAGACGGTCAAGTGCTTTTTCATTGACTTTCTTGACATTGCTACCACCACTATCAAGAATATATCAAACTAAATCAAGTATGCATTGAAATTTGAGAATGTATCAAACATCAAGACTTCAATATAAAAACATATATTACGATATAAAGACCCTCTTAAGCATAGAAACTCAAATTTCCCTTAATCTCACTTCATTACATGTATATTTTCAATTTGGTTGCCTACTTTCTTTTTCTTTTCTTTTAGTTAAAAGCTACTGAAATTGTATATCTTTTTCTGGTATACGTATATGTCAAGGCAATCTTTACTACTAATTCATATTAACTATATATTATTTTATATAGTTTTTATTGAGTTATACTTAGACATAAAAATGATTGTTACGTCCTCCAATTTCGGATTAAGAAATTCATATGAAATGGTTAAATTAATTACACACATACATAAGTAAACATATAGTGTGAGATCAAATTTTATTTGAACGACAAGAAAAGGGAAACTAGAGAAGAAGCTTCGGCAAAGCCATCACCCCTTTAATATAGGTACATGTAACATCTAGCGTGTAGCTCAGTTGACAAATTAGGTGGAACCCAGCTGTTAAGTGAGCCGAAAAGTTGTCTCTTTTCAACGGTGTTCTTGTTTATGGAGCCGGTTAGGATTGTAGGCAATCAACCTTTCGTCTAAATACATATGTATGTTTAATTTGTTGATGTTATAAAATTATGTTTTAGAACATATTTTGATTAGATTAGGATCAACCACCGAGCATATCTTTTAATAAAAATGGAATGGAATAATTTTTAGAACCACATATCAAACTAATAAACAATAGCAATGATGATAATGATCAACTATGCATTTTTTATATACAAAAAAATAACATCTTAAATAAAGCACTTTATATGTCGATAGAATAACAAAATCACTATTTATTATAATGAAGATGTAGTTACGTTTTGCTTTTAAAAAAATATTCATCATAAGTTGTCTTGCATACCCTTCGATTCATCTGAATTTACAAACAAATTATTAATTAAACACTTGACATAAATCATCAAAATATAACACGTGTTTAATCTGTGTTATATGTCATTCATAATTAAAGATTAAAAATTAAAAAGTTAACGTGGAAAATAATGTTGTATTTTGTATATATATTTCAAGGTTCTAAATGCCGGGAGGCGTGGCGTGGCGGCGAGGGCGCGCCTCAAGCCTTACGAGTAAAGGTGAAGCCATGGTTTTTTTAAGGCGTGGCTTAAGGCGGCAAATTTGTAAATAATATATATGTATATATATATATATGTGTGTTTGTGTTTATGTGCATGTATAAAATGGTAAAATAGAAGAACTTCTAAATTCTAACATATATAACCGATACGAATGGAAAAACTCTAATCGAATTTCGAGATACACAAATTCAAAATGTCAAAATTACACATTTTTAACGCCAAGGCGTACCATGCATGGTGGGCCTCAACGAGCTCGATGCCATGGGGGTTAACGTGGCGGCAAGTGGCGTCTCGGCGCCATGGCGCACCAAGGCGCACCTTTTAGAACATTGATATATGTATAGAAAGGGAGATTCAAGCGAAAATCTTAAAAGAATGGAAAATCAAGGAACGGTCTTGCAACCCTCATCTGGTAATTTGAGTTCTTTTTGGATTTTTATACACAAGTGCATTATGCATCTATCCATATGCACATGTGAATATTACAAAAGTACTCTTATACACAACTACATACAGTCTATTATAAGTATATATTGAAAATTTAGAAATTATATTTAGAAAATATAAGGTTAATAAACAAAGATTGTTGTACAAGATATATATTAGTTTGACAATATATTGTATGTGTAGGCATGGCAGGTAGAGAGTGAGCAACCCACAAAGTAAACACAGCTGTTAATTTCATATCTTTTCTTCTAATTTAAGAAATTTCAAGAATCCATAAAGAAAAAGTTTTCATTTTGCTTTTTATGCATGGATTTCTTTTCGTATTACATATATGTGTTTTGTAGCCAATATTTTTGACCAATGTTGAGTGGTAGTGTTAATTTATAAACATCCTTTTGATTCATACAATTCTATAGGATTGACGGATATATTAAAGATGTGTTTATGCTGCGACTAATATATTTTCGTGATACCGATGAGACCAAATTTGTATACTTGAAATTTCATAGTAGAATACCGTAAAGGTATAAAAATCCAAATTTTCACAACAAAAACACTGCGAATATTATCTTTATATTGTTTTGCTGTAAAATTTCAAGTATAAAAAGTTGGTCTCAAGTCTCAAGAAAAACAAGTGGTCTCAAGTAATCCCAAACCTTTATACATAAATATACATGTATATATATATAACGTTCACCAAATAATCAAATACACAATTAATGTATTATATATCGTTTCTTTCTTTTTTTATTGAAGCATTAGGTTGAATGACTAAATTTAAAAGATTATATACATAAAAAAACAATCCCATATACGTATGAAAAAAACAAAGCCTTTGTTATCACAATAATAAGTCCTCCAGAAATTTCCCGTTACATCATATTCTATTATTAATTTAAAATAAAGTATACATTTATTCTAGAACAAAAATAATATATATAAAGAAGAAAATTGAAACCACAAAGAGAAAAGTATTATAATGATGATAAAAGGGGTGGCTCATAATCTCCACAAGGTCTTGTTTTCTGGAATTGGGACTCACAAGCATCATGAAAAGGGACATTCTCAATTAAGAACAAATCATATTTTTATATGATACGACAATTGATAATAGTTTTATATTTAGACTACAAGTTAATTTATGGCAATAAAATAATGATTAAAGGAACTCTTGAATTTAATAATGAGGCTTTGAATCATTAAAATAATCCTTAAGTGGATGATGGATGACTTGAATTATCCCTAAATTGTTTTATAAAATTTGTTTATTTTAATGTCTTTTGTCCTTAAGTAGAAGTTTTGTTTTTGTTATCCTGATCCATCTCTTAATTTAAGAATCTAATATGCATATAAAAGTAAATATATTATTTACTTGTATGTTTTTTTGTCACATGCACCATAAGGAAATAATATCATTGTTGCTTGCATAGATCTTTTTGCTATTAACAGAAGAGGATTCAGAAATTTTATCAAGTGGGTATGTCTTTGATGTGGATAAAAGATAAAGTTTGATGTGTCTTAGTCCAACTATACCTTTGTAAGGGATATTGTAAATTTTGGTTTATTTTGAATGACTTTTTTAGTTTTCTTGATCGATATTTCTTGTATTTGTTAATATCTTAATGAAGCGTTAATGTTTAGTGAGTGCACTTTCATATCCAAAAAAAAATTCTGCTTCGGAAATAAGTTGACCAGATTCATGAAAAACCTTGTTCGAGACTTCATAGATCCGCCCCTATCTTCGACGACTGTCAACAAAAAAAAAAATTAAGTGGGTGATGATATCATGATACTATTGAATTTAAAATGTGTGCATTCTACTTTTTCTTTGTAATTGTTGTTATAAACCATTGCTAAATTCACTTATACCACCATAACAATTTGTTCATCGTTCTCGTCTTTGCCTCCTACAATGTACAACCCCTATGCCATTCAAAGCTTTAATTCATAGGATACCCCAAATGATCTCTTTCATGGAGTACAATATACAAGTAAACTTACGATTGATACCGTAAAAGTGAATCAAGTAAATACACAATATTCTTCCATAATCATGCATGTTAAGCATATCTTGATAGCAATAGGGGTTTGGGGAACCTCTTTAGAGATCACAGGTTCAAGCCCTGCAAAAGCTGTTGTTCCTAACTGTTCTCAGAAACCTTGGGATTAGTTGAAGTGCATGCAAGCTGGTCTAGGCACTTGTGATTAACAAAAACAAAATATCCTGATTACTATGCTTATTAAGAATGCATGAAGGAAAAACAATTCATAGCTCTACATTATGTGAATCAATAGGACCACAAAATAAATAGTTGGATGGTATAAAGACACATGAAATAAAATTTAACTCCGCCAATAAAATAAATCTTAAGTAGGAAACTATTGCATCTGAGATGACGTGTGCAAGACACGTTTTAACCTAATTAACTGAAAGAGATGCATCTGGATCCGAAATCTTCGACTTAGGCTCATACAAACTAAGAGGTCTATCTATCCTTAGTCACAGTAAAATAATCATAATTCTTTCACATAAAAACGAACAATAACTAACACTGACAATTAAATAACGAGAAGTGGAAGGTGGCTTCTCTATTGCAACTCTTGACCGTCCTGTCATTTTCAAATATGTATACACACTCAAAAGACCATTTATTTAATTTGTACTTTTATCCGTTTATTTATTCATATAAAAATGATGCTATATGCTATAGATTGGAATCATTATCATGAGTCTAGAGTGCCATAATTCAAAATGATTTGAAATTTGAGGAATAAGTTAAGTTTGATGGAGACAAGAAAGTTATAAAAGAAATTACAATCAGGTTTGTTTGTTGGCACATATATATGAAATTAATCATGGTTAATTGTATGTATATATATATGAGACAATTGATTCACGAGATCTAATTTGCAAATTGAAATGTTGGTGGGTCCAATTCTTGCAATCAGAATTAAACCATATTTTTGTTTGATACACATGATGTGGAACCAAAATCAGAAATTTGCCACAAGTTCAATGCACCTACATTTATAATATATCTTTATATATTCTTGTTATAAATATATAATTGTTGTATATATGACCACATAATATATCTGGTTAAGTTAATTTGTCTTTTCAAGACAAGTCATGAGAGCATGAGCAATTTTCAGCCAACAATGCACCGTGCAACTCTTCTCCTGTCCATCAAAATATGTTTTCTTTCATTCATGAATAATTTAATCTATATATGCAAAAAAAAAAATGACATTTGATACTTGAAACATTATAATTGAAAGAATGTTAACTATAAATGTATTATCAGTATTATAAATCTATAAGGCCATCCTTTTTTTTTGTACGGCAATAAACTCACACACGCACCCGCGGTATCAGGGCATCCAATTGGGCTGCACCGACTAATCCGCGGCGACCCGGCCCAGTCCACATAGACTGGACCCGCCCAAGCATGACTAAGCTCGACCTATGGCCGAGCCCGCATGCCCATAGACTGGCATTCCCGTTACCTGGACCCGAACTGACCCAAAGGCCGGGTATCGCCGAAGTGCTACTCCCATGGTTTGAACCTGAGACCAGTGGATACTATCCACTAGCCCCAAGCCTTTTGCCACTTGAGCTACACCTCTTTGATTCTATAAGGCCATCCTTAACGCGGTACCAGCGGTAACACCGCCGCGCCTTACCGGTATGGCAACCGGTAGGGGACCGCCCGGTACCCCCATGCCGACGCCAACACACCCCACCCCCTACCCCCCCCCCCCCTCTCTCCTTTCTCTCTATCTTTCTCTTCTTTCTCTCTCTTCTTTTCTTTTTCTTTTATTTTTTTAATTAATTATTCAGAGTGGTATGGAAGGGGTACAATTAAGGATGGTATGATATGGTGTTGGTAAGGTGTTGGTAAAGCTGATGTGGCGTTGAGGTGGCAATAGGTATGAGGGGTACGGTTAAGGATGGCCTAAAGCCATCCTTAAAGGCTCGGTACCAAAGTCGGTACCCACCTTGGTACCGCCGGTAACACCATAAAGGGTGAACCGGTACCAAACCGGTACCAAATGGAACGGCATGGTGGTGCCGACGCTTACCACCCCACCACCCCACCCCACCTTTCTCTCTATCTCTCTCTTCTTTCTCTCTCTTCCTTTTTTTGTTTTTTATTTTTTCAATTAATTATTTAGAGGGGTATGGAATTGGTATGGTTAAGGATAATATGGTATGGTGTTGGTAAGGTTTAGTAAAGCTGATGTGGCACTGAGGTGGCAACAGGTATGAGGAGTACGATTAAGGATGACCTAAATATATTATTATGGTGTTATTGTTTATTTGAAACAACTTATGTTTATCTGCTTATTTGTTTATTATTGATTTAAAAAGATAAAACATTATAATTTTTTTTTAAAACTCCTTATCTGTTGGTAGACACCAATAATTCTTTAAAAGTCAATTGAAATTACTAATTGTTACTTTTATTTTGAACACATAGTAAATACTATAGGTATATGTTTTATTTTAGCTTTAAAGTTATATTTAGCAAATTAGCTGATAAATTATCCATGTTTGATAAATAAATAAAAAATTGTTGAAATTTAGTTATACAATAGAAAACTTGTCCCATATAAGACCTAAGAAGGAAAGAAATACACCTGATAAACACTAACCATAGAACATTAAATGTGTGATCTTTTTAGATATTGGATGCTTTCGTATAAGAGAGGCTTACATGAGTTCAATGCATGTAAATCGCATGAAAAGTTGCTTTGCTCCCTTGCAATTAATTTCGATTATGACATTAACGTATAAGTGTCTGATATCTTCCAGTATTTATCCTCTCTCGACATTTCAACATGGTTCTGGTTTTCCTCTCAAATTTCATCACCAAAACATCATTTAATTGTGCAAATATTCAAGTATGAAACTTGAATTGATTATTGTATCCTTTAGACAAACGTCTAATCCATACACCAAATTTTGTCTTAGGACACTACAAAAAGCAGGTTTCAATTCGTTCATTTTACGTGAAGAATCTGCAATTCAAGTATATAAGGTTTATGAATCGATTTCGTTGATTTATGTAAATTTCATTGATTCATATAGAATCTTTCATTTTTTGTAATTTTGTTGAATTAATATATACATAATTATTGTTTATAGTTGATTACTCCCAACAAAAACAACCAATAAGGTAGTTAAAAATGAAAAATGACAAAAAAAGACGTTAGAAAGTTAGTTAAACATAACATTTCATATTATATGTTAAATAAATTACTAATAATATAATATATTAATTATTATAAATTTGATGTTAGATTATATTAAATAATACATTATGTTATTAAATAAACATTTTATCAATTATTATATCCGTAAATTTAGAATTGAGAAATTAATTATTATAATCATTTTAAAAATAATATAACACCTTCTAGTCAAAATCTCTTAAAAACTCACGAAATAGCCATCATCTCCTTCCAAGAAAATCCTTCCCAAGTGGAGTTCCACTTTACCGACCAAAAAAGATCTTTTCTGGCCAATTAAATACATGGACGTAGTTCATATGGGCGGGAAAAAATGATGGAATATTTTTTGAAAAATATACCCTCATTTTAAATCATCCCCTCCCTAGGCGGATGTTTTGTATTTTTACATATGGGCGTATTTCCACATTTAAAACATGGGTGGATGCTTTGTATTTAAATCGGGACGGAAAAGATGATTTTTGGCCGGAAAAGTGGAACTCCGCGTAGGAAGGGTATTTTTGTAAGGAGATAATGGCTATTTTATGAGTTTTAAGGAAATTTTGACTAAAAGATGTTACACCATTTTTAAAATGGTTATAATAATTAATTTCTTTTTAAAATTTCATATTTGTATATCTACTAAAATATTTAGAAAGAATCTACGTTAAATGAGCATTTTAAATTATCATTGTAGAGGGAAAATCAAATGAACACCTTGCAATTGTTGCACACCTTAAAGAACCAATGAATTAGTGTATTTTATGGAAATAATGAAGATTCATTTATTATGATATAAATATTTATAGAAGGTAATTAGAGTTCATTATTTATGATCACCACTTATAATAGGAAATTATGAATGCATTTATGAATCCATATATCAATTAAGAGTAGATGGATGGATGAGATTGGTTCTTAATGTATGCAACAATTGCATGGTGTGCATTTGATTGAGCCTCTATCATTGTATACAATATGAATAAAAAAACAAAGTTGGTAGGTCTTACATATCACTACTAAAAACTAAGGGTTTTTTTTGGAAAGTTTAATCTAGGTTTTGCTTATACTAAATTCTTGGCAATTTAGTAACTAATTATGGCCTTCTGAGACTAAGTCTGTCCATAATTGTTGCGTATGCCTATAATCGAACCTTGGGTATATGGGATATTCCACCACATCCCCAGAGTCTCAACCAGTACGCCACAACTCTTGTGGTTAAAACCAAGGGTATTATCGACGGGATAAACAGTCGATAACCGTCAGAAATAGATTTTATTGATGGTATTCCAACGAAAATGAACGTCGAAAAAAAGTTGGTCGATAAAAGATACGTACTGACGACTTTTCGGCTATTTCATTTTCCGACGGCTTTCCAACGACTAATTAAAATAAAATAAAAAACGGTTTACCATTAGTAAATTTTGACTGATTTTAACAGTTAATACCATCGTCTGTAATACACTATTATATTTTTGTGTATATCGTCTACTAATATTTTTATCTAAAGAAATTAATAATTAAATTAAATAATTTTTTAAAATAACTTTTTAAAGATTCATTATTTATAGAATAAAAGAAATAAAATTTTAATTTTATGTAGCTTAAAGAAATTAAAATTATTATATTTGTTTTTTGGACGATAAATATATTGAGTAATAAAGATAATAATAAATATAAAAATTAGAGTGAACTAAAATTTTTGTTTCGTGTTTCCTGAGGGGTTGTTTGGTACAAATATTTGGAAAGCAGAGAAATAAAAATGGATGTAAATATCTTGTTTGGGAGAATTAACATCATTTTGGGTAAACAAATAGAATTATCAGGGAATTCATTTAGTAAAACAGAGAAATGTATTTCTCTTTATTTTGGTGTGTTTCAAACCCTAACCGACTTCTCCTCTCAATATCACTCACGTCTCACCTACTGCCTGTGAACTACGTCGGCGACGGCAACCTCCAACGACCACCTGCGTCGGCGACGACTCTCTGACGATCGTCGAGAGTTGTCGTTTGATGTTGCCATCCGACGGCATGGGCCACCATTTCTCCGTTTCACTTCTCTGATGATATCAAACAAGGGATCAATTCCAATTCTCCACCCCATTTCCATTTCCAATTCTCTCCAATTATTTTCTTCGTCCCGAACACACCCTAAAGTTTGGTGAAGCTTTAGAAAAGGGACTTAAACTACGATAAGTATTGTTTTCACCCTTTAGGTATACATTTTGCTCAAAAAGTGCGTAAAACAATTTCCAAATACAATAATTCGACCTCACGGTCTTGTATTTACGAATTTACGAATTTAGTGTTGAGATAATCCTTGAGAATTTGTCTTAGATTGTGAAATTGAGATTAATATACTTGTTTTAATATACAGGTGGTTAAATGATATAACCGTTAAAGGTATTACATAGTAATTAATATGAATGATAAAAATAAAAATAAAAAATTGTTTGATTTTATATAACATAATGAATTCATTATCTCAAAAATTCAAATTTTCATTCTTGATTAGGTTAAAAGGAATGATCATTTCCATTTGCACTTGCATTCATTTTTATTTTCATTTTCATTTTCATTTATTTACCTCATCCATAGTCCCTTTAGTTCTTGGCATAGAGGGCCATCCTTTTTTGGTTTGTGGATGTCGATATTTTTAATGAATCCAAACATCAATTTCAGAAATTATCAAACAAACAAAATAAAGCTATCTTCCTTTCGGTATTTTAGTGGTCGACAATCTAAAAGCTATAACTATTTAATCTATATTAAATAACACTACCCTTTTCTTCTAAATAACGTTAGAATCCACCTAATCGTTACGATGAATAGAAAAAATTAATTGTCTTAAAACAAAGTCGTTAATTCGGGTTTTATTATTATCATATTAGGTAACATGGGTCCATTTTTGAGACAGGGCCCCTTCACAATAGAAGCTTGAAAGTGATTGGTGTTGTTGAGCTTAAATATCTAAGCCATCAATTTAGTGAAAGAATGGAAAGTGGTCAAGTAGGATGCAAGCTGGCTGGCTGGCTAAGCTATTCATTTAAAGAGCTTAATGGAACCAAGGCATGGGCTTGGATCTATGTCAAACAGCTAAGCCTGGTGGTCCACACGGCTAGCTACTTTACCTAGCTCTATCAATTTTCCTTTTGGGTCTAGTCAACCAACATCACACGTAACTAGTTTAACCATTTTGGTTCATATGCTTAGTTGGCTCTAAACCATTTTTGGTGTGGCGGCACGAGACGAGATGAGCTCGGGTCCACGGGACGCACGTTTTAAAAAGTTTTGCCATGTTTAAATTCGTCTCCAAAAATAGTTAGTTGATGGGTCATTTACCGAATTTGTTGATCAGATAAAACGATAACAAAGCAAGTGAGGTTCTTGACTTTTCGTAGACGACATCTCAATCAGCTAAATTGTGGGTCATGATTAAGATGGTGAAGGTAAAAAAAAAAAAAAGAATTTCTTATTGGGTCAATACCACTTAATAAAAAAAGGACGATGTTCATAAAAGTTAAAACATTTGTTATCGAAACAAACAATCATGTTTGACAAAGTCGTCATATATAAAACGTGTTAAGCTGTGACTAGTGAATAACGAGTGTGACATAGAGGTGGAATTGGTAATGGGCCCACCTGGTTGTTTCAATAGTTTTTATGGGCCAAAGTGAATCTGATTTCCACTTTGGTTGAGTTTTGAAATAGCTCTCAAAGTTGTGGCTTCATTCAAGACTGTTTAAGTTTGTTAGTTGTTGCCCATCGTATAGGATAGGTGAAGGTTAATGCCACAATCAGTGTCTAGTAGAAATGGACATCTTTAACGCGGGGGAAGGGGGGGACCGGTTGGGATTTTTTGAGCATACTTGTTATGGACGGTTCATTATTGAAAGGGACCAATTTCTTTTATTAATATTTTTGCATGTTCATTGATAGTAAGGTTTTTATTATAATACAAAAATGTGATTAACTTTGAAAAAACTCCCGACCCGTTAGTGAGATGTTGTAAAGAATTGGTTATGATCACTATTCAACAAGCCCGACCCAAAGGCTTCAAAACCCAATTATTAAATGAGTTAGACTACATTTAACTATTATTTTATTTTTCCAAAAATTACTGCATCTCTATTCTCGCTCTCACTCCTTCCCATGGGCCCACGTGTCCATGATGATCAAACGACCTTGATACCTCGACCTGCTCTTGACCTCTCGCTATCATTTTCAGCTTCTTCACACACACTTAGCGACATTCTAGCTTCCACCTCTTCACACGTAGCCTAGATTCTACAATTCTGCCCCTTTGGCCTTCATGGAAGGCGTTGGCCTATGGTGACCTGTGACCATTCTCTCTATCTCGATTCTCACTTTGAGTTCTCAATTGTATTTCTCTAAAGTGATTTCTTAATTTTTTTATTAGTTTTTTTTACGTTCGTTTGTTTACTAGTAGTTTCTTGATTTGCTTATTAGGTTATGTACTGATTCGGTTACCATGCCCCTAATTCTTGCAAAACTTTTTGTTTATTTGTTGATTTATCACAATTAAAAAAGTGATTTGTTAATTTCTTATTTATTGGGTTATTTACTTTATTTTAACATGCCCGACCCACCCCGACTAATCATCGACAAGTTGGGGAAACCCGTTGCATACCCGTTTAATAAAAAATAATGTATTTTATATTAAAGTTATTATAAATCGTCACTACAGTAATTATAAATACTAAAGATCAATTGCACTTATCATTAAATAATAAATGTATGCATATACATTTATTTATACACACACTTTGTACATATATCAAATAAGTTAAAAAAAATTATTGGCATAGGATTAAAGGGGGGTAATGCCATCCTCGACCATGCCATTCCCCGACCCTACTTGCAGTATAAAAAATAAATCTTCGGCACCGCTTATTCACCCGCCATAGCGGGGTATCCCCGCCCCCTTAAGGTTGGTTTGTCACCTCTACTGGGTAAATTTTCATCTTTAACAACCGGTAGTGCAATCTAATGTAAATACTCTACGACAACAAACAATTTCAAACTAAAGAAAATCAATCGCTTGAAATTTTAAACCACTAACTTCTGACTGCTTATAGTGAAAATCTATGACCAACCCACGAGCTCGGTAGTTAGTATTAAGTGCATATTAAAATCCAGTACAGAAGGAACAAACGTGCTATAAATGTATATCCAATTGAGAAACTAATATCCTTTTTAAAAAAATATAAAAAATAGACATTTTTCTTGTACATATTGTTTTCATAAGTTACAAAATGGTGAATCTGTTGGTCAAATCAAGAGATTTGGATAAAGCTTTTTGTTTTAGCTGATCATATCTGTTTTTTGGGATTTTGGTTCATGTTCCCCCGTTGTAAGGCCATCCACTACCAACCCAATGAATCCAATGAACCTAACTGCCACATCAGCACCACATCAGCTTTCCACTATTTTACCCAAACCAACTCAATCCATCCACTACCAACCCAATGAACCCAAAAACATCAAATTGTTAAATTTTTTTAAATGAAAACACATCATTAAAAATTACATTAAAATACTTAAATAATAAAAAAATTACATTAAAATTAATTTCGGGATGCCCAAACGTGTTCGGTTAAATCGGCTCGAAGGTTGAGGTGCGTCTCCTTGTTTTTGACTTGGTTGATGTTTTGTGCCCGTTCTTGTTCGGATATATTTACTTCGATATCATCCTTTTTGTGTTCGGATATATTTACTTGATGATGATGTCGATGATGAAGACATTTTTTGTTTAAGGAGAGAAAGAGGTTGAATGAGATGAGATTGAATTAAGAATTGAGACGAGATGAGGTTGAAAGAGGTTGAATATATATATATATATATATATATAGAATAAAGAGTTAATTACATTTTTGGTCCCTGTGGTTTGGTGATTTTAACACTCTGGGTCCATTTTGAAAATAATTATGGATTTGGCACCTGTGGTTTACATTTTATAACGCTTTGGGTCCATGAATGTTAACTCCGTTAATTTTTCTGTTAAATGAATTTAGTACAGGGGTACTTTGGTCATTTTATTCTCCTTTATGTGTTTTTAATAAAACAAAGGGACCACCACTAACTACCTTCTTCAACCCACAACACCCACCAACACCACCTTCTCAACCTCAACACCACCACCAACCACCACCATCCCCACCACTCACAACCACCTATTGCCACCACCAATCACCACCACTCACCACCACCCAGATCTGAAAATTTTCCTAAATAGATTTCAAATTGTTTTAAAACAAAACCCAGATTTGAAAATTACATCTTGATTGATTCGTCTCCGGCGTGGTTTTCGGTGGACCTGGAAGACTTTACCTCGGCAAGATTGCTCCGGCATTCCGGCGAGAAGCAGACGATGCTTCGGCATCGTCTCCGACGAGATGGGATTTCGGTGGTAACACACACACACACCATCTGGACACATTCGAGACACACACAGCTACAGCCACCCACCAGCACCATCATCCACCAGCTACAGCTACCATCATCACTGTCACCACCGTCCACCAACTACAGCCACCACAACCCACTAGCTACAGCCACCACCATCACCGTTACCACCACCAACCACCAGCTACCGTCGCCACCATCTACCAACGCCATCACCACCATCACCACCTGCCGCTGCCACCATGAATCACTGTTGGGAATCATGGGCTACAAAACATGCACAGCGGAATAAGATTGCCTGATTCCCAATCGAGGATCCAATCCTAAACTCATACAGACACAAAAGAGGGTTACGAAAAATTACCTCGTTACTAGTTTACGTGAACGAAATTGGACTGCTGGTGGGGAATACACCGCTATTGCACCACCGTGAGATCGGCTGCTAGACCACCGTCGGGTTCCTCTATATAATCGATGGAGAGAGAGAGATGGGAGGGTTTTTGGTTTTTCTCTGGGGTTTCTTTTCAGTTAAGATTGATCGAATGAATAAGACTGACCAGGGTTTTCCATATTTATAAAATTAAATATGGCAGTACCCAATAAAGAAAGCCCGTTTGATTAAAAGGTCCATTAAGCTTATTTAATCAAACTCAAACTCTTTATTAAATAATAAACTATTAATTAAATAACTTAACCCTTAATTAATTAATTAATCCAATAAAATATTCCAACTGATATTTTATATATAACTAAATAATAAATAACTATTTATTATTTATTTCCCACTCAATAATTAATTTGTACTAATTAATTATTCCATCAAACCACTTGATCTCCAATTGGGTGTGTAGCAGTGTGACCCACTAGTGTCTTATAACATTGGACACGGTAAACCCCGTTACTATCTTGCACATAATCCTAACAGACTCCCACTTGTGCCAGACTAGTAACTGTACTGTTACCATTAGCCTAAGGAGGTCCCTAGCCAGACACTTAAGTTAACCAGGTTATAAGATCTCTTATATCCAGAGATACAATTCACGCTTGAATTTGCACACAGGTTCATTCCTTTTGCACACGATATTTCTAAAGTGATTTAAGACATGGA
The DNA here is from genome assembly GCA_030169165.1 of Centaurea solstitialis. Taxonomy (NCBI): domain Eukaryota; kingdom Viridiplantae; phylum Streptophyta; class Magnoliopsida; order Asterales; family Asteraceae; genus Centaurea; species Centaurea solstitialis. Next base: position 25,509,522 of record CM058046.1, read on the forward strand.
GTGGAGGATTCATTTCTTAAAATCAAGTATTTCTTGACTCTGATTTCGATTGCCTGCAGTAACGGATATTACTAAATAACCCCTGTTATTCTATCCGAGCGTGGCCACGCGTTTTCTGCCAATCTTAATCGTCAAGGGGCCCGGAAATATCTCTCTTTTGAAAGAGGTGCAAATCCCTTCTTGACTACTTGCATTTGGATCCACGGCTTCCGCTGCATCTAGTCACGTCCCGTATGGCCGCCCTGTTACGGTGCAGCGTTAGTACTGTTGGGTTTTTGGTGTGATCCCGAATCAAACTGACACGAAGAACACGGTAAATCTCAAACCTAACTGGATTGAATTTACTATAAACCTAATGACCAAACTGATCAAGGTTTATTCGATCAAACCAAACGGGTTCGATTATTGCGGAAGCGATTTTGATAAAAAACCCGAAAAACCACGATCGTTCGTTTTATTAAATTAATCGTAAAGTAATAGGATTATTACCTGGAATGCTTGAGTTAGATCCACCCGTGAACGACCAGACAAATAACCTTCTAGCCGGTTGAAATCCCGAGACCTCGAAACAAACTGTTTAGCGAAGATGCGATCGAAAACCACAAAAACCGAACTGGTTTTTCTCCTTGTGGTCAGCGCCGGATTTTGGAGAGAGAGAGTGAGAGATAATTTCTTCTGGTTTGTTTTTGATAGCTTAATGAATGCCCCATAACTGGTTAACCCTTAACCTATATTTATATGGAAAACTTTCCATATATCCAGTTAACTTTATAATTATCTTTTTGGAAGTAATTCTTTTCTTTCTCCCAAAGAAAAGAATCTCCATTAAAACTAGATAATTATATCTTATTAATTAATAATATATAACTTATTAATTAATAAACTTATATATATTTATTTATCTAATAAATATATATAATCTATTTCAAACCTTTATCTTTGGGTTTTCTTACATAAAATACCCATCTGGTTTATAATTAACTATTATAAACCTAGTCTCTCCAAACTGGGATTATTTAACTTATTTGATTTATAGGTCCTCACAGGTGTGACCCTCAAGTGTCTTATAACATTGGATGTGAAATCACTGGTTTGTCAACTTCTGCACATAACTACTAACAGACTCCCACTTGTGCAAGTTGGCAATACCGTCTTGATTACACGGACCTAAGGAGGCCCCTAGACAGGCACTTAGGCTAACCAGGTTACAAGAACTCTTATACCCAGATAGGTGATTAAAAAATTTCCATAAGGAAAAGACATTCATGAAACAACTGTTCATAAATTGGGTATATCTTGGCTTTTCCCTTTGCAACACGATATTTCATCTGTGAGTATGAGCCTGGATTAAGTCAACTCTTAATACTCAAGATTCTGTTTCTTGACTATCCGACCTCTACTGATAGGTAAACGACAAAGAACATATCAGTTCGTTTGGGCATGGCCATGCACTTCATCAGTCTATTCAGTCAGTCAAGGGGCCCAGAAATATCTCTCTTCGGAGAAGAGGTGCAAATCCCATCTTGCATATCCGCATTTAACACCACGTCTTCCGCTGAATCTAGTTACGCCCTTTATGGCCACCCTGTTACGGCGTAGCGGTTGAACGCACTAAGTATCCAGCAGTCCTCATGATATCAAACCAGATACCTCAGGTGATAGGGACAACCACTGTGAGATTTACTTATGACAAAATCCAAGAAGTAATCTCAACCGCGGATCACGTCCGATATTTGCTACTCTATCAAATATCTGTGCAACTCCTGGTCTACAACGCTTGTAGCTGTTATTCAACCACTGATCATAACTACCCAGAGGCTCACAATGACTTTAACGCCCTAACGGGTTCCCACCACGATAAGTTGTCACGGACAAATTTCGAATGAATGACTGGAAACTAGTCTCATTCCTGGATTATAAAACATGCAAAATATAAAAGCTATAAAGAAACTAATTTTGTATAGTCCATATTACACTCTGTAATAATAACAAAATTAATAGCATTTCTTAATTACTTTTACGGTGTCTATTCAACGTTTACTAAAAACTGATTTAAACGAAGCATCACCTAACTTCAGTTTAAACCCTTTGATTAATGTTTACCGTATTAATCAAAGTAACAACCAAAACAATACAAGTTTGTATCATCTGATACAATCTTCTTGATTCTGCTAATCTTTGTTTTGCAAACACTTTTAAACAAGGATTAGACTTTTCTTTACCATATTCCCTGAACTTGGAGATACTGGAATAACTCCTACTTTCCCTGAATATGTAAAGTTTAAACTGCAACCTCCCTTAGTTGCTGTGTAGATGAATGATTTCTACCTGAAATCAGATAAAATTTCCATTTACCAAGCAGGCAAATTTCAGGAAATTTATTCTAGTGTTTTCAATACTTTCTAGTCTAAAAGATAATTACTATCTTTAATAACTATTCCAACACATTTTAATTATTGATTTTTCTCAAAAGTCAAGTATGACTTTATTTTGTTTCAAAGTCTTTGAAACTTCTGTTCTACCATTCTGACTGAAAAGTAGATAGTATATCTTATGAATTTACATCCTACCTGGATCATGAATTCCGAGATATACTAAATCAATAATTTTATCTTTTATTCTTTATCATAGACTAGATAGAGAATAAACTGGGCTCCCACTAACCTATATGAAAACCAACTATTACTTAAAATTAACTATTGACTTAGTCAAAACTTGATTATTAAGTCAATTCTATTTCAAGTAATGAACACGAGAAATTTAACATTTTATAAAACTTAACTGGATTAAATCCTAATTCCAAAACTTGGAATTTTTCCTAGTTTTATAAATACTGATATTATCAACGATATCTGAGATAATATCCTAAATTCCTTTTAAAACATATGAGTGATAAATTCTGATCATAAAATACTTTCATAATCCTTTACTCATAAATGTTTTATTCAAAAACACATTTCTATAATTATAGTACTTCGTGTGTTTTTGACAGTTTTCATATACATTACTTCAAATCATTTTGATTGAAGTAATACTGTTAGTGTAATAAGCAACATCTAGGATCTAATTTTGAATCAAGTCAATTTTGACTTAATCAGATTCAAAATACCATGTATAAAGATATTTAAATCAAGACAATAATTTTAAATTTTAAAAGCGATATCCAAAAATCCAAATTTTGGAAAAACAAGATTGTTTTAAATCATGAAAGTTTAAAATTGTCTTTGATAATATCTACTTGCATGCGGATCCTTGCAATCTGGGCACTTCATTTTTAATGACCACCTGCAATTAAACTTTTGCTTCTAGGTGTCAACACACTTGTAAACTAACAGGTGAAAGTGACAAACTGAAGCAGTCACGAATACCTGAGGTGTTTATACCTGCTTCGTAACGCTTCGGGCAGTTATGTCTCCAATGACCGACTTCATGGCACTTGAAGTATTGAATCTTGGTCATTACTCTGTTAGACTTAACTTTCTTGCCCTTGCTCTTGCCTTTGCCATTATTATTAATACTCCATGGGTGCACTCAGGGTAGTCCAAACTGGCTTTTAGGTTCATCACGTTTTCTGTACTCTCTATCAATTGCTCTGATCAGCACATATGGTCCCTTATGCCATATGACTCAATGTTTGTCCTTACTGCATAAAGTCAGGCTACGTTAGCACTTACTGGTGATCTTGTTGACTTGTTATACCAGCACGTACTAGGTTCCTTGAGCATCTACAGGTATATGCCTCTAGCATGACTTGATAACGTGCCTGTCTGAGACAATCAAGTAACTGGATCACAGTGTATCGATGCTCGTGGAGGAATCATGAGGGAGAGAGGAATACTAAGCTTTAAACTCTGTCTGGCAAATCATCAGATTGCTCCCAGACGAGAATTAAGTGAAGTTGTCTTTTTCGAGAATAGACAAGAGAAGTTTAGTGTTGTTATGGCAATTACACATTAAAACTTTGGTTTAAGCAACTGTGAATAGACTAATTTCCAATAAATATCATAAACCCTTAAATGATCATTTTATTGGACTAGGATCCTTATTTCATACGCCCTGATGTGCGTAATGTTCTTGCTCCACCAGGCTCACGTATTATTTCGGTAGGTAAGGACTTTTACCAATCATATCTAACTGACATGACTCCTAGATCTTTTCGGACAACGGTAATTATCCTACATGTTTCAGTCCCTCTAAGTGCTTTTTGGCCCGGTACCACCCGGTGAACTTAACAGAACCTAAATAGATCTCACCATTTCGGGATTTGGACACTTTACTCTGGCCGGTACCACCCGGAGATAATTCGCAGAGTCTTGTTAATCCCCTCCAGCTTCGGTTTGAACGCGGTCGTTCAAGGTGTGTTCACTTACAACGGCCGCGTACCTTACGCCGGAGGTGCCCCTAGATGGGTTGCACTACTGATCTATGATTTTCGGGGTTTTTAATTACTTATGAAAAACCTTTTAATATCCAGTACTTTGAAAAACTGATCGTTTAAAAGGCAACTTATGTTTTAAACTAACTGTTTAAACATGCTTGCTATTTTAAAACTAACTGTTTTAAAGATCATTTGCTAATTAAAAATTAACTGTTTTAATAAGCACACTTGCTAATCAAAACTAACTGTCTTGATAGCATATTTGTTGACCAAAACTAACTGTTTTATCAACTTGCCTTTTCAGACGAAAACAGTCTTATTATTGAGGTTTTAAATAAAATCTACCGTTTCAAAAAGGTTTTTAAAAACTGGTAATTTTAATTATAAAACCTGTCCGCTCTTGTGATTTTATCTAGTTTTAAAAATTCTCTTATTTTAAAACATTTTAATAAACATATAATTATCAAAAATAAAATCACAACCACGCAGTTAATATGTCAACAACCACGCAATTAAAGATTAACTAATTATAGATTTGCCAACTTGTTCCTAAAAGACCAATGATGACCTATTATCTATAGATCTTCAATCTTCTCGCGTAGCTCCCACTGGCCTCGGCATTTTTCGATGGAACCCCAAAAGAAAAATAAAACTATCCTATGGTCATTATATTACAAAGAGGTTGTTAATGGCACGCAGGCCTCCCCAAATTAAAACAAAGGGTCTAAGTTGGCAAATACTATAATGGACATAAAATATATATGCAAACTGATATATAATTTAAAGCAAATTACGCAATTCGCATATAAAGCATAAATAAGCAATAAATACGGAAGGCGTAAAACAATCCTAGATCCGTTAAAATTATTTCGTTCTGTTTATCGTAGAGCTTGGTTTTAACTGATTCATAAGACAAACTGTTTTATAAACCAAAACTAATATTTTAATCTGAAATTAGTTTTTACTTAATTTATAAAATTACCAAGACTTATAGACTATAAATCTATTTTATAAATCAAAACCAATTTTCTAAAATATTAGCCTTTTATCCAAATATATCAAACCGGGTCTACCGAACAAACTGGTCGGTTAAGTCAACACTGGCCCGTGAACTGTGCCGTGGTTTGACTAACTGGCCAAAACATGACACGAGACCCATTTAACTTAAAACGAGTTAAATATTCTGTTTGATAAACATAATTTTACTAGGGATAATTATTAACCACAATTATTATCTAAAATAAACTAATTTGGATAAAAGCCTAAAACCCATAAAACCTTTTTGGGCCATAAACTTGGTCCAAAATTTCATGGTCTCGGCCCGTTACCAAACTCGTAAGCTTGGGCCCGAAAGGGATTTGAGAAACGCTCGAAAGCAACCGGGGTTTGAAACCCTTAGTCGTCGTCGGTGTGTTCATTGTTACCGGCTATCTTCGGGACAACCGGCGTATGAACAACAACTACCGCTATCATCGCCACTCGGCAGCGGTTAAATAAAATTATCCGCACCTCGCTACCGTACCGCGCCGTCACCGACCACGATTGACCGCAGCAAAATGCCACCGTCATCGTCTTGGCCGGCGACCGGCAATACAAACAACCGCCACCACCAATCCGCCTAATCGAGGCTGACGATTGGTGGTTTCGTGGCCCATTGGCGATAATAGCAAACTGACCATCATCGCCACCATAAGTCGGCGACGTCGGCAGTAATGGAATTGTCACTGCCATCACCGGCGGCCAACAACAGAACCATCGCCACCACTATCGAATACCACCACCGGGTGGCAATCGATCCATCGACCACGGCCACCACCGAACTGGTGGTTTGCCCTCGGTCTCGGCGTGGTTCGGCCAACCGGCGATCGATCGGTGAACGGTCGGCTATCTGCCTCCATTCCTCGGTGATTGCCATCATTCCCTTTTTCGCGAATGGTTTTTTCGTATATGGATTTTTGACGATAAACATGTATAAGAAAAAATTAAAATTAAATCCTTTTGCAAAAAATTGATAAGGATTAAATTTTATACAAAAAAAAACTGATACATACAAATCCTTATAAAACTGATAAAGATTATACTGATAAAATCAAATCTTTACTCAAACTGATAAAGATTAAATTTTATACGAAACTTGATAATCATCAAATCTTTATACAAACTGATAAAGATTATACTGATAAAATTAAATCTTTACTCAAACTGATAAAGATTAAATTTTATACGAAACTTGATAATCATCAAATCTTTATACAAACTGATAAAGATTATACTGATAAAATTAAATCTTTACTCAAACTGATAAAGATTAAATTTTATACGAAACTTGATAATCATCAAATCTTTATACAAACTGATAAAGATTATACTGATAAAATTAAATCTTTACCCAAACTGATAAAGATTAAATTTTATACGAAGATCATCAAATCTTTATACAAACGAAACAATTAAAACGGATCTTTAAACAGTTAAAATAGAATAAAACGAATAAACTTGTGGCTCTGATACCACTGTTGGGTTTTTGGTGTGATCCCGAATCAAACTGACACGAAGAACACGGTAAATCTCAAACCTAACTGGATTGAATTTACTATAAACCTAATGACCAAACTGATCAAGGTTTATTCGATCAAACCAAACGGGTTCGATTATTGCGGAAGCGATTTTGATAAAAAACCCGAAAAACCACGATCGTTCGTTTTATTAAATTAATCGTAAAGTAATAGGATTATTACCTGGAATGCTTGAGTTAGATCCACCCGTGAACGACCAGACAAATAACCTTCTAGCCGGTTGAAATCCCGAGACCTCGAAACAAACTGTTTAGCGAAGATGCGATCGAAAACCACAAAAACCGAACTGGTTTTTCTCCTTGTGGTCAGCGCCGGATTTTGGAGAGAGAGAGTGAGAGATAATTTCTTCTGGTTTGTTTTTGATAGCTTAATGAATGCCCCATAACTGGTTAACCCTTAACCTATATTTATATGGAAAACTTTCCATATATCCAGTTAACTTTATAATTATCTTTTTGGAAGTAATTCTTTTCTTTCTCCCAAAGAAAAGAATCTCCATTAAAACTAGATAATTATATCTTATTAATTAATAATATATAACTTATTAATTAATAAACTTATATATATTTATTTATCTAATAAATATATATAATCTATTTCAAACCTTTATCTTTGGGTTTTCTTACATAAAATACCCATCTGGTTTATAATTAACTATTATAAACCTAGTCTCTCCAAACTGGGATTATTTAACTTATTTGATTTATAGGTCCTCACAGGTGTGACCCTCAAGTGTCTTATAACATTGGATGTGAAATCACTGGTTTGTCAACTTCTGCACATAACTACTAACAAGTACGTGCTAAGAATACAGTAGTCCTCGCGTTCCCAAACCAAGTATCTCAGGTCTAAGGACAACCTATCAAGTCAGTGCTTATGACTGAGGCTCCATGAAGCAGACTTGATTACTGGTCACTTCCAATACCCAAACACTCTGATGAGTATCTATAAATACTTGGTCACATCACTTGTGCTTTTATTCTCTACTTTGAATAAATCATCAAGTATTTATAATAGCGTTAAACTCCCTATTGAAATTCCCATTTCAATAAGTGGCTACGGAAATTTAGATTTCATACAAAACTTTGTAAAATCACGGATACGTTAAATATGCAAAAATAGTTAATTTAGAACGATCATGAAAATAAAACCTCCATTTATTTCCAACACACTGTGAAATAAAAACTTTACATGATTACATTGTTTCTAAATTAAACTATAGTAATAATTAATAAACTAAGAACTAGCTACTGGCTTCCAGGTACTGCATCCGAATGGAATTCGCATGTGCCTCATGCTTCACCCTTGCTAGTGGCTTTGTCAGCGGATCTGCGACATTGTCTTCTGTTGGAATCTTGCATATTCTCACATCTCCTCTTCCAATGATCTCTCGGATGAGGTGATACTTTCTGAGCACGTGTCTTGACTTGTGATGCTCTCTAGGTTCCTTTGCTTGCGCCACGGCTCCCGAGTTATCACAGAATATATCGATCGGTCTAGAGACACTGGCAACCACTCTGAGATCCGATAGAAAATTCCTTAGCCAGACAGCTTCCTTTGTCGCATCAGATGCTGCAATGTACTCTGCTTCTGTAGTTGAGTCTGCAATCGTGTCATGCTTCGAGCTCTTCCATGAGATCGCACCTCCGTTTAGGGTAAAGACGTACCCTGACTGTGACCTGAAGTCATCTCTGTCGGTCTGGAAACTAGCGTCAGAGTATCCGGTGACACTAATTTCATCCTTAGTACCTCCAAAGACCAAGAACATTTCTTTCGTTCTTCTCAGATATTTAAGAATGTTCTTGACAGCCACCCAATGGTAGGGGTGAGCAAAAACCGGACCGAAAACCGAAAAACCGAAAAAAAAACCGAAACCGAAAAAAACCGAAAAAAACCGAACCGAAACCGAAAACCGAAAAACCAAATGGTCCGGTTTCGGTTTTGGCTCCAAAACCGAACCGAAAAAAACCGAACCGAACCGAACTTGGAACCGAATTAAAAACCGAACCGAGAACCGAGAACCGAACCGATATATATACTATATTTTTTTAAATTATATATAATTATATATAATAATTAATAAATTAACCCCTTATCTTTTAACATGTTGCTACTTTTTTCCTCAAAACATTCTTTGTTTGGCTTCTAAAATTCTAAATTTTATTTATACTCAATAACTAAAGTTGTAAACATAGACTTATGTCTTATGTAAACATAATTTTTAACTAAAGGAGTTTCTATTTATATTCAAATCTTATATGTAAAGTTGTAAACAACTAAACATAATTTTTCAACAAATTAAATGCAAATTATAAAGTTGAAACATGGAATAAAGGAAATACAGAGTTATAGACCGAAAACCGGACGAAAAAAACCGAAAACCAAGGGAAAAACCGAAAAAACGAAAAAAAACAAAAAAAACCGAAAAAAAAACCGAAAACCGAAAAAAAAACCGAAAAACCGAAAAAAAAACCGAAAACCGAAAAACCGAGAACCGAACCGAAAAAAACCGAGAACCGAACGGGAGCGGTTTTCGGTTCGGTTCCGGCCAAAAACCGAACCGAACCAGACCGTGCTCACCCCTACCCAATGGGGTTCACCCGGATTCTGTTGGTATCTGCTCGTAACACTTACTGAGTAAGCAACATCGGGCCTAGTACATAACATGGCATACATGATTGATCCAATTGCAGAAGCATATGGAACTGCTTTCATTTTGTCCTGATCTTGACTAGAAACAGGACACTGTGTTTTACTTAACACTATGCCATGTTGCATCGGGATAAATCCTTTCTTGGATTCATCCATCCTGAATTTCTTCAGGATTTTATCGATATACGTACTTTGGCTAAGCCCGATAAGCCGCTTAGATCTATTTCTGTAGATCTTTATACCGAGTATATAAGCGGCTTCTCCAAGGTCTTTCATCTGGAAACATTTGCTTAACCAACTCTTAACACTCTGTAAAGTTGGTACATCGTTTCCTATGAGTAGAATGTCATCTACATACAAGACCAAGAAGGTTACTATGCTCCCACTGAACTTAGTGTAGACACACGGCTCGAACTCACTTTTGGTAAAACCAAACTCTTTGATTCGTTCATCAAAGTGTAAGTTCCAGCTTCGAGATGCTTGCTTTAATCCATAAATGGATTTTAGCAGTTTACACACTTTATTAAGATTCTTAGGATCTTCAAACCCCTCTGGTTGTTCCATATAGACGTCTTCTGTTAACTTTCCATTCAGAAAGGCTGTCTTGACGTCCATTTGCCAAATCTCGTAGTTAAAGTACGCTGAGATGGCCATTAGAATCCTAATTGACTTTAACATGGCCACTGGTGAAAAGGTTTCATCATAGTCAATACCATGAGTTTGCGTGAATCCTTTTGCGACCAGTCTGGCCTTGAAGGTGTGTACATTTCCATCCATGTCGGTTTTCTTCTTGAAAACCCATTTGCGCCCAACAGCCCTACAGTGTTGTGGCAAATCAGTCAACTCCCAAACTTGGTTGTCGTACATGGATTGCATCTCGGCCTTCATGGCTTCCTGCCATTGTTCAGACTCACTGCCTGACACAGCTTCTCCATAGGATGTTGGTTCATTCAAGTCTCCACTGTCCTGAGAGACGAGAAATCCAAGATACCTATCTGGTTCTTGTCTTACCCTACTGGATCTGCGAAGGCCCTGTGTTTGCACTTCCTCAATCGGCTCTGATTGAGGTTCAACATTGCTATGTTGAATTTCTGGCTCAACAGTTGGTGTAGTGTCTTCTTCGTCTACTACCTGTAGATCTACATTCTTTCTGGTGTTCTCTAGACTGAGAAACTTTTCTTCCAGAAATTTCCCATTTCGAGCAACAAAAACTTTGTTCTCTTCAGGGTTGTAGAAGTAATATCCCACGGTGGTCTTGGGATATCCAACGAAGAAACACTTGTCGGATTTGGGCTTGAGTTTTTCTGAGGTGGGTCGTTTGACGTAAACCTCACAACCCCAAATTTTCAGAAAAGATATGTTGGGTTTCTTACCCTTCCATAATTCATATGGAGTCTTTTCCACCGACTTTGTTGGCGCTCTGTTCAGTATGTGTGCTGCTGTTTCGAGCGCATGTCCCCAGAATGATATTGGCAGCGTAGAGTGACACATCATCGTTCGCACCATATCAAGTAAAGTACGATTTCTCCTTTCTGATACACCATTCATCTGAGGTGTATACGGAGGTGTGAGTTGGGATACAATCCCACACTCCATCAGATGATTGTCAAACTCATCACTGAGATATTCGCCACCACGATCTGACCGTAAGAACTTGATCCTCTTGTCAAGTAGGTTCTGTACTTCATTCTGATATTCCTTGAATTTCTCAAAGGTTTCAGATTTATGTCTCATCAAGTAGACATAACCATACCTACTGAAGTCTTCAATAAAGGTAATGAAGTACCGGTATCCTCCTCTTGCCACATGACTGAAAGGTCCACATACATCTGTGTGGATTATTTCAAGCAAGTCAGTGGCCCTTTCATTTTCATTGTTGAAAGGCTGCTTTGTCATTTTGCCAGATAAACAAGACTCGCAATTATCAAAAGGTTTATAATCGAAATTACCAAGAAAACCTCCTTTTAGGAGTAGTTCAACGCGTTTCTTGTTTATGTGGCCCAAACGACAATGCCAGAGGTAAGTTTGATCCTCAATATCCTTGGATCGTTTACTTATATGATAGATTTCGCTACTGTTGTCTTGTAGATTTACAGTGTATAGACCATTCACGGGTGTAGCTTTAAAATAGAAAATATTATCTTTAAAGACTGAAATCATTTTATAATCATATTTATAATAAAAACCTTGGTCTACTAATAAATCAAAAGACAAAACATTCTTAATCATATTTGGAATGTAATAACAATTATCCAGTTCGAAAACTAGACCCGAGGGTAAACTAAGACTATAGGATCCTACAGCTTCAGCTATCAGCGGTGTGCCTTCGCCAACTCGTAGGTTCGAACGGTCCTTCCTCAGAGTCTTTCTTCTAGTGAATCCCTGTAAATGATTACAAATGTGGTTACCACTGCCTGTATCAATTACCCATGATTCATAAGAAGTGATTAAGCAATCTATCATAAAGATACCTGGAGCATCGGGTAAACCGATCTCTATCTGGTCGATATTCATCGAGTGCTCGCAAATATCCTCGCTGCCGCACTCTGGGCAACTCAGATCTCCCAGCTCATCAATTATATCAGTGTCCATGAGATTCGCAGGTTCGGGTGCTGGCTCTAGACTGGCCAGGATATCTTCATGAACTCTATCCACGTCGTTCTTTGGTTCCTTCATATAGGCACTAGCTGTGTCCTGAATTTCCTTTGTGAGGGAGAACCACATGAGATACACTAACTCTTCCTGAGTCATCTTGTACCCCAGACGTGATAAACATTTAAAAAGCCTTCTTATTTCTATAAGATGGTTTTTAACTGACTGACCCTTTTGCAGCTTCAGGGAGAGAATCTCTTGCATGATTAAAAGCTTGCCCGTATGCTTGTAGAAACCTAACTGGTTCTCCACGTTTTTCACAACCTCGTGACAGAATTTCACTCTTAAATCTCCCGTGAACTCGGGTGACATAGAGAAAACTAGAATGGACATTACATCCGATTCATCTGCCATGAATCTGAAATACTCAGCAAATTCCTCTTCAGGGGCATTGCTTTTAGGTCGTGACATGGGCTTATTGATCACATAAAGCTTACCCTGGGCACTCAAAACATTCTGTAAGTGTAACTTCCAAACTGGAAAGTTCTGGCCCGTAAGCTTCCACTTGCCCGTGATAAGGCGAAGTGATTCCTCAGGTGAATAAAACGGAATGCTAATTGGAGACATCTACAGAAGAATATAAATTCCAATTTAGTTTATAATTATATAATTCTAATAAATTATTACCCTTAAAATAAATTTATTAGACTAGAATCCATATTTCACATGTGTCGGGAAGCATGTGATCATGTCAAACCGGCTCATGCGATCTATGGTAGGTAAAACTATACCAATCGTATTCTAACTCGAAAATACGACTTCTAGATCGTCGGGACATCGGATATTTATAGTCCGTGCATATTTAGTCCCTCTAGTGCATTTTGGCCTGGTACCACCCAGTGAATAAATAATTACCAAAATAGATTGCACCACCCGGGACCTGGACAAACTCTGGCCGGTACCACCCGGAGATAATTCGCAGAGTTTTATCACCCTCCAGTTTCGGTTTGAACACGGGCGTTCATAGTGTGTGCACTTACAACGCCCTATGTACCTTACACCAGAGGTGCCCCCAAAGTGGGTTGCACTTACTAATCTATGATTTGAACAAGGGTCAAAATTGCCAGTTTCCTTTTTTCAAAAACTTTGAAAAACTGGATCCAAACACTAACTGTATTTGTATCCTCTTAATTTTTAAACAATTTGTTCAAAAGGGCAATTTATATTTAATAACAATTACGTAAAACAACCACGCAATTTAAATATAAAAAGCACAGTCATAGCCTAAACCCTTAAACTAATGTTGTTTTGTGAGCCAACACAAAACAACGGTCTCAACCCTAAGTGACAAAAGTCTTCGTCTTCTGGCACTCCCACTGGCTCCGAGATCCATGGTTGTCATCTTGTCTCCGTCTTGATAATTAAAACTAACTATTACAAAAGGGTTTTAAATGGCATGCAGGCCCCCAAGCTATTCTAATAATTTGAAATTACAAGAAGGGTTGTAAATGGCACGCAGGCCTCCCAATTATTCTAAAACGGATAAATAAAAACACAACCACGGGTCTAAAAGGGTTCAGCTATGACTTATTACAATTAAACCAATTAAAAATATAACTGAATTTTAACCGGATAATTATAAAACCAAAAATTAATTTAATCCTGAATCGTTTTAACCTTATCTGATTAAAAACGATCCCTACCTCGAAGTCTATCCGGAAACAGATCCCAACTGAGACCCGTTAACGATAAACAATCGAAAGGGACAACAATTTTGATTATCACCGATCCGCCAAAACGTGGCCGTCAATCGGTGGATCTCCATTGCCGGCGATGATGACGAACATGCCACCACCGCCGCCCGTATCACCATCAATCGCCGGCGACAGCAGTGGCTTGAAAGCCACCACCGCCGCCCGTCGGTGCTTATCGCATCAAACAACCACCATCACCATCCACCGGCGACAGCAGCGGATCGCCCCACCACTGCCGCCGTGGTCGCGCGGTGGACGAGAACAACAATCGCCACCACCACCGTGACTGGTGGTGCGGCGGATCAAGGGTTCGATGGCAGCAGCAATAAAACCGCCACCACCGTCGCCGTTCCCCGGTGATAACAACATCGACGCCACGGCCGCCGTTCAACCACCGGCGACAATAGCTCAGCGCCACCATCACCGCTGTGGTCGGTTTACAGCAGCAATAAACAATCGCCACCACCACCCTTGGTGGCGCGGCTTTTGATTTCAGCGGCCACCGCCGCAATCGACGGTGACGGCTTCCGCCACCTCCGCCGATCGGCGATTCCGATCCAGATCCAAACACCACCACCACAAACGGTGGTGTGGTGATGGTCTTCAGCCGCGGCCGACACCGCAACCACCAATCGGGTGGTGCGGCCGGCGTTCTCGACAGCCGACGCCGCCACCACAAACGGTGGTGCGGCTGGCTATGGCTTCCGGCGACTAGTGATTCGATTCCCGGCGATCGGCCTGGAGGTCCGGCCGGCTAACTGCCGCCGTTCCACCGCCGATCGTTGTTTCGTTAGGTTTACTAAAAATCAGATTTTTAACACGAAAAATAACAATTTTACAAAACCTAATTAACTAGCAAGCAATTTAAACCTGATCTGTTAGGTTTAGGAAGTGGCTCTGATACCACTGTTGGGAATCATGGGCTACAAAACATGCACAGCGGAATAAGATTGCCTGATTCCCAATCGAGGATCCAATCCTAAACTCATATAGACACAAAAGAGGGTTACGAAAAATTACCTCGTTACTAGTTTACGTGAACGAAATTGGACTGCTGGTGGAGAATACACCGCTACTGCACCACCGTGAGATCGGCTGCTAGACCACCGTCGGGTTCCTCTATATAATCGATGGAGAGAGAGATGGGAGGGTTTTTGGTTTTTCTCTGGGGTTTCTTTTTAGTTAAGATTGATCGAATGAATAAGACTGACCAGGGTTTTCCATATTTATAAAATTAAATATGGCAGTACCCAATAAAGAAAGTCCGTTTGATTAAAATGTCCATTAAGCTTATTTAATCAAACTCAAACTCTTTATTTAATTAATAAACTATTAATTAAATAACTTAACCCTTAATTAATTAATTAACCATTAATTAATCCAATAAAATATTCCAACTGATATTTTATATATAACTAAATAATAAATAACTATTTATTATTTATTTCCCACTCAATAATTAATTTGTACTAATTAATTATTCCATCAAACCACTTGATCTCCAATTGGGTGTGTAGCAGTGTGACCCACTAGTGTCTTATAACATTGGACACGGTAAACCCCGTTACTATCTTGCACATAATCCTAACAATCACAAATCAAAATACAAATCAAAATCAAGAATCGTAATCTAAATCACAAGCCTAAAAAGCCCTAAATCAGATCTGGAGCTCGAATTGGTTATTTGGAGCAGATTAGAGTAGATGAATCAAATTTTGGGTTTCGATTGAGGAGGTGACGGCTGGTGTTGTCGTCCAAACACAGATCCATCCACCAGATCTCTTCTTCGGGTTCGATCAACGTGTGCGATGGTGGTTTCATCGGAGCAACCAGTGGAAGACGGTTTGGCGGTGGTGCGACTAGGGGGAAAGGATGGTTACGATCAAGTTAGGAGGTGGTAGTTTTGTCGGAGAACTGGACGGCGGTGGTGGTTTCGTCGGAGAACCGGACGGCGACAGTGGTTTTGTTGGAGCACCGGAGGTTATTTCGTTTGAGCACCACACATGTATACATATATATATATAAATATATTTATATTTAGATATATATATATATATATTTATATATTAAAATGTTATTTTTTTATTAATATATAAATAGAATAAATTACAGTTTTGGTCCCTGTATTACTAAAGGACTAAAATACCCTTGTAGCAAATCCTACTTAACAGAACTAGTTAACAGAGTTAACACTCTTGGACCCAAAGTGTTATAAAGTGTAAACCCCTTGGACTCAAAGTGTTATAAAGTGTAAACCACAGGTGCCAAATCCATAATTATTTTCAAAATGGACTCAGAGTGTTAAAATCACCAAACCACAGGGACCAAAAATGTAATTAACTCTAGAATAAATTATTTAAAAAATGAAAAAAAAAGTATCCGTTAGAGAGACGTTGGAAAGGGGGGGGGGTGGGTGGGTGGGGTGAGGTGTCTTCGGCTTGACGGAACGAAAGCAAGGAACCCAAAGGGTCCACGGCGGTGTTGTCGATGGAACCTGACGGGTTCAAGCTACCCGATGCTACCTGGGTTAATGGTAGCGGATGGCCTAAGTAGTAAATTTTTAATAAAAAGTTGGCGTAAGGATGAGCTTCATAGCTTGTTTCAGTTCCAAACAACTTAAATATTAGTGTGTTCCCTATTTCTTGGATTAGGAGCATTTTTTTTACTCTTAACTCAAGACATCCAAAACCGTTGGTGTACCTTGATGATTATACCTAATATTTACACCTAGAAACAAGATTGGGATCAATTGAGGCTTTTCGAGGATGGATTCAAGAACGATCAACTAACTAAAGTGCCACTTGCAGTAATAATGAAACATCAATGATGTGTGATACAAAAGATTTACCATTCTACTGAAACAAACAATCGTTAAATAAAATAAAAAGTTGTCCAAGTCATTTTCAATTTATATTCCTATTGATGATAAATATAGATTTGTAACATGTGGTCACCTTATTATCAAAAGATACGTAAAAGGACGAACTAGAGAATCTAAGGGGGGTATTTGGCATTGCTTATCTAAGACGTTTACTTATTCCGTTGTGGAAAAGGAGATAAACATTTTTTTAGTGTTTGAATGAGAGAAAAAAATTTATTTATACCTTTGCCAAAAAAAAAAGATAAAGACTTTTTGAAAAAGTCATTATTAACTTATCTAAAAACCAACTTATCAACTTATTGGATTTTGATACTTTTATAAACTAATTCACACATTTTTTATAAACCTCATTTTTAACACCACATAACACTTTTATTAAAAAAAAATAGTTCTTAAAAAACAATTCCAAACACCCCTAAATACTCTAAATTCAAACAATCTTCAAGCATGATTGAATTGTCGGCAAGAAAGGACGAATTATCCTAATTTACATTTAAAAAGTGCATAAACCCAAAAGGAAACAATAATTGTACTTTTTGGAAGAGGTATCCCAGACCACATTGGGCCCAGACTAATCCTCGACAATTTTGGGCCGAAGCCCGACTGCTAAAGCATGCAGCCCGGGGTCGAAGCCCCCGTACCTCCAGAATGCATCCCCCAGGGCTCGAACTCTGGTTCACCACTATGTAGTGTCCAAGCCTTACCACTAGGCTATCACTCCTTTGGTAACAATAATTGTACTTTCCATCGACTGTTTAAGGAGATTTGCATCATTTTATTTTTTTAAGGGTTCCATTTATTTTAGAAAAATGCTACTTTCAGCAAAACAGGTAAATCTAGGAATTTTCATCTTAAAACTATAATCAAACGATTGATAATTTTTTATTGTTTTAAAAAGTGTGGTAAGTTGTAGGGGTGTAATCGAGCCAAGCCGAGCCGACACAGTGTCAAGCTTGAGCTCGACTCGGTACCAAAACTTGAGGCTCCTAACTCGACTCGAGCTTGGCCGAACATTGATTTTCAAGCTCGAGCTCGACTCGAGGAAATACTTGGCACTCTCGAGCTCGGCTCGGCGCAACTCGACTAAAATTCAAATTTCAAGCAGCACCAACTTGGACAACCTAAAAGAAAACAAAAACAAAGGGACACAGGGCCTACGAAGCTGCAGACTCACAGAAAAAATAAGCAACATGGACAATCAGACCCGTAACTGGAAGCAGAACCACAGCCCAGCTGCCCAAACTAAACAACGTTCACTAGCTTACGACAAAACCAAAACACAGCAAGACCCACCAAAGTTCACGACTCAAACAACTACTGTATGTCGTCTTCGAGCGAGGAAAGTGTTGATCGCTCTGATAATTATTTAGCTTCATGTTAGCCTTATGGTTCTATTTTTATCATGATCATATAAAATTGTTCAATACTTAGTAGTTTATGACGAATGATTATGTGAAAAAAAAATGATATTAAGGTGATCCAGACCTTTGATCGATTTTATACTTATGCCACAATTCAAGTAAAAATAAAACCAACATTAATTAAATTAAAAGAATAAAACAAATCTTTAAATATCAATCTAGCTAACGACGTTAAACACCAACCTTAACGGAACAATTATAATACTAAAGACAAGGTTTCATTAGTTTTAGTTTTTAAAATTGAAAAGGACGATTAAAGGGTTGTTTAATGGGTTTTCATTGAATCGTTTATTAATAAAATAGTCTGTGTGAATTAATTGGTCCATATAAATTGAAAAGGTTATCTTATTTCACCTATTACTAGACAAAAATCGCAACTACCTTACATTTAATAAAATGTAAACATGAAACTTTGGGTGTTACTAAATAAAACCTTAGCAACTTTCTTTATATGTTATGTTTTGTGTCACAAAATCTAGTGGAAAAACTAAAAGTAATCACGTAATTAGTTTTAATTGACATAGTAACCAATACAATCTAAAATTTTAATTCTTTTAAAAGTCTTATAAACCCAACATTTGTTCTTTAAACATTCATAGAAACCTTAAAACTCTTACAATGCAAATAACCATTCGACACATGCTCAAGAAATACATTCAATGTGGGTCACCTTGCATCGGATTAACTCGACTCTCCCCTTGTACTAACATGTGTGGAAGTGGTACATAGCATCTCATTACAAACACATTTGGCCAAGTTATCGTCAATCTATAAACCCTGAAACTAAGCTTTCGAGAATACTTCTTCAACTTTTCCTTCAAACTCGAGCTTCCACCTGAGAAGTGGTAACTCTTAAGAAACTCCCTTCTACCATGCCAATGATCCAGATCCCGATAATGCCCTGATCCAGTTAAGACGAGTGGTTCTTCGTCTTCGTATTTATGGGCATGGTACTTGAAGGGAAAATGAGGTGTAGGTGAAGTGGTCATGATAGTTTGCTAGTTCAAAATGTGAGGTTAAATTTTGAGGCCTTTAATGAATTAGGTCAAGATGGATGAGCGGGTGTATATATGTGTTTGTGTGAGAGTTGTTATGGGTTTGCTAGTTGGCTACCAAAAGTGGTTGAACCCTTTGTGGAAAAACAACGGTTGGTGGGCTTATATTGGTTGCACCCATGGTTCCTACCATCAAGAAACTCATCAATCTTTCTTTCTCTCTCTAAATATGATTAGAGCTTTTTAAGTATGTTTATATTAATATTAAATATTTAAACATCTATAAGAGATCTAACAATAAACTAATACAATTTTTTTTGTTCAATATTAGAATACTATCTTTTATGAAAGTTAAAATCTTAGAGGGAATTGTCTTATCTTAAACCTTTTATTCTTTCATAAAATTGTGTCAATTAAAACTTATATTAATTAGTTTTACAATATTTAATTTACTACAATATATATAGGTATATATAGCTTGGTGCTTTATTATTATAAATTGATCTTATGAATTTTAAGATTTTTAATATGTTATTTTTTAATGCTAAATAAGTTCGTTTTCAAGTTAAGATCATATATTATTTTATTGGTACACGTTTGAAGGCAAATTGACGATTTTATATTAGTTTTTTGGTGAGGAGTCATCGTCCGAATTTAGAATGGCTTGAAGGCAATTACTTTGTTACAGGTTTTTGAAAAGTCGGTTGAACACAATCTAACCTGATTTATTTCACTACTATACAAAGGACTATCATGAACAAACGTTTTCGCTTAAATTTTAGTCGAAAGTATTTCTAGCAGATTTAATTTGTCGAAAATCACTTTTAAGAAGGTAAATCAAAATAGTTTCCTATGGTGTTAAGAAAAAGAAACAGAAAAAATAAACTTTCAAAGGATTGTTTCTGTCAAAAATCCCTTTTTAATATTTTAATATTTTAATATCTTATTAAAAACTTTTAATAGATAAATCATAAAAAATAATAGTTTAAATATTCTATCAAAAATTTGTCGAAAACTTAATTAATCCAATTAAGATTACTTGGTTAGAGTATTTATTAAGAAAATTGGAAAAGATATACCGACAGATTTCTGAGGGGTATATTCGCACGGAATGGTTAATTCATTGGAAATGTCATTCTTCGACGGAGGATCTTTCGATAGCCAGATCCGCTAGAAATTTGTCACTAATAGTTTTTTCAGACGGATTTTGCTATTGGAAAAGACCATCTAACCATTAATGTTTCGTTGGTTTGGTCTGTTTGCCATTAGGATCCAAAACCAAGCAACACGAAAAAAGGACTAAAATCCCCCATAGTCAAACAAATGCAAGGACTAAGGGTCGTTTACTAAGCGCTTACTCGGTAAGTGATTAAACGAGTCACTTTTCATTATTGAATGAACACAACAATAATTAAAAATATTATCCGGTTAGAAACACAAAGTCTTACAAGTGAGAGTGACAAGCAGACGACGACTCTTATTCGGTAAGTGTTTCAATAGGATGCCGTTTTAATTAAGTAAAGTCTTATAGTTAAAATATTAATTATTACCAATAAGCGTTTACCAGATAAAACATCGGATAAAAATGGCCTCAAAAACTAAAAAAAGTTTCAAATGATTCCCTTTTCGTATGTATTAACATCAAAACCTCTATTTGTCATTTCATAACTTTTCATACAAAAATTGACTTGGTTATAGCATTAGTTAGTTAATTATCTTTGCCCAAATTAACATAACAATTTAACACCAAAAGGGTAATTTCCTCAAACTGGTATTACTTCAGTCTTCAGTTGAACTCACTAGCTATTTTTTCACCTTTTCATAGTTTTCGTCAAAATCGCCAATTTGAACTTCATTCATCTCCTTCACAGTTGACAGTATCTTCTCTTCCATTCTTCAAGAAACATCATTTTCGAACTTTCAAGTAAGTTTATCATCTGAACCATTTCGATGATCAAATTTAGGGTTTCATTCGTTTTCTAATTGTTTAAATGCCATGTTTTTTCTCTTGTTTTTATGGAAGTGCGTGTGTATTTAATTTCATGATGATCACAATTTAACAAGAAATCAGAAGAATGAAATGCTCCCTTAGGCTTCAGATCAATATTTTGTTACCTGTTGATTTCTTGTTACTTTTGACCTAAATTTTGTGCAGATAGTGTAGAAAATTTGGAGAAATGTGTCCCTTTTTGTGTTGCCCCTTTTTATTATGGTGTTAAGGTTATAAAGGAATTATTCACACTAGGGTTAATGTTTTCATACTGACCTAAATTGGGGATCTTCTAGCCTTTGCATTAGGGTTAATAATTTTAAGTCTTAATGTTAGCAATTGAGAATTGAGGAGGGTTCTATACTTGTAGTTGACTAACTTATTTAACTTTTAACAGCTATGGATAAGATTTTAGCAAAGAGAAAAGCAATTGAGGATTTGTCCGTGGAAACTATTGTTGAGAGTTCTAAACAAAGTCGTATAGAGATCAATTTAGCTGATCTTCCTACGGACCCAGGATTGCGGATTAGGATTTGGGATTACAACCCTAATATTCGAGATGAGGTTCGAAGAGCTTACCTGTTAAAAGGGCCTTGCCAACCTCGCAAGCATGAATTTCCTTACACTATTTTTGGGAGCAAACCACGGAGATTCAACCCTGCTTGGTTTGATGAGTTTTCTAATTGGTTGGAGTATAGCGTGAATCAAAATGCAGCATATTGCTTATGTTGCTATCTTTTTAAACCAAATATAGGAGCACAAGCGGGTGGTGACTCGTTTGTTTGCTTAGGATTCAAAAATTGGTCGAGGAAAGATAAGTTAAGGATTCATGTTGGAGGCGTTAATAGTGCTCACAACAATGCTTGGTCTAAGTGTGCAGTTTTGTTGGACCAAAAACAACACATGGAGGCTCTTATGATCAAACATCCAGAACAAAGTAATATAGACTATAAGATACATTTGAATGCATCGATTGATTGTGTTCGGTTTCTCTTACGGCAAGGTATTGCATTTAGAGGCCACGTTGAATGTGAACCTTCGAGCAATAGAGGGAACTTTGTAGAGCTATTGCAGTTTCTTGCTAATCATAATAAAAGCATTGAAGCAGTTACTTTTAAGAATGATGCTGAGAGTCTCAAGTTAACTTCACCGGATATTCAAAAGGCCATTCTTAATGCGGTTGCGACTGAAACAATGGAACTCGTTCGAAGTGATATTGGTGATGATTTTTTCTCGGTCCATATCGATGAATGCTATGATGTTTCAGTTAAAGAACAACTGAGTGTTGTGGTGCGTTATGTGGACAAGAAAGGACATATAATCGAACGCTTTCTTGGTATTGAGCATGTCCCGAATGCCACACCTATCTCACTTATGAAGGCACTTGATGATTTGTTTTCAAGACATAGACTAAGCATCTCTAGCTTGCGTGGGCAAAGTTATGATGGGGCTAGTAATATGCAGGTTGAACTTCGTGGTCTTCAAACAACAATATTGGATGAAAATAGAAGTGCGTATTATGTTCATTGTTTTGCTCATCAGCTTCAACTTACTCTTGTAGTTGTGGCGAAAAATCATTTGAATATCACTCGTCTATTTCTCTTGCTAAATAAAGTTGTGAATGTTGTTCGAGGTTCTTGCAAACACCATGACCATCTTCGAGAAAAACAAGCTGCCAAAGTTATCAAGGAACTTAATTTAGGTGGAGCGCGAAGTGATCGAGGCCTCAATCAAGAAACTTCCCATGTCAAGGCGGGTGACACACATGGTAGATCACATTATGATATTTTAGTGAGTATGATTATCTTGTTTCCATCGGTGATAGATGTGCTTGAGATAATAGAGGAAGATGGATTAACCCAAGAACAAAAAAATGAAGCAAATATGTTATCTAATTCCTTGCAAGACTTTGATTTTATATTCTGCTTGCACTTTATGAGAACTTTATTGGGAATTACTAATGAGTTATCTCAAGCATTGCAAAGGAAAGAAGAAGATGTTGTAAATGCAATGAACTTGGTCGGAATTTGCAAGAAGCAACTAAAAGACTTGAGGGATGACGGGTGGGATTTTATGCTCAAGCAAGTTACTTTGTTTTGTAAGAAGCACGATATTGATGTTTGTAACATGGATGGAATGTTCTTACTTTCTGGACGGTCACGGCTAAAAGCTCCAGATAAGACAAACTTACACTACTATCGTGTTGAATTATTTTATGGTGTCATTGATCTGCAACTTACAGAATTGGAGAATCGTTTTAGTCAGACAAGCACCGATTTGCTCATTTCCATGGCGTGCCTCAATCCGAGCAACTCTTTTTCAGCTTTTGATAAGAACAAAGTGATTGATTTTGCTCGTTTCTATCCAAACGATTTTTCTGAGATAGAGTTGTTGATGCTTGATGATCAACTTGAGACTTACATTCTTGACATGCAAACTTCCGCAGATTTTTCTGATCTAAAAGGCATTGGCGATCTTGCACGAAAAATGGTTGAAACTAAAAAGGATAAGGTGTATACTTTGGTTTATATGCTTATCAAATTAGCATTGATATTGCCGGTTGCAACTGCAACGGTTGAGAGGACATTTTCTGCCATGAGTGTTGTGAAAAATAGGCTGCTTGATGGAATGGGAGATCGGTGGATGAACGATGCCTTGGTTGCATACATTGAAAAAGATGTTCTTGCTAACGTTGATAATGAAAATATCATTGATAGGATTCAGAAAATGAATCTTTGACTGTAGTTACATAAAGGAGACAGTTGAATTTGGGAAGGTTAGCTTTCCACTTCTATAACATAGTTACATATATTCAATTTTGGGTTGATCAGTTTATCAATATAATATCTTCATATATTTGTTTTTATTTATTTATATATATATTGCTTCCACCATCCAGATCATGAGTTTGACATCTAAAATGGAGGATTTCCATGATTTATTTTCCACTTACCTTTGGAGTCATTTATGGTGTATTTCTTGATTAGATGAAAGAGTAAACAACTGGTTTCTTAGCTACTTCTTGTCTATAGTTGCAGACTAACGAGCCTAATTTATACAGATAGCTGCGACAAAATGGATTCGGAGATGGTAATACACAATGGAGGATGCCACTGTAGAAACGTAAGATGGCGAGTTCGATCACCAGCCAGTGTTGTAGCTTGGAGTTGCAACTGTTCAGACTGTGGTATGAGAGGAAACACTCATTTTGTTGTCCCTTTTGAAAGATTTGAGCTTTTGGGAGACTCGGAAAAGTTCCTGACCACCTACACTTTTGGCACTCACACGGCAAAACACACTTTTTGTAAGGTATGTGGCATAACGTCTTTTTATACGCCTAGGTCGAACCCAGATGGAATAGCCATAACATACATGTGTGTCGATTCTGGAACGTTAACTCATGTGGAGATAAAGCATTTTGATGGTTTGAACTGGGAGAAATCACACAAGTCAACTGGCATTTCTTCGTGTTCTAAGGAGTGAAATCGTAATCCAAAATGAAGAAGATCTGGCAATTATGTTATCAGTGTTGTGTATGCTGTAGAATGTTAACTGTATGCACCGTTTTTCTTGTACTAATGCAAAAATGCCTGCTTATGTGACTTGGACGCTGTGGGTGCGTTTTGGTATGTAGACAAGACTGGACAAGACAAGATTGGACAGTTAAGAGTCAGGTAGATTGGTGAAAGAATTGTGGAAGGTTTTTAAGAATTTGACACGGGTAGTTGAGTAATTTACCAATATTGCTTCATCTCCTAGTTTCTTTTCTACCTATTCTGGTGGGGAAAAAGAATGTATTTTTTATCCTAGTTAGTCTGGTCTTGTCCAGGTCAAAGATTGTTCCAAACGTGGAACAACATATTATTGTTCTTTCGTATCCAGTCATTTTGTGTATCAAACACAAAGGATTGAAGTTTACTTGTATATGGAGGTCAATTGTATGGACTTTTCTTGGAGATCACCATAATATCAGCTTCTTTGAATCTTGGTTTTGATCGACTATAGGCCGTTTATGCAAGAGCTTACCCGGTAAGCGCTTACCGACAGAAGACAACACACCAACTTACTTTATCGTGTAAGACTTTAGTCAATTACAACGGTATATTATGCAACAATTTACGTGGTAAGTATTTACCCAGGTAAGAGTCGTCACCCTCACCGAGTCACCGGGTAAAACTTTCCATCTTTATCATTGCTTTTGCCCGGTAAGATTTTGGGCTCTTGCCATGTTCACTCGGTGAAGTAAATGCCCCGTTAAGCACTTACCAAGTGAATGTTTAAGAAACACCCCTAAGTTTTGTTTTCAAGGCTGCAAGCAAAACTGACTTGTTACGGTTTCTATCAATTATTGCGGCTAAAGATTATAGGCTAAGGTTTTCAAAGTTTTTGGGAGGTTTCAATTTCTATTGGTTTCCTGTGGATCCCACATGGTTGTTATTTTGGCCGTTAATATTGGAAAAATAATATTGAACATTGTTGTGCAATTTTAGGATGTTATATGACAAAATTGTACTTGTGTAAAAGCTTGTTTGCAATATATTTAAGGGCAAATAACAAGAATCATTCACGTTCCCGAAAACTGTAGTTGCTGAAAGTACATTGTACACAAAAAAGGTTGTGGTTTTCGTTCTTTATACTAACGGGTGTTGTGTCTTCCATTAAGTGGCATAAAGTGAAAGTTTATTGGTTGTTTTCTAATTCAAACCACTCTTAGCATATAAATCGTATAAACTGTCGATTTCATTGGTTAAGATAATAAATGATTCGATGGGAAAGTACTGGGTTTGGAGTCATATGGTGGTGATTGGATGGTGTTTGGTTCATATTGGTGCTAAATGGTAGATCTAAGGGCAATGGAGGGTTTGGTCTTTAAGTTTAGGAAACCTGTTAGCTTCGGTTTTCGTAAGCATTGAAGATGGTGAAAGGAGCGAGGGAGGCAAGCGATATGGGTTGGGCATGCCGGAGATGGTGGATGTGGGAGGCCGACAAGGAGGAATCTCGATGGTGTGTTGTGCCTCTGCATTTGCATGTGTGTGTATATATATTTGTAATTAAATATATATTTTTTATTTTCTAACAAAAAAATAACAAAAAAACTAAAAAGATCAAAGTGCCTTTCATTCTAACATAGTTTTTCTAACACAGTTATAGGAAGGGACCAAAAACTTACTAAAATAAATCTATTTTGATTTTGGAACCACTATAGAAATAGAAAGTGTAAACCACATGAAACAAGTCCCTAATTTACTCTATATAATTTATATAAAATTAGATCCAATATCTCTTAGATTTAGAAATAGTGTTTTTGGCATTCCTTCTTATGTACATTTTTTAAAGTTTTAATTCTTTTAGATAAAAAAACGATAACAGCCAAAAGCATTTGATCAAACAATTAAACAATTACGTATGATGTTTTTGACTTTGTTCACATATGAATATTTGATACCGCATAAAAGCAGAATTTGAAAAATGTGATATTTAACCATGAACCATTATCAATAGGGTATGGTGTTTTAGCATATTTCTTGATTTAAAACATAACTGGACCCGCCCGGGGAGGGGGGGGGGGTTCGATTCCCCGTTTGGGATCCCTATTACTCGATGTCATCATATATTCTTCGGTAGGGATAGGGGCCGAATATGGGGATAAAGATAAGAATCCGCGATGGGGATTGACAACCTCAATCTCATGCCTAGGCTTGAAGGCAATTACTTTTGTTAGGGGTTTTCAAGAAACAATCAAATAAGGCTATCCGCTATGCACAACCCGAAAGCATCGGGTTGTGCATCGGGTTCATCGGCAATACCATCTTGGATGGTTTGGCAAACACCCATCCCACCCTCCTCCAATTTCCAGAAGCCGAAAGGCAACCCCCCCCCCCTCCCTCCCTCTCTCTCTATCTCTTTTTAGTTTTTTGTTTTTTTTGTTTTCTTTATTAATTATTTAATAAAATAAAAGTGTGGGTAAGATGATCTAACCCGATAGATTTTATTGATTTGCTCGATTTGTCATTTGGATCCAAAACCAAGCAAAATGACTAAAAGAAAAACTAAAATGCCTATAGTCAAACAAATGTGAGGATTTAGGACCGTTTACCTAAACGCTTACTTATTCGATGAGTGATTACCGAATCACTTTACCTTATTGAATAAATATGATAATCATTAAAAATCTTATTTGATAAGAACGATAACAAAGATCAAGAGTCTTTTTCGATAAGCAAAAGTGATGAATGTTCGCCAGGATAAAAATGTTTTATAAGATTATATTTTAATTGACTAAGTTTTAACCTTAAAGCATTGATTATTATCAATAAACATGAGATAAATGACGCTTATAACTGAAAAAATGATTGAACAATATCGGAGGTGATATTTCCACATAATAAATTGATTCATCCAAGGAAGATGAATGGTTCACTAACTTGTATATTAGCTTTGAGGATGTTGTACATGCGTGGAAGAATCAATTTATTAAGTAGAAGTATCAATTCCCGAACAATATGGGACCAAAACAGTAACTTCCTCTAACAGGGATAAATTTAGTTAAAGTCGCCCAGTGGGTTTCTGTTTTCGTCAAAAATCGCCGATTTGAACTTCATTTACCTTCTTCACAGTTCACAGTATATATTCTATTCTCCACATCTGCAACAAGAAGCCTTCTACTCTTGACATTATTTTCGAATCTTCAAGTAAGTTAATCATTTAACCATTTCGATATCAAATTTTAGGGTTTTATTCATTTTCTATTTGTTTAAATGCATATAGATATAGCCACCAAAAGACCATGTTTTTCTCTTGTTTTTATGGAAGTGCATGTGTATTTAATTTCATGATGATCACAATTTAACAAGAAGAGATCAGAAGAGTGAAATGCTCCCTTAGACCTCATCATACCAATATTTTGTTATTTTCACTTCATATGTTTTTTACTGTTGATTTCTTTTCTTCTTACTTTAACCCTAAATGTTTCAGTGACTTTAGAGAGAAATATTGTGCAGAGAGTGTAGAAAAATTGGAGACAATGTTTCCCTTGTTGTGTTCTCCTCTTTTGTTTTTATACTTTCTTACAGTTTTCTCTCAATAAATTATTATGGTGTTAAGGAATTATTCACAGTAGGGTTAATTTTTTCATTCTGACCTAAATTGGGAATCTTCTACCTTTTGCTCTAGGGTTAATAATTTTAAGTCTTAATGTTCAATTGAGAATTGAGTAGGGTTCTATATTTGTAGTTGACTAACTGTTTAACTTTTAACAGCTATGGATAAGTATGTAGCAAAGAGAAAAGCAATTACGGATTTGTCTGAGGAGGTTGTTGTTGATGGTTCTAAACAAAGTCGTATTGAAATCAACTTAGCTGATCTTCCTACCGACCCTGGATTGCGGACTAGGATTTGGGATTACAATCCCAGTATTCGAGATGAAGTTCGAAGAGCTTATCTGCTAAAAGGGCCTTGCCAACCTCGTAAGCATGAATTTCCTTACAATATCTTTGGGAGCAAACAACGACGATTCAACCCTGCTTGGTTTGATGAGTTTTCTACTTGGTTGGAGTATAGTGTGAGTCAAAACGCAGCATATTGCTTATGCTGCTATCTTTTTAAACCAAATATAGGAGCACAAGCCGGTGGTGACTCGTTTGTTGGCTTAGGATTCAAAAACTGGGCAAAGAAAGATAAGTTAAGGATTCATGTTGGAGGTGTTAATAGTGCTCATAACCAGGCTTGGTCCAAGTGTGCAGCTTTGTTGGACGAAAAACAACGCATTGAGGCTCTTACGATCAAGCATCCAGAAGAAAGTAATATAGACTATAAGATATATTTGGATGCATCGATTGATTGTCTTCGGTTTCTTTTAAGGCAAGGTATTGCATTTAGAGATCATGTTGAATGTGAAACTTCAAGCAACAGAGGGAACTTTGTAGAGCTATTGCAGTTTCTTGCTAATCATAATAAGAGCATCGAAGCTGCCACTTTCAACAATGTTGCCGAGAGTCTCAAGTTAACTTCGTCGGATTTTCAGAAGGCCATTCTTAATGCGGTTGCGGCTGAAACAATGGAACTCGTTCGAAGTGATATTGGTGATGATTTTTTCTCGGTCCATATCGATGAATGTTATGATGTTTCAATTGAAGAACAAATGAGTGTTGTGGTGCGTTACGTGGACAAGAAAGGACATATAATCGAGCGCTTTCTTGGTATTGAGCATGTCCCAGATGCTACTTCTATCTCACTTAAGAAGGCACTTGATGATTTGTTTTCAAGACATGGACTGAGCATCTCTAACTTGCGTGGGCAAAGTTATAATGGGGAGTGTAATATGCAATCTGAACTTTGTGGTCTTCAAACACTAATTTTGGATGAAATTAAAAGTGCGTATTATCTGCATTGTTTTGCTCATCAACTTCAGTGTACTCTTGTAGCTGTTGCAAAAAATCATTTGGAAATCGCTTGTCTATTTCTCTTGATAAATAAGGTTGTGAATGTTGTTCGAGGTTCTTGCAAATGCCATGACCGTCTTCGAGAAAAAAAATCTGCCAAAGTTATCGAGGAACTTAGTTTAGGTGTCACGCTAAGTGATCGAGGCCTCAATCAAGAAACTTCCCATGTCAAGGCGGGTGACACACATCGCAGATCACATTATGATACTTTGTTGAGTATGATTATCTTGTTTCCATCAGTCATAGATGTGCTTGAGATAATAGAGGAAGATGGGTTAACCCAAGAACAAAAAAGTGAAGCACGTATGCTATCTATATCTTTGCAAGACTTTGGTTTTATATTTTGCTTGCACTTTATGAGAACTTTATTGGGGATTACTAATCAGTTATCCCAAGCATTGCAAAGGAAAGAAGAAGATATTGTAAACGCAATGAACTTGGTCGGAATCTGCAAGAAGCAACTACAAGATTTGAGGGATAACGGGTGGGATTCTATGCTCAAGCAAGTGACTTTGTTTTGTAAAAAGCACGATATCGATGTTTGTAACATGGATGGAATGTTCTCACTTTCTGGAAGGTCACGACTAAAAGCTCCACATAAAACAAACTTACACTACTATCATGTTGAGTTATTTTATGGTGTCATTGACCTGCTACTTACAGAATTGGAGAATCGTTTTAGTCAGACGAGCACCGATTTGCTCATTTCCATGTCATGCCTCAATCCGAGCAACTCTTTTTCATCTTTTGATAAGAACAAAGTGATTGATTTTGCTCGTTTCTATCCAGACGATTTTTCTGAGATAGAGCTGTTGATGCTTGATGATCAACTTGAGACTTACATTCTTGACATGCAAACTTCCACAGATTTTTCTGATCTAAAAGGCATTGGCGATCTTGCACGAAAAATGGTTGAAACTAAAAGGGATAAGGTGTATACTTTGGTTTATTTGCTTATCAAGTTAGCGTTGATATTGCCAGTTGCAACTGCAACGGTTGAGAGGACATTTTCTGCCATGAGAGTTGTGAAAAATAGGCTGCTCGATGGAATGGGAGATCAGTGGATGAACGATGCCTTGGTTGCTTATATTGAAAAAGATGTTCTTGCTAATGTTGATAATGAAAATATCATTGATAGGATTCAGAAAATGAATCTATGAAGGTTAGCGTTCCACTTCCATATCATAGTTACATATATTCAATTTTGCGGTAACCACTTTATCAATATAATATCAACATATATTTGTTTTTATTTATTTATGTATTCCTCCCGTCTTCCAGATGCATGAGTTTGACGTCTAAAATGGAGGATTTCCATGGTTTATTTTTCACTTACCTTTGAGTCATTTATGGTGCATTTCTTGATTAGATGAACGAGTAAACAACTAGTTTCTTAGCCACTTGTTGTCTATAATTTCAGACTAACGAGCCTAAATTATACAGATAGCTGCAGCAAAATGGATTCGGAGATGGTAATACACAATGGAGGATGCCATTGTAGAAATGTAAGATGGCGAGTTCGATCAGCAACTGTTCAGACTGTGGTATGAGAGGAAACGCTCATTTTGTTGTCCCTTTTGAAAGATTTGAGCTTTTGGGAGACTCAGAAAAGTTCCTGACGGCCTACACTTTTGGCACTCGCACGGCAAGACACACTTTTTGTAAGGTATATGGCATAACGTCTTTTTATACGCCTAGGTCGAACCCAGATGGAATAGCGATAACATACAAGTGTGTCGATTTTGGAACGCTGACTCAGGTGGAGATAAAGCATTTTGATGGTATGAACTGGGAGAAGTCGCACAAGTCAACTGGCATTTTGTCGTGTTCTAAGGAGTGCGATCCTAATCCAAAATGAAGATGGTCTAGATATTATGTCAACACTGTGTATGTTGTATAGTGTTAACTTTATGCATGTTTTTCTTGTACTGATGTAAAAATGCCTGTTTATATGACTTGGACTGTCTTGTGGGTTTAGTATGCGGACAAGACTAGACGTGATTGAATGCAACTGGACAGATAGGAGTGAACGGTTAATAGTGAGCTAGATTGGTGAAAGAATTGTGAAAGGTTTTAGGTTTATAATTTGACACGGGTAGTTTAGTAATTTACCAATCTTGGCTCATCTCCCTAATTTTTTTTCCCACCTATTTTGGTGGGAAAAAATGTGCATTTTTGTACTATTTAGTACCCGTCTAAGGGAGCGTTTAGTAAACGCTTACCCAAGTAAGCGCTTACCAAGTTATATCACCTTAAATTTGATGAATATGACAAGAGTCGAGAATCTTACCTGTTAGGAGTGAAGCAAGGATTAAGAGTCTTACCTGATAAATGGACTAAAATCTTACTCGATATGATAAGCGCTTACTGGGTAAGTATTTGGGTAAAGGGACCCTAATATTGTTTCAAACGTGGAACAACATATTATTGTTCTCTCGTATCCCATCGTGTTCTATGTATTAAACACACAAAGGATTGAAGTTTACTTGCATATCATCGTAACAATAGCTTCTTTGAATCTTGGTTCTGATCGGCTTGTTTTTGTTTTCAAGCAGAGCTTTGTAACAATTTTTGTCAAATATTGTGTGTATCCAAGAGCTACGGTTTTCAAATTTTATGGAGGTTGCAATTTCTATTGGTTTCTTGTGGATCCTAGATGATTTTTTGTTTTTGGCCATTAATATTGGAAAAATAATATTGAACATTGTTGTGCAATTTTGGGATGTTATATGACAAACTCTTTACTTGTGTAAAAGAACGTTTGCATTTATAAAGGGTAAATTACAAAAATCATCCATGTTCACGAAAATTCTAGTTTCTGAAAGTACGCGATGAACAAAAATACTTGTAGTTTTCACTTTCTTACGGTTTTCATTTCCGACCCTAACGGGTCTGCCATTAATCTATGAGCATTTTCAATCGTTATGCTATTTTTTCTTTAAAATAAAGGATTAAAAGAAAAAATCAATTACATTCAATTCTAACTACACGATTTTAGCAATTCTAACATTAGTTATGATTAAAATATTCAATATGATTAATGAAATATTACCTTTTTCTTTAATATTTAGAGATAATTTAGAGATTTTAGCATAGAAAAAAGCAAAATTTTTGGAACAACAATAATACTAAAAATTCTTTTTTCTCCATTTTAACATATTTGTCGAAGATGTTTTGAAATGAGATTTATTGGTTGCTTTATACTCTTTTTTTAGTGTGCAAAGGGCATGTAAGAAAATTTGTAGATATGTACAAACACATTCAAATGCAACTTTATGTTTTTAATATTCTTGCTTGAAAATCTAGGATTCTGATTTAAAAATTTTGTATTACAAAATTTTAAATGAATTTTGTACAAAACTTTCAGTATGTTTGTGACATTCTTATACTCTTGATGTTATTAATAATAGGATGAAGAAGATGATGTTTTGAGATGAAGATGAAAGAAGATGGTGTGATGAAAATGCCATACTATCCTCATGAGTTGCAAGTCATTCTCACCAAGAAATAACTCCTTCAAAAGAGTTAGATTCCCATCTTCCCCTAGGTTTGCTTATGTTGAATTTATTTATTGTTGAGCAATGTCCCACATTGGACACAAAGTGAACATGTAATGTGCTTATAAGGGTCCTGGGCTACTCCACTCATTGCCAATTGGTTTTGAGTTGGAACCCCACAAACTTACATGGTATTAGAGCAAGGTTCACCCGTGGTTGGTCAAAAAAAGCCGCACGGACTCCACGTAACCCAAAGTATCCACGTGTTAAGCTAAAAAGAACGCCACACGTGAGGGGGCGTGTTGAGCAATGTCCCACATTGGACACAAAGTAAACATGTAATGTTAGCAGAATATATCTTTTATATTTATTGTGATATTGTGTGTATCCTTTCCTTGTTTATTGGAAAGGTTGTTATGTACCTTGTATATATATATCTCTTGGAGGAATAGAAGGAGGACATGATTTGATACAAAATAACATGGTATCAGAGCAATAGAGATCGGCTTTTCTCCTTCTCCTAGCCGGCCCTAATTTCTTTTTCCTTCCCTGTTTGTCATCCTTCTTCTTCTTCCCTCTGCAAATGGCCGGCGACGATCGCACCACCCCCAAGTCCACTTTTCATCCCGCATTTGGTGTTAATAACATCAAGAACTCTATCCCCCTCACTCTAAATCAAACCGATGACCGTTATGCTTCATGGGTCGAACTTTTTCACATTCATCTGTGTGCTTATGATGTTCTTGATCATATCGATCCCAAAACCTCCACCCCTACCGATATTGACAAAGCTACGTGGAACCGCCTCGATGCTATTGTCAAACAATGGATTCTTGCAACAATCTCTCCCGATCTTCTCCGGACAATTATGAAGCCCGGCGCCTCCGCACAAGAGTTATGGAATCGCCTTGCTGAAAATTTTCAAGATAATCGCGCCAGCCGTGCTGTCTATCTTGAAGAACAACTCAATAGCACCCGTATGGATGCCTTCTCTAATGCCGCTGAGTATTGCAATCGCATCAAGAGCCTTTCTGATCAACTAGCCAATGTCGGCCAACCCGTCTCTGACTAGAAGATGGTTCTCACCCTTGTAGCTGGCCTACCTAAGGAATATGATACTCTTGCTACCTTCATTCAACAATCTGATCCCTTGCCTAGTTTCATCAAAGCTCGGTCACAACTAGCTCTTGAAGAAACACGCCGATCCAAGCAAGATTCCCATACCCCGCAAGCGTTGGTTACCCAACGTTCTGATTCTCCTGTCGCTATTTCTGAAACACAGGCTGCCGCTCGTGATCAATCCTTCTCCGGTGACCGTGGCGGCGGTCGCGGTGGCTATCGTGGCCGTGGCCGTGGCCGTGGGGGGCGCGGTCGTGGCCGTGGGGGGCGATATCTGCAATCCCAGCAGCAATATTCGTGGTCTCCGCCTCCGTGGTTTTCCGGAAACACTTGGTCACCACCGCCCTGCCCGTACCCGACAAATCCTCCACATCCGCAGATGGGTCTTCTCGGCCCAGGCCCAAGACCACCGGCCCAGCAGCAACAACAGGCTTTATACACGGCTACCCCGTTTCCCGTGCACGGTACTCCTATGACCCCTACCGAATTGGATAGTGCCTTCACCACAATGCATCTTAACACGCCGAACAACTCCTGGTACATGGACACGGGTTCCACCTCTCATGTTGCAAACAGCGCGGGTAATTTTTCTCGTTTATTTTCTTTAAGTACTCCGCGGTCTATTTTAGCAGCAAATGGCGGTAGTCTCCCAGTTATTGGTCTAGGTTCCACCACCATTCCTCAAACCACCCGTTCTTACCGTTTAAACAATATTTATCATGTCCCTAAACTAATCAAAAACCTTATCTCGGTCGCTAAATTCACTCGTGATAATCTTGTTTCTATTGAATTTGACCCCTTCGGTTTTTCTGTGAAGGATCTCAAAACAGGGACGCGACTAACGAGATGCAACAGTACCGGTGACCTCTATCCCTTTGTCAATGACTCCCCAGCTCGCACCATTCCTCTTGCCCTTCACACCGTTTCTTCCTCAACTTGGCATAATCGACTCGGCCATCCAGGATCTGCCGTTCTTAGACATAATGTTTTTCTTCCTAATAAACTTCGTGATATTGGTGCTTGTAATGCTTGTTCTTTGGGAAAACATTGTCGTTTACGTTTTGCTACATCTCATTCTATTACATTTAGTCCTTTTGATATTATACATGCTGATTTATGGACGTCACCTGTTGCATCTCTCTTAGGTCATAAATATTATCTTGTTCTTCTGGATGACTATACGCATTTCGTGTGGACTTTTCCTTTAAAATATAAATCACAAGTCTATTCTATTTTCTCTACCTTCTACACCTACATTCAAACCCAATTTGAAAAGAAAATTAAAACATTTCAATGCGATAATGGTCGTGAATTCAACAACACTCAATTTCACAACTTATATACTCAAAAGGGTATGGAAGTTCGCTTCTCGTGTCCATACACATCTTCCCAAAATGGCAAAGCAGAACGCATTATTCGCACTCTCAACAACATTATTCGCACAAACCTCATCCACGCCTCCGTCCCTCCTTCCTATTGGCACCATGCTCTTCATTTTGCCACTTATATCCTCAACATTCTTCCTTCTTCCGCCATTCATAATCACATTCCTACCACCATTCTCTATCATCGCATTCCGTCTTACACTCATCTCTGCACTTTCGGGTGCTTATGTTATCCTAACACTTCCTCAACCACTCCTCACAAATTAACTCCACGTTCCACTCCTTGTGTCTTTCTCGGTTACCCTCTTCAACATCGTGGTTACCTATGCCACGACCTCTCGACGAAACAGTTCTTTATTTCTCGCCACGTCACCTTCGTCGAGGATGTCTTCCCGTTTGCTTCATCTGCAACCTTACCAATCCCATCCTATGACTTCCTCACGGATCCTCCTCCTTCGCAATACTTCCTCTATCAATCCTTCTCGCCACCTGCTGCCCCACCATCCCCTCCCTGCTCGCCATCTGCCACCTCGGCTTCTCCAGTATCAGTACCATCCGCCACCTCAGCTACCTCTATACCGTCACCAGCCCCAAACAATGCGCCACTCCCACCCGCTCCCCCACCATCGCATCACCCCATGCAAACACGTTCAAAAACTGGTATTTTTAAACCCAAGCTCCCCTTTTCTCTTCACACTCAATCCCTCTCTCCTATCCGTTCCAATCCCAAACTTGCTCTCCTAGACCCTAATTGGAAATCTGCCATGGTTGCTGAATTCACCACATTACTTAAACAAAATACATGGGATCTTGTTCCCCGTCCGTTGGACGCCAACATTATTCGATGCCACTGGCTTTTTCGTCATAAATTTAACGCAGATGGTTCGCTCGCGCATTACAAAGCACGACTTGTTGTGAATGGTAAAACACAGGAGGTTGGCATTGATTGTGACGAGACCTTTAGCCCGGTCGTTAAACCGGCTACTATTCGCACTGTCCTCTCTCTTGCTGTGGGGCGAAATTGGCCTATTCATCAGCTTGATGTCAAAAATGCATTCCTGCATGGGGATCTTAATGAGACGGTATACATGCATCAACCCCCTGGATTCTCTCATCCTTCTTTTGCGGGTCATGTTTGCAGGTTGCGTAAGTCCCTGTATGGCCTCAAACAAGCTCCAAGGGCTTGGTATCATCGATTCGCCCAACATCTTCTCACTATGGGTTTCAACTGCAGCAAGTGTGACAATTCCCTTTTCATATATCGCCACAATGATGATATGGCTTACTTACTTCTCTATGTGGACGATATTGTTCTCACTTGTTCTTCCATCACGTTGCAAGCTTCGATTATAGCCGCCCTCACGAAGGAATTCGACATGACCGATCTTGGCACTCTCACATATTTTTTGGGTGTATCGGTCACTCGCTCATCCAACGGGTTATTTTTGTCTCAACGGAAATATGCCGAATCTTTTTTAAAGCGAGCTCATATGGAAAATTGCAAACCCATCGCCACACCCGTCGATACCAATTCTAAACTAAGTTCCACGGCTGGACAGTTGTTAAGCGATTCTACGGCTTATCGAAGCCTTGCCGGCGCTCTCCAATACTTAACATTCACTCGCCCGGACATCGCCTACGCAGTTCAGCAGATCTGTTTGTTTATGCATGCTCCACGGGAACCCCACTATAATGCCTTGAAACGTATTTTGCGTTATCTTCAAGGTACTCTTCATCTCGGCCTACAGCTATATCGCTCATCCCCCAATCAGCTTATAGCCTACACTGACGCTGACTGGGGTGGTTGCCCGGATACACGTCGTTCCACATCGGGCTATTGTGTTTTCTTAGGCGATAACCTCATTTCTTGGTCGGCAAAACGCCAACCAACCCTCTCCCGTTCGAGTGCTGAAGCTGAATACCGTGGGGTAGCGAACGCCGTTGCAGAATCTTGTTGGTTACGCAACCTATTACTCGAGCTTCATACACCGTTGCGCCGCTCGACTCTGGTTTATGTGTCGACAAGTAAACAGAATAAACAATTAAAACTGTGGCTCTGATACCACTGTTGGGATTTTGTGAGATCCTCGTATCAAACTGACACGAGAAAAACTGTGATCTCAAACCTAACTGGTCGAGACACACGACAAAACCACATGAAACAAACTGTTCCAAAGGTTTAACAATCAAACCTAACTGGTTTGATTAAGCGGAAGCAATAACGATTAAAATCCCGAAAACATCACAGATCTTATTTGTTTATCTTATTACAGTTAATATGTAGGTTTAGGGTTATTACCTGAATTGCTTGAGATAGATCCACCCGTAAACGACCAAACGGAATTCCCTCTAGCTGGATCTAACCCCGGAACGCTTCACGAACAAACGGTACGCGAAGAACACGATCAATCAAAACCGAAACCGGATCTGGTTTCTTGCTTGGTGAGATCGACGAAGAGAGAGAGAGGAGAGAGGTTTCTTTTAGAATTAATTGAATGAATGAAATCTGATAACCTGGCATATCTATTTATATGGAAAACCTTCCATGTATCAGATAGCCTTTATTCTTTCTTTTTCTCTAAGAAAGAATAATTTCCATAATTATCTTATTCTTTCTTTCTCTCCAAGAAAGAATAATTTACTATTATTATATTTCCATATAATAATTACTAGATAATTATAAACCAATTAATTAACCCTTTTATATATTTATTCAACTAATAAATATATAACTGTAATTAATTGTCAGAAACCTTATACTTTGGGGTTTAAACACCCAACAGTTTTATAATTCACTATTATAAAACTAAACTCTCCAAACTGGGGTTATTATACTATCCGAATTATAGGTCCTCACAGGTGTGACCCTCAAGTGACTTATAACGTTGGATGTGCGATCAAACGGTTTGTCAACTTATGCACATAATGCCAACAGACTCCCACTTGTGCAAGTTGGCAATACCAGATTGATGACACGGACCTAAGGAGGCCCCTAGACAGGCACTTAGGCTAACCAGGTTATAAGCACCCTTATACCCAGGTAGGTGATAAAACGTTCCTAAAAAGGAAACAACATTTATGAACAAACTGTCCACAAATCGGGTATAAACTAGGCTTTTCCTTTTGCATCACGATATTTCAATTTTGAGTATGAGCATGGATACAGTCAACTCTGAATACTCAAAGATTATGTTTCTCGACTATCTGACCTCCACTGATTGGTAAACGACAAAGAACAAATCAGTTCGTTTGGGCATGGCCATGCACTTCATCAGTCTTTTCAGTCAGTCAAGGGGCCCAGGAAATATCTCTCTTCGAAGAAGAGGTGCAAATCCCATCTTGCATATCTGCATTTGTCACCACGACTTCCGCTGAATCTAGTTACGCCCCGTATGACCACCCTGTTACGGCGTGATGTTAGAACGTACTAAGTATCCAACAGTCCTCGCAATGCCAAACCAAATACCTCAGGTGCTAAGGACAACCTCTGGGAGTCTTACTCATGACTAAATCCATGGAGTAATCTCAACCGGCGGATCACATCCGATATTCGCTGCTCTATCGAATATCCGTGTAGTTTTTGGT
This sequence comes from Centaurea solstitialis, assembly GCA_030169165.1. Classification (NCBI taxonomy): domain Eukaryota; kingdom Viridiplantae; phylum Streptophyta; class Magnoliopsida; order Asterales; family Asteraceae; genus Centaurea; species Centaurea solstitialis. The sequence goes on from CM058046.1 coordinate 25,548,788, forward strand.
CTACATCACTTGTAGCTGTTATTCAACGACTGATCATAACTACCCAAAAACTCCACGATGACTTTATAGCCCTACCAAGGTTCCCACCTTGATAAGTTGTCACGGATAATTTCAAATAAAAACTGAAACTAGTTTTTATTCCCGGATCAAAACATGCTAAGTGTAAAAGAGACAAAGAAACTAATTTCGTTTAGTCCTCCATATTCCACTCTGTAATAAGAACGAAATTAATAGCATTCCTAAGTTCCTTTTATGGTGTCTACTCAACGTATACTAAATACTGATTTAAACGAAGTATCACCCTTCTTCAGTTTAAACCCTTTGATTAGCGTTTACCATACTAATCAAAGAAATAACCAAAATAGTACAAGCTTAATATCACCTGATACTTTCCACTTGACTATGCTAATTTTGTTCTTGCAAACACCCTTAAAACAAAATTAGACTTTCACCATATTTCCTGAACCTGGAGATACTGGAAAAACTCCTGGTTTCCTTGAATATGAAACATCAAACTGCAACTTCCCTTAGTTGCTGTGTAGATACATGATTTCGACCTGAAATCCAACAAAATTTCCATTTACCAAGTCTGGTAAATCCAGGAAATTTACTCTAGTGTTTTATAACACTTTGGAGTCAAAAAGATATTTGATATCTTTAATTAAACATTCCAACACACTTTAATTATTGATTATCTTAAAGTCAATTATGACTTTGTACTGATTCTATCCTTTTTAGCTAAAAGGTAGATTTTATATCTTATGAATTTATATCCTACCTGGATTATAATTCCGAGACATATTAAATCAATAATTAATACCGACATATACACTTATATATATCTTTTATTCTTTATCACGGAACTGGATATAGAATAAACTGGGCTCCCACTAACCTATATGAAAACTGACCATTACTTAAAATTAACTATTGACTTTAGTCAAAACTTGACTTCCTAGTCAATTCTATTTCAAGTAATACTAGAATTTAACATTTACAAAACTTAACTGGATTTTATCAAATCCCAATTCCAAAACTTGGAATTTCCTAGTTTTATAAATACTGATGTTGTCAACGTCATCTGAGACAACATCCTAAATTCTCTCTAAAACATGTGAGTAATATTTTATAATCCTTTTACTCATGTATGTTTTATTCTCAAAAACACATTCCTAAATAATAGTACTTCGTGTGTTTTTGACAGTTTTTCATATAACTATTACTTCAAATCAACTAATGAAGTAATTCTGTTAGTGTGAAACATGACATCTAGGATCTACTTATTTGAATCAAGTCAATCTCGACTTTAAACAGATTCAACAACATCATCATCCACAAGATATTAAATCAAGACAATAATTTTAAAATTTTTAAAACAATTTAATAAACCATAAATATCCAAAAGATCACAACCATTCAAAATTGTTTTAAAACCACAAACATAAATTTAAAATTGTCTTGATAAATATCTAATGATAAACTAGCACGTAGATCCTCGCAATCTTGGGCTCATCACTTCTGACCACCTGCAATTAGAATATTTGCACTAGGTGTCAACATACTTGTAAACTAACAAGTGAAAGTGATAAACTAAAGCAATCACAAATACCTGAGGCGTTATTGCCTTCTTTGTGATGCTTTGGACAGTTTCGCCTCCAATGACCAAGTTCATGGCATATGAAACACCTATTCTCGGTCTTGGCTTTGTTAGGCTTCACTTTCTTGCCCTTGCCCTTGCGTTCGTCATCGACCTTGGTCACACTCTGGCTTGCCTGAGACTGGCTTTTGCTCTTACTAGTGTTTCCATGCCCACGCTTTCTCTTCGCCCTACCATCTCCGACCATGAGCACATCCTTGGTCTTGGTCCCGGTCCCCATACTCAACTCAGCAGTTTTCAACATGGAATGCAACTCTGCAATTGTCTTTTCCATGTTATTCATATTATAGTTAATTACAAACTGCTTATAATCCTCAGTCAATGAGTTGAGTATCGTATCCGTTGCTAACTGCAACGGAACTGGGTCACCAAGCCTCTCTAGGTGATCAATATGCTTTTTCATTTTCATGACGTGATCACTAACCGAGGTCCCCTTGGCCATCTTGCACGCGTTCAGTGCCCGAGTGGCATCATAACGCTCTGTGCGTGCTTGCGTCTGAAACATGTCCCTCAACTGGCGGATCATGTCATAGGCATTGGTGTTCATGAGCCCTGTTTGCAGATCTGGGCTCATAGTCGCAAGCATGAGACAGCCAACATCCAGCAAATCATCAGAATGCTTTCTATAAGCATTTCTTACATTGGCACTAGCATTTGCTGGAGGGGCCTCACCTAGAGGCTCTTCAAGGACGTACCACTTCCTCTCGTGCCTGAGCACAATCATCAGATTGCGCTCCCAGTCGAGGAAGTTAGCTCCAGTGAGCTTGTCCTTTTCAAGAATGGAGCGAAGAGACAGGTTATTAGTGTTGGTTACAGTGTTTGCCATCTACACATATAAAACATTTGGCTTTAGTAACTGTGAATAGACTCCCAACAAATATCAATAAACCCTTAAATGATAAGTATTGGGCTAGGATCCTTATTTCATACGTCCTGATGTACGGCTTGCTCACGTCACACCAGGCCCGTACTATTTCGGTAGGTAAGGACTTATACCAATCATATCTAACTGACATGATTCCTAGATCTTTTCGGGACATCGGATAAAACCGTACATGTTTTAGTCCCTCAGTGCATTTTGGCCCGATACGACACGGTGAATTGTTACAAAACCAAAATAGATCACACCATTTGGGACTGGTGTACTTATCACACCCCTTTCAGCTTGGGGTTTGAACGCGGACGCCCAAGGCTTGCTCACTTCCAACGCCCGCGTACCTTACGCCGTTAGGTGTCCCAAGTGGGTTGCACTACTGATCTATGATTTTCGGGGTTTTTAACTAAGTTCTGAAAAACCTTTTATTTTTCCAGTATTTTTAGAAAACTTTGCAATTTTAAAACTGACTGTTTTAAAAAGGCAACCAATGTTTAAAACTAACTGTTATTAAACATACACGCTATTTAAAACTAACTGTTTTAAAAGCACCTGCTAATTAAAACTAACTGTTTTAATAGCATGACTGCTAACCAAAAACTAACTGTTTTTGAAAGCCTTCTTGCTGACCAAAACTAACTGTTTTGTCAACATGCCTTTATAAGAAAACAATCTTATAAATATAAGGTTTTAAAATAAAATTTACCGTTTAAAAAGGTTTGGAAAAACTGGCAATTTTAATTTTTAAAACCTAACAGATTTCATGATTGTAAAGTTTTAAAACTCTCTCTATATTTTAAAACGTTTGATAAAATAAACATGCAATAATTATCAACCAATCATGAGCAGGCAGTTAAACACATCTACGCAGTTAAAGATTAACAACTACGCATTTAAAACATCTAATTACAGATTTGCCAATTAAATGACCTATTATAAATTTTCTCTCGTAGCTCCCACTGGCCTTGGCATGTCTGATGGAACTCCGGGAAAAAGAAAATATTGAAAAATATCCTAAGGTCATTTTCATTATGAAGGGGTTGCAAGTAGCACACAGGCCTTAATGTACTAAGTCGGCAATTACTGTAATAGATACAACCAATATACACAACAGGTATAATTCATGCAATCATATAAAGCATTTAAGCAAGCAGAGAACAATCCTAGATCCGTTAAAGATTATCTCGTTTGGTTTATCGTAAAACATGGTTTTAACTGATTTATAAAACAAACTGTTTTACAAACCGAAAACTAATATTTTAATCTGAAATCGGTTTTATAAAATCACCTAAGATTTGTAAACTATAAATCTTATATATAAAACCAATTTTCTAAAATATTTGCTTTTATCCAAAACATATCAAACCGGACATTCCGAACCAACTGTTCGAAATTATAGACACTGGCCTAAAAACTGTGTCGTGGTTTGACCAACTGGTCAAACATGACACCTGGCCCATTTGACCAAAACTGAGTCAAATAACTGGTTTGATAAACGCATGTTTAATAAAAACTTAAATCAATTTTATAAGATAAAATTATCTAAATAAAATTAATTTGGATAAAAGCCTAAAATCATTAAACCCTTTGGTCCTTACACTGGGTCCAAATTTCTCGGTCTTGGGCCTTGTATGAGTTAGGCCCAATAAAACGAAAAACCCCAAAAACACGATCTCGCGTTCTATCGACATCTCGTCGTCGATCACGTAATCACCGCGTTTGATGATGGTAACAACAAACGGTCGCCATCACCATCGCGATCATCGCAACACCACGCGCCCGCGACGACGGTTGCAAAAACAAACACCACCGCCGTTGCCACCAAGTGGCCGGCGGTAGCAATAGCAAACCGCCATCACTACCACCGCTGGCCAAAACACGCAACAAACCACCAACCGCCGCCGCCATCGTCCTCGACGACTGCAGCAGCCACGCCACCTTCCGGTGATAGTAGCGCCACATTCGGTGGTTGCCGCCGCCATCGTTCCCGTCGAATCAACAACAATCGATGCCACCACCATTCGGTGGTTTCGCGATTTGCAAAGACCGACCACCGCCGCCGCCTTGGCGTGGCCGTAAGGCAGCCGGCGGCCTGGCGGGTGGTCCGCGGTGAACGCGCCGCTGCTGCTATCGCTAACAGCTGCCACTACCATCGCAACACCACCGCTAATTTGCGGTTCGGCTCATTGGCCACCACCGCGAATCGCCACCAACGTAAACCGCCAGCCACCGTTACGCCGATGGGTCGGCTTCGGTGATCCGGCCACAGCCGATTAGGCCACGGCCCACCACGGTGCGCGGTTTCTTACCGCCGCCGTTCTCGGCCACCACCACGCTGGTGGTTCGGCCACGGCTCGGTGTGGTGCGGGTCCGGCCACCGCTTGAGTGCGGTTCGGCCGCCGCCTGGCGGTCCGGTCGGTCACTGCCCCGAGCCGCCGCCGTGGTGGTCTAACTGGCGATCGGTGGGATGGTTGCGGTTTTCCACCATTCCGACACCGATCTCGTTACCGTGTGTGATTTCGTGTTTTTAGTTTTAATGAGATATACGATAAACGAACACTGATAAAAAAATTAGATTTTTACACAACTGATAAAGATTAAACCTTTATCTAACTGATAAAGATTAAACCTTTACCTAACTGATAAAGTTTTAGTTTTTATTGAAAAACTGATAATTACCCAAAAATCTTTACCAAACTGATAAAGATAATCAAATCTTTACTAAACTGATAAAGATTAAACCAAATAAAATCAAATCTTTACCAAACTGATAAAGATTGTGTTTTATTCAAAACTGATAATTATCAAACTGATTAAATCTTTACCAAACTGATAAAGATTAAATCCAAACTTTATTTTAACGAATCTAAAATAAAACAAGTAAACAGAATAAACAATTAAAACTGTGGCTCTGATACCACTGTTGGGATTTTGTGAGATCCTCGTATCAAACTGACACGAGAAAAACTGTGATCTCAAACCTAACTGGTCGAGACACACGACAAAACCACATGAAACAAACTGTTCCAAAGGTTTAACAATCAAACCTAACTGGTTTGATTAAGCGGAAGCAATAACGATTAAAATCCCGAAAACATCACAGATCTTATTTGTTTATCTTATTACAGTTAATATGTAGGTTTAGGGTTATTACCTGAATTGCTTGAGATAGATCCACCCGTAAACGACCAAACGGAATTCCCTCTAGTTGGATCTAACCCCGGAACGCTTCACGAACAAACGGTACGCGAAGAACACGATCAATCAAAACCGAAACCGGATCTGGTTTCTTGCTTGGTGAGATCGACGAAGAGAGAGAGAGGAGAGAGGTTTCTTTTAGAATTAATTGAATGAATGAAATCTGATAACCTGGCATATCTATTTATATGGAAAACCTTCCATGTATCAGATAGCCTTTATTCTTTCTTTTTCTCTAAGAAAGAATAATTTCCATAATTATCTTATTCTTTCTTTCTCTCCAAGAAAGAATAATTTACTATTATTATATTTCCATATAATAATTACTAGATAATTATAAACCAATTAATTAACCCTTTTATATATTTATTCAACTAATAAATATATAACTGTAATTAATTGTCAGAAACCTTATACTTTGGGGTTTAAACACCCAACAGTTTTATAATTCACTATTATAAAACTAAACTCTCCAAACTGGGGTTATTATACTATCCGAATTATAGGTCCTCACAGGTGTGACCCTCAAGTGACTTATAACGTTGGATGTGCGATCAAACGGTTTGTCAACTTATGCACATAATGCCAACATATATATATGTATATCTCTTGGGGGAATAGAAGGAGGACATGATTTGATACAAAATAACATTTACGGACATGGATAATTACATGTAACGTAATTGCATGGATGATTGACCCATAACTTAGATTAGATTGACTTTATATTTTTCGGGTTGTGGGAATTTGTAGGGAGGATATCCGAACCCAACTCGAAACCTACAATCCTATTAAAATTTTTGGTTTTCGGATTTTATTTATAAAAAAAGGGTTTCAATCTAACCCACGAAGTTCGATGCTCGTTGGACGGGTTAATTCAGGTTTTGCTCAACCCTAGCTGTTAGGTACCGATGGTGGTGATGCGGATGGCCAAAGCCAATGATGGTGATGAGCCACAAAACAAATTGACACCCATTTGTTGAAACCAAAGGAAGAGGAAAACAATATATGTAGAACCCTAAATGAAGGGGGAGCAACTATGGATCAATGTCCATCGCAAGAAAAAACTCATGTCGAAGATGAGGAGTAGATCAAAGAGGGAGCAATCATCGATATTTGTCCGAGGAGCAAATCGATAGAGGGAGGATTAAACAAATGTTTGTGAAATGCCATTTTGTTAAGACCGAGAGAAGAAGCTAACAAGTGTGGAGGGAAAAGAACATGGAATAAGTAGGGGACAATATGATATTATCGTAATTCGTAATACCATATATGTTACTACCAAACAATTATACTAATATCAACTAAATTGATATCAATTAATTGATACACTTCATATAAGAATTGAATGGCTTATCTTGATACAGTGATCCTACTAAAAAGATTGCTTTCATTCACCAATTATAATATATAACATTTTTCAGGAATCATGAACAGTAAAGTATTACAAAGTATAATTTGCATCCCTATAGTTTGATATTTGTAACTCTTTTCATCTTTAATCTTCACAAATTATTCTTTTCATCCCTAATCTTCACAAATTATTTTTTTTCATCCCAATAGTTTTCATTTTCATTTTATTTTCATTCTTCTATCTAACTTTGTTAAATTAAGTAGTTAACCCATTCAAAAAATGTTTGATTAAATTACGTATTTGGTTCTTATAGGTTAAAATCTATTAAAATTAATATTTTTTATTTATTGATTTATTAAATCTTTGACATCAGCTGCACCATATACCTATTTTTTATTGTAAGCATATAGTTAAATCCCCAACACAATGTATGAAGTCCGTCATACTAACCTTTCATATGACATATATATATGAATTTGTCTTATTTTTTATGAAAAATCTATCACGGTCTATAACCCGGCGCAAAGCCCCGGGCTCTTGATAACTGGTTCTCATATTATTTGTCAAAATAATATCATTTTTTAAATAATTTGAGATGAAAAAGCAACGAACTCAAATATCTTGTAATAGGGTTTTACTCAACCAACCCATTTAGGGTTCTTCTTCTTCCTCCATTTCCTTCCCCCCTTTCTTCTTCTTCTTCATTTCTTTCTTATATCATCATCCACCTTTATATTATATGTAATGCTATTGTTCTTCCATTTCAATGGCACCAAATCCTGCAACTCGCCTTCTCCGTATCTGTTCTTCACATTTTAACCTTTCCAACCGAAGGTATGTGTATGTCTCATCCTCTAATCGCCTTCCTTCATCCCCCAATCAATTTCACAATCTTTCCACACCACAAATTCCCCAATCTCCTTACTTCAACAAATTTCCATCATTTATCACTTTAGATTCTAGGGCTCATAATCTCAACAACAACAACAGACGACGTTATTATTGTACACCGCCTGAAATCAAAACCTCCACCTCCACCTTAGAATCACCTACAGACTCCTCCATTGTATCAGAGCACGATCACGATAATAAAACCGAGGATCAGGGGTCCCTCGCTTCAACAAGTGAGGGATTTTCGCATGTTGCGGCTCGTGATCCTGTGCAGATTTACCGTAGCCTTTGCGATGGCCCGATCGCGAGCAAGTTAGGGCACGAGGAGAAGGAGGCGCTTAGGGAAGTTTTCCGAAGCTTTGCGAGGTCTGGTTGGGCTTCGAATCAGGCTCTGGCTATTTACATTAGTGCTTCTTTTTTTCCGACTGCTGCTAGTAAATTTCAAAACTTTTGCTTTAAGAAGTTCGATCGCGATATCGTTGATTACTTGTTGTCTCTTGGTCCTGGTAACGAAGCGGATCGGTTTCTGTTTCCTGTGTTTGTGGAGTATTGTTTAGAAGAGTTTCCTGATGAGATTAAGAAGTTTAGGGCCATGATTGCGTCTGCAGACCTTACGAAACCCGAGACATGGTTCCCGTTTGCTAGAGCCATTAAACGAAAGATTATATATCATTGTGGCCCGACCAATAGTGGCAAAACCTATAACGCGTTGCAAAGGTTTATGGAAGCAAAAAAGGGTGTGTATTGTAGTCCTCTTCGGCTTTTGGCCATGGAAGTTTTCGATAAGGTGAACTCGTTAGGTGTCTACTGTAGTCTACTTACGGGCCAGGAAAAGAAGCATGTTCCATTTGGGAATCATACTGCTTGCACCGTTGAAATGGTTTCCACGGAGGAGTTGTATGATGTTGCCATTATTGATGAGATTCAGATGATGTCGGATGTGTATAGAGGGTACGCGTGGACCAGAGCTTTTCTTGGTTTGCAGGCTGATGAGATTCATTTATGTGGGGATCCGAGTGTGTTGAATATTGTTCGAAAGATATGTGCAGATACTGGAGATGAGTTGATTGAGAACCATTATGGAAGATTCAAACCGTTGGTGGTTGAAGCCAAGACTCTGTTAGGAGATATCAGAAACGTTCGTTCGGGAGATTGCGTTGTTGCGTTTTCAAGAAGAGAGATTTTCGAAGTGAAAGTGGCCATCGAAAAGCACACGGATCATAAGTGTTGTGTTATCTATGGTGCATTGCCGCCAGAAACCCGTAGGCACCAAGCAAACTTGTTTAACGAACAGGGAAACGAGTACGATATCTTGGTTGCAAGTGATGCTGTAGGAATGGGGCTAAACCTTAATATAAGAAGGGTGGTTTTTTATAGTCTTTCTAAGTATAATGGTGATAAAATCGTGCCGGTTCCAGCCTCACAGGTGAAGCAGATCGCTGGCCGAGCCGGTCGAAGAGGAAGCATCTATCCTGATGGGCTTACGACCACTTTGCAGCCGGATGATTTGGATTACTTGATAGAATGCTTACAGAAACCTTTTGACGAAGTTAGCAAAATAGGTCTCTTCCCGTACTTTGAGCAGGTTGAGTTATTTGCTGGCCAAATCGCAGATATTACCTTTGCGCAATTACTTCAGAAGTTTGGGGAAAATTGCCGTTTGGATGGATCTTACTTCTTGTGTAAACACGAGCACATAAAAAAAGTTGCTAATATGTTGGAGAAAGTTCAGGGTCTCTCTTTAGAAGACCGTTTCAACTTCTGTTTTGCTCCGGTGAATATTAGGGACCCGAAAGCTATGTACCATCTTGCAAGATTTGCTCAATCGTATTCTCAGAATGTGCCGGTTAGTTTGGCTATGGGCATGCCAACGGCTTCTGCGAAAAATGATACAGAACTCTTGGATCTTGAGACTAAGCATCAGGTTGTGTCTATGTATTTATGGCTGGCTAACCACTTCAAGGAGGAAACTTTCCCGTATGTTAAAAAGGCTGAGAGCATGGCGACGGATATTGCTGAATTACTGGGTGAATCGCTCATCAAAGCTTGTTGGAAACCAGAATCAAGAAATCCCGGAAAGAAGCGCAATGAGAATGTGGATGGTTATCAAAGGCCCAGATCATTGGTTAAGCTGCAAGAGAAGTAAGTTCTTCCTACAATGTGATTGTTTTCAATATCATGTGGTGAACATTTTGGAAATCATTTGACCAAATAATGCATTTTTGTTGCAGGAAAAGGCAGGAAAAAGATTCAGAATCTGTAGAGAAGGTAATTGCATAGGAAGGTAACTGAACAATTAATGTGGTTAAGATGAGCACAAAAGAAATGCAAGTTTGCAAGCAACCCTTTGGAGGTAATTTTTATTTATTTTTTTACAATTTGAGTCATAGTTACTCCAGAGGGCTTACTGTTAAACCGGTCTGAGATGTTTAAACTTGTTGATTATTCGTTGCAAAAACAAGAGATTTAGAGATGGCCCTTGTAATGGGAGCGGAAAAGGTGTTTCATGCTGTTTTAGCAGACAGATTGAAACTTGTAATTTTGTACTCAGAAGAGTTGTTTTTTAAGAAGAATGTTACAGATGGTGTTCGTGCAGTTTTTAATCCTGCCATATGAGACTGTATACTTGCTGGTCTATTTGATCCGAATTCGGTTGCTTGTGGATCTCTGTATGTTCTTCTAGTTTCAAAGTTGAAATGTCGAAGGCTTGAAGAACTATCGTTATAGTAGCAACAATGACGGATATTTGCTTTACTTTTGAGGGTAAAATAGATGACGATGTAATAAAGTTTATCTCATTCTCGAATCGATCGTAATGATGATTTTATTTTCTCAGTTAGCATAGTAAATGTTCAGTTCTATGACTTCTATCTGATTGATGGGTTTTCAGCCTACATGATATCTGATGATACTGATATGATGTATTTGATAATTTTGGAAATTTGATAGCCCTATCGTTAATAGTTACAAATTCTATAGTCTAGTGGTTAAAAATGAGTATGTAATGAAAGGAATTGAAAGCTTGTTATACTAATTAGAAAAAAGATAATTGTCAGTTTGTCACAAGAAATAGGGGCGCTTCTTTTTTACTCCACAAATGCGGAGAGTTGGGTTTCGTTGAGACCAAGCTGTTTCCGTAAGACTGGTGAGACCAACACTTTTTACATGAAACTTCATAGCAGAACGCTGTGAAGGTTAAAAAAATTTGAATATTCATCGTAAAAACATACTAAAAAACACTATCAAGGAAAAAAAACTACAAAAAAAGGTTAAAAAACGAAACCTTAACAGCTCAAAAAACTGTGAAGGTAAGAAATATATAATTCGAACCTTCACAGCAAAAATGTTGTGAAGGAAAAAATATTGAACTTTTACCTCAAAAAACATAGTGAACGTAATATTTACAATGTTTTTATGATGAATGTTCGATTTTTTTAACCTTCACAGTGTTTTGCTGTAAAGTTTCATGTAAAAAGTGTTGGTCTCATCGATTTCACGGAAATAGCTTGGTCTCACCTGAACCTAAGTCCAAATGCCGAAACATTCAAAAACCCATCATTAAACTAACAAAAATATAATCAAAATCACCCTAAATATAAAGAAATCAACAAAAACATAATAAATTAACCATAAACATAAATACTAAGGTAGCATTTGGTACGTAGACAGGATTGGACAAGACTGGACAGGACAAGATGGTAGGACTGGAACAAGACTGGACTGGACAGAACAAATGTTTGTTTTGTGTTTGGTACGTCTATGACCAGATTGGACAGAACTAGACAAGTTTCATAGAAAAATTATTTGATATTTTATATATCACATAACAATTATAATTAACATAAATAAAGTAAAGTTTATAATTTATAAAAAATTACACAATTTTCATAAACACACACACACACACATATATATATATATATATAAGATTTTTATGTAGTTGATGTTGATGGTTATGGTAGAGGTGGAGGTGGTGGCCGACAGTAATACTAGTAGTGACGATGGTGGCGGTGGTCGGTGGTTGTAGAGAATGTGAAGATGGTGGATGGTGGTGGTGGTGGTGGTGGTGGTGTAGATGACCAACGGTGGTGGTGGTTGCGGTGGCGATGGAAAGTCGTAGAGGTGGTAGACGGTAGTGGTAGGTAATCGATGGTAATTGTAGAGTTGTGGAGGAGGTGTTGTAGTGGAAGAGGAGATGGAAGTGGCCGATGGTGGCTACCGGTGGCAGCGGCGGCCATGACTAGTGGTGGTAAACACTAAAACAAACATTATATTGAAGTTATATATCAAACGAGTGTTAATTAGTAATATATTAGTTTCTGTCTCAATTCCGTCCCATGTTGTTCCACCTATTTTGGTGGAACAACCCCCCCCCCCCCCCCCCTCCTTTTGTCCCATGTTCCACCTTGTCCAGTTCCTATCGCTGTCCCATGTCGCACCAAACGTGGGACAGTAAGTTTTGTCCCGTCCTGTCTTGTCCCACGTACCAAACGCACCCTAACGGAACAAATTTAGCTTAAAGAGATTACTACATCACAACCAAGTTAGTGGTATCTACTTATGACACCAGATGTAGGATCGTATGAGAAGTTGAATTAATAGTGAGAAGCGTGAGAAGAGGATCAGAACCGTTGATTACCTTTAATCTCATGTTTTGTCATGAATTACAGTTTAGAAGATAATTGATCTGGTGCATCTCATCTTAATATGCATTTATTTCTCATTCAATAGTTGATAATCACTTTTCATGATAACCTAAAATTGAAACTCAACCTTAAAAAACAAATGGTACAGGTAAATCTTAAATTGATATAATCTGTATTTCAACACAAACAAAATCCTATCACTTTTTTGTTTGCAATAATCCAAAAAAACAAGCATTGCATTTGCTCAAATCCCAAAATAAAATACTCTTAAAATTACAAGCATTACAACCCATGAATAATAATCAATGTCAAAGCTGCCATTTATGAGCACAAAACTCTAGTATATGGCAATTGCATGACAAACTCTTTTCTTCCCTCCTTTATCTATTCTTCAAGAATTTCAGTCTTTTACCACTCAAAAATCAAAAAGGTCACTTTATTACAGGTTCCGACCATCACTCACTTCTTCAACAAAGCACTGCATTGTGCCATAATCTTCGACGCCCTCGTGATCGCATCGGTCATATAGAAGTTCTCAACCGTAACCCCGAACGGCGTTTTACTCACCTTGCCAATCCTCTCAGGCTTCAACGACACAGAAAACGTCGCCGGTTCTCTCTCATCTAACCGCAACAGGTTCGGTGCCACGTTTCTTATTCGTGACCGCACTGCGGTAATCGTATCATACGGGAGTCTAACCCCGGAAACCTCCGAAAGAGCTCTAATTATCTTCCAGTCTTCTCTGGCATCGCCGACAGTGGGGACCGCCGGCACAGTTTGCTGAGCACACCCTTCGGTATTTTCATACGTCCCTTCTTTCTCGCTGAACGCTGCAGCTGGAAGAATAACATTTGCACGATAAACGCCTTTATCACCGTGGTGGCCCTGATACACCACAAAGGCATCTTTCGGGAGCTTATCTAAGTCAACATCATCGGCGCCCATCAAATACACGAATTTTGCAGATTCGATGCTGTTGTCGGACTCGGGGATGAGTCCGAGGTCAAGTGCAGCAGCTTGGGCGGCGTTGAGGAGCAAAACGTTGACTCCGTTCCAATCAGGTCGGATGAGGTTTTTGTGTTTGGAGGCGATGGTTTGAACGGCTGAGAAAATGGCGTCCTTATCTTCCCTTTCGAAGACACCGGCACCGATTATGATGGTGGGGTTTTTGGCGGTTGAGAGTGCCGAGCTGAAGGAGTGGCGGCCCTCAGCTATTTCAACTAGGGTTTCAGGGCCTGTGCCGAGATGCTGATGATCATAGTTGAAATCGGCAGGAGAGCCGATGTAACCAACCTTGGCTTGGTTTGCTCGAACTGTTTTGCGGATTCTGGCGTTTACCATAGCAGCTTCCACCCTTGGCTGCCATTTGAACACAAAAACCAAGTTCAGTATCTTAATACATAAGAGAATCAATGAGAACCTATATGAATGGGCTAAATGAATGGTTTAGATGAGGGTTGCACGGGTTGTAACCTTTTACTGGATTGCAAAAGAACCGTGGCATACACACACACACATACACATATAGAGAAAGGAATGTTCAGTTAAGAACCTAAAATTGATTAGGAACCCGGGAGCCACCTACAGCACGCCACGTGTCCCTATTTAGGATGCATGTTCATCATAAATTACACATTCATGATGAATATGGGAGTGTTATTCATCATGAAGAGCATGGAAGTATTATTCATTATGAATCATACATTCACGATGAAAATGTGGATGAGGTATGGACGCGTTGTTCATCATGAAGCACATATAATGAATATATTATAACGTCCATACTCTCGTTGTTGGCAGTCCCCTAGTTCTTAATCAATTTTAGGTTCCTAACGATACCTTCCCCTATATGTGGGTATACAGGTAGGTTCAAATGAAAATCCTTTGAGAACCAGCGAACAAACTATTCTTGTTTTATTCATGATAAATCTCGTAAAAGATATTTGTCATGAAAGTTATTCATAATAAAGATGCATCATATTCATGATATACATGCAAGATATTCATGACAAAAATGCATGCATAACGAATAACGAATGCATGATCATGATGATTATTCATCATGAATAATACAAGAAATAATTGATTTCCAGATTCTAAGTATTTATACTTTAGTAACAATTTACAAATTTGAAGAACATTACCTGGGTACCAACTAGAAGAAAACAATCAGCTTTCTCCAATCCGCTGATGCTGCTATTCAAAAGATATCCCGAACGTAAATCTGCATTCACGTTCTTCCCATTTCCTTCACACCATACATTATTGGACCCCATTTTGTTCAAAAAGTCTTTTAGTAACATCATAGACTCCGCATCACTGAGTTTACCAGCAACTCCAACAATTTCCTCAGGTTTAACCTGGTGGATGACCTCTGCCACCACAGCAAGCGCATCACGCCAGCTCACAGCCTTAAACCGTCCATCACTATCACGAATCATCGGGTCATTCAGTCTCTGTCTCTTCAACCCGTCATAACAAAAACGCGTTTTGTCTGATATCCATTCCTCATTAATGTCCTGCGTTCAGGTCAAGTAGAAGCCGATAAGTAACATTTTAGACTAAGGGGCTGTTAGGTTGGTTTTCCATTAAGTCATGCATGGATAAAGTTGTCTGTGTGGATTAATCTGTCTATATAGATTAGGAAGATATTTGTTTGGGAGGGTTTTTTCATAGATGGAAGGAACATGTTCTTAATTCAGAGGGACAAGTTTGGGAGAGAAAAACTTGGCTTTCTGCATAAAGCTCCCCCTAGAAGCTTACTGAATAAGCCACTTTCTATATCATTAAGATACTGCCAAATAGTCATGTATAGCTGACTGAATAAGCTATAAGTCCCATTAAGCTCATTCATCAGCTGAGAAACACGCCCTAACTGAAAGAATATTGGGAGCTGATGGAACGGTACCGACTTGATAGGATCAGTCAATATCATGCAGAAGCTAATTTACAGAAAGAATGAAAAAGACAGGTACCTCATTTAAGCGCGGTACGATGCGCATAACTTCTGGACCTCTACTATCGATACGAATGTTGGAACCAACGGCATCAGTAACATCAATGCTCTCAGTGCCTTTCAACTCCCAGTTGCGAGCTTTAAAAGCAAATGGCTTTGAGGTAAGTGCTCCAACAGGACAGATATCAATTACGTTCCCTGAAAGTTCACTGGTCATGAGCTTTTCAACGTAGGTGCCGATTTCTTCTCCGCTTCCACGCCCCAACATGCCAAGATCTTGCACTCCTGCTATTTCACTTGCAAACCTGACACATCTGAACGACAAAATCCTTGTGTATCAGCAGCTGAATTGAAGCGGAACAGTAGCTACCAACTCAGCAAACAAAAACATTTTTATCATGTATGGTAGATTCATAGATTAATTTATCATAGTTGGATGAAACATTCAACCAGCCAAAGTATGATGCTGAAAGAAATCAATATAATAATATGTTCACTGGGTGGACAATGAATGCAGTAGAACGGAACTGTATCTTTATTCTAGTCCAATTAACCAGTTCTTGAAAAGATTTATCGGATTATGGAGTGAATTGTTTGATCAATGAATATTCAATCATTCGTATAATGTTCACTGATGAATTTCCACAAACTCGATGTCCTAAATATCCCCACTTTGAACCTTTTAAGCGAACACCTAGCTGACATGGTGCCAAGCCAATACTTGACATGTCCCCCAGCAAAAACGCCAATATCTTCATGACCAAGTTATGGGGATGCATACCTAGTACATTGGATGCACCGAGTCATTACCGTCTTGACCAAAGGACCAAGATTCTTATCGACGACAGATCGCTTGGTTTCAGTAAAACGGCCTCTATCAGATCCAAAAGCCATAGACTGATCCTGGAGGTCACATTCCCCACCCTGATCACAAATTGGGCAATCCAGTGGATGATTCATCAGAAGGAATTCCATCACTCCTTCACGTGCCTTTTTTGCCACTGGTGTATCCGTCTTTATTTTCATCCCTATAAGCAAAAACTTTAAATTCATTAGAAGATGCATACCAAATATATAAAGTAAGTATCGAACACGATCACATCCAGATTCAAACAAAGAAAAGAAGTGCCGTACATTTTTCATGGGATTAGATGTGACAATGCAGATGCGTGGTTCGAGAAACGAGAAGTTCTTCCTTGTTACTTCAAAAAAAAAATTTCTTCCTTGATATAATGCATCTAAAAAGTGTGTTATTTTTTAGCTTCTTACAATAATGATAAAATATCGCTAATTTGTTAGGTAAATTAAACTTCCAGATTACAACAGTAAACCAATTGTGAATTTTCCAAGGTATAACTTGCATGACTTTTAAAGGCGAACAAACATTGGAACCAATTGACAGCAATTAAGAATGATTCATGAATCAAATGTAAAATACAGCGGAGATAGGTATAAGACAGAGTTATTCTGGGACAGTAGCCAATCTTTGGTTAGGCTTGAATCACTGACCTTTAATTTAAGGAGCTTAGGCACAGGCTTTACCAGTAACAAGGGCACTGTTGGGCCAAAGACCAAACCGTTGTTTAGCGGTGCTATAGCGGGTAGCGGTGGTCAAGTAGAAGTCCTGCAATTATTGGTACTATTTACGATGATTTACCACTAGTGCAATCAGCTCATTCATGACCATTACAAACTCTATTACAATGTTGCCTGTGTAGGACTTAAGTTTTTTACTGGATATGTATCAGACAATTTACATATACGATAAATTAAGTTTTTTACTTCTTTATGAATATTTGTATTTATTATATGAACCTAACTTTTTATTGCTTTACCAACGCGATAATCACTATATCAAAAATCACTGTCCTAACCCTGATTTCAAAACATGGCTGTGTTAACTTCTTACCCCTTGACTTGAGTACCATTTTTGCATGTTCTTGCCAACTACATTGTGCTTTTGCATTTTTTTTAAAGTATAATGGTTTCTTAACAGTCGAATGCCAAGCAAAATCACTAAAAGCCACAAACTTCAGTTTTCTTTTCCACTGTTTTTGCAATTTGACAATGATGATAGTCATTTCACAGATCTTGTACCATCATCTCAACGTGCAACAAGCAATTAAAATCAAATAAAAACAAAGCATTCAACCTTTAGCATTAAAATCATAATGCTTTCAGTAATCCCAACAAAACAACTACATTTCAATTTCTGCAAGTCAATTTATGAAATCCTAAAATCCAATGTTGGCCAAAATACACATTTAAATAACGCAATTACATCAATTATATCTACAGTTGTTAACCATCGAACAACTCCTGCTAATTCAAATAAACTCATAGCAGATTCAAACCTCCATTCACAATTTTATAAAAAACAAAACTCTAAATCTAACCTGGAAGTGCAGGCATTGCACAAGAAGCAACCGGCTTCGGCGACTTCTCAACCTCCACAAGACACATACGGCAGTTACCGGCGATGGAGAGGCGATCATGGTAGCAAAACCGCGGGATATCAACACCGGCGACGGAACACGCCTGTAAAACCGTCATCCCCTTGGGGATCTTAACCGGATAGCCATCCACAAAGACCTCGATAACATCATCTGGATTGGGGAAATGAACCCTAGCACCGGCAACAGGAGTGCGCTTGGGGAGATCGGGCTCGGTGGTAGGCGTTTCGGCGACGGCCTCCGGTTTGTGGAGCTCCGGCGTGGAGACGATGGTTCTGACGGTGGGGTATGTGGACAGAACCCTGGCCGAAGAGGATCGGAGAGTTCTGGAAGCTAGCAGACCTAACCCCATTGGTTTTCCCCAAATCACCTCAAATGTTCCTTGAGAAATCTGCAGATGATTTCTCCCAAAACGAAATGGAAGTAAACAAGTGGAGAAATGGGGGAGGGCGTGTGTGCACCATACACAACGGGTCGGATCTTGGAGGTAGATTGTTGGACTCTGTTTCTTAGGCCCATTCTATCTAGACTTACAAAAGTTGGCCAAAAACCAGTCCCGGGTCGGGGCGGGGCGGGTACTCAGGCTCAGTTCCGTTCTGATTTGTCGTAACGGGTCCAAGGCTGAGCCGCGACCAAAATAATTCGGTCCGGTTATGACAACCGGTCCCGTCCTAGGTCGAGCCCAATTTGGTACCTTATATATTACTTAAAGAATATCTAGCCAACTAAATGTACTAACAAATATGTTTTTTTATTATAACTTGGGTGCATCAAATACGTTTTTGTTATGAAGAACTTGTTCAATCAAATATACTTTAAAACATTTCATTTGATCAACTGAATACACTAAAAAATACATTTTTTTAAATATAATACACTTTATAAAATACATTTTGGTATTTAATCATATACACTTAAAAACGTACTTGAAAATACATTTAAAAATAAATTCTAGATAAAGATTCAGGTCAGACCCATAACCGATATCGGGCCTTATTTTTGGCGGAA
This sequence comes from Centaurea solstitialis, assembly GCA_030169165.1. Lineage (NCBI taxonomy): Eukaryota > Viridiplantae > Streptophyta > Magnoliopsida > Asterales > Asteraceae > Centaurea > Centaurea solstitialis. The sequence goes on from CM058046.1 coordinate 25,567,825, forward strand.
AACCATAATTAGATCTTAACTGATGGTCACAAGTCAATCCTATTCCTCCATCGGACTAGTTGGGTTGGACCTATTTGACCACCTCTACTCTACTAGTAGTGATATTTTCACTAATTATTTTAATTCTTATAAGAATTAGATAATTATCAAAGATATTAATCTCTTCTTCCTATTGATGCAAGGGGGAAAAACTTGCTCATATTCATATTCTATATGCTTTTATTCTTGATAATCAACAAGTTATTTCATGACTTGATAAACTAGTTATGTATGAAAGACTTGAAACCGTATGAAAAACAAAATTTAAGCAAAAAAAATTGATTGGCGATAACTCCAATCGACCCCATATTTGAGGACCCATTATAAACTCAAGACCTCGCATTTGGACATCACCTCACCTTCGGTCAACTAAGCTACACATAGAAGAGGTGAATAATGACACCCCCGATCGTACTTCAACATTAAAATAAATCCTTACGTTGTGTTCTCGTAAAAACGAGGGAAAGGAAAAGAAAGGAAAGGAAAGAAAAGAAAGGAAAGGAAAGGAAAGTAATTTTTTATTTGTGTTCTAAAAAATGGAAGGAAAGGAAAAGAAAGGAAAGGAAAAGAAAGTTTCTTTCCTTAGCTTTCCGTCCAAATATGGGAAGAAAGTTTTGGAAGGAAACTCATCCTTATTTTCCTTCCTCTTCTCTTCCTTTCATTCCTCTTCTCTTCCTTTCATTCGTAAAAAAGTTTCGAGAACACGATATTTTTTTTTAGTTCCCCCCCCCCCCTTTCCTTTCCTCTCCTTTCCTTTCCTTTCCTTCCTAATTTTTTTTCGAGAACACGAGTTTTTTTTGCTTCCCTCCCATTTCCCTCACTTTCCTTCCATTTCCTTCGTAAAAAAGGTTTCGAGAACACAGTGTTATTCCCACCCTGTTACCTGGCAAACCAAGGAATCATTGCCCCATTGGAGGCTGGGTGGGTACCCGGTCCTATGAGTAAAATTTCCATCTTTACTCACAGTTTTACAGAACTTTTAAAAAATACCTTTGCAAAATAGGGTTAATTACATGGGTGTGTATCGAACTTGTCACGTTTTTTCATTGTATGTACTCAACTTTTAAAATTGTCATTGTATGTATCGAACTTGCTAAACTTTGCCATTCTATGTATCGGTTTACCTTCTAAGCAGGTAACCGGTCAATGGCAACATACATACAATGACAAAGTTTAGCTTTCGTAACCATTGTATGTATCGAACTTGCTAAACTTTGCCATTGTATGTATCGGTTTACCTTCTAAGCAGGTAACATACATACAATGGCAAAGTTTAGCAAGTTCGATACATACAATGACAATTTTAAAAGTTGGATACATAGAATGAAAAAACGTGACAAGTTCGATACACACCCATGTAATTAACCCTTGCAAAATATCCTCTTTAGGTGAAGCAAAATCCAAAACTGAAACTATTTCGAGAAACTGTACATCTTTTAACTATTTAAATCTCATGTATGTGATTCAAAAAAAACAAAAACTTAAGTGACAGCCTTTTTGGGCATTCAAAGGGAAGCATCAAACCATCACATGAAGTTATGTTACATTGTACAAGCTAACATGGAACAGATGCAGCACATAAATCAAATCATCCGAACCTTCAATTCAATTATGTACATGCAAACCCATTTTTCTTTCTCTCATCCTATATAATTTATTCATTTATTGTACCTAAAACATCTTTTTTACCTATTTGCTTAACTCCTTTTCCAGCTCATCAAACTCCCAGTCCCCTATCTCTTCCTCCGTGTACTCTTGATTAACTTTACCAAATTCCGACTCCAGCTTTGCTATTTCCGCTTCTGGGTCTAGCCCCTGATCACTTTTTCCACCCGGCGACTTCACTTGCTGCTCGCTTTTTTGGGTTTTGGTTTTGGTTTCAGGTTTTGCTGCACCTTTTCCCTTTGGATGTGATTGAGTTTCCACTGATTTGGTGTTTGTTTCAGTCTCTTGTGTCTTTGCTGCACCTTTTTCCTTTGGATGTGATTGAGTTTCAGCTGGTTTGGTGTTTGTTTCAGTCTCTTGTGTCTCCTCTTCTTGCTCGGGATTCTCCATTTCTAGATTTGGCCTCTCGATTGAATCAAACTTCTGCCTTAGCTTTTCGATACTTTCGAAAAGTTCTTTGATTCTGGTATTTTCTTTCCTGTATCAAGAGCATACACATATTTCAATTCAAGAAAAATCTGGCAGGTTCTAAACTTTTGACAATATATTGAAGATATAAGGGGATTTGCATATACAAGGAAAGTAAGTACTACATATATTATTTTTTGGATCACAAACTTCATAACTGGCAGCGTATTATATACCTGGAAGTTTTTCCCTGTCGACCATAGAACTGCTCTTTCATGTTATCCACCACACTGAAGGTTGTGATGATCTGCGATCAAGAAATAAACACAAGCGACATCCTATCAGCATCCACAAACATGGATTTCTATTCAAAATTCAAGCATTATCGACAGTTTTTCTATATCGCAGTTGTTCGACACCCAAAATGGTGAAAACAAAATTATTGTGGGATGCAGAAGACCAGTGCTAGCCACAAGTTTGACATGATAGACGATAGAATACACAAAACTAAATTATAGGCTATAAACAATTAATTACATTATTTTTAGCATTCAATTTACCATATTTCAATAAGTTAAAGAAAACAGAAAATTTGAAAATTATCTTATCCAAGATATGAATAATCATATATCAGGCAATACATGGTGCAAACCAATAAAAATGCACACATGCAGAAGGATAAAGAGAATCATACTGAGAAAAGGAAGGATTTTTAGCAAATAATAGAAATTTACGAAGGCAAGTAGTACGCAGGTACCTTTGCTTCATAGTCCAGATATTCTTCCTCGAGACTTCTTCGAGGGTTTATGACTTTGGAATCTTCTTTATCCACCGATGGTGGATCTGACCTGTATTTGAAGACAATGATTTTGTTTCATATCATCAAACATTTCAAAGACAAAATGCCATGAAAGCATCTATATATTATTACCCTTCCTTCAAGCTCTTCAAGTTCTCAACGTATTTTTCAATACGGTCAACCGAAGGCTTCAATCCATCCTGTGTACAAGACAGAAAGTAATAAATACTAAAAACAACATATAGCTGTGAGGACGTATTAGGCATTAATTTAACCAAGGTGGGACGTAAAGCATACCTCATAAGTCGAAAGTAGTTTAGTGACCAAGTCCACAAAATAGCTCTCATGTTTTGCCAATTCATCACTTGAGGAGTTAAATAAGAGATTAACCATTACAAGATATCTCAAAAGGGATAACATATGCGTAGATATTCTGAAGCATGGAAACATACCTGACCTCTTTCTCCTTGGTCTCTGTATTAGCACGTTGGAGAACCCAGGTATCTTCTAAGAAATTGACCCAAGTATTCAGAACATTCACTTCTTGCTTACAAGAGCCAATGGATTTTACTAGCTCATCTTCCTATTTATAAATAAAATAAGAAAAACGTAGTTTCTTAGTATGTTCTCAACCCAAAATTAGAAGGAAAGAAACATTCAAAAAACGTAAACTAGATCGTATGTCAACTAAATAAAAACCTTTGTTTTCAAGTGTGCAACAAGCTGATCATTAGCTTCATAAAACTGATCCCTCTCTTCCCTAACATTCTGAAGTCGTCCATTGGCAGCTGTCAATGAGATGTTGACCTAAAACACAAGTTCCACTTATTAGCACGTTTGCAAGTGAAGGGCTCCCATAATGACAAAAAAAGAGAGAAAATACTAGCAACAACACATCCACATAAACGTAAGAAAAGAAAAATGATAACCCACAACTTTACAATTGAATACATACAATCCACACAATGAAACAAGCTTTTGGTGAACTAATAACTCATTATTTCTTGGAAGGAAAAAAAAAGACAAAATGGAGAAAATGAAAATATCAGGCTAATATATCAAATTAGTACTTGCAAGCATTCATACATATAAGTTCGTAGACAAATAGAAGAAAGAAAGCTCAGATAATTACGGACCCTTTTTAATTCAGCTTCAAGGTCATTTCTCTGTTTCTCAAGACCAGCAACCTCAGCAGCCAATTCCTATAAACAGAACTAAAATGATGTAGAACACCAAAAGCACATCAAAAGCCAGAATGAAGTTTTAGTTTAATTCCATATAAAAAGCACCTTCTCTATATCACCAACTTCACTTGCTTTAGAGACACGGAAATTTAATGCCTCCTCTTTCTGAACCCTGCCAAAAAAAAAAGATTTAAATTAAAAAAAAAAACAATTAACTCACTTACTAAGACCATTTTCTGTAGACAGTACAGAAAGTCACTGCCATGAATTGGCATGTTAAGATTTCTTGATCTTTATATATGCACTTTGTCCATCAACAATCATTTGGCAAGAACAGATAACAAGAAAACAATAATATCCTCAATATATGTATTTTATCTACGTATCTGTACACAGATCTGAATGACATAGTAAGTACCTCTTGATGCACCATGTACATGCCGACTGCCGTGTTTCTATGTCAAACATTAAGCTAAGATCAAATTATGCACAATTTGTTTTTGAACATCTTTCCCTGCTCACATCTTGGAGATGAGTTATCTACGTAGTTCTCATTGATCCAATATTTTTATATAGCAACTCTCAGAGCACTTCATATTATTGTTTGATGCCCAACTAGATCTCAAATTTGGTCTTTAGCAAACAAACTATGTGGTTGACAATATCTTAACATTGTAGAATTAGGTGTTCTAAGTTGTGTGTGGTATTCATCCCAACATTATGGCTGAATGGTTGTTTGGCAGTTGCTGAATGGTTTAGTGCTGTATGATTAAGTGATCAGAATAATTAAGAGGCTCTTATAATATAGTGCAAAATGAAATATGGCTGTCGGGTAATTGTTAAGAATGAAATTGCTTAGTGGTTAAGGAAGGCCCAAAATACAAAACCGTTCAGAGTGTTTTAGAAGCATTAAGAGGCAATTCTTTTTTCTGCCAAACAAGATTTGCCTCTTAACGATTCAGAGATTGCCTCTTAATGGAACTGTTAAAAGGTAAACAAACACCCCTAACTTTCAAAAATGAAATTTCAAATTGAGGAACACATGAAAAAATAATATATGCATATATAAATAGATACCTGTTATCAGAAATACGTTTCTCAGCTTTACTGGACGAGCTAACAAGAGATTCGGATAACACTTTCAACTTATCCACCTGTTTGAAGCCAAAGACAACACTTTTCGCCATCAAACTTCTAAACATAACTTTTTAAAGGAAAATAAAAAACAACTAGTAATAGTGCAACAGAAGCTACATTGGTTAGACAAGGGTGTGAACCAGGGAGAACTTAAGCTCAAGTGTTATTCAACAGCACACTAAAAGCTACACCAATTTGGTGTAAAAAGAATATTCCACGGATATTCTTGCACTAAATTTTTATCAACTCCAACATATACACCAAAATTCTTTACACAGATTTAGTTTATATTTGTAAAATGATTTATATTAATTAAATTACTTTTATTAATAAATTAAAATAAAGCCTTCTACTTTTTAACTATATAACACAAGCAAATATATATTACAAACTATTAGTCTATTAATTTGATTGTAATTTGTGTACTTCTGTTTTGTTGCGATGTTTGGCTTTGTTGTATATTAAAGGTTGTGATTTATTCCATTTTTATCAATGTTGCATGTTATTTTACTTATGTTTGTGTACCTTTTGTTTTATATTTACTTGTATAGTTTTTTTAAAGATAGTCAATTGTAATACTTATTAATAACAATTAGAAATAAATTAAATATCATTTTCAGTAATGAGCTTATTTTAAAGATCTCAAAATGATTTTCGTGGTGATATATTTTTGTGAGCTATTACATAGTCAATCCTCAACCACGCATTTTCCAGAACATAGATGAAACATAAAAATGTAGAAGATAAATAGTAGAGGATAATCTGTAAAAGATAGTAAATGTAATAGAACAGGCATTCAAGCCTAATTGTGAAGCTACCTTTTGAGCATGAATCTCGGGGGTTTCTCCACCATAAAGCAACTTCTTTTTCAGTAGAAGCCCTTCTAGTCTAGAACAAATTCGAATATGGGCCAGGGCCTTCTTCAGAGCCTACTGGAAAACATAACAATTAGATTCCAGAGTATAGATCAACATTACCAACATCACTTCCTGTAAATTAGAAATTTGAGATGTAATATGTTGTACAATCCTATCAACGAACTATCTCTCACGCATAATACATGCCCCCTTACATTTCATAGATATAAAAAAACTTAGACAACTGTGTTTTCTTCCTTATGTACCCTTATTGTTTGCATGCGCTAAACTAGTGAGACCTGTCAACCAATTGTACCGCGTCGTTAAGGTTGCACTGTAGCTGATGATACAAAAGCAGCTATTTTGAATAAGGGAGTGGGAATTCGAGATAGCCTGATAATGAGGGGTCCAAAATATAATACGGGACACAGAGTGTAGTCACTTTTGCGAATCCCATCTAAGAAACTCTTTTAGTGAATAAACATGGTATTACAGAATGGCACCACGGTTATTTTTAAGTTCGGTCCTGAGGTATAATTTATCATGAACATGGAAAATAAAATCATGGAGGTCATGTATAGTGCATGTCTTGCTACTTGCTAGAGAGTAGTAACCAACAGATGATGTTAGGATGTTAGCCACCTAACCAGCAAAGGCCCAAGCAAACAGGGTCTTCACAAAGACACAAGAGGGGTAGGAAATAAAGAATAAGCAGAACTCAGACATGTGTGTATCTGGATCACAATCTTCTAAATTATGGATGAATTATACATATAATAATTTATCACATGCCTTTGCGATAACCGAGTCGATTAGTTTCATCTAACCATGCCCTCCAAACAAGAAATATGAGATTTCGAGGGATTAAAACTCTGAACACAAGGTTCACCTCTATTGTAGCAATGGTTGCTTCTTTGGAGGCTTTTTCATACCCGTCACCAATATTCTCCCCAGATGCTTCCATTCCATCAAGCTTTTCCTTGAGCACTGCAGCTTCAGCATCGATTCTGTAAATAGCATATGAAGAAAAAGAAGGGAATATCACACTCACCACATGTTATAGTCGTTCCAGAATACAATTATATCAAATCTGAAGAATGGAAATCAACGTCATCAAATAAGCTTTAAGGTGGGAATAGATTTCAATCTGTCATGTGCCAATGTAATGCATTTGATTTTATAGCCCTTGCATGTGATTCCAAACAAATTATGCGAAGAAATTACATGCTTAAATTGGCCCGTCATTGGTCCGCTGTCAGTCAACTTGTGCGTAATAACTGATGGAGCATGAAATAACTGTATGGTTGTATGATACTAGTTGCCTCACCCTTTCCACAACATACAGTGCTTTAGTTCTATGTGACAATCTCTAATATCATATCCTTTTGTTCTTCTGATAAGTAGCATGTTAGATATAATAATACACAGATGGGATACAGTTCACTAATTACCGTAATAAAGAAAGTAGAAGTAGAATATTGCATAAACATTTTGAAGTTTAGAGGCTAGTTGATCCCCCCAGGGAGGGAGCTTTACTAATGCCACGATGGCCTAAGTTTTACCAAGTCCATGTACAACTAAGTACGTAGATTGAGCAATCTACTCCCTCTGTCTCAAAGTAAGTGTCTACCATGAAAATGGCACACAGTTTTAGACGCGCATAATTAAACCTTTTAGTTAACCAAATGAAAACTTTACCTTTAATTAATTTATCTCTCTTATCAACTCGTAAATATATGTGCATTAGTTAAGGGTGGACTTGAAAGTTTACTTATTGATTTTTGAAACTGAACACTTATTTGGGACAAACTCACAAACATAAATAAGAATTTTAGACATTTATTTTGGGGCAGAGGGAGTATTTAAAAAGAAAGAACTCTGCAAGTACACTCAATTGTTTAATGTATTCTAAGAATTATGCCCCTAATTAATTTGTGTACAAGTTAATGATATATAATGCTGCATTAAACATTTTAACCTGGTAAGTTTATTATTGGCACACCACAAGGACATAAGTATTACCCGTTTTAAGAATGACAGTATAAGCTAGAGATGCCAAACTTAGAAATTCTATAATTTGAGTTCAATTAAAATACAAGCATGCACTTCTGCTGCTTATAAAACAAAACAATTTGACTTCTTACCTACGAAGCTCCGCATTGACTTTTAACCCAGTAATGGCACCTTGTGCAAACTGCAGCAACTCCTCACGCTTGACCTAGACAAAAAATATGGGAGTAAGAGAGAAAAGAAAAGGAACAAGCACTTGAGAGAATGATGTGAGATTTCTTTGGCTCCTAAAGAGATACCCGCATAAATGTCACAGGTAATGCCGATATGACCAAAAGGTACCAAACCATTGATTCGTAATAAACATACATGAGAATAACATCAACTTATATTCATATTTGCACTGAAAACAGAATAGAATCGTGAACATGTTTATGGCTTGATAGTCGATACTAGTACTTAAAATATGCCCCTAGTCAAAACCTTGAATCGCATTTGAGTAAGTTCTCGGCATGCAAAGAATCCATTTACATCAGATCAAAACAAACTATCCTCTATTCTTGTCCTCATAACAACATATTGCTAGGCATATAAGATATGATGTTTACATATGCTGTTCACTGATCAAATAAGTTGGCAAGAAAAGAAATAAGTTTTCAATTTAGCTTGAATATGGGATTGTCTTGCCAACGAATACAGCTATATCAATTGGTATTCTCATATATAGAATGAGAACTCCATAATTGCTAACCTACATTCTGACAGTGGTAAGCTGATCCACGTTGGTGCAGACCAGTACCCTTTGTTGTGTGTATGTGAAGTTTATTAAGAAATAAGCATGATATCAACAGCACCATACTGCCTGTGTTTTGTAGAAATAAATATAAATTGTAAAGCAAATGCCATCCAGTTCTTGATGCGATGGAACTGGGAAATTGACAACAAAACTTGAAGGATTTCCCATCTACTACCAAAGTTATTGTTATACTTTTGTAAGGAACTGTAAACTTCCAGACTTAAGAGACCTGATCTAAAATATTATTCTATTATGTTAAAATGCCCGTTGCCTTTTCAAATTTAAACTATATAACAGGTCCGATGCTCCATCTGTCTAAATCTTAAGGCCTGCTCTCTCTCCCCACCCACCCCCCCTTCCACTTCAATGTTTGCAGATCTGCAACCTGGTTTCCACTTTTATACATTTTTAACTTTACCCATAGAAATATGAATGATCTAAAGAGGTCGTAAAACCTTAACGGCTAAACCTTAGTCTAATGCTCCATCACTACTTGAAACAGTTCCAGCTATTCTTTTCTTGATGATGTCAAAAGAAAACAGATCATAATAGGCACAGAATATATGACAGAGCAACCATATGGAAGAGATCAACAACCGGCATCACCAATAAGGCTGCACATCTGTAAGAATTCATTATCCTAACGTATAATGGCATGCAAATCTTGGAAACATTGCCTTTATGAAGTAAAGTAGTAAACACTGGTGAAGTTGAAGATATTTAAAAATGGTTGCATGTAGTACCAAAACTTCATCTTCATAGCCTGAAAAGGCTTTTGCCAAATCCTGGATGCTGCTGACTATGGCATTATGAACTTCTTTACCTCCAGTAAGGCAGCAACTGCAAACATTAACATAACAAGGAACATAAATTATGCACTTAAGGTAAAGCTATAAGCTCATATAAAAAATGTGTAAAAGCTCACCTAAAAAATTCCAGAAGCAGAGAAACCTCTTCCTCACTTGGTGGTTCAAGAATCTATTCAGGGGGAAAGAAACCAACCAATCTGATTTTAGTTACAAGCCCTCGCATAGTAGCTCCGAGTAACAAGAAGTGGTGATAACAATAAAAAAAAATTCATAGAAAGCAAGCCAGAGTTAATGACTCTTAAAGCAAGCCATGCCCAGGTGCAGCAGTGCCCTGTGGAGCCTAAGCAAACAGCACAGAAGCACCACAAGAAGCAAGGGCACTTGGATGATATATATATATATATATAATAAACTTTGTCAATAATCATGAGAAGCAAGAAACAGTTACAAAAAGCTAATACCCAATTAGACATCAATCTAAATCAAAAGAAACGTTGAGATTTGTAGCCGAATACAAAATATATATATATATATATATATATTAATTCTTCAAGACAAAATGCTTTCTTGTTTGAAGGATTCTAATTAATCTCAACAGAGCACATAGTAAACCAGCATAACTTTAACCACCGTCAAAGCATGAATTGTTTGGCCAGGCATGCCTACTTGCCTAGGGCCCAAAAATGAGCTTACTGAAACTCCCCTTATATTCTCTGGCACTCCCAGTCATTTTATCACCTAAGCCTTGTGCCTAGTATGCTCCGGAGTCCGGAAATCCCAATACAATGACCAATGTGATGCATCATGTACCATTGTCGTCGGTGTTCAAATTCAGACTGCTGTAAGCCTGCTCCCATAACCATGAGCACCTATTTCTGACAATTGGAATGTAAACAGGATGAACGCAAAAAAAGGGTGTTCTCAATCTCACTACACAGAAGCAAAAGAAAGGAGCTGCCAAGAGGAGCATGTAATCTAAATCTTATTAATCTGTATCCGCTGAATGATTGCAATCTTGTGTCATACAGATGACAGAAACTGCTGCATTGTCTAGTTGTGCTTTTCAAGAAATAAAAAAGAACAACAAGCATTATAACTGTACTTACCATGGATATTGTAATGCCCTCCAAAGCTTGACTATAAAGAAAAACATCACGAAAATTCATCGGATCTCCCACCATATCAGAGTCATAATACAGAACCTGACATGAGTACAAAGTATTAGCACAATAAATTCCTGCTGAAGGTCCGTGAGCAGTCCACAAACAAGTTAACGGCATCATAGATCCTTAACTAGAAAGAAAATGATTGTACAAGATTATACAACAAATACTTATCCCTTTATAAAATCAGTTACGTATAAAAGAACACATGATTTTATCTACATCCTGGTTTTAATAATCATATATTACACTTGGAAAAAGAGGTTAGTCTGGGTTTGGCCGTTATTCATGACCACCATAATGCTTGACAAACATAAGAGTTAAGACATTGTCTATAGTAGAGACTGTTTTAAGCATCCCAGAAGAAGACATTGTCTATAGTAGATGTTTTAAGCATCCCAGAAGATGACCACCATAATTGCATCCATGTCCTTATAAAACTTAAGTAATTACACCTATATCCTTACAAACTTTTAAACTACATCTATATCCTTGCAAAACTTAAGTAATTACATCTATATCCTTATATCTATTTTATTAATTTTTAAACTACTTTAAAATTATTAATAAATATCTTTAATAGACTTTAAATGTTAAATCCCTAATCTACCCTTACCCTTCTAAATCAAAATCAGAAATCAACTTCTTCTTCTCTATCCACACCTATTGTTCTTCTTCTACTCTTATCCTTCTAATAATAAATATTATTTTCTCAAAATCGCAATTGCTAGTTTGCTACTATTTTTAAAATCATTACAAAAACTAATTAACCAACCTAATAATAAAAATCAATCATAAATTTTGTTCACTGAACTATAATTAATAATATCTCAAAATTGTAATTGGTAACTAATTTGATTTTATAGTACAAAATTCTCCTTTTTCAATGAATATAAACTATTAAATAAATTTGGTTTTTCAACCAAGAAAGAAGGAGAAGATGGAACTCCTCGTCAACAATATTTTTTTGAAAAATTGGGAAATTTTTAGCAAAAGAAAATAGATGGCAACATATTATTTGGATTATGTATTTTCACCGCCTTCTTATTTTTTCTCATCTTTTCTTTGGACTGCCTTCAAATTTTCCTTTACTGCTTCCATATTTTTCTTTGATAACCATTAAGTAATTAACCATCGTTTCCAATCGCTTACCTTCTTTCATAATTTTTACTGTCATAGTAAGAAGAATTGTCGTAGTAAGAAGAATTTTCATGGGTAGAGATTCAGATTTTTTTAATGAGATGGGATTGGTAGAACATTAAAAACTTTTCTGGATTTGGTTTTGAATTTGAAAATTTTGCTGGGTTTTGATTTCTATATGATAGGGTTTTTGATTTAGGAGGATAAGGGTAGATTGGGGATTTAACACTTAAATTCTATTAAGGATACTTATTAATGATTTTAAAATATTTAAAAATTAATAAAATAGATACAAGGATATAGGTGTAATTACTTAAGTTTTGTAAGGATATAGATGTAGTTTCAAAGTTTGTAAGGATATAGGTGTAATTACTTAAGTTTGTAAGGACATAGATGTAAATCTCCCTTAAATTTTTAAGCAGCAAATGCCACGCCCAAAACCCAGTGAGCTCATTAGAATTTCTCTAGAGAGTAACCTTGTTGGATATCTGAATCTGAAGGGTGCAAGTAACATCCCCAAGGGTAGCTCAAGAAAGATATGACCCTTCTGTTCATTACTAAACATGTCCTTTTCACAAAATGCTCCCAGATTACCAGAAATGAAGATAAAGCCTTCCCATTTCAAAAATAAATAAACCAAGGCGGAAGTAAAAGTTAATTAAAAGTGATCAAAGGAATACTTCATAAAGTAAATGGTGGATCATCAGTCCGATGCAGGACACTCTATAACATGAAAGGTATCAAAACAATGACAAGAGAGAATACAACAAAATGCAAATTTACTCACCAGAGATGGCTTTTTCATATTGTCCTTCATTTCTTCAGAAGGAATATGTTCCTGATTCTTCTCGTCGTCTTCCAAAGATCCCCTGGAAAGCTTATCAGTTTCTCTCAGAGCAGCAAGCCATCTTCTCATCAAGTGTATTCTTTCTGGACCTCTGGCAGAAATAGATGCTTCTTCCAACCTCTTAACAGTCTGCTTAAAGCTTTTGAAACTTCGAGCCCCCTGTCATATGTAGTTTTATCAAAAGATCGAAAGTGACAAGAAGTAGATAGATGAAACAAGTGCAAGCCACAATAGAATAACAACATAGAATGCTGATTGGTGAATGCATTATCATTATACTGTAAGTAGCGGGAAACCATGAATACCTCAATGTAACATCTAGATAAAAGATCAATATAGTATATCCGTCTTTATTTTGGATAGATGAAAAATACAATCCGTCCATCCCAAAAAACCAAAGGCCTTTTTTGCTTTGGTAACTCCACACTGTTAGAAGATTTAATTGGTTCATCTAGGATAGAAAATAATTCTTTATTGTGCTCTAAGTGAAGCGAAGTTAGATAAATGAAAGGTGATTACAGATGTAATCATGTGTTAAAATTGTGTGTTGGTTTATGTTTCCAAGTTAATATGTGACTTGATGATAGTGATGGTGTTGGAATGATATATAGATTTGTGACCGTATGAGCTGAACTGAACTTGAATCATGCCACCATCCAACACAATAAGGCTCGTGTTATTGATCTAAGAAGGAAACAACATCCCTGTGAACTTGCCTCATAAATTGAAAACAAGAGAAAGTAATTGGTAATTACTTCAAAAGGCACAACTCCTGCCACGAGCCGATCAGTAAGAGAGTTTATAGAGAATCTATAAACATGTAAGTAAGCATAAGTGGATGATTTCATGGGATACAAGTTTCCATCTTACTAAAAAAATCTGCACCAACTGATTTTGTTAACAATATGCTATCAATATAACATGCATCATAGTTTAGCCTTATAATCATGCAGCAAATAATTAGTTACACTAGCATAATGTTTTTCCTTTTTCCTAAATAAGTCCTTGTCTAAAAAGAATGGGTGCTTCTCCTCCTTGTTGGATACTATCGGATGCTGTTCTTAGGCAGTACTGTATCTGAATTAACGAGGATACGAGAATCGGGATGTGCAAGTGGCAAAAGTAATCCTTTTACTAAAGAACAAAATGAAACAATTTGCAAAATCAGTAATAAAGGTTGAAAAAAAAATCAAGTTCTATAGATCTAAAAGAGAGAGAAAAACAAGACCAGACAAGTTATTTACAAAAGCATGGTAAAACTTAGGATCAGTGTCTATGACATATTAGATGTATGGATCATGAAGTGGCTTCTTCTTTTTTGGTTTGACTTCAAATTTGAATGTGTACATATATAGACAACCCCATATAAATGCAAACAAACCAAACAAGCCCAAAATATCCCACCCAAAGGCGAGGTCGTGGGATGTACATTGACCCGACCTCCACCAAAAAGAGTAGCGCAGTTGTTATTGTTAAGGCCCTCACTTAAACAAAGTGTGCAGAGAAAAAAGGATGAAGCTTGCTCAAAAAACTTGCGGGAAAAGAAGATGAAAACAACAATGGCAGTGCTAAATTCTGAAAAGATATTGGAAGTAAGCAAAATCAAACAAACATACAAAAAAAAGCAGGTAAAAGAAAATGCAACCAAGGTAGGAAGAATGCACAACTAGTCTAACCTAGGATTTAGGGTACCTAACCATTGGTACACTAACCCTACCCCCATCCTCTACCTCTTTAGATCCCTTCCTCGCATCTAGGCCAGCTATACAGATTTCCACCCCTAGTCTGTTACCCTGATCTTGCATCTCCAATAACTCTTATAAAAGGTCCACGAAAATGCACCCGTAAGCCCGTATCTCCATGGGGCATTTAGTAAAATTACCTTAAATGAGTTCTTAATCTGGAACATGGCTTTTTTTTAAATGTAACTCACTTACCTTCAAACGACATGCCTCGGTGGTTAAACAGTTTCCTTGTTAAAATAACTTCCATAGAAGGTCATTTAACAAAATAAGCCTACATAGATGCATGTATCCTTGCAACATAGATCCTTATATACCACATTACCGCTATATAAACACAAACAGAACTCACTAGATCCAGCCAATCACTTTTCAGATCGTTAACCGACTCCAATTTATTCACTTTCTTAAGACATCCAACACAGTGAAACAGGTACACTTCAATCAAGGTTATTTTGAAATTTCCCTGCCATCTATGGTTTCATTTTCAGGCAACATGATTAAACATAACAGCATGCAACTTAAACAAAATCATATTCCATCTTATTATCTTAAGCACATACACAAAAGTTGTTAAGCCGAATCAAATTGGCTTAATAGAACCAGTATTGACTATCCAGTTATCCACAATTCAACTTATTTCAGCAGCCAACCCAAATAACCATACTTTTCCCCCAATCCGGCAATCAAACAAACAAAGTCAATCACCATTTCTTCTTCAAATCCAAAGAAATCAACACCAAAACAAAATGCTAAAAGTCAACAATTAGAACTAAGAAAAGAGCATTACGATACGGTCCTGGAAGATCTTAGCTCCCTCGGCGACCGCCTGACCGGCGTGCTGGACCACCGTATCGGCGTAATTCTTGACGGTGCGAGTAAGGTTGTTCTTGTTTCCGACCTCGACGGCCTTGTTGACGGCAGATCTTAACCACGACATTGGTAAACGATGGAGATTGGTGCACCTGCAAACAGACCTAGTGACCAAAAGATTGATGATATTGGAAAATGGAAACTGGTAGTGTGTCAATTTCTAGGGTGTGAAGAAGAAGGGTTTTTGTTTTGGGATGTTTTGGACAGTGAGATCAACGACTATGAAACGCAACCTGGCCGTCGGTCTAAGTTGTAAGTTGGGGATAACTTGTTATTTGCCATTTTGGTCCCTATAGAATAAGGTAATTTCACTTGCCCATCTTAAAATTCAGTAGGTAGTCCTTTCGGTTTGATCATCTAATGGAACGACTGCAATAACCGAGAGTCTTACTCGGTAAATATTTCGTAAATTTGTTTTGTGTACTAAGTTCATCCATGGCCAGCCCGGTAGGAGACTGGTACCTAGGTGGTACCGGTGGTGAACACCATTGTGGGTGACCGGTACCACACCGGTATGTAGTTCAACTAGCACCCCCACGTTGTTTTCTCTCCTCTACCCACCCCACCCCACCCCACCCCACCCTACCCCACCTCTCTCTCCTTTCTTTCTATCTCTCTCTTCTTTCTCTCTCTTATTTTCTTTTTATTTTATTTTTTTAATTAATTATTTAGATTGGTATGGAATTGATATGGGTAAGGATGGTATAGTATGGTGTTGGTAAGATGGTGGTAAGATAGTGGAAAGCTGATGTGGCAGCTGGTAAGATAGTGGTAAAGGTGGTACGGGTAAGGATGGCCTAAGTAATAACCAAATAACTAATGCTCTACGATATCATTATATCAAATAGTTGAAGACTAGATGGCATCATCAAGCTTGCTAATATTATAAGTATCGTGCAACAATCGAATCACAAACATAAAGCAAATAGCAATGAACAACAACATATGCACATTACCAAAGGCAAAATATTTGAATCAAGTATGAAAAAGATATAACGTTAAACAAAGAATTGAGAGCAAGAATCAAAAGTGATAGATTGTGGACATTTACAAAGGAGTATGCTTTAGCCCTAATCTTGCCAGGGATTAGTCGGGTCATAGGCCCGGACACCCTTCAAAAAAATGAGTAATGATTGTCAACTGAGGAACTATCTCAAGGTTGCACGCTTAGCAGTCAATAATTGTCGGATATTAGTCTAAACAAAATGTCTAGGATATTTTTTTTTTAATTTACATTTTCAAGCGACATTTTGATGTTTTAATTTGGAGGTGTTCTCAACTTCTAGCAATTGGACAAAAATATAAGGTAAAGACCATAGAATATTTTTACAAGATATTGAAGGGTCGGGAGTTCGACATATATTTTTGTTTTATAAAAAAGATATAAGAAAAGGAATATGTTAAAAGTGGAATATTAACCCACGCAATTTCAAAGAGATACCTTATCTTTACATCTTGGACCAACTTGGTTAAAGGTCGTTTACCAAACGTTTAATGAAATAGAGCTTGTTTACCTAGATGCTTATCCGATAAGCGCTTACTGATAATAGTCAACCTCTCGCTTATCTTACCAGGTATGATTCTACTCCATCAAAACAGCTTCATATGCAACAATTTTTATCCAGTATGCAATTACTAGGTAAGAGCTTTCATCCTCGTGTATAAAGTAAGACCTTCATCCATTGTCATCGTTCTTACCGTGTAAGATTCTGGGTCATTGAAATGTTTATCCATAAGGTAAGTGGTTCAATAAACACTTAAGCATTTGGTAAACCATCCCTAGGTGTTTTTTGGGTGTTAGATGGCGAATTTGAACTGATTGATTGGATTAATTGTGTGGTAAAGTTAACAGGTATTAAAAGAAGCCACGTTGGCTTTTGATGAGATTCAACTACCATATCCAGTAGACAAATGATTTGGAAATCCTACAACATTTGTCTCTCAACAGAAAGTTTTATCATCTATTTTGAGAAGTACCTTTTCGAATATCTCATCAACGCATTATTGTTTGGCTTCAACTGCACATTTATATGTAATCTCAAGACCATCGATAATGATAATTGATGTTCTCAAAATATATGAAATAACAAATTCATTTGCTAAAGATCACTGTTCCGAGCACATTTTCATATCATCCAAGCTGATGTGCTCCAAGTAGCTCATTTCTGAGCCTATTATACTTTAACACTTAAACAAGTAATCAAGCCGTAAAAAATTTACCAGGTTGAAAAACACGAAATAACAAATTCTTTTGTTAACACACTCTTCCGAGCGAACCTCCATATCATCTAAGTTGCACATGTATTCACACGACTTATTTGGCACTTTCACTTTTTCATGTGATCAACTTATCAAATAGCGTATTTAGAATTATAAAATTATGAATGAAATAATAGAACGTTATTATTGAGGAACAACGTCTAGTTTAAGGGTGAGCAAAAACAGCCCTATTTGAACTAACAGCCCGAAACCGAACCGTAAATTAGGCTAAAAACCGAAAAACGCCAACCCGAAAACCGCCCTACCCGAACCCGAGATACCCGAATAAAGTTTGGGTTCGGGTTGGGTTGCTATTTTCAAAACCGAACCCACCCGAAACTCGAACTTATAAAAAAACCTTTTTATTTTAGTTTTTATATATATAGCAAATAACAAAGTAGTATTGCGGATGATATGTAACATCTCGTTATTATTTTCTTTCTGTTATTCGTGTTTTCCGTATTTTCTTTTCGGTCAAATTGTGAGCTAGAGCCTAATTGTTGAACTGTTATTTAACTGATTAGGAAAAGAGTTGAGTTTGGACTTTGATGACAACGAGCTTAGATTAGGGAAAGCCCGGTTTATGCACTTAAGTACCCTAGACCTCTAGGGTTAGCCTAATTACACTATTACTTGGGGAGAAAGGAAGAGAGAAAGGGAGAGAGATCCGAAAGGGAGGAAGTGACTAGTGACCGGAGCGGAAGAGGGAGAGAGTGATCGGCGGTTTGTTGCGAAAAAGGTATTGAACTTGAACCCTCTTCTAGCTAGTTCGGTTTTAGGGTTTGTATTCCGGGAAGCAGCCGACGACGCCGCTGTGGCGGGGTGGCCGGAGGCGGCGACAGACCGTCGTGGCCACGGCAGCGATGGCGCTTGATGCCTGTGACGTGATTGGCGGTTGTCGGGTGTGGGTTCGCCGGCGAGATGTTGAGGGTTTTGATTCCACCCGCTCCGGCGACTGTCGGAAGCGGTGATGGTTGCGCGAGGGAGGCGGAGCGCCGGCTGTGGCCGGCGACGTAGCCACCCAGGGTTGTGGTCGGCGATGGCTAGCAGCAGCAGTGCTGTCGTCGCAGTCGCGCCGCGAGGCGGCGGTGGCTAGTGGTTGTTCGCACCGCGAAGGCGGCGACCGTTGGTGGTTCGCGCCGCGAAGCGGCGATGACTTGTGACAGGGCTGATTGTTGCGGTGGAGAGGGGACACGATGGCGGTGGTAGTTGGTGCGCCGGTTTTGGCCGGCGACGGGACTGCTGCTGCCGCTGTAGTTGGCCGCCGGCAGCTGTGGTTCGCGGTGGTTGCTCGTAGTTCATGTATATCTTTCGGGTTTTTCTCTTTGGATTTCGGGAGACTTTAAGTAACTAAGATGCGTAGAATTTAGGGACGGGATTAGATCCTAAGGGTAATTATTGTGTGATATTTCCAGGTTATTGTGTGGATTGAGTGCATTCTCGAATTTTCATAAATTGCGTGCTATACGTAAATTTCGAGGTGAGTGGGGATTATATGCTTTATATTGTGATGTATATATATGTTGATGTGCCGGGTTGCGGGATGACCCGAAGAGTGGGCGACCACTAAGGCCGGATTGCGGGATGATCCAAGAGCGGGAAACCGTTAAGATGTGATGCTTGTTGCAGGGGCGGAGCGAGGAATTGTACCAAGGGGGTCTAGTAAGTTCTAAAATAAAACAAAAAATAATTATATTGATAGCAACAAAAGAACAATAAACAAATATATACATGCCAACTATATTGATAACAACTTTTGATAAAAAAATATTGTATGTGACCACATTACAAAATTTTAAACCAACAGCTAAAAATTAAAGTCCATGTTTGTTGATGTGTGATCTAGGAACTAGTAAAAATTGAAGTTCATATTTGTTGATGTGTGATCTAGGAACTAGGAAGGAGCAAAATTTTAGACTAACAAGTGTATTATAAGAATAAAAATTTATACCACTAAATTTCCAACATTTTAACACCAATAAATATTGTTTATGCCAAAAATTGCACAAATTACGTCGTAAGATTATTTGTGAGGTTAAACCGTCGAGAGAAAGAAACATTTTCGATAAAACGTACGTAAAACGAAGAAAACGAAGTAAAATGAGACAAGAGATTTGATGACGCAGGAAAAACCTCAAGACGGGGAAAAAACCTGCGGTCGACTTAGGATAAAGTCGACATTCCACTATGTATCACCAACTAGGGGTGATATCCTTGTTGTTACAGCGTTGATCGTATGTTTACAATAGAAATATATGTGCGATCAAACGTAAATTACAAGTATTGTATAATTCTAAGCTAGAGAGAATATAGTAGAATTCTTGATTGCTTGAGAGAGAATCTCCTCTATATTTGATGTCGTGTCCTCCCTTTTATAAGCTCCGTTTGTAACCTCTTCATTAAGGATGGTCTTTGTAACGGTCGAGCATTGATGGCTCTTTAATGATAACTGTCGTAACGGCCGACCCATTAAATGGCATTGATTTCTTGTTTTGAATGTTCATTGATGAGCTTTGATCTGATCTTCAACGGAAGGACGAGATACCTGGTAACCGACGATTTCCTGTAATCAATGAAGAAACTGTAGACAGAGGTTATCGTTAGTCAAATATCGTACGTCTTTGTATGGATGTCGTACGACTTATGTGTATCATTCGTTCGATATTCGTTCGATGATATTGTTAAGTTTATCTCAGGACCTTATCTTAATACGGGATTATTATCCCGAAAGATATCTTACGATTATAGTCGGTCGTCGTGCGATCGTGGATTTTTACCCAAATAAATATCAATAACAAATTTTAAACTAACATTTCAACTATTCAAGAATTAAAGTAAACCCTAAAATTATCATAATTGAAGTTAAAGAAAAAGGACCAAAGCCTAAAGAAAATATAGTGTGTACCAAATATCAGTCGAGAAAGAAAGACGTAGGGCGGGGTACTGATTGCATGAAAGAAGAAGGTTTGATCAGGTTGTTGTTGGTTGTTCTTTTTTTCTAAGGTGCTTGTTTGTGCATTTCAAAACCACTTATCTCCTTATTGGGATTGCTTTTCAAAAATCCCCTTATCACGTTGTAGAGAAGCTGATATGACATTTTTGAGAAATCAAGATGGAGTGACTTCTCAAGATTTGAGCATGATTTGGGTTTGATAAGCAATAAGCTAATCTAAACACCTTGTTAACAACTTTTTTTCCACACCACATAAGCTAATAACCACTTCTATCAAAAAGTGATTATGAGCTCAGATAAGCACCCCAAACACCCCCTAAGATATTTTTCCAAAAAAACACCCCCTAAGATTATCGTATGGCGGTATGAGGATTGGGGAAAGTTCAAAAATAAAAACAATAGAAAAAGGTTTTTATTAGGCTTATTAACTTATAAAGAAATGGATAAGAAAGTGGGTGAATATGGAAGTCCATATTGTCTCTGGATAGGCCTTTAATTAGGTTTTAAGGAAATAAAATTAAATGACATATGCTCTCCAAAAAAAATTTGAATGTCAGGAGGGTCCAGTGATGATTGTGGGCCTATGGTGGCTCCGCCACTGGCTTGTTGTGTGGTGTATGTGTATGTTACTATATAAATGTATATGATTTTCTGCTCACTAAGCAGTTGTGCTTATCCCTCGCGTTGTCATTCGAGGTGATTCAAGGTGATGCTCCGACTTGACGGATCCGGCTAGCGACATTCCGAACATTTCTCATAAACATTTTGAATTAAATTATTTATCTCGTTTATTGGTTAGTGGATTTCAAATTTTTGGGGTATTGGTTAATTGTAATTAAACATGATATTCTTTGGATTTTATAAGAGTTCGGGTATTTATCTATTTAAAAAAAATTGGATTATTTGGGAATGGGTGTTACATGATACATAGCAAATAACAAAATAGATGCATTTGGACTTGTGTATTTTTGTGGTTTACTTTACTTATGATTATTATGGACTTGTGGTTTACTAGTTACTACTTTAGTCATGAACTTTTTTGTTAGTTTGGAACATATGGATTTTTTTTGGGTTTACTTAGTATATATAATTATGATTACTTATGATTATTATGGACTCATTTAAAAGTATTTAATATATATAATTTAGAAATTAAGAAGCTGAAAAATTGATTAGGTTTTGGGTTGGGCTGAATTTTTTAAATTTAATCTAAAATGGGCTGAAATGGACTTTTTATCATAAATTTGGTCAGGCCCAACCAGAACCCGCCCAACCCGAACTTTTTGGTTACCCGAAATTTTCAGTCGGTGAACGGTTTGGCAAAATTCCACCTGAAAAGTTCGGTTACCCGAACTTAAAAACTCGAACCCGCCCGATGCACACCCCTAGTCTAGTTTCTTTTGTAGTTAAAAACCCATTTTTTTCATCTCACAACCGAGCTAAAGAAATTTAGCTACTCGTTACGGTAATAAAAATGCAAGTAAAATAAAAGACTATAACTAAAGACATAAACTAAAATGCGTAAATAAAACTGCAACAAATAAAAACAAGTAACTAAACACAAATAAGTAAGGGGAATTATAAATGGACCCTCTTATGAGGCCGCTATCCTTAAAGAGCCGATGAATGGGCCGGTGAATGGTGCGGTACCGGCGGTAACACCGCCGTGCCTACCCGGTATGGCAAGCGGTAGGGGACCGCTCGGTACCCCCATGCCAACGCCAACACACCCCACCCCTACCCCCCTCTCTCCTTTCTCTCTATCTCTCTCTTCTTTCTCTTTCTTCTTTTCTTTTTCTTTTATTTTTTTTAATTAATTATTTAGAGTGGTATGGAAGGGGTACGGTTAAGAATGGTATGGTATGGTGTTGGTAAGGTGTTGGTAAAGCTGATGTGGCAGCAGATATGAGGGATATGAGAGGTACAGTTAAGGATGGCCTGAGGGGAATAGGTAAGATTTTATTAAAGACCAACTGAAAGTACAAAGAAGCCCTTTGGGCAAACACAAACAATACAACACCCAATCACTTCACAACCTCTACACCAAACAAACGAACAACACCCTAAACAAGACAAGGACGAGTGCAAAGACAACCAAAATACAGAACACATTCAGGTCACGAGACGTGAACTAAACGCCGAAAAAATCTTAAAACCATGAAGATGCACTAAGGTCGATAGACACCAGCCTGCTGCCTCCACTTGCGATCCACCTTCATCGAAAATAATTTACCTCTCCACCATTTCAGCCGGGTCCGCCAACCACCTATTCCAATCAAGTGTTCCTTTCCCGATCCGATTTTCAAACCATTCGAATGTCTTTCTTTGAAACATAAGGAATTGATGTTCCAACTTTTTGTTCTCTTTTTTTACACGATACGATTGCGATCTGTTCAAATAAGATATGACACCGCCCAAATAGCTTCCTGCCATCATCTCGGACAGCTCCCTCGTTCCCTTTCCCCACTTGCCGAATCTAGAAGTTCAATATACGATCCCACTCTACCTATATCAATCCTCCACCATCTTGCCATTGCCTTCCATACAATTTTCACTTATTCATAAGAGTACAGAGCATGATCGACCGATTCCACTTGGAGATGACATCTTTGTTGGGTTTTTATGCGTTCCTCGTATCAAACTGACACGAAGAAAACTGTGGATTTCAATCCTAACTGGATGAGATACACGACAAAACTTTGTGATCAAACTGATCAATAAGTTTATCGAATCAAACCTAACTGGTTTGATACGTGCGGAAGCGATTTGGATATAAAACCCAAATATCCACAGATCTTTTCGTTTCAATTATAATAGTAATAGATTTGTTAGAGTGTTACCTGGAATGCTCGAGTTAGATCCACCCGTGATCGACCAAACGAAGATCCCTCTAGCAGGATTGAGTCCCCGATATGATGAAAAACAGCTAAGGATTAATCAAAGAACCAAAAACCGAACTGGTTTTGCTCTTGGATCGGCGCCGGTTTCAAAGGAGGAGGGAGGAGAGAATTTTCTGGTTTGTTTTTCTTGGTGGAATGAATTATGAAAACTGATAACCCATAGGCTTATTTTATATGGAGGAATTTCCATATAACTCAGTTTCCATAATTAGTTTCATAATTATCTTTGCCAAATATTCTTTTCTTTTCCTTAAAGAAAAATAACTAGATAATTATTTGTATTATTAATTATTATCCTATTATATATTTATTTACCTAATAAATATATAATTCAATAATTAATAAACTTATATATTTATTTATCTAATAAATATATAATTACTAACAAACCTTTAACTTTGGGATTTAGTACGGAAAATGCCCAACTGATTTATAATTAACTATTATAAACCTTAATCTCTCCAAACTGGGACTATCTTATTTATTCGGTTTACAGGTCCTCACAGGTGTGACCCTCGAGTGTCTATTAACGTTGGATGTGTAATCACTGGTTTGCCAACTTCTGCACATAATTACTAACAGACTCCCACTTGTGCAAGTTGGCAATACCGTCTTGATCACACGGACCTAAGGAGGCCCCTAGACAGGCGCTTAGGCTAACCAGGTTACAAGAACTCTTATACCCAGATAGGTGATTTAAAATTTTCATATGAAAATGACATTAATGAAACAACTGTTCATAAATTGGGTATATCTTGGCTTTTCCCTTTGCAACACGATATTTCATCTATGAGTATGAGCATGGATTAAGTCAACTCTAAATACTCATGATTCTGTTTCTCGACTATCCGACCTCTACTGATAGGTAAACGACAAAGAACTAATCAGTTCGTTTGGGCATGGCCATGCACTTCATCAGTATATTCAGTCAGTCAAGGGGCCCAGAAATATCTCTCTTCGGAGAAGAGGTGCAAATCCCATCTTGCATATCTGCATTTAACACCACGGCTTCCGCTGAATCTAGTCACGCCCTTTATAGCCACCCTGTTACGGCGTAGCGGTTGAACGCACTAAGTATCCAGCAGTCCTCATGATATCAAACCGGATACCTCAGGTGATAGGGACAACCATTGTGAGATTCTACTTATGACAAAATCCAAGAAGTAGTCTCAACCGCGGATCACGTCCGATATTCGCTACTCTATCAAATATCTGTGCAACTCCTGGTCTACAACGCTTGTAGCTGTTATTCAACCTCTGATCATAACTACCCAGAGGCTCACAATGACTTTAACGCCCTAACGGGTTCCCACCACGATAAGTTGTCACGGACAAATTTCGAATGAAAGACTGGAAACTAGTCTCATTCCTGGATCATAAAACATGCAAAATATAAAAGTGATAAAGAAAATAATTTTGTATAGTCCATATTACACTCTGTAATAATAACAAAATTAATAGCATTTCTTAATTACTTTTACGGTGTCTATTCAACGTTTTACTAAAATACTGATTTAAATGAAGTATCACCTAACTTCAGTTTAAACCCTTTGATTAATGTTTACCGTATTAATCAAAGTAACAACCAAAATAATACAAGTTTTGTATCATCTGATACAATCTACTTGATTCTACTAATCTTTGTTTTGCAAACACTTTTAAACAAAGATTAGACTTTTCTTTACCATATTCCATGAACTTGGAGACACTGGAGTAACTCCTAGTTTTCCTGAATATGTAAAGTTTAAACTGCAACTTCCCTTAGTTGCTGTGTAGATGAATGATTTCTACCTGAAATCAGATAAAATTTCCATTTACCAAGCTGGCAAACTTCAGGAAATTTATTCTAGTGTTTACGACACTTTTAGAAAGATAATTAATATCTTTAATAATTATTCCAACACACTTTAATTATTGATTTCTCTCGAAGTCAATTATGACCTTATTTAGTTTCAAAGACTTTGAAACTTTCGTTCTACCCTTTTGACTAAAAGATAGATTCGTATATCTTATGAATTTTCATCCTTCCTGGATCATGAATTCCGAGACATATACTAAATCAATAATTTTATCTTTTATTCTTTATCATGCACTAGATAGAGAATAACCTGGGCTCCCACTAACCTGTATGAAAACCAACTATTACTTAAAATTAACTATTGACTTAGTCAAAACTTGATTACTTAGTCAATTCTATTTCAAGTAATAAACACGAGAATTTTAACATTTATAAAACTTAACTGGATTATATTAAATCCTAATTCCGAAACTTGGAATTTTTCCTAGTTTTATAAATACTGATATTATCAATGATATTTGAAATAATATCCTAAATTCTTCTTAAAACATATGAGTAATAAATTTTGATCATAAAATACTTTCATAATCTTTTACTCATAAATGTTTTATTTAAAAACACATTCCTATAATTATAGTACTTCGTGTGTTTTTGACAGTTTTCATATACATTACTTCAAACTATTTTGATTGAAGCAATACTGTTAGTGTAATAGGCAACATCTCGGATCTAATTTTGAATCAAGTCTAATTTGACTTATACAGATTCAAAATATCATGCATAAAGATATCAAGACAATAGTTTTAAATTTTAAAACCGATAAGAATTCAAAAAATTCAAATTTTGGAAAGAAAAATTTAAAATTGTCTTGATAATATCTAAAAGTAATCTTGCATGCTGATCCTTGCAATCTGGGCACTTCACTTTTAATGACCACCTGCAAATAAACATTTGCTTCTAGGTGTCAACACACTTGTAAACTAACAAGCGAAAGTGATAATCTGAAGCAGTCACGAATACCTGAGGTGTTTATATCTGCTTCGTAACGCTTCGGGCAGTTATGCCTTCAATGACCGACTTCATGGCACTTGAAGTATTGATTCTCGGTTTATTATTCTGTTAGGCTTAACCTTTTTACCCTTGCCTTTGCCTATATCATAAACATTGGGTGCACTCAGGGTAGCCAGAACTTGGCCCTTTCCCTTACTGGTGTTCCCATGCCCACGCTTCTTCTTTACTTCACCATTCTTGACCATAAGCACATCTTTGGTCTTGGTCTCCATTCTCAACTCAATTACTTATAATCTTCATACAGTGAGTTGAGTATCGTATTTGTTGCTAACTGCAACAAAACTGGGCGACTGAGCCTCTCTAGGTGATTAATGTGCCTCTTTATTTTCATGATCACTAACTGAGGTCCCCTTTGCCATCTTGCACGCGTTCAGTGCTCTACTGGCATCATAACGCTCTGTGCGTGCTTGCGTCTGAAACATGTCCCTCAACTGGCGGATCATGTTATAGGCATTTGTGTTTATGAGCCTTGTACGAAAAACTGGGCTCATAGTCGCAAGCATAAGATAGCCTACGTCCAGCAAATAATCAGAATGCTTTCTATAAGCGTTCCTGACAGTGACAGTAGCTTTTGCTGGAGGGGCCTTCACCTAGAGGCTTTTCTAGGACATACTACTTTTTCTCGTGTCTGAGCACAATCATCAGACTGCGCTCCCATACGAAAAATTATACCTAGTAAGTTTGTCCTTTTCGAGAATGGAGCGAAGAGGGAGTTTATCAGTGTTGGTAATAGTGTTTGCTATCTACACATTTTAAAAAACTTTGGTTTTAGTAACTGTGAAAGACTATTTCCAATAAATATCAATAAACCCTTAAATGATCAATTATTGGACTAGGATCCTAATTACATACGCCCTGATGACCGGTGTGTTCACGTCTCACCAGGACCACGTACTAACTAGGTAGGTAAGGACTTTTACCAATCATATCTAACTGACACGACTCCTAGATCTTTTCGGGACAACGGTAATTATCCGTACATGTTTCAGTCCCTCTAAGTGCTTTTTGGCCCGGTACCACCCGGTAAACTTAACAGAACCAAAACAGATCTCACCATTTTGGGACTTGGACACTTTACTCTGGCCGGTACCACCCGGAGATAATTCGCAGAGTCTTGTTAATCCCCTCCAGCTTCGGTTTGAACGCGGTCGTTCAAGGTGTGTTCACTTACAACGGCCGCGTACCTTACGCCGGAGGTGCCCCTAGATGGGTTGCACTCTGATCTATGATTTTCGGGGTTTTTAATTAATTTTGAAAAACCTTTTAGTTCCAGTATTTTTGAAAATCTATACTTTTGAAAAACTGATTGTTTAGAAGGTAACTGATGTTTAAACTAACTGTTTAAACATGCTTGCTATTTTAAAACTAACTGTTTTAAAGAGCACTTGCTAATTAAAAACTAACTGTTTTAATAAGCACACTTGCTAATCAAAACTACCTGTCTTGATAGCATATTTGTTGACCAAAACTAACTGTTTTATCAACTTGCCTTTTCATACAAAACAGTCTTATTATTGAGGTTTTAAATAAAATCTACCGTTTCAAAAAGGTTTATAAAACTGGTAATTTTAATTATAAAACCTGTCCGCTCTTGTGATTTTATCTAGTTTTAAAAAATTCTCTTATTTTAAAACATTTTGATATAATTATAAAATCACAACCACGCAGTTAATATGTCAACAACCACGCAGTTAGAGCTAACTAATTATAGGTTTGCCAACTTTTATTCCTAAGGACCAATAATGACCTATTTTTCTAAAGGATTTCTAACACCTCGCGTAGCTCCCACTGGCTCCCCGGTATCTTCGTTAGTACTCCAGAAAAGAAAATTTGGGTTTTTCTTGCGTAGCTCCCACTGGCCTTCGGCATTCTCGATGGAACTCCAAAAAAAAAAGGAAAAATAACTATCCTATGGTCATTATTACAAAGGGGTTGTAAATGGCACGCAGGCCTCCCCAAATTTAATCCAAAAGGTCTAAGTTGGCAAGCCCTATAATAGATATATACGAAAGCATATATATACTCAAGCAACCACGCATTTATATATATTAAACAATATAATAAAGCGATAAAGAAATCCTAGATCCGTTAAAAATTATCTTGTTCCGTTTATCGCAAAACTTGGTTTATAAAACAAACTGTTTATAAACCGAAACTAATATTTTAAACTGAAAACGGTTTTTACTTGAATTATAAAAATACTAAGATTTATAATCAATAAATCTATTTATAAAGCAAAACCGATTTTCTAAAATATTTGCTTTTTATCTAAAAGTTATATCAAAACCCGGTCCTCGAACAAACTGGTCGGAAAAATAAACATTGGACCGTAAACTGTGTCGTGGTTTGACCAACTGGTCAAAACATGATACTAGACTTATTTGACCAAACGGGTCAAATAACAGGTTTGATAAAACACAATTTTACTCGGGATAATTATTAACTAAAAATCCCTTAAACATAATTTTATAAGATAATCAAATTTATCTAAATAAAATTAATTCGGATAAAAAGCCTAAAACCAATAAAACCCTTTTGGGCCTCAAGTTGGGTCCAAAAATTCTGGGTTTCAGGCCCGTTATTACCGAAGCCCACTAGAATCGAGAAACCCGTAATAACACGATCCGCGATCGACCGACAAATTGCCGCCGATTACGCAATCGCCTCCGTACCTTTCGTCGTCAATCACCACCGCCTGGTGGTGGTCAAACGCCGCCATCACCGCTGACCACCGCCGCTATCGGCGACAACTGGTGTTCGCATCCCTCTCGGCCTACCACCGGTCTGGTGGCTTGGCCAGAGGGTCACCATGGTGCCATGGTGCAGCCACGGTATAAGCCATGGGCTGCCTTGGCGCGAGCCTTGGTGTAATGATGGTTCTTGGCACGGTCTATACCATGGCATCGACCATGGCCAACCAATCTGTTGGACCATGGCCTAGTGGCAATTCAAGCCATAGTCTGATGGCAAGACATGCCACGGCCTGATGGCCAGGCAAGCCACGGCCTGATGGCCAGGCAAGCCACGGCCTGATGGCGATCCAAGCCACGGCCTAGAAACGATCTGACCATGGTCTGGTACGAGACCGGCCATGGTCTGGGGTGTGTTTAGACCACGGTCGAGTGGTGATTAAGCCACGGCTCTGTGGCTATTAAGGCCACGACCTATGGTGCTACGTGGCCCACGGCCTGGTGGTAGCTAAGCCACCACCTGGTGGTCCGGCCGGCTGCTGCCGCCGTACGCCACGGCTGGTGATCGATTGGGTGGTCCTGTCGGTCGTTTGCCGCTGTTCCGCCACCGATCACCGCTACCCCATGGGTTTTTCGCGCTTTTCAATTTTTTAACGATAAACATAAACTGATAAAATAGGCTAAGAATAAACCTTTTCACAAAACTGATAAAGATTTTAAACTGATAAAAATTAAACATTTACGCTAAACTGATAAAGATTGAATTTTTTATACGAGACTGATAAATATCAAAACTTGATAAATATCAAATCTTTATACAAAACTGATAAAGATTTAAACTGATAAAAATTAAACCTTTATTCTAAACTGATAAAGATTGAATTTTTATACAAAACTGATAAATATCAAAACTTGATAAATATCAAATCTTTATACAAAACTGATAAAGATTTAAACTGATAAAAATTAAACCTTTTCTCTAAACTGATAAAGATTGAATTTTTATACAAAACTGATAAATATCAAAACTTGATAAATATCAAATCTTTATCCAAAACCTGATAAAGATTAAATCTTTATACAAACTGATAAAGATTAACCTTTATACAATAAAACAATAATTCAAACGGATCTAATAAACAATTAAATAAAATAAAACGAATAAACCTGTGGCTCTGATACCACTGTTGGGTTTTTATGCGTTCCTCGTATCAAACTGACACGAAGAAAACTGTGGATTTCAATCCTAACTGGATGAGATACACGACAAAACTTTGTGATCAAACTGATCAATAAGTTTATCGAATCAAACCTAACTGGTTTGATACGTGCGGAAGCGATTTGGATATAAAACCCAAATATCCACAGATCTTTTCGTTTCAATTATAATAGTAATAGATTTGTTAGAGTGTTACCTGGAATGCTCGAGTTAGATCCACCCGTGATCGACCAAACGAAGATCCCTCTAGCAGGATTGAGTCCCCGATATGATGAAAAACAGCTAAGGATTAATCAAAGAACCAAAAACCGAACTGGTTTTGCTCTTGGATCGGCGCCGGTTTCAAAGGAGGAGGGAGGAGAGAATTTTCTGGTTTGTTTTTCTTGGTGGAATGAATTATGAAAACTGATAACCCATAGGCTTATTTTATATGGAGGAATTTCCATATAACTCAGTTTCCATAATTAGTTTCATAATTATCTTTGGCAAATATTCTTTTCTTTTCCTTAAAGAAAAATAACTAGATAATTATTTGTATTATTAATTATTATCCTATTATATATTTATTTACCTAATAAATATATAATTCAATAATTAATAAACTTATATATTTATTTATCTAATAAATATATAATTACTAACAAACCTTTAACTTTGGGATTTAGTACGGAAAATGCCCAACTGATTTATAATTAACTATTATAAACCTTAATCTCTCCAAACTGGGACTATCTTATTTATTCGGTTTACAGGTCCTCACAGGTGTGACCCTCGAGTGTCTAGTAACGTTGGATGTGTAATCACTGGTTTGCCAACTTCTGCACATAATTACTAACAATCTTAAACATAATATAGATTCCATATCGATCCCCATGTTGTGAAGTACTTGTCGACAAGCTAATCTTCCCAATCTCCCCCTCCATATAAAAATGCCAAATTTTTTTTCAGTTTTACCTTCGACCATCGTGTTTCTTCCACTTCCGGTAGCGATGCTTCCACTTTTTCCCGTATTAGATTCTTCAATTGATGAACCGAGAAGTTTCCATCCGATGCCAAAAGCCATCTAATTTTATCTTAACCACCGTTGTTTGGCCGTTAATCCTGTAAAATCGACAACAAATTCTCGAATTCTCCCCTCTCTCTTTACCCCTAGACTCCCTCCTCCAATCCCACTTCCACTCACCGCTAACGTTTTCTTTGTCCCACCTCGACTCTACCAAAACCTCTTTATGAGATTCAAGTCTCCAAAGTCTCCCAAATTTCTCGGCTAATCTCTCACCATCTATCTAGCCAAAACCTTGTGTTCCTCCCGGCACCCATGTCGCTCCCTATTGACAAAACAAGGTTAATCCCTAAGTCCTCCAACTCTACTCCAACTTTGATCACCCCACTCTACACCGATCTCCCACTCACCCTCCTATTAACCCCTCGAATCCAAAACCGTCCACCCCAAAAATGCTTTTCACTACTCTTACCCATAAGGACTCTCTATCACAAACAAACCTCCACCACCACTTCCCAATTAAACCTAAATTGGCTACCTTTAGGCTACCCATATTTAGGCCCCCTTTTAAAATCTCTCAACACTCTTTCCCAACCCACCCAAGGTAACGGTTTTATCTCTCTCTCTCTCTCGGCCTCTTCTCCCCCTCCCCAAAAGAACACTCGTCTCACACTCTCCAGATCACGGATTACTCCTTTTGGTGCGCGAAATAACGAGAAAGAGTACAACATTACATTACCAAGTACCTGTAACACCCGTGTTTTTGAATAAGACGATTTCGGGTTTGAGTAGAAAGTGACCTTTAAGAAAATGTGAGAAATAGCATTTTAGATAAAATCCCAGATTTCATAGTATAGTTGGATGGGAAATTGAAATACGAATCCAACGGTTCTTTCGGAATCGAAATCGGAGCTATAACGAAAAAGTTATGGCCGAAACAAGTTTCACCCAAAAATACCCAGATGGCTAGCGACCGCTAGGCATCAGGCTAGCGATCGCTAGGAAAAGTTTGTGTTGGTTCTGTTGGAGCTCACTATCGTCTCAAGGTCGCTAGGCATGTTTTTAGGAGGCTAGCGATCGCTAGCTTACACACCTAGCAATCGCTAGGTGTGCTGCAGCAAGGGATTTCGGGTTAAAAACCCTTCTCTCTTCTTTTTGGCATATCTTTCTCATTTCTTATCCATTTGAGCTGATTCTTCTTCCTACATTCTCCTCTCTCCAAGCTCTTCAAGATCCCATTAATGGATTGATAGTTAAAGTAGCAAGACTTGAAGGCTTGATCTTCATCATCTTCACCTCATCTTCCACCTCCATTGTTGCTAGATTTGTGTTCTTCAAGTTCTAGGGTTTCTACTCAAGATTTGGCTAGGTAAACTTATCTAAACCACTTGAGGTTGGTTAATCTATGTGATAGGATTTATGAAACTAACCTAAGGTTCGATTTGCTTGATTTTAGGTTTGTTCACATATTTGACCTAAATCGGAAGATTTGGGGGTTTTGGGTGTAAACCCTAAGGTGAGTTGCTAAAACCGTTTTGTTAAAACTGAGAGCACATCATCTTGTTTGATTTACATATCTTGCTTGGTTATTGTGAATGAACATGAATTTGAATAAAATGCCTAAATTGTTAGGTTTAAGGATTTGCCATGAAATGGATGAGAAATGATGCTTGGATGAATGGCTTGATTTGGATTATTGTATACATGGAATAGTTTATCGTATGCTACTAATGTATGAGTTAAACCCATGTGATTATATGATGAATGTATTTATGAGAAATACATGTTATTATGTGTGCCACGGAATGATGCGAAAGAATTGAATCCCGAGCATGTTGGCTTATATGAAATGAATGAAAGTATTTAGACTTTCAATAATGCTCAAATTATATAACTTAAATGTTATGGAACACCGCCAGTCAAAAGGTGGGATGCTATTGGCCACTAGTCAAAAAGTGGACCGGGATGTCACTAGTCAAAAGGTGAGTACCCATATTTTTACGCAACATAAATTGGACAATGTGGCACTAGTCAAAAGGTGTACACTGTGTAGTTTTTGAAATGAGATTGATTTAAAGTGGCACTAGTCAAAAGGTGTGCACTTTCAAGTTTACACAAGTTCGACTCAGTCTTGGGTGGCACTAGTCAAAAGGTGCGCACCTATGTCCCTCGCCGTTCGTGTGGCCGCGAATGTGCCTGGCCTCTGAGGTTGTCTATTTGAGTCTTCGTAGGAGCACGACAACGGGGTGTCTCGACTCTGATGTGTAACTTGCTTGGCGGAAGTGGGTCGCTCCCAGGGTTTTCAAGGATAAAAGATAAACCGGTTTAACATGCTACACTTTGTTGTTAGTGTACTCTTGTATATCTCACATGTCTTAGCATGCTTTTATATGTGTGGTATTATGTTGATACAACTCACTAGGCTCTTTTGGCCTAACACTTGATTGGTGTCGATGTGTCTCTCAGGTACTAGGGACGCCGCTCCTAAGTAGGAGCTTGGATTAAAGTGAGCTTGGGGAATGTGTGAAGGGACCGGTCCTCTAGACCTTTGGCGATTGTAGAACGATAACCCTTTTGTAATCTTTTCCTAGAGTAGGAATAGATTAGTTGGTTATTGTTATTGCTTGTCGATATTACAAACATGTAATTATACAACACTCTATACCCCTGTTTTTGGGATGAGCTCACGCTGTGGCGTACATTGCATCACCAACTTTCTATTAAATGAAAGTTTTTGTTTACTCCAATTTTTGGGGTGTTATAGTACCGATTTAACCAACGAAATTACCACCAAAAGAAATCATTTTAGCTCTCCATCCGGATAACTTTTTCTTCATTTTTTCCTCTATCACCTTCCAACTTTCCTTGCGTTGCATGTTTGCTCCCATTGGAAGTCCAAGATATACGAAATGGATCGAACCCCATCTACATCCCGCTTCAATCGACCAACTTCGAACTTCATCGCTTCTAACACCTACGCCGAAGATTTTACTTTTGGATAAATTAAACCTCAACCCAAAGATCTTGTTGAAACATTGGAGGATTTTCAACAAATTTTTTAAATTCAACCGCTTCCAACTTCCGAAGAAGATGGCGTCATCCGCATATTGAAGACGAGTTACCACCATTTTTTCCTTTCCGACTTCGATCACTTCGAATATACCTTTTTCTTTTGCCTCTAACATCAAGGTATTTAGCCTCTCCGCCATCACGAGAAATAGAAAAGGAGCGAGGGGGTCTTCTTGTCTAAGTCCCCTCCTCATCTTGAACTCTTTAGTCAGCGCACCATTTACCAAGACCGAAATCGATGCTGACTCTAGGCAAGATTGGATCCACCCGCACCATTTTGAACCAAATCCCATTTCTTTCAAGGAATCCAAAAGGAATTCCCATTCTACACTCTCATATGCTTTTTTCAAAATCTGCCTTAATTACCAAACCTTTTTTTTTCAAACTACTAATATAATATCCTCCACCACCTCGTTTGCTATTAGAATGCCATCCATGATATTCCTACCTTTGAGAAAAGCGGATTGCGTTTCCCCAATCACCTTTCCCAATACACCCTTCATCTTTCCGACAAAAGTTTCACGATGACTTTGTAAAAAATCCCAATAAGACATTGGTCTAAAATCATCGAGACCGATTGGGTTCAAGTTTTTTGGGATTAGCGTTATGAACGAGGCGTTACATCCATCGCTAAGCTTCCTTGACTCCCAAAAATAATCTACCGCCTTTATGAAGTCAACTTTGATAATATGCCAAAATTTCTTCAAAAACTTAGCCGAAATCCCGTCCGGACCCGGCGATTTATGGTTCCCCAGGCCTTTGATAACTTCAACCACTTCCTCTTCTGAGAATATGTGAGTGTATATGTGGGACCCAATACCAAGGGTATACTTTCATGTGATTGGGTCAAAAGCTATGACGGATCTGGATAACAACATCTATAACTAAATGACAAGTAAATTGAGAGAAGACTTAAAAGTAAAGCTTGCAAGAAATTAAAAAGCTAAAGAATGTAGATTAATGAAACCAAATTGACAAGCAGGTGATAACCGATGAGTAACAACTAGATGATGGATGTAAAGTGATGATCTAAAACCATAAACATCCTCCCCTATTTATACTAATGGGGAGGGTAAAAAGACAAACTACAACTATTATCCGAAAGGTAATACTAAAAAAAGGGCAATTACAAAAACCAGGGAAGTTTGGTTGGGGGTATTGAGGGATCAGGAATAGCTATGACAATGAAAATTACTGTTTGGTTTGATATTTATAATGAACTCATTTCTACAGATCTATTAATTTTCATTCCTGACCAAATTGGGGGAATGACATTTTAATGTTTACTTAGTTCTTTTTTTCATGCATTGTTCCATCTATGGATGTTAAATGAAACATCTTTGTATTTTCAAGTTGGATTTTTTATTATGAATCAATTTTTCATTGATTATATTGGGTTAACCAAACAACATCAATGCAATGCTCATTCCTATTCCTATTCTCCTGCATTCTCATTTTCATTTTCATTTTCATTCCCTGAAATGAACCAAACGCCCCTAAATAGTTGAAAAGTAATTGGGAAAGTACATCTTAGCCAAAACTATTCAAAAGTCATCAAGAGTAGCTCTAGAATGTTCCCATAACAACAAAAAGAGCTTGTTTTAATCAACTCCAAGGCTATAAAAAATAAGCCGTCCAAAAGATCCATCAGATCCATGCTTTGAGAATGCTATGAGAATTTATCAAAGCTCTCAAATACCAAAAACACAGAAATCAACCTATTTTTAGTTTAACTAAAGTTATTCACTCTCAATTAGTTTCAAATCACTAAATTAGAGAATTGGTAGAAATAGACTTAAATTGGGATTTAAAAGTAAAATAAAGTCCTAAAAAGTATAAAAAGAATAGCAAA
Organism: Centaurea solstitialis; assembly: GCA_030169165.1. NCBI lineage: Eukaryota > Viridiplantae > Streptophyta > Magnoliopsida > Asterales > Asteraceae > Centaurea > Centaurea solstitialis. Next base: position 25,604,108 of record CM058046.1, read on the forward strand.
ACACAATAAAAATTTACAGTGTATCAACCCCAACAAGAGGAATACAATGCCCAAACGAAAATAGAAAAATATATAAATAGTAGCATAATATACAAAAAACTATTAACTTATAAAAGTTAAGCGAAAACTAAACCAAAATAGGTTATTTAGTTAGTTAACTAAACCGTTTAAGCTGAAAATGAATAACCTATAAATCGTTTTAATTCGGATCAATTATTCGGTTTCGGAAGTTTTTCGATACCGTAAGTGTGCCCTCAACCACCCAACATGTTTTTGGATCCACCATTGGTACTTGTTATCAAGTGTGCATGAGAATCTTACATGGCAAGATAAATAACAAGTATCGAGAATCTTACCCTTGTAAGCAAGGGAAACGACTCTTACCCAATGAATGCTTACTTGATAAAAGACATCTACTAACAATCTATTTTGATGACCATGAATTTATCCAATAAGATAAATGAGTTTGTAACTCTTCTTGACAAATACTCATCTCGATAAACATTTGGTAAACCACTTTTATTTCAAGCTTGAATCATTAGTTTAAATAATATAGATGCATACAACTAAAACTTTAAGTCACTATCATACTAATTGTTTTTCCTACTACGATGAGACCATCAATCATGACACATGGCTCCATAGTCCATATGGTCCCATATGCAAGGTTCTACTACATGAGAATCAATAATGTTTTGTTTTTAACTAGTTGTTAAGAGCCCGGACTTTGTACCGGGTCATAAAGTGTGATAAATTTTATCATCCGTAGTAAAATGGATTTATATGAAACATAAGTTTGTACATATGTTGTCATACGAAATGTTAGTATGACGGACTTCATTCATTGTGTTAGGTGTTTACATATATTTTTACAATAAAAAAGACGTATATAGTGCAACTGATGTCTATTTTACGTCGTTATATTCAAATAAGAAAGTATACAATTGATTTAAAAAGGTATAATGGTCAGTTTGCCCTCTCATTTAAGGGATTAATGGATGATCGTTAACATGAGGGATAAAATTCATCATAAACTGCATACCTAGAAGTTTATTTTGTAATAAATGAACTCTAAGAACCAAACCTGTAACATTTGACAAACCTTAGCGACCAAAGCTTTGAAAAAATATCATGTACTTATAAATAGTTTAATGAAATTATTTAATTATTTTCTTGATTAAAGCTATAATAGTTTATAATTAACTAATAAAACAAAATGTGTTGATAAAATAAATAAAGAAAGTAAAAAAAAAAAAAATAAATGAATTCTGTAATTTAAGAATAAAAATATAAAGAATGATCTACTGTAAGGAGACAATATGTAATTTAATCAAACAATTTTTAGATGAGTTAACCACTGAATTTAACAAAGTTGGATGAAGGGTTGAAAATGGAATGAAAATGATATGAAAATAAAAATTATAGGATGAAAAAAACAAGTTTTTAAAGACATGGATAAAAATGTTATAAATTATAAACTACAGGGACTGAAAGCGTAATTTACCTTAATATTTTATTATAAAAAAGCTTTCCTTGGTTTTGTTGGGTTTTATAATAGGTATATTTTGGTATAAATTCTTAAACAAGGTTTTAATTAGATCCTTATCAAGCTATTGTGTCATGATATTTATGAATCTAACTGAAATCTATTATTTCCTTGATGTAGTCCAAAAAGAAATAATATAACACCTAACAAATATGTGTTTGTTAATGTCGCGACCATGTAGAGGTGGCCAAATGGGTCCGACCCAATTCGACCGGTAAATGGTTCGACCTTTAATCGGTTAGTTAACCGGAGATCGTAAGCGGTTAAGAGTTTTTTGGGTTTTTTTGCATATCCGGTTATAATTGAACCGGTTATGTAACTGGTTATAACCGTAACCGGTTATGTAATTGGTCTTTAACCGATTATAACTATAACTGGTAAAATTTTAAAATTCTAGCCATTATATACCTGTTCAAGTAGCCGTTTGTTTTTACCTTTTTCAAATACAATCGTTTTTTTTTTGCATTGTAACAATCCAGATACATATAAATAGGTTGTGTGGTGTATGGAGTTAGAAACCAAGTTACAAAACGCAAAAAACACAAACAAATATCGCTATAATTTATAATATTGATTTTATTCGTTTATCGCAATTGATGTAAATAATTTGAAAGTATAATAAATGTATTTATAAAGTGTACGTGAATGACCTGATTTTTTTAAGTTTATATAATTAATTATAAATTATATTAATTAAAATTATAACCCTTAACCAATTTGTAATCGGTCATACATAACCTAAACCAATTACCATGCTAAATCATTCTAATTGTAACCGATCCATAACCAGTTACATTTTAACTGGTCAAAAACTTATTATTTTCAACCGACCCGATTTGTAACCGGTTATAACCAGCATGGGCCCGGTTTTTGGCCACCTCTACCGCCACACCCTGTACATTTTTTTCCTATTGCATTTGCTACCATCAATGTAATAAAACAAGATAAAAGCTTCATTATTTGAATCACGATCACCTTTCTTATACATTGAAATAATTATCACTCTCTCAATAACAATTCACTAACTTGATCGTCGGAGCTCATTACTAAGATCAATCCCAATATGGTTCTAACAAACTTCACTCCATACGGATTGAATGATTCAAAATTTCAATCCAACATTCTCTAAAACACAAACTTTCATATCGTCGACAATCATTTATAGCAAAGTTTGGTGGCATCACATCAAACACTCATCTATCACAAATTTCTTGACAAATTTGTAAAACAACAAAATATCGTTATCAATTTAGTTATGCTCTATGTTTTTCAAGTCGATTAGAATATTAAGGGTGTAAGTGATATTGTTTGACATAATCAAAAGTGATGATGGACATAAGGTACAAAATATATTTAATATTTAATGTAAATGTTCTCTCTTCAATTCAATACTAGATAACTATGGTTTTGTATAGTCAATCACATTAAGAGAAGAGTTACACATAATCAAAAGAGTAATATCCTTGCTAAAGACAGCTAGCTATATAATTGATTACAAATATTTATATTTATTTTATTTACTTATAAAAATAGTACTCTCATACATAAATAGGTTTCTTCTACTCATTGTCTCCACATCTCTCCATACAGATTCTCTCTTGTTTCATATCTCGTGACTCAAATTAAAAAAAAGGTCAGCAACTTTTTCATCAATTTGGCCATGTTTCCCCTAATCCACCAGATGCACATCCTTTTCTTTTCTACAACCATCTTTTTCAACACCCATAAATAAACACAGATACGAATATTTCATCCATCGAATTGATCCAATTAACCTTATCTGTTCATTTCTGCAGAAATCGAAGCACAATAATCAATCATTTTGTTTTATCGAGCATCTTTAAATCTAGGTAATACGGATTGATTAAAGCGAAATGATCGATCGATTATAGTAGTGCTGATCGATCGATTAACCACAGATGAGGAGCGAGATCGTGCGGCGGACTACGGCGGAGGAGGAGGAAGATGAGAGGCGGAGCAAGGCGGCGGCGGCGGAAGCGGAGGAAGAAGAGTACGAAATGGAGGAGATTCGAGATCACGGCGGCCCGAGCTTAGGAAAACGACGATGGAGTGTGTTCACATTGTTGGCTTGGGACTTAGGGATGGATTCTACTCACAGGCGTTTCAATGGAGGAGACAGTGTGGTCGATGGCATCAAAGGCTTCTCTGAAGGTTTCTTCATCCATCCACGAAACAGGTTAATTTCCTTCTTTCTCTAAACCCTGGTTTCTGTGTGCATAAATCTGTGGGGGACACGTGGCGTTAAACGATAGGGACATCTAGAAGGCGTCAATCGGGTTTCCAAGAATTTTGGCCGTTCATAATAATCCCTACCAATCAATGGGTTTTAGTCGGTCAGCAAGATGAATCAAATATATCAACTACGATTAAGGCTTTTTTTTTTTAAACCACATAATACACATACCCAACTATCTTACTTCTTAAATCTACTCCATAGGAGAAAAGGACACCTTAACACTACTCCAAATGCCACTAGGCTATAAGCCTGTTGGCGACTACGATTAAGGCTATATTTGGCAAACTAGCTGGTAGCTGATAAACTAGCTTATGAACAAATTAAGCTAGCTTATATTTGGCAAAAACTAGTTTATGAATATGTAAAATGACCAAAAATAATATTTATGAATTTAATAATTAATATTGATAAGGGTATAATTCGAAAAAAATTACAAAAAGCTTCCAAAAAGCTACTAAAAATAGCGTTTAAAAAAAAAGCTACTAAAAATAGCGTTTTAAGAGCATGTCCAATGGGTAACACTAATTTTTACACCAAATGTCAAAATAATGTAAAAAGTAGTGTAAGATTTAGTGTTACCACTAAATCTTCTCCAATGGCTAACACTATTTTTTACACCAAAAAAGTAGTGTAAAAAGTAGTGTGAAAAATAGTGTTTTACCAAATTTAGTGATATACTATTCATCACACTAAATTTAGTGTGAAAAGTAGTGACCCCATTGGAGATGTGAATAGTAACATTTACACCAAATTTGATGTTTAGTGTAAGATTTGATGACCCCATTGGAGATAGTCTAAAAAACTAGTTTATATGGTACATCTTTTAGCTTATAAGTTAGGTTATGTTTGTCATAGCCTACAAAGTTTATAATTTTTGATTTAATACAATTTTACAAAATAAAATTCTGATGAATAGATACATAAGTAAATTTGAAATAAAATCATTAAAAATGAATTGTTGATTTTTTTGAACATTTCCAAATTGGTGACGTCCATAAAAACGACCCGTCGGGGCGTCGACATTGCATATAAAATCCAACTCAAAATAAATGTCCTTTTACTTGTTAGATTTTATACTCTTATTTGGTTTTTGTATACTTTTTTCTAATTTAAAAAGAATAATAAACTTAATAACCAAACAACGTTAGAACCACAATAGCGCAATGGAAAAAGTCATAGTTGCAGGTATAAATTCGGATATTCTTAACAAAGTCAAACATATACATATAAATGGTGATGACTGTGCCAGCCTTTAGGCTTTATCATCCAAATTTTGTATTTTGTTGTGCCACCTTTTACATTAAATGTTATTATTATATTCGCATCTTCTAACACAAAACGGCTTATCAAATAAACATTTCAAAATAAGTTATATATATATATATTATTTAAATTACTCATATTTAATATTTCTGAATCAAGAAAATATATGTTGTGGCAATATTGATGTAATAGTCTAAATAAAATATTGATTGCAGTTGCAATAAAAAAGGAAACTATCAATATATCATGAGAATGCGAAAAATGTATACAACAATTGTTCATTATTTCAAATGAGTTATTTTTATACATAGCACTAGACAATTGTTTTTATAATTTATTGAATATTTAAAAAGATCTTGAAACAATGAATGAACACAAACAAATGATATTAAATTATAAATGTATATGTAACCATGACTAATGTATGATTTAGCATATAAGTTTTGTGTTCATTTTATTGCAAAGCACACACAAAGACAGCTGCCCAAAATATCAGTAATCAGCACGTGTCTATATACAACATAAAGAACATGGTTTAGATCCACCTACTCGCTTCTTCGATGTTGATCATTTTCTGAAATTTAATATACATATTTTAAAATAGATAATATTTTTAAAAAATTAGGCAAATAATCTGAGTCACGTACAAAAATGACATGAACACCTTAGGTGTAGATTTTTTGTTAATCCTTAGTTTGAGTGGGGCTAACTTTTTTTTTTTTTTTTTCATCCTTTATTTTTCTGTTATGTGCCTACAAAAATGACACCCCAGGTGTAGAAAATTTTTTAGAGACAAAAGTTGATTATCCTTACAATCAGCATTATTATTTATCATCATCATTAAATAAATTAATAATGTTTTGATTTAGTTGTAGAAAAGAAATCTCTGACAATAATTAACATGTATATGTGAAGTCAAATAATTATGCATGAAAGAGAAATGTTTATATTAATTAGCGGTAATAGCGGCATCTATAAGCTCGTTGTCCACCTCAACTCTTATATTAAACAATGGTTCTTTAAATAATATGATGCTAGCTTTTTTATTGTCTAATTAACTTAAAAATCTAATTCAAATATTTTAAACATTTGTCATGAGAAAGTGAAAACTAATGGAATGCACATATGATAAGAGTTGAGGTCCTTGAGGAAGATAATCAACTCAGTTATGCATATTTAAAATATAGCTAACAGTACCCAATAGACATAGGACTTGATAATGAACTTCAATAGATACTTAATAGGAAGATTGAATACATATTTAACTGAAATATGTATAATATTGTATGATAGTGGGAGGTTCAAATAAGAAAGCTAAATATCATAAGAAGGGAAGATTCATATGTAATCATTGAAAAAATGCATCTGAAGATGCATATGTCAACCAATATGAATAATCTATAAAGTCAGTACACATATGCATCTTCAAATAGATTTTTTTTGGAATTTTTCAGCGATTCACGATATTTAGTCTTCTTATTTGAACCATCATATTGTTATAATGTGCTAAATATGTGCTTTTGCTTGGTCTTTGTTTACCGAAATTATGAAAAAAAATGTTTGGGGTCATTTTGTAACTAGATGCTAAACCGGGACACCAATTTGGCAGATATGTGTTTAACTTTGTGTTGCAATGTCAATGCCAGATATGTATTTAGCTTGATGTAACAACTTTTGTCTAGAGGTCACCAAAGCTGATATGTGTGTAGTTTCATTTGTCGTATATAAATATTATGTACTTAAAATGCACTTTGAGTGTGTTTATAAGAACAATGAGCAACGGTAAGGGGATAAAAGTAGATGTTACTGTGCCCATAAAAGAAATGTCATGGAACACGTCTAGATGGAACATAAGATTTGCCCCCTTCATCTTAAAGGGAAATGAACATGAAAAATGAAAGTTAAATTCTTATGGAATTGGCTAGCTTTGTTATTCTGTACTGATAAAATATGGTGTTATTAATATGATTACGTGAATACAACATGCTTTGAAATAAATAAACAAACAAAATGCAAAATTCTCATTGCTTTATATTGTCCAAGAATAACATGCAATAAGAATTCTATAATGCAGATGGTACCGGACTTGGCAGAAGTTCATACTAATATGGGCAGTGTACTCTTCTTTTTTCACACCTATGGAATTTGGGTTCTTCAGGGGATTGCCCAATAACCTCTATTTATTAGACATTTTTGGTCAGACCGCCTTCTTCTTCGACGTTTTCCTTCAATTCTTTGTCGGGTACAGAGACAGTCTGACTTACAAGATGGTTTTTAATCGAAACCTCATTGCTATTCGGTCAGTTTTTCATCCTCCAAATGAAATTTACATCAACTATTTGCTTCCATTCAAATACTAACTTAAGCTCCAAGTGGGTTAGTCTCCTTTTTATTGATAGATCATACAGTCATATATAGCATTAAACCCGAAATTGAATGTTCAGTCTTATGTTGTTTTGCATTTCAGTCTGTAACTTTAATCTTTCCATTCACCTTTGTTGTTGTTGCAGGTACTTAAAATCTCATTTCATCCTTGATTTACTTGCCTGCATGCCTTGGGATAATATTTATAGGGTATCACTCCAAACTCCATACAAATGTAGAAACTGATAATGCTCATAGGATCATATTGCTACATGCTTTATGTTAAATTGCTGAATTCATTGCATGGATGGAACAACCACATGATGTTTTTCAATCAAGTTTTCTTGATTATGCTGCCAATCAATTCTTTTCATCATGACTGAGACTTTGGGGGTGTTTGGCTGGTTTTCCATTAAGTCCTGCATGGTTAAAGCTGTCTGTATGGATTAATCTGTCTATATAGATTATGAAGGTTTTGTTTGGGAGGGCTTTTCATTAACTGGAAGAACATGTTTTTTAATTGGGAGTGGTGGTTTTGGATAAACATGGCTTTCTACATAAAGTTCCTCCCTAGAAACTTATTGAATAAGTCACTTTCTATATCATTAAGCCACTAAAAAATAGTCATGTATAGCTTACCGAATAAGTTGCGTGTCCCATCAAGCTATTAATAAACCGGTCTTTTGTCTGTGTTAATCAGGCTTCTGGGAGAAAAGAAGAAGTGAGATACCTTCTACTGATAAGGCTGGTGCGGGCACGAAAGGTTTTAGAATTTTTCTCAGAGCTGGAGAAGGACATACGGGTCAATTATTTGTTTTCAAGGATTATAAAACTTATTGCTGTGGAACTATACTGCACGCATACGGCAGCATGCATATTTTATTATTTGGCTACAACTCTGCCCGCTAAAGAAGAAGGATACACATGGATCGGGAGCCTGAAACTTGGTGATTATAGCTACTCAAACTTCAGAGAGATTGATCTTTGGAACCGCTATGTAACATCCTTATATTTTGCAATTGCTACAATGGCAACAGTGGGTAAGTTCCTTCATTTCAATGGAACTCTTTTTGCATAAAACAATGAATATTTTATAGTTTAGTCCAAGACTTTAAACATCAAATGATGTTATAATATAATGTGAATGCTGAATGAATTTGGACATCTTTCTACAGGTTATGGTGACATTCATGCAGTCAATTTGAGAGAGATGGTATTTGTGATGATTTACGTGTCATTTGACATGATTCTTGGTGCTTATTTGATCGGTAACATGACAGCATTAATCGTGAAAGGATCAAAGACGGAAAGATACAGGGATAAAATGACGGATCTCCTTAAGTATATGGACAGAAATAAATTAGGGGGAGATCTACGCAATGAAATAATAGGTCACTTGCGGTTACAGTATGACAGCAGCTACACTGATTCTGCTATCATTGAAGACCTTCCAAGCTCTATACGTGCCCAGGTACAGAAACGGAAAGATCTGTTTAACTCAAGACATGTTCAAAATAATTGCTGTTCTTCTAATGCCAAACATACACATTGTTTACTGTTACTTTTTAATAAAAAAACTGTCGTATATAATTACTTTTGGTCCCAACTAGTCCACAGAGGCCCGATCCTGACATCTTATAAGCCCTTACGTTGTAAAAAAGGTACCCAACAAGTATGATAAAAATCTTACAACAGATGTTTTTCATCTTCAAAAATAGAACCCAATACTAAAAAGTATTCTTCTATTTTATATGTCAAGACATAGCATATTGCTTTGGTGTGAACATATTTCATGATCAACACATAACATGACGGAGGTTCAAGGGAAAACCTCAAAAAAACGGAAACTGAGGAACACCTTCGTATCCCTTCATCTGGACCGTATGCACTTGTGCACAAAAGTAAATTAAGTTGTTTTTTGGTTTTTATGCACATTTGCATTATGCACATGTGCATATTAGAAATTACTTCTATGCACAAGTGCATACGGTCTAGCTGTAGGGCAACGAGGGTGTTCCTTGATTTTTGTTCTTTTGAGGTTTTCCCTATCTGACGCATGTCAGCAATAGCGTATGTTAATTCATATCTTCCATGTCAGCTACTAGCAAATGCATTTGGGCCTATCTGAATATGATACCATGATTTGCAACAGAAAATGCAATAGAAGCCCTATAAAAACTTGTAGATAGTAGAAATATATGATTTGCAGCTCTATTTTGTTAAGTTATTTTTGAGGGCTGTGTAATACTAAACAATGTCGTCATTTCTTGCAGATATCTGAAACTCTATATAAGTCATACATTGAAAAGGTTTCTCTTTTCAGGGGATGCTCTTCGGAGTTCATCAATCACGTTGTAAGTCATATTTAAGGTCATCTGAAATAAGCTGCTTTTTCCAATCTATAAACATTAGAATTGTAACATTAGTCGCTTCTTCTTTGGTATATTGCAATTTGTGTTCTCTCACTGCTTGCAAATGGGATTTATTATGCTGAAAAACTACCTAATGGAGTGCTGTTTGATAGCTAACACACCAAATAGAAAAAGTTATGTAGCTCAAGAATTGTTTATGAAGTCCTTCATTTATTCTGTTTGGTATATATTGATAATATATGCATCTTAATGAGCTGTCCGCTTGCAGGTAACTAGAGTGCACGAAGAGTTTTTTCTTCCTGGGGAAGTGATAATGGAACAAGGGATTGTGGTTGATCAACTTTATTTCATATGTCATGGCAAGCTGGTATAACTTTCTACTATACGATGTTCTTGTTTTATCAAGTTCAAGTCTTTGTCTGCTTCATTAGATCTATACAAACTCTCAGAAATTTAGGGGGTCCTTTGGTAAATGACCTCGTGACAAGTTCTTTTTGAATATATGACGTTGATTAATATATTGATGAATCAAATTTGGTACAGGAAGAGGTTGCTATACGCGAAGATGGATCCGTAGAAAAAATATCAATCCTAAAACCTCATGACTCTTTGGAGATGTTTCCATTCTATGCAACATTCCCCAACCATACACAGTTCGAGTTAATAACCTTTGTCGACTTTTGCGGCTTGATAGACAATCTTTCTCTAATATCCTGGAGATATACTTTCAAGATGGAAGAAAGATTCTGAACAATCTACTAGAGGTGACAACTTAATGTACTATACTTAATCACTGTTTTGTTACTAAATTTTTTGTACATTTTAAATTAATGTCTCCATTCTTACTTTTTGGTTATCTTGAGTGCTTGCATGAGCCATCTAAACTTAACATGTGCTGGCAGGGTAAAGAAAATGATGACCGCATGAAGCATTTGGTGACGGATATCACAGCTCATATTGGAATGCAAGAGGCGGAACTTGCACTAAGGGTCAATAGTTCAGCCTATAATGGAGATTTAATTCAGCTAAAAAGCTTAATTCGAGCTGGAGCTGATCCAAACAAGCAAGATTACGATGGAAGATCACCATTGGTATGTTTTTTCATCTAAAACAAAACACTTAGGCCTTTGTTTGTTCTTTGGTTTTCAGCTCTTATTTGCCACTTATGTCTGATTTGGCCAGACATAAGACAATTTAGACCGTTGTTTCTTTTCAGAGCCTCTTAACCTTTATGTATTCTGATAGATTATAACCTAGCCACTTAATTACCTCTTAATTCTGTCCGGCACCATTCTTACGGTTTCAACATAGGTTTTAGCTCAGAGACACCTCAAGTTTGCAAAAGCGCAAAAGAGGAAGATCTGTGTGTTGGCTTTCCAAAACATCTTTAAACTGGGGCGCTTCAGAGTGTAAGATATGATTTAAAATTCCACAGCCTTGCAAATCTTCCGGCATCCTTCTTTTTTTTTCCTCTTGTTCCGTCTTTCAATCATCGATACTTACTTCGATTGACGTATTTAAAGTTGAAATTTTGAGGAATAAAATAGAAAATCAGAATCCAGACTACAAACTTGAGTACCTCTTAAAAAACAAATGCGACCAGTGGCACAAAAATTTGCTATGTTTTGGCCTAGACTTACTTCACAATTGTGAGACATGTAGAACCCCCATATTTACTCTCCAACAGAGCCCTTGTATTTGTTCTTTGATCAAGCGTAAATTTCATATCACGCATCTATAAGTCTTAAAGTGTGTATATATTAGAAAAGAGACCAAAAAGATGGTTGCTAACAAGTTCTTGGCATGAACAGCATCTTGCTGCATCAAAAGGACACAAAGATGTCACTCTTTTCCTCATTCAAGAAGGTGCAGAAGTTAACATTTCAGGTAAACTTTCTTCTTCCCTTTCGAGTTTTAAACTTTTCTGGCCATTTTGAACTAATCAAGATTTCATTTCATCTTGAAAGATAACTTTGGCAACACACCGTTACTAGAAGCCATCAAGAACGGACATGATAGCATTGCTTCATTACTAGTCAAAAAAGGGGGATCATTGAAGATAGATGATGGAGGTAGTTTCTTGTGTTCATCTGTGGCAAGAGGCGACATAGATTTTATCAGACGGATTTTGTCAAATGGCATCGATCCAAACTCAAAAGACTACGACTTCCGAACTCCACTTCATGTCGCCACCTCGCAAGGATCTTATATAATAGCAAAGTTGCTGGTTGAAGCTGGGGCCAGTGTTTTGTCAAAGGACAGGTACAACTTTGTGATTATATCTTTCCAGTTAATCTTTTAACGTGTCATTTTAAGTAATTTTACATTGCCATCTAGCTTATCAACTAACTGCTAGCTTTTCAGCTAGTTTGCCAAACTTACCCTAACAACATTGATGCTCTTAATGTGCAGATGGGGTAACACACCACTTGATGAAGCCAAATTATCTGGAAACAAGATACTGATAAAACTATTGGAGGAAGCCAAATCAATTCAGATGTCAGAATTCCCTTCATGCTCTCAGGGACCAACAGGTATTTAAAAACTGTCGACTTACATAGAACCCCATCAGATTACTCTCTAAAAGAGCCCTAAAAAGGGAGGTTCCAACATATATTAAGGAGAAATTTTCCCAATGGGACTCTTAACACTGTAACACGCCCTCTTCAATGAAGGCTAGGCACACACATAATGTTGCAGCGTGTCGGGAGGGGCTAGACTGGTGCAAATTGCCCCAAAGTGTCTACTCTTTGGAGTGACAGACCTTGGCTCTGATACCATGCAAGAATACGTGGAACCTCATTATATTATCCTCCAAAAGAGCATTGACGAGAGAATGGAGGTTTCAACATATATTGAGGAGAAATGGTTCAACTCTTGCTAACGTTGGACCCCAATCAAGATCGTTCCGATCCTTTTGGAGGACCTGTTACACTTACGGCTTTTGATTACAATGCAAAATGAGATAATAAAGGTATATATATAGAGAGGGAGGTTTAAGGGAAAACCTAAGGGGGGGGGGGGGGACTAAAATTACTACTACACGCAAGTGCATACGGTCCAGATGAAGGACTACGAGCCTGTTCCTCAGTTTTCCGTTCTTTTGAGGTTTTCCCTTGAACATTACGCTATATATACACTACCCACACACACATGCACAAAAAATGCAGAGGCAATGATGTTTTTTGTCATCTAATAGAAAATAGTAAGACACTAAGGTGGGCTATAGTTTTACATTTGTCTATCAAATGTCCTAAACAAAGTAAAACTGGGACCCAAAATAGCCCTGTTCAAAATCACACATTTAACATGCTAAAGAACGGCCCTGACCCCAGTATGGTCGAATCATCATGCTTGAAAATCACTTTCTATGTAGAACTTTTAAAAGTTTTTCCTTATATCAATCATGCTATAGAACTGCAAGTGTTGCTTCCTTTGGACAACAAGCTAAAGGTAGCTAACGATGAACTTAATGGCGTTCAGTGACAGATAAACCAATACGAAAGAAATGTACCATATACCCATTTCAGCCATGGGAGCCGAAGGATCAAAACAAGATTGGAGTTGTGTTATGGATACCAGACACCATTGATGAGCTTATTAAATCGGCAGCAGATCATTTGAAATTGTCCCTTCCTCCCACTTGTTGTATCGTAACAGAAGATGCAGGTAAAATTCTTGATGTGGGTATGATTACAGATGGACAAAAGGTCTACTTAATCACTAGTGAAGCATGACTTATATGTATCATTTTCACCATGCCATGCTTCAAATTTTGCCTATATAATATGTATATGTCAAGTGTATGTGAGATCATCATTGTATATTGCTCATATCCCTTCTCCATTTGTATTGTGAGGGTGTGTAGAAAATATATCATATCCAATAATTTACAATTTTCAGACCAAATCGGATCAAATTAGACCCAAGATTGCGGTATCTGAATTGGAATCACTTGTTGGATGACAATACAAAATCTAATGAACCCAAACCAATCGGATCCAATTACTATACAAGAAACAAGGATGAAAGATATGTTTTTATGCAATGTTTGTATTTGGTATTTGGTGTAAGAAACTTGTTTTTGCCTTCGGATGCATGCTTACAAAATATGTTAGGTCGTTCAATATTTATGAGCAAATATTTATAGTTAAATAGTGCTTTTAAGTGAAAATTTTCGATAATTTATTTAAAATATTGGGAAAATTCCAATATGGCCTGATAAATGGCAAATGATATTGGATCATTTTTGTACAAATCTTTCGGATGTAAACTGACAAACACCCTTCTATCGTATTTATATATCAAGTAACTGATACACAGAAACTAGAATAAGGTCATGTGGCTTAGGTATTTGGCTAGAAGTCTTTAAGATTGATATAGGAACTAAATCAAAGCTTTGTATTGTATATTTAAATATATTTTACAACATATATGGAAGAAACCTCCACTTACCTCTTATTTTCAATAAGACGTTGACATGTCATCTTTTTTCTCTGTCACTATTATTTGATTTATGTTTGCATCCCTTTTAGGGACTATTTGTTTTTAAAAAATACCTCTTAAAACCTCTTAAGTCTGAAACTTAAGACGTTTGCGGACTTAAAACTGTTTTATTTTTAGAAAAAGTTCTGAAAGACGCTCTTACTTTTTAGATCTGAAAATCACACTTCAGACCTCTTAAAAACAAAACGACACCTTACAAAACCATTTCTTGTTACATATTGATCATGTACCTTTACGCATGTCGAAACTTGATTGAAAGAACAAAAAAGGAAACATGAAGAAGATAACGCTTGTTTTTTTCCTTCGACGGATACATATGTTCTTAGCGGAAAAAAGTATTCTTTTTTAAGTAAGAAAGAGAACTTGTAAAAGGTCCCCTATCTATCTTGTTTTATAATAGTTATTAAGCTTTAAGCTTTTCCTTCAAAGAAGATAAGAGATAACAAAACTATTCAATCAACTTATCTTTCTTTTCTCTCTTATACACCCATGCAAACTCCACTATATTGTATGTTTGTGAATCTGCTTTTACATATCACTTGTTTTTGTGCCCACCTATTTGGCCACCCATTAGTGAATTGAATTCCCCATCATTGTCATAGTCATTGATGGTGAAAATGGATCAATTCTAACCTTTACATGTCATAAAAATAAAAACCATATTAACTTTCTCTTTGATGCTATAAGAGTTAATTTTAACAAAATGGCACAAAATATATCAAAATGTTAAATAAATTTTGTTTTAAGACTTACTTTCTATTTAATGTAACGATAACCAAAATTTCTTATTTAATGTAATATAATTTGAAATCTTTCTATTTGCCTACAATTGGTTACCCCTTTTGACTTGGTGACCATTTAAATAAATACTCGATTATTTTCATAACACCTTTCCTAGAGATGTTAATATGGAAGAGCGACGAGACAATCCTAGAGAAACATAAATAAATACTAGATTATTTTCATAATAGAGGTCCAAATTTCCATCTTTCCATATAATAAGTACTTTGCAATTTATTTTTCTACATACATAAAAACATGATGCTTAAAGTCAAACTCTTTCATTTGCTACACTAGACTCGGTCTCTGACTTATCACCGTTTCAAGGAAAAATCATTAGACAATAAAAAGATATAGTATTCGAGCTCAACGCTTCAACTTCATCAATCTTACCATTAAGCAATAGTCAAGCTCAACTTTGGACCTCATAACTTCAAATTACTCTGCAATATAGCCGGAACAAAAAATTGTGGAGCAAGAAATGATGGGTGTATATCGCGAACTTTGATGAGAGTTGGATTGGCCGATCATTGTCTTTTTATCTGATGAAGTTGTTGGAAATGCTTCTGTGCTATGATATTAGAAGAGTCGCTGTCTTTTTCACTAACATGTGCGTCTTCTAGGATCATAAGCTGATGATGATCAGTGTTGTTATTGAGTGGGGAGAAGAAAAGGGCGAAAATATCAAAAAAACAACTAAAAAGTGACATTGAAGAACGTTTTTGCATCTCGCTATGATCATTGTTCTCGGCTAGTAGGCCTTCGGTTTTGAATAGATGAGTATTCATGGTTGAATGGAAAATGGCAATGGAGTTGTCTCTATATATAGAGAGGGAAAGAGGGTTTATTTGTCATTTTGTTGCTATATAAAAAGGTATAAACTTTTTTAAAACAACTAATATTTTCACACACATAGATAAAAAAATAATGAGAGAAATAAGTTGTATGTTATTTAACAGTTAGATTATGACAAATTAATATAACTGATAAATGACCCTTGTTTATATTGGTGGAAGATCTATTTATGTTGTTCGTGTAAATATTTAAAACAAAATTTATAATTATAATTATAATTAGGAAATATATATGTTATTATTCCAATGAATTAATTGAGGTTATTAGTAATTAATTTTTTGTTTAAATACTGTAACAAATTAATATAAAATAGATAGATAATCAAATCCTTTAACTGTGAATGACGTAGGGGATTTGAATAAGGCCATCCGCACCGGGGCGGTTCTTGGAACGGTACCGCCGGCATACCGGCGGTAACACCGCCGCGGTATGCCGGTGAGTGGGCGGTATGGTGAGGCAGCGGTACCCCGATGCCGTTGCAAATTTTTTTTTTTTTATTTTTTTTTATTTTTTCGACCGTTATTCAACGGATATATATATATATATATATATTTTTTTACTTTTTTTTTTTTACTTTTTCACATATATATATATATATCATATCATCTATTCAACAAATTACCACTCATCATCTCTTCCTCAACAAATTCATCTCTTCAACAAATTCATCTCTTCATCTCATCTTATTCATCTCTTCTTCATGGATTCACACGGTACCCCTTCCGGTTCATCTCTTCAACAAATTTTAATTGTTATTTTTAATTTTAATTGTTAATTGTTAATTTTAATTTTAATTTTAAAATGAATTGTTAATTGTTAATTTAAATTGTTAATTTAAAAAAAATCATACAGGTGGTATGAGTGGTACCACTGTGGATGAATGGTATGGTAATGGTAAGGTAGTGGTAAAGCTGATGTGGCGCTGAGGTGGCAGTCTATGCAGGTGGTATGGGTGGTACCATTGTGGATGGCCTAAGGGGAAAATATGAGCGGTGGGAGTCAATTCCACGTCTACTTTCTAATTTTTTAATTAATTAATTAATAACATTTAAATTGTTAATTATAATATAAATGAGATTTTAGTTATATATAGTAAGTTTTCTCATTAATTTTAAATAGACAATCGCCTAAGTTAAGTTGCTAGACTAGTTTAAGGCCTACAACCGTTAGATTAAAGGGAAAAATTTAAATATATATAAATTATAACACAACTTTAAATCAAAAGACATTTTCAAACTCTTTCACGATCCTTAAATGAAACAAACTATGTATAATCATTATTTATAATTTTTGGTTTACTTGAATAAAAAATTGAATTTTTATATGTTAATAAATAGTTGCATTAATATTTTTATTCTTGATTTATAATAAAATATATAATATTAGATGATATTGCATTGATACATGATTATAATAGATTAAATACCACTTATACGATTATACAAAACGTGATTATACATCCTAACTAAATGTTATAAATACTTACTATGCTATACCTTAATTTGGCAAATTTGTATAATATACTCATTAATCATTCAACGAATTAATCGATGTTACTTGATCAATAATTCACATTTGTGTTACTTTTTAATTTTTATCAATAATTGGGATGTGATGTGTTACTTGAGGAAGGGGTTGGGAAATTGTCAAATTGAGATGATGGCTCCTTGAAGCTCCATTCATTCAACTTGGCTTGTTACCCAAGCACCAACTATTCAATCCCCTACAAAACAAAACGTGTGTAAAATATCCTACTTATTAAGGGTTCGGTTTGGAAAGAAAAGGTATAATGAGAATGATAGAAATGAATCTAAACAATTAATTATTTTTATTCTTAAACTCATTCAATAAATTATATTTGATAAGAAATCATTGTGTATCTCATTCTAATGTGCATAGTTTTTTAGTTTTCTCTATTTTAGACCACCTCCAACTCATAACATACAAGAAACACGTAAAAAAACACTAAAACTAATGGGTCCCTTGACATAAAAAAGAAATTCAACTCCAATTATACTTCAAAAAACACACTAAATTGATAGACCCATATAAAATAACACTAGTTGATAACCCGTGTAACACACGGGTAATTTAAGTTTTTCGTTTTATTTTCTAATTTTAATAAGAATAGACATATGCATTATAAAATTGTCAGAATTTATCACCACATCGAACGTATTATCTAAAATAAACATAAAAGATTGATATAACCATTCCACAAACACATATAAAACAATAGTTCTTCATTCCCAAAATAGTAAAACACATATAAAACACATTAGTATTTTGGCCACCAAAAAGCAAAACATTACATTTTTTGTAGGACTTCCTTGTAAACTACATTGGTGGTTGTGCTCATAGTCTTACCATTTGCGTCACAAACCAACACTTTCAATCCGTCTTTGCTTTTTACTCTCGAAATAGCAACATACAATTGACCATGAGTAAATACCGGACGCGGCAAAAATAATCCAACACGGGATAGACTTTGTCCTTGACTTTTGTTTATCGTCATTGCAAAGCAAACACATACGGGAAACTGCTTTCTCTTAATCTTGAACGGAATTCTCTTATCTGATGGAGTCAAATTCATTCTTGGAATCAAGGTTATCATGCCAGCATTAGTACCTGTAATTATCTTTGCTTGAATAACATGTTTACCAAGCTTCTCCACTTGCAATCTAGTACCATTACATAAACCATTTGCCTGATCTATATTTCGTAGCAACATGATAGGAACACCAACTTTCAATGCAAGTTTGTGGTTTGGAACACCAGAAAATCTTAAGCTGTTGAGATATTCCGGAGAAAATAGACTTCTATCAAAGTGGTTCTTTCTTCTGATTCACATATGCTATCAGAACTAAAGTAAACTGTTTCCTCTGTTGGCATCATCAAAAACATATGCTCATTGATTGTATCAACCACCTCGTGGGTTGGAGCCAAGATAGCTCTATCTTGAAAGTAGCTGGAATCAGATACATTATCAAATATGTTTGGATATGTGAATGATATAATCGAAGAAACAGGATCACATGTTTCATTTATCAGTAGGTCACCCGGAATTTCAATCATGGCTTCTCCATCATTTGGTTCACCAAGCGTACCATTCCCAATCTTCAAAATCCAATCAGCAAATTGTTTTGTTTGATCACTATCATCATTTTGGGCTCCCACCTGTAACCTCATGTTAATCGTTAGTTTCAGTACAGTACAATGATCCCATATGTATGAAGAATTTAATGAAGAGTTGACAATATCATGTCTGCTGCCTTTAGGGATAACAGGCAAAATTTGTCGAAAATCACCTCCAAAGACAACCACCTTTCCTCCAAATAATTTTTTTCACTACACGGTGTAGTTAAACGAAGAATATCTCTTAGTGTCCTGTCTAAAGCCTCAAAACAATGCTTATGTATCATAGGCGCTTCATCCCATATGATCAATTTTGTTTTTCTTAATAAAGCTGCCAAATCGCTGTTAGGATTTATAGAACATAATGAGTCCTCGTTGATGTTTATTGGAATAACAAACCGAGAATGGGCAGTTCTACCACCAGGGAGTAAAAGAGATGCAATTCCACTTGATGCTACATTCAAAAGAATTTCACCTTTTGAGCGCAATGCAGCAGATAAAGTCCTCCATATAAACGTTTTCCCCGTCCCACCATAACCATAGACAAAAAACACTCCTCCTTCATCTTTCTCAACAGCAGATATTATAGTTTCATAAACATATCTCTGTTCATCATTGAAACTACGAAAAAGTTTATCATGTTCAACCTTCAACGCATCCTTATCATATGAAACCTCGTCATGAATCAATATGTTAGTTGAAGATAATATATACTCAGCATCGGAAAAAGGCATACCTTCAAAGTTTTTTAAGGAACTACCATTGCGAAGAAGAAGCTGCTCAATACGATATAAGGTAAGATTTTTTACTTCATCGTCTGAAAGAGTTAAATCTGCAAATAGAAAGTCAAAATATGTTAATACCTGCACACATCATGGTTTTAAAAAACGTAAGAGAATAGACATATGCATTATAAAATTGTCAGAATTTA
This sequence comes from Centaurea solstitialis, assembly GCA_030169165.1. Taxonomy (NCBI): domain Eukaryota; kingdom Viridiplantae; phylum Streptophyta; class Magnoliopsida; order Asterales; family Asteraceae; genus Centaurea; species Centaurea solstitialis. The sequence goes on from CM058046.1 coordinate 25,624,117, forward strand.
TCACCACATCGAACGTATTATCTAAAATAAACATAAAAGATTGATATAACCATTCCACAAACACATATAAAACAATAGTTCTTCATTCCCAAAATAGTAAAACACATATAAAACACATTAGTATTTTGGCCACCAAAAAGCAAAACATTACATTTTTTGTAGGACTTCCTTGTAAACTACATTGGTGGTTGTGCTCATAGTCTTACCATTTGCGTCACAAACCAACACTTTCAATCCGTCTTTGCTTTTTACTCTCGAAATAGCAACATACAATTGACCATGAGTAAATACCGGACGCGGCAAAAATAATCCAACACGGGATAGACTTTGTCCTTGACTTTTGTTTATCGTCATTGCAAAGCAAACACATACGGGAAACTGCTTTCTCTTAATCTTGAACGGAATTCTCTTATCTGATGGAGTCAAATTCATTCTTGGAATCAAGGTTATCATGCCAGCATTAGTACCTGTAATTATCTTTGCTTGAATAACATGTTTACCAAGCTTCTCCACTTGCAATCTAGTACCATTACATAAACCATTTGCCTGATCTATATTTCGTAGCAACATGATAGGAACACCAACTTTCAATGCAAGTTTGTGGTTTGGAACACCAGAAAATCTTAAGCTGTTGAGATATTCCGGAGAAAATAGACTTCTATCAAAAGTGGTTCTTTCTTCTGATTCACATATGCTATCAGAACTAAAGTAAACTGTTTCCTCTGTTGGCATCATCAAAAACATATGCTCATTGATTGTATCAACCACCTCGTGGGTTGGAGCCAAGATAGCTCTATCTTGAAAGTAGCTGGAATCAGATACATTATCAAATATGTTTGGATATGTGAATGATATAATCGAAGAAACAGGATCACATGTTTCATTTATCAGTAGGTCACCCGGAATTTCAATCATGGCTTCTCCATCATTTGGTTCACCAAGCGTACCATTCCCAATCTTCAAAATCCAATCAGCAAATTGTTTTGTTTGATCACTATCATCATTTTGGGCTCCCACCTGTAACCTCATGTTAATCGTTAGTTTCAGTACAGTACAATGATCCCATATGTATGAAGAATTTAATGAAGAGTTGACAATATCATGTCTGCTGCCTTTAGGGATAACAGGCAAAATTTGTCGAAAATCACCTCCAAAGACAACCACCTTTCCTCCAAATAATTTTTCTTCACTACACGGTGTAGTTAAACGAAGAATATCTCTTAGTGTCCTGTCTAAAGCCTCAAAACAATGCTTATGTATCATAGGCGCTTCATCCCATATGATCAATTTTGTTTTTCTTAATAAAGCTGCCAAATCGCTGTTAGGATTTATAGAACATAATGAGTCCTCGTTGATGTTTATTGGAATAACAAACCGAGAATGGGCAGTTCTACCACCAGGGAGTAAAAGAGATGCAATTCCACTTGATGCTACATTCAAAAGAATTTCACCTTTTGAGCGCAATGCAGCAGATAAAGTCCTCCATATAAACGTTTTCCCCGTCCCACCATAACCATAGACAAAAAACACTCCTCCTTCATCTTTCTCAACAGCAGATATTATAGTTTCATAAACATATCTCTGTTCATCATTGAAACTACGAAAAAGTTTATCATGTTCAACCTTCAACGCATCCTTATCATATGAAACCTCGTCATGAATCAATATGTTAGTTGAAGATAATATATACTCAGCATCGGAAAAAGGCATACCTTCAAAGTTTTTTAAGGAACTACCATTGCGAAGAAGAAGCTGCTCAATACGATATAAGGTAAGATTTTTTACTTCATCGTCTGAAAGAGTTAAATCTGCAAATAGAAAGTCAAAATATGTTAATACCTGCACACATCATGGTTTTAAAAAACGTAAGAGAATGTGATTAGTTCAAAATAAATATCTGAGGCGACGCTTGTTATTGAGTGTTTGAAACGTAAGCCTTAGTTGCTGATACGTGGGAAAAAATATTGAAACGGTGCATAGTGAAGAGGCGTAAGTGGGTGTGCCTTCGTATCTTTTTTAATTAATTTATCCATCCTAAAGCTAAAAGTGAGTCAAACATGGCAGCTGTTTTTATCATCTTACTTTTGTATATCTTTACCTTGTAGTTATTTTTTATATATTTCAATTATTTGATGTATAACATATTTTAATATTAATATCTAGATAATAACAGTTTATTGTAGTTTATATTTTGTGATATCTTCTATATAAAATATATTATATCTTATTATATATAATTCATAACTTTTATATTTTTATTATTTTCTTTTAATTTTTTAATTAATCTATTTTTATGCTTTTACTATAGACGTACATATATAATATAGATTTCATATTTTATAATCTTTGAATTTGTATTATTTTTTAGTAATTGTTATATGTTTTTACTAAAAATATATTACATCGTTATATTTATTATATTTTATATGTTTGATTTTGGTTTCTTTCGTTTCTCAGTTAAGTTTATATTATACTTGGCTGATATATAAATATAAAGTCATGTTTTTTAGTTTATTGCTATGCATTTATGAATGTTATTCGTGGCTGATATATAAATATAAATTCATGTTTTTTAGTTTATTGCTATGCATGTAATCAGTGATTGACTACGAACCTGGATTTTTCCTCAATATCCTTTGATTGTGAAGAATGCCATCAGAAAGATAGCTCCAAGTTACAGACCAAACAGATTCTGGTCTAGACATAGTATTAGACAGCAACATCGTAGCAAATAATGTTCGCAAGTAATGACCGGATGACGATGTACTTGCTTCTTCAATTGCTTGAACATACTCATTGTCATGGTCCAAAAGTCCTAAGGCATAGCAAGCTTCCTTGTAAGTTGGGTATAACTTACCATTTATTGTACGAATATCCTGATCTGAAGCAGGACCTTTTACCTTGTTAAGCAGCATCCTCAAGTAATAACACTCCCCGAGAGATGGAGGAACATGATGTATTCGGCCAATTGACATTCCTTGTTTCCTCGGCATCCAAGATCTAATATCAGACTTCCACACATAATACTTGGGGAACTCCACATAAGTTAACTCTCTAGCTTTAGCATCATGACTATTACGTTCCATCCAAGCAGTGAACATAGAGGCACTAACTGTGGGTCTATTAAGAACATCTTCAAGGTTATCACCGTCTTCAAACACAATATTTTGTTCACCTGGAAGATGAAATGGCAATCTTTCCACAGAGGGAGTTCTATAATGTATGTCATAGCTGAAAATCCTCCAAGATGCTTCACATGCAGAAATGTATCTACAATCATAGTACTTTTTTATTTCATCTACACTTGGTTCAGAGTTTGGTTCATTGCCACCTTCGTATACAACAGCAGTGCATCTATCAGGACCCTTATTAATATACTTAAATAAGTACTTTATTGCACCCGACTGGTTACACCATTCTACATTAATATGAGATTGGTATCATTTAAGAAGAACTTTGTTGTATGGAACGACATATCCATTGTTCAACGTGGTATCGCCTTTATGAACAACATGACTATTATCGCGTCTCATATAAACGGGATAACCATCTGCATCAGTCGAAGTGTGGTTGACAAACCTCTTTGGAAATTTTTTTGAACACCTTCCATCAATCATACATGGACAAGTTGGGTTGTCAACACCACATGGACCGTGAATCATAAATTCATGGACAAGGTCATACAATTCAGGGTCCTCTTTTCTATCTGGAATCTCAGCAGATATTACTTTGTCAACATCTTGGGCAGTTGGAAACTTAGCACTCGAATGCAAGAAGAGACAAATATGAGCATGAGGAAAGCCACGCTTTTGAAATTCCACGATATAAATAACTGAAAAAATGAAAACAAATAATAATACACAAACTCATTATCTAGACAGTTTTATAATTTTAAAAAAAAAGATGAACAATGAAAACATATATACCTGCTTGAACAACACCAAACAACTTATCTTTCTTAAAATCAACTATAATTTGATCAAGTTTGATTTTAAAAAGTCGGCATAGAATATCGGGTCTGTCTTCCGGATTTAGATCTTTGTCTTTCAAGAACCTTGTGATTTCCGGCCATTTAGGATTGCATGTTATTGTTATGAAAAGATCTGGATAGCCGAATGTTTTACAAATTGCCATAGCATCCAAATACTTTTGCATCATATACCTAGATCCACCCGTAAAAGAAGACGGTAATAGTATTCTTTTACCGGATGTTGATGCATCTGTTTGTCCCTTGTTAACGGCATTTGAGAGATTTCGAAAAGAATCACATCTAAGTTTTGTCTGCTGAGTACGTATAAAATTCAGTCTCTGAGACTCCACCATGGTGTATCCATCAACCAGAAATTGTTGAAAGAGTTTTCTTGCATAAAGCAACAGTGATCGAACATTAGGCCGGTCTTGAATCATAAAAGAAAACCATTCTCTCATGGTGACCTCTGCTCTAGCACCTTTAACGGTATCTAGAATACCTCTATATTTAATACCAACTCTCCAACCATCTTCTCCTCCTGGAAATATAAGCGGATATTGAAGTGGAAGATATGATGGATGCAACTTACTTATTCGTTGCAGATATGATGGATGCAACTCACTTATTAAGAGACATATGTAAATGGACCCACTTTGTAACAACATTATGTGTTAATACCTTGGAACGGCCGAATTAACAACGCTTTGACAGGTGCGACAAAACAAAGTGTTGTCATTAACATCATTAGAATCAGAACCATCCATATCTTCAAGATCAACAATACTTGACTTAGGAATAGCCTTACAGTTACACTTTCGACACGCCAAGTAGTACCAACCCTCTTCTTCTTTAATAGACTTGATAGTACCAAGTACTACACATTTCAACTCCTATAAAACATGTTGACAAATTAATATTATATTTTCTTAACAGATAAATACCTTAAAGAAAGACAACAACCAATGACCAATGCAATAAAAAAATATGAATATAAGTCTACCTTACGAACTTCAGAGATCTCATCAACAGACATACTCTTAGTGTGAACCAGAAACTCATCTCGCATAGAATATATGGTTTGACAAGATAGTTGGCTAAATTGTTGCGAAGATGAATCACCACTTTTAGAAATGAGCCTGATAGAATAAGACTCAATTAAAGAATAATATAATGTACAAGTATGACTATGTTAAAATAGATATTGATTAACATACCTTTTTTTAAAGTCAATAATATCTTTCAGATTATCATTGATGAAGAGTTTACTACCAAACAAACCATTTTGTATTGTTGGAATCCCTAAAAGACAATAACAAACGCACACACATGTTAAAATAATGACCTTATACAACTTGTTAAAAAAGTTATCATAGTTAAAAAAATGGTTAATATACCTTTCCAAAGACGAACCCTAGCAAACTGAATTATAATTATTACACATCCATCATTCTTGTTAGCATTAACAAATGTCGATAGCTCTTGAGCAAAGTTGTCCCACAATGTGCAATTTACAACTTTTCCTCTGAAAAAAATATAAACACCAAATAAGACCGAATTATAAGGTGTATGTGTGGGGTAAGGATAGGGGAACATTTAAAAAAATATATAATCATCATACTCTAAATCTTGCATCTCAAAATTAATCCTTATGCCTTCTTTTCCATTGCGATCATAAACATCCATATTACCACAAGAAACAACACCTCCAATTACATCTAAGAATACATTATAAAAGATATATATCAATAACATAGAAAAAAATACGATATATTAAATGCATTATAAAAAAAAAAGTTAAAACAACTAACCTATTGCGAACTCATCACCAATTTTTTTATTGTTGATGTCATGAAATTTGACAAAACCAAATCCGTAAACAGGTCCGTCAAATACTTCAATTTTCTTAACAGTGGTGGTATGGTAGAAATTCAACTTACAAGGATGATTTATGATACGATAATTACCACTGTTTTCAGCAACACCAAAATTACTCAGCACAACTATCGAACCTTCTGCAAGAAACCTCTCAAAATTGTATATCAACTTTGCCTTAATAGTTCCCTGGATTTTTTTACCCTACAGATAAACAGCAATTAAAAATTATTTTAACAAACATTTAATCAGATATAACGTTAAAAAAACACAAAACGATTACCTTTTCATCCATTAAAATCATGTCTAGAGAAAAGGATTGCTTCCAAATACGAACAATTCGAACTTTTATCTTCAAACAATCGTTTTGGGTATTGATTTCATGAATGAAATTCAACGCATCTTGAGACATGGTTATAAAAAATTTAGTAGAAAGAGCTTTTGAATGAATGATGAATTACAAAACAAAAGCTTATAATTTATATAGATTTTACAGGATATCAATTAGAAGAAAGGGAATATTTGGTTAAAATAAAAAGAAATGAAATAAAACAAAATATTGATAAAAGTGAAAGAAATAATATGGGATATCAATTAGAAGAAAAGAAAGATTTGATAAAAAAAGTAAATAAAAAAGATGTGAATAAAATCTACTTGATTTTAATAATAAAAAGTAAAAAATAATTATGACATCATCAAGTTTGGAGAATTTATGACATCATCAAGTTTGGAGAATTTCTTTAAATTCTGTAAGCATTATTTGAGTTGAAATTGGGGGTTTTGCAAATCTGTGATGTTCAAACTGGGTTTTAATTATTTATTTATGAATTAAAGAAGATAGAATGGAAAAAGGTGCAAATTTGGAGGATTTCTTTAAAAATTTGGAGGAGTGAAAAATTTGTGGGAAATCTTGCAGTTTGTTATTTTTAATTTATTTATTTTGAGTTGAAATTGGGGATTTTGCAAATCGAAGAAAAGAAAGATTTGGTAAAAAAAAGGAAATAAAAAAGATGTGTTTGTTATTTCTAATTTATTTATTTTGAGTTGAAATTGGGGATTTTGCAAATCGAAGAAAAGAAAGATTTGGTAAAAAAAGGAAATAAAAAAGATTTGATTTTAATAATAAAAAGTAAAAAATAATTATGACATCATCAAGTCAAATTTTTTCACCAATTGACCAATAAGATTGCTCAAATTTGTTTTGATGACATCAGCAAAATCCTTCTTTTAATATATATATAGATGTGTTGCCCTATGATGAGAGGTATTAAAAATCTCTAAAAAATAAAAATTGGTGGGCCACATGAATTTTGTAGAGTGAATAGTATCACACCGAATATGGCGTCTTCCTCCCAAAGCTTTTCTTGAGTTGCAAATTTTTTGGTGATATAACGTATGATTAGAGTTCATCACTGACAAATTTGGTGATTTTGCTGTGTGATTGAAGTTGCTCTTTTTTTTGAACGACAAGTAAACGCACACACGATCCCTGGATATCTGGGATCCAAGGGCACCCGACTTGCCCCTGTCGTTCACGATCCAACCTAGTTAAGATTACCACTATGTGGTAGGTCCATGATCTGGATATCGCCACATGCTCTCCACAGGGTTCTTAAATCACCATATAGAGAATTTGTTGGAGTAATTTAGAAAACAAAAGTCTCGTTTTCTCTATTTTGGAAAACCTGCTAGATTCTTTTGTAATGATATACCAAATGTTAGAAGTTACATTCACAATTTATTAATGAAAAACATATACTTAAAGGTAACAAGTTAACTTACTGTTGTCTCGTTGCCGATTCAGGATGAGCAGTAGGTGAGATCGAAGTTTGGATCGGGACAAGTAATGAGCAAAACTTATAAAGGGATTCGTAACAAAGGTTTGGACAGCGTAGGCGATGCAGGTGAGTATGGTTTGGTCCTTGCAAACGGTTCTTCCTTCCTGCGGCAGCCAAATTCGTGTTTCTCTGTTTTTTATTTTTTGCATTGGCCGTAGGGTCTGCGTTTTAGTTCAATTCAATGTTATTGCGTTTCGTTTTTGTTGATCCAGTCTTCCTAAGACTTTGTGAAATACCAATGATCCTTTATCTATCTTCTGTAAAATACTTAGCACTGCTGAAAGATGAAGTTCACTACTTCAGCGATTCTTTATCGCTGACAGTTTGGGCAATCAGCGATTGCTGATCACTGACTCCGTTCAGTATCAGCAAGAGCTGACTGTTGGGGTTTTGTGGGATCCTCGTGGCAAACTGACACGAGAAAAAACCGTGATCTCAAACCTAACTGGTCGAGACACACGACAAAACCACATGAAACAAACTGTTCAAAAGGTTTAACAATCAAACCTAACTGGTTTGATTAAGCGGAAGCAATAACGATTAAAATCCCGAAAACATCACAGATCTTATTTGTTTATTTTATTACAGTTAATATGTAGGTTTAGGGTTATTACCTGGATTGCTTGAGATAGATCCACCCGTAAACGACCAAACGGAATTCCCTCTAGCTGGATCTAACCCCGGAACGCTTCACGAACAAACGGTACGCGAAGAACACGATCAATCAGAAACGAAACCGGATCTGGATTCTTTCTTGGCGAGATCGACGAAGAGAGAGAGAGAGGAGAGAGAAAGGTTTCTTGGTTGATTAAAATTAGTTCAATGAATAATCATAGCCTAGCACATCTATTTATATGAATACTTTCCATATACTAGATTGCTTCCATATTCTTTCTTTTTCTCTAAGAAAGAATAATTTCCATAATTATCTTTATTCTTTCTTTCTCCTTAAGAAAGAATATTTACCAATTATTATATTTCCACATAATAATTACTAGATAATTATAAACCAATTAATTAACCCTTTTATATATTTATTTAACTAATAAATATATAACTGTAATTAATTATCAGAAACCTTTTACTTTGGGGTTTTTACAGAAAACACCCAACAGTTTTATAATTCACTATTATAAAACTAAACTCTCCAAACTGGGGTTAATTTACTATCCGAATTATAGGTCCTCACAGGTGTGACCCTCAAGTGACTTATAACGTTGGATGTGCGATCAAACGGTTTGTCACAGGTGTGACCCTCAAGTGACTTATAACGTTGGATGTGCGATCAAACGGTTTGTCAACTTATGCACATTCAATTTAAACCCTTCGATTAGTGTTTACCATTCTAATCAAAGAATTAACCAAAACAACGCAAGTTATTAAATAATAATTTTTAACTTGGTTCTGCTAGTTTTTGTTTTGCAAACACTTTAAACAAAATCTAGACTTTTCTTTACCATATTGCCTAAATCTTGGAGACACTGGAATATCTCCAAGTTTCTTGAAATATGTAAAGTCAATTCCGCAACTTTCCTTAGTTGCTGTGTAGATAAAGATTTCTTCCTGAAATCTGATAAAATTTCCATCTACCAAGCTGGTAAATTTCAGGAAATTTATTCTAGTGTTCTACAACACTTGATGGTCTAAAAAGATACTTGAATATCTTTATTATTACAACACATATAATTATTGATTTTCTTAAAGTCAAAATTTTGACTTCATTGTTTCGAGACTTTGAAACTCTTGATCTAACCTTTTTGACTTAAAAGAATAGATCATATTTCTCATGAATTCTTATCCTCTCTGGATTATGAATTCCTAGAAATACAAATCAATAATATAGCTTTTATTCTTTATCAGAAGCATAGATAGAGAATAAATTGGGCTCCCACTAACCTATATGAAAACTGACTATTACTTGATGCTTCATTGACTTAGTCAAGACTTGACTATTTAGTCAATTTTATTTTAAGTAATAAGTTTAATACTATAAACTTGAATTTTACTATTCATAAAACTTAACTGGATTTTTATCAAATCCCAATTCCAAAACTTGGAATTTACTAGTTTTATAAATGCTGATATTATCAACGTCATCTGTGATAATATCCTAAATTCCCTTTTTAAAACATATGAGTAATTTGAACTTGACTACAATATACTTGTTATAATCATATTACTCGTAAATGTTTTATTCCAAAAACACATTCCTATAAAATAGTACTTCGTGTGTCTTTGACAGTTTTCATATATATATTACTTTGAATTATCAAATTTTGAAGTATATTTGTTAGTGTGGTAGACAATATCTAGGATCAACAAATTGAATCAAGTCTATCTTGACTTAGGTTCAAGGCAAAATTAGATATATAAATCAAGACAATAATTTTAAATTTAAAATACCAAAATCCATAAATTTAAATCAACCAACATTCCAAAATAAAATGTCTTAAAATAAGTTTAAAATGTCTTGATAATATCTAAAAGAAATCTTGTCTGATCCTCAGGACCCGGGCACTTCATTTCTCCTGATCACCTGCAATCATACATTTGCTCTAGGTGTCAGTTAACTTGTAAACTAACAAGTAGTAATGATAAACTGAAGCGGTCATAAAACGTCCTAGGTGTTTATACCTGTTTCATGACGCTTCGGGCAATTGTGTCTCCAATGTCCGACCTCATGACACGTAAAGCATCGATTCTCGGCCTTCGCTTTGTTGACTTTGACCTTTTTGCCCTTGCCCTTGCCCTTTCTATTGTCAACGGCCTTTGGTACACTCTGGCTGACCTGAACCTGGTCCTTGCCCTTGCTGGTGTTCCTTTGCCCTCTTTTCTTCTTCACTCCACCATCCCTGACCATCAGAACATCTTTGGTCTTGGTCCCCGTCCCCATACTTTGCTCAGCAGTTTTTAACATGGAGTGCAATTCAGCTATGCTCCTTTCCATGTTGTTCATGTTAAAATTCATCACAAACTGCTTGTAATCATCGGACAATGAATTGAGTATGGTATCCGTTGCCAACTGCAACGGAACTGGGTGACCTAACCTCTCTAGGTGGTCAAGTAGCCTCTTCATTTTCATAAAGTGGGCACTGACAGAGGTCCCCTTGGCCATTTTGCACGCATTTAGAGCCCTCGTGGCATCATAACGCTCTGTGCGAGCTTGCGTTTGGAACATGTCCCTCAACTGGCGGATCATGTCATAGGCATTGGTGTTCATGAGCCCTGTTTGCAGATCTGGGCTCATAGTCGCAAGCATGAGACAGCCAACATCCAGCAAATCATCAGAATGCTTTCTATAAGCATTTCTTACATTGGCAGTAGCATTTGCTGGAGGGGCCTCACCTAGAGGCTCTTCAAGGACGTACCACTTCCTCTCGTGTCTGAGCACAATCATCAGATTGCGCTCCCAGTCGAGGAAGTTAGCTCCAGTGAGCTTGTCCTTTTCAAGAATGGAGCGAAGAGACAGGTTATTAGTGTTGGTTACAGTGTTTGCCATCTACACATTTAAAACATTTGGCTTTAGTAACTGTGAATAGACTCCCAACAAATATCAATAAACCCTTAAATGATAAATATTGGGCTAGGATCCTTATTTCATACGTCCTGATGCGCGGTTTGCTCACGCCCCACCAGGCCCGTACTATTTCGGTAGGTAAGGACTTTTACCAATCATATCTAACTGACATGACTCCTAGATCTTTTCGGGACATCGGGTAAAACCGTACATGTTTTAGTCCCTCTTAGTGCTCTTTGGCCCGGTACCACCCGGTGAGTTGTAACAACTACCAAAATAGATCTCACCACCCAGGACAGGATGTACTCTGGTCGGTACCCCCCGATATCGCAGAGTCTTTTCACCCCCTTCAGCTTGGGGTTTGAACGTGGGTGCTAAAGGTTCGACTCCTTCGAGCTCCAACGTACCTTACGCCAAAGGTGTCCACAAATGGGTTGCACTACTGATCTATGATTTTATGGGTTTTAGCTAAGTTTTTGAAAAAACTTTAAATTTCCAGTATTTTTTTTAAAAAACTTTGCTATTTAAACCGACTGTTTAAAAGGCAACTGATGTTTAAAACCAACTGTTAATAAACATACATTCTGTTTAAAACTAACTTGTTTTAAAACACTTGCTAATTTAAAACTAACTGTTTTAATAGCATGACTGTCGACTAAAACCAACTGTTTTGAAAGTCAACCAGTTGACCAAAACTAACTGTTTTTGTCAACATTCCTTTATAAGAAAAGCGATCTTATAAATATAAGGTTATTTAAAATAAAATCTACCGTTTGAAAAAGTTTGAAAACTTGGTAATTTTAATTTTAAAAACCTATCATATCTCATGATTGAAAAATTTTAAAACTCTCTCTAAATTTTAAAACGTTTGATAAAAGCTAAGCATGCAATAATTATCAACTAATCATGAGCAAACACATTCACGCAGTTAAACATTAACAACTACGCAATTGATATGTCTAATCATAGTTTTGCCAACTAATTCCTAAAGGTCCAAAATGACCTAATTTTTCAAAGATTTCTAGTAGCTCCCACTGGCCTTATCACCTCTCGGTGGAATTTTCGAAAAAGAAAAATTATAATAAAGGAGTTGTAAAACTATGCAGGTCCTTTCAAGAATAAAATAATGAGTTAAGTTGGCAAATTTTATAACAGGCACAAATATACACAAACAGGTATAATAAATAATTTATGCACATATATAAAGCAAATAAACAAGCAACATATATAAAGCATAAAAAATAATCCTAGATTCGTTAAATAATATCTCGTTCGGTTTATCGCAAAATGTGGTTTTAACTGATTTATAAAACAGACTGTTTTACAAATCGAAACTAATATTTTAATCTGAAATCGGTTTTATAAAATTACCTAAGATTTATAAACTATAAATCTAATATGTAAAATAAAACCAATTTTCTAAAATATTTACGTTTATCCAAAACATATCAAACCGGACATTCCGAACCAACTGATCGAAATAATAAGTGCTGGCCTAAAAACTGTGTCGTGGTTCGACCAACTGGTCAAATATGACACCTGGCCTATTTGACCAAAACGGGTCAAATACTCGGTTTGATAATATTTTATAAGACAATAAATAAAATTATAAAATTAATTTGGATAAAAAAAATAAAACCAATAAACCCCTTTCGGGCCTCAGACTGGGTCCGAAATTTCTGGGTCTTGGGCCTTGTATGACTTAGGCCCAATAAAACGAAAAACGAAAAAACACGATCTCGTGATCGATTGACATCTCGTCGTCGATCACGTAATCATCGCCCTTTTGTGATGATAACAACAAACAGTTGCTACCACCACCGCGATCACCGCACCACTATAAACCGGCGACAACGGTTGCTAAGAAAACGCCACCGCCGCCACCAATCATCACCATCGGTCGCCACCATCACCGCCAAGACGACGACAGCAGCAATCAGCGGCTTCCGTTGCCGCTCTCGTGGGTGGTAATCAACCGGTCACCACCGATCGGGTGGATTGGCCACGGCTTCGCCGCGGTACGGCCGCAGCCGCACGGCGACGCTATCGTCCGGCGACAGCAGCGGCTACAATGCCACCACTGCCACCATTCAACGCCGTCGAACACCGCCTAGTGTGGTTCGGTCCATCGGCCACCGTAGTGGCTCGATCGCCACCAACGGAAACCGCCGGCCACCACCACGCTGGTGGTTCGGCCTCGATCCTGCCGTGGTTCCCGGCTTTATAAACAACAAACGCCACCACCACCGCACGGTGGTGTGGCTTGCGATCGCGAAACAAAAACCAGCCACCGCCGCCGCCTGGCGAGGCCGCAAGGCAGCCGACGGACGGCTTGGTAGTTCGTGGTTCGTCCGGCAACGATGGCCACAGCCACCGCCACCACCACGTTTCAGCCGCCACTACCATCGCAACACCACCGCTGCCCAATCGGGGCTTGCGGCGAAATTCTTACCGCCGTTCACGGCCACCACCAAACTGGTGGTATGGTCTCGGCTCGGTGCGGTGCGAGTCCGGCCACCGCCTGAGTGCGGTTTGGCTGCCGCCTGGCGGTGCGGTTGGCTGTTGCCGCCGTTCCGCCGCGGATCTCGCTACCGTGTGTGTTTTCGTGTTTTTAGTTTTAATGAGATAAACGATAAACGAGAATTGATAAAAATAAAATTTTTAACAACAGACGATAAAGATTAAACATTTATCTAACTGATAAAGATTAAAGCTTTACCTAACTGATAAAGTTTTAGTTTTTATTGAAAAACTAATAATTACCCAAAAATCTTTACCAAACTGATAAAGATAATCAAATAAAATCAAATCTTTACCAAACTGATAAAGATTATGTTTTTATTCAAAACTGATAATTATCAAACTGATTGAATCTTTACCAAACTGATAAAGATTAAATCCAAACTTTATTCACAAGAAAACAATTTAACGGATCTAATAATAACTAAAATAAACAAGTAAAACTGTGGCTCTGATACCACTGTTGGGATTTTGTGGGATCCTCGTGGCAAACTGACACGAGAAAAAACCGTGATCTCAAACCTAACTGGTCGAGACACACGACAAAACCACATGAAACAAACTGTTCAAAAGGTTTAACAATCAAACCTAACTGGTTTGATTAAGCGGAAGCAATAACGATTAAAATCCCGAAAACATCACAGATCTTATTTGTTTATTTTATTACAGTTAATATGTAGGTTTAGGGTTATTACCTGGATTGCTTGAGATAGATCCACCCGTAAACGACCAAACGGAATTCCCTCTAGCTGGATCTAACCCCGGAACGCTTCACGAACAAACGGTACGCGAAGAACACGATCAATCAGAAACGAAACCGGATCTGGATTCTTTCTTGGCGAGATCGACGAAGAGAGAGAGAGAGGAGAGAGAAAGGTTTCTTGGTTGATTAAAATTAGTTCAATGAATAATCATAGCCTAGCACATCTATTTATATGAATACTTTCCATATACTAGATTGCTTCCATATTCTTTCTTTTTCTCTAAGAAAGAATAATTTCCATAATTATCTTTATTCTTTCTTTCTCCTTAAGAAAGAATATTTACCAATTATTATATTTCCACATAATAATTACTAGATAATTATAAACCAATTAATTAACCCTTTTATATATTTATTTAACTAATAAATATATAACTGTAATTAATTATCAGAAACCTTTTACTTTGGGGTTTTTACAGAAAACACCCAACAGTTTTATAATTCACTATTATAAAACTAAACTCTCCAAACTGGGGTTAATTTACTATCCGAATTATAGGTCCTCACAGGTGTGACCCTCAAGTGACTTATAACGTTGGATGTGCGATCAAACGGTTTGTCAACTTATGCACATAATGCTAACACTGACATCAGCTAAGTATCCCCTAAAAGACAAATAGTCATGCCATAAGAAAACTATCAGCACCATCTATTGATGTAAGCTGAATGAAAGAGTCAGCGAGCTTGTGATCTGAAGTTGAACTCAGTGATAACAAGCTGACTACTCTGCATGACGTTCTGCTGAAGACAAGTCACAGTGCCTCCCTGATCTTTCCCAGAGATCAGCGACTCTAAGGCCCGATTAGTGACTTGCTCTTTACAAATTCAAGATTTGTCTTTCCCTCCTATATGCACGCAAAGGATTTGATTTGCCTTTCTGAGAAGAGTACAAAAAGGGGATGTCTCTTCACTGCTCCCTCTTTGCTTGTCAACCATAAGACAATTGTACACTATAGACCATAACCCTACCAAGTATGGGCCGTCGTTTATAGTATATAGTACAATAGAATCACTCCTAGTTTGCCACGTGCAAAAGTGGTTTTGCCATGTATTTAATGCATGGGGTATAAACATGAATATTAGGTTTGTTCTTCAAACCAACCTTGGTTCATGCTTCTATACCCCAATCCTTTCTCTCTCTATCAAGGTTCACTTCTATCTATCTCTATTCTTGCTTTGTGCATAAGCAAATGCTTCGTGAAATACTTATGGATTGTTTGGATCATGACATAGTCTAGATCCGCTTCAACAAACAATCTACTTTAGTTCACACAAAAACTCCATAGGGGTTGTGAATTAAATTAAGTAAAAGAAACTGTGTTGATTGTATTCAACCCCCCTTCTACAATACAATTTACATAGTTGGCCATCGAAAGAGGACCAACAGTTTTTGAGCAGTTGTGTTGTGGCTGCTATGTTGTTTGTTTATTGGCATTGACTTGTTTTTGAAGTGTACTTGGTTGTATTGTTTGGGTTTTTGGTAATAATTTTGTCTGCTATTTCAAAAAATAAAGTAACAAATTAACAACCGGTCTGTAATTTTTGTAACATGTAAATATCATCATCTAATTTGCAATTTGAATTGTTTCCTACTAGTTTTCAAATTTTCACTCACAAGCATCAATAATATAATAAGGTTTCTAATTTTTCTAAGTTATAAATTAACATAAAAAGAATAGCACAATAACATTCATTTTGTTAAAGGAAAAAAGAAATAGAACAACAAGTAATAGAGAGAGAATGAATCTGTATTTCTCATTAATCATAAACCCTTTATATAGGGATGAATTACATGAAGATAACTAAGAGATATTGTAGTTCTAATCTAACTATGAATGTCTATCTCTATCTCTATCTAATCTCTATCATCACATCCTTTAGACGATGGCACATTTATCCTACAACACTCCCCCTTGTGCCGAGTCAAGGGAATGGTGGTGCACGATTGTTGCCTCGTTAAAACCTTACGCCAAAATAAAAACCCAGTGGGAAAAATAAAAATATGACGAAGGAAAGAGTACAACGCACCAGCTTCTTTGCAGTATAGACTCTTCCTTTAGTCTAATATTTTCTTTGATTCGTACGTTAATCATGAGAGTTAAGAAAGCAATATGGTATATACATTGTTGCCTCACTAAAACCTTACCCCAAGGAACAAAACCCAGTGGGAAAAATAAAACCTTGGGTGAAGGAAAGAGCACAACCTACCAATATCACATATGTAGTAGACTCCCTATTTTGTCTACTACTCCCCCTGATTTGTGCATTAATCAATAGAGGTATTAAAACATTAATATTTGAAGACTTTCAACATGTTCCCCACTTATGGTTTTGGATAATGATTTGGTAAAATATGTCACATTCTTCTGACATCTTACTTGATTTACTTGAATCTAGCGGAGAATTTGTTATAGTTGATAGTATAACCACTTAAGCAGAATATGCTTTGTTTATCACCCTTCATGCATCTTACTTTCATTTAATGATCCATGATGCATTAGTTCCATATATGCGGGTAGGGTATTGGTTTAACCCATAATATTAACTCCTCTAATATATGTAATGATAGTCCTTAATCATGTACACTATTGTAAAGTAATATTGTTAGAATGGTTCAAAGAGGTAGTTACATAAGGTTTGCTTAGTTTACTTTCAAACAATCAACATGTTCCCATTTGTAATTCCTTATCCAATATGAGAACCTTTATATGGGTTAAAGAAATAACTAATATCAACAAATAATTACTAGTGGACTATTACATTAGTCACTCATAGATAG
The DNA here is from genome assembly GCA_030169165.1 of Centaurea solstitialis. Classification (NCBI taxonomy): domain Eukaryota; kingdom Viridiplantae; phylum Streptophyta; class Magnoliopsida; order Asterales; family Asteraceae; genus Centaurea; species Centaurea solstitialis. The sequence continues at coordinate 25,641,376 of CM058046.1, forward strand.
GTATTGAAATTCCATTATCAACCTAACCCTCTTTCTTTAGGGAAATTATAGGCCCATGTCAATGGTTCCAAAATTTTAATTTGATATCATTCCAATGACATTGCGTAGGCGCTGAGCTAAATCTAGCTAACAAGTTCACTGGGAGATACGATCGAGTTTTATCTAAAGTACAATAATGCGCCTATTGTACTTAGGTACATAATTTCATCTTCGAACACCTCTTCATCATCTTCCTTTAGACGGAATAGATATTTCCTTACATCCAACATTTTGACCGACCATGGGAGTGCTAGTCACATGTGCTTTGTCCATATCAAATCGCCTGATCATTTTTAGAACATATGCACATAGGTGGATTAATATTCCACAAACTTGGTATCATAGCTCAAGTAGCTAGATAAAACCACGTTTTCCCAAGATCTTTCATCTCAAATTCAGATTTCAAGTAGCTTGTGGATTCTCTTATTTCATCAAGAGTGTCTATATATGTTCATACATCAACATATTAAGCCACCTTGAAAATCTGGAACTTGTTTTCTTAATATATACGCTAGGGCACGATTCATCATTCTGTAAAGAGAACGTTTCAACTTTATTGAAAACGCACCTTGTGGTTTAGAGTTACTTAATTTGGTCAATGTAATTCCATCAAGTACTTTGATATATGTCTTAATCTAGATCCCCATAGATATATATCAACCACATCAATGAGCTGCATTTTCCAATTCTTCGAAAACTACTATGCTAATTAATTAGCATCAATTCTAACTTTCATCACAAGAAAGTAATTATCGTGGTCAATCCAGGGCGTTGTGAGAAACCTTGCGCCAAAGGAGAGTCTTATACATTATGACTTAATTATTCTCATTACGCTTATCTGACAAATGATTTATCTATGTCCTACAGGCTTTACACTTGGTGGGTTAGCACTACCAAACAATACCTGTTCATTTTGTTAGGAATTATGTGCAGAGTTGACAAACCAAGTGATTATATATCCAATGTTACGAGACACTTGAGGGTCACACCTGTGAGGACCTATAAGTCGAACAAGTTAGATGAAACCCCGAAATGGAGAGTTAGGATTTATAATAGTGTATTATAAATCAATTGGGTAATTACAGTCAGAATTACCAAAGTTGGAGGATCATTAATTAATTAGGATATTATATATTTATTAGATAAATAAATATATAATAGTTAATTAATAAGTTTTTATATATATTAGATAAATACATATTTATAATTATCGTATGCAAATTCTTTTTCAGTTATTTAAAAAGGGAAATGATTTGAGATAATTATAATAAGGAAACTGTATTCCATACAAACTGTATTTTTCCTCCATATAAATAAGGCTTATGGGTTAAGGAAAAAAACTAAGCTTTAAGCAAAAATAAGTTTTTCAGTTTCCTCTCTCTCCCTCTCTCTCCATCGGCGCCGACCCCCCCCGGTTGGATTCCAGTTTTTGTTGTTCGGGTTTCATAAAAGTTCAACTAGAAGAACGTTCGTTGGTCGATCACCGGTGGACTATCATCAAGCAATCCAGGTAAATTGATCTAACCTAAACTATTAGGTTTAGAACTATAAACGATTGAAGATCAATAGGCTTTAATGGGTTTTTAGCTTTTATCGCTTCCGCATGATTAGATCAGAAACAGCGTGTTTCTGATCGCGTAGGTTTTATCAGTTTGATTAACCTATGAGATATATCAAACCAGCGAGGTTCGATAGATCTGAGAGAATCCTCGAGTCAGTTTGATCCGAGGATACCCACAAAAACCCAACAGTGGTATCAGAGCCATTGTTAAAATCGTTTTAGTCTTATCAGTTTATCTGTTTATGCGTGATCCGTTAAATATTATTGTTTCTTGCGTATCAAGTTTAAAAATCTGATTTTTATTAAGTTTATTTATTTTTAGATTTTTGTATTAAGTTGTTATCCGTACGAAAAACCCGAAAAAAACCACAACCGGATTGATGATTACTACGTTATCACATCACCACCGCACCACCAGCGTGGTGGTTGCGGCTGGCCACCGTGATCACCGGATCACACCGCGGCGGTGACCGGCTGATATCCAAGGCCACGCCACCAGTCAGGTGGTGGTGGTCAATCCTGTTGCCGCTAAGAGAACCGCCGGGCCACACCACCAGTTAGGTGGTGGTGGCCGAAGTCCTTCGGTGCCGTGAAACAACCTCAGCCACACCACCAGATGGGTGGTGGCGGGTGATCTCGATTACACGATAGGCGGTGGTGGCGGCGGCTATGGCCGAAGCCAATCACCGCACCACAGATGGTGGTGGCGGTATTATTAACCACCTAAGCCGATTACGACCAAAGCGGTGGCATCAATCGCCGACCGCACCACAAACGGTGGATGCGGCGACGGCTCTGTCACAATCAACCGCCACGCCACCAGATCGGTGGTGATCGGCGGCGATGGTGGCGAACGTTGTTTTCAAACCACACGACGGTGGTGTCAATTAACAATCAGGGCCGCCGGATGGCGGCGCCGGTTCGATCAAAAGACAACCACCACACCACCGTATGTGGTGGCGGTGGCATCGATAGTAATTGGTGGTGGAACGGTGGCCGAAGCCAACCGAACCACCTGACCGCGTCGCGCCATGGCCAGCGGTTCACGAATCGTATAGCGGCGGCGAGTGGTGTCGATCGGTAGTGGCAGTGGTGAACCGACCACCGTTGGCTGCCGAGCGGCCGCGCCAAACGGTGGCAAACGCCCAGCCAAACCACCAGCGAGGTGGTGGCGGCGTGTTCGCGACCACCAAGCCGAACCACCATCATGGTGGTGGCGGCGTTTTACAATAGCCACGGCCAGACCACCAGTCCGGTGGTGGCCAGCAGTCTCGAGACAAATTACGGTGGCGGCGGTGGCATTCTAGCTGCCGTCGTCATGGTGATTACGCAATAGCCGTTCGACGAACAAACCACCAGCGTGGTGATGGACGTTGATCGTTGATCATGGGTCAAACCTAGGGTTTTTCCGTTCTGGGCCATATTCCCTTATCAAGCCCAAAGCCCAGTTCTTTGGACCTAGCTATGGCCCAAGAGGGGTTTATCAGTTTTTGTTGTTTTATCCAAACTAATCTTTTAGGGAAATTAAAATTTTATCTGTTTTTCGAATGAGCCAGTATTTTATAATTGGGTCGATAAAACCCATTTGAAATAATTTTTGGGTAAAGGTTAATTTTTGGGTAAAATGGTTTTAGTTTAGTAAAATAGGATTTATTGTTTATAAACCTCAGTTTTACGTAAAAACCATTTTTCAGTCTAAAGTTTTTGGATTCGTAAGACAGTTTTGTTTTTCGAATCGGTTGTAAAACCAGGTTTTGCAATAATTAAGACAAGATAATTTTAACGGATCCAGGTTTATTTTTCGTAATTATAATATTGCTTTTGTTGCATATATATACATAATTGCGTAATTGCTTGAGCACTATATATGGATTTCAGTTTGATTTTACATATATTTATACATTATAGTATTTGCCAACCTAGACCCTTGACATGAACATGGGGAGGCCTGCGTGTCATTTACAACCCCTTATGTAATAATGACCTTAGGATAGAAAATTTTTCTTTCTTCTTTCGGGATGACGAGGCCAGTGGGAGCTACTAAAATTCTTCATCCTACCGGAGCTACTAACAAAACATGGCGAGGCCAGTGGGAGCTACGCGAGTTTTGAAGCGTTTGGTGGAATAGGCCATTATTGGTCCCTAGGAAACGTTGGCAAAAACTATAATTGGCTACTATGTGATTGATTGTTTTTAGTTGCATGGTTGATTGATTATTTGTGATATCTTGCATGATTAGTAGTTTTAAATAAAATTGTTAATTTAAAACTAGGTTGCATCACAAAAGTGTATATAGGTTTTAACAGTTTCTTTAAACTTTTCAAAACAATAGTTTTTGTTTTAAGACCTATAGATGATTGTTTTATATAAAAGGCAAGTTGACAAAAACAGTTAGTTTTAATCAACTAGGTGTGCTGTTAAAACAGTTAGTTTTAATTAGCAAGTATTTTAGAACAGTTGGTTTTAAAATTACGTGTATGTTTGAAACAGTTAGTTTAAAACATAAGTAGCCTTTATAACAATCAGTTTTTCAAAAAACCTGGAAGTAAAGTTTTTCAAAACCCCGAAAATCATAGATCAGTAGTGCAACCCATCTAGGGGCACCTTCGGCGTAAAGTACATAGGCATTGTAAGTGATCACACATTCAACGTCTGTGTTCAAACTGAAGCTGAAGGGGTTACATAACTCTGCGAATTATCTCCGGGTGGTACCGGCCAGAGTATAGTAATCAGGTCCCCAAAATGGTGAGATCTGTTTTGGTACTATAATGTTCACCGGGTGGTACCGGGCCAAAAAGCACTTAGAGGGACTAAAACATGCACAGGTGGTTGCCATGGTCCCGAAAAGATCTAGGAGTCATGTCAGCTAGACATGATTGGTAAAAGTCCTTACCTACCGAAATAAATACGGGTCTGGTGGAGCAAGAACATTACGCACATCAGGACGTATGAAATAAGGATCCTAGTCCAATAAATTGATCATTTAAGGGTTTATTGATATTTTATTGGAAATTAGTCTATTTACAGTTGCTAAAACCAAAAGTTTTATTTTGTGTAGATGACAAGCACTGTTACCAGCACTAACAATCTTTCCCTCCGCTCTATCCTAGAAAAGGATAAACTGACCGGCTCTAACTTTCTCGACTGGGAGCGCAATCTGATGATTGTGCTCAGACATGAGAGAAAATGGTATGTGCTAGAAGAGCCACTTGGGGAGGCACCTCCGGCAAATGCTCCGGCTGCTGCCAGAAATGCCCACAAGAAGCACTCAGATGATCTCCTTGATGTCGCCTGTCTGATGCTAGCAACTATGAGCCCAGATCTGCAAACAGGGCTCATAAATACAAATGCTTACGACATGATCCGCCAGCTGAGGGACATGTTTCAGACTCAGGCTCGTACAGAACGCTATGATGCCACCAAAGCATTCAATGAGTGCAAGATGGTAAAAGGGACATCAGTAAGTGACCATGTCATGAAAATGAAACGGCACTTAGATCATCTGGAGAGGCTAGGTCATCCTGTTCCGTTGCAGCTAGCAACAGACACCATACTCAATTCACTGTCAGAAGACTACAGGCCCTTCGTAGTCAATTACAATATGAATAACATGGAGAAAACAATAGCAGAATTGCACTCCATGCTAAAGACAGCTGAACTGAATATGGGGAACAAGAACAAGACTAAGGATGTCTTGATGGTGAAAGACGGAGGGGTGAAAAAGAAGAATGGGCAAGCTAGCACCAGTAAAGGAAAAGGACCAGTCCAGGCCATCCAGAGTGCACCCAAGAAAGGCAAGGGCAAGGGCAAGGGCAAGAAGGTTAAGCCAAACAAAGCTAGGACCGAGAATCGCTGCTTCATATGCAATGAGATCGGTCATTGGAGGCAAAACTGCCCTAAGCGTCATGAAGCAGGTATGTAAACCTCAGAAAATTTATGATTGCTTTGACTTGTCACTTCTTACTTGTTGATTTACAAGTATACTGATACCTAGAGCAAATGATTATTGCAGGAGGTCAGAAGTGAAATGCCCAGAGGTTGCTGAGGATCAGAGTACAAGATGATTTAAGTCAAGACATTTTGAATTTATAATTTTAAAACAGTTGTTTTTGGGGATATATGTTTTAAACAATGTTTGAATAATTATATTTTATAATTTGATATTTTTATTTTCAAAAGTTATTGTCTTGACATAGAAATATCTGATTATGCCTGATATTCTTAAATCTGTATGATCCTAGTTGATGCCTGTTATAATTACTTTAATGAAATTGAAGTAATTTGTATAAAAACTAACAAAAACACAAAGATTCTATAGGAATGTGTTTTGAGAATAAAACATTTATGAATGATAGTTTTGTGATCAAAAGGGAGAATTTAGGATATTAACTCAGATAGCGTTAATAACAGTATTTATAAAACTGGAAAGATTCCAAGTTCTGGAATTAGGATTTGAACAAATCCAGTTAAGTTTTATAAAAGGAAATTCTCAGTATTAAGTAATCAAGTTTGATCAAGTTTTATTGTTCAAATGTTTTAAAAGGAGAATTTAGGATATTAACTCAGATGACATTAATAACAGTATTTATGAAACTAGAAAGATTCCAAGATCTGGAATTAGGATTTGACCAAATCCAGTTAAGTTTCATAAAGGGAAATTCTCAAGGTTCATTACTTGAAATTAGGATTGACTAATCAAAGTTTTGACAAAGTCAATAGTAAAATTTTGAGTAATAGTTAGTTTTTATAAGCAAGTGGGAGCCCAATTTATTCTCTATCTAGTCTGAGATAAAAGAATAAAAGATGCAATTATTAATGTATCTCGGAATTCATAATCCAGGTAGGATAAGAATTCATAAGATATAATTTACCCTTTTAGTCAAAAGGATAAAAGTTTCAAGACCCATGAAACAAAGGTCGTGACTGACTTTAAAATCAATAATTAAAGTGTTGGATTAAAATATAGAATTCCAGTAGATTTGCCAGTATTGCAAATGGAATCAGATTTCAGGTAGAAATCATTCATCTACACAGCAACTAAGGAAAGTTGCAGTCTTACATATTCAGGAACTGGAAGTTAGTCCAGGTCTCCAAGTTCATAGAATATGATAAAAGTCTAGTTATTGTTTTTATAAGGTGTTTGCAAAACAATAATTAGCAGATACAAGTAGATCCTATAAACAGACTTGTATTTTTGGTTATCACTTTGATTAAAATGGTAAACTTTAATCAAAGAGTTTAAACTGAAGATAGGTGATACTTCATTTTAGACCAATATTTAACAAACGTTAAATAGACATTATGAAAGTTATTAAAGAAAAGACATTCAATCTTGTTATTATTACAGCGTGTAATATGGACTATACAAGATTGATTTGTTTATCACTTTCACATTTTGCATGTTTTAATTAATCCAGGAATGAAACTAGTTTCCAGTTTTCATTCAAAATCTGTCCGTGACAACTTATCAATGTGGGAGCATGATAAGGTGTTAAAGTCATTGTGAACTTTTAGGTAGTTATGATCAGTTGCTGAATAACAGCTACAAGTGTTGTAGACTAAAAGTTGCACAGATATTTGATAGAGTAGCAAATATCGGACGTGATCCGCGGTTGAGATTACTTCTTGGAATAAAGTCATAAGTGAATCTCACAGTGGTTGTCCCTATCACCTGAGGTATCTGATTTGATATCATGAGGACTACTGGATTCTTAGTGCACTCAACCGCTACGCCGTAACAGGGTGGCTATAAAGGGTGTAACTAAATTCAGCGGAAGCCGTGGTGTCAAAGGCAGATATGCAAGATGGGATTTGCACCTCTTCTCAGAAGAGAGATATTTCTGGGCCCATCTTGACTGATTAAGTATACTGATGAAGTGCATGGCCATGCCCAAACGAACTGATTAGTTCTTTGTCGTTTACCTATCAGTGAAAGTCAGATAATCAAGAAAACAGAATCTTGAGTATTTAGAGTTGACACTTTCCAAGCTCATACTCACAGATGAAATATCGCGATGCAAAGGGAAAAGCCAAGATATACCCAATCAATGAACAGTAGTTTCATAGATACCAATTCCTCACGGAATGTTTATATCACCAGTCTGGGTATAAGAGTTCTTGTAACCTGGTCATCCTAAGTGCCTGTTTAGGGGCCTCCTTAGGTCTGTATAGTCAAAGGTGGTATTGCCAACTTGCACAAGTGGAGTCTGTTAGGAATTATGTGCAGAGTTGACAAACAAAGTGATTATATATCCAATGTTACGAGACACTTGAGGGTCACACCTGTGAGGACCTATAAGTCGAACAAGTTAGATGAAACCCCGAAATGGAGAGTTAGGATTTATAATAGTGTATTATAAATCAATTGGGTAATTACAGTCAGAATTACCAAAGTTGGAGGATCATTAATTAATTAGGATATTATATATTTATTAGATAAATAAATATATAATAGTTAATTAATAAGTTTTTATATATATTAGATAAATACATATTTATAATTATCGTATGCAAATTCTTTTCCAGTTATTTAAAAAGGGAAATGATTTGAGATAATTATAATAAGGAAACTGTATTCCATACAAACTGTATTTTTCCTCCATATAAATAAAGCTTATGGGTTAAGGAAAAAAAACTAAGCTTTAAGCAAAAATCAGTTTTTCAGTTTCCTCTCTCTCCCTCTCTCTCCATCGGCGCCGACCCCCCCGGTTGGATTCCAGTTTTTGTTGTTCGGGTTTCATAAAAGTTCAACTAGAAGAACGTTCGTTGGTCGATCACCGGTGGACTATCATCAAGCAATCCAGGTAAATTGATCTAACCTAAACTATTAGGTTTAGAACTATAAACGATTGAAGATCAATAGGCTTTAATGGGTTTTTAGCTTTTATCGCTTCCGCATGATTAGATCAGAAACAGCGTGTTTCTGATCGCGTAGGTTTTATCAGTTTGATTAACCTATGAGATTTATCAAACCAGCGAGGTTCGATAGATCTGAGAGAATCCTCGAGTCAGTTTGATCCGAGGATACCTACAAAAACCCAACAGTGGTATCAGAGCCATTGTTAAAATCGTTTTAGTCTTATCAGTTTATCTGTTTATGCGTGATCCGTTAAATATTATTGTTTCTTGCGTATCAAGTTTAAAAATCTGATTTTTATTAAGTTTATTTATTTTTAGATTTTTGTATTAAGTTGTTATCCGTACGAAAAACCCGAAAAAAACCACAACCGGATTGATGATGACTACGTTATCACATCACCACCGCGCCACCAGCGTGGTGGTTGCGGCTGGCCACCGTGATCACCGGATCACACCGCGGCGATGACCAGCTGATATCCAAGGCCACGCCACCAGTCAGGTGGTGATGGTCAATCCTGTTGCCGCTAAGAGAACCGCCGGGCCACACCACCAGTTAGGTGGTGGTGGCCGAAGTCCTTCGGTGCCGTGAAACAACCTCAGCCACACCACCAGATGGGTGGTGGCGGGTGATCTCGATTACACGATAGGCGGTGGTGGCGGCGGCTATGGCCGAAGCCAATCACCGCACCACAGATGGTGGTGGCGGTATTATTAACCACCTAAGCCGATTACGACCAAAGCGGTGGCATCAATCGCCGACCGCACCACAAACGGTGGATGCGGCGACGGCTCTGTCACAATCAACCGCCATGCCTCCAGTAATGATTCATGGACATAGTTTATGATCAGAGATAATCTCATAAAAGGTTGATGATAAATATTGATTATGCCTTACTCTTCTCTTCCATTAGATGAGTATTTATCGAACCAAGTAGCTTCCCCCATTTCCTTTTGGGAGCTACGGCCTCAACCACACCTCCACCATGTGTGATTGCAACACTCTTTCCAGCGGCATTGTGCCCTTGTTTAGGGACTTTTTGACTTTACGGGTATATTTGCAGCTTGTATATATATATATATATTATATTGTCACTTCTTGTATAACATTAAACGTATCAGGTATCGAGTCTGATTCGTTTGACTTCAACTTTACATTGTGAAGTTTGAGGATCAAAATAACATGGAAATGTTCCATGACAGTTCCCGTCGTTCCTTTGGAAAATACTTTTTCCTATCTCCCCCTAACGACGGGAAGACTTTCATCAAAGTGACAACCCGCAAATCATGCGTTATAAGAATTACCCGTCAAAGGTTTTAAATAGCGGATAATTGTTGGAGATTCATAACCAACATATCGACTTTATCATTTTTTATGACCCATTTTGATGCGCTGGTGGGGCGCAATTGGCACATATACTGCACAACCAAACATGCATAAATGTAAAAGATCAAGCTTATATCCAGTTACCAACTGGTATGCTGATATTGGTTGGCTAGTAGGGGGTCTAAAAACAAATTAGTAAAGTTGCATGTAATCTTGCATAACCCATGTAGATGTTTGTATATTGGTGCGCATAACCATTGATGTAGTTATCATCTACGTTCTTTTGATGACAACTTCTACTACTCTATGAGACCATTTTACATCTACTCGTAGGTTATATGATAATATGCATTGATCTCAGTATATATATATATACATATACATATATATGTATGCAATAACCATCAAGTCCTTTTGATGTAAATTCTCTAGCATTCTAAGTCATGTAAACTTAATGAGATAATAGGGTGGTGAGCCCTTAAACATATTTCAGAGGTAGGAGTGCAACATTTCATGTGGACAATAATACGACATGCGTCCATCGTGTCGAAACCAGAACCATAAAATACTTTAATGGCTCGCTTTCTGGTTGTTTATGTCCATAAATACAACCTTGTATTCGTTGTAAGAATGAAATATTTATATATTGTATCATTATCTTTAGGATGGTCTCATTCCTGTCTTAGCTAAGGATTAGGTATATATAAGTTATAGGTATTCAAGATGGCATATTATGATAGTGGTGTTGCTTCTTGTGCTGCAGAAGTCAACAATTGCAATTCGGTTAATTGTTTCATTTTGCCTTTCAATCGAATAATGTGTCTATGTGTATTTTCAATACATGGATCTCTATGTCATGACCATGGTGCCCACATGGTTATGTCAAAATATGTATGTATCATTGTCCCAAAGTTTTTTACGGTGACAAAGTATAATTTAATAACTTAGAGAATCCACTAATTTGACACATTAATTTCACTAATGCATATTTCTTTCATATCATTAGAGTTTATGTATATATACCTATTTCCATTTGTATAATTTCCAATTGATACAAGGTTCTTATTAATATGATAGTTCATCGTCTAAGTATTATGTTGGGGGAAATTAATATTAATCTATTACTTTAGATTATGTGGGAGGTCCCACGAACTTAAATTCTCCTCGATACATTCCTACATGGAACGGAGAATATTGGAGTTTTGTATTTGTTTAGATGTATTTCTTTACATCTATGATGGTGAGAAATTCTGGTGTATATACATATAAATACAACTACTTTAATACATCAAATAAAAATTTCAAATAATCTAATATTCAATCAAAAGAATGATCTAGATCATAAGAGATGTTTTAAGCTAGTATTTAGTGTAAGCATACATGTATCCATGTTAAAATTTAAAATGTCCATTATCACCTGAGACAATAGGTGTATATTTGCTCTAGGTATTGAAAAATCTTTTATGACTCTTACCCTAACCCCGACCCTTCGAGGATTTCATCCACATGGCTCGTAAATGTCACATCTGTGAAATTGTTTTTAACTCACAATCCTTTGGAGTTGTTTCTACCTCTAACGCTTTCATTTTTGCTCCCGATAAATTACTTTATCTCGAGATATTTAAATTTATTTCCCCAAAGAAAACATTGTTATATCCTCAACCACTTGCATTAGGTTATTGATTTTATCTAGAGGTTATATTTCAGCTTATACGGGTACATTAGTATTGTTTGCTGATATATATAAAAGACGAGAATTATGTTATGAATCATGTCATCTTCTGTGAGTTCCTTGCCACGAAGATTGAGATGTATTTAAGACACAACATTTCTTTGTGAAAATCATATACCTCTTGTAATCGAGTAAGCGGGTTTCATTTCGTTATACGATTCATTGGGGAACTATATATTCGTTAATACTATTTATTCAACTTTTCAGGCATCCTACATTTCTTTGGGTGCTTCTAGTTGAATGTATTCCCTATGAAAGCTAAGACCGATATTCAGTCTCAAGACATGATGGTAATTGCTTGTACCTTTTCATGAGGATAGTTTTTAGGGTCAATATGGAATTAAAGGGTTTTGAGTATATTTGTATACATTTCCAACAAATAGTCTTTACATTGGATATTCATATTTGTACTCAAGTTCTTTTGAGTGTAGGACATCAAATAACGGGTAGGTTATTTCAACCATTTACATAAATAATAGCTAAGGTATTGTAATTTATGAAGACAAGCTATATGGTGCTCATGAAATTCCGTTATCAAGGTATTATATGATTTAAGAATTGGTATTTTCAAACGTTCATTTTGTTGAAAATGTCATTTTAGTATTTCAATATTTATAAGTAAATCGCAAAAACACTTTTGGACTTCCAGGTAAGTAGGGGAATCACGTGGATTGCTTGAGTCCCTACAACCCTTAGGCTATTTACACCCGTTTGACAAAATCCATTAGATATCTTGCAATCACTTTGATTATGAAATACGTTAATCACATTAATAGTTTTGTGGATTTTGGCATGAGGCCAAATGGTAAGATTAAATATTAATACCGTGGTGGCATTTTTAGGAGGACTTCTGGCGAGAAGCCAAAAAGATATGCGTTTGGCTTGTAAAACCAATTTTATTATTTTGATACCTTAATGGTATATTGAGAGATTTTGTCATGAGACAAATAAATATAGATTTTGACAAAAAGTCAAATTTAAGTTTTTGATATCTTAATAGGGATTTTGGAACTTTAGTAAAAGACCAAAATATATGGATGTCGGAATTGTAAATCCCAAAAATTATGAAATTATAAGTAGGAACTTATAATTGAAGTAAACATTTAGATAAGATAAACATCTAATATTATATAGAGTAGAGAAATCTAAACAATATCCGTGATTAAATTACTAAAGGTTTTAATATCAAATAAAAACCACTATAAACAAATATGATATCGAAAGTTTAACTTTCAAATATTTACTTATAAGATTGAAAATTATGAATAGGAATTCATAATAAAATAAATATTTGATAAAACAAGCAATTATATAAGATAACCATTTAAATATTTTGGGATAAAATCAATCAAAGAGCACGTAATATAACTAAATAAAACTTTAACCAAATTAAGTAGTTCAAATAACTAAATTAACTGACCAATTAAATAATAATAATAACAATTAATCAATATATGAATATTGTGCAGTAGATGGGCTCTGAATATAAAGAAGCCTAATCTCTAAATCAAAACAAAATGGTTATACTAAATTAAATGAAATTAGATGGACCAATATAAAAATAAGTAACGATTCATTATGTGGATTACGCTAATTTTTTTTTAATATATTCAGTGAAATAAAACTAATGAACTACGTCAAGAAAAGTCAAAATTAGCTTATGTATAAGTAATAAATTAAATACACTTAATAAATAAACCAATATATGTCAATTAGCCTTTTTTCTTTAAAAAAAACTAAAAAAAAAAATTATAATGCATGAATTACTTCAACTAAAATAATAGATGTTTATTAAATAAAAATCAATTAAGCAATCAGGTAAAACAAAAGTTAATTTGATTAAAAAAACACTAACACAAAAGGGGTAAATTAAGTTATAGGGAGTTTCCAACTTTCAAAATATTCAACCAATTCAATTCTTTTTTTTTTAATTAACAAAAAATAGTTAAAGCAGTGAGTAATAACACAAAAGTCATAACTAAAAACCTTATGCAAATTCTGATAATTATCTTTTCATTTAGATATATGATTTGATTATAATATTTCTTCAAGTTCTGTTGATACCAACAGTAAACATCTAACAAATATTATATGAATCAGATTATAAACGATATTTTAACTTCTAACATAATCTAAAAACACTCGCATATTAAAAGAATATATAAAACTTACTTAATTGGGTTGAAGTAGCGGGAACTCAAGAAGCAATCCGGAAAAAGAACTTACTTGAACTTGTAATCAACATGACAAGAGAACGCATGTAGGCAACGAGCAACGAGCAACGAACGAACCAACTATTCAACAATTCTGAGCTTACGTGCTGATAACGTGTTAAAGAAAAAAAGAAATAGAACAACAAGTAATAGAGAGAGAATGAATCTGTATTTCTCATTAATCATAAACCCTTTATATAGGGATGAATTACATGAAGATAACTAAGAGATATTGTAGTTCTAATCTAACTATGAATGTCTATCTCTATCTCTATCTAATCTCTATCATCACATCCTTTAGATGATAACACATTTATCCTACAACACATTTTTATTATTATGTTATATATAATTCGCGATTCAATCTTGATTAATAGTTCAGTAATTTATGTGTCTTTTTACCAATCATTGGGGTGTGATGCGAATTGTGATAAAAAAAGGGTTGGGAAATATAGATGATAGACTAGACGGATCCTTGAAGATCCATTGATTCAATTTGGCACCCATTATTCAAACCCTTTCTAGAAAACAAAATATTTATTTTGTGTGAAATGCTTGCAATTTATTTTTTTCATCAATATTTCTAAAATATAATTTGGTAAATCTAAACAAAGAAAATATTATTTAAACTTAGTTATGTATTTGTTATCTTGTTATTAATAACATAGGTAGTAGAAAGAATTATAGAAAATATCAATTATATAATCGAGCAAATTCTTGCTTATTCAATAAAATAATCTATTCTATATGTAATTTTGAAATAAGTATTGGCTGCTATTTTGAAGAGTTTTTTCTGTCACAACAGTTAATTGGGAAAATGTTCTCTAAGTCACTTCTCTAAGTAAGCATGATAAAGTGTGAAAATCTTATCCAATAAGTGATATGATATTCATTGTGAACTTTATCAAGTAAGTGAGGGTGATGACTTTTATCAGGTAAGATACTCAATTCTAATCAACCTCATATCGGTTAAGATTGTTGGTCATTGCCATACTCAATCAGCTAAATAAGTTATTTTATAAAAGATTACCTAATCAACAATTGATAACCTATCCAATTAAACAATTTTGCAATGTTACACAATATTCAATTGGGTTCTCGCACTGTTCCCCATGAGAGATCTTATCGGGTCTCCCCATTACCCTCTACAGCTTACCTTGAACCACGTCCCGTTCCTCGTTATTGCCATGTGTAAAGTTTTTGAAAATAAACCTCAATGAGAGGAGACATGTGTATTGATCAATATATAAAGTAAAAATACAATCACTTCCTAAAATACAAGATATAAACAATTCCCTAAAATACATGATATACACAATCAATTCCTATTAACTATGATTCTGTAGAATTATTTCCATTACCCCCCCCCCCCCCCCCCGCAAGCGAAGAGGGGGAAGGACCAACACGGAGCTTGGACCGGAATTCTTCAAACAGTGGACGAGGAAGACTCTTTGTGAAGATGTCAGCCAACTGTAGATGCGTAGAGACATATTTGGTGTGAAGCTTGCCAGATAAAACCAACTCTCGAACAAAATGGTAATCGATGTCAATGTGCTTGGCTCGCTTATGAGAGATCGGGTTTTGACTTAAGAACAGGGCACTGCGATTATCACATAAGAGAGTGGGACGACCCGAAGATAAAACATGAAGTTCCCGAAGCAAATGAGTGATCCAGACGATCTCAGCAGCGGTATTTGCCATTGCCCTGTATTCAGACTCACAACTCGAGCGAGACACGGTTGGCTGTTTCTTGGCACTCCATGATACAAGATTTCCACCAAGAAAGATGGAGTAGCCATATGTCGACCGTCGTGTTTCAATACAACGAGCCCAATCGGCATCAGAATAGCCCAAAATTGTTGGCGATGTAGCATGTAAAAATGAGAGGCCATAAGATATGGTGCCTTTAACATAACGAAGAATTCGTTTTACCGCCTGAAAGTGATCCTGCATTGGAGCATGTAGAAACTGGCTGACCTGATTAACCGCATATGACAGATCAGGCCGGGTAATAGTGAGGTATTGAAGGGCTCCCACTAGAGATCTATAGAGAGTTGGATCCGAGAATGGAGTGCCATGACTCGTAAAATAAGCGGAAGTGGAGAGAGGCGTGGAAGCTGGTTTAGCATCTAGCAAGTGAGCACGGGCAAGAATGTCATGAGCATACTTCGATTGGCTTAGAAAAATTCTCGAGTCATGATAGGATACTTCAAGACCAAGAAAATAATTTAGTTTTCCAAGATCGGTAATCAGAAACTCTTTATTTAGACGAGTGATGAAGTCTCGAATAAGAGTCACATTGTTCCCCGTTATAATGATATCGTCGACGTACACCAATAAATAAAGAACGTTAGAGCCCTTTTTGAAGACAAACAAAGATGTGTCGGCACGACTACAAGTAAAATCGATGCTGATAAGAAACGAACTTAAACGGTGAAACCAGGCCCGATGTGCCTGTTTTAGCCCATAAAGAGCTTTCTTTAGGCGACAAACATGAGTTGGGAACCGGGAGTTAACAAACCCTGGTGGTTGCTCCATGTAAACAGTGTCGGATAGATTTCCATTTAAGAACGCATTTTTTACATCGAGTTGATGAAGGGGCCACTTGTTTAGCACAGCGAGGGAAAGAATAATCCGAACCGTAGAGGCCTTGACAACCGGACTAAAGGTAGCAGAATAATCTAGACCCGGGACTTGAGTAAAGCCTTGAGCAACCAGACGTGCCTTATATTTGTCAATGGTACCATCAACATGGAATTTTGTACGAAAGACCCACTTTGAGCCGACAACATTGGATCGACTGGGACGAGGTACCAGATCCCAAGTAGCATTAAGTTTCAATGCATTCATTTCATCACACATTGCGGCAAACCACTTTGGATCCTTAGCAGCGGTTTTGAAACCTTTCGGCTCCTTAGAAGCAAACAAAGCTTGATGTAGAGCCGAAGAAGACACATGCGATAAATCTGCAACATGACGTGGTTTAAAAGTACCAACCTTGGATCGAGTTATCATAGAATGACCTGATGAGGAGGTAGCAGCAGGTATCAACGTTGAGGGCTGAATATTGTGCATCGTAGATGGTGGCGAAATAATAGGAGACGCATCAGGTGGTGCAACATGCGTAGGTGGAGGGTCGGTGCAGAGGTCGCATGGAGCAGTAGGGGCTGGCGATGGAACCGTAGAAGGAGATACCGGGTCGGGTTGAGATACAGGCACTGAATAGTCATCACCGTAAGTGGATAACAACAGATTAGCTGAAGAGGACTGGTGATCCACAAAGGGGAACGAAGTCTCGTTAAATTGAGCGTGACGAGTGAGATAAATACGCCCAGTGGTCAAATCAAGACACCGGTAACCCTTATATTGAGTGCTATAACCAATAAAAACACAAGGAGCACTTCTTGGAGCGAGTTTATGAGAGGAGTAATCCCGAAGATACGGGAAAACGCAGCTGCCAAACACACGAAAGTTTCCATAATTCGGCTTTGAAGAGAACAATAATTCATATGGAGACTTTTTGGCAAGCAACTTTGTTGGTAGTCGATTGATGATGTAAGCAACAGAGCTAAAAGCATGAGCCCAAAGAGTAGCCGGAACATGGGCATTGAACATCATAGCTAAACTAGTTTCGGTAATATGACGATGCTTTCGTTCGGCCTGACCGTTTTGCTGAGGTGTATAAGGACAAGATAACTGATGATGTGTGCCATTTTTGGACAATAGAGTGCGAACTCGATCATTAGTAAATTCTGTCCCACCATCAGATTGAAAGATTTTAACTTTGCATGAGAACTGAGTTTGAACGAGGGCAACAAATGTTTCAAGAATACTATAAAAGTCTGATTTTGCCTTCAAGGGGTTAAACTAAGTAAACCTTGAATAATCGTCAACAAAGATAGCATAATAACGAAAACCATCCATAGACAAAACAGGAGAAGGTCCCCACAAATCACAATGAACTAAATCCAAGACATGTAAAGAACGTTTTGAATTAAGATCAAAAGACAAACGTTTGCTCTTTGATAATTGACAAGAAGAACATATGCTAGGGTTTGGTAAAACAGATGTAATAGACAAACAACCCAACTTATTTAAAACTGAAATGATATCATAAGACACGTGACCCAATCGACTATGCCATAGTTCAAACGAAGCTTGAAGACGCCTGGAGGAAAGGTTGGCCAAAAAAGCTTGTTGACCTCGCTCTAAAACATATAAGCCGTTTTTACATCTTCCTTGTGCTAGAGTCTCCTTGGAATGGCGGTGCTGAATGAGAAAATAGGGTCAGAAAACAAAACATCAACTGGATTATCGTGTGTAAGCTTACTGACAGAGAGAAGGCTCTTGGTAAGTTTAGGAACCACAAGAACATCAAGCAAAGAGACATTAGGAGATATGCAAGATGTGCCAACATGAGAAATAGAAGCACTATTTCCATCAGCAAAAGAAACAAATTCATTACCGAAATAAGGAGCAGTAGCATTTAAAGTAGCAGAAGTCGGTGTCATATGTGCTGAGGCGCCGGTGTCAACATACCAATCGGGAGAAGAATCTGAAATATGACACTGTGCTTGGAAGGCGTCTGCGAGATTAGCATCAAGGGCAGGAGGGCGGCGAGTGAAAGTGTGTAGGTCAGGACATTGGCTTGCATAGTGTCCCTCTTTCCGACACAGTTGGCAATGAGGAGGGCGTCTAGTACCACGACCCCTGCCTCGATAAGAGCCATCACGAGAGGAGCGACCACGACCACGTAAAGAAGAAGAAGCAATCAAACCACGAGAAGGGGCAACATTAAAGGCAACCGGAGCAACCGTGGAATCGTTGACAGATTGAATAAACATTTCGTGACTCTCGGCTTGAGAGACGAGATCACGAAACTTAGGTCGTGGAGTGATCAGTCGTTGGGTCGTGGAGAAAGTTTCAAAAGACGATCCGAGACCACAAAGAAACCAGTGGGATTTGTCGTCATTACTGAGGGGGTGACCGATAGCATTAAGTTGGTCACATATGCTCTTAAATTTTTGAGCAAAGTCAGCGACATTTGAGGAACCCTTTTTGAGATGGCGAAGAGAATCCCGAAGGGTGTGCGTGCGTTCAAGAGAGTCATGACGATAGGTGGCCTCGAGAGCAGACCATACGGCATGGGAAGTGGTGTGGCCAAGGGTCTCGGCCATGGCTTCTTCAGATAGAGAGGCTTGAATCAGAATGAGGGCACGTTGATCAGCAGCAACCCATGAAGAAAAGGCAGGATTTGGCGAAGAGGTCGTACCGGTAACAATGGTGGGTGGCAGAGCAGGGATAGAGCCATCAACATAGCCCGTAAGTTGCTGATAGGCAAGGAGAGGAAGCATTTGTTTGTGCCATAGAAGATAATTGGTGGATGAAAGTTTTATTGTAAGCATATGAAGAATGGTTGAAAGAGGAAGAGGGGAATCAATGGCATCTTTGGGATTGCCAGCCATGATGAAGCAGGAGAGAAAAGAGATGGCCAGGAAACTAGGCTGATACCATGTAAAGTTTTTGAAAATAAACCTCAATGAGAGGAGACATGTGTATTGATCAATATATAAAGTAAAAATACAATCACTTCCTAAAATACAAGATATAAACAATTCCCTAAAATACATGATATACACAATCAATTCCTATTAACTATGATTCTGTAGAATTATTTCCATTACCATGAAACCCGAAATTGTTAGGTAATGATTATCAGAATCTAAACTTGTTCCCCGTTTTTACCCCTAAATCCTAATGTGTAATTGTAATTGTGTAACTAAAAGAAATGACATCGTATGTAATTATATATATATATATATATATATAATATATTATATAATATCGGGGCGAGGTGGGGAGGCACATGGTCACCCCAATCACTACTTCGAAAAATCCCCATTAAAGCCCGATCCCCGCCCCATAACCTGATAATGCCTGCCCCGCCCCGTACGGTTAAGATCGGGTTTCGGGTTTTAGGTTTTCTTGTCATCTGTAACCACATCTGAATAAGTTAATAAGTTAAAAAAAAAGAAACTTATCAAAACATTTTGTTCCCATTCATAAGCTAAAAGCTTTTTATCATAGATATTGTTTTGGTAAAAAATTACACAATTTAATATCGTAAGATGTTGTGAGGCGAATCCGTCGAGAGAAAGAAATCTAATTCGATAAAACGTGCGATAAAATAAATTAAAAGACAAGACAGTTGATGACGCAGGAAAAACCTCGAGGTCGAGGAAAAAACCTGCGGCCGACTAAAAGGGTATAGTCGACGTTGCACTAAGTATCACCAATAAGGGGTGATGTCCTCGAGAATTACAGTGTGTATCGTACGATTACAATGAAACAGATCGTAAAATACAAAGAATAATGTAGGAATTCGCCGAGAATGTTTTTCGGTTCCAAAGTAATCAGATGTCTTCAAATGATGTCTTTGACCTCCTTTTATAGCTGACAAGAATGTAACAATCATCCCATAATTGTGCCTTTAATGCAACGGCTATAACGGTAGCTAGATTCTCGTTCGTAACGGTCGAGCTTTTATGGAGATCGTATCCTGGTCTTTATCGGTTACTTGATCTTCGATATCTGTTACAAAGAATTATACTTAAGATTTATTTAACCGTTAGTATAATATCGTATGTTTTCAGGTCATCTCGTACGATATCTTGTATAAAGATCGTTCGATGATTTAACTACTATCGTTCGAGGGTACACGTATCTCATCTCAGGACCTTATCTTAATACAGGTTTATCATCCTGAAAGATATCTTATGATTTTAAGTCGGTCGTCGTGTATCGTGCGATCGTAAATTTTCACCCAAACAGTTTGCCCCCGAGATTTAGAAAAATTTATTCTAAATATTTCTGAATCTCTTATCTGCAAAATCAATCGTTAGCTCTAAATAACCAGTCGTTAATGAACTAATTTCGTTTAAATTGAACGAATATGGAACGGTTTCGATGACGTCGTTATGATGACGTGGTTATGACAGTTGTCGTCGTAACGTCTTTAATTGGACGCGTGTTGAAACGCGATTGGACCTGCATTACTTGGAGAGAAATTTAGTTACCATATAATAAACGATTTCAATTTGAATTAGATACAAATCTTCCAAATTGTTTGCGCAATCTATCCCAAAATCAATCCTTTATTTTCGGCAAGGATTTAGTCGATTTTCAATATAAGGTATTTTCTTCTCTCTGATTTTCATGCGTTTAAAGATTAAGGCTGATAAGAACCCTAGGAATTTCGATTTACTCCGTTTCGTTCGTCTTAGAAATAGCTTAAGTCGTTTAGAGTTTTTCGAATCTATGGAGGTTAGGAGTGCTATTAAGGATTCTGTAGAGGTTTTAGCCCTTAGAAGGTTATCTGGGATGCCTGATAGTGCTATCTTAGAGGTTGCGGGTGAGATTAGGCCTGCAGATGCTCCGGCGGGTTTCTTTGCTCTTTTTGAATACCCGTTTAAGATAGGTTTTAAGTGGCCTTTCAGTCCTCTGTCTCGAGCCTTTATGACTCGTTTCAATCTTTCCCCTGGTCAACTGATGCCCCAATTCTGGAGGGTTATTCAAGTGATCGAACGAGTAACGAAGGACTGGGGTCGTCCTGCGTTCACCGTCAATGATCTTCTTACAGCGTATTATGTGAAACCGACAGATTACTATCGTTATGGTTTATTTCCGAAGGGTAGAGGGGATGCCATGTTAGTACATGGTACTCAAGTGCACGATCGTGGGTGGAAGTCACGATATGTATTCGTACGATCATCTTCAGTTCTGGGTGAAGGTGGATGGGTTGCGCCGGAGTGGAATTCTTTAGGTATAGGCGTATTTTAAATGTTCGTCTTCATTATTTTCGTTTCATCCATCTAATCGTTTGAATGTTTTTTGTAGATATCGATTTCTCATTCGAGGCTACTGAAGAGTCAAAGGCCGCTGTCGAACGATTTTTATCGTATAGCATTGGTGAACGATTCTACTCTACTCAAAAGGCGAAAGAGATTGTGATAGAGAGTGAAGAGGAAGTTACACAAACGGACCCTGAAGTTCAAGTGATCTCAGAGGAGGAGATGGAAGGTAAATCGTACGTTCGACATGTGTCTTACGATAATATTTGTTACATGTTTCTTATATTTGTTCTTTTTTTTGTAGGATCATCAAAGAAACCATCGAGGCGGGCGGAACAGTTGGAGGCTGCCAGGAGGGCGGCTTTGAAGAAGAAAGAGATGGCTGGAGGTGAGCCTCCAGCGAAACGTACGAGGTCCTCGTCTGAGGTCCCTGATCCATCGCATGAAGCCAAACAAAAGGCGGATGATGTGATCAACGCTTCTCCGATCATATCTGCTCCTCCTGAGGATCAATCGAAGGGAGCCAAGGCGACAAAAACTCCTGCAAAGGCGTCGAAGAAGACGTCTTTCGACGTTGGTTCATCCTCGATGAACATAACCCTGCCTAAGGGTTTTCTGGAAGGGGATGTCATGAAGAAGGAGGATATCTTCACAGCTATTGAACAGTTTTTCCTTCCTTCGCAAAAGGAACAGTTTTCCAGGCTGAGGTTCGAGGAGATCGATGCTGCAGCCGTCGGCCTTTCATTCTTGGTGAGTATCTTCTTATCGTACGATTATGATGTTTCGATATCGTATGATTAATTTTTGTTCTTGCTTTTTTCAGGGCTTTCAAGCGAGCCTTGGTCTTCATTCTCGAATGGAGACCATCAAGAATGATATACGTGAGAAGATGGCGAGCGAGAGGGCTGCCTTGAAGGAGGCGGATAAGGCGAAGGAGAAGGTCTTCAAGCTTGCATCCGACTTGGAGGCTAAGCAGGTCAAGATTGATGACCTGGAGGCTAAGCTCGAGGAGGTGGAGCACGTGAGGGAAGAGCAACGAGCTCGTATGAAGATTGTTCTGGATCGTGCGTCCAAGTTGGAGGAAGAGCTGAAGGCTGTTCGACTAGAGAAGGCAACGCGGGAGGAGGCCTTATCGTCTGAGATCCAGGATCTGAAGGACGAGGCGGCGCTAATAAGGGTTGTGGCTCGTGCGGCTCTTATGCGTCGTGTGATAGCTAGAACCCTCACCGTCGGGATCGCCAAGGAAGAGGTGGAGGCGTTCCGCGAGCTTATGGGTTCTGAGGACCTCCTTGATGCTGATGATCTCAAGGATCTGGATGAAGAGGTTGGAGAGAAGCCTGTTGAGGTTGCTGCAGTTGGGGAGGAGACTCAAGATGAAATGGTCTCTGGATCCACTCCAGCGATCTTGACTACTGAAGAAATCCCTTCTCAGATCGTTGGATCTGCAGAAGGTGGAGGTGTGGAGGCATCGGGTGGTGATACAGGGATCGTAGGATCAAATCCTCCTCCTAGTAGTTAATTTTATTTGTAATCGTACGACTTTCCATTTAAGTACTCTTTATTTGTTTAAGTACTGTTTATTTTGAAATGAATGGTTTAGTTTTATCGTACTTGTTGACTTGTGTTTTAGAACTTTTTGTTCTTTTAGAAACGTTTCTTTACTTTGCATCGTGCGACTGGCGTTTTGTCTTGCGCGCGTGCGTATAATTTTCAAATAATTGATCGTGCGTTATAAGCTTTAATTATTCGTGCGATAACTTGCGAGATTCGTGCGATACTTGCGATAATCGTGCGATACCTGCGACAAGAAAAGAATGGCTAAGGGGTGGCCGTTGGTTTGATCAACGGCGCTCCGACGCCCAAGTCAGTAATCGTTCGTAATAAAATAATAATAAAAGATGAAAAAAGGTTTAGAAGTAGTACCTCTTAAGATGTGTTGCATTCCAACTTCGTGGAATTTCCTTACCTTCGATGGTTGTAAGCTTGTATGCACCATTCCCAATAATCTTAGAGATTATATAAGGTCCTTCCCATTTGATGGAAAGTTTTCCTGCATTTAGCTCTTGAGTATTCTGAAATACCTGTCGTAGGACGTAATCGCCTACTTGAAAGATTTTTGCCTTTACTTTCTTGTTGAAATGTCGTTCGACCATGGCTTTTTGTAATGCCATTTTTTGGAATGCTGTTTGTGTAAAAATTTACTTAAGTATTATCGTAAGATGTCGTGAGGCAGAATCGTCAAAAGAAAGAATTCTCGTTCGATAAAACGTGCGATAAAGAAAAATAAAATGACAGAAAGATTGATGACGCAGGAAAAACCTCTGAATCGAGGAAAAAACCTGCGGCCGACTAAACAGAATAGTCGACGTTGTACTACTGATCACCAATAAGGGGTGATATCCTCGATGTTACAATGGTATCGTACGATTACAATAAAGAAATGAATGCTATCGAATGTAAATACAAAGAATAATATTAGTATTGCTATTTCTCTTTTGGAATCAGTTGTTCTGAGTGTAGGATCTTGAATCTCTTTTATAGCTGCTTGGATTGTAACCGTTTGTTCATTATTGAGTC
Source organism: Centaurea solstitialis (assembly GCA_030169165.1). Classification (NCBI taxonomy): domain Eukaryota; kingdom Viridiplantae; phylum Streptophyta; class Magnoliopsida; order Asterales; family Asteraceae; genus Centaurea; species Centaurea solstitialis. The sequence continues at coordinate 25,665,530 of CM058046.1, forward strand.
ATAAATGCAACGGTCATAACTGAAGCTGATTTTTCGATTGTAACGTCTGAGTTATTGATGAGGGACGTATCTTGCTCAAACGGTCGGATTTAAGCTCGATAGACGATGGTTGTGCTTCGAGGTTATCTTGGATAAGCTTTCCTGCAATAAGAGTAAACATGGATATGTATATCGTTAGTTTAATCGTACGATCATATGATGATATCGCATGATTATCTTCGATGACCACTTGTCTTTGTTTGATGGTAGTTATACCTTTATTTCAGGACCTTATCTTAATACAGGAATATCATCCTGAAAGATATCTTACGATTCTAATCGTTCGATCGTTCGATGATAAAATTTCACCCAAACAGTTTGCCCCCAAGATTTAGAAAATAAGTTATAGATTTTCTGAATCTTACACCTGTGAAATCAAATCGTTAGTACATCAGTTTTATCGTGATTAATTTGTCGAATATGAACAGTTTTATATATTAACGGCGTCATAACTTGGTTATCTGCTAGCTGTCAACACAACGGTTATAAAGGACAGGTGTTGATGCTCGATTCGACCTCAATTTCTTGGGAAGGAGTTTAATTTCATATAAAGATAAGATTTCTTCCATAATTTTCTCAAAATCCTTTCCAATTTCAAATTTGAATTTCTCTTCAACCGAATCCCTCTAATCTTTGAGAAGATTTAGGTCCAATTCGCCTATAAGGTATCTTTCTTTCCTTTGTTTCAATTTCAGTTCATGCGTTTGAAAACTAAGGCTGATAAGAATCCTAGAAACTTCGATTTGCTGCGTTTTGATCGGTTGCATAGAAGTCTAGATCGTTTAAGCTTTAGAGAAACAATGGAGGTTAGAAGCACAATCCAGGGAGAAATCGACTTAGTTCACCTTAGGAAACTTGCCAGGATGCCTAAGGAGGCTGTGATCAAATCACCTGGTGAGGTTAGACCCGCTGAAGCTCCGGCAGGTTTCTTCGCCTTGTTCGAATACCCATTTAAGATAGGATTCACTTGGCCTTACAGTCCTCTATCTCGTGCCTTCATGACACGTTTTAGCCTTTCCCCTGGACAGCTCATGCCCCAATTCTGGAGGGTCGTGAGTGTCATCGAACGTGTAACCGAAAACTGGGGTAGAGCACCTTTCACTGTCGATGACCTTCTCACGGCGTATACCGTGAAAGTCTCTGATTATGATAGATATGGGATTTATCCCAAGGGTAGGGGTGATGCCATGTTAGTACATGGTACTCAGGCGTTCGATCGAGGGTGGAAGACTCGATATGCGTTCGTACGATCTTCATCGGTCTTGGAAGAAGGTGGATGGGTAGCCCCAGAATGGAATTCACTAGGTATAGGTTGCTTTATGTATTTTGTTTTGCTTTGATGTTATCGTATATTTTCTTATCGTGCGTTTCTTTTTGCAGAGATCGAATTTGCTTTCGAGGAATCCACCGAGGCTGTTAATCGCTTCTTGGAGTACGGAGTTCAAGAAAGATCGTACGCCAGGTCAAAGGGAAAAAGCCTAAAGGAGGATAGTGACGAGGAGCTTGAAGTGCAGGTGCTAAGTGAAGGAGAAGAAGAAAAAGAAGAAGAAGAAGAGATGGAAGGTAAATCGTATGATAGTTTTATCCTCTTTCTTATGTTTTCTTGCATCGTGCGATATTAACGTACGTTACCCTTGTTTATTTTAGGTCAAAAGAAACCTGCGAAGAAATTGGCCAACTTAGCAGCGGCCAAGAGGGCTCTAGAGAAGAAGAAGGGTATAAGCGGCATGGAGCCTCAACCTAAGAAGACAAGATCTTCTTCGGGTGCTTCGATTGCATCAAAGGAAGCCGTACGACAGGCGGATGATGTGGTCGATGCGACCCCAATTCACTCTGCTCCTCCTCCTACGATGTCTCCTACGATGCCAAAGGAGAAGAGGACCTCAGCCAAGCCTCCAAAGGGGAAGGAGGGTGAGACGTCAGTCCACATTTCTCTACCCTCAAACTTTCTGGATGGCGATGTCATCAACCAGGATGATCTCTTCCCTGCCATCGAACAATACCTGCTTCCATCGCAGAAGGCCCACATGGACACTCGTCGTATTGGCGAGCTCGACGCCGGTGCTGTTGGATACTCCTTCATGGTAAGTTATCGTACGAGTGAATAAATCTTACGATATATTAAGTGTTCTAATCATCTTGTGTTATGCAGGCTTTCCAGGCGTGTCTTGGTCTTCATCAAAGGTTGGAGACCGTTCAGAGGGACATGAAGGCGAAGATGTCCAGCGAGAGGGCTGCGGTGAACGAGGCGAAGAAGGCTCAGGAAAAGGCATCGAAGATGGCTGCTGTCCTAGAGGCCAAACGGGTTGAGGTGGACGATCTGACAGCTAAACTGGATGAAGCTGAGCACGTTCGATCAGAACAACGTGCAAGGCTGACAGCGGCAAATAATCGTATTGCCAAGCTGGAGGAAGAACTGGCTGCATCGCGCGTGGAGATGGCAGATCGCGAGAAGGCCCTATCATCTGAGATCTTGGATCTCAAAGATGAGATGGTGTTATCCAGGATGGTGGCCCGTGCAGCCGTAATACGCCAATTTATTGGTGGCACGTACACCATCGAGGCTGCCAAGGGTGAGCTGGGGGCTTTCCGCGATGCGATGGGATCTGATGAGCTCCTGGATGCTGATGACGCCAAGGATGCTGATGAAGAGGAGGAAGGTGCTGAGAAGAGCAAAGAGGCCGAAGTTACGATGATCGAGGAGGAGGATAAGAATAAAAATGCCCCTGGATCCGTCATCGTGGACAAGGCTGCTGAAGACGTTCCTCCCCCTATCGTAGGAGCTAGTGTAGGAGAGGGTGCTGGCGTAGAGGCCACCCCTGAAGTTTAATTTATCGAACGATGTAATTTGAGTACTTTAAGTACTTTTTTAATGAAATTATCTATTTTTGCAATCGTGCGATATTTCAATACTTGTTATTTTTGTTCTAAGTATTTTTGGTAAATAGATAATCGTGCGCTTTAGCTGATTTAGTGTTTAAGGCCTTAACTAATCGTGCGTTTTAGCTTGCGATGTTTATCATGAGTTTAAGGCACTTTAAAAAAAAATTTAGAAACGTTTCTGTTAATCATGCGTCTGGCGTTTTGACTTGCGCTCTTGCGATTTAAAATTGATGCATCTTTTAAGTTTTATGCGATTTGAGCATGTTGTTTTATCAGGCGATGTTTGCCATAGATCGTGCGATGTCTGCGGTAGTCGTGCGATATCCTGCGATAATCATGCGATGTCTTGCGATAATCGTGCGTTACCTGCGAGTAAAATTGGCTAAAGGGTGGCCGTTGGATTGACCAACGGCGCTCCGATGCCTAAGTCAGTAATCGTTCGATGAAATAATAGTAAAATAAAAAGGGTTTTAGAAGTAGTACCTTTTTAGATGAGTTGCATTCCAACTACGTGGGATTTCATTACCTTCGATGGTTGAAATCTTATAGGCACCTTTCCCCACGATCTTGGTAATGATGTAAGGTCCTTCCCATTTGATGGAAAGTTTTCCAGCGTTCGATTCTTGTGTATTCGGAAAGACACGTCGCAGGACATGATCTCCAAGTTGAAATACCTTGACTTTTACCTTTTTATTGAAGTAGCGTTCAACCATGGCTTTCTGCGATGCCATTTTTTGAAAGGCTTTCTCTCTTAGTTCTTCCAAAGCGTCGATATCGTAACACAAGTCTATCGAGTTTTGTTCAATCGTACGATGTCGAGCAACAGGAACCTGTGATTCGATTGGAAGGACTGCTTCACATCCATACACTAGGGAAAAGGGAGTTTGTCCAGTTGCAGTTCTAGGTGTCGTGCGATTTGCCCATAAAACAGATGGTAATTCTTCGACCCATCGACCTTTTGCAGCTTTCAACCTCTTTCGAATAGAATTAATAATGGTCTTGTTGCTGGATTCAGCCAAGCCATTAGATTGTGGATATCTTGGGGTCGATGTAATGAGTTTTATCCCACGTTCATCGCAGAACTTTCGAGTTCTTTCACTTATAAATTGGGATCCATTATCGCACGTTATTTCGGATGGTACTCCAAACCTGTAAATAATGTTAGTTTGGATAAAGGAAATAACTTCTTTATCCCTAACCTGTGAGAAAGCTGCGGCTTCAATCCATTTAGAGAAATAATCAGTAAGAACAAGTAAAAATACTTTCTGACCTGGAGCAGGTGGTAATTTTCCTACGATGTCCATCCCCCATCGCATGAATGGCCATGGGATCAAGACGGAGTGTAGGGGTTCAGAAGGTAGATGTGACGTACCTGAGTGTCTTTGACAAGCATCGCACCTTTGTACATACCTTATCGAGTCTTCTCGAAGAGTAGGCCAATAATATCCTTGCCTCGATATTCTGTTAGCAAGGCTTCTGCCTCCAGAATGGTTTCCACATTCTCCATCATGCATCTCTTGAAGGATTCGATCGACTTGTTGCTTATTCACCACGCATCGTAAGATAAGACCCGTTGTAGACCTTCGATACAGCTGATCATCGAAGATCGTATATCGAGAGCTCTTAAGTCTGACTTTCCGGGCTTCTAATTTGTCTTCAGGAAGTTGGTCGTTTTTGAGGTCGTTCCATATATCATTCGACCAATCGTGGTTTTCTTCAATCATTTGGACTTCTTCGATTGTTGGCGACATAAGATGTATTATCGGAACGCTTTCTAGAGTTGGTTCGTTGAATGCGGATCCCAAGTTGGCCAAGGCATCGGCTTGCATGTTCAGATCTTTTGGGATTTGTTCTATCGAAAATTTGTCGAATCGTGCGATCTTATCTTTTGCAATCTTGAGGTACGATATCATCTTTGAATCTTTTGCCTGGAATTCGCCATTGATTTGGTTTACAACTAGCAGCGAATCACTTCGTACATGTAGCCATCGTGCTCCTAAGTTATATGCCATATCCAATCCAGCGATCAAGGCTTCATACTCTGCTTCGTTGTTAGTGGTTTTGAACTCACATCGTACCGAATATACCATATTGCCCCCATGTGATGATTTCAGGACTACTCCCAATCCTGATTCTCGTGCGTTAGAAGCTCCGTCAACATGCATAGTCCATGGTTCGTTGTCGTGAATCATCACATTACTGATTTCATCGTACGATGGTTCTTCGATCCCAGGACTGAATTCTGCTACGAAATCTGCTAACGCCTGAGATTTTATCGCTGTTCTTGGTTGATACGTTAGATCGAAGCTGCTAAGATAAATGCTCCACTTTGCTAATCGTCCTGTAAGTTCGGGCTTACGAAGTATGATCTTAAGAGGATAGTTAGTAACAACGATTATATGATGCGATTCGAAATAGTGTCTTAACTTTTTAGCTGCAGTTACGAGGCCAAGTAAGAGCTTTTCCATAGACGTGTACCTTGTTTCAGCATCGAGGAAAGACTTACTTATATAATAGATAGGTTGCTGATGTTGGTCACCTTCTCGTACGAGCACCGCGCTAACAGCGTTGTTACTTACAGCGAAATACAATTGCAAGCTCTCTCCTTCGATTGGTTTCGTCAACAGTGGAGGATTGGACATGTATTTCTTTAAGCTTTGTAGTGCTTCCTCGTGTGCCTCTGTCCAATCGAAGCCTTTGTTCTTTCGAAGCACGTTGTAGAACAAGTGACACTTATCGGATGATCGTGAGATGAACCTGTTCAAGGCCGCTACTCGTCCGGTCAGCTTTTGTACCTCTTTTACATTCCTTGGTGATTGGATTTCCAGGATTGCTTTGATCTGCTCCGGACTCGCCTCGATCCCTCGTCGTGTAACCATGTATCCAAGAAATTTTCCCGCACGTACTCCGAAAGAGCATTTGGTTGGATTGAGTTTCATCTTGTATTCTCGTAATATATCGAACGATTGTTTCAGATGCTGGATATGATCTTGTGATCGTTCTGATTTTACGAGCATATCGTCGATATATACTTCCATCGTACGTCCGAGGTGATCTTTGAACATCCTGTTTACGAGCCTTTGGTACGTTGATCCAGCATTCTTGAGCCCAAATGGCATTACTTTGTAACAGTATATGCCCTTATCGGTCATAAACGCAGTCTTCTCTTGATCGTCTTTATGCATTAGAATCTGGTTATATCCGGAATAAGCGTCCATGAACGTTAGTAACTCGTGCCCCGCAGTTGCATCGACCATCGCATCGATATGTGGTAAGGGAAAGGGATCCTTTGGACAAGCTTTGTTTAGGTCCGTGAAGTCGATGCATACTCGCCACTTTCCATTCATCTTTTGTACTACCACCACGTTGGCGAGCCAATCTGGATACTTTACTTCTCGAATTTTTCCTGTTTTGAGTAGGTTTTCTACCTCCTCGTTGATGACCTTGTTGCGTTCTGGTGCAAACTTACGTCTTTTTTGCTTAACGGGTTTAAACGTAGGATCCACGTTCAACTTGTGCGATATGATGTTAGGATCTATCCCCACCATATCCTCGTGTGACCACGCAAAACAATCCGAGTGTTCCTGCAAAAAAGAAATTATACTATTTTTTATATCGGGGGTTAGAGTTGCACCTACGAAGACCTTGCGATCAGGATGTTTGTGATCCAACACGACTTCTTCCAATTGAAGATCATCGTACGATCGTACTCCATCCTGGCTCTGTAATTGCTAGATATCGTGCGGTTTGGCTTTCATTGTAATCTTGTAGCACTCCCGTGCGATCTTCTTTTCACCGACTATCTCTTGCACGCCCCACGGAGATGGGAACTTGATCTTCTGATGATACGTCGATGGTACAGCCTTCATATCGTGGATCCAGGGTCTTCCAAGTATGGCATTGTAGGCGGAAGGACAATCGATGACATTGAACTTTGTTTGTTTATTTATGCCTTTAGCGAAGACTGGTAGTATGATTTCTCCCAGGGTACTAGTGGCATCTCCGTTGAATCCAATTAGCGTTGTTGTTCGTCGTACGATGTTAGACCGATCAATGCCCATGATCTTGAGTGTTTCTGCGAATATCACGTTGGCTGAGCTGCCTCCGTCGATTAGTACTCTCTTGGTTAGACAGTTACCAATTGTCAACTGAATAACCAGTGCATCATGGTGTTTCTGGTGAGTGTCTGACATATCTTCGATATCGAATGATATCTTCGTAGCATCGAGCTCTCTTTCTTCCGCAATCCTGGATTCATTTGGGATGGGATGTCCTTCAGGTCCTTCTCGTGCGTGCCTTTTTGCTGCAGAATAGGTAAGGCCACACACTTCTGATCCTCCTGTAATGCAGTTTACAACCTTCGTTGGAACGGGTGACGTTGGTCTTTTCGAATCATCACCTAGAAGGTTTTTAAGATGTCCGTTCGATTTGAGGTACGCGATCTCCTTCTTCAAGCTGATACAATCATCTGTATTGTGTCCGTGGTTGCTGTGGAAGTCGCACCATTTTGTTTGGTCTTTGTCCTTGCTAGGACTCTCTGGTTTTTTGGGCCATCGTACGTTGACTTCCAAGTTCCGTAGAGAATCCACCAAGTCTTTCGTTGTACCTGCAAAATGGTAAGTTGACAAATCTGGATATCTTACTTTACCTTTACCTTGGTTCGAACGTTTATTCTGATCGCGTCGAGAATTATCAATCTTGTTTACTCGTTTAGGTTTGAAATCATGTTTCTGCGCTCCAAGATTTTTCTTATCATTCGAGTGTTTACGCCGGAAAAGGGCATCATCTTCGATCCTCATGTGTGCCAACTTACGAGCTCGTACATCATCGAAGTTTTCTGGTGGATACTTCGTTAAATCTGTGTATAACTCCGAGGATGTATCTAGTCCACGTTTGTATGCTTCGATCGCCGTCCGCACATCGCAGTTCTTAACTTCGATCATCTCTGCATTGAACCTGTTAAAATATTCACGGATGGTTTCACCTGTTTTTTGCACGACATAGTAGAGATCGCTTGTTTGTTTTTCCATCTTGCGACTGCTTGCAAACTGTCGAGTAAACTGGTTTACTAACTCAGACCACGATACAATGCTCTTGGGTTTCAAATTGATTAACCACTGCAACGCAGCTCCGGTAAGTGTTGATCCAAAGCCCTTGCACATACATATTTCTTGAAACTGGGTTGGAATAGGAACTGTCCACACTAGCTGCTTGTATTGTGCGATGTGTTCCACAGGATCGGAGATTCCAGAATATTTTGGTGTGAAAGCTGGGATGTTATATTTTTTGGGTATATCCACGAGAGCAATCTCATCGATGTAAGGTGAGGCTTGGAACCCAGTTTTAGGTTCAACTTCGATGGGTACGGCAGCTCCAGGAAGTTTGGTTAACAATGCGAGCATTGCTTTGTTTTGTTCTTCTAGCATTTTTAGTCGAATATCCACGATATCATTGGGCGGTGGATTACTAGAGGTTCCTGAAACGTTCGATAAGTTCGGAATATGAGTTATGGGGGTAGCTGCGGTGGGAACGTGCGATATAGGTTCTGGAATAGGTATAAAGGGACGAGGCCCTGTTTGAGGTTGGTTGTAAGTAAACGTGGTTGCTCCCGGGTAAGGACCTGATGGTAACGGAGGGAAGATAGGACGCGAATTGTTGATTGGAGGTGGCGGTGGTAGGCTAACTTGTGTCACTTGCGGTTGGATGAAAGGTTGCGATACTTGTGGCTGGACAAATGGCTGCGATATTTGTGGCTGGACAAATGGTTGTTGGGAAACATGGGGTTGATTTTGTGGGAAGAATGGCCTCGGTTGGTGAGTGGAAACTGGGATATGAGAAGTTTGCGGATTCGATGCTCTCAATCTAGACAGTTCGCCATTCATTTGTAAATTCTGCTCATTCAACCATTGGATTTGTTCTTGTGCTGCTGCCAATTGTTGCTGCAAGGTTGTTTGAGAACTGCTTGCCATGTTCCTGCACTCAATTCACAAAGAAGCTCGGAGAAATAGGTTAGTAAATTGACGCCTTATCGAACAAGATTTTCTTAAAACGCGCCCCACGGTGGGCGCCAAACTGTTTGTGTAAAAATTTACTTAAGTATTATCGTAAGATGTCGTGAGGCAGAATCGTCAAAAGAAAGAATTCTCGTTCGATAAAACGTGCGATAAAGAAAAATAAAATGACAGAAAGATTGATGACGCAGGAAAAACCTCTGAATCGAGGAAAAAAACCTGCGGCCGACTAAACAGAATAGTCGACGTTGTACTACTGATCACCAATAAGGGGTGATATCCTCGATGTTACAATGGTATCGTACGATTACAATAAAGAAATGAATGCTATCGAATGTAAATACAAAGAATAATATTAGTATTGCTATTTCTCTTTTGGAATCAGTTGTTCTGAGTGTAGGATCTTGAATCTCTTTTATAGCTGCTTGGATTGTAACCGTTTGTTCATTATTGAGTCATAAATGCAACGGTCATAACTGAAGCTGATTTTTCGATCGTAACGTCTGAGTTATTGATGAGGGACGTATCTTGCTCAAACGGTCGGATTTAAGCTCGATAGACGATGGTTGTGCTTCGAGGTTATCTTGGATAAGCTTTCCTGCACTAAGAGTAAACATGGATATGTATATCGTTAGTTTAATCGTACGATCATATGATGATATCGCATGATTATCTTCGATGACCACTTGTCTTTGTTTGATGGTAGTTATATCTTTATTTCAGGACCTTATCTTAATACAGGAATATCATCCTGAAAGATATCTTACGATTCTAATCGTTCGATCGTTCGATGATAAAATTTCACCCAAACAAATGCTTTTTCTCTAAGTTCTTCCAATGCATCTAGATCGTAATATAGGTCTATTACGTTTTGCTCCATCGTACGATGCCTTGCGATTGGAAGTTGAGATTCGATCGGTAGTACTGCTTCACATCCATAAACGAGGGAGAAGGGTGTTTGTCCTGTTGAAGTCCTTGGAGTCGTACGATTTGCCCATAAGACCGAAGGTAATTCTTCGACCCATTTCCCCTTTGCTTCCTTTAGTATTTTTCGAATCGAATTAATGATGACTTTGTTACTCGATTCTGCGAGACCATTGGATTGAGGGTACCTAGGCGTCGAAGTAATTAACCTAATTCCACGTTCATCGCAGAACTTACGAGTCTTTTCGCTTATGAATTGCGAACCATTATCGCACATGATCTCCGATGGTACTCCAAACCTATATATAATGTTAGTTTGAATAAAAGAAATAACTTCCTTATCTCTTACCTGGGAGAAAGCAGCAGCTTCGATCCATTTGGAAAAATAATCGGTGAGAACAAGTAAGAAAACTTTTTGTCCTGGAGCAGGAGGTAACTTTCCTACGATGTCCATCCCCCATCGCATGAATGGCCATGGGATTAGGACAGAATGTAGGGGTTCGGAAGGTAAGTGAGACGTACCTGAATGTCTCTGACAGGCGTCGCATCTTTGTACATACCTCATAGCATCTTCTCGAAGTGTAGGCCAATAATAGCCTTGTCGTGAGATTCTATTCGCAAGACTTCGTCCTCCAGAATGGTTTCCGCATTCTCCATCATGCATCTCTTGTAGGATCTGATTCATGTGCTCCTTACTAGTTATGCATCGTAAGATTAATCCAGATATGGATCTGCGATATAATTTTCCTTCAAAGATCGTATATCGTGAGGCTTTCGATCTGGTTTTTCTTGCTTCCATCTTATCGTCAGGAAGTCTATCATATTTGAGATAGTTCCATATATCGAGCGACCAGTTGTAAACTTCTTTAATCATCTGTACTTTTTCTTTTGCTTCGATGGAAGATGTCATAAGATGAATTATTGGAATGCTGTCCAAAGTAGGTTCACTGAATGCAGACCCCATGTTAGCTAAAGCATCAGCTTGAACGTTTAAATCTCGTGGGATTTGTTCTATCGTGAATTCTTCGAATCGTGCGATGCTATCTTTAACGATCTTGAGATATGTCATCATTTTCGAATCTTTTGCTTGAAAGTCGCCATTAACTTGATTCACCACTAGTAATGAATCGCTTCGTACATGCACGCGTCGTGCCCCCGAGTTGTAAGCTATATCCAATCCAGCGATCAAAGCTTCGTACTCTGCTTCGTTGTTGGTAGTTTTAAATTCACACCTTATCGAGTATACCATGTTCCCCCCGTGTGATGATTTCAAGACAACTCCTAATCCTGATCCTCGTATGTTGGAGGATCCGTCGACATGTAAAGTCCAAAGCTGGTTGTCTTGGATCATCACATTGTTGATCTCATCGTGCGATGGTTGCTCTATTCCTGGACTGAATTCTGCTACAAAATCTGCCAGTGCTTGCGACTTTTTTGTTGTTCTGGATTTGTACGTCAGATCAAATCCACTGAGATAGATGCTCCATTTAGCTAACCGTCCCGTAAGTTCAGGCTTACGAAGCACAGTCTTGAGAGGATAGTTAGTTACAACAATTATATGGTGTGACTCAAAATAATGTCTTAACTTTTTAGCCGCTGTCACGAGACCCAAGAGTAGTTTCTCCAATTGATGTATATCTGGTCTCGGCGTTGAGAAAGGATTTACTTACATAGTAAATTGGAACGGCTAAATACAATTGTAAGCTTTCGCCTTCAATTGGTTTTGTTAACAGCGGAGGGGAGGCCATGTATTGTTTTAGATCTTGCAATGCTTTCTCATGCGCCTCTGTCCAGTTGAAACCTTGATTTTTACGTAGTACATTGTAGAATAAGTGGCATTTGTCAGATGATCGTGAGATGAATCTGTTTAATGCCGCACTCGTCCAGTAAGCTTTTGCACTTCTTTCACGTTTCTCGGAGATTGTATCTCTATGATAGCTTTGATTTGTTCTGGACTCGCTTCTATCCCACGCTGAGTGACCATATATCCAAGGAACTTCCCAGCACGTACCCCGAAAGAACACTTCGTAGGATTGAGTTTCATTTTGTATTGTCGTAGGATATCGAACGATTGTTTCAAATGATCTATGTGATCATGTGATAGTTCGGATTTTACCAGCATATCATCGATGTAGACTTCCATCGTTCGACCAAGATGTTCTTTGAACATCATGTTTACGAGCCTCTGGTATGTTGATCCAGCATTCTTGAGACCAAAAGGCATCACTTTGTAGCAGTATATTCCTTTGTCCGTCATGAAGGCTGTCTTCTCTTGATCGTCCGTGTGCATCAGGATTTGGTTGTATCCAGAATAAGCGTCCATGAACGTGAGTAATTCATGACCTGCTGTTGCATCGACCATTGCATCGATGTGAGGTAATGGAAACGGGTCTTTTGGACATGCCTTGTTTAGATCTGTAAAGTCAATACAGACTCGCCACTTTCCATTCTTCTTTTGTACGACCACCACGTTTGCTAGCCAATGTGGATACTTTACTTCCCTGATCTTCCCCGTTTTTAGCAAGTTATCAACCTCGTCGTTAATAACTTTGTTGCGTTCTGGTGCAAACTTGCGTCTTTTTTGTTTCACAGGTTTAAAAGTTGGATCTACGTTTAGCTTGTGAGATATGATGTCAGGATCAATCCCCACCATGTCTTCGTGCGACCATGCGAAGCAATCTGAGTGTTCCTGCAAAAAAGATATTATTTCGCTTTTTATATCAGGGGTTAGTGTTGCTCCCACGAAGACTTTTCGATCAGGATGTTTTGGATCTAGCACGACTTCTTCAAGTTGAAGGTCATCGTACGATCGTACTCCATCCTGGCTCTGTAATTGCTAGATATCCTGGGGTTTAGTCTTCATCGTGATTTTGTAGCATTCACGAGCGATCTTCTTTTCACTGATGATTTCTTGTACACCCCAAGGAGATGGAAATTTAATCTTTTGATGATAGGTTGATGGTACGGCCTTCATATCATGGATCCAGGGTCTTCCTGAAAGGATTATGTGCAAGACAGTAACAGGTTTACCGTGTCCAATGTTATAAGGCACTAGTGGGTCACACTGCTACACACCCGAATAGAGATCATATGGATTTACCAGTTGTGTGGAATTAATTAATTGGTATAATTAATTAATTAAGAGAGAAAAATAAATAATAGATAAATCTATTTATTATTTATGGATATATATTAATAGTAAATTAATATATGGAAAGGTTTAATTAAAAGCCTATCGGGCTTGATAATTAAACGGGCTTTTTCATTAGGACATTACCATATTTACTAATATAAATATATGGTAAACCTAATAGGTTTCTCATTGCAATCTCATTAGTAACTTAGAGAAAAAGAAAAAGCCAAACCTCTTTCTCTCTCTCTCCCAAAATCGATACACACACACATTCAACCGGGTTTTCGGTTTTTCGAGTTTTTGGTAATCTTAAGGCGGTCTAGCAGCGGTTCTCGTGGTGGTGCAGTAGCGGTGTATTCCCCGTTAGCTTTCCGGAAACCGTTTTTGTATCTGATAAGGTATTATTCTAAACCCCCTTGAAATTGTATCTAAACCTGTTTGGGATGGATCTTCTGGTTTGGGAATTCTGTTTTATTCCGCTGTGCATATTTGTTTTTGTCTGCAATTCCCTACAGTGGTATCAGAGCCACTTCCTAAACGTTTAGATCAGGATTGTTTATTTGTGATAAACTGTTTATCGTTATTATGCTTTGTTAAAAAATTCGATTTTTATCTGTTTGTTTTAAAAATTGGATTTTTATCGTTATTCACACGAACCACGATCGACGATGGTGGAATCGCGGCCGTTTGCCGATCGAAACCACCATCCGAACGCCGGCCACCACGGACGGTGGCAGCGGCGTTGGTCCGATCGAGAGAGGGCGGCGGTTGCGGTGGCGCTAGCCATCGTGGCCGACCATCGAGCTGTAGGCGGTGGTGGCGGCGGCTGTCGCCGTCGTCGCCAGACGGACCGCACACCACCAAGCCAACCGCGGCTGCCTTGTGGCCTCGCCGGGCGGTGGCGGTGGTTGTTTTTGTTTATCGCCGCACCACCGAGGATGGTGGTGGTGGCGTTGCTGTTGTTTAACGGCGGCGACCGGGGAAAGGGGTGGCGGCGGCTATGGCCGTCGTCGCCGGACCAGCCGTGAACCACCAGGCCACCCGCCGGCTGCCCTAAGGCCAAGCCGTGGCGGGGGCGGTGGCCGTTTGTTGCTTCCACGATCGCGGGCCACACCACCGAGTGGTGGTGGTGGCGTTTTGATGTTGTTGCCGAGACCGCCGGCCACGGCGGCAATGGCAGCCGTTGCTGCTGTTGTCGTCGGTTGGTCTAACGGCGGCGGCGGTGGTGACCTTGGTTGCCGCTGTCGTCGCCGGTGATGTTTTCGGGTAAGGTTTCATGTGAATAGGGTTGTTTTTAACCAGATAGGTTACAACCTCCGGATAAGATTAATTTTACGTTTTAAAATTAATTTTTGATAATTATAAAACCAGTTGAGTTTTGTAATTTGGTTAAATCATGTTTATCGTAACTGCTTTATCTCAAATTTGTTTTATTTGAATTGTGAGTTGCGAGTGTCATAGCCAAGCCCCAGACCTGTGGTTGTGTTTTATTTTATCTCTGTTTTGGTAAGGGAGGCCTGCGTGCCATTTGCAACCCTTTTATTGTAATTTTATTTTATGTTTTTTAAATTACACCGAAGACGGAGAAAACCATAGAGACGGACCTTGGAGACAGAACCGAGGATGTCGGAGCCAGTGGGAGCTTTCTACCTTCATGCCTTGTGCGTTGTTTGTCACTTAGGTTAAAGACCGTCAGTTTAGTGTTGGCTCACTTAACTGACAATAGTTTAGGGGCAAAAGCTATGACACAATGTTTTACGTTTTTTATATAATTGCGTGGTTTGTTTTAATTGCGTGGTTGTGATAAAACGTAATTTCTAAAATCTAATGAGATGTTCTATAAAAACCTGGAGGTTCGATTACAGAGTGTTTTTCGAATCAGTTTTAAAATTGAGGTTTTTGAAAAACTGGCTAAAAATCCCTTAGGTTTAAAAAATCTTAGATCACGTGAGTGCGACCCACTTTGAGACCCTTTTGGCGTAAGGTACGCGGGTGTTGGAAGTGAACAAGCCTTGGACATCCGCGTTCAAACCCCAAGTTGAAAGGGGTGTGACAAGTACACCCAGTCTCGAGTGGTGCGATCTATTTTGGTTTTTGTAACAATTCACCGTGTCGTATCGGGCCAAAGCGCACTAGAGGGACTAAATATGCACGAATGTAATATTCGATGTCCCGACGTTTTAGAAGTCGTATTTTCGTTTAAAATGCGATTGGTATAAGTGGTTACCTACCAGAAATAGCATGGGTTGGTTTGCGTGATCAAGCCGCTTACCGACACATGTGAAATATGGATTCTAGTCTAATAAACTTATTTTTCTAAGGGTAAATAAATTTATTAGAAGTTTTATAATCAATAAACTAAATCGGAATTTATTCTTTATGTAGATGTCTTATACTACCGTTCCGTTTTATTCACCTGAGGAATCACTTCGTCTAATTATGGGCAAGTGGAAGCTTACGGGCCAAAACTATCCAGTTTGGAAGTTGCATTTTGATAATGTCTTGCGCGGCCAGGATAAGCTTTATGTGATCAATAAACCACTATCACGACCTAAGAGCAATGCCCCTGAAGAGGAATTTGCTGAGTACTTTAGATTTATGGCTGATGAATCTGACGTGATGTCGATTCTGTCTTTCTCTGCTTCGCCCGAGTACACGGTCGATCTCAGAGTTAAGTTCTGCCATGAGGTCGTGAAGGGTATAGAAAACCAGATTGGCTTCTATAAGAATTGTGGCAAGTATTTGATCATGAAAGAAATCTTTTCACTGAAGCTGAAAAGAGGCCAATCAGTTAAAGATCATCTCCTGGAGATAAGGAGACTCTTTAAGTGTTTGTCACGACTTGGATACAAGATGACTCAGGAGGAGCTTGTGTATCTGATGTGGTTCTCACTCCCGAAGGAGATTCGTGTCACAGCTAGTGGATACATGGGAGAACCCAGGATGGACGTGGCAAAGGTTCATGAGGATATTTTGGACAGTTTAGAGCCAAAGGAAGCAAGTGCTGATCTCATGGACAGTACTGATTGGATTGATGAGCTGGGAGATCTAAGTTGCCCAGAATGTGGTAGCCAAGATATCTGTGTCCACTCATTCAATGTTGACCAGATGGACATCGGTCTATCCGATGCGCCAGGTATCTTTATGATAGATTGTTTGATCACTTCTTATGAACCATGGGTACTTGATACAGGAAGTGGTAACCACATTTGTAATCATTTACAGGGATTCACTAGAAGGGAGACCTTGAGGAAGGATCGTTCGAACCTACGAGTCGGTGAAGGCACGATGCTTGTAGCTGAAGCCGTAGGGTCTTACAGTCTTAGTTTGCCCTCGGGTCTAGTTTTGGAACTCGATACTTGTTATTATGTTCCTAAGATGATCAAGAATGTTCTTTCTTTTGATTTATTGGTAGACCAAGGATTTTATTATAAATACGATTATAAAATGATTTCTTGCTTTAAAAATGACATGTTTTATTTCAAAGCAACTCCTTCGAATGGTCTATACATATTGAATCTCCAAGGAAGTAACAACGAAATCTATCATATAAGTAAAAGATCCAAAGACATTGAGGATCAAACTTACCTCTGGCATTGTCGGCTCGGACATATAAACAAGAAACGCGTAGAACTACTCCAGAAAGGAGGACTTCTAGGGACTTTCGATTTTAAGCCCTTTAGTAATTGCGAATCTTGTTTGTCGGGCAAGATGACAAAGCATCCTTTCAACAAAGACAATGAAAGGGCCAATGACTTGTTGGAGATCATACACACTGATGTGTGTGGACCTTTTAGTCATGAGGCGAGAGGAGGATACCGGTACTTCATTACCTTTACTGACGATTTCAGTAGGTATGGGTATGTCTACCTGATACGACATAAGTCTGAAGCTTTTGAGAAATTCAAAGAGTTTCAGAGTGAAGTACAGAATCAACTTGACAGGAAGATCAAGTTCTTAAGGTCAGACCGTGGTGGAGAATATCTTAGCCTGGAATTTGACAGTCATTTAAGAGAGTGTGGGATTGTTTCACAACTCACCCCTCCGTATACACCACAGATGAATGGTGTGTCAGAAAGGAGGAATCGTACCCTGCTTGACATGGTACGGTCAATGATGTGTCGTTCCATGTTACCAGTATCATTCTGGGGACACGCGCTCGTAACAGCAGCAAACATACTGAACAAAGTGCCAACTAAATCGGTAGAAAAGACTCCATATGAACTATGGACAGGCAAGAAGCCTAAGTTGTCTTTTCTGAAGATTTGGGGTTGTGAGGTATACGTTAAGCGTACAACCTCGGAGAAACTCAAACCCAAATCAGACAAGTGTTTCTTCGTAGGCTATCCCAAGAACACACTGGGATACTACTTCTATAATCCTAGCGAGAACAAAGTATTTGTGGCTCGCAATGGAGAGTTTCTGGAAGAAAAGTTTCTCAGTCAAGAGAACACCAGAAATGATATAGACCTACAGGTAGTAGAGGAAGAAACACCTGAACCGATTGTTGAGCCAGTCACTCAACAAGGTAATGTTGAGACTCAACCGGAAACGGTTGAGGAAGTGCAAACACAAGACCTTCGCAGATCCACTAGGATAAGGCAAGAACCAGATAGGTATCTTGGATTTCTAGTCTCCCAGGACGGTGGAGACCTGAATGAGCCTACATCCTATGGAGAAGCTGTATCAGGCGATGAGTCTGAGCAATGGCAGGAAGCCATGAAGGCGGAGATGCAGTCCATGTACGACAACCAAGTTTGGGAGTTGACAGATTTACCCCAGCACTGTAGGGCTGTTGGGCGTAAATGGGTTTTCAAGAAGAAAACTGACATGGACGGAAATGTGCACACTTTTAAGGCTAGACTGGTCGCGAAAGGTTTCACGCAGACTCATGGCATCGACTATGATGAAACCTTCTCGCCAGTAGCTATGTTAAAGTCCATTAGGATTCTGATGGCCATCTCAGCATATTTTGACTATGAGATTTGGCAAATGGATGTTAAGACAGCCTTCCTGAATGGGAAGTTAATAGAGGATGTCTACATGCAACAACCAGAAGGTTTTGTAGATCCAAAGAATCCTAATAAAGTGTGCAAGTTGCTAAAATCCATTTATGGATTAAAGCAAGCATCCAGAAGCTGGAACTTACATTTCGACGAGCGAATCAAGGAATTTGGATTTGCCAAAAGTGAGTTTGAGCCATGTGTTTACATAAAGTTCAGTGGGAGCATAGTAACCTTCTTGGTCTTATATGTAGATGATATTCTACTCATTGGAAATGACATACCAACTCTACAGAGTGTTAAAGCTTGGTTAAGCAAATGTTTCCAAATGAAAGACCTTGGAGAAGCCGCATATATACTTGGTATAAAGATCTACAGAAATAGATCTAGGCGGCTTATCGGGCTTAGTCAGGGTACATACATTGATAAAGTCCTGAAACGATTCAGGATGGATGAATCCAAGAAAGGATTTATCCCAATGCAGCATGGTATAGTGCTAAGTAAAACACAGTGTCCTGAATCTAGTCAAGATAAGGACAAGATGAAATCGATACCATATGCTTCGGCAATTGGATCGATCATGTATGCCATGTTATGTACCAGGCCCGATGTTGCTTACTCAATAAGTGTAACGAGCAGATACCAGCAAAACCCAGGTGAAGCCCATTGGGTGGCTGTCAAGAACATTCTGAAATACCTGAGGCGTACAAAGGAAATGTTCTTGGTCTTTGGAGGTTCTGAGGATGAGATTAGTGTCACTGGTTATTCAGACGCTAGTTTCCAGACCGACAGAGATGATTACAGATCACAGTCAGGGTACGTTTTTACCCTGAACGGAGGAGCGATCTCGTGGAAAAGCTCGAAGCAAGACACGATAGCAGACTCTACCACCGCAGCCGAGTACATTGCAGCTTCAGACGCAGCAAAGGAAGCGGTCTGGCTCAGGAACTTTATCACGGATCTAAGAGTTGTAGCCAGTATCTCTAGACCGGTGGATATTTATTGTGATAACTCTGGGGCGGTGGCGCAAGCTAAGGAGCCTAGAGAGCATCACAAGTCGAGACATGTACTTCGGAAGTTTCACCTCATCCGAGAGATCATCGGAAGAGGAGACGTTAGAATATGCAAGATTCCGACGGACGAGAACGTAGCGGATCCACTGACAAAGCCGCTAGCTAGAGTGAAGCATGAGACACATGCTAATTCCATTGGGATGCAGTACCTGGACACTAGTAGCTAGTTTTAGTTTTTGATTATTACCGTGGATTAATTTTTGAGACTAAATATCGTGTACGTTTTATTATTTTCACTGTGTGATGGAAATAAGGAGGATTTTTCATGATTGTCTCAAATTAACCAGTTTTAGCATATTTAGTTATCCCTGATTTTGTGTATACAAGTCTTGTAAGTAAAATCTAAAAGTTCCGTAGCTACTTGTTAAGGTGGGAACCTTAGCAGGATTGTAACGCTATTATGGGTGTTTGGTGGTTTATTCAACGTAATGAGTAAAAGCACAAGTGATGTGGCCAAACATTCATAGATACTCATCAGAGTGTTTGAGTATTGGAAGTGACCAGTTTCAAGTCTGCTCCATGGAGCCTATGTCATGAGCATTGACTTGATGATAGGTTGTCCTTAGACCTGAGATATTTGGTCTGGGAATGTGAGGACTGTTGTACTCTTAGCACGTTCTAACGCTACGCCGTAACAGGGTGGCCATACGGGGCGTGACTAGATGCAGCGGAAGCCATGTGACCAGATGCAGATAGTCAAGAAGGGATTTACACCTCTGTAAAAGGAGAGATATTTCCGGGCCCCTTGACGGTTGAGATTGGCAGAAATGCGTGGCCACGCTCGGATAGAATAACGGTTGTTATTTGGTAAGTTCCGTTACTGCAAGCAATCGAGATCAGAGTCAAGAAAACTTGAGTTTAAGATTGAAGTCCTCCGCTCCATGTCTAAAACTCACTTTAGAGATATCGCGTGTAAAAGGAATGAACCTGTGTACAATTCTAGCGAGAATTGTTTCTCTGGATATAAGAGATCTTATAACCTGGTTAACCTAAGTGTCTGGCTAGGGACCTCCTTAGGCTAATGGTAACAGTAGAGTTACTTGTCTGGCACAAGTGGGAGTCTGAAAGGATTATGTGCAAGACAGTAACAGGTTTACCGTGTCCAATGTTATAACGCACTAGTGGGTCACACTGCTACACACCCGAATAGAGATCATATGGATTTACCAGTTGTGTGGAATTAATTAATTGGTATAATTAATTAATTAAGAGAGAAAAATAAATAATAGATAAATCTATTTATTATTTATGGATATATATTAATAGTAAATTAATATATGGAAAGGTTTAATTAAAAGCCTATCGGGCTTGATAATTAAACGGGCTTTTTCATTAGGACATTACCATATTTACTAATATAAATATATGGTAAACCTAATAGGTTTCTCATTGCAATCTCATTAGTAACTTAGAGAAAAAGAAAAAGCCAAACCTCTTTCTCTCTCTCTCCCAAAATCGATACACACACACATTCAACCGGGTTTTCGGTTTTTCGAGTTTTTGGTAATCTTAAGGCGGTCTAGCAGCGGTTCTCGTGGTGGTGCAGTAGCGGTGTATTCCCCGTTAGCTTTCCGGAAACCGTTTTTGTATCTGATAAGGTATTATTCTAAACCCCTTGAAATTGTATCTAAACCTGTTTGGGATGGATCTTCTGGTTTGGGAATTCTGTTTTATTCCGCTGTGCATATTTGTTTTTGTCTGCAATTCCCTACACTTCCGAGTATTGCATTGTATGCTGACGGACAATCTATGACATTGAATTTAGTTTGCTTGTTGATTCCTTTAGCGAAGACTGGCAGCACTATTTCTCCAAGGGTATTCGTCGCATCTCCATTGAATCCCACTAATGTGGTGGTTCGTCGTACGATATTGGATCTGTCGATGCCCATGATCTTGAGAGTATCTGAGAATATAACGTTGGCCGAGCTACCTCCATCAACCAATACTCTCTTAGTCAGACAATTTCCAATTGTTAACTGAATGACTAGAGCATCATGGTGTTTTTGGTTATCGCCCGAGAGATCGTCTTGATCGAACGTCAACTTTGCTGCATCGAGTTCTCTTTCAGCTGCAGTCTTGGATTCTTCAGGGATAGGGAATCCTTCGGGTCCTTCTCGTGCGTGTCGTTTTGCCGCAGAATACGTCAAGCCACATACTTCTGATCCACCAGTGATGCAATTGACCACTTTGGTATGGATCGGAGATGCTGGTCTTTTTGCTTCATCGCTAATAATACCTTTCAGGTGCCCATTCGTTTTGAGGTAAGCAATCTCCTTTTTGAGGCTGATGCATTCGTCCGTCGTATGTCCATGATCACCATGGAATTCGCACCATTTATTTTGATCCTTGTCTTTGCTGGGATTCTCAGGTTTCTTGGGCCATCGTACGTTTGCATCGATCTTCCGCAAAGAATCCACCAATTCTTTGGATGTACCTACAAAATTGTAAGTAGATAAATCGGGATATCTAATTCTTCCTGTACCTTTGCTCGAGCGAGTTTTGGATTCCTGTCGAGAGTTTCCAATTTTATTTACTCTCTTAGGTTTAAAATCGTGCTTCTGTGCGCCCAGACTTTTCTTTTCGTTCGAATGCTTCCGTCTGAAGATGGCGTCGTCTTCGATTCTCATGTGGGCTAACGTTCGAGCTCGTACGTCGTCAAAGTTCTCTGGTGGATACTTCGTGAGATCCGTATATAATTCCGAAGAATTATCGAGCCCACGTTTGTATGCTTCAATTGCGGTTTTTATGTCGCAATTCTTGACTTCGATCATTTCTGCATTAAACCTGTTAAAATAATCACGAATCGTTTCTCCAGTTTTTTGTACGACATAGTACAGGTCACTTGTTTGCTTCTCCATCTTGCGACTACTTGCGAACTGCCGAGTGAATTGGTTTACCAATTCAGCAAACGATTCGATACTTTTGGGTTTTAAGTTGATAAGCCATTGTAACGCGGCCCCTGTTAGAGTAGATCCAAAGCTTTTACACATGCATGCCTCCTGATATTGAGATGGGATCGAAGCAGTCCACATAAGCTGCTTGTACTGCACGACATGTTCCACTGGATCTGTTATCCCCGAATACTTGGTCGTAAAAGTAGGGATGTTGTATTTCTTCGGTATATCCATGAGAGCAATCTCATCGACATAAGGTGAAGCTTGGAATCCTGTTTTAGGTTCGACTTCAACAGGTACGGCTGCACCAGGAAGTTTTGCGAGCAATGCGAGCATTGCTTTGTTTTGTTCTTCTAGCATTTTTAATCGTACGTCCATGAGGTTATCGACAGGAGTTATTCCAGCAGCTCTTGGATTATTGGGTTGAATTGGAATGTGGGTTATAGTAGTAGCTGTTGTCGGTATATATGGTATTGGTTATGGGATAGTATAGAAAGGTCGAGGAACACCTTGGGGTTGAGCGTAGGTAAATGCAGGAGGTGGTCCCGATGGAAGAGGAGGAAAAATAGGTTGAGAGTTGTTATTTTGAGGTGGACGTATGTTGTTTTGAGATGTTTGAGGCATTAATGGTATTTGAGAGGTTTGAGGCATTGGAGGTGCTTGTGGTGCTCTGAATTGATTCTGTTGAAAGAGAGGTGGTCTTGGGAGGGGTAATGATATCGCGGGATTAGTTTGAGTAGTTTGGGGGTTCAGAGCTCGTAGTCGTGCGATTTCCCCATTGGCTTCCATGTTTTGATTAGCCAACTGCTGAATTTGTTGCTGAGCAGCTGCTAGTTGTTGTTGCAGAGTTGGTTGGAAGTTGTTCTCCATAATCCTGCAATGAATACTCAAGGAAACTCGAAAAATTTGATTAGTAAGCGGACGTTTTATCAAACGAGATTTTCTCAGAACGGTGCCCCACGGTGGGCGCCAAATTGTTTTGGTAAAAAATTACACAATTTAATATCGTAAGATGTTGTGAGGCGAATCCGTCGAGAGAAAGAAATCTAATTCGATAAAACGTGCAATAAAATAAATTAAAAGACAAGACAGTTGATGACGCAGGAAAAACCTCGAGGTCGAGGAAAAAACCTGCGGCCGACTAAAAGGGTATAGTCGACGTTGCACTAAGTATCACCAATAAGGGGTGATGTCCTCGAGAATTACAGTGTGTATCGTACGATTACAATGAAACAGATCGTAAAATACAAAGAATAATGTAGGAATTCGCAGAGAATGTTTTTCGGTTCCAAAGTAATCAGATGTCTTCAAATGATGTCTTCGACCTCCTTTTATAGCTGATCAGAATGTAACAGTCATCCCATAATTGTGCCTTTAATGCAACGGCTATAACGGTAGCTAGATTCTCGTTCGTAACGGTCGAGCTTTTATGGAGATCGTATCCTGGTCTTTATCGGTTACTTGATCTTCGATATCTGTTACAAAGAATTATACTTAAGATTTATTTAACCGTTAGTATAATATCGTATGTTTTCAGGTCATCTCGTACGATATCTTGTATAAAGATCGTTCGATGATTTAACTACTATCGTTCGAGGGTACACGTATCTCATCTCAGGACCTTATCTTAATACAGGATTATCATCCTGAAAGATATCTTATGATTTTAAGTCGGTCGTCGTGTATCGTGCGATCGTAAATTTTCACCCAAACAGATATCATGTTGAAATAAATTAATGAGTAAATTATGGATTTGGTCCTTAAGGTTTGACGGAAATTACGGATTTAGTCCTTAAACTTCATTTATTACACGGATGGTCCCTATGGTTTGAAGATTCTTACGGATTTGGTCCTTGAGGACCAAATCCATAGGGACCAAATCCGTAAGAATCTTCAAACCATAGGGACCAAATCTGTTAGCCTCAAGGACCAAATCCGTAAGAATCTTCAAACCATAGGGACCATCCGTGTAATAAATAATCACTTTAAATAAGCAAAATCGAAACACCCCAACGGTCACTAGTTCGTTAACTTATCACCATTCAGGCATTCACCAGCCTTTAGCCTGGGCCACTCAAATTCTAAATCCAGATAGTATTGGGCTTTCCACCAACTTTTTTCAAAATCTCTGTTTTAAGTCCAATTGCTAACATATATAAATAACCCAACTAGTTCTTTTTATATAATTCAATTGTAGATATGTTCACTTGAATATCTTTGTAGGTAGGAAAGTTATTCTTTCGAGGGAGAAAGTCGCAAGCTATTTACAGTCACTTGAATATCTTCAATTAAAACAATATGATTTTGAGCTTGTTTCATATGTGAAAAATGATTTAACATTCCAAATATAGTGGATGATAAATAACGTTGTAGATGATGCCTTCCTTGAAACAAAATCGATAACTTTATTCGGTAAGCTACAACCTACATATGAGTAGAGATAACTTAACGACTTAATATTAAAGGACTTACGTCACTAGTTCATTCCATACCAAACTAAGATGTTATTGCAACTACTGAAAACAGTTGAAATTATAAAACTTTACATGGTAAAGACAATAATGAATTGATAAGTTTATTGAGGGTTTGTTTGGTTCATACTGAAGTATGAAAATGTAAATGACAGGGAATGGAAATTAGAATGAATTTTAGGGGGCGTTTGGTTGGGGGTATTGAAGGGTCAGGAATGAGAATGATAATGAAAACTACTATTTGGTTTTATATTATATAATGGAATCATTCATGCAGACCCATTAATTTCCATTCCTGACCAAATTGGGGGGAATGGAATTTTTATTTCTACTTGGTTCTTTTTCCATACATTGTTCCATCTATGGATGTTAAATGAAACATCTTTTGTATTTTCAAGTTGGAAAAACATAATTTTTTAATATGTAGCAATTTTTCATTGATTATATTGGATTAACCAAACAACATCAATATAATGCTCATTCCTATTCCCATTCTCCTGCATTCCCATTTTAATTTTCATTCCCATTCCATGAAATCAACCAAACGCCCCCCCTTAGTTCTCCTATGGGTGTAAATGATGTGAACCGAGCTAAAGTATTGATATACTCAACTCGAACTCGATAGCCACTTCTCAAGCTCGAACTCGACTCGAAAACTTGCGAGTAGTTTAAATCCAAAACTCGAGTCGAACTCGATTGCAATTTTTTAAACTCGAAGTCAAGCTCAAACTCGTTTGAAACTCAAACCAGTCCCAAACTCAAACTTGATTTAGGCTTGAACTCGAACTAGAGGTTGAATCAAGCTCGAACTCAAACCAAGCTCACCCAAAGAAATTTAGAAAGTTTTTGAGTCTCTCTTATAAATTATTACACTTAAAAAGTGTTGTTTATTTTTAACTTTACAAAACTCAAAGATACACTTCAAGTTTTATTGTCAACATGATAAAGTTACAAACTTTAACCACCTTCCTCTCCTTTTTATAATGAATGTTCGCCTCTCTTTTAGGATATCTCTTCTAATATTAGACAATTTCACCATTTGGTATCTCTCTTTCAATGTAGGATAACTTTAGCAATATTTTTTTTGTTGTTTTTTTTTGTTTTAATTATGATTTCAATAAAAACAATCGATTAATTTTTATAGTTCAAAAATAAACAATTATTCAAATATCAATAAATATATGATATTTTTTTTTTACTTTCTATTGATATGCTATTAATCAAATCAAAACTCGGTAATCTGTGAGAATTGTGAGAACCAATATGGGCTACTCATTTTATTAGATTCAATCATTTTTATTTATTTAATTGACCGATAACCATTAGGTAGTGTCTTTAGAGATTTTTTTTAATTTCAATTTTCTTTATGTCATTAATTATTAAAATGGGTCATATTGGTTCTCACAAACTAACGAGTTCTCTCACGAATGATCCCCTATAAAATATTATATATATATATAGAAGAGAGAGAGAGAGAGAGAGAGAGAGAGAGAGAGGATTTCACACATTTTTCATTGTGAACCTGAGGACTATCAAAATTGCGTCACGTGGCAATATTTACTCTAAATATCATACATTATTCAGAGTGAATATTACCACGTGATACTGTGTTAGTGGTCCTTGCATTCACAATCAAAATTGAGTTCACATTTGAACCTAACCCTATATATATCGAGTATCTCACGAGCTTTTCGAGTCAAGTATTGAGTAGCTTGACTCAGCTTGTTAGTATGTCGAGCTCGAGTTTGAGCTAAACCTATTCGAGTTGAGTGTTGACCGAGTTTTAACCGAGTTGATCTCGAGTAGCTCACAAGTTGTCTCGTATCATTTACACCCCTAATCATTGTAATTGATTACTGCTTAATATCTTTAACCAAACACCCCATGGTTTACGTGCTAAATTGACAACATGTCATAACATTGGAAAAAAATACTATGTAAAACATACATTGTGAGAATTGCTTGCCAACAACCAAAGGAATTAGTAAAGAAGAATGAGAAGAAATACAAGTCTTTTGTATTTGGTGCAGATGGTCGTGCGGATGGATCCGCGCCGGTTGTACCAACATCTGCGCCAATCTGCTCAAAGTGGTCTGTTATGTCTTGTCCACAATTTGTCCCCGATTTGTCCGCGCAGATGTATCTGCGCGGCAATCTGCGCCAACGACCAGATCAGCTACTTTATGCTTTTGCTGATTTCCCTCCTTTTTGGTTGACACATTAGCTACTCTAGACATTATTTTAATGTTTTGCCCACTCCTCTAAATCTGAATATTTAGATTTAGATAACCCATTTAACCACTCCATCCTTACAAGTCTCCTCTCTTTCTTTTATCATCTTTCTCTCTAAACTAGTTAGAGCTCAAGAACAAAGAGATAGAAGCCATAGATTCTCTCCATTGTAAAGCTTTGTAACATCTCAAGTGTAATCATCATCAAGTGATAGTGGATCAGTTATCGGCGTCCTCCGCCCGTGGTTTTCTCCCGATTTGGGTTTCCACGTAAAAATCTCGGTGTCTCTCTTTATTAGCTTTATCTTGCATTATATGGTTGGTTATTGTTGCATATGCTTAGTGATTAGTATTCTCATGTTCGTTGATCATATTTCCGCTTATTATCTCGTATAAGAACCTAGTTCATTGTTCTTGGGAAATTAGGTGTTTATAGTGAGGTCCAACTAGTGAGTTCTTTGTTAGTTGGACTTCGGTATTTTCACAACAATTGGTATCAGAGCCCAAGTTATTTATACCGAGATTTTGTGATCGATAGAAGTTTCGTGGGATTATTTGATTTGCTAGGCTATTTTCATTTATGTCAACGATGAAATTTGACCTTCCCTTATTGGAGCGAGATACTCGCTATACCTTATGGAAGATAAAGATGAGAGATGTCCTAATCCAACAAAGTCTACATAAGTGCATTTTGGGTCGGGCATCACTCCCTCGTATCGATCAGTATGTGGATTATCCTGACACAACAAAGGCTCATTGTTAGATTTTTCACAATCAGAAGTTGGAAGATTTACCTTTTGTTGAATAGGAGATTGATCTTCTTTTGGAGCTTCTTCCTCATGTCCCTCTTGCAAGACACGCTCAAAATATTCCCAGAAATCATCATCTGATTGTTCATCCATTGTTTCATCCTGTAAAATTAAAGAACTGTTAGAATCTTCGGATTTAACATATGGATGATTTACCTTTTGTTGTAGAGATGATTGATTCGCCACGGGTTTTTCAAAGAACTCTTTTAGCATTGACCCATGTTGGCGATTCCTAAGTATCCACATCGGTACATCATCATCGGGATGCTTTTCTTCTTTCCTTCCCCAAAAACCTCCGGAGTAGTAATCCTCCATATCTGCAACACAAATAAAGAAAGAATACCCGGAGTAGCACAAAAATATAAAAGAGAACAATTAAGAATTAAAAACTAAACTAGAACCTTGAGGTGAAATATGACGATGAGGATTTGGGTTTGACTTTGTTGTGCTCTTTGCCACCGTCGTTTGGTACGTTCATGGATACTATCATCTATAGTCGGGATTCCCTCTCTCTTGATGAGGTGTATACCGCTTTGAGCTCGAAGGAGAAGATGAAGGAGATTAATCCCGGTCATGAACCAAGGGCCGAAGGATTAAATGCAAGAGGGAGACCTTTTGAAAAATGCTCTAGTTCGTCAAGCAAATCAAGATCAAAATCTCGTGGAAAACCGAAAAAATTTTGTAACTTTTGTAAACGGAAGGGTCACACCATGGAAGAATGTTTTAAGCTTCAAGCCAAAAAAAAAGCCAAGAACAAGACAACGGGTACCTCCGGTGAAGCCGATGTTGTTGAGCAAGGTGAAGTTGGATTTTGTAATGGTGAAGTCTTGATGGTCTCCGAGGGGATGATGAATACCTCGGAAGAGTGGATTCTAGACTCGGGTTGTACTTTCCACATGTGTCCCCACCGTAGTTGGTTTCACACGTATGAGAAGGTTCTCGAAGGCGTGGTAATGATGGGGAACAATGATTCTTGCCCTATCATCGGTAAAGGCACGATTAGAATTCGCATGCATGATGGCATCACCCGAACTCTTGGGGACGTGAGATATGTTCCCGAACTCCGAAGAAATCTCATCTCTCTTAGTACCCTTGATCGAAATGGTTAAGAGTTCATTGGCAAGAATGGAGTAGTAAGGGTCAAGCGAGGAGCGCTACTTATGATGAAGGCTCTAAGAAAAACTGCTAACCTTTACGTTTTGCAGGGTCAAACCGTTACCGGTGACGTTGCGGTTGCTTCAAAGAAATTTTCCGATGGTGATCTAACCAAGTTGTGGCATCTACGTCTCGGTTGCATGAGCCTTGGAGGCATGATCGAGCTAAGTCAATGCGATTTGTTGGACGGCCACAAAGTTACCGATTTGCAGTTTTGTGAGCATTGTGTGTACGGCAAGACGAAGAGGGTCCGGTTCTCAAGTGGCATCCACACGACTAAAGGGCCACTTGACTACATTCATTCCGACCTTTGGGGTCCGGCCCGAGTTACTTCTTGGTGGAGCTTCGTATATGCTCACTATCATCGACGATTTCTCCCGTCGTGTGTGGGCATTCTTCTTGAAGCGAAAGAGCGATGTGTTTGGAACGTTTAGAGATTGGAGAACGATGATCGAGAAGCAATCCGGTAAAGAGGTGAAATACCTTCGAACGGATAATGGCTTGGAATTTTGCTCGTAGGAGTTTAATGCCTATTGTCGAAAGAATGGCATTACAAGGCATCGTACCGTTGCCCACACTCCTCAATAAAATGGTGTGGCCGAAAGGATGAACCGTACTATTCTCGAGAAAGTTCGTTGCATGCTTTCTAACTCGAAGATGCCCAAGACTTTTTGGGCGGAAGCGGCTTCTACCGCTTGTTACTTAATTAATCGGTCTCCATCGGTCGCTCTCGAGAAGAAGACTCCCATGGAAGTGTGGAGCGGATCACTGGCCGATTACACGAATTTGAAGATATTTGGTTGCCCGGCGTATGCACGAGTTGATAACGGGAAGTTAGAACCGAGAGCTATCAAATGCAATTTCCTTGTTAACAAAGATGGAGTCAAAGGCTTTAGGCTATGGTGCCCGGAAACAAAGAAGATCCTTATAAGCCGAGACGTCACGTTTGACGAATCTTCGATGTTGAGTGATTCGTCGCCTCCTACATCCGAGCCCATTTCCGAATCTCCGAAAGAGAAACCTCCGGTTGAGGTGGAGCTACCTATGGCTCAAACATCGAGCCCGGTTACTACTAACGATTTAAATGCCGCTTCTTCTTCTACCTCTACAGGTGCTCAAGTGGAAGATGATTCATCATCTCAAACCGTGCCACAAGCGCCCGAACCGTGCATTGCTCGTGATAGGGAAAGAAGGGAAATCGTGCGTCCCGCACGGTACACCGAAGAAGCCGATTTAGTAGCAGATGTGATGCGGTAATTATCATACATAAAAAGCGTAACAAGTTTTAACCTCTAATGCCTAGCCACTATCTTACCACATATACAAGCAAGCGTACCTGATCGTGAGTAATATAGTGTAGGAAAGTCCAGGTATCGTATCTACCACTGGGAACGGTTAAGCTAGATGTCAACTAAAGCTATAATCAGTCAATCTGGAAAATGGGGGGGTTTTGCTTTTGAAAAGGTATCTTTAAATATAAAAGACAAACAATAAATTAACCTAACCAAGAAGTGGAAAACTGATGAACAGACATACATTGGAGATAAGTGAATCCATTATGGTTTACTTTCATAAGACATAGATTTATGATTGTTGTCAGAATTTAAGCACAGAACACCCGAACATGTATATCTAAGACTAACAACTAGGTGATGGTCCTCCTAGTCCCAATACATAGGTCGTTTGTCAGACAATCTAGTACCGGTCATCCGATCCTATTTCTATTGCATGGTTTTCTACCTCCAGGTCACTCTCGGTCCGAGTAACCACTTAACACAACTCTCCTGGTCAAAGGGTAGGTTAAGGTAGGTTGATTATCCTATCGGAGTCTATCTATTTTGGTCAAACAGATACACGCAACCAAAGAGTTCAAATAACCAAACAATATAAATTAGAACGGAATCAAAGATAACATTCAACAAATCATGCATCTAATTAATAAACTGAAATCCAAAGTATTCAAACCATAATGAAAAACAAACGGAATCAGTACATAGACATACTAATCGTAAATGCGTAAACAAACCAAACTATAGACCGGCCGGTTTGTCGCGGCATTCCCTCGAATCTCCTCCGTAGTCGTCACATCGAGCCTCCATCTTCTCGGGTTGGAAACCCTAAGCGGCTCCCAACATCTAACCTAAACTAATTATGAGAGAATTACAGAAAATTGGATGATGGTATGAATTCTGAATGAATCAACTGAATGACCCAAAGGCGGTATTTAAAAGAAGCTCGTCAGACCCCGTTTCGCGTTCGCGAAACGGCACTTGGTGGAGCGAAACACTTAACGAACAAACCCTAATTTTCTGGAAGCTTCCGATCGAGAAAAGCTGAGCTTCGCGGCGCGAGAGTCTCCTTCGCGGCGCGAGCCTTTTCCTCGCGGCGCGAGCCATTTCCTTCGCGACGCGAGCAACTTAATTCCAGCTTCCGAGATCTTCCAAAATATTCTCTTGCCTTGTCTGCTGAAGATCCGTCTTTTGGAGGAAGTTATCTGACTTTGGGAGTAAGAAAGCAGTCTTAGGAGCCAAGAAAAGTCCATATTTGCAAAGTCTGCACAAAAGTCTCATTTTTGACGCTTTTCACCCTCTTTTTATACTTTTACGCTCAAGCACCTCCAAAACCTACAAAATCAGGATTTACACCTTTTTAAGTCAAACAGTACCGGAAATACTCTCAAAATAAAGATAAAAGTGGGGAATTGATGCGAGTAAAACATGTATAATTTTGGAGTTATCAACATGCTTTAAGTGTAGCGGAGGAAATGGAGGGTACGGTGGAGCCTACTTCCTATAGTGAGGCTATGAAGCTCGATGATGCGGATGAATGGTTGATGGCGATGAAGGCGAAAATGGAATCCTTGCTAAAGAGCGGAACTTGGGAGCTTGTTCTTATTCCCAAGGGTAAGAAGGCCGTTCGGAGCAAGTGGGTCTTTAAGTTGAAGGAAGGGGCCACTCCGGAAGAAAAGCCAAGGTACAAAGCTCGGTTGGTCGCGAAGGGTTATAGTCAAATTCCTTGCGTTGACTATAACGACATTTTTTCACCGGTGGTGAAACATACTTCTATTCGTGCATTGCTAGGGATGGTCGCGTCCGATGATTTGGAGCTTGAGCAAATGGACGTCACGACCGCGTTTCTGAATGGTGAACTTGAGGAAGAGATCTTTATGCACCAACCGGAAGGATTTGAAGTTCCGGGTAAAGAAGGTCACGTGTGCAAACTGATAAAGTCTCTCTATGGCCTCAAACAGTCTCCTAGGCAATGGTATAAGAGATTCGACGCTTTTGTGACCGCACACGGCTTGTCAAATTCGTCGTACGACAGCTGCGTTTACTTCAAGAAGTGTGATGATGGGTCGATTTTGTATTTGCTCTTATACGTAGATGACATGCTAATTGCAGCTAAAGACATAGGAGAAGTTCAGATAGTGAAAGACCAGTTAAGTTCAGAATTCGATATGAAGGATTTGAGAGCCGCAAAGAAGATTCTTGGTATGGAGATTGTTCGTGACAGAAAGGCGAGAAAGTTGTACCTTAGTCAAGAAGGTTATGTTCAGAAAGTTCTTCGCCACTTTGGTATGTCCGAAGCAAAGCCTGTCAACACTCCATTTGCGCCTCATTTCAAGCTATCATCAGCTTTAAGTCCTTCGACTCAAGCCGATGTTGCCTATATGGCGAGAGTGCCGTATTCTAGTGCGATGGGATCTTTGATGTATGCCATGATATGTACCCGACCGGATCTCGCTTATGCAGTTTCTATGGGTAGCAGATATATGGCCAACCTGGGAAAGGAGCATTGGAAAGCTGTCCAATGGATCTTTCGTTACTTGAAGGGGACGGCGGATTTGTGTTTGCATTTCGGGAGAAATTCTTCGGGGGTACTTGGCTATACAGATTCGGATTATGGCAAGGATGTTGACAATAGAAGATCCATCACCGGATACGTGTTCACCCTTGATGGGTGTGCTATTAGTTGGAGGGCACATTTGCAACCTACCGTCGCTTTGTCCACAACGGAAGCGGAGTATATGGCGGTTAGCGAAGCCGTGAAAGAAGGTGTTTGGCTAAAAGGATTTTTTGGTGAGTTGTGTAAGCATTTAAAGGTCGAAGAGGTTTTCTGCGACAATCAAGGTGCGGTTCTTTTGACAAAGGATCGAGTGCTTCACGATAGGACGAAGCATATCGACATTCGCCACCATTATATCCGAGAGGTAGTAGCAACAGGCGATCTTAAGGTCGTGAAGATAAGCACCGGCGATAACGCAGCGGATATGCTAACGAAGCCGCTTCCGGTTGCCAAGTTCAACTTGTGTTTGGACTTGGTTGGTGTTGAGAAACGAGGTTGATGCCCTTCGGGGCGCTCCGGCGGAGGACCACTCTAGTATTGGTTTTGAATTGAGAGAACTTGATTACTTTGGTGTCACTTGCTTACGGATGATTGTTTTTGACTTGATGATGAAGATCGGTGGAGTTTGTTTTTCGTATGAGCTTGTTTGGTTTGTAGAAGAGGTGGAGCTTTGTTTTGGTGTTTGTTTTTTGGTTGATGTCAAGGGTGGAGATTTGTGAGAATTGCTTGCCAACAACCAAAGGAATTAGCAAAGAAGAATGAGAAGAAATACAAGTCTTTTGTATTTGGTGCAGATGGTCGTGCGGATGGATCCGCGCCGGTTGTACCAACATCTGCGCCAATCTGCTCAAAGTGGTCTGTTATGTCTTGTCCACAATTTGTCCCCGATTTGTCCGCGCAGATGTATCTGCGCGGCAATCTGCGCCAGCGACCAGATCAGCTACTTTATGCTTTTGCTGATTTCCCTCCTTTTTGGTTGACACATTAGCTACTCTAGACATTATTTTAATGTTTTGTCCACTCCTCTAAATCTGAATATTTAGATTTAGATAACCCATTACACCACTCCATCCTTAGAAGTCTCCTCTCTTTCTTTTATCATCTTTCTCTCCAAACTAGTTAGAGCTCAAGAACAAAGAGATAGAAGCCATAGATTCTCTCCATTGTTAAGCTTTGTAACATCTCAAGTGTAATCATCATCAAGTGATAGTGGATCAGTTCTCGGCGTCCTCCGCCCGTGGTTTTCTCCCGATTTGGGTTTCCACGTAAAAATCTCGGTGTCTCTCTTTATTAGCTTTATCTTGCATTATATGGTTGGTTATTGTTGCATATGCTTAGTGATTAGTATTCTCATGTTCGTTGATCATATTTCCGCTTATTATCTCGTATAAGAACCTAGTTCATTGTTCTTGGGAAATTAGGTGTTTATAGTGAGGTCCAACTAGTGAGTTCTTTGTTAGTTGGATTTCGGTATTTTCACAACATACATCATACATCATACTTTGTGTAAATTCACGATCGAGTTTATGTTATTTAGTATACATAGTTAATTAACTTGTTCAACTCTTAATCATAATTTTGTCTATCTTGATCCTGTAAATGCCAAAAAGTGGCATTAATTCTTCTTGCTAAATACAAACAAATAAACTTTATTTTTGTTTGTTTGTTAACGAAATATTAGCCATGATTAATTAACTTATTTATCGATTTATCAGGAACTCTTTCTTTTATGAATGCTACTTGTTTGTTTTTTTTTGTCTAAATAAATCTTAACATATCATTTTAAATTTTCTTCTTAGCGCTATACATGTACAAAACTTATATCAAAGTTTTAAAAATATTAGTCATGGGCCATTTTTATACTTTTATACTTTATCAAATATTAAAAAATTTGCATCTTATGATCAACATTTATTAGAATTCGAAAGTGTCAAAAGGAAAAACAAAATCATGATTCTAATAACGTGAGCTTTCATTATTTATGATTCAAAGATTGTGGTCCATCTTCAATTTTATGACTAATCAACAATATATGATATACAAGTCTTAGTTTTGACCCCAACCAAAAATACAAATTTATTATCTTTTTTCATATAAAAAAATAGACCTAGAAAATAATACAAAAAATATGTTGTTACATTTTTTTGTTAACAAAAGTATACAATCTAAATCTTCATGTTTGCTAATATATCGTTTACTATTGAGTTAAACTATGTTTGGCAAACTAGCTGATAAGTTGTTGGTTGATTGATAAGCTAGCTAGTAGCTGATAAGCTAGCTTATAAATAAATTATGTTTAGCAAAAACTAGAAAAGATATCTTAAAATTTAATTAATAATTAATACTAATAAGAATATAATTGGAAAAAGCTACTCAAAGTAGCTTTTCATAAAGCTAGCTTATAGTACATATTTGGATGAACTTGCTTATAAACTAACTTATTTTTGCCAAACATAGTCTTGAATATTCCACAGCCTCACCAGCTCATGAGCAAAAAAGCAAAAATTCGAGTTTTTTGCAATCAAGTTTCACTTGAAACTGATTAAATTGGCTGGTAATCTACTTTCTTATCCAAAATTTTAATTAAACATATAAAAAACATATTCTGATAGTCGTTAACTGAAACTTATTTGTAGCCCAAACGTTATTTATTTATCAAATGGTTTACAAAGTTTTGATAATTTGTATATAGTTGTTACAAGACCAAGTCCGTTTACCATTTGTAGTTGCATATTTGAGACGTGGGTCTTGGCCAAATTTGGGTGCAAGAATATTATTAAATCTAAATCCATCTTCCATTATTGTGGCAAGTCAACTCGCAAGCAAAGCATAGTGTTGGTTTGGTCAACTTTGTTGTTTGTATTATTGGGTAGTGGCTCTTAACTTCTGTCATGAAAATTCAAAAATTAACAACAATATGCATAATTCAATATTCTTTAATTAATTGTACAAGTTAACAAAATTTGATATCTCCATTTGTTTCCAATTTTGTACACATTTTCTCTCAAAACCCTAATCAATTTATCAACACAAAATTAGATAACAAAAAAAACTACCAATTAATTACTAACAATCAATAAGACTTTCTGAGATACTTGTAATGCCCAGAATCAAAACAATCCAACTTATTCTTGAACTGATTCATCAGCTTCAACATCTCAGTAGCCTTCACTTTGGTCTCTTCACCACAGTTGACCTGCAACATTAACAACAGCTTCTGAAAGGCACCAACATGAAGTGCTTCCACAAGCTCACTTCCATCCCCATTGTTGCTAAGCTTCCATAGCAATGAAACACAAAAATCAGTAGCCAATGAAGACACCCTTAGGATCTTCTTCACCAACAACGGCACGGTCAACGCATTCTTCCGCACCCTTTCCCTCCCTTCTTTCGTGTCCGAAACGCGATCCAAAACCCCCAACGCCATCTCGCAGATCAGCCCTTTATCGGCCCACACGAGGGTTTCCAAGCTCGACTCGATCAGACCCAACTCGATGAATCTTGATGAGAGTTTCTTGATATTATTAGGGTTTGTTGAGATTATGTGGTAGATGACTGTTAATGATGATTTGGTGACTGAAGGGCAATTATCTTGGAGGTTTATGAGGTTGATCAAGGCTTCCGGAAGGCCTTCGATTGCGATTAACGTGCTTATGTGGCTTTGATCAGCCGAAAGAAGCTCTTTTAGGGTTTGGATAGTGCTTTTCTTGAGTGATACGTCGTCCTTTGATGATAGAAACCGTATCATGCAACGTAGAGATGATAACGATCCTAGCTTAGATCTTCCTTCAACCCCTAAAGGAAACATCCATGTTAACAAAAAGATGATTTCCCGTAAAAGAAGTTGATGTTTTTCGAAAGAAAGACTCGAAAAAGACTCGAATGCGGACGCTAACACGTAGCCGACCCCGTTGTCTTTGATTAGGGTTTTGTTTTGTTCGCTTTCTTTAGCCCAAATGTTTATCTTTTGCACCAAAGCGAGGCACCTTTTCTCGTCGCCATTCGAGGACGCGTCCGTCATTTTGTTGCAAAGTTCGGCGATGTCCGAAGAGGTTATGGGGGTTCGAGGGGTGGGGATCCTTTCGACCCCGTGAGCCCGATTCTCGACGCACCAATCTTGGATCATCCTCCGGATCATGTGGTTCGGGATCTGATCGAAGCTCGTCAGGACTTGATTCGTGACCGGACACGTCTGGTTTCCATCCGCTATCCACTTCTCGATGCTCTCTCGATCGTACGTGATCCCCGTCGACAGCGTCACGGGATCCTTCATCAGATCGAGCGATATCGGACACCGAAAATGCGTCGGAATCGTGAGCTCGATATGTGAATTCTGCTTGGAAAGATGTTTCTTCCCAGCCAAACGACTAACTCTTGGCTTCTTCCAAAGAAATGCCATTTTTATACCAAAAAACCAAGATTTGGTGAAGTGGGTATGAATGTTTTGGAGAAAAGTTTAATGGGTTTTATGAATCTTGATGTTTAGACGTGCTTATATATATGGGTATATAACTATATATATGTATATATTAGTTTTTTTTGGGTGGGAATGAAATATTCAAGTTAAAGATGACGTATAATATAAGGGAGGGTTGGGGGATTTGAATATTGACCGTTGAAAATGAGATTAGAGTCAAAGATTGAGATAATGCCATAAGGCAAACGTTTATTGATTTTTTTAAAAGGGTTTGTATTTTATTTATTATAGTTCCAGTAGTTGTAGTAAAGGAATCGGTATTTGTAAGGGGGCCCGGTAAAACTTGGACCATCCACGTGGTCAAAGGTCAATCTAGATGTTCCATATGACCCGTTTTGTTATTCGGATCTTACCCGACTACTTTCTCTTTATTTGTTTTACTTTTACCAGTCTTACGTTTGATGGATTCGTCGGACTACTTCCATCACATGGGCATGGATCGGTTCTTGGATCTTAAAATGCCTGGTTGGGTTTAAACTTTATAGTGTATGTGTTTGGTAAATATAAGCTAGCTTATAAGCTAGTCTATCTAAACACGTATTATAAGCTAGCTTTTTAAAATGCTTATTTGAGTAGCTTTTTATAACCCTACTTTGAGTAGCTTTTTGGAAGCTTTTTATAATTTTTTCCAATATTAATTATTAAATTCAAAAGTACTCTTTTGATCAGTTTGTACGTATAAGTTAGTTTTTGCTAAACATAGCGAGAGTATCTTCAACAACATTGTTAAAATAGAAAAACTTGGAGTTTTCTCTAAATATAGAGGGATAATAAATTATAATATATATTTTAATAATATAAATGACGATAGATTTTCTAAAATAACAAAGTTGTTGGAGATCTAAAAATAAAATTTTTAGGGATTTTCCTTTTCTATTCTCTATTATAGAAAAATGTAGCAAAACTGTTGGGAATGCTCTAAAAGATGGTTCGGTTGTGGTTTAATGGGTTGTATTGATTTGCTCAACCATAAAAAAAAAGTGTTCGATTATGGCCTATTTGCTCAGCTAGCGGCGTCAGTGTCGGTAGGGTGGTCTATTGTGTTTTTATCTTAATTTTACGGTTTGTGAGATTTTGAAGCTTTTTAGTTTATTTCAAGTGATTTTTAAGTTTTTTTTTATAAATTTTAAGGAGTTTTCTGAGTCTTTTTTATTAATTTTTGGAGATGTTTTTTTGTTTATTTAGTTGACTTGGAGGTAGTTTCTTTTGTTTCTTGGTTGGTGGAAGCAAAGACGAATAAACATTAGGGGATCTATAATAGAATGTTTAAAAATTTTGTATTAAGCTAGGAAAAAATGTTTTCTTGAGTGAGGCCCATATGGCCATACCACTATTGTGATTTGTGAATAATTAAACCGATGGTTAGAATATTTATGACATTTGGACTCTTAATTCATCACAATTATTGAATAACTATTTATTAATTATCATACAAACAACTTTATTAATGCATATAGATTTATCCATACATTTCTTGATAGAAAAATGAACTGAACATTCCTTAAAAGAACTTGTATGAGCCGGTTCAAGTTTGGATAATTAAACTGATTTATAACCTACGTTTGGATAGACTTTGGTCTTTGGTCTAACCGTTCTAATCTAATCCAATCTAGT
This sequence comes from Centaurea solstitialis, assembly GCA_030169165.1. Taxonomy (NCBI): domain Eukaryota; kingdom Viridiplantae; phylum Streptophyta; class Magnoliopsida; order Asterales; family Asteraceae; genus Centaurea; species Centaurea solstitialis. The sequence goes on from CM058046.1 coordinate 25,704,093, forward strand.
TTCGTTTGATCTAATATTTTAATCTTTATTTAAGTTAACTGAATACGTTATTAACTAGTTTTCAATTACTTTTCCATATAATAATTATTGGTTCTAAACTCTAAAGAGTTTTTCCCCAAAATAGCACTTTTAACAATTAATAAAAGTGAAAAAAAATACCACATTTTTGTGATTTTTACAGAAATAATATCTAGTTTTGCCAATCCAGACTAACAAATTGTTGTATTGTCCCGAAAATCATGCAGAGTTGTAGACTGTAAGTTGTGTATTCGGTTAATTTTTTCCTCATTGGCAGTGGTGCCCAAAACTCCACCCCTCCCCCAATTGACTTCCTACCCATTCACTCTTGATTTTCGCCTCATACCCACATATGTCCGTTAAAGGGTCCGTTTTAACGGACCCAACTCAAAAATACAAAAAATTACCAGTCGTTGCAGTCAGGTCCGTTAAATGCTACAACCAGGTACTTTAAATGCTATAGTCATGTCCTTTAAATGATCAACTTGACCTTTTTTTTTTGTCATTTTTATGTTGGGTTCGTTTAATAGACTTGCATGGATATGAAATGCTAAACAGTAAAAAGCATGTTAGGAGGCCAATAGAGAGAGTGAGGCTTCGGACACTAGCGCTAGTTTCCCTCTTAATTAGTGAATTTTGATTTTTCTAGGCTATGTGACCTATTTGATTTTTCTTCTAATAGTTGTTTATGTTGAACACTACGACAATATTAGAAAATTATTATAACATTAAAGGAAAAAGAACTTGGATGCCTAGTAATATATATAGGGCAATTTTTCTAAAATATTTAATGTTATGCATCATTAAACGTTGTTGACATGTTTTACTTTTTCTACTTATTTTCATTTTTCATTAAAAAATTTAAACTTTTTTTAATCCAACCATTTAAGTCATGCTATGTGTCCAAATCCTTTCTACCATCTTCTTCGACCAACCCAGCACTTTAATTAGCATTACCAAAATGAAACTTGGACATTAAAATCAAACATGCATTCAAAGCTAAACCAATAATCGAAATCAACATCAACCTCAAATCAAAATCTACATTAAATCCCAAACATTAAAAGCAAAATCAATAAAAAAATATGTAAGAGTAAGCTACAAATTCGATTCAATAGAGAGTATATTGTGGGAGTTGAAGCGATTCAATTAGATGGATGAAGAAGGAAGAGGAGGGTTGTGAATACGGGGTCAAGGTTAGGATGCATGGAGACAAGGAGTATCGGGTTTGCAAGTTTACTCATGGTCCAGGGAGGAGCAGCACCCTTGTGGTTTGATCTACGAGTTGTGGCCAACAAGTTGCCACTGACGAATTAGTTCTTTGGTTTGTGCATTTTGTATATACATAAATACATATATTATTAATTAATTATATATTAAACAAACTTTGACTTTTTTAACAAAAATGATATCATACTGTAAAAGGTCCAAAATGCTCCTTATCAGAAGGAATATTTTTAACTACCGTTAAAGACAAGGACCAAATCGGATCATTTTTGGAAATCACAATGATCAGTTTGTAATTTTAAAACTATAGATAGCAAAAGTGTTGTAACCATTAGACCATATGAACCAAATTTAAGGGAATTCATTAGACCTTATGGTCTAACTTTCGTTTTTCAAACATAAAAACATTTTCAGGCAGGTATCCGGCAGAGAGTGATGTGAAAGGGAAGGCTAGGTGTGAGCTTGAGACCAAGAGCTTCGAGACTTAGAGTTTCCCATAGTTTTATTTAGTTTCTTAGTGGTAATTAGGTTGCATTCCGCTGCGTACCTTTTTCACAATTTCTTTTATCTTCGAGATTGTACTTGAGATGTTGATTATTATCGTTTTGGGATTTGGATTTTAGAAATTTTGGTTTTGAGGCCATTACAATCTAAGTAATAAATAGAACAACATTTATATATATTCTATCTTAACAAGTTTTTCAATGTTAATGGTCTATTTCATGTGTTAAAATAAATAGATGTTTATTGTGACAAAAATCGTTTTTTTTTGGCAGGCTAAAATCGTTTTTATTATGTTATGACATTGATGAAACTGTTTTCTATGCTTGAAAACTATATCATTTTGGTTTGAAATTTTCAATTCTTCCCTTTTTCTACTTTTGGCTTAAATATTTTCAAAATTCAACCTTTATTTAAATGGTCTATATATTGTAAAATTACAAAATAAAATAGTTACGTGGATCATGAGTGTAGAAATTAATAATGGTTAAAGCAAGAGGATTCTAGAAGGAATTACCGAATAGAGATTATATTAAAAAAAGAACAAAAATATTTTAATCAACTTATGACAAAATTGGGTAGTTTGGTGTGTTCTTCTATAAAGAAAGTAACTTGAATATGAACAAGTAATATATAATGCATGCATATATATATGGCCCCCAAAAAAGGCAACAAACAATATAAAGTAACTAGTTGATAAGCCCGGGCTTCGCACCGGGTTCATAAAGAGTAGCTACCGACACTTTAACATATTTCAGTCAATATGCTATATATGACTAAAACGTAAAATGAAATATAGAAAACTAAAAGATATAATGTAAATAAATATTATAAGTTTATGGGGCTGATATGTAAGTTTAAAAGTGGATATAGGATTCGCGTCGGTTAGAGCGTATATATAGTATATAATAAAATAAATGCATGAAAAAAATATTCAATGTTAGGCTCATTTCGATCTTATCGACCAAAATGTTATAATGCGTACTTCGTTAACATTAAAACGTGTTTTTTAACATATTTTAGATCGTTAACATTATCGACGATATGATTATAATGACGTAATTAGTTAAAATTAAAACGTATTTTTGTAACATGTTGCAACCAATACACGATATATGAGTAAAACGTAAAATGAAATATAGAAAAGTAAGGTATAAAGTGAATAAAGATTATAAATTTAGGGGGCTAGATTTGAAAATGGGTATAGGATTCGGGTCGGTTGGAGCGTATATATAGTATATGATAAAATAACTACATCAAAAAATATCCAATATTATGCTCATTTCGATTGTATCGACGATACGAACATAATGACGTAACTTGTTAAAATTAAAACGTATTTTTTAACGTCTTTTTGCCAATACACGATATATGACTAAAACGTAAAATGAAATATTGAGAAGTAAAAGGTATAAAATGAATAAACCTTTATAAGTTTTAAGTTTAGGGGGGTAACCGGGTAACATATAAACTTGAAAATGATATAAATTTCGGATTGGTCGGAGCGTATATATAATATATAATAAAATAACTACGTCAAAAAATATTCAATATTAGCTCATTTCGATCGTATCGAAAATACATATATACTGGCTTAATTTGTTAAATTGAAACGTATTTTTTTATGTATTTTGGCCAATACACGATATATGACTAAAACGTAAAATGAAATATTAAAAGTAGAAGGTATAAAGTGAATAAAGCTTATAGATTCAGGGGCCAAAGATGTAAAATTGACAATGGGTATGGAATGGAGGCGCACGGATCCTTGCGCGGGTCTTGACCGGGTCACAGCCGGGTTTGGGCAAAAAAGTGAGAGAGGAGCTTCCGGGTCGGAGCGGGGAGCGGGTCGCGGGTCGGAGCGGAGCTTGTGGGTCGGATTTCCTGATAAATGTATAGTATATATAATATTACCATGAAATACTAGATATAAACGAGAACATGATCAAAATAAAGAAATATATTTATTTTAAGTAAATTTGATTTTACACTAAAATCACATGTCATTCCGAAAAATGCTAATTAATGAAGTGATATATGGGGTCGTCCCCAAAGCCGCCCATAATCACATGCGATTTGCCGTTAACTTCCCAGTATGTTTGTATATTTTTTATTTAGCACTAGTTATGGTACCCGCGCGTTGCAGCGGGATTTTTAATCCAAACTTAAATCCTAAATTCAGTTATCTATTTTATGGTTTTATATGGTTATCAAGAATTAATTGGCTGATCTAAACTTGAGTCCACTCACCGATTCAATAACTGTTGGCCAACTCGGTCGTTTTCTTTGCATATGATCTTTCATTATATGGAGTCGACTCAGTGAGATAAGTATAAAAGTTGTGTGCCCGCTATATGAATTACCGACTGATTTATATACTTACGAATGTCTAATAAATTGCAAGCATTTCTAAGGACAACCATCGGTAGAAAATTTTTATTTATCAAACAAAATTTTTTGTTACCTGATCCCGGTTGAATCCCTCCATCACAAGCGGGTGTGCTTTTGCAATCAACTTTAAGGGTGCGTTTGGTACAGAGAATGGAATTGCAGACAATGTAATTGCAGAGAAAGGGAATTGGTCTAGAGAATGGGAATTGATTCTTCTGTTTGGTAGCATAGAGATTTCAGCAGAGAAATGTAACAGAGAATCATTTCTCTTGTTTGGTATAACAGAAATTTCAATAGAGAATTGCACCAACCTTATCATTTGCACCCATATTTTTTTCATAACCATCATTTATTCAAACCTAAAAAACATACAAAAATATATTGACAATACATTTACGCCTACTGTGAACTTACAAATCTAAAAAAACATAGAGGCTGCAAACAAGAAGTACAAAACGAAGCTATCGACCAAAAACCCGGATATACAACTGAGTTTGTAAGATGCAAACATGATCAACATCAACCTCACTACCATGGTTCAATAGGATGATCCAGCAACCTCGAGCATTGAGCAGGTTTCAACCTGCTGCGTACAATCCTACGATAGTTAGGTAACCCAGAAATGGAAGATTTGGAAAACACCCACAACAAAGTAACCTCTGCAATTCCGTTCTCTATCTGGGACCTGTTCGAGCGAGACAAATTACAATTTGTAGGAAATTAGAACCAAAAACTCACTTGTTTTTGCTTTCACATACATTGGCAGAAACATGGAGTCAATGAGAAGAAAACCAAGGGGCTGTAATCAGATTACACAACCAAACCAAACCAAACCAAACCATAGGTACAATTGATCTTAAACTGAATCTCTCTTTATATATGAACATATTCATTAGACCATAGGTACGATTGAGATCGTTTTGTATGATTTCTACGAATTAGTGGGTTTGTATCTAAAACTCCCTCTATATAAACACCAGAAAAAAAATTAAACTTCCAAAAAAACAAGATGAATACATGAAAATTGCTATACAATATTTGAATCTTTCTCATACATTCCTTCCAATAGAAACAAAAGAAACAAATTTATTTGCTACTGGAACAATGATTGATGAGTGCTTTTGATTTCAAAACCTACCAAAATCAAGTTGATGTTGCAAATTTGAGGATGAAATTATAAAAATTGACCAAAACAAAAGCTAAATCCAGTTGGTACAAGATTTAATTGTACAAATTCCTCAACCAAATCAACTAAAATTGCAGACATGAGATAGTAACGAAGTCGGTTTTAAACCCTAACCTGAAGGAGAAGCAGAGATTAGACAGAAACCGAGGGTCGATGGTCCGTTGGAGAAGAAGAAGAGTGGTCGTAGATGCCGAAATTGGGAGGGGTGAGCTTGAATTCGTGGGACGCGGAAGAGGTGGAGATTGAATTCGTGAATCGATTGCTGTGATGATATAGAAGAGAAATCGATTGAAGTCGTGAATCGATTACCTTAGGGATGAAGATGCACCGGTGGAGATGAAGATTCGCCGGTGGAAGTATGTTGGCGCAGCCGGTGGTGGTGAAGACTGGACTCTATAGAGGGACACAAAGAATGGAGATAGCTTTCAATTCTCCGCTTCAGCTTTCAATTCTCCGCTTCTTCCTTCAATTCTCCGCTTTCTTCTTTCAATTCCATTTCTCACCATTTCTTCACCAAAAGAAGAGAAATGAAAATGCAAAGAACCCTTTTCTCGAGAAATGGCCAATTCTCCGTCTCTTCTTTTCTCAGGTCTACCAAACGAGAGAAATGGAAACATTTCCATTTCTCTCCTCTCAATTCTCTCTACCAAACACCCCCTAAGATATTGGTAGATATATCCTGAAAAAATAAAAAACTAAAGTGTGGTGATCCCATAAATAAATCGAATGTAATCAAAGGCATTCAGATATACTTGGCCAAATGTGTATTCAACCACGCATATCATCTGGATCTGACCATAGAAGATCACAAATTGGTCCCTTGTTGGGAACTTCTTGAACATGGTCAAAATTTCTTATATTTTCAAGGGGTCTCGATTGAAGGAGATAATCCATTGTGAAGACAAAAGATTTTGGGCAAAACCAAGAAATAAAGGCAGGGAATCGGTATCAGTATTACAAAAAGCAACTTAAAATAACAACCCACAAAAAGTATATACCCCCTCCGTTCCAAAATAAGTGTCAAACCTTTTCTATTTTAGTTTATCCTAAAATCGGCATCCACCTTTAAAAGTTTGTGTCTACTTTTCAGTAATATCCTTAATTAGGAAGTATATGTAGTAAGTAATCGTTAAGTAACTCTACGCCAATTTATGATTGGATAAGACAAATTTCGCTTGGTTGCAACTTGCAACCTTTCATAGAAATGGGCAAGTGATCCCAACCAAGATATTTGTTATATGCTTTATATTGCTGCGTGATATATCAGTGAATAAAATTCCAATAACCTTATCAAATCCACGCTACAAGTAAACAAATTAGCCAATCAACAACATCGTCCATGTAACAATTAACAAAGTAGATAACCAAAGAACGTGGGAGTACTCACTTTCGTAGTCGTTCATCATAAAAAAACCACAAACTTGAATAACCTGCACAGGCACAAACATTTTAGCTTCTGTCATTTGTAACATAAAAAAGATAATTTTGTTCAAATTAAATGGATATCCTAAACATTCTTGAAAAGATAAAAGAATATAAAATTTGTATTTGATAAAAGAACTGGAGGTTATTGTCATTCTTGAAAATTTGTATGTAACTTTTATAACCGTCCCATGGACACTACACGAAAAATATTAGCCAAACCTTAAGACCAACATGTTCAACAACAATTAGTCCTTGAAAGCATTCCATTCCTAAAAAGATGAAGTCCTTGATCACATCATCACACACAAACGATTCATGTTGTTGATATCAATAAATTAAAAGATCAAACCTATCACCATATGTCATACCTCCACTGTTTGGACCTCCAATCTTTACAAGTTCTTGCAACATATAGTTGAACCTGCCATAACGAACTCCATAAGTTTCACAAATCAGAAAACAAATTTCAACATCATCACACATACTCTTTCAAAAATTCAAGTCATTTTTAAAGTTCGTTATGTATTTCAGTTTGTGAATAGATTGTCAAATTCAAGTCATTTTCAACATCATCACACGCTAAAGATATATCTCAATCTAACAACTCGCTTACAAAGATTTAGCAATCAAATTTAAAATTAAAAAAATGAACAATAAATTTTGTAACAGATTAAAACAAAGATGAAGATGCTTTTTCTACTCCATGAGCAATAATCTAACAGGATGCATTCGTCTTTAGCATGTAGTTCAACTAATAAAAGGACAAACGACTTTGCACAAATACAATACATCCTCAAACGCTACATGGGCAAATGCCTCCTCTCTCATTGGTGTTCTCAAAGACAGGTTGGGCTTGCTGGCACTAAATCACAAATAAATCAAGTCATTATTTAGTAATGTCAATTATAAATTGAATGTATATGCATGTGTACTGAAACAAAAGTTGGACTTGTTGCGATGGCTTCCCTTTGCCTGCACTGTAAACAAAAGTAACAACAAATCAAAGATAAAATGAAATGAAATAGAAAGAACGAAAGAAAGCTAGATCAATCATTGAGTGTTTGTAGAGCAATTGTTTTGGAACAAAAGCGATCATTAATAGTTACATGAAAATGCTTAGGTATAATATGCTATAATAAGAGATATTAAGGCTTCGTTTGTTTTTTAAGAGGCCTAAAGTCTGAAGTCGAATTTCACATCTAAAAAATAAGAGGTGGATGGTGCACCTCTTAAATTTTCAGAAGACGGTAAGAGGTTCTCAAACCCTTTTTACAAATAAAACAAACACTCTTAAGTCCCAAAACCTCTTAAATGTCAGATTTAAAAAGCTTTTTAAGAGGTATTTTCTTTTAAAAAAAATAAACACCCCCTAAGAGAGTGAAAGAAGTTTGGAAACATCTATTGTTAAAAAATATGCAGACGGTCAGACGGATGCGATGAGGTATAAGGAAAGGTTAAAAGTGCAGAAAGAAAACATGCATTTTAGCAAAACCATGTCTAAAGATGCATTATAGGTAACCACATTAAATCATTAAAAACCGTAAAACAAATACTTAAATTCTAACGAAACCAAAACCAAAACCAAAAACTTTTAGACCAAAGTTATAAGATGGAAATAAAGCATTGCTAAAAGAAGAGCAAATTATAGACACGAAGAAGTAGAAGAAAGAGTAAAACATAAAAAATTGGAAGAAAAGGTTCTTAATTAATGTTGGGGGATATAGTTTAGGTGACTGATCAATTATTAAATATTGAATCAATTGGAGAAAGATAAGGGAATGGGTACCTGAACTTCATATAGAAGGATGATTTCACATGTTGTTTCCACTTGCTAAAGTGGATCATTTGGGAGAGTTGACATCCTCAGAACAACTATACCTGGAAACCAACTCATATAACAGAAGATTGAATGGGTTTCTTCAAGATCTAAGTATGGAATGTGGTAGCAGAAATTTGAGAAGACCATTGAATCAAACCATTGATCATGAAAATCTCACATCTAAAATATATGGATCAATTGGTTATTTCAAGTCAAAACCAAGACGGATTTTGACAAAAATTCTTTGAAATCAAAATCAATGGATTTGACCTAAAAGGTCAAAATGCATCTGTAATTTGAAATCAGATGTATGTATCGCTGTCTAGTCTATGGTCAAAGCCAACTATGTAGAGATCTAGCTCAGTCTATCATTTAAAACATTTCAAACAGAAAAATGCATATAACTTGAGTGAGTATCAAAATAAACGTAACCAAATAAATTAAATGGAGGATTCCAGAATAAGAAAAGGAGGAATCCAAATCTAAACAATATGCAAACCTGAAAAATTACATGAAAAAAAAGGAGAGACAAAAACGACCATGTCTCACCCTTGTGTCTTCCATATAGCAAATCAAAGCAGCAAACTCACATGATTAAGAATATAAATAAGAGTCTTATAAAAGCTAAACTTTCAAGGAAAAAACCAACTAAACCTGAACTTCCATAAACATGATTAGGGTAAAAGAAAAGCGATACAAATGAATTTTTCAAGAGAGCAAACGAATACATATACGATTAGGGTATAATTAAACTTTCAAGAAGCATGACAACTAAAAACAAAACGGTACCTCGATGGATCGATACCAGCAGAAGGAACAACAGAACCGATGCAGAACTGGACCAAGGAACCGTAACCTTATTAATATAGACGATCTATTGTAGCAGAGGAACAAAAAAAAAATCTGAAGCAGAAATCAAATGACAACGAAGAACTTCAAAAAAGGGAAAAGCGTACCGATTGGAACAAATCCATGATATGCATGTCGGACCTTGTCAGTTTTGAGATTTTCAGTACCTAATTGAAAATTAACGTACATTTTGAGATTTCAGTACCCAATTGGAAAGTAAGTTATATTAAAATTAAGAATTACCTTTTCTTGAATCGAATGCCAATAACTTGCTGGCGAAGAATTCTGTTTTGAAGAAGAAAAAACAAGCAATTGAGTATGATAAACTCCTCATTACTCTTGTTGTAAAATACATCTTCCAAATGCAAAAGTTTTTTAATACATTAGAAAAATAAAATCAAAGAATAACTCTAGGGTTTCAAAATTACCCCCTTTCCATTTCCCTTCCTGATTGCTTAACTTCTCTTCGTGGCTTTCAAACGGGACATGAGAGGGAGAGGGAGAGGGGTCGTGGGGATGGAGGATACGCAGATGAAGCTTATCCATCAAGCACACCTTCACGACTTCGGCTTTCCATTTTGATCGACAGATTGTTGAATTTTGTACGGCTGATAGGTAATTAATTAGATTTCCATCGGTTTCTTCCTCTTTTTCATATAGAAATCAAAGAAATTTGTTGATTCATCCATAGACCTGGAGAAGTTTGTGAGAAGGAAGCCATAGACCTGGAGAAGAAGACGTGGGTGTGGCTTTATCAGTTGGGGGAAGTTTTCTTGAAAATACGGTTTCTTGAAAACAGTTGGGTTATTCTTTTTAATTAATAGTATAGATGTACATGTAAACAACTTTTTGATCATATTTTATTAGATGCAAAATGCAAATTTAGATGACCTCTAATTTGAGGTTATGTGCTTGTACAAGAATAGTCTTTTTTTTTCTTTTTAAATCCTGTTTCCTGCTGATCACACATATAGTGTGATTTTTTATGTTTGATACATAAGTATGTTCACCGAAAGCATAAAATGTATTTAATAATTATACTAAATTCTCTTTTAAAATAGAGACGAACAAGAAAGAGTAAGATACCTCAATACATATTAATCTTAATAATTATGAATATATAAGCATTCATTAAAAAATGTAGTAGTTTGGAATAAGATAAAACAATCCTTTTATTGGGCTTCTAGTTTGATAGATGTTTTTTACAGGCCGTTTTTAATGGATTTGGATTTTGTAGAAAAAATTTGGAATCCTTAATATGATTGGTTTGCATTCTACGGGATTTGGAATAAGAATGAGATCCGTACGAGAACAATAACTAAATAAATAATAAGAAATTATGGTTGAATCACCTGTGTTTTTATACTAAAATTATGTGTAAATTCGCATGTAATTCACACGACAATGATGTTGTGAGCCATGTCACCCGCACAACCTAGGTTGACCGTAGTGTAATATCAAATGTGATTTGATCACTTTCGTGTTCTCTTATTTAATTATTGTTTCCTTTAAAACCTTTTATTTAATTTATTAACACAAATTATAAATAATGGTTAAAATGGATAAATTATCTTTCTATTATCATAAAAAGAAATGCTTAACATATAGTATTCTATAATATTATTACAATAGATTCTATAGACTCTAAGTAATGACATTTCTAAACATGTGTTTGAGGGATTCCATTGAGATTATGTGATTTTAGTTTCTGGCCAACATTCTTCTATACCAAATACAATTTAGTTTTTGAATTCCACAAAATCCAAAAAAGCCTGATAATGTTATTTATATGTAAAACGTTTAGGTTAAGAATGGTTGGTTTGGTGGTCGGTCACCCACCCACCCACCCACCGATGCTAATTGCGGCTTAATTATAGTCTTCTTTGGTAGAAGCTGATGAGTGTTCTTTTTGGCTCTACTCGACGTCATAAGCTGTTGCCACGGTCGATTTCACATTACAATGGCCATCACTAGCACTGTGTATGTATGTGGTTTTATTATATCCTTAAAATACTTTTATATATTATATGGTAAGTGGATTTATTATAACCTTAGGCGTCAAATTATAATATAAAAAATTAGTGAGTATTAGTATACAGGATTCATACTTGTAGCCACGAATCGAATATAGTTTCTTTGAGTCAACCAATGAACCAATGAATTTAATATATACATCTGTAACTTATATAAATTAAGTTTTATGTAATTGTGTAATTTGTTTTGCATTTGGGTTCCATTGAAAAATTGAGATTTATATTTGAAGCATGAAAAGTGAATGCTTGTTTGGTTACATGCAGAGATGGGTAAACCGGCCCGGTCCGACAGGTTACCAGCGGTTAACCGGGTCGGAGTCCATCGGCGTAACCGACAAGGCCCAGTTAAGGACCATCAGTTAGGGCCCGGTTACACATTCAAACACATTTGAAGGCCCGGTTAAGCCTGGGACCGGTTAAGGTCAAGGCCCGATCAAGGCTCGGCCCATGACATTTTCGTAAATAAATCTAATTTTATAAAATTTTCAAATTTTGTAGTTGTTTTGTACCGTCTTTTTGGGGTTTTGACCCTTTTTTTTGGCTTCCAAGTGTCTCCCATTAGTATATATATGTTGTTTCAGATATGTAGTTGGATACCAAGTTACAAAACACAAATAACGCAAAAAAATGTTCACAATTCTCACATTCTCGTAATCTCGTTTTCGTACACGAAAGTTTCTACACTTAAGTTATTCCAAGAATCCAAGTTCCAACACTTTACTTATTCTCTTTCTAGTTTATACTTTATAAATTATATTTATAAAATAAAATTAGTTTATAAAATACTTGTAGTATTATATGTTTAAAAAAAACAAAACAAAAAAATGGTTAACCTGAGGCCAAGTTAAGGCCCAGTTATGTTCGACCGGTTTAAACCCAAGGTTAACTGATTATAGAGTTTTTCCCTCAAGCCCGGCCCGGGACCGGTTAAGAAAAGTCCCGGCCTTGAAAGTATTGTTTGCGCCCGGTTAAACACAAGCTCGATTAAGGCCCAATTCGGCCGCTATCTGGCCATCTCTAGTTACTTATATAATTTATAAAATTTTAATATCAACAAACTTTAAATCATTCGTCTCAAAGGCATCACAAGTTAGTTCCAACATGATATATTTACACAAACTTTGAATGAATTCCTGTATACCATTTGGTAGAGAGTAGTTCACATACCAACATGTCACTACAAGAAAAATGGGATTTAGTGAGGAAAAGTTTTAGTGAGGACAAACTTTCCTCACAATAAGTCACTAAAAGACAAAAAAAACTAGTCTAGCGGGTAGAATATTTTGACTTAGCCTATTGTGAGGACATGTCCTTTATCTACGTATTTTCATTTTAACTTTCGATTTTTCTTTCCCCACAAAAATTACAACAGTTACTTTTATTGACTTTTTTTCTTTGACTCTTATTACTAGAGGACACGTCCTCACCATAGGTTATCACGAAAACTATTTCTCTTGACTTTTTTCCTTTGACCAAATTCACACTAAAAAAAATATAGGTTTTCAAAATTTTAATTTCTTATATAAATAAAATAACCTACTCAAAAGATTAATAAAATTAGGAGTAACTTTAGGAGAGGACATGTCCTCACCCTAGATTTTTTTCATTTCCCCCCATCCCCTAACTTAAATTCCCACCAAATAAAATACATATTTTGAAATTTTGATTTTCCCACTAATACCTAATTAAATGGCGGGTTACTTGTGGTGAGGACACGTCCTCACTATACGGTTTTTTTTTTTTTTTTTTACTTTTTTAGTTCCATAAATTAATTTATATTAAATATTGATTAGTTATTAGATTTTGTATATGTTTATTTTATATGCTATTTTATACTAAATATGCATTAATAAAAAAATAAAATATTCTTTTTATTAGTTTTAAATTATGTTTATAACTAGGATTGGAATTTGCTCAATACATTACGTTAGTATTTATCGTTGTTAATCATGAACTACTTTTTGGGTGATATCTGACATTATTCTATAAAGTTTTTTAAATTAAGGTTTTGATTTCAACGTAAAAGAAGTCATACGTATTTGTAACGGTTGATTGTAAGTCATCATTAGTCGGGATAATGATATGTGGTTGTAACTGTTGATTGTTGGTCAACACTTGTAGTAGAAAGTCATAAGTGTTCGTAATGGTCGGTTTTGTACGCTGTATAATTTGTGTATTAAAACCGATTAAGTTAGTATGATCAAGTTTATCAAGAGTCTCAAAAATCTCGTTATGTTGATATATTATTCACTATCCATCTTTCATAAACATCTTATGCATGTAGGTTAACTCCTAATCTATATAGGCCTAGCTAACATAGTTCAATTATGCTAGGCCTTATTCGGTGTTATTTGGAGTTAGTCAATGTTATAGCTCGTTAAGAGTCATAAGAACTTCTTATACTGTAATACATTTCACTATCGATCATTCACATCCAATGCATGCAGGTCAATTCAATATAATATATATATATACGTATGTAGACAACCCAAATGCCTAACAACGCAGATCACCAAGGGGCACTAAAAGCATGTGAAGGCCTAATACACACCATTAAGTTGTAATCAGATCCACAAGGGTGGTGGCGTACTGACAAAAGACCTAGCGGATGTGGTGGAATATCCCATCCACATGTGTTCGAGCCCAGGCGTGCACATCTTTTAGTTGGGTTTATTGGGCCTAATTTGGTCCAATCATGCTTTATTGGACTTTAGTTGGGTTTATTGGGCTTTAATTGGGTTTATTAGACCTAATTCGGTCCAAGGATGCTTTATTGGGCTTTATGTGGGTTTATTGGGCATAGTTCGGTCCAAGCATGTTTTATTGGGCCTTAGTTGGGTTTATTGGGCCTAATTTGGTCGAAGCATGCTTTGTTGGGCCTTAGTTGGGTTTATTGGGCCTATTTCGGTTGAAACATGCTGTATTAGGCTCTAGGTAGGCTTATTGGGCCTAATTCGGTCCAAGTATGCTTTATTGGGCTCTAGGTGGGCTTATTGGGCCTAATTCGGTCCAAGTATGCTTTATTGGGCTCTAGGTGGGCTTATTGGGCCTAATTCGGTCCAAGCAGGCTTTATTGGGATTTAATTGGGTTTATTGGGCCTAATTCGGTCCAAGTGGGCCTTATTGGGCCTAATTCGATCCAAGGGGGCCTTATTGGGCCTAATTCGATCCAAGTGGGTCTTATTGGGCCTAATTTAATTCGATCTCACTTAAGTTAATGTGCTTTACTTAGGTTTATTAGGCCTAATTCGGTCCAAATATACTTTATTGGCTTTAGTTGGGTTTATTGGGCCTAACTCGGTCCAAGCATGGTTTATTGGACTTTAGTTGGATTTATTGGGCTTTAGTTGGGTTTATTGGGCCTAAGTCCGTCCAAGTATGGTTTATTGGGCCTAAGTCGGTCCAAGTATACTTTATTGGGCCTAAATCGGTCCAATTATCCTCACCTTAAGTTTTCAAAAATACTAATTTTTTTCTTTAATCAATATAAAACATATTCGCCCCAAATAAAATTGGCTTAGATCGGTCTAGTTGGGTTTTGAGATGATGGACATATTTAAATTTGGAAATCATAATCATGTGAAGGTGCTCTTTAGTTCGGATCAGTCAGGTCTTTCAGTGCTTCTAGTTATAGATGATTACTTTTGAAATGGATAATGTACTTGTGATTACTCTGCAATTGTCTTAAGTTGCTAGGCCTATCAGCTATAAGTACTCGTGTTTCTTGTATTATTGCGTATAGACTATAAAGGATACTTCCTTCAAATGCTTTAGCTTGGTTAACGTGGCTGTTTTTTAATCCAAGACGCTTCCCAATTTTGCTTTATATATTAGTTATTTGTTAGTAACATGATCTAGCACTTGTTTGTGGTAACTGCATGTTAAGGATATATTTTGTTAGTAATTTCATATGATTAATGAATGATAGATTGATGTTAGTGACTTGTTGCATGTTTAGTTCTCTGGATAAGAGATTGGGATTTCTAAGGAAAGAGAGCATCATGTACATATTTAATAATTTGTAGCCAAATCAACTTATGTCATGTTTTGTAGCCTGGCGTTCAGAGTAGCAATGGAGGCGGCAATCACAAGATGCAATCCTTTTCGACCCAAATTATTAACTTGGAGGATGATGCGAACGAGGACGACGCGAACGAGGACCACAATAGGGACGAGTAGTCTTTTATTTTGCTATTATGTAATAAACAACATAAAACATCTCTAATATCTACCTTGTAACAATTAGATATGTTTTATATAATATGAAGTTTTTTTGTATTTTTGGAAGGATTGAATATATATATATATATATATAATTTATTTATTATACGTATATAATGGAAAATAAAAAATAAAATAAAAGAGCAATAGCGACGACATTAATAGTGATGTCCTCACTGTAGGTAAATACACTTTTGTTTATTAAAAATTGATATCGTGAAGATATGTCCTCACTATATGTAAATATATTCTTTTTAATATAATCAGCTCTGGTGACGACATCTCCTCACAATAGCAAATTAAATTATTCTCACCGTAGGCATTCTAATTACTATGATTAGGTAATTATTCCAATTAGACTTAATTATGTTAAATTAGCTATGGTGAGGACATATGCTCACTATAGGTGATTATATTCTAATTATTATAATTAGTTATAGCGAGGACATGTCCTTACGATAACGAATATTAATTTCATTTCCATTTAATTTATAGCAGATGAATGTCCTCACCGTAGAAGCAAAATGGTCCTCACTAGTTACTTTTAGAGTCGGGCGTGTAGTGAGGAAACTAAGGTGAGGACAAGTCCTCACAATAGAGCTTTAGTGAGGACATTTTGACATTTGGTGAGGACTTTTGCTTCTCACTATAGCCCATTTTTCTTGTAGTGTGTCGAAAACAAATATCAACAACTCAACATGAAAAACAAATAGAACACTTAAATTATATCATAAACCTAAACTAAAACAATATCTACATCGATAAAACAACTTCGCTATGCAAAGTTCCGTTTTCCATTCTAATCCACGACTTGAGGGAAAAAGGCTCTTCGGAAATTTCTAAAATTCGAGCACCACGATCCCAGTTTCCGTAGCCACCATACCCGGTATGTCTAGCATAACATAACCACATCTTCTCGTATGGACAACACCAATCAAGCCCATGGTTGTGACCAACAAATACCGCCTGCCACCATCCAACAATCCGTCACACAACATTATCATATAGCTACTAAATTACAATCGATTCTAAATCTGGATGGTGCGTTTGGTATGCAGATAAATGGTATATAGAGAACTAAAAGGGACACAACTAGATTGTACTAGCCATGCAAATGTGGGGTAGGCGGGTCAAAATTTGTGCAATGTTTTAGAGTTTTAATTTAACAGAGATTAATTATCTGGTAATTTACCACCTATTAGGATGAGACAAAATGCATTTATGTCCCACTCGGTTTTACCAATCTAATTGTCACACTAATCGTTAGTTTTAGTTATGTCCTATCCCATTCGACAATAAAGAATGTAATTCTTACTTTAACGGAAGGCCTTTCTCTAAGACGCTTCATCATTCCCATTTCCGCTTCTTGAGCTGCAACTTGCTCTTGGAACATCGAGCCCACACACCGTGTCTGCTTGCCTACAACTTTCTTAGCCACTTTCTTGTAGGCCTTACTCGGTATATGCCAAAAAACTATCTCCGGGACACTATACCACAATATCAGATAAAAATGCTAGTAATTCACAACCAAATGAACTATAGAGCCACATTACTCACCTTGAGTCCGGGTTCACCTCTTGAGATTTGTTGCGAAACCATTCCGATTGGACACTTGATATAACCTCCGGGTACGACCCGCCACCAGAATCCAAGAAGTACATGAACATTAACGGCAATTTTTTATCCTTATTCGGGGATACAAGCGTAAGAACATAATTAGATACACTTGGCCATAGATCTCGAGGACCAAATCCCGTGTACGACAAAGGTCTATGCGTTATCTCATTTCTCATCAACTCCAAACGCGTTGTCCCTTTGAAGCTACACTCATCTCCCCCTGAGAACAAAATCTATAACTATCATAATTTCATTTTTTGTAAACGTGGGTGTCACGACCAACTTTGGCACACCTCAATTAACAGCCAGATAAATCTCAATGACTATGAGAAGACTCAAACCGGTGACCTATGAAGATGGGCCCCACCCCTCAAGGTCTGACATTTATTTGTCAGTTGAGCTGGCCGTTAAAGTTGAGTAATGGAAAATACTGATTTATTCTTGGGATTTGAAAGAGATGGTTTTTTGTTGCTCACCGGAGGAATTTGCAGAAGGGCAGAGAATCTGAGGTATCCCGGAAGATGAAAACCAGTCGATAGGCCACTCAAATGGCATATCGTCGTGGTTGCCGAACAAACTAGCCCATGGTATGTTCCTGGCTCGTGTTGGAGATATTGCTTGATCCCAGTATAAGCTAGCATTGTGAATTGGCAGATTGTTTGCTGTGATCACATCTCCAAGATATACTACAAAATCTGTCACCAATTTGCACTTTTGTTAGGTTGACAACTATAATTTAGTTTATTTCTTGAGCTTATAAAAAAACTCAGTTTAGTAACACATAACTAACTATTTGGAATACTACTTGAAGTAAGGTTTCAATAAAATGGGTATTTGGTTCAGAGAATGAAATTTGATAGAATTGGAATCCATCGATTAATTTGATGGAATTTGACCACAAGTTATGGTTCACAGCAATTCAATTCCTTCATTTCAACCAAGGAATGATGAATTCCTTAAATTGTGAAACTAAATGAATTTCATCAAGTTCATTCCATCAGCTATAGCAGCATCATTCGCTAAATTTGTCCCTTTTTTAATACATTTACCCTGCCGAACCTGGGGTTTTTGATGCATACAAATATTTTTTGTTGGAAGGTTGATACATAACTAATGGAATGCTTAGAGTATCTCCATAAACATCAATAAGGAATTTGGTGAAAGGAATTTATCATTTCAATTCCATCAAATTCATTTGACTTCCACGAACCAAACACATCTTTTAGCCGCTTGTTGATTTTTTTTAACGTCTACTATCTAGCAGTCAACCAGTCATCATTTAGATTTTTGTAGTTAATAAATAACAAATATAGGGTCGTTTCAAACAATCGAGAACAATAACCAAATAAGAAAACAAGAAAACGTTGAAATGTTCCCCATTCTACCTCTTAGATTGATTGGATGTAATATAAGTGAAAAGTCACATATCATTTGGCTGTTACCATGGATATAAAATCTGAGTATATGTTTACATTTTTAATAATTAAATAAAAATCAGATGCTTTTTTTTAATTAAAAAGTGGTTTTGGCTAAATGTGTTTATTGACCTATGACAGTGAGAAAATGAGTTTTTAAAAAGGTATTTGAATTAGTTTTTATAGTGATAAAAGCAAATAAATCAATAAGTTGTTTTTGAAAAGCACTTGTCTTAGCTTATACATACAAAATGACCAAGAAAAAAAAAACCCTCATTAAAAGGCAGTTTTAGGTTAGAATGAAGGGTATTTGTGTCATTTAACAACAAAAAGCATTTTTCCTTCTCAAAAAGTAACTTATCACCACCTTTTTAAAACATGCATTTTATCCCTTGTCAAAAAGCATTTTCAAAAAGCACTTTTCCGGTATCCAAATAACATTATTGGCTTATTGGCTTTTTGAGAAACCAATAAGTCAATATACAGGTTTAGAACACACTTCCAAATAGCCTCGCTAGCAACAACCAACAAACCTGGGTTTTCAGCATCGAGAACGGTGGACATGACGTTAACGGAGTTGAGATCCTGTTGCGGTCCCCAATCCGTCCACGCATCCTCTCCGAAATGCAGATCAGCAAACAGAGCCACCTTGAACGACGAACCCTCGCCATCACCAGCTACTCTTAGATAACTATCCCGTGGCGTTTTCCATGAAGTAACGCCGTCATCGGCTAGCCGGTCTTCTGGCCGGACAACGAGAATGTTTCTCCAGAATAGAAGGAGAATGGCGATGGTACGGCAGTACGAATGGGCGGCCCATCTGTTTAATACTTCTTTCGCCATTGATTGTTAATTTGAAACAATTGATTTGATTTTGAGGTGATAGATGATAAGGTGAGAGTTTGATGATTGCTGTTGGGATTGGATTGGAGGATATGCCGATTGTTTCTAAGAATATCCAAACAATAAATCCTTCTTATCAGTTTGGTGGGATTTCGTTATCGACTCATAAAACACTCCTTTTTGTTCTGTAATTTGATCTTTTGCTTGTTTTTTCCCTCCTGTTTTTAAGATCTAGATTCCATTTGAAATGATAATTTGGAACTCTGTTATGGTTCAATTCACTTTGTTTTCAAACAATATAATAATATTTGAAATGATAATTTGGAAATCTGTATTCAACTGATACTAGAATTTGTCTGAGCAAAACCCACTCGCACGTGCCACCGTATCGTTCCTGTGTAAAAAAAATAGGATCGTGAAAGGTGCCACCGTATTAATTTGCTGTGTGTCACCATAAATATTTTAAAACTGCAATAAAATCATAAACTTTTCTTGGTTGAGGTGGTAAGTTCCTTGTTTTTAAAGAGGAGGTCATGGGTTCAAATCTTATTAGAGTCATTTTTCTAGTTTTTAGGTTTTAATATCATATTTTTTATGTTTCTAAAAGCATTGTAACAATAAAAATCGAACCCAAGACCCTTCATTTAAAAAGCAAAGCACCAACCATTAAACCAATATTGTTTTTATTAAAAAAAATTATATATTTCTTATAGTTAAATGGTGTCATCGTTTGAAAATTTTTCTAGGTCCGCCCCTGATGGTTGTTGAGGATTAGTTGGGCGTCCGTTTGAATTTCGGATATGTCATCAACTTCATGTCGTTACGTGTACGTAACTTATCTACCATTAAAAAAACCCACTCAAGGTCTCTAATTTGTTTCTTGGGAAAAGCTAACAAGAATCAAAAGAACCAAATGAATCCATATAAAATATATGTTATCTAGACACCTTCATTTACGATATATGAATGGTTTTACGTAAGTAAAAGAAGGGGAAATTAATGTTTTTTCTTTGTGATCTTAAAATGGATATTGTAGATGTCACTTTTTCTTTTACAAATTGATATATCATTTTAGATTTGTTTTGATGATGTCATGTAGTTTTATCGTTAAAGTTTGGAAATTTGGCTAAAATACATTTTGGATTTTACCTCCTAGCTATTTCTCTCTTAAAATTGCAAAAATAACCATTAACTCCGCAATTTAGGATTGTAATTGTGGAGTTAGACTGATTTTATAAAAAAAATTGAAAATCAAAAGTTGGGTCCGCAAGTGGCTCCTCAATTACAATCCTGGCTCCTAAACTACGGGTTCGGCTCCTCAATTAAGTCTCGTACTTGAGGAGCCACGTCCATAACTGATGAGCCATGACCGCAATTGAGGAGTCAAGTCCGCAATTACGGTCCTAAATTGTGGAGTTGATGGTTATTTTTGCAATTTTGAGAGAGAAATGATTAGAAGGTGAATCCAAAGTGTATTTTGATCATTTTGACCAATTTTCCTAAAAGTTTTGCTTCAATCCAAATGTTATCATTATTATTTTATTTTTTTACGAAGTCTGGGAGAAAATATATCATCTAGTTTCTTCATGTTTCTTTCTAACATTTAAGTATCATTAAATTTAAAAGTGTAGGTAAATTTATCTATACTATATATTAAAGAGAATAACTCAATTTGACAGTTTTTTTGTTCAACAATTAGTTTACACATTTACACTTTATACCCCCATAGTTAGTTATTAAATCTTATTTTAGTCTTTTACTTTTTCATTTTCTATTTTAAACCCTTACCATATAATCTAATTAATCATATATTATGAACTAAAATTTATATTAAAATTACGTTTTTTTAACAAATTATACCATCATAATCATTTCGTCAATACCTTCGAAATAAGCCCAATATTGAATATTTTTTATTCAATTATATTATATATTCTATTATATAAAGATAATACTTTTATTTCAATTTTCGAAATTGATTATTCAATAAACTATTAGGAGGTTAATTGATTGAACACATATGATTAAATTGATGTTTACAATGATGTATATAAAAATCGGGCAACTGATACATACTTCGCGCTGCAATGCGCGCGGGTATATTTCTAGTTTATTTTATATAAATTATTACTTAAGAAATTGAAGGATGTGCTCATATCGGTTCTTTAGAAGGGTCTTACACTATCCTAGATTTTATTTTGGACTTATTTGACCAATATTTTGACTACATGTGAATGTTTTAGTATAGCAGTCAATGCTTGTTCCAATTTCGAGAACTAAGTTTTTAAAATGCAAATATTATAAATTCATAATACTTAATTCGTTATTTTTATCTTAGAGTTGTAATTGGCTGACTTATTATATACATAGAAAGTTAGGTTTAAACGGTAATGGGATTTATTTTAAAAAAATAGAAAATATTTAAATCATATATATAAATTTGACATGACTTAAATCAGATATGATTATGCAACTTGCCTCGTAACCAGAAAACTAGGCTAAAGTCATTTCACACTTTTTTACATGTGATTTACTTTTTCATTTTTTTCTTATATGGTTAGCGCTTTCATTTAATCCTAGAGAGATAGATAGTGAGAGAGAGAGAGGGAGAGAGAGAGAGAGACTATGTAAGTTATGGGAGAAGCGTATGACTACCCAACCCAACCCTCTCAACCCTACCAATCCACTTATTTTTTTAACGCCACATCAGCTGACACATCAGCTTTTTTCCAACCCTCCCATAACCCTCTACAACTCACACCCAACCCTCCCAACCCTCTCACTTTTCAATTTATTTTATATAAATAAATAAAACATGTAATTAATTAATAATAAGATTCACAATTAATTAACTAAAAATTACATTACATAATTAATTAACTAAAAATTACATTACATAATATAAATAAATAAAACATGTAATTAATTAATAATAAGATTCACAATTAATTAACTAAAAATTACATTACATAATTAATTAACTAAAAATTAAAATTAAACATTACATAGTTAAATAAAATAAACTAAAAATTAGAAGCCATATTTGGTTTTGATCTCGGCTTTTCGCTTCATAGTATCGTGGAATCGTTTACCCCGGAGATGCCCATGCGGGGCGGTGTAAAACTTAATGTCTTCTTCCATTTTGGGTCGTTGGTGAAAATTCTCCCTCATCGGAAGGGAAAATCTCTTACTCATGTTCCGGGCCATCATCTTGTACGGGTCCGTAATTGGGTACATATTGTGGTTGATAAGGAGTACCTCAATCGGTTGGAGGAAATTGTGGATTCATAAATGGATTAGGAAACGGTTGATAATAAGGAGCTTGTGAAGAGCTCCTGGGTTGAGGAGCTTGTGAAGAGCTCCCGGGTTGAGGATGAGTAATTGTGAGACTAAAACCTTTCGGCGAAATTTGGACCTCATAATCGGGTGGATATTGTGGAGGGAACCCGGTATGCGTAACGTCGACTTTGAAAGAGGGATTCGAAGAAGTCTCGGGTTCCGCCCGACGTTTAGATTTCGCGCGCCGTGATGAAGATCTGAGGTTTCGATCGTTTGGATTCATGATGTTTGAAGAGTGGGAGGTTTGAAGAATTGGAGGTTTAAAGAGTTGAAGAATTAAAGGTTTAGAGTTGGTGTGAAAAAATAAGTTGGGTATAAATGGGTATTTATATAGAAGTAAAAAATGAAAAAAAAAAATTACCGTTGAGAGAGCCGTTTGGCAACGGCTCTCCGGAACCGCCAACCTTTGAACCCGCCGGGTTTCTTCGTCGCCGCACCCAACCCAATTTAACCCGCCAGGCCCGGCGAGCTATACCCACTCAAACCCAACCCTCCGGTGCGCATAGCCTAAGAGCATCTTCAATAGCTATACTAACTTTTTCTAAAATAGAGTAAAAAAAATCTCTACAAAATTTTGGATCCAACTCTAACAATTATTCTATGATAATAACTCTAACATTAGTTATATTATTAAAATATTCAATATATTTAATAAAATATTATTTCTCTAGTTCTCTCTCTTTAGCATTAATATTCTATAAATCTTATTGGTTGAAGAAACCCATAACGGTGAAAGGTGTAGATGATGAATGATGAGCCTTTCAAGGAATAATAACCAGCAATAATAACCAGATTCTTGTGGCCCTAAGAGTAAACAGAGTGGATGTGATAGAAGAGATTTGGTGAGCTTACTTAGGTGATGGTTGTCCACTCCCTCAATGTGTAGTGGGAGGGGGTGAGGGTGGTGAAGACCACAAAAATGGAGTTGGCGTCGTGGTGGTTTTTGTTTGTTTTTCTGTCAAGATAAAAGGGGTAGGTCCCATAGTTTAGGTGTGCTGGGGAGTAACCATTACGGATCTGAGTGGTATCTAAGTGGTAGGTGGAATGGTAAGTAAAAACTGACGTGGCGGTTTTATGGGGAGTAGCCACTTTGTTTACTCCAAGAAAAGGGATTTCAAAAGGGGACACAATCCCACAAAATAGGGAAAGCAAAATCCGATGAAAAGTCAATTTTAGGAAGACGTGAATAGTGCTTGCACCCGTGATCTCCTGTGTAGAAACTTTTTACCTCCAAAAAACATGTTTGGCGAGCCCGTGCATACCCTGGACGTGAATAAACAATTGGAGTGATTAATCACTGTTCCATTAGTTGGATGAAGAGCTTGGATATGTGATTTTTTTTGGGTAATATTGGAAATTTTACTCATGAAAGGTGTCAAATATGTTGAAAAGTGTGAAAAGTGTTTCGATCATTGAATGAGAAATGAACAAATAATAGGACAGGATGCCCAAAGATAAGATGTACCAAATTAATTATCTTTTAAAGGACATTTAATGAGAAAATATTTGATTAAAAGTGATCAGCAGTTTAAAACTACTTTTTCACACTTTTCACCAAAAATGATAGTTGTCGCAAGATCTCGTGCATGTATATATATATATATATATATATATGTGTGTGTGTGTGGGGGGGGGGGGAAGGGGGGATGTAATTTATATTTGTATGTATACATAAATTTTTTTACAATTCCTTTAGATTGTCAAGTTATGTCCGAAGAAATGTGTTTTATAATGTATAACTGTTTAAGATGTTATAATATAGTATAATTTCACAAATATTTATCATATTTTACAATACTATAAAATCCAAAAATATTTAATAATAAACTTGTTTTTGAAGGTATTAATAAGAGGATTATATTATTATAATATATAAAAAAACTAAAATTTTAATCTATTTTAATTAATAATTAAAATATGATTATATATTTTTAATATATAAAAATGTAAAATGATAAAAAAAAAAATAAGAATATAAAACAAACTAATTCATATTTATTCACGATTAAACTCAATATAGGATCTATTGTAATGGTATATTTTTTAAAAAGGAAAACGTAATATCTTCATGTATTCCAGCTTATATACTATAACAGTATAACTTATGTTAATATTATAAAAATAGAATGATAAACAGAAAAATATAATTCAAAGTAGATCAAATTTACAACCTTTGTAATTGATGGCTAGCTTAGTTGGTCATCATGGGTTATATTTTTATATGGTGAAGATTAGAAGTTCAACTCTTACCATAGCTCATTATGGAGGATTTTTCCTGAACGGATGCCGGGTTCGAATCCTAGCTGATACATTAAAGCGCTTTAAATGGAAACTGGATGGTTAGGTTAGGATGATTATTCTGGAAGAGGTTTCGAACTCGAGTCATCGTGACTTGGTGCCATGGTGGCACAGTGAAACTCCGTTGCACCAACATGTCGTTAAAAAAAATTGTGTTTTCGAAACCTCATTTTTTTAGAAAATAGAGCACTAACGATTTTAACAAGGATTAGATTCAGATGAGACCGGTAAGGTCAACATTTTTTGCATGAAACTTTACAGCAAAACACTATATAATGTATAAGAAATTCGAACATTCATAGTAAAAAAACCGAATGTGAAGGTTCGGATTTACTTTCACAGCATCTTCATATTAGATGTCTACATACGGATGTCTACATACGGATGTCTACATACGTTGTATATTTGTATTATTGTTAGTATTTATTTAGCCTTTATTTAGCCTTCAATTAGCATTTAATTATTTTATATCTTCCCAAAATAAGTGGAAGACATTGTACTATATATTTAGTGATTTTCAATGAAATCATCAACACATTAGAAAATTATATGGTATCAGAGCCTAGCTCATACCAGCCTCTGGTGGTTCTCTTCTCCCCCTACATCTATTTTTCTTTCTTTCTTTCATGGGTGAAAAAGTTGCCACCTCTAGCAAACCGGAGACATTACATCCGGTGTATACGGTTACAAACATCCAAAATAAGGTGCGTGTTTTGGATGGAACCAAGGTCTCCTACTCCTCTTGGGTGAAGTTATTTCAACTTCATGCACTTGGCTACGATGTGCTTCATCACATTGATGGCACAAAAGCCCCGGCTGAAGATTCTGATGAATATGCCGCTTGGAGAAAAGTCGATGCTATCGTCCTACAATGGATCTACGGCTCGCTCTCGGATGAACTCTTGGTCCGTGTTCTTGAATCCAAATCCACAGCTTTTGAAGCCTGGACAAGGATTAAAAATCTGTTCCACAACAACAAAGGTGCTCGTGCCGCTGCTCTTGACCATGAGTTCTCCAACATCTCCCTACGAGCCTTTCCGACCCTCGAAGCCTACTGTCAACGTATCAAAGAACTCGCTGATCAGCTCAATGATGTCGGTTGCCCCGTTGATGAAAATCGACTCGTTCTTCAGCTTGTTCGTGGCCTTCCCGCTGAGTTTGATGTTGTTGGTAGTTTTCTAAATCAACAACTTCCTCTTTGGGAGACAGCTTGTAATATGTTACAACTTGAACAACAACGTCAATCGGCTCGAGATTCCAACTCTGCTGCTACACCAGTCGCTGCTACAGTCACTCGAGACCCCCCTCCGCGCCGTGATCAGCGTCGTGATCACCGTCAGTCTCGTGTTCCTTCCCAGCGCCGTGACCAGCGTCCATCCAACAGGCCACCACCATCGCAACCAACACGGGCTCAAAACTACCCTATGGTCAGGCCTAACGTCTGGCAAACGCAACCTCCAGCGGCTACTGGACTCCTTGGTGGGCATCGACACCACCCTGCCCCTTTCCCACTCAGCCTGGTTGGGCTGGCCCCAATTGGCCCTCCTCTGCTCGAGCCCCATCACGCTCTCAGGATGCCGCCCCAAAGCCCACTACGCCCCAGGCTCACTTATCCGAGGTTAACCCGCTGGAACCAACTGATCTTGGCACAGCTCTTCACGCAATGACCTTGGACCCGGGAGACTCTCAATGGTATATGGACACCGGTGCCACTGACCACCTCACATCCAATCCAGGTAATATTCAGGTTCCATGTGTTAATTCTATTAAATCTATTTGCGTCGGGAATGGCGATCAGGCGTCGGTTTCTGGTTCGGGTCACACTACCATCCCTACCCACCCTAAACCCATTCGCCTAAATAACGTGCTTTATGTCCCAAATATTATCAAAAATCTCATTTCGGTAAGAAAATTTACTACCGACAATTCTCTTACCGTCTCATTTGACCCTTTTGGTTTTGATTTAAAGGATCTCAAGACTGGGAAACATCTGAGCCGCCACAATAGCACCGGCCCCCTTTACTCCTTCAACAGTCCAACCAACGCTCCCGCCACCACTTTAATTGCAACTTCTATCTCCGATGTTTGGCATGATCGCCTCGGTCACCCGGGCACTCATGTTTTTGATTATTTAGTTTCACGTAATTCCATTTCTTGTAATAAGCTCAAAAACAATTTTGTTTGTAATGCATGCCAACTAGCTAAACACAAACGTTTACCTTTTGATACATCTTTCTCTACTACTTTACATCCGTTTGATTTAATCCATTGCGACTTATGGACCTCACCTATTGTTAGCAAAAATGGCTCAAAATGTTATATGGTTCTTATTGATAATCACTCACAATTCACTTGGGCATACCCTTTAAAATACAAATCTGAGACATTCACAATGTTCACCAGATTTCACACTTATATCCAAACCTAGTTTAACAAATCCATCAAGACTCTTCAATGCGGTATGGGCGGTGAGTTTGACAACACCTCTTTTAAAACTTTTGCCCATTCACACGGCCTTCAATTCCGTTTTTCTTGCCCTCAAACTTCCCAACAAAATGGGAAATCCGAACGCATGATTCGTCGCTTAAACGAAATTATGCTAACCCTTCTTACCCGTGCCTCTCTCCCACCCACATTTTGGGAGGATGCACTCCATACATCCGTCTACCTTC
The DNA here is from genome assembly GCA_030169165.1 of Centaurea solstitialis. Taxonomy (NCBI): domain Eukaryota; kingdom Viridiplantae; phylum Streptophyta; class Magnoliopsida; order Asterales; family Asteraceae; genus Centaurea; species Centaurea solstitialis. The sequence continues at coordinate 25,731,947 of CM058046.1, forward strand.
ACAACATTCTACCCACCAAACTACACAATTTTCAAACCCCAACGTCCCTCCTTTATCACAAACATCCAACCTACTCCCACCTCGCACCTTTGGCTGCGCATGTTTTCCCAATCATTATGCCACTCGCACTCACAAACTAGCCCCACGCTCCTCCTTGTGCGTGTTCCTCGGATACCCGGCAAACTTCCGTGGTTATCGGTGCCTTGAACTCTCTACAGGAAAGATTTTCATCTCCCGTCATGTCACATTTGACGAGACTTCCTTCCCCTACTCGTCCAACAAATCTAGCCCATCCATTACTCATCGTTTTCTTGATCCCGATTCCCCGTCACCCCTTCTATACACACCCTCCTTACTTGGACCACACCCTACCTCACCTTCACACCCTTCGCTCACCGTTACTCCACCCACCACCCCTCAATCTCCCAATCCCCACTTCAACCAACCCTCTCCTACCATTATTACACACCAACGACGCACACCACATCCAAATACACATAACCACCCACCACCTACAACATCACGAACTACACCTACTGTTTCTGCTAATCAGACCATTCCCACCCCCTCTGATAACCCAACACCTCCACAAAAACACCCTATGGTAACCCGATCACAAACCGGCACTCTCAAACCATCTATACCCTTCAACCTCAACACCACATCATCCCAACCCATCTCCCCACTGCCCAAATCCCATAATTATGCCCTCAACGACCCAAATTGGCACGCCGCCATGACCGACGAATATAGAGCTTTAATAGAAAATAACACATGGGAACTTGTGCCTAGACCTATTGATGCACACATCATCCGGTGCATGTGGCTTTTCCGCCACAAATTTCATGCGGACGGTTCTTTGCAGCGATATAAGGCTCGTTTAGTAGTAAACGGCAAATCACAGCAAGTTGGTATTGACTGTGACGAGACTTTTAGCCCGGTGGTTAAACCCACCACGATCCGCACCGTCCTCAGTCTCGCCACCTCTCGTTCTTGGCCCATTCACCAATTGGATGTCAAGAACGCCTTTTTACATGGGGACTTGCGTGAAACGGTTTACATGTTTCAACCCCCGGGTTTCACGGATCGAACTAACCCCAATTACGTTTGTCGGCTCAAGAAATCTTTGTATGGTTTAAAACAGGCACCCCGCGCATGGTATCACAGGTTTGCCACCTACCTTGTGACGTGTGGTTTTAAAGCCACCACAAGCGACACTTCCCTTTTCGTCTACAAACGGGGCAACGACATGGCATATCTTCTACTTTACGTAGACGATATAATCCTCACCGCGTCAAACACTAAACTTTTGCAGGGGTTCATTACCACACTATCCAAAGAATTCGCAATGTCGGATCTCGGGCCATTACATCATTTTTTGGGCATTGAGGTTACGAAACGAAATGGAGGTCTCTTTCTATCTCAAGCGACTTATGTGGCCAATATTCTCTCCAGGGCTAACATGACAGATTGTAAGCCATGTGCGACACCAGCCGACACCGGTTCCAAGTTAAGTGCAACAGATGGTGAACCTTTAGCCGATGGCACCCTTTACCGTAGCCTTGCAGGGGCACTTCAGTACCTCACATTTACTAGGCCGGACATCGCTTATGCTGTTCAGCAAGTCTGCTTGTTCATGCATGCCCCACGAGACATACATTTCTCTTTCATGAAGCGGATCTTGCGCTACCTTAAAGGTACGTCAGACCTCGGGCTCACTATTTTACCATCCAAATCGGCTAACCTAACTGCCTACTCCGATGCCGATTGGGGTGGATGCCCCGACTCTCGACGTTCGACTTCCGGTTATTGTGTCTTTCTTGGGGATAATTTGATATCATGGTCGTCAAAACGGCAGCCCACGATTTCCCGATCAAGTGCCGAAGCCGAATACAGGGGCGTAGCCAACACGGTTGCCGAAACCACTTGGCTACGAAATCTGCTACTTGAGTTACACATACCAGTCACCCGAGCCACCGTTGTCTACTGTGATAACGTTTCGGCTATTTATCTTACTCAGAATCCCGTACATCATCAGCGCACGAAACATATAGAGATTGATATCCATTTTGTGCGTGATAAAGTCCGTCTCGGTTCTGTCCGTGTTCTCCATGTCCCTTCCGATTTTCAATATGCAGATATCTTTACGAAGGGACTATCTCGACAGTTATTTCAGCGTTTCCGAACCAGTCTGACCATTCGTCCGGCTACTGCTCTGACTGCGGGGGCCTATTAGATGTCTACATACGGATGTCTACATACGTTGTATATTTGTATTATTGTTAGTATTTATTTAGCCTTCAATTAGCATTTAATTATTTTATATCTTCCCAAAATAAGTGGAAGACATTGTACTATATATTTAGTGCTTTTCAATGAAATCATCAACACATTAGAAAATTATACTTCATTGTGAATGTTTCATTTTCTCACCTTGTTTTGGACTTCTTTTTACTCCAATAGCGGTTTTTAAACATGAATATTCAGGTTTTATTTACCTTCACGATATTTTATTATAAGTTTGATACGTAACGTCTTGGTTTTATACGTTCTCACGAAAACAGTTTAGATCTAACAATTCTTTTAACAAAAACAACTATTTGGAAAATATTGGCTTTTAAAATCCGTCTAAGTGTTGGGAAGCCTTTTGCCCAAATCCAAATCCCCTTCGTTACGACGAGATCCGTCCGTACTCTCTCCGTCACCGGATCCGATCTGCCACCACCATCGCACTTATCGCAGCCGGCGTTCAGAGCTTAATGCTATTTTCTCATCTCCAGCCACGCTGAATTTCTATCGTATCAGGTGAGAATAGAGACGATCACCATTTCTATAATCATTACATTTATAGAGAGAGATTGTGAAATTGTAACGCGATCTTCTCACAATCTTCAATTTTGTTGCAATTCTCTTCTGTCAACATTAACATGCCTGTTTTATTGTGATTTCCCAATTTTATCTCTGAATCTGTTCATTAGATTTTTCTCAAAAGGCTTCCACGCTCTTTGTTTACTAATTCGGTTCAATAAGATAAGCATAATGTGTTTTAGGGCTGCCAGATCTACTAGCTTGTTTAATTGACTTGTTAGTTAATGGATAATTAGACATTGTTTTATGTGGCTTGATCTCTTAATGCTATGTGTGTTACTGATCAATCTAATGTTGTTGGATGTATTGCTTGAATATTGATTATTATTATGATGTTGTGATAGAATGTTTATTGATAATCTGTTATATTTCTACAATGCAAATCATGACCTATGTGCTATTAGTTGATATTATGCCATTGATCTCATGTTCTCTTTTAGTATGTCTACAAGACTTTTTAAGTGACCGATAGCATTTGACTATGTTTTTGAGTTTTGTGCTCCCATTCTGACAAGTGACAAGATCTGTTTATGAAACTGAAAATCAGATGAGATGTAAGAAATGGAATGATAACACATATGTTCATGACTTTTCTGTTCAACATTCTTGTAAAATGAATATGTGTAACATGATTTTAGTGATCTGAGGTGTGATTATGGCATAAGACAGATATAGTTCACATGATACCAAAGTATTACTAATAAACCTATGAAAATTCTGATGGAGAGCAAAAACAAAATTAGTAATTGAGGTGACGAACTTTGGATAAACGAAATGGCTGTTTACTTCATCATGTAGGTTAGATAATTCCATGTTGCCAATAATAACAAAAAGTGAATGGGTAATAAACCTAAATCTATGATCTGAATTAGACTTGGTCATTTTTGCAACAGAAACCATGGAGAAATCTTGTTCTCTACTTGTTCATTTTGACAAAGGAACACCTGCACTTGCCAATGAAATTAAGGAAGCTCTTGAAGGGAATGATGATAATGCAAAGATAGATGCCATGAAAAAAGCTGAAATGCTTTTGCTGAATGGGGAGACACTGCCACAGCTTTTTATTACAATCGTTCGGTATGTTCTTCCTTCAGAGGACCACACTGTTCAGAAATTACTGCTTCTTTACCTTGAAATCATCGACAAGACGGATTCCAGGGGGAAGGTCTTACCGGAAATGATTTTAATCTGCCAAAACTTGAGAAACAATCTCCAGCACCCTAATGAGTACATCCGCGGTGTGACCTTGAGGTTTCTTTGCCGGATCAATGAAGCAGAGATTATAGAGCCCCTGATTCCCTCTATACTGGCCAATCTGGAGCATCGCCATCCATTTGTAAGGCGGAATGCGGTACTTGCTGTGATGACCATTTACAAGCTTCCACAAGGGGAGCATCTTTTGGTTGATGCACCGGAAATGATTGAAAAGGTACTCTCCACAGAAGCGGATCAATCGGCAAAGAGAAATGCATTTCTTATGCTTTTTACATGTGCGCAAGACCATGCAGTTAATTACCTTTTGACCCATGTGGATAAAGTGTCTGAATGGGGAGAATTGCTACAGATGGTCGTGTTGGACTTGATTCGCAAAGTGTGTAGAGCAAAGAGAGGAGAGAAAGGGAAGTACATAAAGATCATTATATCTTTGTTGAATGTTCCTTCCGCTGCAGTTATATTTGAATGTGCCGGAACACTAGTATCTTTGTCATCTGCTCCAACAGCCATTAGGGCTGCGGCCAATACCTATTGCCAGCTCCTCCTCACTCAAAGTGACAACAACGTGAAACTTATTGTGCTTGATCGTTTGGATGAACTCAAATCTTCTCATAGGGAAATTATGGTTGAAATGATCATGGATGTGCTCAGGGCACTCTCAAGCCCGAATCTTGATATTCGAAGGAAAACGCTTGATATTGTTCTTGATCTAATCACTCCTCGAAACATCAACGAGGTTGTTCTTACTTTGAAAAAGGAAGTGGTGAAAACTCAAAGTGGGGAGTTGGAGAAAGATGGGGAGTACCGTCAAATGCTCATCCAAGCCATCCATTCTTGTGCTGTTAAGTTCCCTGAAGTTGCAGGCACTGTCGTACATATGTTAATGGATTTCTTGGGCGACAGTAATGTTGCTTCAGCAATGGATGTAGTTGTTTTTGTGAGAGAAATAATTGAAACAACCCGAAGTTGAGGGTTTCTATCGTAACAAGATTATTAGATACGTTTTACCAGATACGATCAGCAAGAGTTTGTTCTTGTGCTCTTTGGATCATTAGTGAGTACTGCCTTTCTCTTTCCGAAGTGGAGAGTGGAATTACAACCATAAAGCAGTGCCTTGGAAACCTGCCCTTTTACTTGGCTTCAGAAGAGGGGGATGCTAATGATTCTTCAAAAAGGTCTCCGCAAGTAAACTCAATAACGGTTTCTTCTAAGAGGCCCGCTATTCTTGCTGATGGAACTTACGCCACTCAGAGTGCAGCTTCTGAAACTGCCTTTTCCCCACCTACTGTGGTCCAGGGAACATTGGCTTCAGGAAATTTGAGATCTCTTCTTCTAACTGGTGATTTCTTCCTAGGTGCAGTTGTGGCTTGTACGTTGACGAAACTTGTCCTACGTTTGACAGAGGTTCAAACATCAAAACCTGAAGTCCACAGAGTGTCAACTCAAGTGTTGCTAATCATTGTCTCAATGTTGCAACTTGGTCAATCTTCATATCTTCCACACCCAATTGATAATGACTCTTATGATAGAATTGTTCTTTGCTTAAGATTACTATGTAATCCAGACGCAGAGATCAGGAAGATATGGCTGCAGTCTTGCCGTGAAAGTTTTGTCCAAATGCTTGTGGAGAAACAGCTCCAGGAAACGGAGGAGATAAAAGCCAAGGCTCAGGTTTCACATGCACAACCTGATGATCTCATTGACTTCTATCATTTGAAGAGCAGGAAGGTAAGATTTTTTGTCGTTTTTCTTTGGTTGTGTTTGTATTGACTATATGTTGTTTCTTTTGTATGAAGCTGTGAAACAAATGCTAGCCATTACAATACATTGCATGACAGTTTTCTTTTAAATATCATATAGATCGCCTCATTTCATTGGTTCTTTATTATTTCCGAAAGGTTCTTTGAGCGTGTAAGAGTATATCATGAACTTTTGACCATTGTAATGTGGTGGTGCTCTGAATTGTATAATCACTAATAACCTTCTTCATGTCCCATAAGTTGTAAAGGATCTTCATAAGTTGTGGCGTGCGATAGAGTAGTACAATAGTTTAGCACACTGCCTGTTTAGTGACCAGTGGTTAATTATAACCTAGGTGTTCATATTCATTCTACCTTCTGGGTGATGAATTAACTCAATTAAGTTATGAGGTTTTCTAAAAGGTTATTGTTATAATTTTAATGATTGCTACAAATTTTGGAATAAATGAGTTGCAGAAGAGGGCAACGAGTCGAATTGTTCAGCTGTATTCTTCCCTACGATTTTGTAAATTAACAAGACAAGATAGGATGAAGATATAAGTTTGAAATAACGTGGTTGGCAATATATATTTTTATTTCTTAATGTATGTCTTTATTCAAATCAAAAGAATTTTGGTGGTAGTTGACCTTGAGTTCACAAGTTTCCAGTTCATCTTCCTGCACAAAGTTCATGTTACTCAGTTCCACATTTTTCAACATTGTCATTTGCTACCTAGAGTTCCACTTGGTTATGAGTACAACTCTCCTTATAGACATCAATGTATCAGTTTGTTACCTATTTCAGCAAGAAAACAAATCTCAGTTGCTGCAGTGCTGAAGTCTAGTCTATAGTGATGTAACACATGAACGCTATGATATGTAGGAGCACAGGGGATTGTCAAATCTAATGTTATGGGTACATTTTGTGCTCATATTGTGTGAAACAATTAGTTGGTTATTGCTACTTTGCTGCGATAAGTGATTATATGAAATTTGACAGACAAGGAGCTTTAGATATTAGACACAAATTTTTGGATCTTCTTAGTTAGCTGGAGTGTGGTAATAAGAGATCCTAATATGTTTGGTGCTTTTTAAAGAGAAGGCCTTCACACTGTATGAGTTTTAGGTCAAACTAAAATTAAGCCTATAAATTTCAGAAAGTGCAGACATCCCCTAAATCTCATGATAAGTTGCATTTAGGCCTAAGCCCCTCAACTTTGATTGGTTCCCCGCTATAAAAGAGCAAAATGATTGTTGTGCCCGTTTTTGAACCGTGACTTCACTTTGTTATAAGTTTATTGATTAACAATCATCATGTTCTTCTTCAAACATCAAAATATCCTCCAATTTTTTAAGTATCATTGTACACTTCATCTTGAAGAACAAAGCGAGACCTTACCAAAAATAAAATAAGACAAAACAGTTAACAAGAAAAGATCACTGATGGCCATTTAACGTAATTTTTTATGAATGTTTGTCACTGTTTAGACATGCATTATTGTTTCATGTATATGCAGTCTTGAATAACGTAATATGACCTCACATCCAGAAAGAGAGTGCATATTTGACTGTTGAAGGTTAGCCAAGTATTTTAAGTCTTAAATTGATCGACAACTATCTTCTCTTGTAGGAAGAATGATAAATACATTGAGCCTTGTATCAATGATTAGAACATAAATCTTTTGGAGATAAAAATTGCAAGAAATCTGTCAGATTCGAACTAGAAAAGTACTAGGTTTGAATCTCTAAATCGTAAGTAGATTCTGTGTTGGCATGGAGTTTCTCATTGCGTCAAAGTTATTACCACGGAATTGTCTTAATGATTTCTTGTGATGGAATTCCTTCATTTTTCCATCTTTTATAGTTTTATCATTGACACTTGCTTTTAGTAATATCTCATGTCACAGCATAAGAGTAGATCCACGAAATTCGCATGTTAGTTTTATTGTTATGGCTTTTGGCATTTTCAAGTTTTAGGTCTACTAACTTGATGAAGTAGTTAAAACCGGACAGAATGTACTTAATGACCAAGTCATTTCTTAAAATAAGGCCACAAACTTGGATAAAAACGGCAGCATATCTAAAACGATGTAGTGAGAATGATACAATTCAGTAAAATAAAAAGAAAAACTTTATGTAACCGGATCCCAATTTTGCTTCTTTTAACTTGCAAGTGTTTTCATGTTCTTGAACTACAGCGAAAGGAAAGGAAAGATGCTATTTTTACAAATATACCCTTCATATTTGTTTTTCTCACTTTTTCTTATGAGAGGGTATTTTTGTAATAAAAGATCACAGATCCCTTTTACATTTTATTTCCCCCTTTCTTCCCACATTTGAGATGAAAGTTATAACTTACAAGAACAGATTCAAATTGTTTCTACAAATGCTTCTTTCTGTAGCTAAGGTACGTAATATCTTTAACGTTTTGACTTGGTCAACTTTTCAGGGTATGAGCCAGCTGGAGTTAGAGGATGAGGTTCAAGATGACCTAAAACGTGCTACTGGGGAATTCATCAAAGAGGGAGCTGCTGCAAATAAGCTGAACCGTATTCTTCAACTAACTGGATTTAGCGACCCAGTGTATGCCGAGGCATATGTCACTGTCCATCACTACGATATCGTCCTGGATGTAACAGTTATCAACCGAACTAAGGAGACTCTCCAGAATCTGTGTTTGGAATTAGCAACAATGGGCGATCTTAAACTTGTTGAGCGACCACAGAACTATACACTTGCTCCCGAGTCAAGCAAGCAGATAAAAGCCAACATTAAGGTGTCCTCAACCGAGACTGGAGTCATATTTGGGAACATTGTTTACGAGACTTCAAATGTGCTTGAACGTAACGTTGTTGTCCTAAATGATATTCATATCGACATTATGGATTACATCTCCCCAGCAGTCTGTAGCGATGCAGCTTTCAGAAGTATGTGGGCTGAATTCGAGTGGGAAAACAAGGTATCACTTGCTAGTTTTATAAACATAATTGTTTACTCTCATTGTTGAATTTTGTTCTAACTTATAAGATGATATGTAGTTTTTGAGTCCATTTGGTTTGCTGGATTTTGTGGGAATTGGAATTGGATTCCGTTCCATTTCAATCCCGCCTTTGGTTTAACGGAAAGTTCGGAACTGATATCCCACAAACAAGGGGTTTATAAGTCCAATGAGGGTAGTTGGTATTTCGTGGATTTCATAGGATATATTTGTAATTATGTTTTAGAATATGTTAAAAACACTTGTTTTATAGTAATCACAGGCAATTTACTTATTTTTTTTTATAAAGAATGGAAAATTTCAATTCCACCCCAAATCCTATAAAGCAAACACACCAAAGACCTTCCACAAAACCTAAATCCCTGAAAAACATTTTGTCAAACCAAAAAAGCCTTAGGGGCCGTTTGGTTTGCAGAACTCAAATGAATTTGATGGAATTGGAATGGCAAATTCTTTGACCAAATTCCATTTGGTTTGCGGAATGAACTTGATGGCATCCTTTGAATTCCACTGAATTCAAGGAATTCATCGTTCCTTGGCTTAAGTAAAGGAATTGAATTCCTACCAACCAAACACATGGTCAAATTCCATTCCAATTCCATTCTGTGAACCAAAAAAACCATTATTAGGGAATGAATATGTTGTGATTGTATGTATGGGTTTGTTTCAGGTTGCTGTGAACACTATAATCCAGGATGAGAAAGAATTCCTTGATCATATCATTAAATCAACCAACATGAAGTGCCTCACTCCTCCGTAAGCTATCTTAACTTCTTGTTTTTTAATGAAAATGTGATTGTGATTTATTTATGTTAAAGGAAAGGAAAGATTAAGAGTGGCTTTAATCAGGTCTGCACTGGAGGGTTACTGTGGGTTTCTGGCTGCTAATTTGTACGCGAAGAGTGTGTTTGGAGAGGATGCATTGGTTAACTTAAGCGTGGAGAAGCAGGCAGACGGGAAGCTAAGTGGATATATTCGAATCAGGAGCAAAACACAAGGGATAGCTCTAAGCTTGGGAGACAAAATAACTCTTAAGCAGAAGGGAGCTGCCTGATTATCTTTCCATAATTCGTAAGCTTTACCTTTCCATATTTCTATTTATGTTTGTCCCAAAATAAGTCTCAACTTTCAAAAATAAATAACTAAATTCCCAAGTCTACCCTTAGTTAATACACAAATATTTAAAAGTTGATAAGATAGGAATACATGAATTATAGGTAAGTTGTCATTTGTTGAACTAAAATGTGTTTATTTATTTGTGTTTTTTTATTTCACTTATAATTTTGAGGTTAAAAGGAGGCAGTGTTTGTTTGTGTTCCAGGTGTGGGAGGGAGCAACAAGGTAATTTGATGGTTGGAATTTGGAGTTTTATTTAGCTGAAGATTGATTGCATTGGTGGCCTTTGAGATTGGAATTTTGATGGCTTACTTACCAAGTATATTTCTGTTTTTTTTTTTAATTCTATTGTTTGCTCAAGTCATTTCATAGTTTATGTCTAGTTTTTTGACATTAATAATTCATTTGCATAACCTGTACTTTGTATTTTGATTAAGAACATCTTCACTAGAATGGAGAAAATAGATATTCAAGCTCTTTCTTTTTGATAAAAGCTGGATCCAACAGAATTTACAAATTATTTTCTCCAAAAAAGAAAAAAAAAAAGAAAAAACTGATCTTGATATTGGATAACTTATTTTATGGGGGTTTTTTTATTTGTTTGTAGAGCAGCAGTTATAGCATCCTAATGTAGTGTAGAAAAATCTATACAAATAAACATTGGATCTGGTTTGGATAAAAGATAAAAATGTAAGTAGTTATAGCATCCTAATGTAGTGTAGAAGAATATAAACAAATAAACATTGGATCTGGTTTGGATAAAAGATAAATATGTAAGTAGTTTTAAAGAGTATATAATATTCAATATTGTGTTGGTTTTTAGTTTCATCTAATATATTATTGTGTTAGTGAAGCTCAATGTTTATATTGAATCTGAACATTTTTATTAGTTTTTATAAATTAGTTTTATGAAGTCCAAACATGTTAAGTTGAATAACAACCAATTCATTTCTCTTGCCTTTACAAAACGGTCCCTATAATAACTTTTGTTTTATTTCGGTTATTACATATTAATGTTTGAGCAAATTAATAAAACATTTACATTTTTAAACACAGCTGAATCCTACTAATAAAGTAGAATATCTTATAAAATCGATAACAACATAATTTTTTTTTTTTATTTACGAAACCACACAAGTTCGTAAAGTAGAGTAAGAAAGAAAAATGAAAACTTATACAATCATAAATTCTTCAATACAAATCATGTCTAGCTCAGTTGGTCTTTAAGGACGGTAACATCCTGGGAGGAGAGGGAGTGCGGCTACCGAGGTTTGATCTTAAAGGGAGCCAATTGAGGGCATGAGGAGACCCAGTTTTTGGGCTGATTCAGTCATAGATTAGGCTGTTAAAGACTGTGGTTGAGCTCTAGGTCCAGCAAAAATTGGGCCGGGTTCGTCGGGACAACAACGGATTAGTGGGCTGCCTATGGATGTCCGATACCGCCAGGAAGGTGTATGTGCATATGTTCATGATAATCATTCGTTAGTTCAATGCTGCCGGCCTTCCAAAAAAAAAAAAAATCTTCAATATTTAATAAAAAATACATCTATGTTTATAGAAAAATAAAAAAAAGAGTTGATTGACAGGACATTAATGGTGGTTCCGAATAAGACAACGTGATCCCATGTGTTTCCTCACATGCTTTTGTTCACTCATCCACACCCATTTCTTTCTCCAACTCATTCGCTATAATAATATACACCAAATATACAACAAACGCTATTATATATCAAACTTTATTTGTTGTTTTTCGAAAATCAATTCATAATTTGATGTGCACATATATTAAAATATTGGTTATTTTTCCAAAAGATTTAGAGGGTGTTTGCCTTTCCATTATGAAACTCCTTTTTAACTTATTGACTTCTTCAAGAAGTCAATAAGTTAAAATCATGTTTGGCAATCTAAAAGTCCTTTTTGAAACTCCATTTTGACAAGGAAGCAAATGGGATTTTGGAAAAGTAAGAAAAACATAACTTATCAACTTTTCAAGCACATTAAGTCAATAAGTTACCCAAACACTTTTTTAAAAACTCCTTTTCAAAACCTAAAAGTCAATAAGTCCTTTTGCTTAAAATTCCTTTTTGAACTCAAAAAGTTTTGCCAAACACCCTCTTAGAACGACATCGAAACTCTGCTCCTGTCGCTTTCTGGATCCAACTAACCTTTCACCAATGACCAGCTTCACACAATGTTTTCCTATCTTCGCACCTAATACAAGGAATGAGTCTGAATTCAAGCTCGAGACTTGCTTCTCAAAAATCTCTCATTGGCTAGGTCAAGAGAGCGTTTGTAAGGCCATCCGCTATGGTACCAATGGTACCAGCTGCCACCTCAGCGCCACATCAGCTTACCAACACCTTACCAATACCTTACCAATCCATCCACATTCATACCAATTCCATACCAACCTAAATAATTAATTAAAAAAGTAAAAAAAATAAAAAAGAAGAGAGAAAAGGAAGAGAGAGATAGAGAGAAAAGAAGAAAACTTTCGTCATTGAAATCGGCAGTGGGGTGCCGATTCCCCTGCCGATTCCTTCCCTGCCGAGTATCCTCTATGGTGTGCCAAGGGGGTACCACTCGGTACCGGATGCATACCAGGCCCCATAGAGGATGGCCTAAGAATGGCTATGCCATTGGAACAAAGACCCATTGGCTCAAAGTTATTTTAATCAACCCTTTTAATACAAATTATATATATTTTTACCATTTTCAAACTTAAAAGTATCAACTTATCCACATATTTACTTTTTTGTATTTTTAAAGCATAATTAATCAGACTTAGGATCAGGTGAGACCAAGCTGTTACCGTGAGACCGCGTGAGACCAATACCTAACGTATGAAACTTCACAAAAAAAAACACCGTGAATGTACATAAAACTCGAATACGCAGACCTAAAAATCACTTTCGATGCAAAAAATATCGAAAACAAGCTAAAAAACGAAACATTCACAGCTCAAGTTCTGTGAAAGTTACATATATATAATGCGAACCTTCACAAAGAAAAATGCTGCGAAGGTTTCGTTTTTAACCTTTTTTTGGATATTTTTTTTTCGATAGTGTTTTTTAGTATGTTTTAACGGTGAATGTTCAAATTTTTTTACCTTCACAAATGTTTTGATGTGAAGTTCCAAGTAAAATATGTTGGTCTCACCAGAACTTAACTCTAATTAATCATGATTAACTTTAAAAAAATCATTTAATTATATCACTTTATTTGTTTAGCTTACACTTTACACTAAAATAAACACTAAACATCATGTAGTATATTCACGTACATGACCAACCTGCATTTCTTAAACCAACTAGTACCAGAAACCAGCTCATACTCCATCACTCCATGTTTGCTAATCATTATATATAGATACATGGAAGATCCTTTTTTTTTACAAATTTTAATAATTTATATATTTATAAATCACTTTTCATTATTATATCATATATACAAACAGCAGAGGTGAAAATACGATGATGTTTATATACTATTGTTTTATAAATGAAACGTTTAAAACTAAATTTGGTGTAGAAAATAATTTTAAAACGTTTTATAAATAAACAAGACTATATAAACATTACATCTTCGTACATGTAAAACAAATGCATGAAAACTAATTTTAAGTTTATAGAATAGAATCTATAAGGCTCTTGATAGCGCCTCGGGCATGTAAGTGGGTTCCTGTGTGAGCTTGCTCGGGCTCGTGCGGGCTGCACTACAGCCTTTGCGGGCTTGTGGTGCGGGATTCTGATGAGGACTTCTATGCCTGCTCGTCTCTCTCTTCTCTCTCTCTCTCTCTCTCTCTCTCTCTCTCTCTCTCTCTCTCTCTCTCTCTCTCTCTCTCTCTCTCTCTCTCTCTCTCTCTCTCTCACAAACACACACACACACACATCTCCTTCTTTTTTTTTTATATATATATTGGGTATTCGGGGATGAGAAAGGTTCAAACAAGAACAAAATCATTTTGTAGAAACAAATGAATCATTTTGGATCACACATGATGTGTGGGCCCACGTGGGACCCACCCATTATTAAATCATATATGATTCCGGTGGATCCCACCACTAAATCACATATGATTTAATTAATGGGTGGGTCCCACATAATGTGTGGCTCATATTCCTTTGTTTCTTTAAAATGAGTTGTTCTTGTATGAACCTCCCTCATTCGGGGATTATGGATAGTGGTACACTTATTTTAGGTTTGGTGAAGGATTGTGGATAAAGCTGATGTGATAGCTCGAGCTTATGGGTTATGTTACCGAATGCCTAAATAGTTGGCCTAAATAGTTATACGAGAGAAAGTGTGTATATTTTTTCTAAAGATGGTGATACTTTTAGGAGATTAAAATGTTTCCACAAAAATGATGGTATTTTTCTTTCCAGCCTCAAAAGTAATTCATACTTTTCCATTTTTAATTCCAATTCCAATCATCAAGAGAAAAGACAAGCACAAAGCCACAAAGTAGTTCACTTTTATTCTTGATATCAAATAAAAATAATTTTTAAAAAACACAATTTCCAAAGTTATACAAACAAAATCACTCTAAATATGATCAACACCCTACAACCAAAAATCACAAGTTCTTTAATCAGTTACATACTTTACAACAAAGAACTCAAGATTCCCAAAACAATGCAACAACAATCACTTCTAACACCAAACCAAAATATCACCCTCCAAAAATAATTTCCCAAATTTACCAATCTACCCCTCATCTCCCATCCAATGACGTAAATGATTCCGCAAATCCGTAGGGTCGGTTCGGTATGCTCGTCTGTGTATTGTCCAAACTCGGAAGGAACGAAGAAGACGAAGCATCCATCGTATGACTTTGACTTCCGCCTTCAAATGCTTGCCATTTCTTAAGTGCCTGTGGCAACGACAAGTCGAGGTCAATTCCGTAAATATCCTCCGAACTCTCATTGGATGGTCTCCACATTTCCACTAGGGACGACAAAACGTTGACCGCGTGGCTCATGTCGGGTCGCTGGTAGGGCTCGCGGGCACAACAATGGCCCGCGAGCTCGGCGGCCTTGCTAATGCTGGCTAGGTTTTCTTCGGTTACGTCCAGGGTTTGATCAATGGACTTGCGGAACGTGTCCTTGTTGAGATGTATCCTTCGGAACCATGTAACGAGGTGCATGGTTTCCTCGGGCTGGCTCTCGTCCAACGCTTTTCGACCCGTGATGAGCTCCATCAATATCACCCCGAAACTGAAGACGTCGACTTTTGTGGTCACGCGTCCCGTAACTGTGAGACACCAAAAATAGCAAAGATTAACGCTAAGCATAAGAATGACACGAACCCAATAAATACCACGAGTCATCCAATCTGGACAAGTATTAAATAAAACAAAATATAAAATTCATGCCAAAGTTCGGAAGAACACAACAAACTAACGTGTTTTGTATAGTCAAGTCCCTAAACTATTTTTTTTTTTTTTAAATAAAAGTTCATTAAACTTTCCCATTTTGAAGGATAAAAGTCCTTGAACTATATTTTGTTTGAATTAAACAACCATTTAACTTTTTTATTTTGAATGATTAATTCCTTTAACAATTTTTTCTTAGTTCTTATTAAACAAACCATTTAAAATCGGTTACTAATATCCTTTTTAACAAAAAAAAATGTAGTAAATTTCTAAAAAGGTCAAGGGTTTATTTTAATTGGAGAAAAAAATGTTCAGTGACTTGTTCGGACATGATCATTCCAAACGAGAAAGTTTACATGTGTTTTCATAAAACAATAATAATATAGTGACTTAATCGTTTAAAATGAGAAAGTTTAACTGGTTCTTTATTTTAAAAAAATAGTTCAAGGACTTAATCATTTAAATTAGGATAGTTCGTTAGGTTTTTTCAGAACTTTTATTTGTATATATCAAAAGAATGAAAAAGAAACTTACTTGCGTATTCGGGTGCGAGATAACCAAAAGTCCCGGCAATTCTGGTCTCAACAGACCCTTTCCCCTCCGGAGCAAGACGAACGAGACCGAAATCTCCGACCTTCGCTCTCATATCGTCACCGAGCAAAATGTTGGATGGTTTCAAGTCCCGATGAATGAAACTCTGATGAGCCAAACCGTGAAGATACTCGACCCCCCGAGCTACGTCCAATGCGATGGATAACCTCCGGGTCCATTCCAACGGTTTTAACCCTTCTTCGGGCCAATTAAACAGATGCTGGCTCAACGTTCCTTGCGGCATATACTCGTAAACGAGAAGCTTCTCATTTCCATCGAGACAATACCCAAGAAGCGCCACAAGATTCCTATGCCGAACTTTCGTTAAAACCGCAATCTCCGACTTAAATTCGGCCAACCCTTTTCCCATAATCACACCGCCTTCCATCCGCTTAACGGCTATCTTGGTCCCGTCGTGTAACTCCCCTTTGTAGACGGTCCCGAACCCACCTTGTCCTAAAATGTTCGATTGGCTGAAATTGTTGGTGACGGTTCTCAGGACCTGGATCGAAATGACCATATTGCCTGCCTCCACCATCTGGATGTCGTTCCCTTCGGTCGTCGGGATCGTGTGGGTCTCGCTGAGCGCGCCCACGCTGACGCTCGAGCCCGCCACCGTGATCTTTACGCTCTCATTGTCGGACCCCGAGTTCCGGGGATGGATCACGATCGCGTGTGGGCTTTGCACTCGGCTAAACTTCTTTTGCTTCTTCTTGTAAAGACAGAACGCCAAGATCCCGACCAAGAGAACGACGAGAATGCCCCCGAGAACTGAAAACACGATCACCCCAACCGAACTTTTCGCCTTCTTTTTACCATTTACGGAAACCCCATTTGAATCCGTCGAGCCCGAACGATCACCAGGCGGACTTGCGTCGCTCGTGCTGCTCTTGTCCTTCCCGATATCCGGATTCCCGTCCGTTTTCACGACCAAATTCTTTTTAAAAACCGGGACCTTCCCGTAAAGATTGTTGTTTGAGAGATCCAACTCCGTAAGCGCCGGAAGCGTCGTGAGTGCCTCCGGGATCGTACCCGTGAGATTGTTGTTCGCAAGAACGAGCCTCTGAAGCGACTTCAACTCCGAAAAATCCGGCGAAATCGTACCCGTAAGCTCCATCTTTTGCAAATTAACAATCGTAACATTTCCATCGCTACAACTAATCCCAAACCAATCCGCACACGGATCGTTCCCTTTCCAACTATTCGCAAACTTCACCGAATAATCCATCGATTTCGCAATCGACAGCAACACATTCACCCGCGGATCGCACTCCCCGGGCTCCGGCAAACAAAAGCTATTCGAATCCTTCACCATATCCACCGAAACCGAATCTTTAAACTTCGGCATCGGCCCCTGAAGCTTATTATTCGTCAAATTAACCGATTTCAACGATTCAAGACCCACCAACGACTCCGGAACAAGACCCGTAAACGAATTATCCCGAACACTCAAAACCTCCAAATCTTTCAAACCCGAAAAGTCCGGCAACGGACCCGAAAACGAGTTCATATGCAACCAGATTTCTTTCAAGAAAGTCATATTCTTTATAACCTCAATATTCCCACTAAGGTTTTGCCCATTAACCCACAAAGACTCAAGTTGCGAACCCGATAAACTCCCGGGTAACTCCCCTTCCAAGTTATTCAAAGCCAAATGCAAGTTCACAAGACCCGGAAACCCATCCGACCCGAAAAAATCGGGTACCCGACCCGAAATATTCGCATTAACCGCAGAGAAATTCTGCAAAGTTGAAGCGCTTTTCAAGCTTTCGGGTATGACCCAGCTCGAAAACGGGTTGTTATCGATTTCGACCGATTGCAAAGAGGTCATGGAAGTGAAGAAATCGGGCGGGATCGAAGAGAACTTGTTGTTGCTGAGCATCAAGACTTGTAAAACGGATAGTCCGTTTAGGGTGGGTAGAGGACCCGAAATGTTGTTCCATTGGAGCTCCAGGCGTTCCAATTGGGTGAGATTTGAGAGGGTTTCAGGGAGCGTACCTTGGAGGTTTTGATGGCCGATTTGGATCCGGGTGACCCGGTTTTCGTCTGAGCAGACTACGTGGACCCAGTTGCACGGGTCCGGGTCGGACCAGCCGAGAGATGGCGGCGGGTTGAGGGATTTTTTGAGGGATTGCATGACTGCTGCATCTGTGGAGGAGTCTGATTGGGAGGTTCCATGGAGGAAGATTGAAGAAAGGAGGATGAAGATTAATGGTGGAAAAAGGTTGAATCCCAGATGGGTTTTCATGTTTTTTTGGTAGAGAGAAGAGAGAAGTTGAGTTGAGTTTGAGTTGGTTTATGGGAAGGTTGAAGATGGTGTGGTGAGTACAGAGAGAAAGTATGTGAGATTTGTGTGTGTGTTTTTGATAAGGAAGTTATGTGTTTGGTCCTTTAAGTTTTGGAATGTTCAAATTGGTCACTAATGAAACCGTTTTTTAAAAACATTTTTTTATGTTGTCCGAAATACAATGACTAGTTGGTTAAGGATTTGTATTTAACACATTATATCCTTTTGGTCACACTAATTTTGGTAATTAGGGTTGTGTTTATGTTTTTCATAACTCATTTTTACACTTGAAACTTTACAATAAAACAAGATGAACGTAAAGAAAGTTTAAGTTTTCATAATAAAAATAATGTGAAGGTTAACTTCATAGGTTTTTGCTGTAAAGTTTCATGTGTGAAAATATGGTCTCAGAAGTCTCGTGAAAAATAGTTTGGTCTCAGATGATCTTAAGTTTTGGTATTTAAGTTTGCTTATTTTTATTTACTTCAAGAATGATAAGTTGTATAAATCACTAACATTACATTTTCTTATGAAAAATACATATTTGCATTTGTATCCGATTTAATTGAATGTTGCTTATTTAATTTCGAGTTTTGCTTAAAACTGATATTATTTGTTTTTGGTGGGAAAGTAACACAAATTATTAAAAATAAATAAATATTAATGTATCTTTTGGTATATAGCCTAGTTGGTAAAAAGTAAATTTTTTTATTTAAATACACAACAAGTTTAAGTTCGAATTGTATAGAAGACGGCTAGTAGCCTCAAGCCAACTCTAAAATGTTCATTCATATGCAGTTCCTGCAGGGTATGTTTTGTATAGGATCGACTGAAACTGTCAATATAGCAATCAAGTAGTCATAATAATTTATCAAAATAACTAGTTATAATTTATATTTTTATTGTTACCTAATGAATATAAGTAGTTTCACATTTACACAGTAAAACAATTAGATTTACCAAAGGAGTGTTAGCCTAGTGGTAAGGCTTATAAGTAGTTTCACATTTACATAGTAAAACAATTAGATTTACCAAAGGAGTGTTAGCCTAGTGGTAAGGCTTGGGCACTACATAGTGGTGAACCCGAGTTCGAGCCCTAGGGGACACATTCTAAAGGTACGGGGGCTTCGACCCCGGGCTGCATGCTTTAGCAGTCGGGCTTCAACCCAAAATTGCCGAGGATTAGTCTGGGCCCAATGTGGTATGGGATACCCCTTCCAAGAAAAAACAATTAGATTTCTCTTATATCTCTATCATAAACAACTTTATTATGTCGTACGTAATTATATCAATAATTATCATCTAAATGACAAGACGGAAATTTGACAAATAATATTTTTTTTAGTATCGATGTCATCCATTTTTAAGGTCCAAAACCAGCAAGAAAGCTCTCCCATGCACCACCAAAAATTGAAAAGGAATAGAAGCCACAAAAGTGTTGTATATATCCACAAGTAGGTTAAACATGTAAAAACAAAAAGAGTAGGGTGCAAGAGTTGCTAAAAAGGAGAGTTGAGTGGGGAAAGTGTGAAAAATGATAGTTCAATGGAGATGCACATGGGTGTGGAACCCACACCAATGAGATTTGATTCTTGTTGCAACATGGGCCTAAATAAATTGAGGCACCTTGGTTCTTTTTATGTAACTACAAATAATATATATTTTTTCTCAAGTTTTACTCTCCTTTCCCCAGGTTGGAATTCACTCCCATTAGATACCCTCATTCCCAAAATAACCATAGTCTCTTATATGTATTTCCCAAACTACCCCCTAGTCATGTTATTTAAAACAAAATAAAAATGCAATAAACTTTTGTATTTTAAACGAAATCTGTCCCTTTTAAAAAATTTATAAAAAAGAATTAAATATTATAGCCGGTTTGAAAAATAGTTTCTATCTTTAACCTTTTTTTCTCTCCAAACATATTAAAATACCTCAAAGTCTCATGTCCAATGGTCCCTATTAGCGACCTAAGGTGGTTTTTATTGAACCACACAGCTAATAGGAATGTACTTTACTAGGACCCTAGGTCGTTAATAAGAACCATCGGACAAAAGACTTTGGGATATTTTAAGAAGTTTGAAGAAGAAATGAATTCTATTTTTTTAAATGACTAAAATAATTAAATTTTCAAAAAAAATCACTTTTACTTTATAAAAATGACCAGAAATCAGTTATTAAGGAAAAAAAACAACGAATTTTAATATCTTGAGCTATAAAAATAACCATGAACCGGTTATTGTAAGAAAAATCATTATTACATAGTTTTTGAAGTTAAAGAAAAAAAATGACATGGAACTTCCAAACAAAAGGGAAATGATGTATTTTTTATGTCGGTACTTAAGTGTAGTCTGCTAATAGTATGTTGACATTGTTGACACATTGAAAAATATGAGAGGATCGTTTTTAATTAGTGTTATTTAATTATTTATATTAAGTTTTAAAATAACTCATGAATTAACTTGAAATAATTTAATTTTCAATTATAATTGATTCAAGACCGAAGAGCTCTTCTTACATTTCTTAGAGAGATGTAGTGCAAGATTTTATCTGCTTCAAGTTCAAATCTAGGCTTTGTCAAAGCTCTTGTGGTCATGGAGGTTTACCTATGATGACTCCAGGGTATCCGTGATCGTTTGGAAAATTAATCGGTGTGAATTAATCTGACTCAGAAACTCATAGTTATTTAGAGAAAATAAGAATTTAGTATTTCAAAAACTTGACCATTTAAGATACGAAGGTTTGTTGAGTATATTTTCCTAATGTTTTACGTAATTTTAGTAGAATAACCAATTTTATAGTTAGCAGGATTAATTTGTACGTTTTACGTGAATGCAAGAGTATATTTTGCTCAAGAAAAATACCACAAAAGACAATCCATTATAGGTGTAAAAGTTTATTGAAGATGGCAACTTTTATTATAGGATATTTTTACTTTATTTATTCAAGTTGCCTAATAAATTAGATTCACTACTTCTTGACAATGATGTAAGTACAACAATTATTATTTTAAATATAGTATAATATTTATTTATAAATAGGATTCAAACTCAAAAATATTTATTTGTCAAATTCAAAATTATAATAGAAATTATTATATTTTTAATTGTTTTACATAAAGTGTGTTATCTAAAACCAAACCTTAAACAAAATACATTTTACTTTCTATACAATTTGTTCCATGTTAAAATTTTGGTTATGATGAGAAATAAAGTTATAATCAGAATGACAAAAGAATTATTAACATTTAGATCAATCTTAATTAAAGATCAAACTAATAAGACGTACTCATATGTAGTGAATCAATTCTCATCAAAAGCATCATTCAATGATTCATGAGGTGAATGTGAGATTAAAAATGATGATTAAACGTCTTCTTCAAAAAAAATGATTAAACGTCAAGATCTATTTTTATGTTTATTGTTAGGGTAAAAATCTACGATCGCACGACAACCGACTATAATCGTAAGGCAAATGTTAGGACAATAGTCCTGTATTAAGATAAGGTCCTGAGATAAAACCTAAAAGTACTATCGAACAAAGATTATTGGATATCGAACGAATACATCGAATAAGTCGAACGACGACTATAATGACGTATGACGATACTAACGAATAACATACAAAGTTTATATGTTTGATGCAGGTAAGCTGATTATCATATCTAACAATTGTCCACCTTTGAGGAAATCGGAAATTGAGTACTATGCTATGCTTGTTGAAGATCATCACTACATCGAACAAGTCGTAAGTTATGTATCGTTCGACAGCATCAAGATCGACCGTTACAAGCAAGATTCTCGCAGCAGTTACAATCTGGACATTAACTCTCAACAATACCGTTGGACAGTTACTCTCCGAGCATTAATTGAAGACAATAACGTTGGACGGTTACAATTCAATCATTGATGAGCCATAATACCGTTGGACCGTTATTATCAAGCCACTATATAAGAAGAATCAAGCCAACATTGCAACACACGAAGTCTATCCGAAGCTCACAAGTTCTATAATCATTATTCTAGAGAATCATCTGTAATTTACATTCGATTTCATAGTTCTCTCAGTTGTAATCGTACGATCAAAGCTGTATACTTGAAGGACATCACCCCTGATTGGTGATCATAGTGCTCTGTCGACTTATCTTTTAGGTCGACCGCAGGTTTTTTCCTCCGTCGTGAGGTTTTTCCTGCGTCATCAAATTATTCGTCTTATTTTACTTTTCCGCACTTATCATTGATTGTAATTCTTTCTCTCGACGGTTAAGCCTCACACAAGATTCTTTCGACATCGAGTTGTGTAATTTTTTACATAAACAGTTTGGCGCCCACCGTGGGGCTCCGTTTTGAGAAAAATTTCATTCGGTGAAAAGTGCGCCTTAGTACTAACCTTTTCTTTGAGTTCTCTTTGAGCTATTTGCGCAGGACAATGGATAACGGATTCATAGCATCACTCCAACAACAATTGCAAGAGGCTAACAACGAAATTCAACGTC
Organism: Centaurea solstitialis; assembly: GCA_030169165.1. Classification (NCBI taxonomy): domain Eukaryota; kingdom Viridiplantae; phylum Streptophyta; class Magnoliopsida; order Asterales; family Asteraceae; genus Centaurea; species Centaurea solstitialis. Next base: position 25,754,630 of record CM058046.1, read on the forward strand.
TTCGAGCTTTACCAGGACCATCGATGACTATCCCAATGTCTATCCCTCCTCCATATCCTCCTCAACATCTAAGACCACCGCCTCGACCACAGTTCAATGCCTCAATGCCATTTTCAACTGTGAACCAACAATACAACAACGTACGACCATCTTTACCACAGTTTACACCACCAATACCTCATGGCCCGCCACCTATGCCTCGAGGTCCACCGTCTATGCCTCAAGGAGCACCCATGTTCACGTTCGAGCCTTTTTCCCAACAAATTCCTATTCCTGGTCATATACCCACAGCTGCTAGTTCCACCATTCATACGACAATACCACCCAGTACTGGAACCCCTTCTAGTTGTATTCCAACAAACCCAATAAACGTTGAAGACCCTCTGAACGTACGACTGAAATCCCTGGAAGAGCAAAATCAAAAATTGTTCGCGTTACTCACAAAGCTACCCGGAGCAGCAGTACCCGTCGAAGTCGAACCTAAAACTGGATTTCAGGCTTCACCGTTCGTTGATGAATTAGCTCTTGTTGACGTACCTAAGAAATATACTATACCAGCTTTCGCAACAAAATATTCTGGAATCACAGATCCGGTCGAACATATAGCACAGTACAAGCAACTTATGTGGACAGTTCCTATACCGGCACAATATCAAGAAGTCTGCATGTGCAAAAGCTTTGGATCAACTTTAACAGGAGCAGCATTACAATGGCTGATTAACCTAAAGCCAAAGAGTATTGGATCATTTGCAGAATTGGTGAACCAATTCACTCGACAATTTGCTAGCAGTCGTAAGATGGAGAAGCAGACCAGCGACCTGTACTATATCGTACAGAAATCTGGAGAAACAATCCGCGACTACTTCAACAGATTCAATGCAGCAATGATTGAAATAAAAAATTGCGACGTGAAAACAGCAATCGAGGCATACAAGCGTGGATTAGAAGATTCCTCTGGATTATATCTGGAATTAACGAAATATCCACCAGAAAACTTCGACGACGTACGAGCTAGAACGCTAGCTTTCATGAGAATAGAAGATGATGCTCTCTTTCGACGAAAGCATTCCGCAGAAAAGAAACCTCTTGGTGCTCAAAAACATGACTTTAAGCATAAAAGAGTAAACAAGATTGGAAATCCTCGATACGAGTCGAAAACTCGACCAAGCAAAGGTACTGTTAAAATACGATATCCAGAGTTATCTACTTACAATTTTGCAGGTACATCGAAAGATTTGGTGGATTCGCTACGAAAGATTGATGCAAACGTACGATGGCCGAAGAAATCTGATAAACCAAGCAAAGACAAAGATCAGAACAGATGGTGCGATTTCCATGACGATCATGGTCATTCAACGGATGAATGCATCAGTTTAAAGAAGGAGATTTCATATTTGAAATCTAAGGGGCATCTAAAAGGCCTCATCCCAGAAGAACAAGGACGACCAGCGTCACCAGTTCATACAAAAGTCATAAACTGCATCACTGGAGGATCAGAAGTTTGTGGACTTACATATTCAGCTGCAAAGCGACATGCACGAGATGGTCCAAGCGAACATCCAATCCCTGGAGAAGTCAAATCAAAGACAGAAAAAGAACTCGACGCAATGGCAATCACGTTCGACCAAGACGATACACAGGGAGTCCATCATAAACATCATGACGCTCTAGTCATACAGTTGACAATCGGAAACTGTTCGACTAAGAGAATATTGATTGATGGAGGCAGTTCGGCTAACGTTATTTTTGCAGATACTCTTAAAGTCATGGGAATCGAACGGTCAGAAATCGTGCGACGAAGTACTACTCTGATTGGATTCAATGGAGACCCGATGAACACTCTCGGAGAAATCATCTTGCCTGTCTACGCCAAAGGCATCAACAAACAAACAAAGTTCAATGTTGTGGACTGCCAATCAGCTTACAATGTTATTCTTGGAAGACCCTGGATCCACGAGATGAAAGCAATTCCTTCGACATACCACCAGAAGATTAAATTTCCTTCTCCATGGGGAATTCAAGAGATTGCTAGTGAGAACAAAATCGCACGAGAATGTTACAAGATTACGATGAAGACAAAGTCGCAGGACATCTAGCAATTACAGAGCCAGGATGAGAGGAAATCGAACGACGACCTTCGGCTAGAAGAAGTCGTCCTTGATCCTGAACATCCTGATCGAAAAGTCTTCGTAGGAGCCTCGCTCCCCCCTGACATAAAAAATACGATTATATCTTTTTTGCAGGAACATTCAGACTGTTTTGCATGGTCGCACGAAGATATGGTTGGAATAGATCCAAGCATTATATCGCATAAATTGAACGTGGATCCTACGTTCAAACCCATTAAGCAGAAACGACGCAAGTTCGCGCCTGAAAGAAATAAAGTGATCAACGATGAAGTTGACAATCTGCTTAAAACAGGGAAGATCCGAGAAGTCAAATATCCAGAATGGTTGGCTAATGTAGTCGTCGTACAAAAGAAGAACGGAAAATGGCGAGTCTGCATTGATTTCACGGATCTAAACAAAGCTTGTCCAAAAGATCCTTTTCCTTTACCTCATATCGACGCCATGGTTGACGCGACAGCAGGACATGAATTGTTGACATTCATGGACGCATATTCAGGATACAACCAAATATTGATGCACACGGACGACCAGGAGAAGACTGCATTCATGACAGACAAAGGCATATACTGTTACAAAGTTATGCCATTTGGTCTCAAGAATGCAGGATCAACATATCAAAGATTGGTTAACATGATGTTCAAGGAACATCTTGGTCGAACGATGGAGGTTTATATCGACGACATGCTTGTGAAATCAGAACGTTCGATCGATCACGTCACACATTTAAAGCAATCTTTCGATATCCTACGACAATACAAGATGAAGCTCAATCCAACAAAATGTTCCTTCGGAGTACGAGCAGGAAAATTCTTGGGGTACTTGGTCACGCAACGCGGAATCGAAGCAAGTCCAGAACAAGTCAAAGCTATCGTCGAGATACAATCTCCAAGGAATGTCAAAGAAGTCCAGAAGTTAACAGGACGAGTGGCAGCTTTAACCCGATTTATTTCACGATCATCGGATAAATGCCATTTGTTCTATAATGTCCTACGAAAAAATCAAGGCTTCTTATGGACAGACGAACATGAGAAAGCTTTGCAAGAACTGAAGCAATATATGACATCACCTCCACTGCTGACAAAACCAGTCGAAGGAGAAAGTCTACAGTTGTACTTGGCAGTGAGCAAAAATGCGACAAGTGCAGTACTTGTGCGAGAAGAAGATCAACGACAACAACCAATCTATTATGTCAGCAAATCTTTCCTCGACGCAGAAACCAGGTACACATCAATGGAAAAATTGCTACTAGGTCTTATGACGGCAGCAAAGAAGCTAAGGCATTACTTCGAGTCACATCATATCATTGTTGTGACCAATTATCCACTCAAGACGGTGCTTCGCAAACCAGAATTGACAGGACGACTAGCCAAATGGAGCATTTATCTCAGTGGGTTCGACATTGAATTTAAACCCAAGACGGCCATCAAATCGCAAGTACTAGCAGATTTCGTGGCAGAATTTTCTCCAGGATTGGAACCCACGACGTGCGACGAAGTTGTGATGATTTCAGACAACCAACCTTGGATACTCTACGTTGATGGTTCCTCGAACGTACGAGGATGTGGATTAGGTATTGTCTTAAAATCATCACAAGGGGGAAATATAGTATACTCCGTACGATGCGAATTCAAAGCCACGAACAATGAAGCAGAATATGAAGCTTTGATCGCAGGACTAGATATTGCTCTTAGACTGGGGGCAAAACAGTTGCACGTTCGAAGCGATTCTTTACTGGTCGTAAACCAAGTAAATGGAGATTTTCAAGCAAAAGACTCAAAAATGATGAGTTATCTCAAAGCCGTTAAAGATCGAATCACACGATTTGAACAGTTCTTGATCGAGCAAGTACCAAGAGATCTAAATATGCAAGCGGACGCACTGGCCAATCTGGGATCTGCATTTCATGATCCGTTCATGGAAAATATCCCAATACTTCATCTCACAACACCAACAATTGCGACAAACGATGAAGTACAGATGAACGAAGAAATTTATAATTGGTCGCTCGACATATGGAACTACCTCAAGCACGACCAACTACCTGAAGATAAAATGGAAGCTCGAAAAATAAGGTCGAAAGCTTCAAGATATACAATCTTTGAAGATCAACTTTATCGAAGATCCACGACAGGACTTCTTCTACGATGCATCACAAATAAGATACAAATCAATCAAATTCTTCAAGAGATGCACGACGGAGAATGTGGAAATCACGCAGGGGGCAGAAGTCTTGCTAGTCGAATCTCACGACAAGGTTACTATTGGCCTACTCTACGAGAAGATGCCATAACGTACGTCCAACGATGCGACGCATGTCAAAAACATTCGAGCATGGTCCATCGACCATCTGAACCTTTACATTCTGTTCTAGTTCCATGGCCCTTCATGCGATGGGGAATGGACATCGTGGGAAAATTACCTCCAGCCCCTGGACAAAAAGTCTATCTACTCGTGCTCACCGATTACTTCTCGAAATGGATAGAAGCTGGTGCTTTCTCACAGGTCCGAGATAAAGAAGTCATATCTTTCATTCAGAAAAACATCATTTATAGATTCGGGGTACCAGCTGAAATCATGTGCGACAACGGCTCACAATTTATAAGTGATAAGACTCGTACGTTCTGTGAAAAGCGAGGAATCAAATTAATCACTTCAACTCCGAGATATCCACAATCTAACGGGTTAGCAGAGTCGAGCAATAAAGTCATCATCAATTCAATCCGAAAGAGGTTGAAAGGAGCAAAAGGAAAATGGGTAGAAGAATTGCCATCTGTCTTATGGGCAAATCGTACAACACCTAGAGCATCAACTGGACAAACTCCGTATTCTCTGGTATATGGATGCGAAGCAGTCTTGCCAATCGAAGCTCAAATACCAACTGCCAGAAGTCGCACGTATGATCAAAATGCAATAAATTTATCCTACGATCTTGACGCCTTAGAAGAAATCCGAGAAAAAGCACTACGAACGATGGCTGCACAGAAAGGAATTGTCGAAAGACACTTCAACAAAAAGGTAAAGGCAAAAAATTTTCAAGTTGGAGATTATGTCTTACGACATGTGTTTCAAAACACACAAGAGCCAAACGCTGGAAAACTTTCCATCAAATGGGAAGGACCTTACATAATTTCTAAAGTCATTGGAAATGGAGCATACAGACTTACGACTATGGAAGGTATGGAAATCCCACGAAGCTGAAACGCCCATCACCTCAAAAGGTATTATTTCTAAACCTATTTACATACGATTTATTCCTTATCCATTACTGACTTAAGCATCGGAGCGCCGTTGGCTAAGCCAACGGCCACACCTTAGTCATCCTTTTTCGCAGGTATCGCACGATAAATCGCATGGATCGCACGATTAACGCAAGTATCGCACGACTTAAATGCATGCTTATCGCAAGAATCGCACGACAAAAACCGCATGGATCGCAAGAAAACTGCTATAACGCACGATAATATCGCAAGAGCGCAAGTCAATTCGCCAGTCGCACGAATACTCTCATGAGTACAAAAGAAACGTTTCTATAAATAAGTCTAAGGACTTTAAAAACAAATGCATGCAAAAACACAAGACAAAAAGCTAAAACGCACGATACATGCTATAACGCACGACGCAAGTTATAACACACGAACACAAAGCTAAAACATAAGATAAAAAGCTAGAACGCACGATATTCAATCAAAATTTCTTTCATTAAACATTTTTTCTGCCTTAAAATGGCAGAGTACAAAAAAGAAAGAAGTTCTACGATTACAAAGATTAAAGCTATTCTAATGGAGCGTTGGTAGCAGGTGGATCTACGACAGGGGTCTCTTCAGGATGTGCAGGAACGGATCCAGAGGTTTCAGGAACCTCCTCCTCGACACCTACATCCTTGACCTCCGTCGGCTTTTCTTCGTCCAGGCCTTTTAGATCCTCCTCGTCGAGGAGGTCCTCAGAGCCCATCACCTGAACGAAAGAAGCCACTTCATCCTTTGCCATCTGAGAGGTGACAGTTCCAGCGGCTATTCGTCGCATGACCGCAGTACGTGCGACCACGCGAACCAAGGCAGCGTCCTCTTCCAGTTCTTGGATCTTGGACGATAGAGCTTCTTCCCTCTCAGCTTTCTCTCGTCGAACGACCAGCAGCTCTTTCTCCAACTCCTTGGTGTGGTCCAAGGCCAACTTCAGCCGTTCCCGCTGTTGAACTTGGAATTGCTCGCTGAGTTCCAGCTTGGATTCCAAATCCCCAATCTGAACCGACTTGGCATTAACCTCGTCGGTCAGTTGGACCAGCTTCTTTTTGGCCTTGTCGGCCTCTTTCCTGGACACCTTGGCATCATTCTGGCTCGACGCCATCTCTTCCTTGATCTTAGCCATCCGAGTATGAAGGCTAAGACTAGTTTGGAGAGCCTACAAAAATAAAAAAGAGAAGTTAGAAGATATACAAGAAAAATGAAAATAAAATCGTATGACAGGGACTTACCAAGAAAGAGATACCCGCGATGGAGGCATCCAGGTCTTCGATATCGGCCTCCTCCATGCGCGCCTTCTGAGCAGGAACATGAAACTGCTCAAGAACTGGAAAAGTGGCCGCTGTCCTGATCACATCGTCCACCATGAAGTCGGAAGGAATCTGGATCGTCATGGTCGTAAGACCAGACCCCTCTTTCTCCTTGCCCTTGTCGACCTTCGACACAGGCTGGCTGGACGCACCTTCTCCCTTTGCAGGAGGGGCGAAGCTAAGAGGGATAGCTGCTATCCCACCTTCAGCCTTGCGTGCGGCATCCTTAGGTGGGGTTTCCACAGAAACGTACGATGATCGCGTACGTTTAGCCACCAAACCTTCCTGGGCGGCAGCCTTCCTTTTAGCAGCACGAGCAGCTGCTTCCATCGTCGACGCCTTCTTAGAAGCTGAGCCTGCGCAGAAAAGAAGAGTTAGAATCAAATGAAACTAATACAAACAAGAATATTAATGTATGATATTTACCTTCCATATCCGTCTCCTCGATAATTTGCACTTCAGGCTCAATGTCGCTCTCTTCGCCGCCCTTCGACGTTCTATACGTGCGATCTGTCACACTATAACTCAGGAAGTGCGAGATCAGCTCGTTAGATTCTTCAGTCGTCTCAAACGTGAAGTTAACAACTGCAAGAAAACATGCGATTAGTCATCAAAATTGTGCAAAAGATGTATAAATAAGAGATGAATGCCTAAGTTACCATTTGAGTTCCACTCAGGAACAACCCAAGATTCATCGGAGACCGAAGACGTCTGGACGAAAACGTAACGAGACTTCCACCCTCGATCATTCACTTGCGTGCAATGAACAAGCATGGTATCATTCCTGCCCTTAGGAAACAACCCATAACGGTTGTAGGGCAGTCTCGTCACGTTATAAGCAGAAAGAAGGTCGTCCACAGAGAACGCACGACGACCCCAATCCTTGGTCACCCGTTCGATCACCAGGATGACTCGCCAGAATTGGGGCATCAGTTGCCCCGGAGATAAGTTGAAACGAGACATGAAGGCTCGAGAGAGTGGGGAATAAGGCCATCGAAATCCGATTTTAAACGGATATTCAAACAGGGCAAAGAACCCCGTCGGAGTATCCGCTGGCCTAACCTCTCCGGCCACCCTTACTTGGGCGCCCTCTGGTAACCCAGCTAATTCTCTTAACTCTCCTACTTCTAAGCTCTCGGCAATCGAACTCTTAACTTCCGACGACATGATGAAATCTAGTCGGCTTAAACTATTTCTCAAACGTGTAAACCTAAGAACGTCTAAACCTCTATTACTCTTAGTTGCTATTGATTTCAGACGCATTAACTGAAAGAGAAAGAGGTACCTTATATGCCTAGTCGCATAAAATCCTTGCCGAAAATAAAGTCGGATTACGATTAAGAATTGATTTCGCGAATCAAGCAAAAATTGAAAAAGATTTTGTAAAATCTTTCTTTAATCTAAATCCTCATATTTATAGTAGCCAAATCATGGATGAGTCATCGAAAAGAAGCAGGACACGCATCGCTAATTAGCCGTTAGAAGACACGCGTCCAGAGTAACGGCTAGATAACGGCTATAATTCCTAACGTTAATTCGACCGTTAAGCAACGTATTTTTACTCCTTGTCCAGCGAATTAAAGATTTAGATAAAATTAGAACTATTTTCTAAATCTTGGGGGCAAATTGTTAGGGTAAAAATCTACGATCGCACGACAACCGACTATAATCGTAAGGCAAATGTTAGGACAATAGTCCTGTATTAAGATAAGGTCCTGAGATAAAACCTAAAAGTACTATCGAACAAAGATTATTGGATATCGAACGAATACATCGAATAAGTCGAACGACGACTATAATGACGTATGACGATACTAACGAATAACATACAAAGTTTATATGTTTGATGCAGGTAAGCTGATTATCATATCTAACAATTGTCCACCTTTGAGGAAATCGGAAATTGAGTACTATGCTATGCTTGTTGAAGATCATCACTACATCGAACAAGTCGTAAGTTATGTATCGTTCGACAGCATCAAGATCGACCGTTACAAGCAAGATTCTCGCAGCAGTTACAATCTGGACATTAACTCTCAACAATACCGTTGGACAGTTACTCTCCGAGCATTAATTGAAGACAATAACGTTGGACGGTTACAATTCAATCATTGATGAGCCATAATACCGTTGGACCGTTATTATCAAGCCACTATATAAGAAGAATCAAGCCAACATTGCAACACACGAAGTCTATCCGAAGCTCACAAGTTCTATAATCATTATTCTAGAGAATCATCTGTAATTTACATTCGATTTCATAGTTCTCTCAGTTGTAATCGTACGATCAAAGCTGTATACTTGAAGGACATCACCCCTGATTGGTGATCATAGTGCTCTGTCGACTTATCTTTTAGGTCGACCGCAGGTTTTTTCCTCCGTCGTGAGGTTTTTCCTGCGTCATCAAATTATTCGTCTTATTTTACTTTTCCGCACTTATCATTGATTGTAATTTCTTTAAGCCTCACACAAGATTCTTTCGACATCGAGTTGTGTAATTTTTTACATAAACATTTATCATCCTAACTTTTCTTCTTATACGATCCTTATTCTTTACTTAAATTAATAGCTTTAGCTTTTACCACATATTTCTATCTTTTTTCTTCTTTATCGTTGATAATATAAACATTAGATAATTGTTAGGGTAAAAATCTACGATCGCACGACAACCGACTATAATCGTAAGGCAAATGTTAGGACAATAGTCCTGTATTAAGATAAGGTCCAGAGATAAAACCTAAAAGTACTATCGAACAAAGATTATTAAACATCGAACATATACATCGAATAAGTCGAACGATATCCACAATATCGTACGACAGTACTAACGAATAAATATACAAGGTTTATATGTTTGATGCAGGTAAGTCGATTATCATATCTAACAATTGTCCACCTTTGAGGAAATCGGAAATTGAGTACTATGCTATGCTTGTTGAAGATCATCACTACATCGAACAAATCATAAGTTATGTACCGTTCGACAGCATCAAAGATCGACCGTTTCAAGCAGGATTCTCGCAACAGTTACAATCTGGACATTAACTCTCAACAATACCGTTGGACAGTTACTCTCCGAGCATTAATTGAAGACAATAACGTTGGACGGTTACAATTCAATCATTAATGAGCCACAATACCGTTGGACCGTTATTATCAAACCACTATATAAGAAGAATCAAGCCAGCATTGCAAGACACGAAGTCTGTCTGAAGCTCACAAGTTCTATAATCATTATTCTAGAGAATCATCTGTAATTTACATTCGATTTCATAGTTCTCTCAGTTGTAATCGTACGATCAAAGCTGTATACTTGAAGGACATCACCCCTGATTGGTGAACATAGTGCTCTGTCGACTTATCTTTTAGGTCGACCGCAGGTTTTTTCCTCCGTCGTGAGGTTTTTCCTGCGTCATCAAATTATTTGTCTTATTTTACTTTCTCGCACTTATCATTGATTGTAATTTCTTTCTCTCGACGGTTAAGCCTCACACAAGTTTCTTACGACATCGAATTGTGTAATTTTTTACATAAACAGTTTGGCGCCCACCGTGGGGCTCCGTTTTGAGAAAAATTTCATTCGGTGAAAAGTGCGCCTTAGTACTAACCTTTTCTTTGAAGTTTTCTTTGAGCCATTTGCAGGACAATGGATAACGGATTCATAGCGTCACTCCAGCAACAATTGCAAGAGGCTAACAACGAAATTCAACGTCTTCGAGCTCTACCTGGACCATCGATGACAATCCCAATGTCTATCCCTCCACCATATCCTCCTCAACATTTAAGACCACCACCTCGACCACAGTTCAATGCCTCAATGCCATTTTCAACTGTGAACCAACAATACGACAACGTACGACCATCTTTACCACAGTTTACCCCACCAATACCTCATGGCCCGCCACCTATGCCTCGAGGTCCACCTTCTATGCCTCAAGGAGCACCCATGTTCACGTTCGAGCCTTTTTCCCAACAAATTCCTATTCCCGGACATATACCCACAGTTGCTAGTTCCACCATTCATACGACAATACCACCCAGTACCGGAATTTCTTCTAGCTGTATTCCAACGATCCCTATAAACGTTGAAGATCCTCTAAACGTACGACTGAAATCCCTGGAAGAACAAAACCAAAAATTGTTCGCGTTACTCACAAAGCTACCCGGAGCAGCAGTACCCGTCGAAGTCGAACCTAAAACTGGATTTCAGGCTTCACCATTCGTTGATGAATTAGCTCTTGTTGACGTTCCTAAGAAATATACTATACCAGCTTTCGCAACAAAATATTCTGGAATCACAGATCCGGTCGAACATATAGCACAGTACAAGCAACTTATGTGGACAGTTCCTATACCAGCGCAATATCAAGAAGTCTGCATGTGCAAAAGCTTTGGATCAACTTTAACAGGAGCAGCATTACAATGGCTTATTAACCTAAAGCCAAAAAGTATCGGATCGTTTGCAGAATTGGTGAACCAATTCACTCGACAATTTGCTAGCAGTCGTAAGATGGAAAAGCAGACCAGCGACCTGTACTATATCGTACAGAAATCTGGAGAAACAATCCGCGACTACTTCAACAGATTCAATGCAGCAATGATTGAAATAAAAAATTGCGACGTGAAAACAGCAATCGAGGCATACAAACGTGGATTAGAAGATTCCTCTGGATTATATTTGGAATTAACAAAATATCCACCAGAAAACTTCGACGACGTACGAGCTAGAACACTAGCTTTCATGAGAATAGAAGATGATGCTCTCTTCCGACGAAAGCATTCCGCAGAAAAGAAACCTCTTGGTGCTCAAAAACATGATTTTAAGCATAAAAGAGTAAACAAGATTGGAAATCCTCGATACGAGTCGAAAACTCGACCAAGCAAAGGTACTGTTAAAATACGATATCCAGAGTTATCTACTTACAATTTTGCAGGTACATCGAAAGATTTGGTGGATTCGCTACGAAAGATTGATGCAAACGTACGATGGCCGAAGAAATCAGATAAACCAAGCAAAGACAAAGATCAGAACAGATGGTGCGACTTTCACGAGGATCATGGTCATACGACAGATGAATGCATCAGTTTAAAAAAGGAGATTTCATATTTGAAATCTAAGGGACACCTGAAAGGCCTCATCCCAGAAGAACAAGGACGACCAACGTCACCAGTTCATACAAAAGTCATAAACTGCATCACCGGAGGATCAGAAGTTTGTGGACTTACATATTCAGCTGCAAAGCGACATGCACGAGATGGTCCAAGCGAACATCCTATCCCCGGAGAAGCCAAATCAAAGACAGAAAAAGAGCTCGATGCAATGACAATCACGTTCGACCAAGACGATACACAGGGGGTCCATCATAAACATCATGACGCTCTAGTCATACAGTTGACAATCGGAAACTGTTCGACTAAGAGAATATTGATTGATGGAGGTAGTTCGGCTAACGTTATTTTTGCAGATACTCTTAAAGTCATGGGAATCGAACGATCAGAAATCATACGACGAAGTACTACTCTGATTGGATTCAATGGAGACCCGATGAATACTCTCGGAGAAATCATCTTACCTGTCTACGCCAAAGGCATCAACAAACAAACAAAATTCAATGTTGTGGACTGCCAATCAGCTTACAATGTTATTCTTGGAAGACCATGGATCCACGAGATGAAAGAAATTCCTTCGACATACCATCAGAAGATCAAATTTCCTTCTCCATGGGGAATTCAAGAAATTGCTAGTGAGAACAAAATCGCACGAGAATGTTACAAGATTACAATGAAGACAAAGTCGCAGGACATCTAGCAATTACAGAGCCAGGATGAGAGGAAATCGAACGACGACCTTCGGCTAGAAGAAGTCGTCCTTGATCCTGAACATCCTGATCGAAAAGTCTTCGTAGGAGCCTCGCTCCCCCCTGACATAAAAAATACGATTATATCTTTTTTGCAGGAACATTCAGACTGTTTTGCATGGTCGCACGAAGATATGGTCGGAATAGATCCAAGCATTATATCGCATAAATTGAACGTGGATCCTACGTTCAAACCCATTAAGCAGAAACGTCGCAAGTTCGCGCCTGAAAGAAATAAAGTGATCAACGATGAAGTTGACAATCTGCTTAAAACAGGGAAGATCCGAGAAGTCAAATATCCAGAATGGTTGGCTAATGTAGTCGTCGTACAAAAGAAGAACGGAAAATGGCGAGTCTGCATTGATTTCACGGATCTAAACAAAGCTTGTCCAAAAGATCCATTTCCTTTACCTCATATCGACGCCATGGTCGACGCGACGGCAGGACATGAATTGTTGACATTCATGGACGCGTATTCAGGATACAACCAAATATTGATGCACACGGACGACCAGGAGAAGACTGCATTCATGACCGATAAAGGCATATACTGTTACAAAGTTATGCCATTCGGTCTCAAGAATGCAGGATCAACATATCAAAGATTGGTTAACATGATGTTCAAGGAACATCTTGGTCGAACAATGGAAGTTTATATCGACGACATGCTTGTGAAATCAGAACGTTCGATCGATCACGTTGCGCATTTAAAGCAATCCTTCGATATCCTACGACAATACAAGATGAAGCTCAATCCAACAAAATGTTCCTTCGGAGTACGAGCAGGAAAATTCCTGGGGTACTTGGTCACGCAACGCGGAATCGAAGCAAGTCCAGAACAAGTCAAAGCTATCGTAGAGATACAATCTCCAAGGAATGTCAAAGAAGTCCAGAAATTAACAGGACGAGTGGCAGCTTTAACCCGATTTATTTCACGATCATCGGATAAATGCCATTTGTTCTATAATGTCCTACGAAAGAATCAAGGCTTCTTATGGACAGACGAACATGAGAAAGCTTTGCAAGAACTGAAGCAATATATGACATCACCTCCACTGCTGACAAAACCAGTCGAAGGAGAAAGTCTACAGTTGTACTTGGCAGTGAGCAAAAATGCGACAAGTGCAGTACTTGTGCGAGAAGAAGATCAACGACAACAACCAATCTATTATGTCAGCAAATCTTTCCTCGACGCAGAAACCAGGTACACATCAATGGAAAAATTGCTACTAGGTCTTATGACGGCAGCAAAGAAGCTAAGGCATTACTTCGAGTCACATCATATCATTGTTGTGACCAACTATCCACTCAAGACGGTGCTTCGAAAACCAGAACTGACAGGACGATTAGCTAAATGGAGCATTTATCTCAGTGGGTTCGATATTGAATTTAAACCCAAGACGGCCATCAAATCGCAAGTACTAGCAGATTTCGTGGCAGAGTTTTCTCCAGGATTGGAACCCACGACGTGCGACGAAGTTGTGATGATTTCAGACAACCAGCCTTGGATACTCTACGTTGATGGTTCCTCGAACGTACGAGGATGTGGATTAGGCATTGTCTTAAAATCATCACAAGGGGGAAATATAGTATACTCCGTACGATGTGAATTCAAAGCCACAAACAATGAAGCAGAATATGAAGCTTTGATCGCAGGACTGGATATTGCTCTTAGACTGGGGGCAAAACGGTTGCACGTTCGAAGCGATTCTTTACTGGTCGTAAACCAAGTAAACGGAGATTTTCAAGCAAAAGACTCAAAAATGATGAATTATCTCAAAGCCGTTAAAGATCGAGTCGCACGATTTGAACAGTTCCTGATCGAGCAAATACCAAGAGATCTAAATATGCAAGCGGACGCACTAGCCAATCTGGGATCTGCATTTCACGATCCGGTTATGGAAAATATCCCAATACTTCATCTCACGACACCAACAATTGCGGTAAACGATGAAGTACAGATGAACGAGGAAATTTACAATTGGTCGCTCGACATATGGAACTACCTCAAGCACGACCAACTACCTGAAGATAAAATGGAAGCTCGAAAAACAAGATCGAAAGCTTCAAGATACACAATCTTTGAAGATCAACTTTATCGAAGATCCACGACAGGACTTCTTCTACGATGCGTTACAAATAAAGTACAAATCAATAAAATTCTCCAAGAGATGCACGATGGAGAATGTGGAAATCACGCAGGGGGCAGAAGTCTTGCTAGTCGAATCTCACGACAAGGTTACTATTGGCCTACTCTACGAGAAGATGCCATAACGTACGTCCAACGATGCGACGCATGTCAAAGACATTCGAGCATGGTCCATCGACCATCTGAACCTTTACATTCTGTTCTAGTTCCATGGCCCTTCATGCGATGGGGAATGGACATCGTGGGAAAATTACCTCCAGCCCCTGGACAGAAAGTCTATCTACTCGTGCTCACCGATTACTTCTCAAAATGGATAGAAGCTGGTGCTTTCTCACAGGTCCGAGATAAAGAAGTCATATCTTTCATTCAGAAAAACATCATTTACAGATTCGGGGTACCAGCTGAAATCATGTGCGACAACGGCTCACAATTTATAAGTGATAAGACTCGTACGTTCTGTGAAAAGCGAGGAATCAAGTTAATCACTTCAACTCCGAGATATCCACAATCTAACGGGTTAGCAGAGTCGAGCAACAAAGTCATCATCAATTCAATCCGAAAGAGGTTGAAAGGAGCAAAAGGAAAATGGGTAGATGAATTGCCATCTGTCTTATGGGCTAATCGTACGACACCTAGGCATCAACTGGACAAACTCCATATTCTCTGGTATATGGATGCGAAGCAGTCTTGCCAATCGAAGCTCAAATACCAACTGCCAGAAGTCGCACGTATGATCAAAATGCAATAAATTTATCCTACGATCTTGACGCCTTAGAAGAAATCCGAGAAAAAGCACTACGAACGATGGCTGCACAGAAAGGAATTGTCGAAAGACACTTCAACAAAAAGGTAAAGGCAAAAATTTTTCAAGTTGGAGATTATGTCTTACGACATGTGTTTCAAAACACACAAGAGCCCAACGCTGGAAAACTTTCCATCAAATGGGAAGGACCTTACATAATTTCCAAAGTCATCGGAAATGGAGCATACAGACTTACGACTATGGAAGGTATGGAAATCCCACGAAGCTGGAACGCCCATCACCTCAAAAGGTATTATTTCTAAACCTATTTACATACGATTTATTCCTTATCCATTACTGACTTAAGCATCGGAGCGCCGTTGGCTAAGCCAACGGCCACCCCTTAGTCATCCTTTTTCGCAGGTATCGCACGATAAATCGCATGGATCGCACGATTAACGCAAGTATCGCACGACTTAAATGCATGCTTATCGCAAGAATCGCACGACAAAAATCGCATGGATCGCAAAAAAAAAAAAAAAAAAAAAAACCGCTATAACGCACGATTATATCGCAAGAGCGCAAGTCAATTCGCCAGTCGCACGAATACTCTCATGAGTACAAAAGAAACGTTTCTATAATAAGTCTAAGGACTTTAAAAACAAATGCATGCAAAAATAAAAGCTAAAACGCACGATACAGGCTAAAACGCACGATACTAGCTAAAACGCACGATACGAGCTAAAACGCATGATATAAGTTATAATAACACAAAAGTGATAAGTTAAAACGCACGATATTCAAACAAAATTTCATTCATTAAACATTTCCAGCCTAAAAACGGCAAAGTACAAAAATTTTACGATTACAAAAAGAAAAACTATTCTAAAGGAGCGTCGGTGGAAGGTGGTCTGCAGCAGGAACCTCTTCAGTCTCCAGAGGATGTGCAAGAACGGATCCAGAGGTTCCAGGAACCTCCTCCTCGACACCTGCTTCCTCGACATCCGCAGGCTTTTCTTCGTCCAGGCCTTTTAGATCCTCCTCGTCAAGAAGGTCTTCAGAGCCCATCACTTGAACGAAAGAGACCACCTCGTCCTTTGCCATCTGAGAGGTGATAGTCCCAGCGGCTATTCGTCGCATGACCGCAGTACGTGCGACCACGCGAACCAAGGCAGCGTCCTCTTCCAGTTCTTGGATCTTGGACGATAGAACTTCTTCCCTCTCAGCTTTCTCCCGTCGAACGACCAGCAGTTCTTTCTCCAACTCCTTGGTGTGGTCTAAGGCCAACTTCAGCCGTTCTCGCTGTTGGACCTGAAATTGTTCGCTGAGTTCCAGCTTAGATTCCAGATCCCCAATTTGGACCGACTTGGCATTAACCTCGTCGGTCAATTGGGCCAGCTTCTTTTTGGCCTTGTCGGCCTCTTTCCTGGCCACCTTGGCATCATTCTGGCTCGACGCCATTTCTTCCTTGATCTTAGCCATCCGAGTATGGAGGCTAAGACTGGTTTGAAGAGCCTACAAGAAGAAAAAAGAGAAAGTTAGAAGCTGTACACGAAAAATAAAAGTGAAATCGTATGACAGAAACTTACCAAGAAAGAGATACCCGCGATGGAGGCATCCAGATCCTCGATGTCGGCCTCCTCCATTCGTGCCTTTTGAGCAGGGACGTGAAACTGCTCCAAGACTGGAAAAGTGGCCGCCGTCCTGATCACATCGTCCACCATAAAGTCAGAAGGGATCTGGATTGTCATGGTCGTAAGACCAGACCCCTCTTTCTCCTTGCCTTTGTCGACCTTCGACACAGGCTGGCTGGACGCACCTTCTCCCTTTGTAGGAGGGGCGAAGCTAAGAGGAATAGCTGCTATTCCGCCTTCAACCTTGCGTGCGGTATCCTTAGGCGGGGTATCCACAGAAACGTACGACGATCTCGTACGTTTAGCCACCAAACCTTCCTGGGCGGCAGCCTTCCTTTTAGCAGCACGAGCAGCTGCTTCCATCGTCGACGCCTTCTTAGAAGCTGAGCCTGCGCAGAAAAGAAGAGTTAGAATCAAATGAAACTAACACAAACAAGAATATTGACGAACGATATTTACCTTCCATATCTGTTTCTTCGATTATTTGTACTTCAGGCTCGACGTCGCTATCGTCACCTCCTTTCGACGTTCGATACTTCCGATCGGTCACACTGTAGCTCAAGAAGCGTTCGATCGCTTCAGTAGTCTCCTCGAACGTGAAGTCGATCGCTGTCAAGAAGAAAACAAGGAGTTAGTAAACAAAACTAATTTAAAATAAATTAAAGAAAATAAGGCAAGTCGTATTACCGCCTTTGTTCCACTCAGGAACGACCCAAGATTCCTCGCCTACGACCGAGGACGTTTGGACAAAGACATATCTCGCCTTCCATCCTCGATCGTTTACTTGGGTACCATGGACCAACATGGCATCGCTTCTCCCCCTTGGAAACAACCCAAAACGGTTGTAGGGAGAACGGATCACATTGTACGCCGAGAGAAGATCATCGACTGAGAACGGCGGACGATCCCAATTTTTGGTCACTCGTTCGATCACATGAACAACACGCCAAAACTGGGGCATTAACTGTCCCGGAGACACATCGAAACGACTCATGAACGCCCTCGCTAAAGGAGAGTACGGCCATCGAAATCCGACTTTAAACGGATACTCGAAAAGAGCAAAGAAGCCCTTCGGAGCATCCGCCGGACGGATCTCTCCGGCCACCCTCACCAGAGCATTCTCAGGAAGCCCTGCCAATTCCCTCAACTCTCCTACTTCTAGGCTTTCAGTAATAGAACTCCTAACCTCGCTCGACATAATGAACCCTGATCGACTTAAACTATTTCTTAATCGAGTAAACCTAAGATTATCTAAACCTCTATTGCTCTTATGTGCTATCGATTTCAGACGCATGAAACAGGGAAGAAAGAGGTACCTTTTAAAGCCTAGTCGTACGAAAATCTTTGCCAAAAATAGTCGGATTACGATCTCAAGCAATTGGTTATGAAAATAAAAAGATTCGTAAAATCTTTTCTCACAATCAGACGCCTCATTTATAGCAACTAAATCATATGAGTCATTAGAGATAATCGTGCCACGCGTCAGCACTTAGCCGTTAGAGAACACGCGTCCAGAGTAACGGCTAGATAACGGCTAGTTTATCAACGTTAATTCGACCGTTTACCAACATATTTCTACTCTTTGTCCAGCGAATTAAAGATTTAGATAAAATTAGAATTATTTTCTAAATCTTGGGGGCAAATTGTTAGGGTAAAAATCTACGATCGCACGACAACCGACTATAATCGTAAGGCAAATGTTAGGACAATAGTCCTGTATTAAGATAAGGTCCAGAGATAAAACCTAAAAGTACTATCGAACAAAGATTATTAAACATCGAACATATACATCGAATAAGTCGAACGATATCCACAATATCGTACGACAGTACTAACGAATAAATATACAAGGTTTATATGTTTGATGCAGGTAAGTCGATTATCATATCTAACAATTGTCCACCTTTGAGGAAATCGGAAATTGAGTACTATGCTATGCTTGTTGAAGATCATCACTACATCGAACAAATCATAAGTTATGTACCGTTCGACAGCATCAAAGATCGACCGTTACAAGCAGGATTCTCGCAACAGTTACAATCTGGACATTAACTCTCAACAATACCGTTGGACAGTTACTCTCCGAGCATTAATTGAAGACAATAACGTTGGACGGTTACAATTCAATCATTAATGAGCCACAATACCGTTGGACCGTTATTATCAAACCACTATATAAGAAGAATCAAGCCAGCATTGCAAGACACGAAGTCTGTCTGAAGCTCACAAGTTCTATAATCATTATTCTAGAGAATCATCTGTAATTTACATTCGATTTCATAGTTCTCTCAGTTGTAATCGTACGATCAAAGCTGTATACTTGAAGGACATCACCCCTGATTGGTGAACATAGTGCTCTGTCGACTTATCTTTTAGGTCGACCGCAGGTTTTTTCCTCCGTCGTGAGGTTTTTCCTGCGTCATCAAATTATTTGTCTTATTTTACTTTCTCGCACTTATCATTGATTGTAATTTCTTTCTCTCGACGGTTAAGCCTCACACAAGTTTCTTACGACATCGAATTGTGTAATTTTTTACATAAACAATAATCAAGTTACATTCAAATATATTCTAAATTATATATTAAATTTTAGCAGTAAAATATATTTTACGATCCAAATATCTTTAACAAATTTCTTCAAATAAAATAATATAGAAATTTTATTACCTATTTTGTTTCAATATATTTGTTACATGATTTTTCTATAGAGAAAACGAAAAAAAAAAAAGTGAAGTTTAAATGTAACTCTCTAAATCAAGTAAGGAAAGAAATGATTAACCTTTTATTGAATCCACCAATACAATTGAACTCTTAATGTTATACATAAGTTTTTTAGATACATTAAATCATAAATGATAAATCTTTTGGATATTATGATAATATATTTGATGTTAAAATTTCCTTAACATAGGATTCGACTGAGTTATACGTAATTTTCTATTATAATTTTTTTATTTTTCCTTTTTGTTTATATTACATGTTTTCATTAACTGGTTGTAAAAGGTGCTTAGGGCCCAAAGAATGTCTAGCTTAGTGGGTGAAAGTAACATCATTGTGCTTTTCTCTTCTTATTAACGATTGTGACAACTTTTATAGGATACGTACCACCTTGGGGTTGAAACTCTCTCTAGAGTCTTGCCACTGGATTGTGGAAACGGGGAGGGAATTGCCCCCCGAATGGGACATGCTTGACCTTGTTGGGGTAGTGATTTGGTATCCTTGGTTGGCAAAAGTTCGAATCCCGCAGGGGACGACTGCTGCGATACCAAGCTCTTGGGCCGATCCATAGGGTCGGCTCAGGGAGGAGTACACGGGTCGGTCCATAAAGCCGATTCATGGGCGCAAGAAATTAGTCATTTAGTTGGTGTCCGTTTGGATTCAAATACCCTAGAAGAGTACGTGTCATTTAAAAAAAGGTGCATCGGGTGGCTGTATAGTTGTGCTTGTACTGTTGTACATGAATTTTTTTTTTTAAAGTATTAGTTATTAATTTGTTAAAAAAACTTAAAAAGGAGGGAGTGGGTGTCATTTGCATGTGAAGTAGGAAGTCTTGTACCCCAAGATTTGTGCTGGTTTTTTTGTCCTTTTGATGCCAGAAGTGATAAGAGGGGGACACATTTTATTTTTGTTTTTGCTCTTTTTTTAAAACTTAAATAAATAAAAATATAACCCACTCTAATAATGTTAAATCTTTTTGAAATGGAAAGAAAGAGAAATACAAAAACAAATTTATTACAAAACCGACTCGCAACATAAAACGATAACAAGAATATGTTTTGAATTGTGAGTCAACGCAAAGCACGTGATCTGACCATCTATCTCATTTATACCAAATATAGGTAATTAAATATATCATTATAAAAAAGTAAAAGCCATAAATAAATTATAACTTGGAGATGAAATCAATAATGAATTACGAATTTGTCATAAAAAAGTGATATGTGTAAGGTTTCGTGGTCGAGTGATAGGTGCATTTTCGGTGATCTCAGTTAAATTTTGTTCAGTTGGTTTAGTATAGCCGTAGCAAATTAGCAACATGTTAGTATTTTGTGGTGGCATATTATGTTCTTCTTTAGGTTTGGAGGTGGCTTGTTAGTGTATGTATTTCCTCTAGCTTCTTTTTCTTCAAGGTTTGAGGCTGAAGGGGTGGCATCCTTTCGGACTGATTAATTGTTTCTTTGCTTTCCGTTTTATTTTTGTTTAGGTTGTATGTTTCTCTATTCAGTGTCGACTTGTTTGTTTCTATTTTCTACGAAAATTTTTGCTCTTGAATTTTGTTGTGTTTTGGTCCTTTTATTCTCGTTTGCTGCATTTAAGAAAAAAAAATAATGTTCTTTATTTTTGGTAGAATTTTCTTGATTCTTATTTGATTTTAATGATGCATGGTTGTCGTCAGCTCGTGTCGTAAGGTAGATAAAAGTGTTTTTTCCTAACCAAATCAATCTATAGGTTGCAAGTCATGAAGTGAAAAAGAGTTAAAGTTTGAATTCAATTTGCATTGAAGCCTCCAATTTATGGATAAATATAAGTTTTTGTAAAGGTCAAGTCTTCAAATTTTTGTAACCTTAAGTTGATGTAGTTGTCAAGGATATTATATGATAGGGCTAATTATATGAAATTTCTGAAAGCATAGTCCTATGGTCAAAAGAATTGTGCATAGTGTTGCATGTCAACATAGGTGTGTGAATACATACTTAAATAAGCAAATAAGCTAAGAACATATTGTTATTGATGTGATATGATGGTAACTAAAGTTGCAAATTAATGGATTCTAAGGAAAGAAGCATGGCCGAATCTAATAAGCTATGAGTGGTGGTCCATGCCACCATTGATATTGTCCACAAAGGTATAAAAAGTTATTTTTCTTTTATGTTATAGTAGTTATCGAATATCTGAATGAAGTTAACGAAATCGTATATTAACGTACAACCATGCAACTAAGGATATTTGGGTGTTTTTCCTAAATTCGTATTTTTAAGAATGATTCGAATATTATTAAAAATCGTATATAAAATTTTATAATCATTTTAAAAAATTCATAATTGCAAGATAAGAATAGTTCATATACTCATTATAACCAATTTTATAATTTTTTTAAAGAAAAATCATAACTATAATTTAAGGACAATTCATACGTATTCATAACTTTTCACAAAATTGCATAATCATTTTTAAAAGATTCGTAATTATAATTTATAATATAAGCAAAGTCAATACCAATGTTTTAAAAAACCAGTTTTTTAATTGAATCAGTGTGATGACCGGTTCCCAGTTCGACCGGTTCAACCGGTTCAATCACCGATTCAACCGGTCTCAAGCATTTTTCTATATTTTCTATTTTTCTACGTACGTAGATATATAAAACCAAGAACTTGATGTCCACAAATTGAAACTTAAAAAACACACACATTATAATAAGTTGTAAATCAATCCAAAAACATCAAAAAACACATAATAACAAGTTTTATTTCAATCCAAGAATTTTTTAAAAACTCAAAAATGAAAGTTTCTATATAAAAAATCGGGTCAACCGGTTTTTTACCGGTTCGATCCACCGGGTCAACCGGTTTTATCAATAAACCGGCCAGTTCACTCTGGTCTTTAAAAGATCATAAAATCGGTCGCATTTGAACCGATCACTTCACCGGTTCCCGGTTTGATTGTTTGGATCAACCCGGTTTTTAAAACATTGGTTAATACGCATTCATATATATATATATATATAAAGAGAGAGAGATCATGGAATAAAAAGATAGAGATAATAACCAAAAAAAATTTCTAATTAATAATTATAATTCGAATTTAAAATCTATTCCAAGAGTACCCTTTTCTAAATTTTTTGATCAATTAAAAACCAAAATTTTTTTCAACCGTTTAAAAAATACAATGGTTTAAATTAGGTTGCATTGTTTCACGTTTGATTTTAAATCAACTATGGTGTAAACTATGAATTTGAATGAATAAAACTATAAAAATTGATTTTAAATTGAATATGGTGTTAACTATAGTTAACATTCTTTATTGAAATTTTTTATTTTTTATTTTTAAACATAGTTTTCTTTTGTTTGAGAATAAGAAATAAATTTTCAGTGAAAAACATTAACTATGGAAACAACATTTCCAACTTATGGTTAAATTATAATTTTATTAGTAATTTAAGTTATAAAAATAGGATAGTAATTGGTAATACTAGGATTAATCATGATTAAGAAATACAAAATTAACTAAAATCAATATTGAAAGGTAAAGTATAATTGAATCGAAAAGAAAAAAGAAAAAAGATGAGTTTAAAATAATGAAGAGAAAGAATTTTTATTCTAAGATAAATATTTGGAAGAAAAATAAATATAATCATTGAAAGCAATCGAATGAAACTTAATAATGTTAATTGATGAGATAAGGAGTAGGATAGGGACATTTTGAGGGGAGGATGGAAGTTAATGGTGTTAAAACAGTTAAAAGATTTTAAAATTAAATATATACTTAATATAGAAAACAATTAGATAGTAATTTATTATTGAATGGACAGAACTGGATGAGAGCTTAATACAACCGATAGTGTTAAAACATGAATAAAAAGAATATTTGCATGATTGATGGAAAAGGTGGTGTGTTGTTCAAGTAGATATAATCTTAATAACATCCATAACGTAGGTTTTTTTTGGACTTCTTTCTTGAGGTGTCTTTAGAAGAATCATTATTATGGATAAATTTTTTTGTCTAGTTATAAGTTTTTATTGAAAGTTATGTGCTTGAACAAGAACTAAAGTTTTTGTAATAGTTTTTTCTATTATGTAATAATTTACATAAATAAAAACAATATTATAAATAAGAAAAAAGAAGAGAGGTTTTTGTAAGAATCTCCATTGTAGAGTTTTAAAAAGGTTTTTAGTTTGTTGAGATGACAACGATATGAAAAGAAAAAAAATAATATGGTAATTGAGGTTCTTGGAGGTTCCACCACTATGAATACTCTAATGCACTCATGAGATGGTCATATGTTGATGCATCTATATGGTGCATTAATTCTACAAATTCCATGAAAATATATCATAATTTAGTCCAATTCTTAATTAGTCTAAAATATTTTAAAAATCTTGCCTTAAATACTACAAATATATTAAAAAATATCTCTCAAACATCCAAGTATATGGTTTACATTGAGGGGCCCATACGAGTTATTATTAGCCTAAATGAAAATATATTGTTGCTTGAAAGAGTAAAAAAGAGGGTTGGATAATTTTCTAGGAAATGAGGGTTCTAGCTAATTCCATATAGCCAATTTTAGCATGATGGCTTAACGATTAAGCAATAACACATGGCCACCTAATATCATAAATAAGCTACCTAAACCATTAAACCGTGGCCACCTAATACCATAAATAAGCTATTCATTTTCCATCCTATTGAAGAAATTCAGCAGTATGGTATTAGAGTAGTCCATCCAACTCTTACACTTATACATGAAAATGCAACATAATTTATGCTAATTCCTATTTTGTATAAACATATTTTCGTCTAACCGGCATACATTGTTTTAAATGTTTGAAATCACATATGATATATCGAAAATGATGGTTTTAAAAATACGATACACAAATCGGAAATGAGATCAAAATACATTTCTTTTTCATATAATTTACTATTAAAAAAGTAAACACTTACCAAACACAAACATAAACCCAAACCCTAAAATCAAAAACCAAAAACTTGGTGCCAGTAAACATGTCAAATTATACTACAAATTATTAACTTAGCCAGCCTTGTCTTACAACTCTGGGCCAAAGAAAGAGAAAATGGTCATTCTCTGTAGCATTCAAATGAAAATAAATTACAAAGCCATTGGACTCAAATGTGTATGTAAAGGAAAAACAATTAAGTCTACCACCATTTTCTACACCTTCACAAATAACAAGTCTGGTTTTACAACAATCAATCACCATCCCATCTTTCCAACTCAATAATCTTTCCCACAAAGAAAGAAAGGAAAGAGTCATTCAATGATATATCAAGAAATAATCATTTGTGATCACACGGAACCTGAAATGCGCGTTTGCAGGGCATCTTGTAGGCATTTGACAGCACCATCGTAGTTGAGAAAACCCATGTACCAAAACTCATGGCTGTCAATGGAGATCACCTGAATATATTTCTCACCGGAATTGCCTCTGCTATAAGAAGGATTAACTGCTTTCAACTGCTGTAATGGGATAATCACCTACATAACACAACACAACCCACTCATTCATTGCCAATAAAATCTATTTGAAAACATAAAATAGAAGTATATCTACCCATCAAATTGAGTGGCAGCATGGTGAAGTGGCTAATAATACACAAGTGGACAAATTTAGCCTAATTAACACCAAATCCTGCACAATGTGGATCAGAAATGCCATCATATATGATCACAAATGCCATCAAAGAAATCTCAATGTCTTGGTTCCTTGCATGTACTATCTCTTATTGCTAGATATGTGGCCAAAGAAATGTCACTTTACAGAGTTAGACGTTGAGAGGGTCTCCAGTTATTTAAAAAAATAAAAAGAATTGGGTCTCCAGTTTTTAAGATAAAGTCCAACCAACGTCCAGGCCGTTTTCTGTTTCTGGAAAGATTTAGAGATATCCCATTACACAGCCAAAGTTCAGAGACAGTTTGTCATGTCCTAAAGTTTAGGGATACTTCAGCTGCTGCATCACTTGCATACCCAGGAGTGATATTAATTTACATCATTGACAGTTTAGACGAAGCAACCATTTGACTTAACAGACCTTTGCTTATTCAAGAGGAAGAGCTACCTTTTATTGCTTGTTTGTTCTTGAAGAATAATCTTCTTGGGTGTGGGAACCCATATGTTACTGAGGAGTCCTCTTTTAATGCTCATCAGGATTAAGGACCTGCCAGATGGACTCACTCCATTTGCTAGGTTTTTGGCATTGAGGACTCCTCGTGATGCCCATTAAGATATGGGTAGATTCAGTTCATTCGAGAAGTCTCCTAGGAAAGCCATCGATTTTTGGTCTAGTTAGGGATGATTGATGCTTATTTTCCAATTTGATGACAAGAAGTTGATGTAATCTACAATATATATACTATTACATATTTAATGTTAGATTATTTCAATGTCTAGACTTGGCCCATCATACCAACCATTGTACCACGAACGCATATCATTCTCAAGAACAATATAGCACACCTCTGGTAAACCCTAATTTCACAGAAAAAGCAATGCAAATAACATGACAATGGTATGCACAGCACAACATATACTCTGTGCATTCTCTATGAATGGTCCCACCTAAACTTGAAATGTCAAACAAATGACCCTCAAATTTTAAATTGATATCAATAGATTTAGTTTTTAGTAAAAAAAAGGACACACTAACCAATCTCTGTTAAAACTGTAAAATAATAAACAATAATTATGGATTCAGCCAACAAAAGTTTGATGTTCAAAGTCAAAGTAAGGTGGAGTTTTCTAGGACTTTGCCACACCCCATCGAATCTTCTCCATGTTCCAATACAACTCAAGTATCGAAGAGCACTTTTATGTGTTTATCTTCTGATATTACCCTTCACCCTCCCAGTCCCAAACTCACATTGCCAACTCAAACCATCCATTGTCTGTTAATCTACTTAGTCCAAGTCATCCTCAAATTCACAGATCATATAAAAGATCCAGCAGACTAAGAAAATCTGATAATATTAAAAGGCATACAGTTAAGAACAGCCTACACCATGGCACTATTGCTTCATCATGTATGGCTTCCCTACTCTTCTTGTGAATGTAATCAGTATATCACTAACACTTTTGGTTTTAAGGCAAGTAATTTCCACAATACCTATTGGTAGTTGCTATATCAACTATAATGAATCATAGACCAAAGTTATATATTCCATATGCAAGATGACAAGTTCACCGGGGTATTACCTTATAATAGCTCCACTCAGTCTTGTCATTAGATTTATATGACAATGGGTTGTCACTACAGAATGCAAGCTTGGCCGTAGATACATATAAAATCCCCATCACAGGGCCAGCTGAAGTCGACAAGTAACAAGCATATGAATTTTGAAGTAGCTCTTCAGGAACTGTATCAAATGTCTGTCGGAAAATCTTCTCATAGCCTCCTTCTGCTAGAACTTTAGTTCCCTGAGCAATTCTTCCCAAGGCAGCATCCGTGAGACTAGGAGCTGTTTTCACTAGTTTGAACAAATAAAAAGAAAAATTCAATGAACTTTTGAATGAAGAACTGTGTTGCATTGTGTTTTCACAGATGATAAATATGTAAATCATTTTAAAGAAGAACCATCAAATAAGGATCCAACTGATTGATAATTTGATATAAATATGAAAAAGACAGGAGCAGAGAACAATGAGAAAATTAATAGGCAAATGAATCAAAAAAGCAACCTTTCCTTCCACTATACGATAAAACAGCCACGATACTCCTTTTGGGAACAATAGTTTTCTATACAAAATGGCACATGAAAGCAAAAAAAAAGGTAACATGCACATAATACTAGTCTAAAAAATATTTGCATATCTATATAAGTATGAATAACCCCTACAGTAGTTCATAGACTTGCACGTTTATTAATTAACTTGTTAGCGAAGGTCTGAATTGCATCTGCAATCAGCATGCCATCACTAGCATAAGCCAAACACCAAAATTGTATATGTAGTAGCCCCTTAGGATTAAGCCGATATATTCAATGAAGAACAAGTATATAAATCTTATTAACAACTTACTGGTTATCATTAAGAACACAACCAAGAAATATGTGAAAACCGTTAAAAAAGTTCATCACCCAGTATGCAACAGTATTTTACCACAAGATGTCCTGTGATTTGTAATGGTTATTATGTATCCAATGAGCATAATTCTCTCATAAACTATAACCAATGTTATTATGCTCATTGGGAAGCATATTAATACAAATTCACCACTCACCACAACACCAGTTTGTCAAACATTAAGTATATAGTTATACGAAAAGTAGCCATATCACACAACTCTCAATTGTCTTTGTCAAGTTCTAGATGATAATGTTTCATGTGCACGCTCATGTCAATCACGATATAACTTGTAGGAGGCATGATCACTCAGGACCACTAAACTCAAGCACTGAATGCTAAGGTAGATGTTACAAGTTTACTACCCAAATTCTAACTACTATCACTGGTATATGACTGCTAACTTTCTCCAATCAATTACATACATATATCTAAATGCAATTAACTTTCTCTAATAATTACATACATATACCTAAATGCAATTAACTTTCTCTAAATCATACACAAACAGAACAAAGTCAACAAACTAAGAACTTACAATGTTGCCAAGTGTTTCCAGCAAGGTCTTCTGCTTTTTTTGTAGCTTCTCCAACCTTTTTTCTCCATCTACCAAATGCATCTTTAATATTTACCATAGAATCTGCAAATCGCAATCCAAATTCAGAAACTCTCAACATATCCTGTGTTCTTACTACTCAATTACACCTCTATCCATGCACACAAATATACAAAACCACGATTCCAAGAGTAACACGCAAGATAAGAATATCAATTTGTGCATCCAAAGAATATAATCTAAAATTTGTTACTACTACTATTGGACAATTGGATTAAGGCAATAGTGAAGTATCCAAAAGCAAATTGAACTTGATTATATTTCCAGATAGCGTGTGTGAAACGTAAAAGGCAGTAAAAAGGCGTAACTGTTGATGTTGAACGATGGAGAATTCGACGATTCTCGAGTACGATTAACATACGGATTCGACGATCCGTAATCATCGTCACCGTTCTCCAACGGCGGCAAGGTTCTCTCCTCCACCAAATCCTGACTCCACCGGACTGATTTCTTCGATCGGCCGGCCGGCGACGAAGCCGCCGCCGCCGGTGTTGTTGCTGTTGACGAAGAATAGTCGTCAGTGATCTCAGCATTGTCAATTCGACGGAGCGCCGGATCCTTCTTCTGGTTCGGTTCCGGCGGATCTTGACCGAGCTTGACAGAAATCTGCAAGTGATCGCTGCGATCCGATGCATTCGATTTATTATTATCGGTGAAGCTAGAACCGTTGGGCGATTGCATCATCTCGACGGAGTTTTTGTGAATTTGATGTATGTGGTGGTGGATACGGTGGCGCGTGTGGTGGCGCGTCAGAGATCGGCGGCCAAGGCGGGATGCGAATCGGATCGAGAGGAATGGAAATGGATTAAGAGGTCCGACATTTTTCAATATATTTGGCAGTTGGGGGGGGAATGGAATGAGAGAAATGGAAATGGAAATGGAAAATGGAAATGGATTCCTTTCTTTGATTTCCTCTTGGGAAAAGAGATTCTACACCTTCTATTATCGACTATATCAAGTTTCGTCCCTCAAGTTCTAAGTTTTTAGTTATAACCTCACGGTTAATCACAACTAACGAGTTGTTTATTAAATGCTTAATAATACCATTATACCAGGAGTCACCAGCCTCGCTTACCTTATGGGTAATATTTTTGACCATCAAAATGGATTGTCAGTAAATGTTTCTTTATTTGATAAGCATCAATGAAGTAGTGAGAAAACGTGGAACGGATCACCAAACGTCTATATCCAAAATAACTAAAACTTTCAAGCGAAAGGACTAACAATAATTGAGAAACTCTCAGAAAGATAAATTTAAATATGATAATCTTAATGAATAACAATGAAAGGGAATAAGCCTATTTAGAATATAAACTAGAAAGATAACTATGGAATTAAAATATTCCAAAATCAACTATAATAATAATCCTACCCGGATAAAAAAAGGTTAGATATATACTAAAGATTAATCTTAATAATAATAATAATAATCCTAATCTAATTAAAGTTAAATTATCATTAACTAATGAAATATTCTTCCTGGAAGTCGTGCAAACTTTAATCGTGCTTTTGATGCCCATTTTCTGACCTCTTTCGAGCTCGATTTCTCGATTTTTAAAGATCTCTAAAAATCCTCATTAAACGCTCGAGACCAATTTTTATCAGTTAACTAGGTAAGAGTTTTCTCCTCACTTATCGACTATAATTCTCGGCCATTGTCATCATTCTCATTCGATAAACTAAGCTATACCTAGTAAATGCTTACCTAATATACATTTGATAAATAAACCTTTAAAATTCATGTGAAGTCGGTTAAGACAAGTCCACATTAATAGGCAACTATACATTAAGACTTAGGTTCAGGTGAGACCAAACTGTTTTCATGAGACCGGTGAGAACAACACTTTTTACATAAAACTTTACAGCAAAACACTGTGAAGGTTAAAAAAAATCGAACATTTATCGTAAAAACAGTGTAAATGTTACGTTCACAGTGTTTTTTGAGGTGAAGGTTCGATTTTTTTTGACATTCACAATAGTTTTGCTGTGAAAGTTTGAATTATTTATTTGTTACTTTCACAGTTTTTTGACCTGAGAAGGTTTCCTTTTTTTACCCTTTTTTGAATTTTTTTTTCTTGTGTTTTTTAGTATGTTTTTATGATAAATGTTCGAATTTTTTTAGCCTTTACAGTGTTTTGCCATGAAGTTTCATGTAAAAAGTGTTGATCTCACCGATCTCCCAATAGTTTGGTCTCACCGGAACCCAACTCATACACTAATATTATATCCTATTGGCAATGATTATGTTGATGTCTTACCAAGAAATTCATGTTTAAGGTTCAACATGATTTGAAGCATACTTGTTATGGTTTTGGAATTGATTAAATGAGCAAAATATGATGAAGAATCATGAAGGGTTTACTTCGATGATTCGTTTATGAGGTTTATATATGTACAATTAAAGATTCTTATAACATAGATCCTAGTGCCCATGAAACTGTTTTTGTGGGTTCTATGACTCAATTTTAATTTCGATAAAGGTTTTGGATTTAGATTGCAGGTTTCATTGAAGCTTTAGATTCCATAAATGATTTTTTCTAGGGGGTAGGTTTTAGATTTGGGTTTTTTCTCTATTTACTTTAAGTTCTTTTATCTTGTAATTTGATTGATTTTTGTATTCTTGGGTTTCATTTAGATTCCGATTTTTATCTTAAACTTTGAATTATGGTTCTAGTTTTTATTTTGGGTGGCGATTGGATTTAGATCACTTGCCGGAGGATGATTGCAAACTCCCAGAGGGAGGGTGAGCTATCCATTAACAATTATGGTATTAGAGTTATATCAAATAAGAGTGAAGTAGTAAATATTTAGTTTTTGTTTTTATACTTTCCTCATCTTGTTCCATCTATTTTAGTCAAACAAAACTATTTTCTATCCCATCTTGTTCCACCCAACTCTAATACTTTGTCATAGTCCATGTCGTGTCAAACATGGGATAGTGAGCTTTTTTCCTATCCAGTGTCGCACCAAATGTAGAGCCGTGAGTTTTATATCGTCTCATGTATTAAGCGCAATGCTACGAGCGACTAATTGAAATTGATGCAATTGTTATCTCATGATCAAATACCAAAAATATACAACCTCTTATTGATAGACGGTCATGATCGCAACTATTGGATAACTCGATATAAATCACCACAACATTATGCGCTTTACGATCATTTGCAACTATTGGATTACTTGATATCAATCGCCACATCATCCTGCACCCAGGTGCCATCAGCGAAGTTGGTAACAATGAACCCGCCACCACTGATTACTTTGTTGACCTTGAAGAATCATTTTTGACTTGGACAACTTTTTTCATTCTCAGGTCATCCTTAACCGTACCCCTCATACCCCTCATACCCCTCATTTCTGCTGCCACATCAACTTTCCACTATCTTTACCACTACCCTACCAATTCCATACCTTTCATCCTTAACCATACCCCTCATACCCCTCATTTTTATTTTTTTTATTTCTAAAATATATTAAAATAATTTACTCAAAGTTAAAATAACTAAAATTTAAATTCAAATTTAAATTTAAATTTAAATTACATTTTATTAAAACTAAAAAATACAATAAAACTAATTATTGTGCAAAGAGTCCCACACGTGTTGAGATAAATCTTGGCGAAGGTTGGCGTGCCTCTCTCGGTTTTTCACTAGGTTGACGTTTCTTGCCCGGTCTGCTTCGGAGATATTTGTTTCAATATCTTCCGTTAAAACCTCCGTAGAATCAAAAGGATAATCTGAAATGCCTTCGCCTTCACAAATCATGTTGTGTAAAATTATACACGTGTACATGATTTCTTGTAGCTTCGTTCGTGTCCATACTCGCGCCGGTCTTTTTACCATGTGCAATTTACTTTGAAGCGTGGCGAATATCCGTTCGATGTCTTTCCTAGCCGATTCTTGACGTTCCTTGAAGTGGACCCGTCTCTCGTCGTCATGTGGATACCTAAATGCTTTGACGAAAGTCGTCCACTCCGGATATATCCCGTCGGCAAGATAATACCCGTGATTGTAGTGTGTGCCATTCACTACAAACGAACTATCGGGTGTTTTATCTTAGAATAAATCGTTGAAATCGGTGATTGATTGACAACGATTATATCGTTCGTCGCACCCGGAACCCCGAAGAATGCGTGCCAGATCCATTCATCATATGATGCGACCGCTTCTAGAATTACCGTCGGTCCAGCATGATCACCTCGATGGAATTGACCCCTCCATGCGACGATTTTTCCAGCTCCAATGCATACAGTCAATGCTACCAAACATGCCGGGCAAGCCGTGGACTTGTTCATGCATTGCGTAGATTCGTTGAATATCGCTAGCAGTAGACTTTCGTAAATATTGTCGCATATATACGTAAATAATACCTTTGCAAAAATTCTCAAGGCAATCCCTTGACGTCGTTTAGCTCATCCTCAAGTACTCGTCGGAAGCATCCGCAGCAGACCCGTACGCCAATTTTCGAATAGCGGACGTACACTTTTGAAGCGCGGAAAACCCTTTCGCGCCTCTTGCATCCCAATGTTGCTTGAAATATTCGACCTCTCTTTCTAGATCGTTAACTATCCTTAAGAATAGTCGTCGACTCATACGAAACCGCCGCTTAAAGTTTTCGTCGTTGTACACCGGGTTATCAGAAAAGTAGTCGGCGATAAGTTTATCGTGTCCCTCTTCCCGAGCTCTTTCTTTATTCGGCCCTCTCGGTCTTTTATTTGACGGACCTTCTCCATTGTTTTGCAATACCCCGGTAGTCACAAGTTTACCGACCAACTCGGCAGCTTGAAGATTGGCAAGAAGAACTTGATCTATCATGAGATCAAAATCATCATCGGAATCCGACATTTTTTTTTTGTGGATAGGAGATAAGAGGAGAAAAATAAGAAGAATAAGAAATGAATTAGAAGAGAATAGGAGGAGATGTGGAGTTGTTGGTTGTGAAGAGAATAGGTATATATATATATATATATATATATATATATATATATTTTAGATTGTAATACCCGAAAATTTATTACTAGGTCTTTTTACTATTTATTCACAATATTGATTTGGGCTTTGTATATTGAGACATGAAGTTCATGGGCCAAGTATAAATAAAAGACTTAGGGTTTAGAAGCCTCATTTTTTTGGCTTAAGAAGGAAATTGTGTGTGTGTGTGTTTATGCAAAAGGGGTAATGTGAAGAGAGGAGGAAGAGACAATGGAAGCTTGCAATTGAGAAGAAAAGGGTTTGAAGAAATCATTTGGAGGAGGTGTTTTAAGACTACATCAAAAGCTTCAACAAGGTAATTTCTCATCTCTGTAGTGTTAGAAATATATAGCCTTTTGATATCATTGAATGAGATTGGGAATTCTATTTAGTGTATGAGAATGTTGATGAATAGAAATCAAATCACCTTGGGCAAATAAATTTCTATTGATGAATCTAATTATGTTGGTGACTTTATTGATACATATATGGTTTATATGTGAGGGTTTAATGATCGAAGCCCTTACCATTCACCTCTTTCAGACTTCACCGTGAGATTAAAGAAAATGGGATTCAAATGGTTGGAACTTGAATTTGGAAATTATTGTTTGAATTCTAAGTTGATATAAACCAAATGGGATTTGTAAACCAAATTGGAACTTTTCCAATATATTATTCGATGATGGCATTTTTCAGATGTGTGTATTTGGAATCTGCATATAGCAATTTTGATATATATGGAATCTGCTCATAGCAATTTTGAAAACCAAGCATTCAGCTAATTCTCATGGCTTGATATACATAGTTTCACATTAAACCTTGGATTTCTATATATCTTGCAAAATTAAATTCAAAGTTTGTGATAATTACATTTTTTTTATTTAAAATTTGGAAGTCTTGCGACAAATACAATTTAACTTGAGAAATTTCGATGATTGGGTTTATTCAAGTAGAATTCCGAAGTGGGCCGAGTCTTATCCGATTGAGCTTCATTAGTTGAAATTTGAATTAGATCTTGACAATTTAAAGTTGAAATTGGGTACAATTAGTTAAGGGTCAATTTTGAGAATTGAGTTATAAGTTAGAAGTTAATTGGGCATTCAGTTAGAATCTAGATTAGAACGATCAGATTAGGAACCGAACGGGTAACTTTTCTAATAGAACACTAAGCGTTAGATTTACCAACGCTTATTTACAGGGTAAGTTCGAGGGAAAGCGGTAGTTCACTTAGAGCTACTTTCAGTCGTGGACAGGTGAGTTCCCTTGTCAAACCGATTTAAACTGTATTGTTTTTGAAATGTTTTTGAATATGAATTGAACTGTGATGATTTATCTGATGCGTGAATGAGAACTAAGTTACATATAAGCATGCTTAATATGGAATTTATGTGAACGATATTTTTGGGTGTGTTGCACTAAGGACATTGGGTACCTTGGAACTGCACGTTCCTTGGGAGTGGGGACCAAGTGACCTGGACTGGGCTTGGTGGTACCTTGGGACTACGTCCCTTGGGAGTTGTTATTAGGCGCCGGCCGGGCCTTATTGTGTGTGTGTGTTCTTTGTCCGCAACACACCATGGTTGTTAATTGTTTTAAATTGGCCAGCAAGCCGTATTTGCGAACTAATTATTTTTGAGGGAATTCACTAGACCTTGTGGTCTAACCCTCGTTTTCAAAACTTTTAAATCTTTTTCAGGTACGAGAAAAGGGAAAGAGCCAGTGTGAGGATTTTAGCCGGCATTTAGATTTGGATTATTATTCAGACCATAATTTTAGTATCTCAGCTGTGGAGGGATGTTCCACGTGCGAAATTAAATTTTACTTTTACTAATTTAGTAATATTTTTCCGCTGCGTTAGATCACTGGGTGTTATTTTACTATATATTACTATATGCGATTTTGGGGCGTTACATAGATAAAAGGGAAAAAAAATAATTTTTTTTTTTTATAAAAATAGCCGTTAAAAGAGCCGTTTGGGGGGGGGGGGGGGTTCACGCGTTTTTTGGCCGGTGTGGGGGTACCGACCCTCTCCACTGCCGGTTCTCTAACGGCCAACATTTTCGGTGTTACCGTCGGCATCCGGTTGGTAACGACTTGGTGCCGATCCCATTAAGGATGGCCTCATTTACTTTGATTTTTGACATCTTATTACTTTACATGAATACACAACTAGTGTTTGTGTGTATAAACTGTAAACATGTTTAAATGTTTTGAGGACCAATTAATTTCATCAATCCAACTTTATATATTCTATAATTTCAAAATTAATAAAATATTAACTAAATAAGAAGTGCTAAGGATCGGAAAGACCAATTTCAGACCAATTATTTTGGACCCAAGCTTTTGAAGGATTGATTATCTCTTTTTCATATTCTATAACCTCGTCGTGGCTTCTGATGCTTGAGGTTTAAATTGACTAAAAAAAATTCATGAACAATGCAAGTAGATGAATATGTTTTCTAGATATTGTATATTTTAATAGTGTATGCCTGTATGGTATCGTGTGATATTTATTTAAATGAAATAAGAATGAAAATGTTTTCGTGTGATATTTATTTAAATGAAATAAGAATGAAAACGTTTTATGTTCGTGGTCTATTTTTTAAAGGAAGTTTGGATTTGTTATTTTGCAAGTTGTGATATAAGTAATTGTTGAATTCAATTTAAGTGACCAACTATTATAATGGAAACTATTATAATTTCCATTATGTATGTTTGAGGGATTTAGATTCTAGGGATTGATCTGGAATTCAAATGATTTGTAATTACATTTTTTATCAATAACAAAAAGAAAAAAAAATTCCTAAAATAAATATTTAAATAGTTTTAACATATTTTAGCATAAATGATCATATCAAAACTTGCAAAATACCATCTTCTAGGTAAGATTTGAAATCTGGTTGATTTGGATAAATCTGGTCGAATTAACGACTTTGCTTTCCATCCAATTCAATTATGTTGGACATCTTAGGTTTTAATCATATATTAACACAATCAAGCAACGGAAGCATATTCAAAAAAAATTATGGTAACATCAAATTATCAACCTTTAAGATACTCATGTTCTAGAAACTTTAACTACAAAATAATAATCAAGAAAACTTACTTGATAGCAATTGTTGAAGAACACGATAGAAAAATTAAACCTTTGATATTGCCTCTTGGATGTCAAGGACCAATAGTATGAATCCCTATAGTGGCTCACACCTAAGATCACCAAATACTAACAACCAAGAACGCTAAAACCTTTTGGCGATTTTGAGAGAGAAAGAGGAGAAGATACCACAAAGAAAAGAGAGAATGAATGAATTGATCAATTGGGTTTGATCCCAAGGCACCTATTTATAATATTTTGAATTAGACTTCTTAATCTTACACAAACTGATAAACCAATTAAAAAACTATTTTAATTATTATCAGTTCATTATCTCTAAGATATCCTAATCCTTTTATAACTTCATAACTTAATTAAAACTATTTAATTATCATCAAACTTTTATCCTTTATCTATAATTAATCTAATTAATTATATTTTGGATATTATCTAATTAAATATATTTATCCACAACTAATAAATAATTTAATCATTTTTACCCCCTCTAAATTCTTGATTGTTTATTTGGGTATTAAGGGCAACCCAAAAGAACCCTCCCATTATTAAAATACTACCAACAGTTAATAATTTGAACACCATTTCCAACATCTAATACAATCCAATTGATAATTAGATCAAATTGATTACGCCCATTAGATACCATTAGTTATACGTGGAATCATTCAATATACAATTTCAACAAATTTAATTCCACCATTTTCAACCAATGATTTATGTATTTTATTAATTTATTAAAAACACCAATACACCATGTATAAATCAAATAGAAAACAACATAGTAAAATGTTGATAATTATATGTAGTTATTAATTGGATGTTCATTGAATTGGATCGTGTTGGTTTTATTGGATTATGGAACACTATCCAAGAACCAACCAATTCAATTTAGATGTTGAAATTTTCTATTTGATCAGATCCAATCAAAATTGAATATCCAATTATGGCTCGATCGATTTAAATTGTACCAAATAATTTTCTACATACACCATTATTTATGGGATTTCAATTATCAAACTTCTCAATAAACCAAAAATTCAAATTAAAATGAATTCCAAAATCTAAGTGGAATGAGGCGTGGCGTGGCGGCCGGGCCAAACCTCAAGCCTTGGAAGTCACGGCGAAGCCCTGACGTTTTCAAGGCCTAATCACTTATGGCGTCAGGTTTTTGGTTCATATAAAATATTACATATAAGAGCACATGTTTTGCACTATCATTCAATCACTTAATAGTAATAAGCAAGTTAAAATTAAGTTATATACTAAAAAGCTAGCAAATAAAATCTTAAAAACGTAAAAGAAAATAATCAAATATGACACTAGGAGAACTTCGTAGTAGGCCATGACATGATATATGCTTAATTATGAGACATAAGCCATGATGATTACATGAGGATTATTTTAGAACATTGATTCCAATTATAAATCTCTTCAAATCCTACGAAACAAATTGGCACATCAATTCTGTAATTTTTTTTCAAAATAATGTGATTTGTAATTTGTTTGATGAAATACTCTATATTTTGTGCGTAAAGCCCAATTCAAACTATGGTTTGATGAGGCCCAATGTTGCTGTTTTTTTTTTTTTTTTTTTTTTTTTTTCTCTTCTTTCGTTTTTAAGTTTTTGGTGGATTATGTAAAACGTAGTCGTAGTCTCGTAGATATGAAGTTGCATTTCTTGTTAAAAGTTCAATATCAATTAATATCACTCGTTGCTAATAGTACAAATTTACTTGTTTTTGTATTTATGATTGTTGGGTTTACCCTTTTCGATAGAATTTAAATTAAAAATCTAATATTATTTTTTAAGAATATAAAAATAAAAGTTATTCTAAATTACAAGATAGTGGGTGTACTAACAAAAGCAGGGCCGTTCCTAGAGTTTCGGATGCCCTGTGCGAAAATGCAAAATTATGCCCCTAGTTCAATCTTTTAAGCAAATGAAACGATGAACGATACGTTTTTTTAAAGGGTTTGGAACCTAGCCAAGCTACATGGCTCATCCCTACGCCGATCTTTATTAACTAAACAAAGAGTACAAAGGGGGACATAAGAACCATAACCCCAAATTACAAAATATAAACATAAGTCAGCTAAAACGATGTCTCCATGCATAGAACGATAAAAAACAAGAAAAACTATAATTAGTTTTAACTAAAATGGTAAATAACTATATTAAAGTTATCAAAAAAACTGCAACTCAGCAAGTATATAAATGTTAAGACTAATAAAAACAGTAAGGCCATTAATTTTGATAAAAAAACAATGAGTACAATGACAACTTAATTGATGTTTTAATGCAAATATGCAATCTGTCAATTTCTCAAATCCTTTAATTATAATACAGTACTTGGGAATTGTATAGAGTTCAACTCATAAATTATTAAACTAATTGTATACTAATAACATTATATGGAAATTTGATGCCCCTTGGGCTTTGATGCCCTGTGCGGTCGCACGGGCTGCACGGCCCCAGGGCCGGGCCTGAACAAAAGCCCTGGTGTGTGATGTAATATTTCATGTACTCTGAGTTCGAGTCAAGATGTCAACATTTTATGGCTAAGCTTGGTCTCAAACGACCGTAATTTAATTTCCAAATTATCAAGATTGTAATCTAGGCAAAGCTAGATGAACCTTTTAAAAAAAATAGAAGTTATTATAACATGTGCGAAATAAAAAATAAAAAACAAACAATATAAAAAATGTTTGTTCTCTCATATTTAATTTTTGAAAATGTTGTTTTTATGAGAATGTATACGGTTCCATCACATATGAGTGATTATAAACCATGTTTGACTTCGTTGAGGACCTTTAAAGGTATCACAAGTTGACGCGTCATATAAGAATAATGCTTATGTGGTCTCAATAGCCAAAATGATGCGAATAAAAGATGCTTACGACACTTTCAATTTCGAATATACGTCTTCTAGTTAAAGGTGGCTATAATGAATTGTAAATCTTGAAGAACCCGAGAGGATTCTCTAGGGAAATACTGTAATGCTTAAGTTAGTCATGATCAAAATTCAGTTTAGTGATGGATTCAAGAATTTTGATAATTGGAGGCATACAACAAACATTTATTAACACAATGTAAAATAAATAAAAAGAAAAAAGGAAAAAGTATAATGTTAGTAACAATTAGCAAGATAGTTGGTAGATGATTAAAATCAAAACGCAAAAATACTATACTTATAGAATATATTGTTTCATTTGCGTACCAACTCTATAATAAATTAATAGTCATGTTCCGGTGAGGAATATCAAATTTGATGAGAAACATAAGAATTGGTTATCAAATTTGATAAGATGCATCGAATCAATTTACTTTTGTCGTAATTTACGAAAGAGTATTTGATTAAAAGTATTTAATGATTTAAACATGATCTCCTCCATAAATTAATAACCATGTATAACTAAAAGCAATAAGATAAACATGTTATAAAATTGCAAGGTTCACAATACAAAAATATTCACCATAAGGTAACTCACACACACACATATATATATATATATATATATATATATATATATATATATATATTCATACATCCTTTAATAAGTATTGACATATGTCCAACTAAATAATCCTAACAACGTTGTAAACTGAAAAAACAAATCAATCTAAATTTCCATTTTTAAATTAACAAGCCCTAATATCTAACAATAAATATAACTTAGCTACACAGTTTTTTTATAATTAATAAATAATACATTTAAAAAATAAAGAGAGAAATAAAAAGTATATTTAGGGACCGTTTATCAAATGCTTTTCCGGGTAACTGGTAAGCATTTACCGGCAAGGAAATTTCCTCACTTACCTTATCGTATAATATTTTTGAGCATCACAATTGATTGTTGGTAAGTGTCTTCAACATGGTAAGACACTTACTGGGTGAGAGTTATTTTCATCGCTTACTGGGTAAGACTTCCGGTCCTCATTATGCTCTTATGGGGTAAGATTTTCGATGATTCATGCTCTATTGACAAGGATCATAAGATAAGTGATACCAATAAACACTTATCCGAATAAGTATTCAGTAAACGTCTCCTTAAATTTACTATTTTCAAGATGTGGATGGGAAAGGAGCAAGGGCATGTAAAGAGTATTCATAAAAGGTTAGTTTCGTCATTAATGTTATTACATAGTGTTTATAATTTAATTAATAATGTATGAAAACATTATAAAAGGATATTTTGTTCGCTTGTTATTTCGTTATAATTCTAAAACTACATTCTTTAAAGCAAATATGTGGATTCCAAATCATTTGAGACATTCCTACCAACCTAATGTGTGGTTAAACTTCATTGTAATTGATTTCTTCAAAGTTTAATTTATTTGGATGGATTCAAATTTCACAATATTCCATTGTGCGAACCAAACATAGGCAATGCTGACTTTGGCATGGATTAGTACAGTTAAACTCATGGAAGCAAACATGGATCTGTTGGTGATATATTAAATTCAAGTATTTTTTTACATCTACTGTCTCATGAAACTAGAATACATATAGAACAAATTATTTATGCATTAAATAAAATTTCAAATCTCATTTAATAACAAAAAGAAGAAAAATGATTGAATTTAAATATTTAATATAGAACATCAAAAAGATAAAAAAAAATATCACCTTGTTTAACTTAGAAAAACTAATAGATAAACTAAACGAAACAAACCAATATATGTTTGGGTGAAAATTTACGATCGCACGTTGCACGACGATCGACTTAAATTATAAGATATCTTTCAGGATGATAATCCTGTATTAAGATAAGGTCCTAAAATAAGGATACATATACCTTCGATCGACAGCAATTAAGCATCGAATGATCTTTACACGAAACATCGTACGATATCGTTCGATGTGACCTGGAAACATACGATATCACACGATGTAATACTAACGGTTAAATATATCTTAAGTATGATCATTTGTAACAGATAAACAACATGTGTCGAAGATCAAGTGACCGTTAAAGACCAAGATACGCTCTTCATAAAGCTTCGACCGTTACACGCGAGATTTTAGCTACCGTTATAGCCGTTGCACTTAAGAGCACAATTATGGATATCAGTTACGTTTTCAGCAACTATAAAAGAAGATCAAGACATTCATTCGGGGGACATCTGATCATTCTGAAAGCAATACGAATCAATTAATATTCTCTATAGTTCTCTTAAGGTTTACTGTATTTTACATTCGATCCCATACTCTGTCTCATTGTAATCGTACGATCATCATTGTAATTCTCGAGGACATCACCCCTTCTTGGTGATACTTAGTGCAACGTCGACTATCCTCTTTTAGTCGGCCGCAGGTTTTTTCCTCGACCTCGAGGTTTTTCCTGCGTCATCAATTGTATTGTCTCTTATTTATTTTTATCGCACGTTTTATCGAACAAGATTTCTTTCTCTCGACGGATTTGTCTCACATTGTCTTACGATAATTAATTGTGTAACTTTTTTACCAAAACAATTTGGCGCCCACCGTGGGGCCCCGTTTTGAGAAAATCTCGTTTGATAAAAGCGCCTGTTTACTAATCAATTTTTTCGAGTTCTTTTGAGGATACATTGCAGGACTATGGAGAACAACTTCCAGCCAACTCTACAACAACAATTAGCAGCTGCTCAACAACAAATTCAGCAGTTGGCTAATCAAAACATGGAAGCCAATGGGGAAATCGCACGACTACGAGCTCTGAACCCCCAAACTACTCAAACCAATCCTGCGATATCATTACCTCTCCCAAGACCACCTCTCTTTCAACAGAATCAATTCAGAGCACCACAAGCACCTTCAATGCCTCAAGCCTCTCAAATACCATTAATGCCTCAAACATCTCAAAACAACGTACGTCCACCTCAAAATAACAACTCTCAACCTATTTTTCCTCCTCTTCCATCAGGACCACCTCCTGCATTTACCTACGCTCAACCCCAGGTGTTCCTAGACCTTTCTATACTATCCCAGAACCAATACCATACATACCGACAGCAGCTACTACTATAACCCACATTCCAATTCAACCCAACAATCCAGGAGCTGCTGGAATAACTCCTGTCGATAATCTTATGGACGTACGATTAAAAATGCTAGAAGAACAAAACAAAGCAATGCTCGCATTGCTCGCAAAACTTCCTGGTGCAGCTGTACCTGTTGAAGTCGAACCTAAAACAGGATTCCAAGCTTCACCTTACGTCGACGAGATCGCTCTCATGGATATACCGAAGAAATACAACATCCCTACTTTTACGACCAAGTACTCGGGGATAACAGATCCCGTGGAACATGTCGCGCAGTACAAGCAGCTTATGTGGACTGCTTCGATCCCATCTCAATATCAGGAGGCATGCATGTGTAAAAGCTTTGGATCTACTCTAACAGGGGCCGCGTTACAATGGCTTATCAACTTAAAGCCCAAAAGTATCGAATCGTTCGCTGAATTGGTAAACCAATTCACTCGGCAGTTCGCAAGTAGTCGCAAGATGGAGAAGCAAACAAGTGACCTGTACTATGTCGTACAAAAAACTGGAGAAACGATACGTGATTATTTTAACAGGTTTAATGCAGAAATGATCGAAGTAAAGAATTGCGACATAAAAACCGCAATCGAAGCATACAAACGTGGGCTCGATAGTTCTTCGGAATTGTATACGGATCTCACGAAGTATCCACCAGAGAACTTTGACGACGTACGAGCTCGAACGTTAGCCTACATGAGAATTGAAGACGACGCCATCTTCAGACGAAAGCATTCGAACGAAAAGAAAAATCTAAGTGCACAGAAGCACGATCTTAAACCTAAGAGAGTGAATAAAATTGGAAACTCTCGACAGGAGTCCAAAACTCGCTCGAATAAAGGTACATGAAGAATCAGATATCCCGATTTATCTACTTACAATTTTGCAGGTACATCCAAAGAATTGGTGGATTCTCTGCGGAAGATCGATGCAAACGTACGATGGCCTAAGAAGCCTGAGAATCCCAGCAAAGACAAGGATCAAACTAAATGGTGTGAATTCCATGGTGATCATGGACACACGACGGACGAATGCATCAGCCTCAAAAAGGAGATTGCTTACCTCAAAACGAATGGGCACCTGAAAGGTATTATTAGCGATGAAGCAAAAAGACCAGCATCTCCGATCCATACCAAAGTGGTCAATTGCATCACTGGTGGATCAGAAGTATGTGGCTTGACGTATTCTGCGGCAAAACGACACGCACGAGAAGGACCCGAAGGATTCCCTATCCCTGAAGAATCCAAAACTGCAGCTGAAAGAGAACTCGACGCAACAAAGTTGACGTTCGATCAAGACGATCTCTCGGGCGTAAACCAAAAACACCATGATGCTTTAGTCATACAGTTAACCATTGGAAACTAAGAGAGTATTGGTTGATGGAGGTAGCTCGGCCAACGTTATATTCTCAGATACTCTCAAGATCATGGGTATCGACAGATCCAATATCGTACGACGAACTACCACATTAGTGGGCTTTAATGGAGATGCGACGAATACCCTTGGAGAAATAGTGCTGTCAGTCTTCGCTAAAGGAATCAACAAGCAAACTAAATTCAATGTCATAGATTGTCCGTCAGCATACAATGCGATACTCGGAAGACCCTGGATCCATGATATGAAGGCCGTACCATCAACCTATCATCAAAAGATTAAATTTCCATCTCCTTGGGGCGTACAAGAAATCATCAGTGAAAAGAAGATCGCTCGTGAATGCTACAAAATCACGATGAAGACTAAACCTCAGGATATCT
The DNA here is from genome assembly GCA_030169165.1 of Centaurea solstitialis. Classification (NCBI taxonomy): domain Eukaryota; kingdom Viridiplantae; phylum Streptophyta; class Magnoliopsida; order Asterales; family Asteraceae; genus Centaurea; species Centaurea solstitialis. The sequence continues at coordinate 25,798,961 of CM058046.1, forward strand.
AGCAACTACAGAGCCAGGATGGAGTACGATCGTACGATGACCTTCAACTTGAAGAAGTCGTGCTAGATCTAAAACATTCTGATCGAAAAGTCTTCGTGGGAGCAACATTAACCCCTGATATAAAAGACGAAATAATATCTTTTTTGCAGGAACACTCAGATTGCTTCGCGTGGTCGCACGAAGACATGGTGGGGATTGATCCTGACATCATATCTCACAAGCTAAACGTAGATCCCACTTTTAAACCTGTGAAACAAAAAAGGCGCAAGTTTGCACCAGAATGCAACAAAGTTATTAACGACGAGGTTGATAACTTGCTAAAAACAGGGAAGATCAGGGAAGTAAAATATCCAGATTGGCTAGCAAACGTGGTGGTCGTACAAAAGAAGAATGGAAAGTGGCGAGTCTGTATTGACTTTACAGATCTAAACAAGGCATGTCCAAAAGACCCGTTTCCACTACCTCACATCGATGCGATGGTCGATGCAACAGCAGGTCATGAATTACTCACGTTCATGGACGCTTATTCTGGATACAAACAAATCCTGATGCATACGGACGATCAAGAGGAGACAGCCTTCATGACGGACAAAGGAATATACTGCTACAAAGTGATGCCTTTTGGTCTCAAGAATGCTGGATCAACATACCAGAGGCTCGTAAACATGATGTTCAAAGAACATCTTGGTCGAACGATGGAAGTCTACATCGACGATATGCTGGTAAAATCCGAACGATCACACGATCACATAGATCATCTGAAACAAGCGTTCGATATCCTACGACAATACAAAATGAAACTCAATCCTACGAAGTGTTCTTTCGGAGTACGCGCTGGGAAATTCCTTGGATATATGGTCACTCAACGTGGGATAGAAGCGATTCCAGAACAAATCAAAGCTATCATAGAGATACAATCTCCGAGAAACGTGAAAGAAGTGCAAAAGCTTACTGGACGAGTGGCGGCATTAAACAGATTCATCTCACGATCATCTGACAAATGCCACTTATTCTACAATGTACTACGTAAAAATCAAGGTTTCAACTGGACAGAGGCGCATGAGAAAGCATTGCAAGATCTAAAGCAATACATGGCCTCCCCTCCGCTGTTAACAAAACCAATTGAAGGCGAAAGCTTGCAATTATACTTAGCCGTCAGCAATAATGCGGTAAGTGCAGTTCTCGTGCGAGAAGATGATCAGCAGCAACACCCGATTTACTATATAAGTAAATCCTTTCTCAATGCCGAGACCAGATATACATCAATGGAAAAATTGCTCCTGGGTCTCGTAACAGCAGCTAAAAAGTTATGGCATTATTTTGAGTCACATCATATAATTGTCATAACTAATTATCCTCTCAAGACCGTACTTCGTAAACCTGAACTTACAGGTCGATTAGCCAAATGGAGTATCTACCTAAGCGGATTTGATCTCACGTACAAACCCAGGACGGCGATAAAGTCTCAAGCGTTAGCAGATTTCGTGGCAGAGTTTACTCCAGGAGTAGAGCAACCATCGCACGATGAAATCAACAATGTGATGATTCAAGACAATCAGCTTTGGACCTTACACGTCGATGGATCCTCCAACATAAGGGGATCGGGATTAGGAATTGTCCTGAAATCATCACACGGGGGAATATGATGTACTCAATACGATGCGAATTCAAGACTACCAATAATGAAGCAGAATATGAAGCCTTGATCGCTGGATTAGATATAGCCTACAACTCGGGGGCACGATGTTTGCACGTACAAAGTGATTCACTACTAGTGGTGAATCAAATTAATGGCGATTTTCAAGCAAAAGATTCGAAAATGATGGCGTATCTCGAGATCGCTAAAGAAAGCATCCCACGATTCGAAAAGTTTTCGATAGAGCAAATTCCAAGAGATCTGAACGCACAAGCCGATGCTTTGGCTAATCTGGGATCCGCATTCAATGAACCAACTTTAGAGAGCATCCCAATAATTCATCTTACGACGTCTTCCATCAAAACAAAAGAAAAAGTACAAATGGTCGAAGAAGTCTACAACTGGTCACTCGATATATGGAATTATCTAAAGTACGATAGACTTCCTGACGACAAGATGGAAGCCAGAAAGACCAGATCGAAAGCCTCGCGGTATACAATATTCGAAGGAAGATTATATCGCAAATCCACATCTGGGTTGATCTTACGATGCATAACAAGTCAAGAGCATATGAATCAGATTTTACAAGAGATGCACGATGGAGAGTGTGGAAATCATTCTGGAGGACGAAGTCTTGCAAATAGAATCTCTCGACAAGGTTACTATTGGCCTACTCTTCGAGAAGATGCTATAAGGTACGTACAGAAATGCGACGCCTGTTAGAGACATTCAGGTATGACACACTCACCTTCTGAACCCCTACACTCTGTCTTAATCCCATGGCCATTCATGCGATGGGGAATGGACATCGTGGGAAAGTTACCTCCTGCTCCTGGACAAAAAGTTTTCTTACTTGTTCTCACTGATTATTTCTCAAAATGGATCGAAGCTGCCGCTTTCTCACAAGTAAGAGATAAAGAAGTTATCTCTTTTATCCAAACTAACATTATATACAGGTTTGGAGTACCATCAGAAATTATGTGCGATAATGGCTCGCAATTTATAAGTGAGAAAACTCGTAAGTTCTGCGATGAACGTGGGATCAGGTTAATTACTTCGACTCCAAGATATCCTCAATCCAATGGTCTCGCCGAATCAAGTAATAAGATCATAATTAATTCGATTCGCAAGAGGATAAAGGAAGCAAAAGGGAAATGGGTCGAAGAATTACCTTCGGTCCTATGGGCAAATCGTACGACTCCAAGAACCTCGACAGGACAAACTCCTTTCTCTCTTGTTTATGGATGCGAAGCAGTGTTACCTATCGAGTCTCGACTACCAATTGCAAGGCATCGTACGATGGAACAAAACGCCATAGACCTATACTATGATCTAGATGCCTTGGAGGAACTCAGAGATAAAGCATTTCAAAGAATGGCATCGCAAAAGGCTATGGTCGAACGATACTTCAATAAAAAGGTAAAAGCCAAAATCTTTCAAGTAGGAGACTACGTCCTACGACATGTGTTCCAAAACACCCAGGAATTAAACGTTGGAAAACTTTCCATCAAGTGGGAAGGGCCTTATATAATCTCTAAGATTATTGGGAATGGAGCGTACAAACTTACGACCCTCGAAGGTAAAGAAATCCCACGAAGCTGGAATGCAATACATCTAAAAAGGTACTATTTCTAAACCCTTTTTTCATTACTTATTATCTTTATTACAAACGATTACTGACTTGGGCGTCGGAGCGCCGTTGGTCAAACCAACGGCCACCCCTTAGCCATTCTTTTCTTATCGCAGGTATCGCACGAATAATGCATGTATCGCACGAATATCGCAAGCATCTCACGAATATCACAAGTTATTACACAAGTAATCAAAGCTTATAACGCACGATCAATTATTTGAAAATTATACGCACGCGCGCAAGACAAAACGCCAGTCGCATGATACAAAGTAAAGAAACGTTTCTAAAAAGAACAAAAAAGTTCTGAAACACAATTCAACAAGTACGATAAAATTAAAATCCATTCATAAGCAGTACTTGAACAAATAAAGAGTACTTAAATAAAATATCGTACGATTACAATGAAATTAACTACTAGGAGGAGGGTTTGATCCTACGATCCCTGTTTCACCGCCCGATGCCTCCACACCTCCACCCTCTGCAGATCCAACGATCTGAGAGGGAATTTCTTCAGTAGTCAAGATCGCTGGAGTGGATCCAGAGACCATTTCATCTTGAGTCTCCTCCCCAACGGCAGCGACCTCAACAGGCTTCTCTCCAACATCCTCATCCAGATCCTTGAGATCAACGGCATCAAGAAGGTCCTCAGATCCCATGAGTTCACGGAACGCCTCCACCTCTTCCTTGGCGATCCCGACGGTAAGGGTTCCAGCTATCACACGACGTATAAGGGCCGCATGCGCCACAACCCTTATTAACGCCGCCTCGTCTTTCAAGTCTCGGATCTCGGACGATAGAGCCTCCTCCTTCGACGCCTTCTCTAGCTGTACCGCCTTCAGCTCCTCTTCTAATTTGGACGCGCGATCAAGAACGATTCTCATACGAGCACGTTGCTCGTCCCTCATACGTTCGACCTCTTCAAGCTTCGCCTCCAGGTCGTCAATCTTGACCTGCTTAGCCTCCAGATCGGACGTAAGCTTGACGACCTTCTCCTTCACCTTCTCCGCATCCTTCACAGCCGCTCTTTCGCTAGCCATCTTGGAGCGCATATCATTCTTGATGGTCTCCATTCGAGAATGAAGACCAAGGCTCGTTTGAAAGCCCTGAAAAAAGCAAGAACAAAAAATTAAATCGTACGATATCGAAACATCATAATCGTACGATAAGAAGATACTCACCAAGAATGAAAGGCCGACGGCTGCAGCATCGATCTCCTCGAACCTCAGCCTGGAAAACTGTTCCTTTTGCGAAGGAAGTAGAAACTGTTCGATAGCTGGGAAGATATCCTCCTTCTTCACGACATCCCCTTCCAGAAAACCCTTAGGCAGGGTTATGTTCATCGAGGATGAACCAACGTCGAAAGACGTCTTCTTCGGCGCCTTTGCAGGAGTTTTTGTCGCCTTGGCTCCCTTCGATTGATCCTCAGGAGGAGCAGATCTGATCGGAGAAGCGTTGATCACATCATCCGCCTTTTGTTTGGCTTCATGCGACGGATCAGACACCTCAGACGAAGACCTCGTACGTTTCGCTGGAGGCTCACCTCCAGCCATCTCTTTCTTCTTCAAAGCCGCCCTCCTGGCAGCCTCCAACTGTTCCGCCCGCCTTGATGGTTTCTTTGATGATCCTACAAAAAAAGAACAAATATAAGAAACATGTAACAAATATCATCGTACGATACATGTCAAACGTACGATTTACCTTCCATCTCTTCCTCAGAAATCACTTGAACTTCAGGGTCCGTCTGAGTAATTTCCTCTTCACTCTCTATCACGATCTCTTTAGCCTTTTGGGTAGAATAAAAGCGCTCGCTGATGCTGTACGATAGGAATCGTTCGACTGCGGCCTTCGACTCCTCAGTAGCCTCGAATGAAAAATCGATTTCTGCAAAAAGAAAAAACTCAAACGTTAGATAAGCAAATCGAAAACTACAAGAAAAGTATTTTTAAGAAAAACACCTATACCTAAAGGATTCCATTCTGGCGCAACCCATCCACCTTCACCCAGAACTGAAGATGATCGTACGAACACATATCGGGATTTCCACCCACGATCATGCACCTGAGTACCATGTACTAACATGGCGTCCCCTCTGTTTGTGTAAAAATTTACTTAAGTTATTATCGTAAGATGTCGTGAGGCAAAATCGTCAAAAGAAAGAACTCTCGTTCGATAAAACGTGCAATAAATGAAAGTAAGTTGACAGAAAGATTGATGACGCAGGAAAAACCTCTGAATCGAGGAAAAAACCTGCGGCCGACTAAATAGGATAGTCGACGTTGCACTACTGATCACCAATAAGGGGTGATATCCTCGATGTTACAGTTGTATCGTACGATTACAATAAGGAAATGAATACTATCGAACGTAAATACAGAGAATAATATTGGTATTGCTATTTCTCTCTCGAAATCAGTTGTGTTGAGTGTAGGATCTTGAATCTCTTTTATAGCTGCTTGGATCGTAACCGTTTGTTCATTATTGAGCCATAAATGCAACGGTCATAACTGAAGCTGAATTCTCGATCGTAACGTCTGAGTTCTTAATGAGAAGCGTATCTTGCTCAAACTGTCGGATTTAAGCTCGATGGACGATGGCTGTGCTTCGTGGTTATCTTGGATAAGCTTTCCTGCAATAAGAACAAACTTATACATGTATATTGTTAGTTTAATCGTACGATCATATGATGATATCGCACGATTATCTTCGATGACCACTTGTCTTTGTTTGATGGTAATCATATCTGTACTTCAGGACCTTATCTTAATACACGAATATTATCCTGGAAGATATCTTACGATTCTAATCGTTCGATCGTTCGATGATAAAATTTCACCCAAACAGTTTGCCCCCAAGATTTAGATAATAAGTTATAGATTTTCTGAATCTTTTACCTGTAAAATCAGATCGTTAGTACATCAATTTTATCGTGATTAATTTGTCGAATATGAACCGGTTTTCACGTTAACGGCGTTACAACTTGGTTATTTTGCTAGCTGTCAATGCAACGGTTGCATGGGACAGGTGTCGATGCTCGATTCGACCTCAATTTCTTGGGAAGGAGTTTAATTTCATATAAAGATAAGATTTCATCCAAAATTATCTCAAAATCTTTTCCAATTTCGAATTCAAATTCCACTCTAACCGAATCCTTCTAATCTTTAAGAAGATTTAGATCCAATTCGTCTATAAGGTATCTTTCTTTTCCTTGTTTCAATTCAGTTCATGCGTTTGAAAGTTAGGGCTGAGAAGAATCCTAGGAATTTCGACTTGCTGCGTTTCGACAGATTACATAGGAGTTTAGATCGTCTTAGTTTTAGAGAAATCATGGAGGTTAGGAGTACAATCCAGGGAGAAATCGACCTGATCCACCTTAGGAAACTTGCTAGGATGCCTAAGGAGGCCGTAATCAAATCACCCGGCGAGGTTAGACCCGTCGATGCTCCGGCAGGCTTCTTTGCCTTGTTCGAATACCCTTTTAAGATCGGATTCACCTGGCCTTACAGTCCTCTATCTCGTGCATTCATGACACGATTTAGTCTCTCTCCTGGACAGCTCATGCCCCAATTCTGGAGGGTTGTGAGCGTTATCGAACGTGTAACTGAAAACTGGGGTAGAGCCCCTTTCACAGTCGATGACCTTCTCACGGCGTATACCGTGAAGGTCTCTGATTATGATAGGTATGGGATTTATCCCAAGGGTAGGGGTGATGCCATGTTAGTATATGGTACTCAAGCGTTCGATCGAGGGTGGAAGGCTCGATATGCATTCGTACGATCCTCGTCCGTTTTGGAGGAAGGTGGATGGGTGGCCCCAGAATGGAACCCACTAGGTATAGGTCGTTTTCCGTATTCTGCGTTGTTCGATTTTATCATATAATTTCTTATCGTGTGTTTCTTTTTGCAGAGATCGAGTTTTCTTTCGAGGAATCCACCGAGGCTGTTAATCGCTTCTTAGAGTACGGTGTTCAAGAAAGATCGTACGCCAGATCGAAGGGAAAAAGTCCAAGGGAGGATAGCGACGAAGAGCTTGAAGTTCAAGTGTTGAGTGAAGAAGAAGAAGAAGAAGAAATGGAAGGTAAATCCCTTTTTAATCTTACGTTTTCTTTTTAGTTTATCGAGCGATGTTAACGTACGTTTTCCACTTATTTCAGGCCAAAAGAAACCTTCGAAGAAGTTGGCAAACATGGCGGCGGCCAAGAGAGCTTTGGAGAAGAAGAAGGGAGTAAGTGGCATGGAGCCACAACTCAAGAAGACGAGGTCTTCTTCGGGTGCGTCGATCTCATCGAAGGATGCCACACGACAGGCGGACGATGTAGTTGATGCAACCCCGATCCACAGCGTTCCTCCTCCTACGATGTCTCCCTCGATGCCAAAGGAGAAGAGAGCTCCAGTCAAGCCTTCGAAGGGGAAGGAGGGTGAGACATCGATCAACATATCGTTGCCTTCAAACTTCCTCGATGGTGATGTTATCAACCAAGATGACTGTTTGTGTAAAAATTTACTTAAGTTAATATCGTAAGATGTCGTGAGGCAGAATCGTCAAAAGAAAGAATTCTCGTTCGATAAAACGTGCGATAAAGAAAAATAAAATGACAGAAAGATTGATGACGCAGGAAAAACCTCTGAATCGAGGAAAAAACCTGCGGCCGACTAAATAGGATAGTCGACGTTGCACTATTGATCACCAATAAGGGGTGATATCCTCGATGTTACAATGGTATCGTACGATTACAATAAAGAAATGAATGCTATTGAACGTAAATACAGAGAATAATATTGGTATTGCTATTTCTCTTTCGGAATCAGTTGTCTTGAGTGTAGGATCTTGAATCTCTTTTATAGCTGCTTGGATTGTAACCGTTCGTTCATTATTGAACCATAAATGCAACGGTCATAATTGAAGCTAAATTCTCGATCGTAACGTCTGAGTTTTTAATGAGAAATGTATCTTGCTCAAACGGTCGGATTTAAGCTCGATGGATGGTGGTTATGCTTCGAGGTTATCTTGGATAAGCTTTCCTGCAATAAGAGTAAACATGGATACGTATATCGTTAGTTTAATCGTACGATCATATGGTGATATCGTACGATCTTCTTCTGCATAACTTCGATGATCACTTATCTTTGTTGGTAGGTAGTCATATCTTTACTTCAGGACCTTATCTTAATACAGGAATATTATCCTGGAAGATATCTTACGATTCTATTTGTTCGATCGTTCGATGATAAAATTTCACCCAAACAATGACCTCTTCCCTGCCATCGAACAATATTTGCTTCCATCGCAGAAGGCTCACATGGACACACGTCGGATTGGCGAGCTCGATGCTGGTGCAGTTGGATACTCCTTCATGGTAGGTTTTTCTTACGATGTTTTATCTTACGATGTTATAATCATGCTGTTCTAACCATTTAATGTCCATGTAGGCTTTCCAGGCGTGTCTCGGTCTTCATCAAAGATTGGAGACCGTTCAGAGGGACATGAAGATGAAGATGTCCAGCGAAAGGGCTGCTGTTAACGAGGCTAAGAAGGGTAAGGAGAAGGCATCAAAGATGGCTGCTGATCTGGAGGCTAAACGGGTTGAGGCGGATGATCTGATGGCTAAGTTGGATGAAGCTGAGCACGTTCGATCGGATCAACGTGCAAGGCTCACAGCGGCCAACAATCGTATTGCTAAGCTGGAGGAGGAACTTGCTGCATCGCGTGTGGAGATGGCAGATCGCGAGAAGGCCTTATCATCTGAGATCCAGGATCTCAAAGATGAGATGGTGTTATCCAGGATGGTGGCCCGTGCAGCCGTAATACGCCAATTTATTGGTGGCACGTACACCATTGAGGCTGCTAAGGGTGAGTTGGGGGCCTTCCGTGATGCGATGGGATCTGATGAGCTCCTGGATGCTGATGATGCAAAGGATGCCGATGAGGAGGAGGAGGATGCTGAAAAGAGCAAAGAGGCTGAAGTCACGATGATCGAGGAGGTGGACAAAAATGAAGATGCCTCTGGATCCGGCATCGTGGACAAGGCTGCTGAGGTCACTCCTCCTATCGTAGAAGTTAGTGTAGAAGAGGGTGCTGGCGTAGAGGCCACCCCTGAAGTTTAAATTATCAATCGATGTAATCATAGTACTTTAAGTACTTTTTAATGAAATTATCTATTTTTGCAATCGTGCGATGTCTCAGTACTTGTTATTTTTGTTCTAAGTACTTTTAGTAAATAGATAATCGTGCGTTTTAGCTGATTCTGTTTTTAAGGCCTTAATCAATCGTGCGTTTTGACTTGCGATGTTTATCATGAGTCTAAGGCACTTGAAAATTTTTTAGAAACGTTTCTGTTAATCGTGCGTCTGGCGTTTTGACTTGCGCTCCTGCGATTTGAAATTGATGCATCTTTTAAGTTCTATGCGTTTTGAGCATGTTGTTTTATCGGGCGATGTTTGCCATAGATCGTGCGATGTCTTGCGAGAATCATGCGTTACCTGCGAATAAAATTGGCTAAGGGGTGGCCGTTGGATTGACCAACGGCGCTCCGATGCCTAAGTCAGTAATCGTTCGATAAAATAATAATTAAGAAAATGAAAAGGGTTTTAGAAGTAATACCTCTTTAGATGAGTTGCATTCCAACTACGTGGGATTTCATTACCTTCGATGGTTGAAATCTTATAAGCACCTTTCCCAACAATCTTAGTAATGATGTAAGGTCCTTCCCATTTGATGGAAAGTTTTCCAGCGTTCGATTCCTGTGTATTTGGGAAGACACGTCGTAGGACATGATCTCCAACTTGAAATACCTTGATCTTCACCTTTTTATTGAAGTAACGTTCGACCATGGCTTTCTGCGATGCCATTTTTTGAAAGGCTTTCTCTCTTAGTTCTTCCAAAGCATCGATATCGTAACACAAGTCTATCGAGTTTTGTTCAATCGTACGATGTCGAGCAACAGGAACTTGTGATTCGATTGGAAGGACTGCTTCACATCCATATACTAGGGAAAAGGGAGTTTGTCCAGTTGAGGTTCTTGGTGTTGTGCGATTTGCCCACAAAACAGATGGTAACTCTTCGACCCATCGACCCTTTGCAGCTTTCAACCTCTTTCGAATGGAATTAATAATGGTCTTATTGCTAGATTCAGCCAAGCCGTTGGATTGTGGATATCTTGGGGTCGATGTAATGAGTTTTATCCCACGTTCATCGCAGAACTTTCGAGTTCTCTCACTTATAAATTGGGACCCATTATCGCACGTTATTTCTGATGGTACTCCAAACCTGTAAATAATGTTAGTTTGGATAAAGGAGATAACTTCTTTATCCCTAACCTGTGAGAAAGCTGCGGCTTCAATCCATTTAGAGAAATAATCAGTAAGAACAAGTAAAAACACTTTTTGACCTGGAGCAGGTGGTAATTTTCCTACGATGTCCATCCCCCATCGCATGAATGGCCATGGGATTAAGACAGAGTGTAGGGGTTCAGAAGGTAGATGTGACGTACCTGAGTGTCTTTGACAAGCATCGCACCTTTGAACATACCTTATCGAGTCCTCTCGAAGAGTAGGCCAATAATACCCTTGCCTCGAGATTCTGTTAGCAAGGCTTCTGCCCCCAGAATGGTTTCCACATTCTCCATCGTGCATCTCTTGAAGGATTTGATCGATTTGTTGCCTGTTTACCATGCATCGTAAGATTAGACCTGTTGTGGATCTTCGATATAGTTGATCATCGAAAATCGTGTATCGAGAGCTTTTAAGTCTGATTTTCCGGGCCTCTAACTTGTCTTCGGGGAGTTGGTCATTCTTGAGGTAGTTCCATATATCATTCGACCAATCGTGGTTTTCTTCGATCATTTGAACTTATTCGATTATTGGCGACATAAGATGTATTATCGGAACACTTTCTAGAGTTGGTTCGTTGAATGCGGATCCTAAGTTAGCCAAGGCATCGGCTTGCATGTTCAGATCTCTTGGGATTTGTTCTATCGAGAACTTGTCGAATCGTGCGATCTTATCTTTTGCAATCTTGAGGTACGATATCATCTTTGAATCTTTTGCCTGGAATTCGCCATTGATTTGGTTCACAACTAGTAGCGAATAACTTCGTACATGTAGCCATCGTGCTCCTAAGTTATATGCCATATCCAATCCAGCGATCAAGGCTTCATATTCTGCTTCGTTGTTGGTGGTTTTGAACTCACATCGTACCGAATACACCATATTGCCCCCATGTGATGATTTCAGGACTACTCCCAATCCTGATCCTCGTGCGTTAGAAGCTCCGTCAACATGCATGGTCCATTGTTCGTTGTCGTGAATCATCACATTACTGATTTCATCGTACGATGGTTCTTCGATCCCAGGACTGAATTCAGCTACGAAATCTGCTAGCGCTTGAGATTTTATCGCTGTCCTTGGTTGATACGTTAGATCGAAGCTGCTAAGATAAATGCTCCATTTTGCTAATCGTCCTGTAAGTTCAGGCTTACGAAGTACGATCTTAAGAGGATAGTTAGTAACAACGATTATATGATGCGATTCGAAATAATGTCTTAACTTTTTAGCTGCAGTTACGAGGCCAAGTAAGAGCTTTTCCATAGACGTGTACCTTGTTTCAGCATCGAGGAAAGACTTACTTATATAATAGATAGGTTGCTGATGTTGGTCACCTTCTCGTACGAGCACTGCGCTAACATCGTTGTTACTTACAGCGAGGTACAATTGCAAGCTCTCTCCTTCGATTGGTTTCGTCAATAGTGGAGGATTGGACATGTACTTCTTTAAGCTTTGTAGTGCTTCCTCGTGTGCCTCTGTCCAATCGAAGCCTTTGTTCTTTCGAAGCACGTTGTAGAACAAGTGACACTTATCGGATGATCGTGAGATGAACCTGTTCAGGGCCGCTACTCGTCCAGTCAGCTTTTGTACCTCTTTTACATTCCTTGGTGACTGGATTTCCAGGATTGCTTTGATCTGCTCTGGACTCGCCTCGATCCCTCGTCGCGTAACCATGTATCCAAGAAACTTACCCGCACGTACTCCGAAAGAGCACTTGGTTGGGTTGAGTTTCATCTTGTATTCTCGTAATATATCGAACGATTGTTTTAGATGCTGGATGTGATCTTGTGATCGTTCCGATTTTACGAGCATATCGTCGATATATACTTCCATCGTACGTCCGAGGTGATCTTTGAACATCCTGTTTACGAGCCTTTGGTACGTTGATCCAGCATTCTTGAGACCAAATGGCATTACTTTGTAACAGTATATGCCCTTATCGGTCATAAACGCAGTCTTCTCTTGATCGTCTTTATGCATTAGAATCTGGTTATATCCGGAATAAGCGTCCATGAACGTTAGTAACTCGTGCCCTGCTGTCGCATCGACCATCGCATCGATGTGTGGCAAAGGAAAGGGATCCTTAGGACAAGCTTTGTTTAGGTCCGTGAAGTCGATGCATACTCGCCACTTTCCATTCTTCTTTTGTACTACCACCACGTTGGCGAGCCAATCTGGATACTTTACTTCTCGAATTTTTCCCGTTTTGAGTAGATTTTCCACTTCCTCGTTGATCACCTTGTTGCGTTCTGGTGCAAACTTGCGTCTTTTTTGCTTAACGGGTTTAAACGTAGGATCCACGTTCAACTTGTGCGATATGATGTTAGGATCTATCCCCACCATATCCTCGTGTGACCACGCAAAACAATCCGAGTGTTCCTGCAAAAAAGAAATTATACTATTTTTTATATCGGGAGTTAGAGTTGCACCTACGAAGACCTTACGATCAGGATGTTTGTGATTCAACACGACTTCTTCCAATTGAAGATCATCGTACGATCGTACTCCATCCTGACTCTGTAATTGCTAGATATCGTGCGGTTTGGCCTTCATCGTAATCTTGTAGCACTCCCTTGCGATTTTCTTTTCACTGACTATCTCTTGCACGCCCCATGGAGATGGGAATTTGATCTTCTGATGATACGTTGATGGTACGGCCTTCATATCGTGGATCCAAGGTCTTCCGAGTATAGCGTTATAAGCGGAAGGACAATCAATGACGTTGAACTTTGTTTGCTTATTTATGCCTTTAGCGAAGACTGGTAGTATGATCTCTCCAAGAGTACTAGTTGCATCTCCGTTGAATCCGATTAACATCGTTGTTCGTCGTACGATCTTGGATCGATCAATACCCATGATCTTGAGTGTTTCTGCGAATATCACGTTGGCTGAGCTGCCTCCGTCGATTAGTACTCTCTTGGTTAGACAGTTACCAATTGTCAACTGAATAACCAGTGCATCATGGTGTTTTTGATGAGCGTCTGACATATCTTCGATATCGAACGATATCTTCGTTGCATCGAGCTCTTTTTCTTCCGTAGTCCTGGATTCATTTGGGATGGGATGTCCTTCAGGCCCTTCTCGTGCGTGCCTTTTTGCCGCAGAATAGGTTAGGCCACACACTTCTGATCCACCTGTAATGCAGTTTACAACCTTCGTTGGAACGGGTGACGTTGGTCTTTTCGAATCATCACCTAGAAGGTTTTTAAGATGTCCGTTCGACTTGAGGTACGCGATCTCCTTCTTCAAGCTAATAAAATCATCTGTATTGTGTCCGTGGTCGCTGTGGAAGTCGCACCATTTTGTTTGGTCTTTGTCCTTGCTGGGATTCTCTGGTTTTTTGGGCCATCGTACATTAACTTCTAAGTTCCGTAGAGAATCCACCAAGTCTTTCGTTGTACCTGCAAAATGGTAAGTTGACAAATCTGGATATCTTACTTTACCTTTACCTTGGTTCGAACGTTTATTCTGATCGCGTCGGGAATTATCAATCTTGTTTACTCGTTTAGGTTTGAAATCATGTTTCTGCGCTCCATGATTTTTCTTATCGTTCGAGTGTTTACGCCGGAAAATGGCGTCATCTTCGATCCTCATGTGTGCCAACGTACGAGCTCGTACATCATCGAAGTTTTCTGGTGGATACTTCGTTAGATCTGTGTATAACTCCGAGGATGTATCTAACCCACGTTTGTATGCTTCGATCGACGTCCACACGTCGCAGTTTTTAACTTCGATCATCTCTGCATTGAACCTGTTAAAATATTCACGGATGGTTTCACCTGTTTTTTGCACGACATAGTAGAGATCGCTTGTTTGTTTCTCCATCTTGCGACTGCTTGCAAACTGTCGAGTAAACTGGTTTACTAACTCAGACCACGATGCGATGCTCTTGGGTTTCAAATTGATTAACCATTGTAACGCAGCTCCGGTAAGTGTTGATCCAAAGCCCTTGCACATGCATATTTCTTGAAACTGGGTTGGAATAGGAACTGTCCACACTAGTTGCTTGTATTGTGCGATGTGTTCCACAGGATCAGAGATTCCAGAGTATTTTGGTGTGAAGGCTGGGATGTTATATTTTTTGGGAATATCAACGAGAGCAATCTCATCGATATAGGGTGAGGCTTGAAATCCGGTTTTAGGTTCAACTTCGATGGGTACGGCAGCTCCAGGAAGTTTGGTTAACAATGCGAGCATTGCTTTGTTTTGTTCTTCTAGCATTTTTAGTCGAATATCCACGATGTCATTGTGTGGTGGATTACTGGAGGTTCCTGAAACGTTCGATAAGTTTGGAATATGAGTTATGGGGGTAGTTGCGGTGGGAACGTGCGATATAGGTTCTGGAATAGGTATAAAGGGACGAGGCCCTGTTTGAGGTTGATTGTAAGTGAACGTGGTTGCTCCTGGGTAAGGACCTGATGGTAACGGAGGGAAGATAGGACGCGGGTTGTTGACTGGAGGTGGCGGCGGTAAGCTAACTTGTGACACTTGCGGTTGGATGAAAGGTTGTGACATTTGTGGCTGGACAAATGGTTGTGATATTTGTGGCTGGACAAATGGTTGTTGGGAAACATGGGGTTGATTTTGAGGGAAGAATGGCCTAGGTTGATGAGTGGAAACTGGGATGTGAGAAGTTTGCGGATTCGATGCTCTCAATCTAGACAGTTCGCCATTCATTTGTAAATTCTGCTCATTCAACCATTGGATTTGTTCTTGTGCTGCTGCCAATTGTTGTTGCAAGGTTGGTTGAGAACTGCTTGCCATGTTCCTGCACTTAATTCACAAAGAAGCTCGAAGAAATAGGTTAGTAAGCTGACGCTTTATCGAACAAGATTTTCTCAAAACGGGCCCCACGGTGGGCGCCAAACTGTTTGTGTAAAAATTTACTTAAGTTATTATCGTAAGATGTCGTGAGGCAAAATCGTCAAAAGAAAGAACTCTCGTTCGATAAAACGTGCAATAAATGAAAGTAAGTTGACAGAAAGATTGATGACGCAGGAAAAACCTCTGAATCGAGGAAAAAACCTGCGGCCGACTAAATAGGATAGTCGACGTTGCACTACTGATCACCAATAAGGGGTGATATCCTCGATGTTACAGTTGTATCGTACGATTACAATAAGGAAATGAATACTATCGAACGTAAATACAGAGAATAATATTGGTATTGCTATTTCTCTCTCGAAATCAGTTGTGTTGAGTGTAGGATCTTGAATCTCTTTTATAGCTGCTTGGATCGTAACCGTTTGTTCATTATTGAGCCATAAATGCAACGGTCATAACTGAAGCTGAATTCTCGATCGTAACGTCTGAGTTCTTAATGAGAAGCGTATCTTGCTCAAACTGTCGGATTTAAGCTCGATGGACGATGGCTGTGCTTCGTGGTTATCTTGGATAAGCTTTCCTGCAATAAGAACAAACTTATACATGTATATTGTTAGTTTAATCGTACGATCATATGATGATATCGCACGATTATCTTCGATGACCACTTGTCTTTGTTTGATGGTAATCATATCTTTACTTCAGGACCTTATCTTAATACACGAATATTATCCTGGAAGATATCTTACGATTCTAATCGTTCGATCGTTCGATGATAAAATTTCACCCAAACACCCTCTACCCTTTGGAAATAACCCATATCGATCATAGTCCGTCGGTTTTACGGTATACGCCGTGAGGAGATCATTGACAGAGAATGCAGGACGACCCCAATCCTTCGTCACACGTTCGATAACGTTAATAACCCTCCAGAATTGGGGCATCAGTTGGCCAGGAGAGAGATTGAAACGACTCATGAAAGCTCGCGACAGAGGACTGTATGGCCACTTAAAACCTATCTTAAACGGGTATTCAAAAACGGCAAAGAAACCTGCCGGAGCATCTGCAGGCCTAATCTCACACGCAACCTCTAATATGGCACTATCAGGTAACCCAGAAAGCTTCCTAAAGGCTAAAACATCCAAAGACTCCTGAATACTACTCTTGTCTTCCATTGATTCAGAAAATCCTAGACGATCTAAACTACTTCTAAGACGAACGAAACGAAGCAAATCGAAATTTCTGGGATCTTTATCAGCCTTAATCTTTAAACGCATGAAAAGATTGAAAAGAAGAAGGTACCTTATAAAGATCGTCGTATAAAAATCTTTGCCGAAAATAGAGAGATAATCTTGAAGAAAATTACGAAATTGAAATTGGAAAGGATTCGTATTAATCTCGTAAATTAATCTTATATGGCAACTAAAATTTCTCTCCAAGCAATGCAGGTCCAGTCGTATATCAACACGCGTCCAGATCCAACCGTTGCAACGACAGTTGTCATAAACGCGTCATCAAGACGACGTCATTAAATCGTTTCATATTCGATTTGATTAAAACAAAGTTAATTTATTAACGATTACTTGTTTAAACTAACAAATTAACTTTTGCAGATAAGAGATTCAGAAATATTCAGAACAAATTTTTCTAAATCTCGGGGGCAAACTGTTTGGGTGAAAATTTACGATCGCACGTTGCACGACGATCGACTTAATGTTAGGACATAAAATGTCCTTATATGTGAAAGTTTTATAAAGAAGCATCTCTGATATTCTCCCCCTGCTTCTCTCCGAAACATTTGAATCAAACGAAAAATCAGATTCAACGGACTCAAGCACAACGGTTAGCCACTGAACCAAATCGCCGACCCTCAAGCAGATTTGTTCATCCCACTGTGGGATAGATACAAGTGCGAGTCACTTTGATGTTTATCTGTATAACATCAAAGAACAGAGAATCCGACCATCATCCGAAAACATTCAGCTCAAGAACTCTGATTCTGACAAAAGCACCACTTTCAAGAAGCTTGGATCACTGAGACACCATAAACATGAAAGAACTAGAAGATGATGACTTCATGATCTCTCTCACCTCTAATTGTTCTTGATTTCTTGTTCTAACAAGTGGTATCAGAGCTGGAACGAATTAATCAATTCGTTTCGATCCTTAGAAATCAAGCAATGGAGGTTTCATTTTGGATTTTTGAAGATTTTGGTGCAAAAATGGAGAAATTTGGATTGGAGCTTGAAGATTGTGAAGATTTGATGTTTTGGATCTGGATTGGTGTTTGTTTGTAGTTAGATTTGAGTTTTTGGTGCTCAAATGTGTAAATTCGATGATTTTTTAAGCATAAATTGATGAATTTTCAAGGTTTTGTTCGAAGTTCATCAATGGAGGTCCATTAATGGAGGTTTTAGCTGCAGATTCATATGTCTCGAGTCTAATCTTCATATGTCTCGAGCCTAAAATGGAAAATTTCGTTCAGAAAAAGTACGACTTGAGCATTTTTTTCAAGAATTTCAGTCAGAAAAAATATGGCTCGAGACATTCTCTCTCTTAAGGATGTCTCGAGTTTACTTTAATGCAGAAAAAGTACATCTCGAGTGTACTATTTGGTCAGAAAAAGTATGGCTCAAGACATTCTCTCTCTTAAGCCATATTTCGAGCCATTTTGTTCATAATTCGAGCCATATTTCGAGCCATAATAGTCATATCTCGAGCCAAAGTTCAAGAAATCAGCTAGGTCAGACACGAATAAGCAATCAGAGGCTCGGTCAGCACTCGAATAAGGGGTCAGAACTCGAGCAGAGCTCGGTCAGCGCTCGAGTTAGTGGTCAGAGCTCGAGCAGAGCTCGGTCAGAGCAAGTGTTCTCGGTCAGCAGTCACTTTTGTGAGTAAGAAGCTCGGTCAGAGCCCTCAACCTCTTGCTGACCGAAAATATGATGTGGCAACACTCTCTTTCAGCGCTGAGTTGGCATGTTTCAATTGGTCCACGTGTGTCTCGAGTTGACGTGGCTGATCGCGATTGGTCCACGTGTTTTTACAAGAAGCTGATCTGATTTTTTTAGGGCTGACTTGGCAACTTTTAATTGGTTCAAGTGGCTTTTTATGACATCAATGGTCCCTACTCTTCATATTTGTGAATATGTTCCAGTTCAACCCCTGAAGTATTGGCTAAATTTTTTTTTCCCGCTGACCGGGCAGCGGAACCCCCGTATCAGGTGGTTCGAGATTAAAAGAGCTTCCTTATCAGAACTTTTTGATGAGACATTTATTTGAAGAGCTGAAATGTCATATCCAGTTCAGAATTTATTTTTCTGATGTGAGTTCAAGATTAAAGGATCAATCGAGCTTGCAAGATTTATTCAGTTGGGCCTAAATTTCTTTTTCGGCCGTAAAGTTCAGATTGGCCCAAGATTGATCACCAATATTTTTGTAATAATTCAGATCCAATCCAATCCAGTTCCAGTTAGCTTCAGAAATCCCTGTGCTTATCCGGCCATTTTTTCTATCTCTATATTTTTTAAAGCCCAATAAAAGCCCGAAAATTCAATTTTTTCAATTCTTGAAAATTGAATTTATTTCATTCCCTCAAATGTTCCGAATCCTTTGAAGCCAAGTCAGATTTGTAACGATTTCGAGACGGCGGTGATTGAGTGTTGTATTTGGTTGGATTTTTTAGTCGGATGATTTCTGTTAGGGTAAAAATCTACAATCGCACGACAACCGACTATAATCGTAAGGTAAATGTTAGGACAATAGTCCTGTATTAAGATAAGGTCCTGAGATAAAACCTAAAAGAACTATCGAACAAAGATCATTAAACATCGAACATATACATCGAATAAGTCGAACGATATCCACAATATCGTACGACAATACTAACGAATAAATATACAAAGTTTATATGTTTGATGCAGGTAAGCTGATTATCATATCTAACAATTGTCCACCTTTGAGGAAATCGGAAATTGAGTACTATGCTATGCTTGTTGAAGTTCATCACTACATCGAACAAGTCGTAAGTTATGTATCGTTCGACAGCATCGAGATTGACCGTTACAAGCAAGATTCTCGCAGCAGTTACAATCTGGACATTAACTCTCAGCAATACCGTTGGACAGTTACTCTCCAAGCATTAATTGAAGACAATAACGTTGGACGGTTACGATTCAATCATTGATGAGCCACAATACCGTTGGACCGTTATTATCAAGCCACTATATAAGAAGAATCAAGCCAGTATTTCAGGACACGAAGTCTATCCGAAGCTTATAAGTTCTATAGCAATTATTCTCGATAATCATCTGTAATTTACATTCGATTTCATAGTTCTCTCAGTTGTAATCGTACGATCAAAGCTGTATACTTGAAGGACATCACCCCTGATTGGTGAACATAGTGCTCTGTCGACTTATCTTTTAGGTCGACCGCAGGTTTTTTCCTCCGTCGTGAGGTTTTTCCTGCGTCATCAAATTATTTGTCTCATTTTACTTTTCCGCACTTATCATTGATTGTAATTTCTTTCTCTCGACGGTTAAGCCTCACACAAGTTTCTTACGACATCGAGTTGTGTAATTTTTTACATAAACAGTTTGGCGCCCACCGTGGGACTCCGTTTTGAGAAAAATTTCATTCGGTGAAAAGTGCGCCTTAGTACTAACCTTTTCTTTGAGTTTTCTTTGAGCTATTTGCGCAGGATAATGGATAACGGATTCATAGCATCACTCCAACAACAATTGCAAGAAGCTAACAACGAAATTCAACGTCTTCGAGCTTTGCCAGGACCATCGATGACTATCCCAATGTCTATCCCTCCTCCATATCCTCCTCAATATCTAAGACCACCACCTCGACCACAGTTCAATGCCTCAATGCCATTTTCAACTGTGAACCAACAATACAACAACGTACGACCATCTTTACCACAGGTTCCACCACCAATACCTCATGGCCCGCCACCTATGCCTCGGGGTCCACCTTCTATGCCTCAAGGAACACCCATGTTCACGTTCGAGCCTTTTAACAACGTATCCCAACAAATTCCTATTCCTGGTCATATACCCACAGCTGCTAGTTCCACCATTCATACGACAATACCACCCAGTACCGGAATCTCTTCTAGTTGTATTCCAACGATCCCAATAAACGTTGAAGATCCTCTAAACGTACGACTGAAATCCCTGGAAGAACAAAATCAAAAATTGTTCGCATTACTCACAAAGCTACCTGGAGCAGCAGTACCCGTCGAAGTCGAACCTAAAACTGGATTTCAGGCTTCACCGTTCGTTGATGAATTAGCTCTTGTTGACGTTCCTAAGAAATATACTATACCAGCTTTCGCAACAAAATATTCTGGAATCACAGATCCGGTCGAACATATAGCACAGTACAAGCAACTTATGTGGACAGTTCCTATACCGGCGCAATATCAAGAAGTCTGCATGTGCAAAAGCTTTGGATCAACTTTAACAGGAGCAGCATTACAATGGCTTATTAACCTAAAGCCAAAGAGTATCGGATCATTTGCAGAATTGGTGAACCAATTCACTCGACAATTTGCTAGCAGTCGTAAGATGGAGAAGCAGACCAGCGACCTGTACTATATCGTACAGAAATCTGGAGAAACAATCTGCGACTACTTCAACAGATTCAATGCATCAATGATTGAAATAAAAAATTGCGACGTGAAAACAGCAATCGAGGCATACAAACGTGGATTAGAAGATTCCTCTGGATTATATCTGGAATTAACGAAATATCCACCAGAAAACTTCGACGACGTACGAGCTAGAACACTAGCTTTCATGAGAATAGAAGATGATGCTCTCTTCCGACGAAAGCATTCCGCAGAAAAGAAACCTCTTGGTGCTCAAAAACATGACTTTAAGCATAAAAGAGTAAACAAGATTGGAAATCCTCGATACGAGTCAAAAACTCGACCAAGCAAAGGTACTGTTAAAATACGATATCCAGAGTTATCTACTTACAATTTTGCAGGTACATCAAAAGATTTGGTGGATTCGCTACGAAAGATTGATGCAAACGTACGATGGCCGAAGAAATCTGATAAACCAAGCAAAGACAAAGATCAGAACAGATGGTGCGACTTCCACGACGATCATGGTCATACGACGGATGAATGCATCAGTTTAAAGAAGGAGATTTCATATTTGAAATCTAAGGGGCATCTAAAAGGCCTCATCCCAGAAGAACAAGGACGACCAGCGTCACCAGTTCATACAAAAGTCATAAACTGTATCACTGGAGGATCAGAAGTTTGTGGACTTACATATTCAGCTGCAAAGCGACATGCACGAGATGGTCCAAGCGAACATCCAATCCCTGGAGAAGCCAAATCAAAGACAGAAAAAGAGCTCGATGCAATGGCAATCACGTTCGACCAAGACGATACACAGGGGGTCCATCATAAACATCATGACGCTCTGGTCATACAGTTGACAATCGGAAACTGTTCGACTAAGAGAATATTGATTGATGGAGGTAGTTCGGCTAACGTTATTTTTGCAGATACTCTTAAAGTCATGGGAATCGAACGGTCAGAAATCGTACGACGAAGTACTACTCTGATTGGATTCAATGGAGATTCGATGAACACTCTCGGAGAAATCATCTTGCCTGTCTACGCCAAAGGCATCAACAAACAAACAAAGTTCAATGTTGTGGACTGCCAATCAGCTTACAATGTTATTCTTGGAAGACCCTGGATCCACGAGATGAAAGCAATTCCTTCGACATACCACCAGAAGATCAAATTTCCTTCTCCATGGGGAATTCAAGAAATTGCTAGTGAGAACAAAATCGCACGAGAATGTTACAAGATTACGATGAAGACAAAGTCGCAGGACATCTAGCAATTACAGAACCAGGATGAGAGGAAATCGAACGATGATCTTCAACTAGAAGAAGTCGTCCTTGATCCTGAACATCCTGATCAAAAAGTCTTCGTAGGAGCCTCGCTCCCCCCTGACATAAAAAATACGATTATATCTTTTTTGCAGGAACATTCAGACTGTTTTGCATGGTCGCATGAAGATATGGTCGGAATAGATCCAAGCATTATATCGCATAAATTGAACGTGGATCCTACGTTCAAACCCATTAAGCAGAAACGTCGCAAGTTCGCGCCTGAAAGAAATAAAGTGATCAACGATGAAGTTGACAATCTGCTTAAAACAGGGAAGATCCGAGAAGTCAAATATCCAGAATGGTTGGCTAATGTAGTCGTCGTACAAAAGAAGAACGGAAAATGGCGAGTCTGCATTGATTTCACGGATCTAAACAAAGCTTGTCCAAAAGATCCTTTTCCTTTACCGCATATTGACGCCATGGTTGACGCGACAGCAGGACATGAATTGTTGACATTCATGGACGCATATTCAGGATACAACCAAATATTGAAGCACACGGACGACCAGGAGAAGACTGCATTCATGACAGACAAAGGCATATACTGTTACAAAGTTATGCCATTTGGTCTCAAGAATGCAGGATCAACATATCAAAGATTGGTTAACATGATGTTCAAGGAACATCTTGGTCGAACGATGGAAGTTTATATCGACGACATGCTTGTGAAATCAGAACGTTCGATCGATCACGTTGCACATTTAAAGCAATCCTTCGATATCCTACGACAATACAAGATGAAGCTCAATCCAACAAAATGTTCCTTCGGAGTACGAGCAGGAAAATTCTTGGGGTACTTGGTCACGCAACGCGGAATCGAAGCAAGTCCAGAACAAGTCATAGCTATCGTCGAGATACAATCTCCAAGAAATGTCAAAGAAGTCCAGAAGTTAACAGGACGAGTGGCAGCTTTAACCCGATTTATTTCACGATCATCGGATAAATGCCATTTGTTCTATAATGTCCTACGAAAGAATCAAGGATTCTTGTGGACAGACGAACATGAGAAAGCTTTGCAAGAACTGAAGCAATATATGACGTCACCTCCACTGTTAACAAAACCAGTCGAAGGAGAAAGTCTACAATTGTACTTGGCAGTGAGCAAAAATGCGATGGGGAATGGACATCGTGGGAAAATTACCTCCAGCCCCTGGACAAAAAGTCTATCTACTCATGCTCACCGATTACTTCTCGAAATGGATAGAAGCTGGTGCTTTCTCACAGGTCCGAGATAAAGAAGTCATATCTTTCGTTCAGAAAAACATCATTTATAGATTCGGGGTACCAGCTGAAATCATGTGCGACAACGGCTCACAATTTATAAGTGATAAGACTCGTACGTTCTGTGAAAAGCGGGGAATCAAATTAATCACTTCAACTCCGAGATATCCACAATCTAACGGGTTAGCAGAGTCGAGCAACAAAGTCATCATCAATTCAATCCGAAAGAGGTTGAAAGGAGCAAAAGGAAAATGGGTAGATGAATTGCCATCTGTCTTATGGGCAAATCGTACGACACCTAGAGCATCAACTGGACAAACTCCGTATTCTCTGGTATATGGATGCGAAGCGGTCTTGCCAATCGAAGCTCAAATACCAACTGCCAGAAGTCGCACGTATGATCAAAATGCAATAAATTTATCTTACGATCTTGACGCCTTAGAAGAAATCCGAGAAAAAGCACTACGAACGATGGCTGCACAGAAAGGAATTGTCGAAAGACACTTCAACAAAAAGGTAAAGGCAAAAATTTTTCAAGTTGGAGATTATGTCTTACGACATGTGTTTCAAAACACAAAGAGCCAAACGCTGGAAAACTTTCCATCAAATGGGAAGGACCTTACATAATTTCCAAAGTCATTGGAAATGGAGCATACAGACTTACGACTATGGAAGGTATGGAAATCCCACGAAGCTGGAACGCCCATCACCTCAAAAGGTATTATTTCTAAACCTATTTACATACGATTTATTCCTTATCCATTACTGACTTAAGCATCGGAGCGCCGTCGGCTAAGCTAACGGCCACCCCTTAGTCATCCTTTTTCGCAGGTATCGCACGATAAATCGCATGGATCGCACGATTAACGCAAGTATCGCACGACTTAAATGCATGCTTATCGCAGGAATCGCACGACAAAAAATCGCATGGATCGCAAGAAAACCGCTATAACGCACGATTATATCGCAAGAGCGCAAGTCAATTCGCCAGTCGCACGAATACTCTCATGAGTACAAAAGAAACGTTTCTATAAATAAGTCTAAGGACTTTAAAAACAAATGCATGCAAAAACACAAGACAAAAAGCTAAAACGCACGATACATGCTATAACGCACGACGCAAGTTATAACACACGAACACAAAGCTAAAACATAAGATAAAAAGCTAGAACGCACGATATTCAATCAAAATTTCTTTCATTAAACATTTTTTCTGCCTTAAAATGGCAGAGTACAAGAAAAGAAAGAAGTTCTACGATTACAAAGATTAAAACTATTCTAATGGAGCGTTGGTAGCAGGTGGATCTACGACAGGGGTCTCTTCAGGATGTGTAGGAACGGATCCAGAGGTTTCAGGAACCTCCTCCTCGACACCTGCATCCTCGACCTCCGTGGGCTTTTCTTCGTCCAGGCCTTTTAGATCCTCCTCGTCGAGAAGGTCTTCAGAACCCATCACCTGAACGAAAGAGGCCACCTCGTCCTTTGCCATTTGAGAAGTCACAGTCCCAGCGGCTATTCGTCGCATGACCGCAGTACGTGCGACCACGCGAACCAAGGCAGCGTCCTCTTCCAGTTCTTGGATCTTGGACGATAAAGCTTCTTCCCTCTCAGCTTTCTCCCGACGAACGACCAGCAAATCCTTCTCCAACTCCTTGGTATGGTCCAAGGCCAACTTCAGCCGTTCTCGCTGTTGAACTTGGAATTGCTCGCTGAGTTCCAGCTTGGATTCCAAGTCCCCAATCTGGACCGACTTGGCATTAACCTCGTCGGTCAGTTGGACCAGCTTCTTTTTGGCCTTGTCGGCCTCTTTCCTGGCCACCTTGGCATCATTCTGGTTCGACGCCATCTCCTCTTTGATCTTAGCCATCCGAGTATGGAGGCTAAGACTGGTTTGGAGAGCCTACAAGAATAAAAAAGAGAAAGTTAGAAGCTGTACAAGAAAAATAAAAATAAAGTCGTACGACAGGGACTTACCAAGAAAGAGATACCCGCGATGGAGGCATCCAGGTCTTCGATGTCGGCCTCCTCCATGCGCGCCTTCTGAGCAGGAACATGAAACTGCTCAAGGACTGGAAAAGTGGCCGCCGTCCTAATCACATCGTCCACCATGAAGTCAGAAGGGATCTGGATTGTCATGGTCGTAAGACCAGACCCCTCTTTCTCCTTGCCCTTGTCGACCTTCGACACAGGCTGGCTGGACGCACCTTCTCCCTTTACAGGAGGAGCGAAGCTAAGAGGGATAGCTGCTATCCCACCTTCAGCCTTGCGTGCGGCATCCTTAGGTGGGGTATCCACAGAAACGTACGACGATCGCGTACGTTTAGCCACCAAACCTTCCTGGGCGGCAGCCTTCCTTTTAGCAGCACGAGCAGCTGCTTCCATCGTCGACGCCTTCTTAGAAGCTGAGCCTATACAGAAAGGAAAAATCAGAATCAAACGAAACTAACATAAATAAGAATATTGACGTACGATATTTACCTTCCATATCTGTTTCCTCGATTATTTGTACTTCAGGCTCAACGTCGCTCTCCTCACCGCCCTTCGACGTTCTATACGTGCGATCTGTCACACTATAACTCAGGAAGTGTGAGATCAACTCGTTAGATTCTTCGGTTGTCTCAAACGTAAAGCTGACAGCTGCAAAAAGAAAAACAGATGATTAGTATTGAAAAATAAATAAAAGCACAATAATGAATAACGAACGTCCAAATTACCATTGGAGTTCCATTCAGGAACGACCCAAGACTCATCAGCGACCGAAGACGTCTGGACGAAGACGTAACGAGACTTCCACCCTCGATCATTCACTTGCGTGCGATGAACAAGCATGGTGTCATTCCTACCCTTAGGAAACAACCCATAACGGTTGTAGGGCAGTTTCGTCACGTTGTAGGCAGAGAGAAGGTCGTCTACAGAGAAGGCACGACGACCCCAATCCTTGGTCACCCGTTCGATTACCAGGATGACACGCCAGAATTGAGGCATCAATTGTCCCGGAGACAAGTTGAAACGGGACATGAAGGCTCGAGAAAGTGGAGAATAAGGCCATCGAAATCCGATCTTAAACGGATATTCGAACAGGGCGAAGAACCCCGTCGGAGTATCCGCCGGCCGAATCTCTCCGGCCACTCTTATTTGAGCACCCTCTGGTAACCCTGCTAACTCCCTCAACTCTCCTACTTCTAGGCTTTCCGTAATTGAACTCCTAACTTCCGATGACATAATGAACTCCAGTCGACCTAAACTATTTCTTAAACGGGTGAACCTAAGATTATCTAAACCTCTATTACTCTTATTTGCTATTGATTTCAAACGCATGAAACAGGGAAAAAGGAGGTACCTTATAAAGCCTAGTCGCACGAAAATCTTTGCCAAAAATAGTCGGATTACGATCTCAAGCAATTGGTTACGAAATTAAAAAGATTCGTAAAATCTTCTCTCACAATCAGACGCCTCATTTATAGCAACTAAATCATATGAGTCATTAGAGATAATCGTGCCACGCGTCAGCACTTAGCCGTTAGAGAACACGCGTCCAGAGTAACGGCTAGATAACGGCTAGTTTATCAACGTTAATTCGACCGTTTACCAACGTATTTTTACTCTTTGTCCAGCGAATTAAAGATTTAGATAAAATTAGAATTATTTTCTAAACCTTGGGGGCAAATTGTTAGGGTAAAAATCTACAATCGCACGACAACCGACTATAATCGTAAGGTAAATGTTAGGACAATAGTCCTGTATTAAGATAAGGTCCTGAGATAAAACCTAAAAGAACTATCGAACAAAGATCATTAAACATCGAACATATACATCGAATAAGTCGAACGATATCCACAATATCGTACGACAATACTAACGAATAAATATACAAAGTTTATATGTTTGATGCAGGTAAGCTGATTATCATATCTAACAATTGTCCACCTTTGAGGAAATCGGAAATTGAGTACTATGCTATGCTTGTTGAAGTTCATCACTACATCGAACAAGTCGTAAGTTATGTATCGTTCGACAGCATCGAGATCGACCGTTACAAGCAAGATTCTCGCAGCAGTTACAATCTGGACATTAACTCTCAGCAATACCGTTGGACAGTTACTCTCCAAGCATTAATTGAAGACAATAACGTTGGACGGTTACGATTCAATCATTGATGAGCCACAATACCGTTGGACCGTTATTATCAAGCCACTATATAAGAAGAATCAAGCCAGTATTTCAGGACACGAAGTCTATCCGAAGCTTATAAGTTCTATAGCAATTATTCTCGATAATCATCTGTAATTTACATTCGATTTCATAGTTCTCTCAGTTGTAATCGTACGATCAAAGCTGTATACTTGAAGGACATCACCCCTGATTGGTGAACATAGTGCTCTGTCGACTTATCTTTTAGGTCGACCGCAGGTTTTTTCCTCCGTCGTGAGGTTTTTCCTGCGTCATCAAATTATTTGTCTCATTTTACTTTTCCGCACTTATCATTGATTGTAATTTCTTTCTCTCGACGGTTAAGCCTCACACAAGTTTCTTACGACATCGAGTTGTGTAATTTTTTACATAAACAATTTCCTGCTTTCTTTTCTTCAGAATCTAGTTTTTTAGCAGTTCTCTCCCCCTCACCAGCTTCAATGAGTGTATGGTTTCTTGTGGGCGACATTGTTGTAACCACTCATTGTTGTCATGGCTTTTGCGCTTATCAGTACTGAAGTTTTGACGGTGGTTCTTGTCATCTGACCGTTTAAGAAGATTGAATCGATTCTTGATTTCTTTCTGTCTCTGAAGTTGTTTCGGGAATCGACTACAAATTGAAAATTGCATTTCTCTCATTTCCCCGCTGATCAGATTCTTTGAAGATAAGCCGGATTTGTTATCGATATTTAGACTGTGGATGATCAGATTTTGTTTTCGGTTGGATTGGTTAGACGTCTGAGCTTCTGCAATCGTTTTTCTGGAGTTTTCCTTGTGGGAGCTAGACCGTTGACTGGTTTTTATCAGTGTTCTAAACTGATCACTTAGAGCGTTGAGAGCTATCCGTCAGTGTTCTGGTTCTTGTGGATGCTAGCTCTTTGAGTGTTTTCTATCATTGTTCTGGCCTGATCAACTAGTGTTGGGTTCTATCGGGTCGGATAAACAGATAAATAATTACGCAGCGGATAAAAACCTAACCCGAACAATGATCCATCCGTAGTTTATTAAACACAATTATATCAAGGGGGTTTTCTCGCGTTTACCTTTAGACGATACAAACGATCCTCCGGATGCTAGTGAGGGATACACCGCTACTGCACCACCGTGAGACTGGCTGCTAGACCGCCTAGGATTTGATCGGAAAAACCTCCCGGTGTGTGTGTGTGTGTGTCAACGCCGACAAGAGAGAGAGAGAGAGAGCGAGGTTTGGGATTCTTGGCGAGAAAGTAATTATGAAATCAGTTGTATAATTCTATTACCCTAACCCTATATTTATATAGGTAATTATGGTAATCATATTAAGAATCCCAATCCATAAATAACTCTCCACAATAACTTCCTTAATTAACTCAAACTTGTTAATCAAGTAATTATATTTATCTGATAAATAAATAAACAATTTATTATTTATTCCTTTCTCTCTATTAAATAATTAAACTTAATTAATTATTTCCACACGATAAATCCAATAGGTCTCGGGTTGGGTGTGTAGCAGTGTGACCCACTAGTGTCTTATAACATTGGACATAGTGATCCTAATTACTGTCTTGCACATAATCCTTTCAGACTCCCACTTGTGCCAGACAAGTAACTTAACTGTCACTATTAGCCTAAGGAGGTCCCTAGCCAGACACTTAGGTTGACCAGGTTATAAGATCTCTTATAGCCAGAGATACGATTCATATTTGAATTGTACACAGGTTCATTCCTTTTACACACGATATTTTTAAAGTGAGTTTTGACATGGAGCTGAGATAGTTCAATCATAAACTCAAGTATTTCCTGACTCTGATCTCGATTGCCTGCAGTAACGGATCTTCCAAATAACCCACTGTTATTCTATCCGAGCGTGGCCACGCATTTCTGCCAATCTTAACCGTCAGGGGGCCCAGAAATATCTCTCCCATGTGGGAGGTGTAAATCCCATCTTGACTATCCGCATCTACAACCACGGCTTCCGCTGTACCTAGTCATACCCCTTATGACCACCCAGTTACGGTGCGGCGTTAGAGCATGCTAAGAGTACAGTAGTCCTCATGATCATAGACCAGATATCTCAGGTCAAAGGACAACCTATCATCAAGTCAATGCTTATGACAAAGGCTCCATGAAGCAGACTTGAAACTGGTCACATCCAATACCTATTCACTCTGATAAGTATCTATGAATGTCTAACTATATCAACTGTATATTAAACACTTCATAATAGCGTTATAACCCTACTGAGATTCCCATCTCAATAAGTTGCTACGGAGATTTAGATTTTTACGAACTCATGAAAAATCATGGATAACCTTAAATATGCGAAAAGTAATTTTTCTTGAAACATCTTTAAAATAGTATCTCTTTATTCCCAACACACTGTGAAATAAACTTTCATAATGTTTCAAAAATTACATTGATAATCGATAACATAAACTAACTACTAGTATCCAGGTACTGCATTCCTATGGAACTAGTATGGCCCTCATGCTTTGCTCTAGCTAAAGGCTTTGTTAGCGGATCTGCAACGTTTTCATCCGTCGGAATCTTACATATTCTCACATCTCCTCTTCCAATAATCTCTCGGATGAGGTGATATTTCCTGAGTACATGTCTCGACTTGTGATGTTCTCTGGGCTCCTTCGCTTGCGCTACTGCCCCAGAGTTATCACAGTAAATATCAATGGGTCTAGAGATACTGGCTACAACTCTTAGATCCGTGATAAAACTCCTGAGCCAGACAGCTTCCTTTGCCGCATCTGATGCTGCAATGTACTCTGCCTCTGTAGTGGAATCCGCTATGGTATCTTGCTTCGAGCTCTTCCACGAGATCGCGCCTCCATTTAGGGTAAATACATATCCTGACTGTGATCTAAAATCATCTTTGTCGGTCTGAAAACTAGCGTCAGTGTAGCCTGTGACGCTAATCTCGTCTTCAGATCCTCCAAAGACCAAGAACATTTCTTTTGTGCGTCTCATGTACTTGAGAATGTTCTTGACAGCCACCCAATGGGCTTCACCTGGGTTCTGCTGGTATCTGCTCGTAACACTTATCGAGTAAGCAACATCGGGCCTTGTACATAACATGGCATACATAATTGATCCTATCGCTGAAGCATATGGGATCAATTTCATCTTGTCCTGATCTTCACTAGAAACAGGACACTGTGCTTTGCTTAGCACTATGCCATGCTGCATTGGGATAAATCCTTTCTTGGATTCGTCCATCCTGAATCGTTTCAGGATTTTGTCAATGTATGTATTTTGACTAAGCCCGATAAGCCGTCTAGATCTATTCCTATAGATCTTTATACCAAGTATATAGGCGGCTTCTCCAAGGTCTTTCATTTGGAAACACTTGCTTAACCAAGTCTTTACACTCTGTAAAGTTGGTACGTCATTTCCAATGAGTAGAATATCATCTACATATAAGACCAAGAAGGTTACTATGCTCCCACTGAACTTTGTGTAAACACATGGTTCAAACTCACTCTTGGCAAAACCAAATTCTTTGATTCGCTCATCAAAGTGTAAGTTCCAACTTCTAGATGCCTGTTTTAATCCATATATGGATTTCAACAACTTGCACACTTTATTAGGATTCTTTGGATCTATGAAACCTTCCGGCTGTTCCATATAGACGTCTTCTGTTAACTTCCCGTTCAGGAAGGCCGTCTTAACATCCATCTGCCAAATCTCGTAATTGAAGTACGCTGAAATGGCCATCAAGATCCTAATAGACTTTAACATTGCTACTGGTGAAAAAGTTTCATCATAGTCAATACCATGGGTTTGCGTGAAACCTTTTGCTACCAGTCTAGCTTTAAAGGTGTGCACATTACCGTCCATGTCAGTTTTCTTCTTGAAAACCCATTTACGTCCAACAGCCCTACAGTGTTGGGGTAAATCTGTCAACTCCCATACTTGGTTGTCGTACATGGACTGCATCTCAGCCTTCATGGCCTCCTGCCATTGTTCAGACTCACTGCCTGATACAGCTTCTCCATAGGAGGTTGGTTCATTCAAGTCTCCATCATCCTGAGAGACTAAGAACCCAAGATACCTATCTGGTTCTTGCCTTATCCTAGTGGATCTGCGAAGGTCCTGTGTTTGCACCTCCTCAACCGTTTCCGGTTGAGTCTCAACATATTCTTGTTGAGCAACTGGCTCAACTATCGGTGAAGTGTCATCTTCCTCTACCTCCTGTAGATCTACATCATTCCTGGTATCCTCTGTATTGAGGAACTTATCTTCCAGAAAATCACCTCCCCGAGCTACAAAGACTTTGTTCTCGGTAGGATTGTAGACGTAGTATCCCACAGTAGTCTTGGGATATCCTACGAAGAAGCACTTATCTGATTTGGGTTTGAGTTTTTCAGAAGTTGGTCTCTTGACATATACTTCACAACCCCAAATCTTTAGAAAAGACAATTTTGGTTTCTTGCCTGTCCAAATTTCATATGGTGTCTTTTCTACCGATTTAGTTGGCACTTTGTTCAGTATATGGGCCGCTGTTTCGAGCGCATGTCCCCAAAATGATACTGGTAGTGAGGAACGACACATCATTGATCTTACCATATCTAGCAAGGTACGGTTTCTCCTTTCTGACACACCATTCATCTGGGGTGTGTACGGAGGTGTGAGTTGTGAAACAATCCCACATTCTATCAAATGATTGTTAAATTCCTGACTCAGATATTCCCCACCTCGATCTGACCTTAGGAACTTGATCTTTTTGTCAAGTTGATTCTGTACTTCATTCTGAAATTCCTTAAATCTTTCAAAGGCTTCAGATTTATGTCTCATCAAGTAGACATAACCATATCTACTGAAATCGTCAGTAAAAGTGATGAAGTACCGGTATCCTCCTCTAGCTTCATGACTGAAGGGACCACACACATCTGTGTGTATAATTCCCAACAAATCATTTGCCCTTTCATTATCTTTGTTGAAGGGTTGCTTTGTCATCTTGCCGGATAAACAAGATTCGCAATTGTCAAACGGTTTAAAATCGAAAGACCCAAGGAGTCCTCCTTTCTGGAGTTTCTCTATGCGTTTCTTGTTTATGTGACCTAGACGACAATGCCAGAGGTAAGTCTGATCCTCAATATTCTTGGATCGTTTACTTATGTGATAGACTTCTCTATTTTCTTGTAGATTTAACACATATAGACCATTAGAGGGAGTTGCTTTGAAATAAAAGATATCATTTTTAAAGCAAGAAATAAGTTTATAATCATATTTATAGAAAAACCCTTGGTCTACAAGTAAATCGAAAGAAATAACATTTTTGATCATCTTAGGAACATAATAACAATTTTCAAGTTCCAATACTAGACCCGAGGGTAAACTAAGACTGTAAGACCCTATAGACTCAGCTACAAGCATCTGGCCTTCGCCGACTCTTAGGTTCGAACGGTCCTTCCCCAGCATCTCCCTTCTTTTGAATCCCTGTAAATGATTACAAATGTGATTACCACTGCCTGTATCAAGTACCCATGATTCATAAGAAGTGATCAAACAGTCTATCATAAAGATACCTGGTGCATCGGGTAAACCGATGTCTAGCTGGTCGATGTCCATCGAGTGAGCACAAATATCCTTGCTACCGCATTCTGGGCAACTCAGATCTCCCAGCTCGTCAATCCAATCCGTGTCCATGAGGTCAGCAGATGCTGAAGTTTTCGGCTCCAAACTGGCCAAAACATCCTCATGAAGCTTTGCCACGTCTCTCTTTGGTTCTCCAATGTATGCCCTAACTGTGTTACGTATCTCATCCGTGAGAGAGAACCACATGAGATGCACAAGTTCCTCCTGGACTACCTTGTATCCCATGCGTGACAGACTTTTAAAGAGCTTCCTCATCTCTAGGAGATGCTCTTTAACAGATTGACCATTTTCCAGTTTCAGAGAATAGATCTCTTTCATGATCAGATACTTCCCACTCTTCTTATAGAAACCCACCTGGTTCTCTATATTCTTCACGACCTCATGGCAATATCTAACCCTCAAATCAGTAGTAAACTCGGGTGAGGTAGAAAAGGACAGAATCGACATCACATCAGATTCGTCAGCCATGAATTTGAAGTATTCAGCAAAGTCCTTTTCAGGAGCATTGCAACCGGGTCGTGAAACGGGTTTCTCTATCACGTACCGCTTACCCTGTGCATCCAAGACATTGTCAAGGTGCATTTTCCAGACTGGAAAATTTTGGCCTGTAAGCTTCCATTTCCCCATTATCAGGCGGAGAGATTCCTCAGGTGAATAAAAGATAATAGCAGACATCTACAAATATAAAATTCCGATTTAGTTATCTGATTGTATTTCTAATAAATTATTACCTTAGAACAATAATTATATTAGACTAGAATCCATATTTCACATGAATTGACAGGCGGTTTGCTCACGCAAGCCAATCCATGCTATTTCTGGTAGGTAACGCCTTATACCAATCGCATCTTTAAACGAAGATACGACTTCTAGATCGTCGGGACATCGGATACTGGAATCCGTGCATATTTAGTCCCTCTAGTGTGCTTTGGCCCGGTACCACCCGGTGAGTTGTAACAACTACCAAAATAGATCGCACCATTTTGAACTGGATGTACTCTGGTCGGTACCCCCCGATATCGCAGAGTCTTTTCACCCCCTTCAGCTTGGGGTTTGAACGTGGGTACCCAAGAATTTATCTTCGAGCCCCAACGTACCTTTCGCCAAAGGTGTCCACAAATGGATCACACTAACTGATCTAAGATTTTCCTAAGGATTTAGCCAGTTTTTTTTTGTTTTTAAAAGGACTGGTTCGAAAAACAAACTGTAATCGAACTCTTTAAACACTGATTTCATAAAAAATTTGTTTTTATCTAAGACTAAGCAATTATAATCAACCACGCAGATAAAAACAAGACAGTGTCATAGCTTTTGCCCAGATCTATTGTCAGTCTCGTGAGCCAACACGAGAACTGACGGTCCAAAATCCTATGTGACTAAACAACCACAAGGCATGAAATCTTGGTACTCCCACTGGCTCCAACATCTCCGGTCGTGCGAAGCTCCGTCTTCGAGTTTTACTCCTTTAGACTATTCTATTTTAACTAAATACAAAAAAGGAGTTGCAAATGGCACGCAGGCCTTCCAACTAGACTATTTAAAATTAAAGTACAAAAAGGGTTGTAAATGGCTCGCAGGCCTCCCTTACCATGAATAGAATAATAAAACGATAAAAGAGCATTAAACACAACCATAGGTCTTTGGGCTTGGCTATGACAACAAAACTAGTTTAAAATAAACTAACTAAACTGATTTCGATAAAACTGGTTTTCCGTAATAATCTAAACTGGATTAGGATTTTAATAATAATTTCATAAAATAAATTGATAACGATTAAAACCTTTATCCAATTCGAGAAAATATTACGATCTGATAACTATCCTAACTGATAATTATCAAAACGCGTTTATCCGTTTGTTCGATAATGGTAAAATAAACATTATCAATTATCGGTATCGGTTATCTCGGACGATGATAGCGGTGAGGATCCCGCCACCACCGCCTTGCCGGCGATCAAAAACAAAAACAACCACCACCCGCGGCTTCGGCCGCGGTTGTGATCGTGAACCACC
The DNA here is from genome assembly GCA_030169165.1 of Centaurea solstitialis. Taxonomy (NCBI): domain Eukaryota; kingdom Viridiplantae; phylum Streptophyta; class Magnoliopsida; order Asterales; family Asteraceae; genus Centaurea; species Centaurea solstitialis. The sequence continues at coordinate 25,834,319 of CM058046.1, forward strand.
ATAGCCGCCAACATCGAGCACCACCGTTGATTACCGCCTTGGACAGCCGCCACCACCACAGCAGCAGCAGCGATCGGCCGCCACCACGGTGGCGTGGCCGATCGGCGTTTAATCAAAACACCGGCGCACGACGGCAACGCCGAAGCGCAACCGCCGCCGCCATTCTTGCCGAGAACAAACAAATCGCCACCGCCTCCACCACCGGCGACGGCAAACGGTGCCAAGACACCGCCACCGCCACCAGCGGCCGGCGACAGCAGCAGCGAAACTACCGCCGCCGTCCTCGCCTTTGCGGCGATCGTAAACGAGAAACGCCGTCACCACCGTGGCTGCCTTAGCCGATCGGTGGTGCGGCTGTGGATTTGGGACGACCACCACCACCATCGCCGTTGTGGCTTTGGTGGTGTGGTGGTTTGCGGTTTTTGCAAGAAACGGCCACCACCACCGTCGCCATCACGGCTTCGGTGGTGTGGTGGCTTACGGTGGTTTAAACCGAACACCACCACCGTTGCCGTTCACGGCTTCAGTGGTGTGGTGGTTCACGGTTACGACTCGTCCGGCGATCGGCCCGGTGGTCCGGCCGGTTATCACCGCCGTTCCGCCGCCGATTGCCACGAGTTACCGGATAAACGATAAAATCAAATTTTAACAAAAACGCGAAATTTTCAGATTTTATAAAACCTAAAACCAATTTTATCAAAACCTAAACAACAAAACAGGTTTGATAAACGTACGGAAGTGGCTCTGATACCACTGTTGGGTTCTATCGGGTCGGATAAACAGATAAATAATTACGCAGCGGATAAAAACCTAACCCGAACAATGATCCATCCGTAGTTTATTAAACACAATTATATCAAGGGGGTTTTCTCGCGTTTACCTTTAGACGATACAAACGATCCTCCGGATGCTAGTGAGGGATACACCGCTACTGCACCACCGTGAGACTGGCTGCTAGACCGCCTAGGATTTGATCGGAAAAACCTCCCGGTGGTGTGTGTGTCTCAACGCCGACAAGAGAGAGAGAGAGGTTTGGGATTCTTGGCGAGAAAGTAATTATGAAATCAGTTGTATAATTCTATTACCCTAACCCTATATTTATATAGGTAATTATGGTAATCATATTAAGAATCCCAATCCATAAATAACTCTCCACAATAACTTCCTTAATTAACTCAAACTTGTTAATCAAGTAATTATATTTATCTGATAAATAAATAAACAATTTATTATTTATTCCTTTCTCTCTATTAAATAATTAAACTTAATTAATTATTTCCACACGATAAATCCAATAGGTCTCGGGTTGGGTGTGTAGCAGTGTGACCCACTAGTGTCTTATAACATTGGACATAGTGATCCTAATTACTGTCTTGCACATAATCCTTTCAACTAGAACTTTGAAAGTTTGCAATCATTGATCTGGAGTTATGGTTGTGATCTAGACGTTCGAGTGCCGATGATCATCTGTCTGATTGAGAAGGTTGAATCAGAGTTTGGTTGTGTTTCAGTTCTGAAGGTCTTTAGGAAATTGGCTAATTTCTTGATCAATTGAGAGATTTAAGAAGTTGTGCATCTCTTTCAGTATCATCTCCTAGTTCTTTCATGTTTATGGTGTCTCAGTGATCCAAGCTTCTTGAAAGTGTGCTTTTGTCAGAATCAGAGTTCTTGAGCTGAATGTTTTCGGATGATGGTCGGATTCTCTGTTCTTTGATGTTATACAGATAAACATCAAAGTGACTCGCACTTGTATCTATCCCACAGTGGGATGAACAAATCTGCTTGAGGGTCGGCGATTTGGTTCAGTGGCTAACCGTTGTGCTTGAGTCCGTTGAATCTGATTTTTCGTTTGATTCAAATGTTTCGGAGCTCGTTTTAAGGGGGAGCTTGGAATATGTAACGTAGCTGAGCACTGCTAAAGTTTTCTTAAAGAAGCAGGGGGAGAAGATCAGAGATGCTTCTTTATAAAACTTTAGGGGGAGATTGTTAGGACATAAAATGTCCTTATATGTGAAAGTTTTATAAAGAATCATTTTAGTGTAAATAATAGAAAGGGAGGGCTTAAAGTGTAAAATAGTGTATAGATAGAGGGGCTATAGTGTAGAGGTATATATAGAGATGGAGTGGCAATTGAGAGAGTTATGAGAGTCGTCTAAAGTGTTAAGTGTGTGTAATTCAAGGTGTTTTGTACTTTCCACCATTGATGAATAAGATGATGACTTCATGATCTCTCTTACCTCTAATTGTTCTTGATTTCTTGTTCTAACACTTAAATTATAAGATATCTTTCAGGATGATAATCCTGTATTAAGATAAGGTCCTAAAATAAGGATACATATACCTTCGATCGACAGCAATTAAGCATCGAATGATCTTTACACGAAACATCGTACGATATCGTTCGATGTGACCTGGAAACATACGATATCACACGATGTAATACTAACGGTTAAATATATCTTAAGTATGATCATTTGTAACAGATAAACAACAGGTGTCGAAGATCAAGTGACCGTTAAAGACCAAGATACGCTCTTCATAAAGCTTCGACCGTTACACGCGAGATTTTAGCTACCGTTATAGCCGTTGCACTTAAGAGCACAATTATGGATATCAGTTACGTTTTCAGCAACTATAAAAGAAGATCAAGACATTCATTCGGGGGACATCTGATCATTCTGAAAGCAATACGAATCAATTAATATTCTCTATAGTTCTCTTAAGGTTTACTGTATTTTACATTCGATCCCATACTCTGTCTCATTGTAATCGTACGATCATCATTGTAATTCTCGAGGACATCACCCCTTCTTGGTGATACTTAGTGCAACGTCGACTATCCCCTTTTAGTCGGCCGCAAGTTTTTTCCTCGACCTCGAGGTTTTTCCTGCGTCATCAATTGTATTGTCTCTTATTTATTTTTATCGCACGTTTTATCGAACAAGATTTCTTTCTCTCGACGGATTTGTCTCACATTGTCTTACGATAATTAATTGTGTAACTTTTTTACCAAAACATCTTACCTGAAATAGTTAAAAAGGGATAAGAGGTATATAAAACTTACCTCCGTCTTAATGTCTCAAAAGCCAATTGAAAAATGTAAATATTTGAAGTCATTGAATTCGATATCATTTCTCCGTTTAAAGTTGTTTTTAGAAGAGAGACAAATGTAACTAAGAGATAACAAGGGTTACTTGACATTTTTTATATAAAAAAGATATTGAATTTGGTGATAAATTTGATGGTAACCATAACTTAATCATAGAAATCCAACACATTTGAGAGAATTATAGGAAAGGGTCTCTTTCATTGGCGGTTTAGCCTTAATGCATCGAAAGAAAAGTTTTTGGCCACTTATACGTCGTAGAAAATTGAGCGGTTGACTTATTCTTCCAATTTCCAAGACTTGGTTCCTTCCAATTCCTTTTCAAACCCTAGAACACTTCCATAATCATATTAAAGATTGTTTTTATGTGTCTTTTGCTATCTTAATTAGACATTTAACACTTGGTCTAACTTCATCGTTGACCTATTAAGTTTTATTTAATAGGTTCGAGTATTACTTGAATGGTTAGATATGTCCCAATTCAACTATACTTGATCAGAACAGATGCTTAAGCTTATTAAGATTTTCAATGTCATTTTACAACTCTATTTATGATATTATTTTTTAGCATAATATTAGCTATGTTGCAGCATACACATAAGACCAAATAAGACCAAATTTATTGTCTATTAGCATAAAAAGAGGCCAAATAGCTCTTGTAGCTATGCTGTAACATGCTTTAGTTATTGATTTTAATCTTAATTGCCAAATGAAGTGTCTTTTTGTTTTAAAACTATAATTGTAATAAATATATCTAAATTTTAAATTCCAATAATTTCATAAAGGCAAATAATAAATATTGTAAAATAAAAAACGAAGTAGAAGTCACAAGAGTAGAAGAATATAAGGGAAACATTTGTTGCCTTTCGCAAGTCTTTGTCATATGTGTTAGGCAAATACCTACAAGAAAGTCAAGGCCGATATGATATTCCTTTTCTCTAAGAAATATCAGAGTGTTTCATTTTATATTCAGTTTTATAAGAAATATTAACTAATAATTAAGGGCATAATGTATCAGTTTATAAGATAAAATTGAAAGAAAAAACTTAAATTTGAATAAAATATTTTTAAATGTATAAATTATTGAACTTCTTAAAATGAAACATATTATATATTTACTAGAAGTATACCTGTGTAATACGATATGATTGTGAAACCTAAAAACCAAACCCACAATAATAATTCAACTTTGTTATGTTATTTGTCTTTCACGATTTTATTTTTATGGTTTTGCTTAAAGCTACGTACTGGACTGATTATTATTTACTATAAAATATATTTTAATATAAGTTTCAAACTCAATATTATGGAATTCTAACTTTATGGTTTCTTTACATAACTTAAATTGTATAATAAATTAGATTTAAAATAAAAATATATTTTGTTTACTTAAATTATGATTTCTATTATAAAAATTTGATGAAAGTAATTTGCTAGGATTTAAAGATCCCTCAATTTAAACGAAAATTACAATTAAGATATTTTACATTTAAAATTAAACTATTAGTAGATTTGAAGTAAAAAGATATGTTTCACCTCGAATTTTCTTGTATTTATTTGTTAGATATATGCATTCATATATTGAGTTTTAAAATTTTAAATATTTTACATTTATATGAATTTGAACATAAGTTTTAATAAGTACTATTAATGCATCATTAACTTGTAATTATAAATTTTAATTAATAGACATTTTATCCCAAAATGTAAATCAATATAAAAGTATAAAATTCTTATTTTTTTGATCTAATTTAAACTTTTCTTATAGATTAGATTTAAAATATCAAAGCATTAGTAGCCTAGTGGTCGGTCACATCCTTGAGAGGGACATTGGATGACACCACTGACTACCTGGATTCGATTCATGGGGTGAGCATGTGGCGATACCCCCTACCACAGCTCGGCTTTCGAATTGGTCCATGATCGTCAAGGCTTAGTCGGGTGCCCGTATGAATCTTGGATACTTCATCGATTTCGTGTCAAGACGTGTACGTATGTTATTTGCTGTTAAAAAAATAGATTTGAAATACAATAGATGTTTTATAAGTAGATATTTAAAACAAATAAAAAAACAATAATAATCCGTAATTCCGTATATGGACGAAGTATATAGACTTGGTGAAAGGTTTAACGCGGAAGACAGGGTGTAAAATAGACGTTGGATGGATGCCCTCATATCTTTCTATAATCTCTTAAACAATTACCAATCCAACTAAAGCTTTTACAAAAATGCCAAACTAATTGGATAGAGACATATTGCCCACCAAGGGTGTTTTCGTAATTTTAGGTTCATGTTTTAATTTAACTCTCATTTTTTAATTGCAAACTTGGTTATCATCATAGTAGATCAATTCAAATATTTCAAATAAATATAAGTATAAAAAGAGGTTACCGTTTATTTGGTAACGACTCCTTCCATTGCAAAAAAAAGGTTTAGTTTTAATACACCATGTACTAAATAAGATTAATCGACATAGGTATAAGATAGTCAAGATATTTGGTAACGACTCCTTCCATTGTTATAAAAAAGGTTTAGTTTTAATACACCATGTACTAATTAAGATTAATCGACATAGGTGGTATAAGATAATCAAGATATTTATGATTAATAAAAATATATTAAGTGTAATATTTTACATTGCTAATGAGCTTGTTGACCAACGGCATTTGGTGTTTGGAATGGTGTCCTCCTCCCTTGTGGTTGTGGGTTCAAGTTTTGTTATGGACGTTAGTGTAAAATTAGGAGTAGGTTTAATGGGTGCGGTGTATGATGTGCATCACTTCAAAAAAAATTGTAGAAAGCCTTATAAGATAGCTTATTAGTAAACACTCATCTTATCAACTATCAATTAGCTTATTAACTAGTTCGCTAAACAAAACCTAAATAGAGAATCATGATTGAGTTACAATAATTATATAAAATAGGATAAGTTATACAACAAATCACCACCCTTTTACATTATCAAAATAATGATTAGGTCAAAACGGAGTTTAAATAGGAACATCCCATTTAACTCAAATCATGACTTGGCTTAATCCAAAATAATTGATTGCATATGATTCATGCATAATTGAGGCATCTTCCACGAATCCTACACTTACACATATATATATTTCACTATAATTAACTTATAAGTTATAACCCCCATCCCCCTATATATATACACCTTATATCTATACATTGTATCTACAGTCTTCCCAACAATCACCAAATTAAAACCCTCTCTCTTTCTCTCTATCTCTCTCTAAAACCCAAAATACCAAAAATGGGTTCTTCCACCACAATGCTCAAATGCTTCATATTAATGGCGGTCTTCACCACCTCATCCATCGCCCAACCACCCACCGCAGCCCCAACACTCTCACCCACCGCCACCCCCCGCCCCTGCCCCCGTCGCAACTCCGCCCTCTCCTTCCCCTACGCCCGTCCCTGCTCCCGCCCTGGCCCCGCCGGCCCCTCACCATCTCCGTCTCCGGCCAACGTACCATCGCCGGCGCCGGCACCGGCCACTCCCTCTCCCGACGCAGATTCTCCGTCGAACTCTCCCTCACCGGGCCCCTCCACCGGACCGCCGGCCGATTCCACTCCGAGCGGCACCTTCGCCGGCGGGTGGGTCAACAGAGCCGTCGTCGTTGCCACCGCCGTCGCCGGATCATTTGTTGCTGTCGCTTTGATGTGAAGATGAATACATGTGTTTGTATGTATAATTAAAGATTAAATAATAGGGTCGATATTTGTTTTTCTTTCTTTATTTATATATATTGTTTTTTCAACGGATTATCATTTTATATGTATGTTAATTTTATTTTATATAGTGGGGTTTTTTTTCTTCATTGGTCGGTAATTGTTTAACAATTATATTTTGATTCCTTCCACCAATTAACTATTTAATTCGACTCGCCATGATCGTTTTATTAAAATAATAAATTAAATTTGAGACCGACATTATATGGTTAGGTTCATATAACATTAGTCATTTTTTTACGATTTGTATGAAAATACCAAACTTTACTATAAATTTCTCTTAGCAATGTCTAATTGTGAAAATTTAGTATCAATGCAAACACGTTTGTATGATTTCGAGCCTAATGTTACAACCCTAAGTTGAGGTCAGGTTAAATATATGTTCTAATTTTATATTTATAATTGGTTTACGGTTAAGTGTTTACTTAAAAAAAAATTAGAATTTCGGAAAAGCAACCCAACATGTAAAACAAAAATAAAAAATAGGTTGATATGGATTCATTGATGGTGTCATATGGCTATTGGCCAAGGAGAGGACTTGCTTTTGGTCAATTTCGGAATTTGGAAGTGTTAAAAGTTACATTTTAGCCAAAGCTTTCAGAAATTTATTCCGATATTTGTATGCGAAGTTGTCAACTGAAAGTTTTAGAGATAGGACAACTAAACTCTCTCGCTTAAAAAAGTAATTAAAGAGTTAAACATGATTTCTAAAGGGGGTTGTTATCCTTATCCCCTTACATTCACAGTTATTTAGTTTTGGCTGGTGAAACTCAAACTTCTAAATTCATGAGACACGCAGGGGGCGGACCTACATAGAACTGTGGGGGGTCCCGTGCACCCGTTCACTTGATCAGTGTAAGAAGAAAAAAACGAGTCGTTATAAAGGTGCACCCGCTAAATTATAATTGTGCTCTTAAAAATATAAAAAATCAAAATTATTCCAAAAGGTTGATGATGATGTGCCATGGTGGTATATTTGAAGTGGTAAAGGAGCTTTTCACATGGAAGTGGTCCAAGCGATTGTAGGATCGCATTCCCAAATTGCACGAATGATGTACTTTAACCACAAAAAGTGTTTAAAAAAACATTATTTGTTAAATAGGGTGGTTCCTTGACGTTTTGGTAAAAGGTTTCGAAAGTTTGGCTTTAGTCCATAAATAAAATACTATACAAAACAAAGGCCCAATGGTGGCCCATACCGGAAATTGTCCAATTTGTTTATTTTAGTTGCACATTTGTTTGGACCGCTATAAAAAGAGGGTGGTTTGTTAAATTTATATGGTCATTTTAACAACATAAAATTCTTTAGCTTGGTTGGGCCATTGAAAGAACGTATAAAAAGTTAAATTAACAGGAAAAAAGTGGATCTAAACTATTGATAATTTTTTAATCTTGTCATTACATAGATTGTGTTTTAGAATAAAATTGGTCTAGTGCATTTGGATGTATCTCATTTTAATGTGTATTCAATGGCTTATAACTAATTCTCATGTTTCTCATGTTAACCTCAACTTCGCATCGAAACCCAACTCATTAGGCCATGCTTACAATGGAAGGAGTTAGGGGTTCGGGTAGGGCACCCAGGTGGGTAGGGTGTTATTAGGATCGGGTATTATCATCCTTGACCCCGAACCCACTTCAGGTATGAAAAAGCAATACCCTTTCCTGCCCAGTTAGCGTCAATACCCAAACCCAATAGGTAAAACTTCCAATCATTACATACTAACACCTAAAATTCGAATCTTAAAAAGTTGTGTTGAACTTTCCTAAATATGGAAGTATTAACTTTAAATGCGAGCTACCTCTTTTGGTTTATAAAGTTTTAATACATAGGATAGTAATGGACTAAATGTTTAGCAAATTATTCGATGAAAAATTCGTTTATGTTGATAGACGTACTGAACATTGGTTCAAAACGACACTTATCTAACTAAGGCATTGTTTGGTAAACACAAACTAGCTTACAAGTTAGCTTATTGTGTACATGTTTGGATGGATAAAAAGTAGATTATAAGCTTAGTTTTTTTTAAGCTACTTGGAGGTAGCTTTTTAGAGTCTTTTTGAAGCATTTTTGGAGCTTTAGCTAACGATCGGGTGTCGACCATTTAGGCTAAATTATACAAACCACAACATCAAACGATTAATCTAACTATCATTCGAGATGTCGATTGTTATTGATTAAAGTTAGAAACAATTATGGATTCCTAGCCTTGATTACCAAATCAAATATAAATTATAAAAAGTAAGGCGGTCTACTCAAATCAACAATTCAAATTGGTAAATCCAAATAAACAAGTTTGTATAAAATGGAAATCAAAAGATAATGAACATTTGTCAAATCTCAACACATTGAAATCAACAACGTTATTTTGTTGAAAGGGTTATTTGAGGTTTTGCCCCGACTAATCCAGACAAGGTTCATCAACAGCTAAATGATGCTGCCCTGACTTAATCCCAAATGGTCACAATCTGGAAGTGTCTGGATTCGAATCTTGGGTAGAAGAGTTAACCTGTGACGTGGATTTGCGTGCGACTTTACTCACAAGAGAAGTCGTCCGAGCATAGAAACCGATTGGGACAATGAACTATGGTGGGTTTTGGATCTGGATTGGGCTGAAATTGTTCTAACTTTTTTCTTGTTAATAAAAGGCTGCCAATAATAAGAAAAAGAGACCAACGAGCCCTAAAGTGAAAACAAGCCGTGAGTTTTCAAGCTTATAAGCAACATTTGAGTTTTTACGCCTCTTTAAACTGTTATTTAAATTTGTATGCCCATTTTGAAATCATTTCTAGACTATACCCATCATCAGACTCCTTTAGATACCCAACCTTGCAATATTTCCGAAATATATGCTTTGTTTGCTATAAAGCCTTTCTTGTGACACCTATCAAACACCAATCGATAACTAAAATTAAGGGGCTTTTATTATCTATATAATCATCATAAAATGCATATAATTCATTACAAAAATAGGTTCTGATATGTGTTTTGACACCCCTATACATACATTACTCTTACCGTCCCAACCGAACCCCATCTTTGCTATTGTCGTTGCTTCGTAGTACAACGCTCGGTCTCTTTCCCGTCTTTGTGGCGAAATTGATCGAGTTCCCCCTACAAACCATTTTTAGCTGCAAGTTCCCACCAACCATACGATCCAATCAATGTCTTTCTTTTTGCTTCTTCTGCTTAGTCACTCAAAAACCAATCTTTACCACTCGATAAAATCATTGTGTGCTCGACTTTTTTTCTTTTTAAACACCACCTTTTGCAAATTTATAGAAGATTCCCTTTAAGATCAAACAATTCCATCGAATCGATTATGATTGTATGTGGGATAGAATCTACTCTACTAGGAATATCAATGAATATGATTATTGCAATTGTTTCGACGAGTCCAAAATTAAGTAAAGAAAAGCCCACTTCGTTCAACCCACCACGAACTCCCATTTGTCGTTTTTAGGATCTCGTCATATTTTTGGATAAGATCCAAAAGTGATCTGATACTTCTCACGTCTTTCCCCCACCACCTCCCAAACTTTTCCCAAACCTTTTTCACTCCCTCGCACCCAATTAGAGCGTGATTTATATGTTACCTTAACCTCAGACACAACACACTCTGCATAGATTAGGCATACATGCATTCCTACCCGTTTTAGTGGAAGGACGTGGAAATCTAGATCGATACCCCTACTAATTAATGCCGATGGGAATCCTATCGAGTTTTTCCTCCATATGAACACCTTCACTTTCCTTGGTACTATCAAATCTTCACTTATTCCCCCGCCTTACCCTCTTCCCCCATTTGGTTTCTAAGAATTTTAACATAAAATGCCCTACCCTCACCTAGCTCCCACTCCCAAATGTCTTCCTTCCCTCTTAAAGCCACCCACCCATGAAGCCTCCTTACGAGTTCCTCAAGTTCCCCTTTCTCTCATACACCTAATTATTACCAACCCATACCCCCTTCTCACTAACTTTTGCATTAATGTTCACTTCCAATCTACTAAGCCTCGGTAAGTCTTCTACTAATGACTTGGAACCTAACCACTTCTCTAACCAAAAACTAGTGTCCAACCCATCTCCTTCACCTCCATGAAAGGAGCTCGTGAAGTCAAGGCCTCCTCATCTAACTCCTTACCCACTTGGATAATCTTGCCCATGTCGACCGCCAACCCCGACCGCCCCATTCGCTTCCACTTAACACCCCCCCCAATTCCTCCCGTAAATACTTTTTTAACTACCAAAACCCACATGGCATCTTTCTCCGAAAGAAAGCACCAGTGCGCCATCACCACTTACACAAAGAGCGCCCGATTTATTGATAAAAGGCTACCTATATTAATGCCGTCTTTTTAAAGTTATGGACGTATTAAATTTTTGCCCAGGCACCAAAGGGGGTACCCTTTGGTAGCCTGGTCCGGAAGCATCCGGAAAATCCTGTGGCGGAATCACCAGAAAATTTATGTGGGCACTCTATAACGTTAATGAGTTGGTTTACACCCGAAATAACCTGAAGAAAACCCCTCCCATGCCCCAAACGACTGCATCCATCCATTCGAACGCGCGCACGTTGTGCAATTTACCGGGTTGTGGCCGGATAATGTTTCATATTGTTGGGTGCAATATCCGAAATGCTAGAAATGTAGTCATCGTGGATAGCTTCGTTTTGATAGTTCGTGGGCCTGAAACGGACTCTCGTAGCAAAAGTTATGGACGTCTTAAATTTTTACCCAAGCACCAAAGGGGGTACCCTTTGGTAGCCTGGTCCGGAAGCATCCGGAAAATCCTGTGGCGAAATCACCAGAAAATTTACGTAGGCCCTCTATAATGTTAATGAGTAGGTTTGCACCCGACATAACCAGAAGAAAACCCCTCCCATGCCGCAAATGACTGCATCCATCCATTCGAACGCGCGCGCGTCGAATTTTTACCGGGTTGTGGTCGGATAATGTTTCATATTGTTGGGTGCAATATCCGAAATGCTAGAAATGTAGTCATCGTGGATAGCTTCGTTTTGATAGTTCGTGGGCTTGAAACGAACTCCCGTAGCAAAAGTTATGGACGTATTAAATTTTTGCCCAGGTACCAAAGGGGGTACCCTTTGGTAGCCTGGTCCAGAAGCATCCGGAAAATCTTGTGGCAAAATCACCAGAAAATTTACGTGGGCACTCTATAATGTTAATGAGTAGGTTTACACCTAAAATAACCTGAAGAAAACCCCTCCCGTGCCCCAAACGACTGCATCCATCCATTCGAACGCACGCGCGTCGAGCAATTTACAGGGTTGTGGCCGGATAATGTTTCATATTGTTGAGTGCAATATCCGAAATGCTAGAAATGTAGTCATCGTGCATAGCTTCGTTTTGATAGTTCGTGGGCCTGAAACGGACTCCCGTAGCAAAAGTTATGGACGTCTTAAATTTTTGCCCAGGCACCAAAGGGGGTACCCTTTGGTAGCTTGGTCCGAAAGCATCCGGAAAATCCTGTGGCGAAATCACCAGAAAATTTACGTGGTCCCTCTATAATGTTAATGAGTAGGTTTGCACCCGAAATAACCAGAAGAAAACCCCTCTCATGCCGCAAACGACTGCATCCATCCATTCGAACGCGCGCACATCGAATTTTTACCGGGTTGTGGCCGGATAATGTTTCATATTGTTGGGTGCAATATCCGAAATGGTAGAAAGGTAGTCATCGTGGATAGCTTCGTTTTGATAGTTCGTGGGCCTGAAACAGACTCCCGTAGCAAAAGTTATGGACGTATTAAATTTTTGCCCAGGCACCAAAGGGTGTACCCTTTGGTAGCCTGGTCCGGAAGCATACGGAAAATCCTGTGGCGAAATCACCAGAAAATTTACGTGGGCACTCTATAATGTTAATGAGTAGGTTTACACCCGAAATAACTTGAAGAAAACCCCTCCCATGCCCAAACGACTGCATCCATCCACTTAAACGCGCGCGCGTTGAGCAATTTACCGGGTTGTGGCTGGATAATGTTGTTGGGAACCGTAGGCACAAACGGTGTGCAGCGGATAACAAAAACGATTCCCAAAAGCCGGATCCAACTTAAACCTAACAGACATAATTAAGAGCGTTTTAGATAGTTTACCTTTAAGCGAATAAACTCCGGAATGCGAGTAGGGGGTACACCGCTACTGACACCACGCGAGAGGGTTGCTAGACCACCGTGACTGACCGGAAAAATTCCGGTCGTTGTGTGAGGGAGAGAAGCCGGCGGCGGCTATGAGAGAGAGAGGAGAGAGAGAGAGAGAGAGAGAGAAAGAGAGAGTAATTTTTTATGTGGGATTAATCAACTGATAAAAACACTTTAAGCCTTTATTTATAGATATAGATACGGCAGTGTTTGTATCTGATTATAATTCCCTTTATAATGATCTCTATTAATCAATTCCTTAATTAATTAATTTACTGATTAATTAAAATAATAAATAATTAACTTATTATTTATTTCTTCTCTTCTTAATTATCTTCTTACACACAAAAGGTTCTCAATTAGGTGTGCAGCGGTGTGACCTACTAGTGTCTTATAACATTGGACATGGTTAACACTGTTACTGTCTCACACATAATCCTAACAGACTCCCACTTGTGCCAGACATGTAACTGTACTGTTACCATTAGCCTAAGGAGGTCCCTAGCCAGACACTTAGGTTAACCAGGTTATAAGATCTCTTATATCCAGAGATACAATTCACGCTTGAATTTGTACACAGGTTCATTCCTTTTGCACACGATATTTCTAAAATGATTTTGAGACATGGAGTGGAGGATTCATTTCTCAAAAACAAGTATTTCTTGACTCTGATTCAGGTTGCCTGCAGTAACGGATATTACTAAATAACAACTGTTATTCAATCCGAGCGTGGCCACGCGTTTTCTGCCAATCTTAATCGTCAAGGGGCCCGGAAATATCTCTCTTTTAGTAAAGAGGTGCAAATCCCTTCTTGACTACTTGCATTTGGATCCACGGCTTCCGCTGTATCTAATCACGTCCCGTATGGCCACCCTGTTACGGTGCAGCGTTAGAATGCACTAAGAGTACAGTAGTCCTCGTGTTCCCAAACCAAACATCTCAGGTCTAAGGACAACCTATCAAGTCTATGCTTTATGACTGGTGCTCCATGAAGCAGACTTGATACTGGTCACTTCCAATACCCAAGCACTCTGATGAGTATCTATAAATACTTGGTCACATCACTTGTGCTTTTATTCTCTACTTCGAATAAATCATCAAGTATTTATAATAGCGTTAAACTCCCTATTGAAATTCCCATTTCAATAAGTGGCTACGGAAATTTAGATTTCATACAAAACTTTGTAAAATCATGGATATGTTAAATATGCGAAAAATAGTTAATTTAAAACAATCATGAATTAAAACCTCCATTTATTTCCATTATATTAGGAACTTTACATGATTGAATTGTTCTAAATTAAACTATAGTAATAATTAATAAACTAAAACTAGCTACTGGCGTCCAGGTACTGCATCCCAATGGAATTTGCATGTGTCTGATGCTTCACCCTTGCTAGTGGCTTTGTCAGCGGATCTGCGACATTTTCTTCTGTTGGAATCTTGCATATTCTCACATCTCCTCTTCCAATGATCTCTCGGATAAGGTGATATTTTCTGAGCACGTGTCTTGACTTGTGATGCTCTCTAGGTTCCTTTGCTTGCGCCACGGCTCCCGAGTTATCACAGAATATATCGATCGGTCTAGAGACACTAGCAACCACTCTTAGATCCGACAAAAAATTCCTTAGCCAGACAGCTTCTTTTGCAGCATCAGATGCTGCAATGTACTCCGCTTCTGTAGTTGACTCTGTAATCGTGTCCTGCTTCGAGCTCTTCCATGAGATCGCGCCTCCGTTTAGGGTGAAAACGTACCCTGACTGTGATCTAAAATCATCTCTGTCGGTCTGGAAACTAGCGTCAGAATAGCCGTTGACACTAATTTCATCCTCATAGCCTCCAAAGACCAAGAACATATCTTTTGTTCTTCTTAGGTACTTGAGAATGTTCTTGACAGCCACCCAATGAGGTTCTCCTGGATTCTGTTGATATCTGCTCGTAACACTTACTGAGTAAGCAACATCGGGCCTAGTACATAACATGGAATACATAATCGATCCAATTGCTGATGCATATGGAACCGATTTCATCTTGTCCTGATCTTGACTAGAAACAGGACACTGTGTTTTACTTAACACTATGCTATGTTGCATCGGGATAAATCCTTTCTTGGATTCATCCATCCTGAATTTCTTCAGCATTTTATCAATGTACGTACTTTGGCTAAGTCCGATAAGCCGCTTAGATCTGTTTCTGTAGATCTTTATGCCAAGTATATAAGCGGCTTCTCCAAGGTCTTTCATCTGGAAACATTTGCTTAACCAACTCTTTACACTCTGTAAAGTTGGTACATCGTATGAGTAGAATGTCATCTACGTACAAGACCAAGAAGGTTACTATGCTCCCACTGAACTTAGTGTAAACACACGGCTCAAACTCACTTTTCGCGAAACCAAACTCTTTGATTCGTTCATCAAAATGTAAGTTCCAGCTTCGAGATGCTTGCTTTAATCCATAAATGGATTTCAGCAGTTTACACACTTTATTAGGATTCTTAGGATCTATAAATCCCTCTGGTTGTTCCATATAGACGTCTTCTGTTAACTTTCCGTTCAGAAAGGCTGTCTTGACGTCCATTTGCCAGATCTCGTAATTAAAATACGCTGAAATGGCCATCAGAATCCTAATTGATTTTAACATGGCCACTGGCGAAAAGGTCTCATCATAGTCGATACCATGAGTTTGTGTGAATCCTTTTGCAACCAGTCTGGCCTTGAAAGTATGTACATTCCCGTCCATGTCGATTTTCTTCTTGAAAACCCATTTACGTCCAACAGCTTTACAGTGCTGGGGTAAATCAGTCAACTCCCATACTTGGTTGTCGTACATGGACTGCATCTCGGCCTTCATGGCTTCCTGCCATTGTTCAGACTCAATGCCTGACACAGCTTCTCCATAGGATGTTGGTTCATTCAAGTCTCCGCTGTCTTGAGAGACTAGAAACCCAAGCTAC
This sequence comes from Centaurea solstitialis, assembly GCA_030169165.1. NCBI lineage: Eukaryota > Viridiplantae > Streptophyta > Magnoliopsida > Asterales > Asteraceae > Centaurea > Centaurea solstitialis. The sequence continues at coordinate 25,850,281 of CM058046.1, forward strand.
CTATCTGGTTCTTGTCTTACCCTACTGGATCTGCGAAGGTCCTGTGTTTGCACTTCCTCAATCGGTTCTGATTGAGGTTCAACATTTTCATGTTGAATTTCTGGCTCAACAATTGGTGTAGTGTTTTCTTCGTCTACTACCTGTAGATCTACATCCTTTCTGGTGTTCCCAGAACTGAGAAACTTTTCTTCCAGAAATTTTCCATTTCGAGCAACAAAAACTTTGTTCTCTTCAGGGTTGTAAAAGTAATATCCCACGGTGGTCCTGGGATATCCAACGAAGAAACACTTGTCGGATTTGGGCTTGAGTTTTTCTGAGGTAGGCCGTTTGACGTAAACCTCACAACCCCAAATCCTTAGAAAAGATATATTGGGTTTCTTACCCTTCCATAGCTCGTATGGTGTCTTTTCTACTGACTTTGTTGGCGCTCTGTTCAGTATATGTGCTGCTGTTTCGAGCGCATGTCCCCAGAATGATATTGGTAGCGTAGAGTGACACATCATCGATCGTACCATGTCAAGTAAAGTACGATTTCTCCTTTCTGACACACCATTCATCTGAGGTGTATACGGAGGTGTGAGTTGGGATACAATCCCACATTCCATCAGATGATTGTCAAACTCATCACTAAGATATTCGCCTCCGCGCCGACCGTAAAAACTTGATCTTTCTGCCAAGTTGATTCTGTACTTCATTTTGAAATTCTCTGAATCTTTCAAAGCTTTCAGATTTATGTCTCATAAGGTAGACATAACCATACCTACTGAAATCGTCAGTAAAGGTAATGAAGTACCGGTATCCTCCTCTTGCCATATGACTAAATGGTCCACACACATCTGTGTGAATTATTTCTAACAAGTCAGTAGCCCTTTCATTTTCTTTGTTGAAGGGTTGCTTTGTCATTTTGCCAGATAAACAAGACTCGCAATTATCAAAAGGTTTATAATCGAAAGTGCCAAGAAAACCTCCTTTTAGGAGTAGTTCAACGCGTTTCTTGTTTATGTGGCCCAAACGACAATGCCAGAGGTAAGTCTGATCCTCAATGTCTTTGGATCGTTTACTTATATGATAGATTTCACTATTATTGTCTTGTAGATTTACTGTATATAGACCATTCACAGGTGTTGCTTTAAAATAGAAAATATTATTTTTAAAGACAGAAATCATTTTATAATCATATTTGTAATAAAAACCTTGGTCTACTAACAAATCAAAAGACAAAACATTCTTAATCATGTTTGGAATATAATAACAATTATCCAGTTCCAAAACTAGACCCGAGGGTAAACTAAGACTATAAGATCCTACAGCTTCAGCTATCAGCGGAGTGCCTTCGCCAACTCGTAGGTTCGAACGGTCCTTCCTCAAAGTCTTTCTTCTAGTGAATCCCTGTAAATGATTACAAATGTGGTTACCACTGCCTGTATAAATTACCCATGATTCATAAGAAGTGATTAAGCAATCTATCATAAAGATACCTGGAGCATTGGGTAAACCGATCTCTATCTGGTCGATATTCATCGAGTGCTCGCAAATATCCTTGCTACCGCATTCTGGGCAACTCAGATCCCCCAGCTCATCAATCCAATCAGTATCCATGAGATCAGCAGGTGCTGGCTTTGGCTCTAGACTGGCCAGAATGTTCTCATGTAGTGCTGCCACATCAGTCTTTGGTTCTTTCATGTAGGCACTAGCTGTGTCACATATCTCCTTCGGGAGCGAGTACCACATGAGATACACTAACTCTTCCTGAGTCATCTTGTACCCCAAACGTGTCAAGCATTTAAAGAGCCTCCTCATTTCCATAAGATGGTCTTTAACTGACTGGTCCTTTTTCAGCTTTAGTGAAAGTATCTCTTTCATGATCAGAAGCTTACCTGTATGTTTATAAAAACCTAACTGGCTTTCTATATCTTTCACGACCTTGTGGCAGGATTTATCTCTTAATCTATCCGCGAACTCGGAAGATATAGAGAAAATCAGAATTGACATGACATCCGATTCATCCGCCATGTACTTAAAGTACTGAGTAAATTCCTCTTCAGGAGAATTACTCTTAGGTCGTGATACAGGTTTTTCTAAAACGTAAAACTTACCCTGTGCACGCAAGATATTATCAAGGTGCATTGTCCAAACTGGAAAATTTTGTCCTGTAAGTTTCCATTTTCTATTGATGAGTCGTAGTGATTCCTCAGGGGTATAAAACGGGATTACAGAAAAAGACATCTACAATAAAGAATAAAATTCCAAGCTTAGTTTATAATTATAAAAAACTTCTAATAAATTATTACCCCCGAAATAAATTTATTAGACTAGAATCCATATCTCACATGTGTCGGGAAGCATGTGATCATGTCAAACCGACTCATGTGATCTATGGTAGGTAAAAACTATACCAATTGTATTTTAACACGATTTCTAGATCGTCGGGACATCAGATATTTAATCCGTGCATATTTAGTCCCTCTAGTGCATTTCGGCCCGGTACCATCGGTGAATAAATAATTACCAAAATAGACTGCACCACCCGGGACCTGGACAAACCCTGGCCGGTACCACCCGGAGATACTTCGCAGAGTTTTATCACCCTCCAGTTTCGGTTTGAACACGGGCGTTCATAGTGTGTTCACTTACAACGCCTTATGTACCTTACACCGGAGGTGCCCCTAAAGTGGGTTGTACTTACTAATCTATGATTTTGATAAGGGTTAAAATTGCCAGTTTTTCAAAAGCTTGGATTCAAACACAAACTGTATTTGTATCCAATTTTTTCTTTCTAAAACATTTAATTTTAAAAAACGTTTATATTTAATTTAAAAGGAAATTACGTAACTAAACAACCACGCAATTCATATAACTATTAAATATAAACAACCACACAATTAAAACATGTCATAGTCAAAAACCCTTAAACTATGTCGTTTTGTGAGCCAACACAAAATGACGGTCTTATCCCTAGGTGACAACATAAAACTTGATCTTCTCGGCGCTCCCACTGGCTCCAAGCTCCCTGGTTGTCTCCTTGGTCCGTCTTCGATTTCTTCGGTTATTTTATTTATTAAAATTATTACAAATAAAGCGGGTTGTAAATGGCACGCAGGCCTCCCGTAACCAACAATAAATAAATAAAATAAAACATACGGAAAAATAACAACACAACCACTGGTCAAAGGGTTTGACTATGACATAAACGGATAATTCAATTTAATTTCTAATTTATCAAAGGGATTAAAATTAATAATAAAATTAAAATTATCCCAAGGGTTTCAAACCTATCTGGTTTGGATAACCCTTTATCCGAACGAAACTTAACCATACTGATCGCGAATCGAAAAACAGCAACTAACAACTGTCAGTTACCGATCGCGGCGTCAGGTGTTTGCTCGCGGCGCGAGGCCCCTACTCGCGGCGCGAGCTGGTTATCAGAAGCTTGGCGACGACAGCAGCCCAAAAGCCACCGTCGCCGCCCTCTTTTCGATCGGAAACCTAAAATCGGCAGTGGCCGACACCCCTTTGCGGCGGTTGTCGACCACCGCCACTACTACTAACACCACCGCTACCATAAGCCGAACGACGACAGCAGCAGCGCAACGCCACCACCGTTATAATAGCCACCTTCCGTTAAACTTACTTTTAATGTTAAGTTTTTGACTACTAGGGTATAGAGTTATAAGAACTAGACTTAGGGGGCTGGATTTGTCAATGTGAGAAACTTCATAGTCTTGTGTATAAAAAGAAGCCATATTTCTTTTCCATAAACAACAGCATCGTCCCTTTCTTCTTCTCTACACCACCATATCCATCTCTTATCCTAAAGCCATCTTTCTCAAAATTCTCTCAAATTATTAAGAGATTCAAAGCAACGTTCATATATTCGGAATCCTCTCGTCAAATCCTTCTCAAAGGTACAAGTTTCGTTCAATTTCGTTACCATGTTTACGTTAAGGGTTTGAGGTTTATCTTTAGTTGTGCATGTCTACTTTTCTGATTTATTCATACAATTTAAGAGTAACTAATCGATTAATTAGGTTAAACTGTGTTAGAAACTGAAAAAGAGTAATGGATTGTTACAATATAGTTAGAGTTGGTGAGAATGATCAAACGCACACCAAGTATTCAATCATATGCGTAAAAGAACGAAACGACGTGATAAAGCCTAGGATAGTAAGTCGTGGACCTTATCTAAATATCTGGATGTTAATGCATGTGCATCTCTTGTAAAAACAGCAAGTTATGCTTTTGAAATCATGAAATCGAGTTGGGGAAAAATGGCCGAAATCGGGATTTCTGACAGCCATGAATCCCGATGTTTGGCAGCCCATAACTCACAAACCGTACGTCGGAAAGGGCTCAAATTTTTCAGTCTTAAAGCCCTTAGTATGTATTACAATTGTCATCAACCTTAAAACTAATTAGGACCAATATAGAGATAAAAAGTAGTAGAAACATAGGTCTTAGATTTATATATGCGATAGACACATTAGTTGATTTATAGTTGGTGATATGTTATCGTTTTGTGTAAAGGTGACCGGGTGTGAACCATATCAACTCTTCGGGTCTGGTCGTGTTATTCATTATCATTTACTCAGGTACGGATTCTATATCTCACTTGATACGAGGATAGCCATTTGCATAAGGCTTTCTAATCCGAAACGATTATTGATTATTCCGAATAATTGATTCTAAATTTGCTTGGTAAATGTCTTGAGCTTATCTCCTTTTCGGATTATGACTTATTTGGAATGTCGATCACTTGATCAATTGAATTATGAGATTTCATATTGTTGAACTATTTTCTTAGACTCAATATCGAGGCACCGGTATTGAGATGCTTCCATGGTGGCTAAAACAATCATGGCGTCCTCATTTTATATAAAGTCCTTAAAAGCGGACTAGAATGAGAAATGGTAGAATAGAGGGCGTATGGATCGATCCTAGGAGCCGTTATCGGAAAAGAAATTGTGGCCGTGGTTAAATCCACGGAGAGGATTGTTGTGCTGTGCCCGCACCTCTTTCCTCACCCAGGCCCAAACGGACTGATCATCCTTTGGGAATAACGTATCGTGATGATGCGGTGTAGTCTTCGGACTTTGATATGCCTTCGAGGCGTTCGATTGACATCAACTTTTCTTTGAGAGGTTCTTATCTTTGAATACTGATTATTGCTTACGTTTTCCCTTTGAACTTGTATTCATATTTATTGTTTACATTGTCGTTATATTATCCGTTCACTGAGCATTAAGCTCAGCCGAGATTTTCTTTGTTCTCGGCAGGTACGTAATTTAACAGGGATATGGGACGAGAGCAACGGAGATAACAAGACTGACGAAAGTTACTAGGACTCGCTTTTGTTAATCTTTTGGTGCCTGTATATATATATATATATATGTACACATGTGTATTGTGAGACCATATTTTGTAACTGTTATCTCCGTTTGTGGTTGTGTATTTGTATTTTGGATGACCTTAGTAGTTGCTCTATTATGATCAATAGTTTAACTTGTCTATGGTTTATTTGTATTTGTGGCATCCTCCGTTATTAGCCACGCAGGACGGGGGTGTTACAATTTGTGGTATCAGAGCTATAGGTTATGACCCTGTAGTACAAATTAAGCTTGATCTGTGAGGAATGGGTAGAACTAAGATAGGACTATCTTAGACTCTTTATGTACTTAGTGTTTGAAATCTTGTATGTTCCGTTTCTTTTTAATCTAATCAAGCGACTGGTTTCCGTGTTATGTTGTATGTTAGTTTCAAATGCCGCCAAGAAGAATACCGGCAATAACTGGCGGACCTGGGGGAAATCAAACCGGGCCTGAAAATGAAACAAACCCGCCACCAAGAGGTCAACCACATCCTGATGTGATGGCAACTATCCACCAGGCTGTTAGCGAGATGCTACCTGGAATTATCGCACAGACGGTGGAAGCATTACGTCAGACGGGTGAAGACCCGAATCCTCCCCCAGGGCTAGAAATCAGGGGTCGAGGAACGACCACCGGTGGTGAACTTGTTGATATTCATCAATGGTTGGAGCGGTTTCACAAGCAAAAGCCTCGTACTTTTACTTCCGCGATTACTCCTGTTGAGGTCGAAGATTGGATATCACACCTTGAAAAGATTTTTCGAGTCTTGGGTTGTTCAGATAGAGTCCGAGTGGAGTTAGCTGCTTACAAATTGGAAGATGATGCAAATCGTTGGTGGCAAGCTTGGAAGCAATCTTATGGAGGGGACATCGTTATGGAAAGCTTAACTTGGAGCGGATTCAAAGACATTTTCTATCAGCAATACTTCTCTAGCAGACAAAGAGGCGTATGTTCAGGAATATGCAACACTCAGGCAGAAAGAAGATGAGTCTGTATCCGAATATGTGGCCAGATTCCTACGATTGGCTAGTTTTGCAGGGAGTATGGCGGGAACAGTGGAAAATCAAGTCAACAAATTCAAGTGGACCCTCAATAGCAAGTTTAGACCCAAGCTTATCAACCAACAATTCTCAAGTGTGGCTCAAGTTGCTGATGCTGCGAGAAACATTGAAAGGGAACGACTTGACGCTATACTTTCTCGAGGCGATGGCGGTAAGAAAAGATCTCGAGATATGTTTCAAGGAAGTTCTGGCGGTAAAGGGAGCATTCGGACGGGTCAATGGAAACCGGCAGATTTCAAGCCTCAAGTTTCGTCTCAAGGCACTTCTAGTAAAGGTTCTTCAAATACAGTTTCTCAGCCACGGTGTAAAGATTGTGGGTTTAAACATCGTCCAGGTCCGTGTCTCCGAATGATCGGAGCATGCTATAACTGCGGTCAACGTGGTCATCTAGCCCGTGATTGTAAGCAAGGGCCGAAAGATAATGCCAAAGACAAGGAGAAGCAATCTACTTCTGGCGGTCGAGTGTTTGCACTATCTGCTGACAAATCTACTGCGGGTATGGTCTCTGGCACCCTCTCTATTGATGGTAGAGATTTATATGCTTTATTTGATACTGGTGCCACACACTCGATTTGTAACGACTCAAATCATTTTTGACAAATTCTAACGGAAAATTAACGTAAAACAACCAAGTAACCATGGCAGCGGAAAAATGTCCAAAAAGGTAACTTTTATAATAGTTAAAGGTTTTAAACAACATTCAAAAGATGTTTAGCTCATAATCCTCAAAACGAGATTCAACCAATAAAGTGTAACTATCTTATGAAACCATTGCTAAAAATATTAAAACAACTGTTTCTCAAACCACCAAACAGAACTGAGCCTCTTGGGAGATCGGAACTTCAAGCCAAGCCCTTCCCTTTAACCTTCCCGGAGGAACCTGCAACTAAAAAGGGGAATCCACAGACGGGTAAGCTTGAAAGCTTAGTGAGCACAAACCACAAACACATGAACAGTATATCACAAACCACCACGCAAATGAGAACTAGACATGCCATCACCAATGTCCTTACGGTACACGCCGGTAAGAACCACCACATACTGATATCAGTTTCACACATTGACAATACCCACGGTGGCCACCACCACTACAATGGATACGTCATCACACAACATGCTAGTCTCATAACCACATACGCAACACATGCAATTTGTACATAAAGCCACGTATAAGGGTTAATGTACTCACCTTGAATAACTTCACCACAATAAAAGTGTCAACACACCACACGATCACAATTTAGCACCTATAACAAGGCAACACATAAAACACATAAACAAACACTCAAAGTGACACTTAAAACTCCCAAACCGAAATGTGCGTCTTAGCCATAGCTAGACCACCCCAATTGTCCTCAAATTCTACCAAACATTATCTTAGAACATCCCTAAGATAAGCCCCAAGCCAAATCCCGAAAATGACCGCACACGAAAAATTTGAAAATCCAAACAGTGAGTTACGCGACCTACTCCCGCGACCTCAGGTCGCGGGGTCAGGTCGCGCAACTTTCCTGACCTGACGAAATTCGCGACTTGGCTACGGGAAACACCCCAAAACTCGTCCCGACGACCATCTCACTCAACAATGGTGTTATTGAACACCCCCATACTATATAACACAAAATAGTACTCTAGAAACACCATATAATCATCATACAACTCAAATTGATCATCAAATGGTCGAATTCCCAAACCGAACGAAACCCTAACCCCAACCATCCAATACACCAACAACTTAAACGAAAATGCAAATAAACACATACCTTGGGTTAGGAATGCGATAACACTCGAACCACGATGATCAATTTCACCAAGTACATCGAATCTCCCCTTCAATTTGCACCAAACCCTCAAGAACACACACACACACCCTCTTGTTTTTCCCTGGAAATCGACCAACACAAAAGAATGGGATTGGTCTTCTATAAGGTTATATACAAGTGTCATTTGCCACCCTCTAATTTCAGAATTGACACCCGAGTCCTTACACTTGAAAGTTACACAAAACCCCTTGCATTGTTAAAATCTCAACACCACAAACTAACCCCACTAACTCAACAAACAACAAAGTCAGTTAAAACACTAACTTTGGGAAATGGGGCGTTACAACCTCCCCCACTTAACAAGATTTCGTCCCCGAAATCGCTCATACTAAGAAAAGCTCCGGATAGGGTCCGGTTTCCACATCCACTCTGACCTCTTTTTTTTCAGAACCGAAATACTCCTTTCCACGGTGATACTTTCACCAGCACAACATCACCCACGTTGAACTCTAAATCCGACCTTCGCTAGCCAGCCTAGCTTTCCGAACGACTCTGAGTGATCCATAACCACTTTTGGATCACCTCAAAGCTGTCATCGCCCTTTGAACTACTTCAGCATTACCCAACTCACGCTGTCCCACTTTTCCCAAACAAGGAGTTCTACATCTCCTTCCGTACGACATCTCATAAGGTGCCATACCGATATAGGCATGGAAACTATTGTTACACGAAAACTCAGCCAACGGTAGATAGGTATCCCGACTACCGCCAAAATCCAACACGCACTCCCTCAACATGACCTCGAGAGTTTGAATCGTTCTCTCGCTTTGACCATCTAACCAAGGATGGAACACGGTACTGAACTGCAGTCTAGTACTCATGTCCTCGTAAACTTTCCCCCAGAAACCGCAATGTAGACCGCACGATTCGATCAGAAATCACCGTTACTGGCACCACCGTGCCTTGCCACTCCTCTTACTACAACGGCCATAACCTGTTTCACTCTCGACCACCAATAATCGGTATCCAAGTCTCGATACATTTTGGTAATTCCCGATGTATAGAGAACTTGGGCTTATGAACTTTGCCCTGAAGTATTTGTATTGCCTCACACAACACTAGCACCCTAACACAACCTGAACGAGTCAAAAGTCATCGAATATCACACCCCCAACTGGGCCAGTTGACCCTTGACCCTCTCTTTCTTTCAAGTCACTTGTTTTACGGTATTAACCTTAGAGCTCCTAATCAGCTCCAACACCAAAATCATCACCGTCAATCTCATTAACAGTACTCGCATCACTACACTATGAGCCTTTCGACTCAACTTATCTGCCACCACATTAGCTATCCATAACAAATAAGGGTTCCACAAATATAACCCTCTACAACCTCCAACACTGTTCTCTGTCGCATGCTCAAATTGTATTAACTTACGAAATAATAAAGATAGCATTGTTATGTCTTAACCACGATAACTACCCCCTGTGATCTCTAAATCATGATTCGAGTAACCTTCTTCATACACCTTAATGAGAGGGAACATTAATTGTTCACCTTTTCAACAACAGCTCTCCCCCACTTAGAGTTCAAACCATTATTCTCTATGCATCGCATTCTAAATGAACACGACCACAGCTGAGCTAATCCATGCTAACCATCTCGTTGACTTATTTCATCACCACTAACCGCACTTGCTCTCTTCATGATTTCCCCAAAGCACACAATAATTACACCCAATAGCTCATTCCTACTACATCACAATGGGTATTGCCTTATCTAGGCCAATTACCCCACACATGGTAGAATGATATTACCTCCTGATCTTGCCCTTCTTGAATTTAGATGGACTATAATTCATAACCACTTCATTTGGTGCCAACAACCAAACCCAACAATCTTCACTTGACCCTCGAAGCCTACGGGTGTAACCACCAGTGTAGGAAACACGGGAATCAAGTGAAAATCAACCTGGATAATAGGCTCAGCCCCCATAACTCCCATACTCACTCCCTTCAACTACCTCTCACTATCGTGTATAAAACTGATCAAATAGCCATAAAAAAATTCCTTCCAATTTCCATCTTCCAATGAGTATCTATACCACCAGTCATTAACTTCACTGATAGCCATGTGGACGCATTAAAGACATCTTTCAAAGGCAAGGCTTCACAATGAAACCGTCTTATTCTTCAAACAAGACATTTACTAACAACCATACTCGCTAGACACCACTTAAGAGCATAAATTACTCTGTTACCACATTACTAAAGTCAACGATCTAAGACTTCAAAAATCAACCACTACTCACTAACCCCACAACGGGGTCTAAAATCAACCATGACGGTTATACCTACATTTAATTATCTGAACTCGCCTCTATGCTTCATTCAGTCCTCACCATGACCTGGTGAGTTCATAGCCTTCATGTACAATGACACAATAAATTAAATTATTTTTGTATATTTGAAATTTTGAAAATTTCGGTATGCACCATAGCATGAAAACAACTTAGATAAGCATGACCTAGTACCACCAAAAATGATTTGCAAACATATGATGATTTCAGGAATCACCCATACACATCACATGGCATTTCACCACTTTGCACGGCCAACTGATGCCAAAGCAAAAGAAGTGACCGGAAAAGAACTTTCATCGTTTGCAAAATACTAGACAAGATCCCTTTCACCAAATGAGTAAATTTGCGCTTCCACACATTGGTAGGATAGCAACATGTTTGTTTTTAGTTTCACTTATAAAGTTTTGTAACTAAGTGTCGCCATATTTTTTTTTTCAATTTAAAACAAAATCGTTTATCGTAAAAGAGATGAAACAACTTTAACAATCACTAAAAAAAATCTCTTCAAGAGACAACATAGGTTTGATTTAGTAACTTCAATGAGAAAGGACGACACATTTTGTTTTAGACAAAATTAAATTACATAGATTCTATTTTCAACATGAAGGCTATCCACTCAGTCATGGTCAACCACCTACATTCTCTTATCTCAGATTCTAGTATCCCCACATAATTGAACAAACGAGCGACTTTTCCCACAAACAAGTCGGTGATTTTATTCACCGGCTTCGCAGTATATACCCACGATAAGAACTCGTTCATGAGTCACCCCACCTCAACCTGCCACAGTAACTGCTCCTTGAACAGCTCCTCGAATCACTCTAAAGTCATCGCATTGACTTGCTTCTCCATCCGCGATTGGACTCTCAGGTTCCACCAAACGTTGCCGCCGTCCTTAGCAGGTTCGACGCGTAAATAATCTTCTCTTCCTCTAAACAGAAGCTGGTGCAGAATGCACCCTCCACCACAACTATCCAGCGAGTGCTGGTCACGGGTCCTTCTACCCCTCAAATTGCAGCTACTAACGAACCGAGAAGTCTCTGCAACTCACCACCTTTGACTGTTCGCCTTGTTTTTCTCCCGAACAACTAGGCCTACCGGCCACGACTATGTCCACTCGACTGTGGATATTCCGTTACCAACTCTTGCCTCATTTAAGTGATAACACTCAAAAGCACACCAAGCAAAACCTTGCCGAGCCAGAACACTGTCTATACAGGCCGATACTATCAAGTAGCGAGCCTACACAACCCTCCAGACCTTATCGGTATCTCAAGATTCCTCATGGTTCCGTCGAAATCAAATCTGTACCGGTGTTTCTAAACAACTCACACGTGAGAATCATGTTTTGAATCCCCTCAACAACAACCAAACAAGGACATACCAAAGAGTTATCTACAAGATTCTCAGCCATCGATACAAACTTGATCTTAACTTCACCATTATTATCCTGATTTACAGATTTACCAACAAACTCCACTGAATGGAAGCATTCAATCTAAAAAAAAAAAACAGACATAACACTTCCCACATCACAAGGACACACTTTAAGTCCACAACCCATACTACCCCAAATAATGTCACACTTTTAGGATGACCACTACATTCCCGTCCTGACTATAATGTCCGGGTCAACGACCCTCACTACACCTTACCCTTCCTAATCATGCCACTTAGTGGTCTTTTCATCCTTTTCGAGGACACAAACACATCCTACCACTGATTTATAGCATGCCCTTACACCAGCCATCATGCAACCACCCAAGCTAAGGTTTATACAACCTATCTTAGCATGTTAATAACCCTTTCCAACCTAGTCGGTTCATAGATACCCTTATGACTTCGCCAAGTCCGAACATGCACAATATAATTGTAATGATATGGGCCCTTATATCATCATAATTATACCCTACATGTCTAGGCTCTACGTCATCACCAAGAGTCCTAATCCCCAATTTCGGTTAACCCCACATAATCATTCGCATTTACAAGGCAACATCCTATCTAGCGCAATAAGAGTTACCTCTACACATTTCTAGCCACAATAGTGCTCGTGCACACATAACAACATCGAGCATCTATTATAGCATCACATCACACATTACATGAACACATTAATCATACTATTACATCACATTGAATAGTTAACATGATAACCATAGTATCTAGCATAATTTCATATCATAATCATGCTAGCACAATCCACATATAGCATGTCAACCACAATCACAATTCAACAACATCGCAATATATTCAACATAACTTTCACATCTCACTAAAGTTAGGCACACTCAATATATCATGCTAATACGTCACCACGATAACATGATAATCATAATTAATTCACAACATAAATCATGTGATATAAGAACAATGTGCTCACCCCGTCTTGATGCTCCGATCCTTGGCTCAGTTCACACTCCCTTTTCACTAAAATCAAAGTTTTTAAAGGTTACTTGCTTTAAAAACACAAGCTCTTAGGTTTAAGTCCAAGCACCCACCTCTCGTGAATGCTCGAATCCCTTAAACCAAGGCTCTGATACCAATTGTAACGACTCAAATCATTTTTGACAAATTCTAACGGAAAATTAACGTAAAACAACCAAGTAACCATGGCAGCGGAAAAATGTCCAAAAAGGTAACTTTTATAATAGTTAAAGGTTTTAAACAACATTCAAAAGATGTTTAGCTCATAATCCTCAAAACGAGATTCAACCAATAAAGTGTAACTATCTTATGAAACCATTGCTAAAAATATTAAAACAACTGTTTCTCAAACCACCAAACAGAACTGAGCCTCTTGGAGATCGGAACTTCAAGCCAAGCCCTTCCCTTTAACCTTCCCGGAGGAACCTGCAACTAAAAAGGGGAATCCACAGACGGGTAAGCTTGAAAGCTTAGTGAGCACAAACCACAAACACATGAACAGTATATCACAAACCACCACGCAAATGAGAACTAGACATGCCATCACCAATGTCCTTACGGTACACGCCGGTAAGAACCACCACATACTGATATCAGTTTCACACATTGACAATACCCACGGTGGCCACCACCACTACAATGGATACGTCATCACACAACATGCTAGTCTCATAACCACATACGCAACACATGCAATTTGTACATAAAGCCACGTATAAGGGTTAATGTACTCACCTTGAATAACTTCACCACAATAAAAGTGTCAACACACCACACGATCACAATTTAGCACCTATAACAAGGCAACACATAAAACACATAAACAAACACTCAAAGTGACACTTAAAACTCCCAAACCGAAATGTGCGTCTTAGCCATAGCTAGACCACCCCAATTGTCCTCAAATTCTACCAAACATTATCTTAGAACATCCCTAAGATAAGCCCCAAGCCAAATCCCGAAAATGACCGCACACGAAAAATTTGAAAATCCAAACAGTGAGTTACGCGACCTACTCCCGCGACCTCAGGTCGCGGGGTCAGGTCGCGCAACTTTCCTGACCTGACGAAATTCGCGACTTGGCTACGGGAAACACCCCAAAACTCGTCCCGACGACCATCTCACTCAACAATGGTGTTATTGAACACCCCCATACTATTATAACACAAAATAGTACTCTAGAAACACCATATAATCATCATACAACTCAAATTGATCATCGAATGGTCGAATTCCCAAACCGAACGAAACCCTAACCCCAACCATCCAATACACCAACAACTTAAACGAAAATGCAAATAAACACATACCTTGGGTTAGGAATGCGATAACACTCGAACCACGATGATCAATTTCACCAAGTACATCGAATCTCCCCTTCAATTTGCACCAAACCCTCAAGAACACACACACACCCTCTTGTTTTTCCCTGGAAATCGACCAACACAAAAGAATGGGATTGGTCTTCTATAAGGTTATATACAAGTGTCATTTGCCACCCTCTAATTTCAGAATTGACACCCGAGTCCTTACACTTGAAAGTTACACAAAACCCCTTGCATTGTTAAAATCTCAACACCACAAACTAACCCCACTAACTCAACAAACAACAAAGTCAGTTAAAACACTAACTTTGGGAAATGCGGCGTTACACGATTATTTCTGAAATCTTTGAACAACATCTCAAACCGTATGCGTAACCTACCGAGTTTCCGTTAGTCATTAGTACTCTTATGGGTTATTCCGTATGTATACTTAGTGAATTTCAAAATTGTCCATTATTTGTTGGCGATCGAATTCGGGAGGTCACTTTACTTCCGATGAGAATGGATCACTTCGATATCATCCTTGGCATAGATTGGCTATATAAACATCGAGTGACCATCGATTGCGAATCCAAGAAGGTCATTTTTGGTGATATCTATGCACCCGAATATGTGTTCCAAGGTGTCTCGCCTAAAAAAGGGACTCGTGTTATTTCGACTATAAAAGATGAGGCAATTACCAGACAAGAACGTGAAAGGTTCTTGGCAGCGCTTCAAGAACCAAAGGAGGTATGCCTTAAACTTGAAGATATTCCCGTCGTTAATGAATTTCTGGAAGTTTTTCCTGATGAACTTCCAGGAGTTCCTCCCGAAAGAGAAGTCGAATTCACGATTGATCTTGTCCCGGGAGCCGCTCCGATCTCTAAAGCTCCGTACCGTATGGCTCCAGCAGAGATGAAAGAACTTAAGGAGCAACTTGAGGATCTCTTAAGTCGGGGTTTTATTCGACCCAGTGTATCTCCATGGGGGGCACCGGTCTTATTCGTTAAGAAGAAAGACGGATCGATGCGGTTATGTATTGATTACCGTGAGTTGAACCGGGTCACGATACGTAACAAATACCCCTTACCTCGTATTGACGATCTCTTCGATCAGCTTCAAGGAGCAAAGTATTTTTCTAAGATCGACCTAAGATCGGGTTATCATCAGCTTCGGATAAGAGATCGGGATATCCCTAAGACTGCTTTTCGTACTCGATATGGTCACTATGAATTCATTGTTATGCCTTTCGGGTTGAGCAACGCTCCAGCCGTCTTCATGGATCTTATGAACCGAACTTTCAAAGACCATTTGGATGAATTCATTATCGTTTTCATTGACGATATTCTCGTTTATTCAAAATCAAAAGAAGATCATGAAGCTCACTTGCGTATTACCTTAGAAACTCTCCAAAGTAAGAAGTTGTATGCAAAGTTTTCCAAATGCGAATTCTGGCTAGAGCAGGTGGCATTTTTAGGCCACATTATCTCTGGCGAAGGCATTAAAGTTGATCCTGCCAAAGTTGAGTCTATCTCTAACTGGCCGAAACCAAAAAACGTTTCAGAAGTCCGAAGTTTCTTGGGTTTAGCAGGTTATTATCGGCGGTTCGTCGAAAACTTTTCCAAGATCGCTCTTCCTTTGACTAGACTTCTTCGAAAAGGAGTTAAATTCGTTTGGGGTGAAGATCAAGAAAAGAGTTTCGAAGAACTAAGGAAGAGATTGATTACAACGCCGATTCTTGCATTGCCATCTGGTTCGGAAGGTTTTCAGATCTATAGTGATGCTTCTAAAAGTGGCCTTGGTTGTGTTCTAATGCAACACGGTAGAGTGATCGCGTATGCTTCACGTCAACTTAAGTCATATGAGGTAAATTATCCTACTCATGATCTTGAGTTGGCGGCGGTCATTTTTGCACTCAAAATATGGCGTCACTATTTGTACGGAGAGACTTGTGATATCTTTACTGATCACAAAAGCTTAAAGTACATCTTCACGCAGAAAGATTTGAATATGCGACAACGACGATGGCTCGAACTTCTTAAAGACTATGATGTTCGAATTCAATATCATCCCGGCAAAGCAAATGTGGTCGCCGATGCTCTTAGCCGCAAAAGCAGTGGTAGCATTTCCTCCTTAATTGCTCAGCCCCATATTGCTTTCGACCTGGAACGTATGGGTATCAATTTATGCTATCATGGTGGAAATGAATTGTTGGCTAGTCTTACGGTTGAGCCAACTCTTGTATCTCGAATCAAGGAAGCTCAACAACAAGATGGTGAACTTTGGGCTATCCTACAAAAAGCTAAAGGCGATCCGCAGACTGAGTTCCGAGTCGACGATAAAGGTACAATCTGGTTCCGTAATCGACTTTGTGTACCCAACAATCCTGAACTCAAAGAAGCCGTTTTGAGTGAAGCTCATAATTCATCTTTCTCAATTCATCCCGGATCCACTAAAATGTATTGAGATTTGAAACAATACTTTTGGTGGAATGGTATGAAACGAGATGTAGCCGAGTACGTGGCGAAGTGCCTTACCTGCCAAAAAGTGAAGATTGAACATCAGCGGGCTAGCGGTTTGTTACAGCCATTAGAGATTCCTGTTTGGAAGTGGGAGCATATCTCTATGGATTTTGTAACAGGATTGCCGAAAACGCAGAGACGACATGATGTTATATGGGTTATAGTCGACCATCTAACCAAGTCGGCTCATTTCCTACCTATACAAGAGACGTACCCAGTTAGTAAACTGTCTGATCTATTCCAGCGGGAAATTGTGAGATTACATGGCACCCCAGTTTCTATCACATCTGATAGAGATCCACGATTCACTTCTCGATTCTGGAAAAGTCTTCACCAAGCATGGGGTACTCGACTAACCATGAGTTCAGCATTTCATCCACAAACTGATGGTCAGACAGAGCGAACTATTTAGACCTTAGAAGACATGTTGCGAGCATGTGCTCTTGAGTGGTCTGGTAGTTGGGACGAATATTTGTATCTCGTAGAGTTTGCGTATAATAATAGCTGGCAAGCTAGTATTAGTATGGCCCCATACGAAGCTTTATACGGTTGAAAATGCAGAACACCAACCTGTTGGAATGAGGTTGGGGAACGAGCTATCGAAGGACCTGAGCTTGTCCGAATTACTACCGAACAAGTCGAGATTGCGAGGCAGAAAATGAAAGAGGCCCAGTCTCGTCAGAAAAGCTATGCAGACAAGCATCGG
Source organism: Centaurea solstitialis (assembly GCA_030169165.1). Taxonomy (NCBI): domain Eukaryota; kingdom Viridiplantae; phylum Streptophyta; class Magnoliopsida; order Asterales; family Asteraceae; genus Centaurea; species Centaurea solstitialis. Next base: position 25,867,792 of record CM058046.1, read on the forward strand.
AAACATTTAGAGTTTCAACGTGGTGATCATGTATTTCTAAAAGTTTCACCTTTGCGTGGTGTTCACAGATTCGGAATCAAAGGTAAACTTAGTCCGAGATATATTGGACCCTTTGAAATACTTGAACGAGTTGGCGAGGTGGCATATCGTCTAGGGTTACCTCCTCAACTCTCGCATATCCACAACGTTTTTCATGTCTCATCGCTTCGTGGGTATCAATATCACCCCCTTCATGTAATTGAGTATCCGTTGGACAAGATCGAAAATGATCTCTCTTATGTTGAAGAACCAGAGGCTATAATAGGTCGAGAAGAGCGACAAATGCGACGAAGGGTAATACCATTCGTGAAAATGTTATGGCGAAATCATTCCGAGCGGGAAGCCACTTGGGAAACGGAGGAATCTATGCAAAAGGAGTATCCGTATCTCTTTGATTAGCGTAAGTCTCCTATCTACGTTTCAATTTCGAGGACGAAATTCCTTTTAAGGGGGGAGAATTATAATAGCCACCTTCCGTTAAACTTACTTTTAGTGTTAAGTTTTTGACTACTAGGGTATAGAGTTATAAGAACTAGACTTAGGGGGCTGGATTTGTCAATGTGAGAAACTTCATAGTCTTGTGTATAAAAAGAAGCCATATTTCTTTTCCATAAACAACAGCATCGTCCCTTTCTTCTTCTCTACACCACCATATCCATCTCTTATCCTAAAGCCATCTTTCTCAAAATTCTCTCAAATTATTAAGAGATTCAAAGCAACGTTCATATATTCGGAATCCTCTCGTCAAATCCTTCTCAAAGGTACAAGTTTCGTTCAATTTCGTTACCATGTTTACGTTAAGGGTTTGAGGTTTATCTTTAGTTGTGCATGTCTACTTTTCTGATTTATTCATACAATTTAAGAGTAACTAATCGATTAATTAGGTTAAACTGTGTTAGAAACTGAAAAAGAGTAATGGATTGTTAAAATATAGTTAGAGTTGGTGAGAATGATCAAACGCACACCAAGTATTCGATCATATGCGTAAAAGAACGAAATGACGTGATAAAGCCTAGGATAGTAAGTCGTGAACCTTATCTAAATATCTGGATGTTAATGCATGTGCATCTCTTGTAAAAACAGCAAGTTATGCTTTTGAAATCATGAAATCGAGTTGGGGAAAAATGGCCGAAATCGGGATTTCTGACAGCCATGAATCCCGATGTTTGGCAGCCCATAACTCACAAACCGTACGTCGGAAAGGGCTCAAATTTTTCAGTCTTAAAGCCCTTAGTATGTATTACAATTGTCATGAAGAGTCCGACGTCTAATTGTGGCGTTAAAAGACCCAAAACAGTACGTTTTTAGGGCTGCTGGTAGCATGTCGCGAGCAGCACGGCTGTTTCGTAAAGTCTGTATCTAATAGATGGATGATCCAAATGAGGTGATTTCAAAGCCTATAGACTCCTAAGACCTTGTACTACAACTTCTATTTGTATTGTAGAGGCTAATATGGTCCCTAAATAGGATAAAAATGCTAGAAAAGAAGCGAGATAGAGGCTGTTTGGTATGGGTAGTTGAGTTAGCAATTCCCGATTATACTTAGTCATCTTGTACCTTAAGAGAATTTGTGCCAATCAACCTTAAAACTAATTAGGACCAATATAGAGATAAAAAGTAGTAGAAACATAGGTCTTAGATTTATATATGCGATAGACACATTAGTTGATTTATAGTTGGTGATATGTTATCGTTTTGTGTAAAGGTGACCGGGTGTGAACCATATCAACTCTTCGGGTCTGGTCGTGTTATTCATTATCATTTACTCAGGTACGGATTCTATATCTCAGTTGATACGGGGATAGCCATTTGCATAAGGCTTTCTAATCCGAAACGATTATTGATTATTCCGAATAATTGATTCTAAATTTGCTTGGTAAATGTCTTGAGCTTATCTCCTTTTCGGATTATGACTTATTTGGAATGTCGATCACTTGATCAATTGAGTTATGAGATTTCATATTGTTGAACTATTTTCTTAGACTCAATATCGAGGCACCGGTATTGAGATGCTTCCATGGTGGCTAAAACAATCATGGCGTCCTCATTTTATATAAAGTCCTTAAAAGCGGACTAGAATGAGAACTGGTAGAATAGAGGGCGTATGGATCGATCCTAGGAGCCGTTATCGGAAAAGAAATTGTGGCCGTGGTTAAATCCACGGAGAGGATTGTTGTGCTGTGCCCGCACCTCTTTCCTCACCCAGGCCCAAACGGACTGATCATCCTTTGGGAATAACGTATCGTGATGATGCGGTGTAGTCTTCGGACTTTGATATGCCTTCGAGGCGTTCGATTGACATCAACTTTTCTTTGAGAGGTTCTTATCTTTGAATACTGATTATTGCTTACGTTTTCCCTTTGAACTTGTATTCATATTTATTGTTTACATTGTCGTTATATTATCCGTTCACTGAGCATTAAGCTCAGCCGAGATTTTCTTTGTTCTCGGCAGGTACGTAATTTAACAGGGATATGGGACGAGAGCAACGGAGATAACAAGACTGACGAAAGTTACTAGGACTCGCTTTTGTTAATCTTTTGGTGCCTGTATATATATATTATATATATATATATATATATATGTACACATGTGTATTGTGAGACCATATTTTGTAACTGTTATCTCCGTTTGTGGTTGTGTATTTGTATTTTGGATGACCTTAGTAGTTGCTCTGTTATGATCAATAGTTTAACTTGTCTATGGTTTATTTGTATTTGTGGCATCCTCCGTTATTAGCCACGCAGGACGGGGGTGTTACAACCGTCGCCGTCGCCAGCGTTCAACAACAATCACGCCATCGCCGCCACCACCACAAACGGTGGTGTGGCGGTCGATTGGGAGTTCGACGGCAGCAGTAGCGTAACGCCACCACCACCGCCGCCTCCCGGCGGTCAACAAAACACTATCGCCGCCACCACCACAAACGGTGGTGTGGCGGTCGATTAGGAGCACGACGGCAGCAGCAGCAGTCGCCACCACCACCGTCGCCTCCCGCACAAACGACAAAAAACCACCACCACCGTCGACGACAGTGGTGATAACCACCGCCGCCGATCGGCGGTTTGAACGAAAACAGTCGACGACGGTAGCGGCCATTGCCACCACCGCCGCCGTATAAAACAACAAACGATCGGCACCACCACAATCGGTGGTGTGGCTTTCGATTGTCTCCGGCTACGGCCGGCGATGTTTCTTAATTGACACCGCCACCACCACCATTGCCGATCTCGGCTTTGGTGGTTTGGCTTGCCGTTTGTCTGGCTACGGCCACCAACGCCGTCACCACCACATACGGTGGTGTGGCGGTTTGTTTTGATCGACACCACCACCACCACAAATCGGTGGTGCGGTGGTTGCAATCGACCACAGCCGCGACCACCATCTGTGGTGCGGCGCTTGTGGTTGCGTCGTGTGGACAGCCGCCGGCCACCACCAGTTGTGGTGTCGTCGGCGGTGGTTTACGGTGGTCTGGTGGTTCGGTCAGCTAACTGCCGCCGTTCCACCACCGATTAGGTTTATACGAAAAATCCAATTTTTACAATTATTTAAACACACAAAATCGAATTTTTAACAAACCTAATTTAACAGATAAACCTGATCTGTAGGTTTTAAGAAGTGGCTCTGATACCACTGTTGGGAACCGTAGGCACAAACGGTGCGCATCGGATAACAAAAACGATTCCCAAAAGCCGGATCCAACTTAAACCTAACAGACACGATTAAGAGCGTTTTAGATAGTTTACCTTTAAGCGAATAAACTCCGGAATGCGAGTAGGGGGTACACCGCTACTGACACCACGCGAGAGGGTTGCTAGACCACCGTGACTGACCGGAAAAATTCCGGTCGTTGTGTGAGGGAGAGAAGACGGCGGCGGCTATGAGAGAGAGAGAGAGAGAGTAATTTTTTATGTGGGATTAATCAACTGATAAAAACACTTTAAGCCTTTATTTATAGATATAGATAAGGCAGTGTTTGTATCTGATTATAATTCCCTTTATAATTATCTCTATTAATCAATTCCTTAATTATTTAATTACTTAATTAATTAATTTACCGATTAATTAAAATAATAAAAAATTAACTTATTATTTATTTCTTTCTCTTCTTAATTATCTTCTTACACACAAAAGGTTCTCAATTAGGTGTGCAGCGGTGTGACCTACTAGTGTCTTATAACATTGGACATGGTTAACACTGTTACTGTCTCGCACATAATCATAACAAATGTTTCATATTGTTGGGTGCAATATCCGAAATGCTAGATATGTAGTCATCGTGGATAGCTTCGTTTTGATAGTTCGTGGACCTGAAACGGACTCCCGTAGCAAAAGTTATGGACGTCTTAAATTTTTGCCAGGCACCAAAGGGGGTACCCTTTGGTAGCCTGGTCCGGAAGCATCCGAAAAATCCTGTGGCGAAATCAGCAAAAAACTTACGTGGGCCCTCTATAATGTTAATGAGTAGGTTTGCACCCGAAATAACCAGAAGAAAACCCCTCCCATGCCGCAAACGACTGCATCCATCCATTCGAACGCGCGCGCATTGATTGTTTACCGGGTTGTGGCCAGATAATGTTTCATATTGTTGGGTGCAATATCCGAAATGCTAGAAATGTAGTCATCGTGGATAGCTTCGTTTTGATAGTTCGTGGGCCTGAAACGGACTCTCGTAGCAAAATTTATGGACGTATTAAATTTTTGCCCAGACACCAAAGAGGGTACCCTTTGGTAGCCTGGTCCGGAATCATACGGAAAATCCTGTGGGGAAATCACTAGAATTTACGTGGGCACTCTATAATGTTAATGAGTAGGTTTACACCCGAAATAAACTGAGGAAAACCCCTCCCATGCCCCAAACGACTGAATCCATCAATTTGAACTGTAACGCCCCGTTTCCCGTGTTAAGTTTTAACGATGTCAGATTAGTTAATTAACCCAGTTAACGTATTTGTAGGAGCCTAGGGGCTAAAGTGTATTAAGTGAAAGTGCAAGGGTTGAGTGGTGGCTTGTGTATAAGAAGAAAAGCCCTCAACTTTCCTTCAGTTTTGTTTAGACGGTTTCTAGAGAAGAGAAGGGAGAGAGATAGCGAATCCTTGGAGAAATTGGAAGCAATTGAAGTAAGTTCAGAGGTTGCTATGGTGCAATTGAAGTGGTGGCTACGAGAATTGCATAAGGTATGATCCCAATTCATGTTTGTGTAAGATTGAGTTTATGGTTGGGACTAGGGTTTGTGGAGAGATGATCAATTGATCATCAAATACTTGTTTATACTTCAAATTGATGTTATAATTATTGGTTATTGGTATGAGAATGAAGTATAGACTTTGTATTTGGTTGGATTGAATTGATTTTTGGAGGTTAGGGTTCCAATTAAATTGGTTTGGGAATTTATGATTAATTGATCATCAATTGGAGGTTTTGTAATGGTTATATGTTATAGAATGTAATTGAATGTTTGGAGATGGTTGTATACACTTATTTGCTCAAAGAATGGTTGAAATTATGGGTTGGAGTGAAAACCCACGAGTTTGGGATTGAAAACTCATGGAGAAAGGAAATCTGCCTCCTTTCGCGGCCGGGAAGAATTCTTCCCCGGCCGGGGAGTTGGGTAGAAAGTTTATATATATATATATTTTTTGCGACTTTTTCTTGCGGCGACCATTTGGGGTTCTCTCAAGGGGTTTTCCGCAAGGGATTGTTTAAGTTAATAATGTAGAAAAGTTGATAGAGTTGGAGTAGCTTTTCCTTGAGTTTGGAGCCTAAGGCTCGGGTACGTTTATTAAGATTAATTTAAATAATAGTTGATACGCGTTATGTGTACGTATATGTTATAGGTGGTACGTGGCGAACCTTTCACTTGTGAACGTGCTTGTTTGAGTAACACATTGTCAGGTGAGTACTCTATCTATATTGATGATGATCATGCCTATGTGATTGATATGCATATGTGATTATGTGACATGATTATGTGATGGATATGATAGTACCTATGGTGGTAGTGATACCATACCCCTAGGGAAGCGGTTATGATAATACCTATGGTGGTAGTGATACTCCTAGGGAAGCGGTTATGATAATACCTATGGTGGTAGAAATGCCCCTAGGGAAGATGTGTTCCTTCGGGGACAATGGATCAAGTTATGGATTAAGCGGCCTGGTACCAGTGTCAAGGGAGCAAGTTTTATGCATGTGATGACTATGTGTTTTGATTATGTATGTATGGTTACGTTGGTATAGATGTGTGCTCACTAAGCGAAAGCTTACCCGTTGTTGTTTACCATTTTTAGTGACAGGTACTTCCCGTAAGGGAAAGGATAAGAAATGAGGTTCCAGAATTCACCAGTTCAGTCTCAATGGACAAGATTAGAAAGGATGGTGTTAAAGGTTTTAAAAGAACTACTTGATTACTGTTTATAAACGTTGTTAAATTGTGTAAACAGCTTTGTTGGTGTTTTTCCTAAACATGAATGGATTTCAGTTACACTTTTACGATGTTTTAAATGGTTTCAAATATTTATGGTTGGGATGAGTTTCCGCTACTTATTACATTTTGCTAAATTGTTGGCTTTGATCACTGTTTATCAAGTTTTTAAAAGTGTGTTTTGGACGAGCTTCCGCTTTCAAATGAATGTTGGTTACTTTCATGTCAAATTGGTGTTTTTAGAAAGTGGACGTCACAAGTTGGTATCAGAGCCTTGGTTTGAGGGATTCAGACATTCACGAGGAGTGATTGCTTGAACTCAAACCCAAGTGTTCGTGTTTTCTAAACAAAGTAACCTTAGAAACTGAAATTTTGTTTTAAGAAAAGGAATTTAGAGCTGAACTGCGATCCGGAGCATCAAGATGGGGGTGAGCACCCTATACTCTATGGTGGAAAAAGATTAAGCATGTTATGCCTATGTATGTATGGGCACCGTTTGGTGCTATGTATGGATGTAGTGAATGTTAGAAACTTGTCTTGAACTTATGATGCTATTATGAGAAGTGTAATGGTACAAGTTAATAAGATGTTATGTTAGAATTATATGCATGTAATGAGGTGCTCATGTATGTTATGTTGATATTGAGAAATGAATGTGAACGATACACTTGCAAATGCATGTATTATACCATGATGGTTATGACGATTTATGAAGTCTTATGACATGAATATGTTGGTGGTTTGTGTATGAAGCTAGTATGGTATTTATTAAAGTCTATGACACTTTAGTGCATAGTGGCTATTATTAGAAGTACATGTAGTAAACTACGTTCTATGTGTTATGTGAATGAACCAAGTGTGGGAAGATGACTCTTTTGTGATGATGAATAGACCAAACATGTAGGATGTAATTATAATGATATAAGGGCCCATATCATTGCAATTACATTGTACTGTGAGGACTTAACTGAATCATGAAGGGAGTTATTGAACCGAACGAGGTCATGGGAAGAAGGGGATTAGAAGCATGTTATGATAGAATTGTTTATAGATGGAATGTTAAGCAGAAGTATGTAAAGAGTATGATAGTATGTGAAGTGAATAAGTAGAAGTGATGATGTGAGTTTGTTATATTAAAGAAAAGTGTTGACTTTTCTCTTTTATGTACGACAAGTGATGTTTAGAATTTGCTTTAAGGGATGAATTATCCCAAGAGGTGATGTTTTATGAATCAGTTAGGTGGATATAAAAGGTCAGAATGATAGACTACCTAGTAGAGGGAATTCAAAAGCTTTAGATTTAAAGGAAGTGGTTGCGCTGACATAAGGGAAGTTTTTCATAAATTACTTCCCAGTCTATTAGTGCAAGTAGAGAATATGGTGTGGAAATGATTCCCTATTTTTTTAGATATTGGCAAGTACCTCAGATGGAGGTAGAAAAGTTAATCAGTGAATTTGAGGCGAGGATATGCATTAATGAATGAGACTACCAACAAGACTTTTAGAGTCATTGCTCACTTGTTCAGAATTATTGGCTGAAATATGTGTGAATGAAGGAATTAAGACGATTTGATACGCTGGTATGCTAGAGTCAGAGTTAAGGGAAGGTGTAGTGATAGTAAGGTGAATTGATTTCCATCAGATGCGCGGAAATTTTTGGGCTAGAGAGCCTGAATTATAGGAGCAAGATAGAAGAAAGAAAGCAAACCATTAATTGGTGAATTGTTGGAATGTAAGTGGTTGACCATGACTGAGTGAATAACCTTCATGTTGAAAGTTAAATCTATGTATTTTATTTTTGTCTAAAACGAAATGTGTCGTTTTCTCTCATTGAATTTATCATATCTTATGGAAAAGAGCTGGTATTTATGAAAACGTGTTTTTAGCAAACCTATGTTGTCCCTCGGAGAGATTTTTACTTAGTGATTATTAAAGTTGTTTGACCTCTTTCATGATCGAATTTTTTAATTTTAAACTGTTTTAAAAAAAAGGGGGCAACACTTAGTTGCGAATCTTTATAAGTGAAACTAAAAGCGAACATACCTATCCATGAGTAGGAGAGTTATTTCACTCGATTGGTCGAAGGAATTTTATTAAGTATTTTGCAAATGATAAATTTTTATCTAAACACACGTTATATGCATTGGCGTCAAGTGGCAGTGCATGATGGTGTCAGGTCATGTGGTGTGCATGGATGATTCTTGAAATCATCTATGAGTAGTTATGTATTTATGACAATATTGTGCTATGTATATTAAGTTGTTTCGCGATATAGTGCACATCGAAATTTTCAAATGTACAAAAATAACATAAATCATTGTGTCATTTAACATGAAGGCTGTGGACTCACTAGGTCATGATGGATATCGAATGAAGTGTAGAAGAAAGTTCTGAGAGTTAGATGTAACAGTATAGCCTTGGCGGTCGATTTTAGACCCCCTTGTTATGATGGGGAAAGACTTGTAAGTAGAGTCTCAAGATTGAGACGTAAGCAATGTTGTGATAAAGTAAATTTATGCTCTCTTTGGGTGGTTTACAGAATTCAGGAAGGGGGAGGTTTATTTAGAAAACCTAGTTCATGAAAGATGTCGTTAATGCATCATCATGACTAAAGGAGTTAACGGCTGATTTAATAGATCCTTACTGGGGGACGTAGATTTAGAAGAAATTTTGGACTGGCTAATTGATCAGTCTTATATAAGATTGGTAAGAGATAGTTGAAGGAAGTTGAGTATGGAGAGTTATGGAGGCCGAGCCTATTATCCAGATTGATCTTTGCTTGATGCTCGTGTTTCCTACACTGGTGGTTACACCCGTAGGCTTCGAGGGTTAAGTAGGGATTGTCGGATTTGGTTGTTGGGACCAAATGAAGTGGTCGTGAATTATGGTCCATCTAAATTCAAGAAGGACAAGGTCGGGAGGTAATATTATTTTTTCATATGTGGGGTAATTGGCCTAGATAAGGCAATACCCATTGTGATGTAGTAGGAATGAGTTATTGTGTGTTATGGGTAATCATGGAAATAGCAAGTGTGAATAGTTTGTGATGAAATAAGTCAACGAGATGGTTAGCATGGAGTAGCTTAGTTGTGATCACGCTCATTTAGAGTGTGAAGCATAGAATAATGGTTTGAACTCTAAGTGGGGGAGAGTTGTTGTTTGAAAAGGTGAATAGTTATGTGTTCCATCTGATAAAGATGTATGAAGTAAGTTACGCGATTCATGATTTAGAGTTCACAGGGGTAGTTATCGTGGTTAAGACATAGTGACACTACCTTTATTATTTCATGAGTCAATAGACTTTTGAGCTTGCAACAGAGAAAAGGGATGGATGTTGTAGAGGGTTATAATTGCAGTACCCTTTATTAGTTATGGATAGCTAACGTAGTGGCAGAAGCATTAAGAATAAGAATGCATCGTGTTCCTTTTGGGAATACCTTTAAGGAGGATGTCTGAGATAACTTCATTAGTTAATATGTTTAAGCAGTTGCAAAAATGAAGCAGTTAAAAGTGAGAACTAGAAGAAAGGAAGAACTAGGGTTTAATTGGCTCAGACAGTAACTAATAGTTGTGACCCTTTGACCATGGTAGCTATGTGTGGGCACTGTGTTAAGTGAAGCTAGACAGAGCTTGATAGATGAAGTTCTTAATCAAATTCTCAGTTCATTTCGATACTACTAAAATGTATAAGAACTAAGGGTTGGATTACTGGTGGCCAGGAATGAAAAAGGATGTTGCAAGGTAACTGAAGAAGTGTTTGAAATGTTTAAAGGTGAAGTTAAAACGAGAGGACTACTCAAACTCTCAAGGATGTATTAAACGTTTGTGTACGGTGTAATTAGGGATAGTTGGAACATCTATTTATCATTGGTTGAAATCTCATAATGATAAATTTCACGCCAATAGTGGTAAGCCTCACTATGAGAGGAGGTACAAGAGGAGGTGGAGAATTTTCAATTTGCGGGAAGAAGTGGGTCAGTGAAAATAGATAGTATAGGTTAGTTCAAAGACGCCTGAGAGTATTCAGATGATTAGAGTTACACTGAAAGTCTGATGAGGATAATATGTGATATCGAGAGTATCAATGTGGATAGAAGTAATATGATTCTGAAGGAAGGGAAAGTTGAGTCCAAGATTTGATGGACTGTTCGAGATGATTATACATAGTGGAAAAGTATAAGGTATAGATGTGAGTTGTACGAGAACTCGGCTAAATACAAAATACTTTACATGTTTTCAGTTGAGAAGGACTGAGTCCTTAAGAGGTGAGGATATTGCTAAAGATTAGAAGAAGAGACGAAAAGAAGTGCTATGGAGCTATTCAGCTCTAGGCGATTTCGGGGACGAAATCCTGGTAAGTGGGGGAGAGTTGTAACGCCCCGTTTCCCGTGTTAAGTTTTAACGATGTCAGATTAGTTAATTAACCCAGTTAACGTATTTGTAGGAGCCTAGGGGCTAAAGTGTATTAAGTGAAAGTGCAAGGGTTGAGTGGTGGCTTGAGTATAAGAAGAAAAGCCCTCAACTTTCCTTCAGTTTTGTTTAGACGGTTTCCAGAGAAGAGAAGGGAGAGAGATAGCGAATCCTTGGAGAAATTGGAAGCAATTGAAGTAAGTTCAGAGGTTGCTATGGTGCAATTGAAGTGGTGGCTACGAGAATTGCATAAGGTATGATCCCAATTCATGTTTGTGTAAGATTGAGTTTATGGTTGGGACTAGGGTTTGTGGAGAGATGATTAATTGATCATCAAATACTTGTTTATACTTCAAATTGATGTTATAATTATTGGTTATTGGTATGAGAATGAAGTATAGACTTTGTATTTGGTTGGATTGAATTGATTTTTGGAGGTTAGGGTTCCAATTAAATTGGTTTGGGAATTTATGATTAATTGATCATCAATTGGAGGTTTTGTAATGGTTATATGTTATAGAATGTAATTGAATGTTTGGAGATGGTTGTATACACTTATTTGCTCAAAGAATGGTTGAAATTATGGGTTGGAGTGAAAACCCACGAGTTTGGGATTGAAAACTCATGGAGAAAGGAAATCTGCCTCCTTTCGCGGCCGGGAAGAATTCTTCCCCGGCCGGGGAGTTGGGCAGAAAGTTTATATATATTTTTTTTGCGACTTTTTCTTGCGGCGACCATTTGGGGTTCTCTCAAGGGGTTTTTCGTAAGGGATTGTTTAAGTTAATAATGTAGAAAAGTTGATAGAGTTGGAGTAGCTTTTCCTTGAGTTTGGAGCCTAAGGCTCGGGTACGTTTATTAAGATTAATTTAAATAATAGTTGATACGTGTTATGTGTACGTATATGTTATAGGTGGTACGTGGCGAACCTTTCACTTGTGAACGTGCTTGTTTGAGTAACACATTGTCAGGTGAGTACTCTATCTATATTGATGATGATCATGCCTATGTGATTGATATGCATATGTGATTATGTGACATGATTATGTGATGGATATGATAGTACCTATGGTGGTAGTGATACCATACCCCTAGGGAAGCGGTTATGATAGTACCTATGGTGGTAGTGATACTCCTAGGGAAGCGGTTATGATAATACCTATGGTGGTAGAAATACCCCTAGGGAAGATGTGTTCCTTCGGGGACAATGGATCAAGTTATGGATTAAGCGGCCTGGTACCAGTGTCAAGGGAGCAAGTTTTATGCATGTGATGACTATGTGTTTTGATTATGTATGTATGGTTACGTTGGTATAGATGTGTGCTCACTAAGCGAAAGCTTACCCGTTGTTGTTTACCATTTTTAGTGACAGGTACTTCCCGTAAGGGAAAGGATAAGAAGTGAGGTTCCAGGATTCGCCAGTTCAGTCTCAATGGACAAGATTAGAAAGGATGGTGTTAAAGGTTTTAAAAGAACTACTTGATTACTGTTTATAAACGTTGTTAAATTGTGTAAACAGTTTTGTTGGTGTTTTTCCTAAACATGAATGGATTTCAGTTACACTTTTACGATGTTTTAAATGGTTTCAAATATTTATGGTTGGGATGAGTTTCCGCTACTTATTACATTTTGCTAAATTGTTGGCTTTGATCACTGTTTATCAAGTTTTTAAAAGTGTGTTTTGGACGAGCTTCCGCTTTCAAATGAATGTTGGTTACTTTCATGTCAAATTGGTGTTTTTAGAAAGTGGACGTCACATGAACGCGCGCGCGTTGAGTAATTTATCGGGTTGTGGCTGGATAATGTTTCATATTGTTTGGTGCAATATCCAAAATGCTAGAAATGTAGTCATCGTGGATAGCTTCGTTTTGATAGTTCGTGGGCCTGAAACGGACTCCCGTAGCAAAAGTTATGGACGTCTTAAATTTTTGCGCAGGTGCAAAGGGGGTACCCTTTGGTAGCTTGGTCCGGAAGCATCCAAAAAATCTTGTGGCAAAATCACCAGAAAATTTACGTGGGCCCTCTATAATGTTAATAAGTAGGTTTGCACCCAAAATAACCAGAAGAAAACCTCTCTCATGCCGCAAACGACTGCATCCATCCATTCGAACGCGCGCGCGTCGAATTTTTACCGGGTTGTGGCCGGATAATGTTTCATATTGTTGGGTGTAATATTCGAAATGCTAGAAATGTAGTCATCGTGGATAGCTTCGTTTTGATAGTTCGTGGGCCTGAAACGGACTCCCGTAGCAAAAGTTATGGACGTATTAAATTTTTGCCCAGGCACCAAAGGGGGTACCCTTTGGCAGCCTGGTCCGGAAGCATACGGAGAATCCTGTGGCGAAATCACCAGAAAATTTACGTGGGCACTCTATAATGTTAATGAGTTTACACCCGAAATAACCTGAAGAAAACCCCTCACATGCCCCAAACGACTGCATCCATCCATTCGAAAACGCGCACGTCGAGCAATTTACCGGGTTGTGGCTGGATAATGTTTCATATTGTTGGGTGCAATATCCGAAATGCTAGAAATGTAGTCATCGTGGATAGCTTCGTTTTGATAGTTCGTGGGCCTGAAACGGACTCCCGTAGCAAAAGTTATGGACGTCTTAATTTTTGCCCAGGCACCAAAGGGGGTACCCTTTGGTAGCCTGGTCCGGAAGCATCCGAAAAATCTTGTGGCGAAATCACAAGAAATTTTACGTGGGCCCTCTATAATGTTAATGAGTAGGTTTGCACCCGAAATAACCAGAAGAAACCCCTCCCACGCCGCAAACGACTGATCTATCCGTTCGATCGCGCGTGCGTCCAATTTTTACCGAGTTGTGGCCGGATAATGTTTCATATTGTTGGGTGCAATATCCGAAATGCTAGAAATGTATTCATCGTGGATAGCTTCGTTTTGATGGTTCGTAGGCCTAAAACGGACTCTCGTAGCAAAAGTTATGGACGTATTAAATTTTTGCCAGGCACCAAAGGGGGTACCCTTTGGTAGCCTGGTCCGGAAGCATCCAGAAAATCCTGTGGCAAAATCACCAGAAATTTTACGTGGCCACTCTACAATGTTAATCAGTAGGTTTACACCCGAAATAACCTAAAGAAAACCCCTCCCATGCCCCAAACGACTTCATCCATCCATTTGAACGTGCGCGCGTCGAGCATTTTACCGGGTTGTGGCTGGATAATGTTTCATATTGTTAGGTGCAATATCCGAAATGCTAGAAATGTAGTCATCGTGGATAGCTTCGTTTTGATAGTTCTTGGGCCTGAAACGGACTCCCGTATCAAAAGTTATGGACGTCCTAAATTTTTGCCCAGGCACCAAAGGGGGTACCCTTTGGTAGCCTCGTCCGGAAGCATCTGGAAAATCCTGTGGTGAAATCACCAGAAAATTTACGTGGGCCCTCTATAATGTTAATGAGTAGGTTTGCACCCGAAATAACCAGAAGAAAACCCCTCCCATGCCGCAAACGACTGCATCCATCCATTCGAACGCGCGCGCGTTGAATTTTTACCGGGTTGTGGCCGGTAATATCTGAAATGTTAGAAATGTAGTCATCGTGGATAGCTTCGTTTTGATAGTTCGTGGGCCTGAAACGGACTACCGTAGCAAAAGTTATGGACGTATTAAATTTTTGCCTAGACACCAAAGGGGGTACCCTTTGGTAGCCTGGTCCGGAAGCATCCAGAAAATCCTATGGAAAAATCACCAGAAAATTTACGTGGGCACTCTATAGTGTTAATGAGTTGGTTTACACCCGAAATAACCTGAAGAAAACCTCTCCCATGCCCCAAACGACTGCATCCATCCATTTGAACGCACGCGCGTCGAGCAATTTACCGAGTTGTGGCCGGATAATGTTTCATATTGTTGGGTGCAATATCCGAAATGCTAGAAATGTAGTCATGGTGGATAGCTTCGTTTTGATAGTTTGTGGGCCTGAAACAGACTCCCGTAGCAAAAGTTATGGACGTCTTAAATTTTTGCCCAGGCACCAAAGGGGGTACCCTTTGGTAGCCTGGTCCGGAAGTGATGGTGTAAAAACCATATATTAAAACAAAACCAAGTTTAACCACAAAATAACCTCAACTAATCACCAAATAGTCTAGGAAAGTCCGAGTATCGTTCTTACCACTGGGAACAGTCAAGTTACTTAAAACAAATCTTAAAAGTTCAATTAACCTAAAAAGGGGGTTTTCTTTTGAAAGCAATTTTAAAACAGAAAAGATTGAAACTTTAATTAAAACAATAATTGACAAAGATAGTACTTATTATGCTTTAGGTTGAATCCCCTTGTGGATGAGTTATTTAACTCACAAAAGTATAGTTTATTTAACTATTGTAGGAATTTAAGTTAAAAACACCCTAGCATGTAATACCTCTGATTTTAATCCAGGTTGGTTGCCCGCTCCAATTGCAAAGACAGGTTATCTTAACATCGGATATCCTAATTAATGCTAAGTTGTGGGTTCTTACTAAATAGTCTACTTATGGTTCAAGCAAACTAATTACCACTTTACTCCGTTTTACCGGAATAAGAGATAACGAAGGTTGTTTAGCCCAAGGGAGTCTACCTATCTAATGATAAATACACCCAACCAACAAGTTCAGAAAAACCACAGTCAAAACATCAACTTGGAATTAGAGACAAACATTCAATCAATCAAACAAAACTATTAAATCAATAAATTATAAAAACATCATTCAACAAGGTTCATCGAAACCATAACAAGTACTAACAAAAGCACTACTCACTAGACATAACTAAAAACAGCAATTAAAAGATAAAAAGACAGACTTTAGACCCACCGTGAAACTGCAGATGATCGAATACCGGAAAGCAGACTCCGGGTAACAATCTTTCCACGGTCTATGCTCATAAAATCTATCCTCCTTTCCCTTTTTTTACTGCAAAACTGACTCTCGAATAAAAGCTATCTAATTATGACTCTATATCTCAAAACAGGTCTGGAACCAGTATTTAAAAGAAGCGACCCACTTCGCGATCGCGAAGAGCAGCTTCGCGGCGCGAACTACTTAACGAACCCTAATTCTTCAAATCAGCTCCTTCTAGAATATTCCATCAAGGGTCTTTAAATATTTCGCGAACGCCAAACCTCTGAACTCGAACGCGAAGTCAACAAAAAGCAGGAATCTTCTAGAAATCCTCCACTTCGCGGCGCGAGAATACCACTTCGCGGACGCGAAGGACTTCTGTATCCAATTTTGCACTTTTTCCTACTTTTTCACAACTTTTAGCAATTTTCCACTCAAGGGTCTCTAAAACCTGCAAAACCAATATTTAGTAGCTTTCGTGAGTAAAACATCCAGAAAACAGGCTGAAATGGGGTCAAACATTACAAAACCGAACTACCAAAACATGTATAATTTTGGAGTTATCTAAATCCCCACACTTAAGCTTTGGTTGTCCTCAATCAAAGAACTGAAAGATAAGATAGATAACACCAAAATTATCTCCATCTGAAACCATCTAAGGAACACAAAAGCAGCAAACATATTCAAACACACCGCAAAACTCAAAGAACAATCGATTGCTAAGGACCCACCTTTTACCCTTACAATGTATATAAACATCAAGTGTATCTCTCAAAGGGTAAAAGTGTATGTATATATAGTGATCACACCAATTACTCGCATGCATAAGCTTGTCACCAAATCGAATCTCCACCACTGAGAAGTTGTCAACCGTCAAGAGGACTTTAGGGTTGTAACGTTAGGTTAAGGTTAGGGTAGGATAAAGGATATATTTAAGTGACTGAGAATAATGCAACGAAAACTTGAAAACACTTAATCAGTAATGATCCAAGAAAATTGAAAATACTATCTGACTTTAACTTCAACTTTACTTCCCGGGATGAGCATTTTTAGAATCGGCCCAAGTATATTATTTATTTAGGCTCAATTTCTTTTTCTTTCTTTTCTCTCTTTTTTTCAATTCTTTCTTTTTTCGACTCTTTTGATATTTCCCCTTTTTTCAAGTCGACTTCCAAACTTTCTTTTCATATATATCTTTTTTTTTCTTTTCTTTTTTCTATGCTCTTTCACAATCCCTCTAACTTTGTCAGATTCTACACAAAATGGATCATAACTTCTCAAGCTCTCCAAATTTATGTCACGGCCAAAAGATAGATAAAAAGAATAGGCTAAGGATAATATAGTGAAATTGGGTAAAGAAACGAAAAGGCTAAGGCTTCAAATGGGTTTCAAGGGATAAAATGTTAAAGATGAACACTTTCAACAAAATGGCTAGGCAAATTAAATAACCTTAAGATGGGGTTATCTAACGAAGGCTTAAAATGGGTTGAAACGAAGGCCTCTATCAGTGCAATGGTGATAAATACTTCTCTTATGTGATCTCGAAAAGAATTCAAATGACAAGTTCTACCTTGGGTCTCAATTGGTAAATCCTCACGAAACAAATAATCATTAAGGCTCAAACTCTCAAAAGAATCGGGTGAGGCACTCATGGTAATTAGCAAATCCAAGGCAATACTCATATTCCAATCATCTCACTTAGTGTCCTCCTATGCAAGTACTCCTATGACCAAAAACAATCCCAAATTTTGAAAAAAAATGGGGTCAAATTTCAAAGCTTTCAGATTCTCGACAGACTTCAAAAAAAAGCAAAAGTTAACCCAAACAATTATCAGTTAAGTCTACAAAACCCCTCCCCACACTTAAAATTTGCAGTGTCCTCAATGCAACAATAAAAAACAAGTAAGAAGTATTGGGAAAAAGAGAAACTTCCCGGGTTTTGAGACTTATTCCATCAAGAGAGATTCCCGGAACCATACGCGGTGCTCGATCATAACCAGTTTCATCTATTACCAAAAAGAAAAACAAAGAAAAAGTAAAAACGAACTAGAAATAAAAAATAAGTACTTAAAATCCTAAGCAAGCAAACAATGTTTAGAAAATAAAAAACAAAGTACTTAAAATAACACATGATCTTTAGGTCCCATGTAAAAGACATCATTTTTCTTAGATCATACATGTACAAGAAAAGAAAATGAAAGACAAGAAAATTGGCGGGTGAAAAGGTAAAAATAGAGTAGAAATAAGAAAAAAGTAAAAATAAAATAAAATCAGCTAGCGCCTATTTCGAGTCGACAAAAAATAGGTTTCTTTTAGCCCTAAAAATAAAATGTTTTATATTTATAAAACATTTTCAAAACACCTTCAAGATATAGTTGTTTCAAAAATGTTCCTCTTGATTTTGTTTTGCCCATATTTAATCCATATTTTTTGCTCTATCTTTTATATTATTCAACTTGCTTCAAAATTCATCATCATCAATATCCATGTCTCAATACAAAATATCTATCTAAATTTAAGGAAGCCATACAAATGCTGAAATATTATCCCCAAATGTTACTGATGACCAAAGAAGAATTAACCAAATAATAAAATAAAATCTACATATAAACCAATAAACACGCATAAATCTACATCTTCAAAATGCACTTAACATCCATCGATTCAAAATATGGAACAAGTTGGACTAACATGTTTTAACAAGTTCACAAACAATAGGTGGATTTTGGACTAACATTACATAAGTCAAAGATGATTTGAAATTCTAAAAAATAATTTTTGACGGATTTTGAAAATCTCTCCATATAGGAAACTTGGAGAATTGTAAATTGAGAACTAAAAACCTATGGTGCATTTGATTTTGGAAAACTATTTTCATTTTCTAAAAAATGTTTTAGAAAATTGAGTTGAGTTGAGTTTTCAGTTTTTTATGAAAAAATTAGAAAATGTGTTTAATTGAAATGGTAGAGTTTTAATTTTCCATTTTAGAAATTAGGAAATGGATTTAGAAAATTTTGCAAAACTATTAAAATCAGTTTTCTAATTTACATAGAAGTTAGAAAACGAAAAATTTTCATTTATCTTGAAAAACTTTTGAAAACTAAATGAACCAAACGCGTTTTCTAAATTTTCATTTTCCTTGAAAAATTTTGCACAACCGAAAAACTGTTCGATTGGACTTGGTGTCGTTGGTTTGAATTGTTCGATGGTTTTATATGAATGGTATAATTAAAACCAATTAGACCAAATGAAACATGACCGTTTTTTGGTAATTTGGATGGTTAGGTAGTCCAGTCGTATTCGGTTTGTAGTTTGAATGTTTTTTTTTACGGCATAAAGACTGACCCGCTTTATATGTGCAGGAGAACTGGAGATGGATTGTGTGAGAAATTGAGTTAACGGTGAGAAGCATGAGAGTTGGTCCGAACCCATATGTTAATAACCACCTCTCACGCTTCTCACCAAATATATTAATATAACATTTTTCACTAGAACCCATATGTGAATCACACAGATTCGTATATGAACCTATTTCCGCCCATTTGCAGCAGTTACGAAACAACCCATCTATTTTTCGCATAACTGCAAAATTTGACCAGTCAAAGCGTCAATTGTGACCAGTCAAACCGACAACTTTTGAATTGTCAAATTTGATCTTAGCCATATGAAAGGCTATGATCACTTTTCCACTTTACATTTTCAGTCCTTCATATCTTAATCTTTGGCTATATATAAGGTCAGGTTCATGTGAGACCAAGTTGTTTTCGTGAGACCGATAATACCAAATTTACAGATGAAACTTCATAGCAAAACTTTATGAAGGTAAAAAAAATCGAACATTCATAGTGAAAACACTGTCAATGTTACGTTCACGATGTTTTTCACTGTGAAGGTTTCCGTCAGACTGTAAGACTAAGACTTTATACATGAAACTTCACAATTAAACATTGTGAAGGTAAAAAAATATATCCTAACTTTCATAGTAAAAATGTTGTGAAAGTAAAAAAAAAAAAAGTGAACCTTCAATGTGAAAAACACCGTGAACGTAACATTTATAGTGTTTTTCACTACGAAGGTTCGATTTTTTTACCCTCACGGTGTTTTGTTGTGAAGTTTCGTTTGTAAAGTCTTTGGTCTTACCAGTCTCACAGAAACAACTTGGTCTCACGTGAATCTGACCCGATATATATAGGGTCAGATTCAAATGAAAACTCAAATTTAATTGCAAACGTGAGGACAACACAGAGTGCGCCTTTCCTATTTCGCTCATATTTAATCTATATATTACAGAATTATTCATACCGGATATTAAATTTGGTTCATGTGATTTGAGGGCTAATATTAGAATATTGGCCTCAAATCTCTTATTACAAAAATAGTCTTTAGGTTTGCATTTTATTTTGAATTTTTTGGCATGATCATCTAACCTGGTTTATCAACTATAGAAAGGAAATTCAATTATTTAATTATTTTAATTTTTTTTGACCTAATAAAGTATTTAGGGTTGCATTATGAGAACACATTATTTTAACACATGTGATGATTTTAACTTATGTAAGTCAATTTTTGAAGAAAAAATAATTCCAATAAAATTAAAATATAGAAGCAAAGTTCCTACACGATACTTTTCCCGATTTGCGAAACAAATGTTTATTAAACAAATTTAGAAACTAGTTTTCATTAATTGAGATGAAAACAAAATAAAATAATGAGTTAATTACATTTTTGGTCCCTGTGGTTTGGTGATTTTAACACTCTGAGTCCATTTTCAAAATAATTATGGATTTGGCACCTGTGGTTTACGTTTTCTAACGCTCTGGGTCCATAAATGTTAACTCCGTTAACTTTTTCTGTTAGATGGATTTAGTACAAGGGTATTTTAGTCTTTTAATAGCATAGGGACCAAATATGTAAAAATAAAATAAAACACTATTTAACACCTCTATACAGATTCACTTTTACAAAACCCTAATTTAGAACACCCATTTCCATTCCCACCCATCAGCAGCCACACCCACCTCCAAAGTTGCCAACCACCACCACCACCACCAGAGCCACCTCCACCATCGGCAGCCTCTACCGCCGTCGGCCTCTACCACCACGAGACCCACCTCCACCACCGCCAGTCTCCACCTCCACCATCGTCGCCCTCACCACCACGAGACCTGCCTCCACCACCGCCGATCTCTACCTCCACCACCGCCGGCCTCACTACCACGAGACCCGCCTCCACCACCACCAGATCGGCCTCGACCATTGTCGATTTGTCGTCCTCAACCAGCACCAAACTTGACTTCACCATCGTCGGCTTCTACCACCACGAGACCCGCCTCCACCACCGCTGGTCTCCACCTCCACCATCGTCGGCTTCACCACCACGAGATCTGCCTCCGCCACCACCAGATCTGCATCCACCATTTGGTTCTTTAATATTTATTTTCTTAGGGTATTTTTTATTTTGAATTTAGATCTAGGCTTTTTCTTGTTTTTGTATTTAAGATTAGGGTTTTTTCTTGTATTGTATTTTTTAATAAGGTTTTTTTTTCCCTGATGATATATGTTTCTCAATCTGATTTTTTTAGGATGAATGTGTGTCTCAATCTGATTGTTAAAGGATTAATGTGCTTCTGAACTTATTTTTTGGTGGTGATGGTGGTGGATGGTGGTGGTGGTGGGTGGTTGTTGGTGATGGTGGTGGTGGGTGGTTGGTGGTTATATTGGGTGTTGAAGAAGAAAAATCAAATTGGGAAGAAAAAGTTAATTAAAAAAATAAGGAATTATTAAAAGACTAAAATACCCTTGTACTAAATCCATCTAACAGAAAAAGTTAATGGAGTTAACATTTATGGACCCAGAGTGTTAGAAAATGCATACCACAGGTGCCAAATCCATAATTATTTTGAAAATGGACTCAGAGTGTTAAAATCACCAAACCACAGGGACCAAAAATGTAATTAACTCTAAAATAATATTTTAGTTGAGGGAAAGACACTAGATTCATAGCGCCCCCTACAAAATTCTCAATTTTATAAAATAATAACAAATTTTTGTATTCCGAGTATCATAGAAAAGGTGCACTCATTGAAAAAAAATTAGTTGAGTGATAGACATAGATTCATAGCGCCCCCAACAAAATTCTCAATTTATAAAATAATAATAGTTTTTTTGTATTCATGGTATCAGGTAATGTAGGAAAGGTGCACTCACTAAAAAAGATTAGTTGAGGGAAAGACATAGATTCCTAGTGCCCACCCCTACAAAATTCTCAATTTATAAAACAATAATAATTTTTTGTATTCCAAATATCGTAGGAAAGGTGCACTCATTAAAAAAAAATACAAGAATATTTACAAAAATAAAATATTGAAACCCAAAAAATCCGAAATTTTCTTTCAAAAAACACTTAAAAAGTATCTTGATATCGTCCATGCTAAAAAACTTAATTTTTTTTTGAAATGATGAAATTAGGCTAAAACTTATCGAACGACTTTATAGAATTTTCATCCACTTTAAAAATACATTAGTTTTGCAAAAAAAAAAAAATAGTCATATTGTTATTTTAGTTATGAAAAATGAAAGCAAATTCAAAATGAAAATTGAAATAGAGACAATATTGATATAACGTGGAAAGGCAGGTGCATGGGAATGACGTAAGGCCTTACGACCATAACTTTTTATTGTTTGTACTAGGATGGAATGCGACATTTACACAAAAATCCACTACAAAGATTTTTGGCCATCTAAATTTATGATTTTATTAATAAAATATTTTTATATTTTTGTTATACTTTCACAACCTTTTGAAAAACTTTGGAATTTTGTCTAGTGTATCTCCCTTATCAAAAGAAAATTCCAAATGAAGAAGTTCAACTATTGTGGATGTTTTATAATTAGTATATATTTAAATTTAAAAAAAATTGATTTTAGAATTTATCAAAAAGAAAATTAATATTAAACATGCTGAGATGAGAAAACGATGGAATATAGAATAAAGACGAAGACGTAGGGTGATACCCAAATGATGTCTTGATGAGTCCTCAATCATTGTCGTCTATTCCAATTTCACTTTCCCTTTCTCAATTATCATCAATTTTAATAAGTACAATAATTTATTTTTGCAAACTCCAAGAAAAAACCAATTTTGTCTATATGGCTAGTATGCCAACTATAATTCATTTACCTACACCTTATAATATAAGATATTGAATAAATTAGTAGTAAATTTTTTGGGATGTTACGTAAACATCAACATCTTGAAAAACATAGGGAAATTTGACATCAAAGTTCTAGCTTTACTGTATTGGTACCCACCTGAAACAATGAGAAACCGTTAAAGACGTTTTTTTTAAACGGCATTTGATTAGAATTAAGAAATGATGACATGAATGAAAATGTCGTGATGCATTAAAATAAGAATGATAATCGTAATTACATTAACCGGTCTTGTTAATACTGAAAAATGGAAAAAGTCATTGCACAATGTAATTCTCCTTTCATTTGATAGTACACTCAAAACAAATGTCCTATTTGAGAAACAAGAAATTATTTCATAACTCTATATATAGGTGGTAGGTGGATTTTTTTAATGAACTATTGTAGGCAACAAAGCCATAGTACATTAAAGGCATGAAGTAGTTCCCTCAGTAGTCGCCATAGAGGGGTGACACCAAGGCCGGCAAAAACTGTAAGGTAGTTAATCAAGCAAAGGCCATGGGGAGATGACACTGGGTCGACAAAAGTATGGACCACAACTGCCAGTGTTCATAAAGACTGATTGACTGTGGAAATCGATCAAACCAAAAAACCATACCTACTTTTTGTGGTTTGAATGGTTTGATGATGCGGTCTGAAAAATAGTCATCTTGTGTTTGGCTTAAGAAAGATACGATTTAAAATTTAATTTGAGAGCCGAAATAATTCAAATGTGAAATTTATGTTAAATAAAGCAAGCTTAATTTAATAACTCAAAATGATTAAATAATATATATCCAAATCATGTTTGATAAGAAGCTCTATTAAAGTTTGACCGAAAAATATGCTTAAAATTAATGATAACCAAAATACACAATAACACACATACATAACTTTAAAAAACTCAATAAAAATTCAAATAAACTTTAATTTGCCTCATGCATTATACGTTTCAATCCTATATACACTTAAACAAGTTTGAAATTAGGCTCAATTTAACCTAAAAGAGTTCAACTGGTTTACAATTATAAAAAGGAGATATACACCACTTTCTAAAGGCCTCCATCGTTCTCATCTCACAGTCATTATGGGGAAATAAATCAGCAAATGCATCTCATTGACATATAAAATATGCCTTGGGTTCAATCTAAACCTCACTCATATGGATTACAGAAACAAGTTTACCATTGTGACAGATCAACAAGGGTAAAGTACAACAACTAATTTACAATAGATTTTACATACGACAATATCACTAATTAACTTATTTTCAACCACCAATAAGGACAACAACTAAATTATGAATAAGTGTGTATTTATATGATTTTTAAATTAAGGAGTACAAATAATTAAAATATATATAGGTTGATCATCAACCTTTGTACCAAACCCATGAAACTCATTGTCATTGCCCATTAAGAGACCACCCATTTTCCATGGCCTCTCGTAATAAACTAAATACATATACAATAATACGTTTTGAAAAACTTACACAATAATAATCAAATTATGCATTTTATGTTGGAATTAGTGTCCAAATTATTAACTGCTGATAGTATTTTAATATTGACAGGGTCCTTTTGGGTTACCCTTAAGACGCAAATAAACAATCAAGAAATTAGAGGGGGTGAAAGTGATTAAATTATTTATCAGTTGAGGATAAATATATTTAATCAGATAATATCCAAAATATAATTAATTAGATTAATTATAGATAAATGATAATATATTGATAATAATTAAAAGGGTTTTTTATTTGGTTTACCAGTTTGTGTAGAATTTAGGAAGCCTAATTCAAGAGATTATAAATAGATGCCTTGGATCAAACCCAATTTATCAATTCATTCATTCTCTTCTTTTTTGGCATCCTCCCTCTCTTTCCCTCTCCAAATCGCCAAAAGGTTTGAGCGTTCTTGGTTGTTAGTATTTGATGATCTTAGGTGTGAGGCACTAGAGGTATTCATATCATTGGTCCTTGACATCCAAGAGGCAATATCAAAGGTTTGATTTTTCCACCGAGTTCTTCAACAACCGCTATCAAGTAAGTTTTCTTGATCATTCTTTTGTAGTTAAGTTTCTAAGAACATATGCATCCATAAAAGGTTATTAATTTGTTGTTACCTTCTCATTCTTAAAACATCATGTACATACAAGGTAACAACCCTTATCGTCAAGAAACCATGAGAAGTAAATCGAATTTAAACAATAGTTAGCATATAGTAAAACTTGACAAGTGTTCATGCTAAAATAAACAACATTTTGCATTCATTGTTTATAGAGTAACTTTGTTATGTAATAATGAGCTTAAGTAGTGTTGAGACCAAGTCTTCAAATAACTTAAAATAGTCATTTTATAGCAAATTTATATATTTTGTTAAAAACTACCGAATACGTGTAGAGTAGAAACTAATGCATCAACACAAAATAACTTACAAATTTATTACATACAAATATTTCAGGAAATTACACACATAACAAAGAATTTCCTAAAAAAATCATTAAAAACATTCATTTGTTGAATATGATCAATTTTATTTAGTTTTTATCCTATCTTATATAAAAATTTGTCATAATAAAATAATATAAATCAGGAAGAACGTAGGAATATTAATACGAGGAAACAATTAAATCAAAATTATAAACGGTATATTGGTAAGCTTGTTGTTTGTTATGTTAGAGGTCGTGTGTTCGAGCCTTGCATGTAGCATTAAATTCTTTTATTAAGTAGTAACAGTGGCGTTATGAATTGATGTCCTTGGGCTTGTGATGCAATGGGCGATTGCCCGGCCGGCCCAACATTAGGGTCGGCCTTATGAATTGATGCCCTTGAGCTTGTGATGCCTTCGGCGGTCGCCCGGCTAGCTCAACACCAGGGCCGGTGCCCTTGAGCTTGTAATGCCTTGGGCGATCGCCTGGCTGGCTCAGCACCAAGGCCGGCCCTGCTTACAGGCTGTTTTTAAAGCTATATCACCATCAACTGTCCCAAAAACTAAAAATATGTGGTTTTGGTGGGTCGAATCTTTTCGTTTATTACATGTTTGCTAGAATGCGTAACATGTTTTTTGTTTTTATGATCGGAGCTTGTCTTACCATAGACCATTTGGTTCCTAAATATAGTCATATAGATTGAAATGAATTATGAGAGTGTCCCCCCACAATAATTTCATCAACTTCGATGAACTTTGTCATCTGTTACCAAAGCAAGTTCGTAATGTGAGTCTTCTTGTTTGGTCCTTAATTAGCATTGCTTATATATTTTGGGATTCATTTGGATGAATATTACTTATATAGTAGACTCAAACAACTTGGATTTCGTTATTTTTATAAAACATACATAATTTTAGTACATAATAAATTTTGACAAATTGACGAAAAATATATATGTTATAACACCAGAATATATATATCAAGAGTAACTGGGCTGTCACGTGTTGCTCTCTCGTGAGTCGAAATCAGTATTTCCCCCCTTAAACTTGAACCTGGACGCATTTTTCACTTTCGGTTCATTTAAGCTTATTTGATTGACAAGTGTCTTTTACTTCATAAGTTCAACTAATTTATTTTATGTATTAAAAATATAAAATATATGAAGATAATTACTGGAATTTGAATTGTTCAAGTTAATCCCACTAATTTATTTTAAATATACAAAATATAAAATATAATCAATATAATCGTTGGAATTAATACATATAAAACACTTGAACTTAAATAAAAGTTACTATAAAATCGAAATTGACGATCACAAGTGTTTAAATAACGATTGGTTTTTATTATTATAGTAAGCAATTTAAATTATAGTGAATAAACATGTTTTTTTTTAAATTACCCATTGTATTACCCGAGATTAAACCTACTATAAAATGTATCAAGATAATCATTGACATTTAGTTTACTTATTAAACATATAAAATATATCAAGATAATTATTGACATTTCTTTTATTTATTAAAAATAAAAAATATATCAAGATAATTATTAACATTTCTATCTATTTATTTATTTTGAATATTTAAATGTATAAAGTTTTAGATAATATATATAGCTAAGTCTAGAGAGAAGTTTCCTCCATTCTTATCTATATCTATTTATTTTGAATATTTAAAAATATAACATACTAGAAAAATCTATATTTAATAAAAGAGTAACTAGTTTGCCATATGGGATCATGTTCAATATGAAACAAATTCATCAAAGAAAAAAGATCAGCTAATGGTGCGTTTGATATCCTGACAGGCAGGACAAAAACAGTTATTCAATGCTTGGTAAGATACCTATTATTTTCAAGTTTAATCCGATCCTAGCTCACTAATGAATTGTCGTTTAATTAGTTTTAATTTCTTTTCCTTTCCAATCCTCCCACATTTGGGAGGAAAGTTTCGGAACCAAACTTAGCATTATTTTTCCTCGCTTTCCTTTCCTTTCCCTTCCTTTATCTCCTAAAAAGGTTTCGCAAACACAACTATTTTTTTACTTTCCTCCCTTTTCCCTTGCATTGACTTGAAGGTTCCTTAGAGATCTAAGGATAACTCGAATAGCGACGTAGAACTCATAGTCCCCTTGCAGTCCCCAAACATATACTAGCTTAACAGCCAACTTATTTTTGCCAAAATGTCGATCAAATGTATCCTTTTGGACCAAAACCGTAAAACCAAAACTCAAGAGACTAAATCCGGATATCTTGAACAATCAAAGGACGTTTTCTGTAACTTTCTTAAAAGAAATCCATTCAAATTCACAGTTGATCACATGTTCTCCTCTCTATAAACACCAATCTCTCTACACCTGCAATACAGAGATCCTTACATTCTCTCTCTGATTTCAGACTCACCAATCAATAATAATAAATATAATATAAAAAAAGAAGAAGTTCACCGGAAAAAATGGCCGCCAACGGCCATAGTCATACTGAGGAATCAACACTAGTTCCCTTATTGGATCACTCATCTTCCAATGTCGAAAAATTCTCCGACGACCACCTCCATCTCACTTTCCGGCAACGATATTTAATCGAATCGAAAAAGTTATGGCACATCGTCGGCCCGGCCATCTTCAGCCGCATCGCCTCCTACTCCATGTTCGTCATCACTCAAGCTTTCGCCGGCCATCTCGGCGATCTCGAACTCGCCGCCATCTCCATCGCCACCACCGTCATCGTCGGCTTCGACTTCGGCCTATTGGTACTAATCAATTAAGTTCTCCTTCTTCTATTTTCTCCCTATTCTTCTGACCTAGTTTCTGGAATGTTCTGAATCAAATACAGACCTTGCAATTGTTGCATACCTTACAAACTAAGTAAATGGTTAAGGTTTATTTATTTATGAAAATGATTAAGGTTTATTTATTTATGAAAAACATTAAATTATGGCCAACATCAACAATCAATATATTTATGAAACCAGATATGTATATATCAGACCAGATGCATGGTTGAGATTGATTTGTAAGGTGTGTAACAACTGCAGGGTTTGTATCTGAATGTACCTGTTCTGAATGACTAACTTCTAATTAACAAATTTCAGTTAGGAATGGCGAGTGCGTTAGAGACGCTTTGTGGGCAAGCGTACGGAGCGAAAAACTACCGAATGTTGGGGATTTATCTACAGCGTTCATGGATTGTGCTATTCCTATGTTGTGTGTTGACTTTACCGCTATACGTCTTTTCTTCGCCGGTGCTGAAGCTCCTCGGACAGCCGGCGGAGATCGCTGAGCTTTCGGGCGTGGTAGCGATCAGCTTGATACCGCTTCATTTCAGCCTGTGTTTTCAGTTTCCGATTCAGCGGTTTCTTCAGAGCCAGCTTAAGACGTACGTGATCGCGTGGGTGACGATGGGGGCGCTGATAGTCCATTCAGCCATGAGTTGGCTGGTGGTGTATCGGTTTAAGCTCGGGTTGGTTGGTACCGTGGTTACGCTGAATATCTCATGGTGGCTGATTGTTGTCGGGTTGTTTGTGTACTCGGTGTTCGGTGGCTGTCCGGAGACGTGGAGCGGGTTTTCGATGGAAGCTTTTCATGGATTGTGGGGGTTTGTGAAGCTCTCCGCCGCCTCCGGCGTAATGTTATGGTATTCATCTTGCTTTTTAGATTTTTCCGGTGACCGGAGTTGGTTTTTAAGATATACAAGATACACCTGAATTAATTAATTAACTACAAACATCAAATTATATATTTCCTTAAAAAAAGCCTTTATTTGGTAGAAAAGTACTCTTCTTGCTTATCTAAAATTTTTGGGATTGCTCATCTAAAATTTTTGGTAAAAGTATTTATCACCTATGTGGTGTAAAAAAATGTTTTATAAAAAATTGTTTAAATTAGCTTATTGTTGAATTTAAAAATGAGAAGTTGTTTTTAGGGTTTAGCTTATTTGAAAATTTAATACAACTTTTTAGCTTATTGTTGTATTAAAAAATTGTTTAAATTAGCTTATAGTTAAATGACCTTTTTAACTATTTTCTAAAAGTTAAAATGAAATGAATTTTTTAACTTTTTCAAAATGGCTCATTTTTCAAAAAGTAATAAGCAATTTTCAAAAGAAAACTTCAAACACTATAAATGACTTATTTTCTTTTTCAAAAAAGAAATAAGTCATCACCATCTTCAAATAAGTAATTCCAAAAAACTTCTAACTATGGATTAACCTTAAAAACATCTTGAATTATCTACAACAAATCCCGAATATTTTAGAAGTGTTTGTATTTGTTTTTATTGTTGTTTCAAATAAAAAGGTTAAATATTGTAAAATAACATAAGATTCGTATACAAATCATAGAAAAAATTGAGACCTGTCTTTGCAAAATACTCATTACTACTACAAAACATAACAACTGAGACGTTTCCTATAATTTCTATAAGGTTTAGATCAACTTATTATATAGGTTTATATATATGTATGATTTATCACTAAGTTTTATGACTCACATATAAATTCTTTTAACCTTTATTTTTCTAGGTTTATTTGTTAAGTTTTCATCATATTACACATGTTACATTTGGTAGATTGATGAAATATTTGTTTGGATGCATTTATTGTATAGTGGAAAATGTCACTAAAAGGGAAAAATGTCTCATAAATGTTTTTAAATGATTTGCTTTTGGTTTATTGACGACCATTTATTTTATATGGCTCAAATATAAATGCAGTTTGGAGAATTGGTACTATCGGATATTGATAGTGATGACAGGAAATTTGGAAAACGCAAAAATTGCAGTTGATGCTTTGTCCATATGGTAATCGCTTGTCCTCTTTCACATCTTCTTTCACTTACCAAGATTTATGAAAACGACCTTTTATTCTCAAAATCAATTCTATTTTGGTTTTGATTCTTGAAAAGAAGTCGTAACCAAATTGTTTCTTTTAAATACAATTGGTCATTAATTATCTTTCTTTATATATGACTGTTTGTTCTTAATAAATGCTCATATTTCTATCGTAGTTTTGTACTTTCTGATCTCTCTTCAATTATGATACGAATAAAATAGAAAATTTGTATTTTTAAAAGTAAAAGTATTATTTAGTTAGTCAAAAAGTATAATAGTTACAAATTAAGCTTACAAGACTATATGGCTATATGCCATTTCATTATTGCAGTAAAGAAGTAAGAACAAAAATCCTATCTTGGCTTTTTGTGAGACAAAGTGTTTGATACAAGTCCTTAGTTATTAATATTATGTTTATGTACTTTACAGATCGCATCGTGTTTTGGTTTTTACCTTTTGTTGCTATGTTTCCAAGTATATTTGTTTTTTTTTTTTGGAAGGTTCATCAGGACTTTGGCCAGACTACATCCTTGGCAATTTTTACCGAGAGCTAAAGCATGCTCCCCTGAGATTAACACTCAGTGGCCCCTGGTTGCTTACCCCCGGATTTGAACTTGAGTGGGTTTTTCCCCAACACCAAGCCTTAACCGGTAGGCTGCCCCATTGGGGTTATATCTGTTTATATATACATACATATATATATACATACATATATATACAAACACAATAAGTATTGAAATTTCACTTGATCATATGGACCGCACATTCTAGCAAATATGAACATGTCTGTATGAAATGGTCCATTTCCATATTCATATCATATTTTTAGATTATCTTTAACAAAGTCTTTTTAAATTACTATTGTCAGAAATATGACACTGTATGGTTTATTTATCAATAAAGAACTTAGTACGTAGAGTTAAATTCTTTTAATAAAAGTTTGTTTTTTTGTTGTTGTGTAGCATGTCTATCAATGGGCTCGAACTCATGGTTCCTCTTGGATTCTTTGCTGGAACTGGGTACGATTTTAATTTACACTTGTTTAAGTTATCTTGTGATCGTGCCATGACCTATATGATCAAAGAGCATATTTTTGACCGAAAAAACATGCTTCCACGTTTTTTTGGAGATAGTTTATTAACGAGAATGATCTTGTATTTACATGTAATACTTGTGTGATTAATCAGAGTTAGGGTTGCAAACGAGTTGGGAGCAGGAAACGGCAAAGGTGCAAGATTTGCTACCATAGTAGCAGTTACAACATCTGCGGTGATTGGCCTTTTCTTCTGGCTCTTGATCATGGTATTCCACAACGAGCTAGCGTTGATCTTCACCAATAGTGAACCCGTCTTGGAAGCCGTTAGCAAGCTGGCGCTTCTCTTGGCCTTCACCATTCTACTGAATAGCGTTCAACCGGTTCTTTCAGGTAAACCAAACCCCTTCTTGTTTTATATGCATTTTTTCGCTTTTCATACCTTTATGGTCACTAATATGAAGATATATTAATTTATCAGGTGTTGCGGTCGGTTCTGGATGGCAAGCATATGTGGCATATATCAACCTAGGGTGCTATTATTTGATAGGAGTCCCAATGGGAGTTGCCATGGGATGGATTTTTCACCTTGGTGTCATGGTACTCATTCATTTCATATAGTTTTTATATTTTCTTATGGTATCGAAAATTTCTAATATTTTTATTGTTTAAACTTATCAGGGTATTTGGGCCGGAATGATCTTTGGAGGCACTGCATTTCAAACGGTGGTACTTGCAATCATTACAAGTCGTTGCGATTGGGAAAAAGAGGTAAGTTACTTCCTACTTCACTTCACCGGCTTTATTCGATCTGAAATCTCCGAAGAAAATTAGCCAGAAGTACAATAAAATTGGTTTTTTAGGACGCGTAAGAATTGTAACGTAACAGAGTATTTAAAAGGACCTAATTTTATAAGAGCAACAACTTTGTCATGTAATACAAAATGGTGTTACAATAAGATGTTTGAATAAAGTTAAACATCTTAACAAGTTAACTCGACAAAGTTTTTGATAAATATCTTTTTTTGCTGAACTTCTAAAAATTCCTAACAAAAGATGATTTATAACTTGTATCTTACTAAATGGATCAACTTTGTCAGTAGAACTTGTCACACTTGTTTAACTTCATTTGAAGAACTTATTGTAACAACAATTTATATGACTTAAAATTGTTAAATCTTATAAATATAATTCATATTAGGTACTTATTAAGATGACCAGCTAATACCCATTTTAGTGTAATGGATGTTTAAGAAAATTACCTAATTTTCTGTTAAATCTGGCAGGCCCAAAGAGCAAGTACCCATGTAAAGAAATGGGCAGTGGTGCATTGATTACAACACAAGTTTCTATTTCCATCCATCTAAAGTCAGTCTGTTCGTCAAGCCATTTAAATTTTTCTCTACTTTCCTCCTAATTATTTAATTTTGTTTTTGGTGTTAATTAATTGTTTAAATGTAGATCCAATAGATACGATATGATGATTCAAATGCAGCCATCACAAATTTTTATCTTCTTTTGCACGAATCCTTTGTTTTTTTTTTTTTTTTTTTTTTTGAACAGCAAAAAGCAATTTATTACCAAACCGCGAAACACACCAAAAACAAGAATTCAGGCAGCAAACAAAGCCCCGAAACCCAACCAAAAAGAGAAGCCAAAAACAGCAACCAAGAAGAAAAAGAAAACAAACTAACACTAGTGGGGATTACAAGAAGTAAACATCCACTAAACACCCACCAAAAGAGAAGCAACCACACACCCTCGTTACACCAGCAACCAACATGCAGCAACCATTCACAAAGCAACAAAAAACAACCTTCTTGAACAAATCCTCCAACTTCAGAGCAAGCAAAATCAACAACAGCTCAAGCCGAACCGCACCGATATAAATGAAACTCCTCTTTCTCTTCCTCCGCCGAACAGGAACTGAATCACCAAAAATTTCCAGCAGCTCCAGCAAAATAAAAACAGTCCCGCTTGTGGCGATCTGTTCCAGCAAGACAGATCTCGATTCCACAGCCACCAAAATTACGAAGTGAACGGATCACTTAACCAATTCGCCATCTCTACCTTAAGCTCCGCCTCTCTTGTTGTAATCCATTCGAACACTCTAATCTGATATTCCGTGAAATGTACCGCTGCCACCGGATTCGCATTTCGGAAAACGCAGCTGTTCCTATCCGACCAAATAAGGTAGACAAAGCTCCATACGGTCGCTATCCATCTTCGAAACCCTTTCGAGAAATTACCACGTTGTTGTCCCGCTGCCACGAACTCGCTAAAAGAGCTTTTTCCTGCTAAATCTACATTCCACCATCTACCGACTTGCTCCCATAGTGGAGCCACTTTCTCGCACGTAAACATCGCATGCTCTATAGTTTCAATTTCTTTACCACACCTAGGACAAAGGCACGAATCTAGGTCAATTCCCATCTTATCAAGTACCGAACGAGTTGGAATTCTCCCTAGCTTAAGCCTCCAAACAAGTATGTTGATTTTTTTTGGAACCGACTTCGGCCATTCCGTTTCTATTACCGAGTTGTCGCTTCCCGACGTCCGAGCTTCCTCAAAACACCTTCTCAACTTCTTGACCGAGAAACCCTCATGGGGGTCTAAGAACCATACCACCCTATCTTTTTCACCTACTATCGGTTTAACATTCCCGATCGTACTATAAAGGGATTCTAGTTCACCCAACTCCCTACCTCTCGGCGTTCTCCTCCAATCCCACCTCCAATGCCATACTCCATCTCGAAACTCACCTCTTTCCCCTACTTTAGCCTCTTTAACGGATTCCAAGGCAAACAACCTCCCAAATCTCTCTTTAAGCCTTCCACAAGGAAGCCACCTATCTTCCCAAAACCTTGTACCACATCCATCCCCCAATTTAATACCAAAAGAATCCGAAAAAGAGAAACCCATTTCATCTAAATCTCTACCACATTTGATTACACTAGACCACACCGACCCTTTTCTTAACCCCATCCTTTCCGACAACCCCCCCTCTCTCCCATAAAGGCTTACTATCACTTTCCTCCACAAAGAATCGGTTTCCGAGTGAAACCTCCACCACCACTTGCCTAATAGGCCTCGATTGAGGTCTTTCAAACTCCCTATATTGAGACCCCCCCTTTTAAACGACTCTAACACCTTATCCCATTTAACCCAAGCAATTCCTCGCCTCAAAGTCTCACCCTCACCCCCACCCCCCCAAAAGAAAGAGGACCTCACTTTTTCGAGCTCTCTCAAAACACTCTCCGGAGTACGAAACAATGAAAAGTAGTATAGCGAGACACTTCCTAGAACCGATTTTACCAAGATACGCCGTCCTCCAAAAGAGATCAATTTTCCTTTCCATGCCGTCAATTTTTTTCTCATTTTTTCGAGAACCACCTCCCAACTAGACTTTCTTGACATGATTGCACCGACCGGAAGACCAAGATAGATGAATGGTAAAGACTCGCTTCCACATCCCAATCTTCGGGCCCACGATGTCACTTCCCTACCTTCAACACCAACGCCAAAAAGCTTGCTTTTTGAGAGATTAATTTTCAGCCCCGAAGCGGCATGAAAGCAATGGAGTAACCTTACTAAATTTCTCAAATTTTCTGGATCCCAAGTTCCAAAGAACACCGCATCATCCGCATATTGTAGGAGCGAGATATTTATGTCATCTTTTCCAACTTTAACTCCTTTAAAGAGCCTTTTCCGGACAGCTTCCTCCACCATATAATGTAACCCTTCGGCAACCATCAAAAATAAAAAAGGAGCAATCGGGTCTCCTTGTCGAAGTCCCCTCTCCATCCGGAATTCGTTTGTCGGTGACCCATTCACAAGAACCGATACCCTTGACGATTTGAGGCACCCTTCAATCCAATTCCTCCATTTTAATCCGAATCCCATATTTTCCATTATATCGAGAATGAAAAACCCATTCCACCGAATCATATGCTTTCTCGAAGTCCACTTTAAAGATTAAACTTTTCCTTTTCATCCTTTTTAGGTAGTCCACCGTCTCGTTTGCAATAAGGATGCCATCTAGAATTGATCTACCTCTTATGAACGCACTTTGCTCCTTACTTATCACTTTCCCCAAGACTTGCTTTAATCTTTCCGCCAACACTTTGGAAACGATCTTATACAAAATCCCAATTAAACTAATGGGTCTAAAGTCGTTTAAACCCACCGGATTTGAAATTTTTGGGATTAATGTCAAGAATGAAGAATTACATCCAATACTAAAACTTTCTTTTTCTAGGATCCAAACAATTGCCGCCATCAAGTCCTCCTTCACGATGCTCCAAAACTTTTTGATGAAGTCAATTGTAAACCCGTCCGGGCCCGGTGATTTATGATTACCGCACCCCTTGATAGCTTCCCACACTTCGCCCTCCGAGATACCTCTCTCAAGGTTGTTTGCGTCTTCTTCCGAGATTTTTTTCAAGCCTTCCATGTTCAACTTCGGAAGATGGCACCTTGTCTTTGCAAACTTTTTCTTATAGAATCCAAATACATACTCTTTTATCGCCAATGGATCCTCCGTCCAAACCGTGTCAATATTGAGACCAACAAGCGAATTTTTCCTTTCCCTATTTTTACAAGCCACGTGGAAGAACTTGGAATTCTCATCTCCATCCTTTAACCACTTTATCTTTGCCTTTTGTTTTGCCATTTCCAATTGTCTCTCTTCCAAATCGAGCCACTTTTTTCTATCACTAATCCACTCTTCTCTTTCACGATCCGTGAGACTTCGGTTTTCACACTTCTCTTCCCAACTCTTCACCTTTTCTCTTAGAGTACGTAACTCTTTTTCTGAAATAACTCCCTTGTCTTTTCTCCAAATTTTTATCTCTTTTTTTACAAATTTAAGCTTCTCCTTGAAAATAACGTCCGACCAACTTGACGAAACCTCTTTACCCCACGCTCTTCTTACCACCTCTTCGAATCCATCTTCCGCTAGCCATGCATCAAAGAGCTTAAAAGGAATCGGGCCAAAGTCAACCGATTTATCCGTAAGATAGATCGGGTAATGATCCGACCATTTCCTTTCGAGCGTTTTAGACACTAGGTTTTCCCATGCCAATTTGGTGTTATCGGACACCAAAAATCTATCGAGTTTGCTGAACTTTAACCCATCATCACTTACTCTTGTGAAGCGTTGGTCGCCTAAACGGATGTCTTCAAGATTGTTCCTTCGGATGAAACTATTAAATTCTTCCGCTCCTTTGGGGTTTGTCACCGAATTGAGGCGCTCGTGAGATCCTCTTACTTCATTATGTGTGCGTGCGTACACATGTGAAAATTCTTCCGCTCCTTTGGGGTTTTTTTTTTTTTTTTAATTACGTGGTTATTTTGGTTTGCTTAAATGCAAAAGCTAATTCGTGAGGCGAACATGAACAACCTTCAATCAATTACAGATGTATCTACATGGTTATAAGGCTTTGATAATATCTGGATTCGAACCAGTGGAATGTGACATTTCCACTATAGTGGGTATCCAAAAGAAGATAATGTGAATCTCTATATCAATTGGTTGTTGATGACACAAAATCATATGTTCATCAAAAGAATAGTAAACCATCAAACCAATGTCGACAAAACAAAATTAGCATGCAAACCTCAATGTTTTTTTGTGATATTGTTTTGTCGTGGTTTAATTTGTTTTAAGGTAATCAAATATTTCAATATCAGACTAAGGTATTTAAAACCGAGTAACTACTGCAAACCTGACAACAATGTGGTAATAAGATCTTATATGTGTGTTTAACAAGTACTAACAACGAGACTTAGAACAACCAAATGAAGATCAAATAAGGAAATCAATAAATAAAATGAGTATCTAAGTAATCCAGTTACCAGTTTTTGTGGATCAATATAAGTGATATGTCTGTATGTGTGTGTGTGTGTACGCACGCACACATAATGCTGCAAGTCATTTTCACATGCGGTTTTAGATAT
The DNA here is from genome assembly GCA_030169165.1 of Centaurea solstitialis. Taxonomy (NCBI): domain Eukaryota; kingdom Viridiplantae; phylum Streptophyta; class Magnoliopsida; order Asterales; family Asteraceae; genus Centaurea; species Centaurea solstitialis. The sequence continues at coordinate 25,904,940 of CM058046.1, forward strand.
TCTGTAACGCATCCAAATGAAAAGTGGCGTCATGGCAAATATAAATTGAAACCCCATAGGTTGAGTGACCATATGGACGTGCCTCGACACACAAAAAGCAAATAAGTCACAATTTGCAGCACCACAAAACATGCCACAACTTGCAGCCCGATAAGAGAAGTTCCTTTTGTATGTTGAATTATAATTTATCGACTGTTATGAAAAATTAAGTTAATTTTTTTAACTCAAGTAATTATTGAATTAGTTTACCATGAGAAGTGAATTAATTTGAAAAGAGTAATAAAGATCCAACCCCTTGGAATCATACTAGGATGAGATGCATTGAGATGTGATGTATCTGATCAATTCCCTATCTAACGTAATTCACGAGATGATTTTATATTAAAAATGATCATGGTCTAGATCCTTTTTATCTCTCTAACCTTAAAACTTTTTTTTTCTCACACTATTTTTTTTGCCTATAATTACTATTACATTTATCAGGAAGTCCGCTACAGTACACACCCGCCCGCCCCGACCCGAAACGACCGACCCGAACCCGCCTCTCCCTCTCTCAGTTTTTGACCCAGACCCGCTCTTGGCCCGTCCGTGACCCGCCAAAGGACCCGCGCAGGAGGCTGCCATACCAATTGTCAATTTTACATTTATGGCCCCTGAACTTTTTAATATTTCATTTTACGTTTTAATTATATATGGTGTATCGGCTAAAATATGCTAAAAGAATACGTTTTAATTTTAACAAATTACGCCTTTTTATTCGTATCGTCGATACGATCGAAATGAGCCTAATATTGAATATTTTTTGATGTAGTTAATCTTACATACTAGGCCCCTAAAGTTAGAACCCATTATCAATTTTACATTTTGGCCCCTGAACCTATAATATTTACTCACTTTATATCTTTTACTTTTCAATATTTCATTTTGGGTTTTAGTCATATATCGTGTATTGTCTAAAACACATTAAAAAAATATGTTTTAATTTTAACAAATTACCCCATTATATTCGTATCGTCGATACGATCGAAATGAGCCTAATATTGACTATTTTATGATGTAGTTATTTTATTGTATAATATATATACGTTCTAACCGACCCAAATCCTATACCCATTTTCAAATTTATATATTAGCCCCCTAAACTTAGAACTTATAAGGTTTATTCACTTTACATCTTTTACTTTTCAATATTTCATTTTACGTTTTAATCATATATCGTGTATTGGCAAAAATCCGTTAAGAAAATACGTTTTAATTTTAACAAATTACACCATTATATTCGTATCATTGATACGATCTAAATGAGCCTAATATAGAATATTTTTTCATGTAGCTATTTTATTATATACTATAAATACCGACTCGAATCCGATACCCATTTTCAAATTCACATATTAGCCCCCTAAACTTATAATATTTATTCACTTTATACCTTTACTTTTCTCTATCTCATTTTATGTTTTACTCATATATCGTATATTGGTTGGAACATGTTAAAAAAATACGTTTTAATTTTAACAAATTACGCCATCATAATCGTATCGTCGATACGATCTAAGACATGTTAAAAAAATACGTTTTAATGTTAACAAACTACGTCATTATAATCGTATCGTCGATAAGATCAAAATAAGCCTAATATTGAATATTTTTTTCATGTATTTATTTTATTATATACTGTATATACGCTCCGACCGACCCGAATCCTATACCTACTTTTAAACTTACATATCAGACCCCTAAACTTATAATATTTATTCACTATATATCCTTTAGTTTTCTATATTTAATTTTATGTTTTAATCATATGTAGTATATTAAATGAAATATGTTAAAATGTCGGTAGCTACTATTTATAAACCCGGAACGAAGCCCGAGCTTATCAACTAGTTGTTATACATAATACTAATTGCACCTCTTTTAGTGTTAAATTAAAATCAATTTATGCATTGAAAATTAAAAAAAAAATAGTTTTTGATGTTAACAAATATAAGGAGTTAATAGTGTAACGGAAGATGTTTTTTGTCATAGTAAAAGTATGTCACATATTGGGAGGGTAACAATAATATATCATAACTTATGAGCTAGTTTGTTAAACATAGCTTAAATATTTATATAGATAATTGTTAAGGAAAAAATAATACATAAAAGAGAAGGCATATTTGGAGTGTTGTCACAGCTTTTTGACATGCATAGACAGACTCCTAAAGAAGCGGTAACTTTTCTACTGTTACAACATTACTGCCAGTTTCTCCTTTTCTGTTGTTCCCTATAAGGCCATCCACTGTCGACCCACTGCAACCCAATGGTTTCAACTGTCACATCAGCGCCACATCAGCTTTCCACAAAACTACCCAATTCATCCACTGTCGACCCATTGCAACTCACTCCATAAAAAACAAAAAAAAAATTAAATAAGAAAGAAAAAGAAGAGAGAGAGGGGGTGGTGTGGGGGTGGGGGGCGTCGGCTTGGTGAAACCGTCTCTTACAACCCGAAGATGTGGCGCGGCGGTGTGGGTTAAGGAACCCGATGGGTTCCACATACCCGATGAGTAACCGATGGCCGAAAACACCACCACAGTGGATGGCCTAATAATTTGCCTCCCATTTCCTAAACTATATATATCATCATTATAGCATCTCCAATGGTTATAATTTATATATTTTAATAAAACATAAGATGTTAAAATTTTAGAGATACTATATTATATTTAATGATTATTTTATTTTAATAATTCTAACATTAAATATATTAATAAAATATTTTAATATATTTAATAAAAATAATTTCATACGCATTTAGTTTCAAACTATTTTATTGATAGGAAAACAATATAAAAACTTTTTACGATTTATTTTAAATTTAGAGATTTTTAAAGCATCTAAAAAAGCTAGGCTATACTTTATCTAAAATATAGTATCAAAAATTAAAATCTTTAAAAAAAGTTACATTTATTTCCAACTTCAACAATTACTTTATTTTAACAATTCTTTTTTCGGTTATATAATTAAAATGTTCAATATATTTAATAAAAAATATTTCCCTATTTAACATGAGTTTAAGGGGCTGTTCAGTAATGACTTAAGTTGTTTAATAGAGCCTTGAGCTTATTTGCTTTGCTCTATTAGTATTAACATTGGCCACTACCTCCTCCTTTACTATAACCATCAACATTTGTTATATAAAAATCACATATATATATGTATGTATGTGTGTGTTTTGTGTTAATTAAGCATAACTATTATGTGACATATAAAATCATCAAATAATTTTTTTTTGGGAATTTGTCTAGTTTTGTCTTCCAGCGCTGTGTGTCGGATGGTTATCGCTCGGGGGGGTTAATAGTGCCCTAATCGAGATCGAGCCTTCCCGTGCACATGCCTGGGGACATTTAAGTGAGGCCATGTTTAGCCCCCAAAATTGTCGGGGATTAGTTGGGCTTTGGTCCGGACACCCTTCAAAAAAAAAACTTGTCTAGCTCTGTCTTGTCCAGTCCTAGGCGTACCAAACATAAAACATACATTTGTTCTGTCCTATCTCGTCCCGTCCAGTCCTATCCTACTCTCTTGTCCTATCCTGTACTGTCCAGTTCTGTCTTGTCCAATCATGTCTGCGTACCAAATGCTACCTTAAGTGTTGTTGCTCGTTGTTTTCTTCCTTCGTCGGAGTTCCTAGATTGATGTCGTTTTCTTACTCCATGCTCCCGTGTTCAAATTTGAAGTAGATGAAAATCAAGTGTTTTATTTTGAAGTAGATGAAGATTAAGAGTTTTATTTTGATGTAGATATAGATCAATGTCCTCCTCTTCGGTGTTTGATTTTGAATCGAATTTAAGTATTCAATTTTGATTCAGACATATATTTGGGTTTGATTTGCATAAGATTTGAGCCGGGTTTGGGGCTGGTATGGGAGGATCCAGTCTATGGGATCCACTTCCCTGCTGGTCGGGTTCAGCCATAGGTTAGGCCTAGGGATGGAAAAAAATCTGAACCCGATGGAGAAACCCGAAACCCGATCTTAACGGGGCAGGGCTGGGCAGAAATTTTCGGGGATCGGGGCGTTAACGGGGATTTTTTCAAGGATTGGGTAGTGACTGGGGTGGCCATACCCCACCCCTCCCCGCCCCGACCCGATAATATATTAAATATTTTTTAATTATTTTATAGGTATATATTATTATTGTATTAATATATAAAAAGAAAAAGAAAACTATAATTGTATTGTGCCTATAGCATATGTGATTGAAATTTGAATCACAAACTCACAATTAGGGCTCCAACCATTCACTAAACTCACGTTGCTCACGGCTCACCCCCCATCATCGTCGCTTGCAGCCGGTGTCTAGATCAGCTGATCGCCGCCCTCAGTTTACCACGACTGTAGGTCTGTCGACCCTTGACCCTTCGTTCACTCACCACCTTCACAGTCACTCACGAGTACCATGAATATTTCCCTACTCTCATGAAATTAGTGTGTGAATTTCAAAATTAAAGTATATTTGGTTTGGATTTTCAAAATTAAAGGTATACACGATCAATATAGCACCATTGAATATAATGGATTCTTGGATTTAGTTGTGTGTGTAACTATGTTGCTTCTCTCTTTCTCCCATATAATTTCAATTGAATAGGTTATTTCTATTTAATTTCCATGAAATAATTTCAATGGATTCAATGTTTATTTTTCACTCTTTCTTCGATTTTCACTCTTCCTGCCATCTTTATTTAAGAATGCATCTTTATTAGACTTTCATAATTGGTATAATGGTATCTTACAAATTCGAGTTTCGAGGCAAAAACAGGGATCGGGGCGGGCTGTAGCCCCAATGGGGTGCCCCGATAAAATCCCCGACGGGGAAGGGGAGGGGATGGGGCAGGTTTTAGATTTCGGGTTCGGGGACGGGGATAGCTTGCCCCGCTCCGAACCCGTCCCATTGTCGTTTCTATTGGTCGGGTCGCAACGGATTAGTGAGATTGCCCAATTGGAAATCCGATACCGTTGGAACGTGTGTGTGTTAACTTGCCGTTAAAAAAAGGAAAGCAGATAGTATTAACTTTTTATGGTTAATTCAATGTTCTATTAGATCTTGTGGGACCTATCATAAAACTCATGTGTTAAAACTTTATAAGGGACGGTCTGAAATGATTCAAAGTATTTAATTATGTCATGCGTGTTACAAAATAATTATTTCAATTCTGAAATTTACATAAGTAGGTTGCCTAGTTTCTTTGATAATCTTGATTTTTTTATCTTTTTCATTTGCAGTCTGGCTCTAACCACTTAGGCCGTGCCTAGCGCAAGGCTAGGCTGAGCAGGTTCGAACCCGCAGGGCTCAGCGTGCTTGGCGGCTACCGCTACGCAACCAACGGGTTCGGCGGGTTCGACAGACTATCGGGTTACAGAAACCACCGATTTGTGAAGAAAAAAGCGAGTTAAATATTTTTACCCGTTAATCAACGGCCAAATTTCTTTATTTTTATTTTTTTTTTCAAATTTTTTAACCTTCTATAAGTAACCCTCTATCCTAACCTACAATTTCACATCAACTTCATTCTTCTCTCTCAAATATACTTCTATCATTCTCTCTCAATTATCTCGTTTTCTTCAAAAAACATGAATCCAAACAGTGGATCTTCATCCCATCAAACCGGGGTCTCGTCAAAAGCTCCTCAAAGCAGTGTCTCTCCACAAGCTCATCCACCCGATTTCGGACGCCCTCCAAACCCTCCGCCTCCACCGACGATTCTGAGTCGATCGGAAGAAACTTGTCATCCGGTAACCGAACTTGAAATTGACCTTGCGTATTATGTAACCTCGCATGAGCACCTTTAGAGTACCGCGTTGGCTAAGGTTTTAGCGAAAAACGCAAGGATCAAAGCAAAACATAACTTGCCTGATTATTACTAATTATTTATGTTGTTTTGTATTTTAATAAATTATGTCATTTCTATTTTTAATTAATTATGTAATGGTTTAATTTTATTTTATTTTATTTATTTGTATTAAATAAACTAAAATGATTAAAAAGTGAGAGGTGTTTATGTAAAAATTACACTAGTCGATTGTCTTATAAAATTTGTGAGGCTAGACAGTCGAAAGAAATAAATCGCAATCGATAATAAATGCGACAGAAAGTAAATATACACAAATGATTTGATGACGCAGGAAAAACCTCTCGAAGGAGGAAAAAACCTGCGGTCGACTGATAAATGGTCGACAATGCACCATGGTCACCAAACAGGGGTGATATCCTTCAAGGTTACAGTTTGTGTCGTATGATTACAATGAAAATATATGTGCGATCGAACGTAAATTACAAGTGTATTGTATAACTAAAGGGAATATTGTGATTGCTTCAAGAATTGTCTGATGGCCTTCGAATGTAGCCTTAGTTGCTTTATATACGCTCTTCTGCAACGGTCGGGCATTCAATATCATCAACGGTTATAACGGTCGTCGCATTAAATGACATTGATTCCTCGTCTTGAATATTCCTTAATGAGCTTGGATTTGGTCTTCAACGGAAAGGAGAGATATCCGGTAACTGACAATCTCCTGTAATCAATGAGGATACTGTAGACAAAGGTTATCGTTAGTGATATATCGTACGTCCTGCATATGGATGTCGTACGATACATATATGATATTCGTTATTAGGTTTATCTCAGGACCTTGTCTTAATACGGGATTATTATCATGAATTATATCTTACGATTATAGTCGGTCGTCGTGCGATCGTAAATTTTTACCCAAACAAGAGGGTTGATGTTGGGAACCGTAGGCACTAACGGTGCGCAGCGGATAACAAAAACGATTCCCAATAACGGACCCAACTTAAACCTTATCAGATACAATCAAAGCGGGGTTTGATGGTTTACCTTTATGCGATTAGTTTCCGGAAAGCGAGCAGGGGATACACCGCTACTGACACCACGTGAGAGGGTTGCTAGACCACCGTGACTGATCGGAAAAGCCGATCGTTGTGTGAGAGAGAGGGAGATCGACGGCTTTAGAGAGAGAGAGAGCGAGAGGTTTTTCGTAGGATCAACTGATTATCAAAGCCTTTAACCTTTTATTTATAGGTTTAGATAAGACAGTGATTTAATCTAATTATAATTCCTTTTATAATTATCTTTTTAATCAATTCCTTAATTAATTAATTAATCAATTAATTAATTTACTGATTGATTAAAACTAATAAATAATTATTAGCTTGTAATTATTTATTTCCCTCTTCTCATCTATCTCTTTCACACAAATTCTCAATTAGGCGTGCAGCGGTGTGACCTACTAGTGTCTTATAACGTTGGACACGGTAACCCTGTTAATGTCTCGCACACAATCCTAACAGACTCCCACTTGTGCTAGACATGTAACTGTGCTGTTACCATTAGCCTAAGGAGGTCCCTAGCCAGACACTTAGGTTAACCAGGTTATAAGATCTCTTATATCCAGAGATACAATTCTCAGTTGAATTTGTACACAGGTTCATTCCTTTTGCACACGATATTTCTAAAGTGATTTTAAGACATGGAGTGGAGGATTCATTTCTTAAAATCAAGTATTTCTTGACTCTGATTTCGACTGCCTGCAGTAACGGATATTACTAAATAACACCTGTTATTCTATCCGAGCATGGCCACGCGTTTTCTGCCAATCTTAATCGTCAAGGGGCCCGGAAATATCTCTCTTTTGAAAGAGGTGCAAATCCCTTCTTGACTACTTGCATTTGGATCCACGGCTTCCGCTGCATCTAGTCATGTCCCGTATGGCCGCCCTGTTACGGTGCAGCGTTAGGACGTGCTAAGAGTACAACAGTCCTCATGTTCCCAAACCAAGTATCTCAGGTCTAAGGATAACCTATCAAGTCAATGCTTATGACTGAGGCTCCATGAAGCAGAGTTGATTACTGGTCACTTCCAATACCCAAACACTCTGATGAGTATCTATAAATACTTGGTAACATCACTTGTGCTTTTATTCTTTACTTCGAATAAATCATCAAGTATTCATAATAGCGTTAAACTCCCTATTGAAATTCCCATTTCAATAAGTGGCTACGGAAATTTTGATTTCATACAAAACTTTGTAAAAATCATGGATACGTTAAATATGCGAAAAATAGTTAATTTAGAACAATCATGAAATAAAACCTCCATTCATTTTATCACACTGTAAAATTTACATGATTGTATTGTTCAAAATTAAACTACAGTAATAATTAATAAACTAAAAACTAGCTATTGGCTTCCAGGTACTGCATCCCAATGGAATTTGCATGTGCCTCATGCTTCACCCTTGCTAGTGGCTTTGTCAGCGGATCTGCGACATTGTCTTCTATTGGAATCTTGCATATTCTCACATCCCCTCTTCCAATGATCTCTCGGATAAGGTGATATTTTCTGAGCACGTGTCTTGACTTGTGATGTTCTCTAGGTTCCTTTACTTGCGCCACGGCTCCCGAGTTATCACAGAATATATCAATCGGTCTAGAGACACTGGCAACCACTCTGAGATCCGATAGAAAATTCCTTAGCCAGACAGCTTCCTTTGCCGCATCAGATGCTGCAATGTACTCTTCTTCTGTAGTTGAATCTGCAATCGTGTCCTGCTTCGAGCTCTTCCACGAGATCGCGCCTCCGTTTAGGGTAAAGACGTAACCCGACTGTGATCTAAAATCATCTCTGTCGGTCTGGAAACTAGCATCAGAATATCCTGTGACGCTGATTTCATCCTCAGATCCTACAAAGACCAAGAACATGTCTTTCGTTCTTCTTAGATACTTGAGAATGTTCTTGACAGCCACCTAGTGAGGTTCTCCTGGATTCTGTTGATATCTGCTCGTAACACTTACTGAGTAAGCAACATCGGGCCTGGTACATAGCATGGCATACATAATCGATCCAATTGCTGAAGCATATGGAACCGATTTCATTCTGTCCTGATCTTGACTAGAAACGGGACATTGTGTTTTACTCAACACTATGCCATGTTGCATCGGGATAAATCCTTTCTTGGATTCATCCATCCTGAATTTCTTCAAGATTTTATCAATGTACGTACTTTGGCTAAGTCCGATAAGCCGCTTAGATCTATTTATGTAGATCTTTATGCCAAGTATATAAGCGGCTTCTCCAAGGTCTTTCATCTGGAAACATTTGCTCAACCAACTCTTTACACTCTGTAAAGTTGGAACATCGTTTCCTATGAGTAGAATATCATCTACGTACAAGACCAAGAAGGTTACTATGCTTCCACTGAACTTAGTGTAGACACACGGTTCGAACTCACTTTTGGCGAAACCAAATTCTTTGATTCGCTCATCAAAGTGTAAGTTCCAGCTTCGAGATGCTTACTTTAATCCGTAAATGGATTTCAGCAGTTTTCACACCTTGTTAGGATTCTTAGGATCTTCAAACCCCTCTGGTTGTTCCATATAGACATCTTCTGTTAACTTTCCATTCAGAAAGGCTGTCTTGACGTCCATTTGCCAAATCTCGTAGTTAAAGTATGCTGAAATGGCCATAAGAATCCTAACTGACTTTAGCATAGCCACTGGTGAAAAGGTTTCATCATAGTCGATGCCATGAGTTTGCGTGAATCCTTTTGCGACCAGTCTGGCCTTGAAGGTGTGTACATTCCCATCCATGTCGGTTTTCTTCTTGAAAACCCATTTGCGTCCAACAGCTCTGCAGTGTTGTGGCAAATCAGTCAACTCCCAAACTTGGTTGTCGTACATGGATTGCATCTCGGCCTTCATGGCTTCCTACCATTGTTCAGACTCATTACCTGACACAGCTTCTCCATAGGATGTTGGTTCATTCAAGTCTCCACTGTCCTGAGAGACTAGAAACCCAAGATACCTATCTGGTTCTTGTCTCACCCTACTGGATCTGCAAAGGTCCTGTGTTTGCACTTCCTCAATCGGTTCTGATTGAGGTTCAACATTCTCATGTTGAATTTCTGGCTCAACAATTGGTGTGGTGTTTTCTTCATCTACTACCTGTAGATCTACATCCTTTCTGGTGTTCCCAGAACTAAGAAACTTTTCTTCCAGAAATTTTCCGTTTCGAGCAACAAAAACTTTGTTCTCTTCAGGGTTGTAGAAATAATATCCCACGGTGGTCCTGGGATATCCAACGAAGAAACACTTGTCGGATTTGGGTTTGAGTTTTTCTGAGGTGGGTCGTTTGACATAAACCTCACAACCCCAAATTCTTAGAAAAGATATGTTGGGTTTCTTACCCTTCCATAATTCATATGGAGTCTTTTCTACCGACTTTGTTGGCGCTCTGTTCAGTATGTGTGCTGCTGTTTCGAGCGCATGTCCCCAGAATGACATTGGCAGCGTAGAGTGACACATCATCGTTCGTACCATATCAAGTAAAGTACGATTTCTCCTTTCTGACACACCATTCATCTGAGGTGTATACGGAGGTGTGAGTTGGGATACAATTCCACACTCCATCAGATGATTGTCAAACTCGTCACTGAGATATTCGCCTCCGCGATCTGACCGTAAAAACTTGATCTTTCTGCCAAGTTGATTCTGTACTTCATTCTGAAATTCTCTGAATCTTTCAAAGCTTTCAGATTTATGTCTCATGAGATAGACATAACCATACCTACTGAAATCGTCAGTAAAGGTAATGAAGTACCGGTATCCTCCTCTTGCCACATGACTAAAAGGTCCACACACATCTGTGTGGATTATTTCTAACAAGTCAGTAGCCCTTTCATTTTCTTTGTTGAAAGGTTGCTTTGTCATTTTGCCAGATAAACAAGACTCACAATTATCAAAAGGTTTATAATTGAAAGTTCCGAGAAAACCTCCTTTTAGGAGTAGTTCAACGCGTTTCTTGTCTATGTGGCCTAAACGACAGTGCCAGAGGTAAGTTTGATCCTCGATGTCTTTGGATCGTTTACTTATATGATAGATTTCACTACTGTTGTCTTGTAGATTTACTGTATATAGACCATTCACAGGTGTTGCTTTAAAATAGAAGATATTATTTTTAAAGACAGAAATCATTTTATAATAAAATCCTTGGTCTACTAACAAATCAAAAGACAAAACATTCTTAATCATATTTGGAATATAATAACAATTATCCAGTTCCAAAACTAGACCCGAGGGTAAACTAAGACTATAAGACCCTACTGCTTCAGCAATCAGCGGAGTGCCTTTGCCAACTCGTAGGTTCGAACGGTCCTTCCTCAAAGTCTTTCTTCTAGTGAATCCCTGTAAATGATTACAAATGTGGTTACCACTGTCTGTATCAATTACCCATGATTCATAAGAAGTGATTAAGCAATCTATCATAAAGATACCTGGAGCATCGGGTAAACCGATCTCTATCTGGTCGATATTCATCGAGTGCTCGCAAATATCCTCGCTGCCGCATTCTGGGCAACTTAGATCTCCCAGCTCATCAATTACATCAGTATCCATGAGATCAGCAGGTTCCGGTACTGGCTCTAGACTGGCCAGAATATCTTCATGAACTTTATCCACGTCTTTCTTTGGTTCCTTCATATAGGCACTAGCTGTGTCTTGAATCTCTTTCGTGAGGGAAAACCACATGAGGTACACTAACTCTTCCTGAGTCATCTTGTACCCCAAACGCGATAAACACTTAAAGAGCCTTCTCATTTCAATAAGATGGTCTTTAACTGATTGATCATTTTTCAGCTTTAGTGAAAAAATCTCTTGCATGATCAGAAGTTTACCTGTGTGCTTATAGAGACCTAACTGGTTCTCCATATCTTTCACAACCTGGTGACATGATTTAACTCTTAAATCTCCCGTGAACTCGGGTGATGTCGAGAAAATCAGAATGGACATTACATCCGATTCATCTGCCAAATATTTAAAGTACTGAGTAAAATCCCTCTCGGGAGAATTACTCTCTGGTCGTGAAACAGGTTTTTCCAGAACATACAGCTTACCCTGTGCACGCAAGACATTGTCAGGGTGCATTTTCCAGACTGGAAAATTTTGGCCTGTAAGCTTCCATTTATAGTTGATGAGTCTTAGGGATTCCTCAGGGGTATAAAACGGAATTACAGATTTCGACATCTACAAATTAAGAACAAATTCCAATTTTTAGTTTATAATTACAAAATTCTAATAAATTATTACCCTTAGAATAAATTTATTAGACTGGAATCCATATTTCACATGTGTCGGGAAGCATGTGATCATGTCAAACCGACTCATGCGATTTATGGTAGGTAAAACAATACCAATCGCATTTTAATACGACTTCTAGATCGTCGGGACATCGGATATACAATCCGTGCATATTTAGTCCATCTAGTGCATTTTTGGCCTGGTACCACCCAGTGAATAAATAATTACCAAAATAGACTGCACCACCCGGGACCTGGACAAACTCTGGCCGGTACCACCCGGAGATAATTCGCAGAGTTTTATCACCCTCCAGTTTCGGTTTGAACACGGGCGTTCATAGTGTGTGCACTTACAACGCCCTATGTACCTTACACCGGAGGTGCCCCTAAAGTGGGTTGCACTTACTAATCTATGATTTTGACAAGGGTCATAAATGCCAGTTTTCAAAAAAAACTTTGGATCCAAACACAAACTGTATTTGTATCCAATTTTACTTTTAATTTTAAAAAGCGTTTATATTTACGTAACTAAAACAACCACGCAATTTATATATAATTGATAAATATAAACAATCATGCTTTTAAAACATGTCATAGTCAAAAACCCTTAACTATTGTCGTTTCGTGAGGCAACACAAAACGACGGTCTTTATTCCTAAGGGACAAATCTTCTCGGCGCTCCCACCGGCTCCAAGCTCCATGACTGTCTCCTTGGCTCCGTCTTCAGGTCTCCATATTATTTATTAAAATTACATTACAAGAAATCGGGTTGTAAATGGCACGCAGGCCTCCCGTAATCAATCAGTAAATAAAATATACATAATTATCAAAACACAACCACGGGTCAAAAGGGTTTGACTATGACAATAAAACAAAACTTGACTAGTTTCTGATTTAATTAAATTAATTAAACTAAATTAATTTTAACAAAATTAAACCTTAGGATTTTAAACCTATCTGGCCTAAATCCTTAATCAAACAAAACTTATCCATACTGATCTCGAATCGAAAAATAGCAACCAACAACTGTCAGTCCATTGCTCGCGGCGCGAGATTTCTGCTTGCGGCGCGAACCGGGTGACGACGACGGCAGTCCAAAGGCCACCGTTGCCGCCCTCCTTTTGACCGGAAACCTAGAAACGGCAGTGGCCGATACCCCTTTGCGGTGGTTATCGACCACCACCACCATCTCAATCATCGCCGCCGTTGATCCGCCGGCGACAGCAACAGCTCAACGCCACCACCATCGCCGTGGTCGGCGGTCTCCTAACAAAAAACCCATCGCCGCCACCACCACAAACGGTGGTGTAGCGGCCGATCGATTGACCATCGATGACGATAGTAGCAGCAAATGCCACCACCACCGCCTCTCGGCGAAATCAACAAAACACCAACGCCATCGTTACCATCGGCGACAATAGCGGCGAACCGCCACCATCATCGTCGTGGTCAGAGATCGACGACGGCTGCAGCAATAAGCCACCACCGCCGCCGATTGCGGCGTATAACAACAACAAACATCGCCGCCGCCACCACAATCGGTGGTGTGGCGGTTGATTCGAAGAACGACGGCAGCAGCGGCCGCTGCCACCACCACCGCCGCCTCCAGCGGTTGTATGGACGGCGATCGCCACCACCACGCGACTGTGGTGTGGGTTTTCGCTTCCGATCGATGTAATCAACGTCACCACCACCACGCGCGGTGGTGTGGTGGTTTTGATTTGTTCTTACCGCCGCCGCCTCGACCAACCGCCACCGCCACCACAATCGGTGGTGCGGTGGTGTTCATCGTCCACAGCCGCAACCACCAACTGTGGTGCGGTGTGGTGGTCGTATTGACGGAAAGCCGCCGGCCACAAAAACGGTGGTTTCGCCGGTGGCTGCGGTGATTCGGTGGTTGCGGTGGTTCGGTCGGCTAACTGCCGCCGTTCCACCACCAGTTTCCGATTCGTTAGGTTTTTTAGGAAAAAATTCAATTTTTTAACAATTCATAAAAATCAAAATTTTAAACCTAATCATCAAACAATTAAACCTGATCTGTAGGTTTAAGAAGTGGCTCTGATACCACTGTTGGGAACCGTAGGCACTAACGGTGCGCAGCGGATAACAAAAACGATTCCCAATAACGGACCCAACTTAAACCTTATCAGATACAATCAAAGCGGGGTTTGATGGTTTACCTTTATGCAATTAGTTTCCGGAAAGCGAGCAGGGGGTACACCGCTACTGACACCACGTGAGAGGGTTGCTAGACCACCGTGACTAATCGGAAAAGCCGATCGTTGTGTGAGAGAGAGGGAGATCGACGGCTTTAGAGAGAGAGAGAGAGCGAGAGGTTTTTCGTAGGATTAATCAACTGATTATCAAAGCCTTTAACCTTTTATTTATAAGTTTAGATAAGGCAGTGATTTAATCTAATTATAATTCCTTTTATAATTATCCTTTTAATCAATTCCTTAATTAATTAATTAATCAATTAATTAATTTACTGATTGATTAAAACTAATAAATAATTATTAGCTTATAATTATTTATTTCCCTCTTCTCATCTATCTCTTTCACACAAATTCTCAATTAGGCGTGCAGCGGTGTGACCTACTAGTGTCTTATAACGTTGGACACGGTAACCCTGTTAATGTCTCGCACACAATCCTAACAGTTGAGAGGGTTGGATACTTATCAGAGAGGGTTCCAGATAGTTAATGGGAGGGTTGAAGAAAAGCTGATGTGGCAGTAGGGTTGAGAGGGTCCAGAGGGTTGGCTACTGATGGCCTTATACCGAATAGTAAATAGTTCTAGTTATTAGTTGCCTTTGGATGGTACCATAGAAAGAATCTTGGGTATACAATCGGTAGACCATGAGTTATACTTGTCAAATTATTCAAAGTTACCATATTGTTACATGAGGTCTCATAGCATCTTTTTATTACTTATCCAAAATTACTAAAAATATGTTATACTAACCCAATCTTAACCACACATTTTATTTTATTAAATAACTAATAAAAAAAAGAAAGAGAAAGCAAGAAAAGAGAGATAGAGAAAAACAAGAGAAAAGAAAGGGTAAAAGATGAGGTGGGTGTCGATGCCGCTCGGGGAAGCCAAGCAGCTCCTACCCAATATGGGCGTGGTGGTGTTCACAAAAGAAGCCGACGCTCACCCAAACCTTTCAGGTTGAGCACAACCGACGGCCTTATGGGTAGTAGAGATGGGCAAAAAGCCCGGCCCGGCCGAGCCCGAAAAAAAGCCCGGGCCCGGCCCAATGAAAAGCCCGGCCCGGCCCGGCCCTCACCAAAGCTTGGCCCGACCAAAGCCCGGCCCGGCCAAAGCCCGGCCCGGCCCGAAAATAAATCTATTTTTTTATTTGTTTTATATAGTTTAGACTTTAGAACTATAAAATAAATCTAGTTTATATCGTATATTATCATTATTATTGAAATTATAAAATAATTTAGTGTTTTTTAAGTTGGAAAAAACCCGGTCAAACAAAGGCCCGAAAAGCCCGGTCTTTTCAAAGCCCGGTCAAAGCCCGGTCAAAGCCCGGCCCGGCCCGAGCCCGGTCAAAGCCCGGTCAAACAAAAGCCCGAAAAGCCCGGTCTTTTCAAAGCCCGGTCAAAGCCCGGCCCGGCCCGATTTTTGCCCACCTCTAATGGGTAGTATAATGGGTTGAGAGATCATATTTTGTGTAAATGTTTTTTATGTGATTAGATGTTTTATGTGATGTAAATGTTACATCAAAACAAAGAAATTCACTAATAATATGATCTCTCAATCCACCGGCCTTAAATCCAATCCGACAGGTGGGTCCATCATTGGTATTTGCCACCATGGAAATAATGACAAGAAGCATCCATAATTGTGGGAGCTCAAAAGCAACCCATCTCATGTAAAAAATTGTTGATGGTTTATTGTCTTTATGTATAATTTTATCGGTTATTATTATTGTTATTATTATTTTTTAGGAACACGATAGTTATGATGTATTATTTTTACTGTTGATTGAATAAATAATGTGGAACAATATTTGTGAATTTTGTGTAAATGTTTTATGTGATTAAATAGTATTAGTTTATACAACCAAAGATGGTCTAGTCTATTAGTGGGTGAAGGTAACATCCTTGTGCTTTCAGGAGATGGTATCCTTAGTTGGCCGAGGTTTAAACCCCGCAGGTGACGACTTGCTGGCTGTTGCGGTATTTAGCTCTTGGGCTGGTCCATAGGGCCAGTTCATAAGCGCGGGGGATTAGTCGGTGCCTGTTTGGATCCGGATAGCCTTGAAACATGTGTGTGAGTTATTTGCGTTTCAAAAAAAAGTATTAGTTTATACAAATAACAATCAAGTATATTGATTAAATATTTTGTGATCGTATGTGTTGTTATTAGTAGATTGTGAAAATGAACATAAAAAGGATTTTGGATTGTGAAGTATAATGGGTTGAGTTATACAATTTTGATAAAGTTTAATTTCTTTTTTGTCTATGCTGGGACTTGTGCTCTACCGGTAATCTGTATACCATTAATACTTTACAAAGTACAGTGGGTTAATTCATATCAACGTACAGTAGATAGGGTGCTAAATTAATAATTCGCTAAAATTATAAACGTACAGTAGAAACTCGATAAATTAATACTCGATTATTTAATAAATTCTCTAAGATAATATTTTTTGCCGGTCCCGATTCGGGGATAAGGTGCTAAATTAATAATTCGCTAAAATTATAAGATAATACATTTTTGATAATTTCTTTAGACCCCATATAAAATATAAATTAATAATTCCTTATATATAGCATATTACATGAATGATTTATGAAGGTTTCTTGAAAAATGACTAGATTGTCTTTTGTTTTTTGTTGAAATCAATTTCCCCTTGAATCTCGTCTCTAATTTTCCTTAGCATGGTAAGAACTTCTGGTGTTGTTTTCTCATAGCTCAACAAGAAATTGTTCAATGTGATTGCCGCTTTAATAGCTTCGTTTCGCGAAAGGGGCTCCATTGTAGAACTTTCATTTGATATACATGCATTTTATACAATAATTAAGTGGAAGCTTGAAAGGTGTTTGTAAACTAAGTATTCTACTAGAAATTAATAAAATATTAATTAATATATAAATTAATAATGGGATTACTTCTTCAAAATGTATTAAACTATCCCCAATATACTATTGTGTGTATCAACCAAAAAAATTCCTTTTGTATATATCGAACTTTATTTTTGAGTCTATTATGTGTATCCAACTATCCCACAATATACTATTGCGTGTATCAAAAATACACATAATAGACTCAAAAACAAAGTTTGATATATACAAAAAGAATTTGATACACATAATAGACTCAAAAATAAAGTTTGATATATACAAAAGGAATTTTTTTAGGTTGATACACACAATAGTATATTGGGGATAGTTAGATACATTTTGAAGAAGTAATCCCATTAATAATTATTAATTTATCGATTAATTAATAACTCTTTTAATTAATAAATTTTGGTGGTATTATTTTATAGAGTTTCTACTGTATGTTGTTAATGTAATGTTAAATAGATTGACGGATTTACCATGGTTTCAGGGTGTCCTTACTTGTTGGTAATATGGACAAAAGAAACAAAATAATGTCGATTATTTGATCATATATGATCGTTTTTTGGCCTTCACGTGGGCTTGTGTCAAGAGGGTAAGCCATGATGTTTTTATTTAGCTGGTTTAGGATCCTTTTAGTTTAAGGTCTTTTCGAATATCTTATCCTAGCAACTCTATATTAGGAACTTCATGTGAAAATAGAACTCCTTTGCAATATTAATTAATTATCAGACAAGGACTATAATATGATTACAAATCAACGTTTCACAATAAACTAGAAAAACTTGGCAAAGATTGATCAAAATTAGCATTACATCCAACCTGATAAAAAGACGACTTGCACAACCATTCTACAAAAGGTGTGCAGGTTTAGACCAATTTAGATTGATGGACGGACATACATGGACAATACTAGGGTTGTGCAAAAGTTAATCAATTTAATAAGAATCGATCGATCCAAACAAGTTTAACTTACCATTGTTGGATCCAATTGTAATTGGATTGGAGCATATCCAAACTTTCGACACCAAGAATGGATCGATTGTTTCTTAGATGGTATTGTAGAAACCAATAGAATTGAACCACTTCTGGTTAACTAGCATTCAGTTAGTCATCTAATTACCATCCAGCTACAATCTAATTACATGATGACGATAGAGACGATAATGTTTTTCTATTCCTTTCCTAACTTTTTAATCATCAACTTCAAATTCATTTTGTTTCACTAATAGTCAATTACCTAGAATTCATTTAGTTTCATAATTTCATTAGTCAAATCCTAAAAGGATATGGTTGTGTTTAGTTGTGGAAAACTGTTTTTGTTTTTCAAGAAAATGAAAACAGAAAATGGAGTTGTTTTTTATTTTCAGTTTTCTAGGAAAATTTTAGAAAACTTGTTTACTTGAAATCATGGAGTTTTCATTTTTCATTTTTGGAAAATTAGAAAACTCGTTTAGTTGTGCATTTTTCATCACTTTTCATTTTTCATTTTCCATTTTTCCAAATATTGCAATGGCGGCGATGACGGTGGTCACAGCAGCGGCGGCAGCAGAGGCGGTGGGCTTGGCGGCAACAGTGGTGGCGGTGGCCAAGGCGGAGGTGGCGGTGGCCTTGGAGGCCTCGGCGGCGATGGCGATGGTGGCGGTGGCCTCGGCGGTGGAGGCGGTGGCCTTGGCGGCGATGGCGGTGGCCTTAGAGGCCTCGGCCGCGATGGCGGCGGCTTTGGAGGCCTCGGCGGCGATGGCGGCGGCCTTGGAGGCCTCGGCGGCGATGGCGATAGTGGCGTCGGTGGCCTCGGCGGCGATGGCGATAGTGGCGTCGGTGGCCTCGGCGGCGATGGCGGTGGGCTTGGAGGCCTCGGCGGCGATGGCGATGGTGACGGTGGCCTCGGCGGTGGCGTCGGTGGCGATGGTGGTGGTCTCGGCGGCGACGACGATGGCCTTGGGGGCGATGGTGGTGGCCTTGGAGGACTCGGCAGTGATGGCGATGGTGGCGGTGGCCTCGGCGGCGGCGATGGTGGTGGCGGAGGCGGCAGCGGTGGGGCGGTGGTGAGAGGGTGGTCGCGGCGGTGGGGAGGCGGCGGCGGTGGTTGAGGCGACGATGGCGGCGACGGTGGTCGCGGCGACGAGAAGGGGACCGACGGTAGCGTGACAACGGCGGTGGCGGTGAGCGGCAATGGCGGTGGCTGGTGGCGGCGGCGGCCGGCGGTAGTGGCGGTGACCGGCGACGGCGGCAGGCGCGGCGGTGGCGACGGTGGTGGCGGTGGCCGGAGACGAGAAGGGGACGGCAATAGAAAATGGAAATGGAAAATGAAAATGAGAATTGGAAAACTATAAAAAGTAGTTTTCTAATTCAAGGGTAAATTTTGAAAATGAAAATTTTGTTTTCTTGGAAAATTTTTTCTAAATTGAATTAACTAAACAAGTTTTCTAAATTTTCATTTTTAATGGAAAATTTTTCTAGAAAACAGAAAATTTTTCCACAACTAAACACACCCTATGTGTTTTAATATGAGATTACTTCTTCAAAATGTATACAACTATCCCCAATATACTATTGTGTGTATCAACCTAAAAATTTCCTTTTGTATATATCAAACTTTATTTTTGAGTCTATTATGTGTATTTTTGAGTCTATTATGTGTATCCAACTATCCCATAATATACTATTGTGTGTATAAAAAATACACACAATAGACTAAAAAATAAAGTTTGATATATACAAAATGAATTTTTTTAGGTGGATACATACAATAGTATATTAGGGATAGTTGGATACATTTTGAAGAAGTAACCCCTTTTAATATTTACTATTTATAATGTCAATAATATTTATTAAATTGTTTTTCCGTTAAAACATTTTATAAAAAACTATTATTACATCAAAAATCAAATAAATTATATCAGTTAATGGCTATACTTAGCAATTTCGTTATACAAAGTCCAAAATCATATATGAATGTTTTAGAAGTTGTACATAAATGCTTTGTAGTCAAGGTTTTCTTTTTATCATTTTTGGATCATATATTTTGATAATGTTACCTTTTTTGTTAGTTATGACTTATGAGTTACGTTTTTTGCACACATATATAATCTATAAATAACTATATTGACGTCCTTTATGTTTTATTTATAATATTACTAGTTAATGACCCGTATATTATACGGACATTTGAAATATGTTATTTTAATTTTTAATAGGAATAGATATTTACATGACAATTGTCATTACTATTTAAATACTTATGTAAATTATATGTTATACGACAATTGCCATTATAATTGCTTACTACAATAGATATTTTAGTTATCTAATAGCTGTTAAAATTTTAAAAATTGAAAATTTATTATTCTTTTGTCAAAATATTTGAATTTCGTGAATGATTTTAAAACTGGAGGGATTCAGAAATAAAATATGTGTAGTGTTTTGATTTGTAGAATTTTAAATAAAATAAAAATATAATTATTTATAAATAATCTACAAAAATAGTTAGATTAAAAAGATGAAATCTTTAAATTTCAAGAATATTAGCAATTGAGTTTTAAATAAAATAATATTTCATTACTTATAAATAATATATAAAAATAATTAGGTTAAAAAGATGAAATCTTTAAGTTTCAAGAATATGAAGAATAGAATTGTAATAAAATCTAAACAAATTAATTTATATCTATTTTTATAACTGGAGGAATTCAAAAATAAAATATGTAGTGTTTTTTCTTTGTAGAATTTTAAATAAAAAATTAATTACTTATAAATAACGGTTCCATCTTGAACCCTAACAACCACTTTAAACCTAAAAAAGAAAAAAAAGATGTAATGCTCGAGAACATTATATAATCTATATATTCAATATTCAATATTCAATGTTAACTATAAAGTAGTAAACTTTGGATCATTAAATATGGATTAAGAGACATATGTAAATGGACCCACTTTGTAACAACATTATGTGTTAATACCTTGGAACGGCCGAATTAACAACGCTTTGACAGGTGCGACAAAACAAAGTGTTGTCATTAACATCATTAGAATCAGAACCATCCATATCTTCAAGATCAACAATACTTGACTTAGGAATAGCCTTACAGTTACACTTTCGACACGCCAAGTAGTACCAACCCTCTTCTTCTTTAATAGACTTGATAGTACCAAGTACTACACATTACCGAGTTCCAGAAAGCACCTAGCTGTCGAGCTAGTTTTGACTCCTTCTAATAAGCTCTTAGGCAAGCTAAGCTCCTCCTATAAAACATGTTGACAAATTAATATTATATTTTCCTAACAGATAAATACCTTAAAGAAAGACAACAACCAATGACCAATGCAATAAAAAAATATGAATATAAGTCTACCTTACGAACTTCAGAGATCTCATCAACAGACATTCTCTTAGTGTGAACCAGAAACTCATCTCGCATAGAATATATGGTTTGACAAGATAATTGGCTAAATTGTTGCGAAGATGAATCACCACTTTTAGAAATGAGCCTGATAGAATAAGACTCAATTAAAGAATAATATAATGTACAAGTATGACTATGTTAAAACAGATATTGATTAACATACCTTTTTTTAAAGTCAATAATATCTTTCAGATTATCATTGATGAAGAGTTTACTACCAAACAAACCATTTTGTATTGTTGGAATCCCTAAAAGACAATAACAAACGCACACACATGTTAAAATAATGACCTTATACAACTTGTTAAAAAAGTTATCATAGTTAAAAGAATGGTTAATATACCTTTCCAAAGACGAACCCTAGCAAACTGAATTATAATTATTACACATCCATCATTCTTGTTAGCATTAACAAATGTCGATAGCTCTTGAGCAAAGTTGTCCCACAATGTGCAATTTACAACTTTTCCTCTGAAAAAAATATAAACACCAAATAAGACCGAATTATAAGGTGTATGTGTGGGGTAAGGATAGGGGAACATTTAAAAAAATATATAATCATCATACTCTAAATCTTGCATCTCAAAATTAATCCTTTTGCCTTCTTTTCCATTGCGATCATAAACATCCATATTACCACAAGAAACAACACCTCCAATTACATCTAAGAATACATTATAAAAGATATATATCAATAACATAGAAAAAAATACGATATATTAAATGCATTATAAAAAAAAAGTTAAAACAACTAACCTATTGCGAACTCATCACCAATTTTTTTATTGTTGATGTCATGAAATTTGACAAAACCAAATCCGTAAACAGGTCCGTCAAATACTTCAATTTTCCTAACAGTGGTGGTATGGTAGAAATTCAACTTACAAGGATGATTTATGATACGATAATTACCACTGTTTTCAGCAATACCAAAATTACTCAGCACAACTATCGAACCTTCTGCAAGAAACCTCTCAAAATTGTGTATCAACTTTGCCTTAATAGTTCCCTGGATTTTTTTACCCTACAGATAAACAACAATTAAAAATTATTTTAACAAACATTTAATCAGATATAACGTTAAAAAAACACAAAACGATTACCTTTTCATCCATTAAAATCATGTCTAGAGAAAAGGATTGCTTCCAAATACGAACAATTCGAACTTTTATCTTCAAACAATCGTTTTGGGTATTGATTTCATGAATGAAATTCAACGCATCTTGAGACATGGTTATAAAAAATTTAGTAGAAAGAGCTTTTGAATGAATGATGAATTACAAAACAAAAGCTTATAATTTATATAGATTTTACAGGATATCAATTAGAAGAAAGGGAATATTTGGTTAAAATAAAAAGAAAGGAAATAAAACAAAATATTGATAAAAGTGAAAGAAATAATATAGGATATCAATTAGAAGAAAAGAAAGATTTGATAAAAAAAAGTAAATAAAAAAGATGTGAATAAAATCTACTTGATTTTAATAATAAAAAGTAAAAAATAATTATGACATCATCAAGTTTGGAGAATTTATGACATCATCAAGTTTGGAGAATTTCTTTAAATTCTGTAAGCATTATTTGAGTTGAAATTGGGGGTTTTGCAAATCTGTGATGTTCAAATTGGGTTTTAATTATGTATTTATGAATTAAAGAAGATAGAATGGAAAAAGGTGCAAATTTGGAGGATTTCTTTAAAAATTTGGAGGAGTGAAAAATTTGTGGGAAATCTTGCAGTTTGTTATTTTTAATTTATTTATTTTGAGTTGAAATCGGGGATTTTGCAAATCGAAGAAAAGAAAGATTTGGTAAAAAAAAAGGAAATAAAAAAGATGTGTTTGTTATTTCTAATTTATTTATTTTGAGTTGAAATTGGGGATTTTGCAAATCGAAGAAAAGAAAGATTTGGTAAAAAAAAAGGAAATAAAAAAGATTTGATTTTAATAATAAAAAGTAAAAAATAATTATGACATTATCAAGTCAATTTTTTTCACCAATTGACCAATAAGATTGCTCAATTTCGTTTTGATGACATCAACAAATCCTTCTTTTAATATATATATATATATATAGATTTGAGCAGCTAGAGTTATATTTTATAAATAGTGATAACAATGTGTCAATAGTACCATAATATAAAATATTTCTGTTTTGGTTTTCAATTCACAATATTCATGATCTTTTTCGTTTTTTCATATGTACAAGTCTCTTGAAAAATGTTGTAATTTACTCATCTTAACTAAAGTTTTCTCTCAAAATCTAACAAGACTTAGAGACCAACATTAATCATAATTCTTACTTCACATTTTTTTATATACCTTCAATATAAATTAAGTTCATTTATTGTGACACCTTCTAGCACTCTCTAAATCAGATATCTCACTACTTGTTTGGGTAAAAATCCACGCAACGTACGACGACCGACTATAATCGTAAGATATCTTTTGGGATAATAATCCCGTATTAAGATAAGGTCTTGAGATAAACTTAACAATACCATCGAACGAATAATACACATAAGTCGTACGACATCCATACAAAGACGTACGATATTTGACTAACGGTAACCTCTGTCTACAGTTTCTTCATTGATTACAGGAAATCGTCGGTTACCAAGTATCTCGTCCTTCCGTTGAAGACTAGATCAAAGCTCATCAATGAACATTCAAGACAAGAAATCAATGCCATTTAATGGGTCGACCGTTACGACCGTTATCATTAAAGAGTCATCAATGCCGACCGTTACGACCGTTACATCAAGACCAATTAATTACAATGAGCACTATAAATAGAGACTCTCCTCAACCGAAGAAGAGAGAGATACATCGACTCAGCTATAAGAATTATACAACTCTCTCTAGCATTTTACATATCATCGCTTGTAATTTACATTTGAGTACTTCTTGTATTTTGCTGTATCGTACGACACACAATTGTAATCCTCGGACGTCACCCCTAGTTGGTGATACATAGTGGAATGTCGACTTGATCCTAAGTCGACCGCAGGTTTTTTCCTCGTCTTGAGGTTTTTCCTGCGTCATCAAATCTTTTGTCTCTTTTTACTTCGTTTCTTCGTTTTACGTACGTTTTATCGAAAATGTTCCTTTCTCTCGACGGTTTAGCCTCACAAATAATCTTACGACGTAATTTGTGCAATTTTTGGCATAAACAATTTGGCGCCCACCGTGGGGCTCCGTTTTGAGAAAACTTTCTTTGATAAAACGTACGTCCATACTAATCATCTTTTTCGAGGTTTTTGCTCTTTTGCTATTTCGCAGGACATGATTTTCCAAGAAAATCAGAATATACTTCTTACTTAACTACAACACCAAAGTAGTGGAAGACCACCTCGAGCCGACAATGAACACGCAACTTGGGGTAACCGGAAATCTCTTGGAAAAATCAAGGAGAATGCCACTTAAAGACATTCAATCGATACAAAGTCCCTTGTTGCTACGAAAACAGAATCCGAAGCTTAAGAAACACCCGAGTCGAGAAACTTCTCGACAAAATCTTGGAACATTATATTTGACAATAGTAAGTTCATATGTCAATCATAAATAACTTCTAAAATTTTTATCTTATGAACTTACAGGTCCATCGAAAGGCATTGTGACATAAAACCGCATCAAGCCTTTGAAAGCCGTACAAGCACTTGTTTAATGACCTAAAAAGTTCAACAAGAACAACGATTCAAAAGACAAATCCAAAGAGAAAAATAACAAATAAAGTATTTGCATCAATCATGTGCAAGTCGTATATGAAGCTCAATCTTAGTAAGTACTCCTTCATTCGCACCGGTAAGTTCTTGGGTTACGCGATCGTACGACGAGAAATTAAGGCCAACCCAAATCAAAGTCAAGGTTATTGACGAGATCAAGTCGCCGGGAAATCTCTAAACAGGTTCATCTATCAGTTCTCAAATAAATATCATTTATTTTATAAACGTCTTACAAAAAAAAATATCACTGGACGAACGATTACGAACGTACGATGTTACTTCCTTTGTCGTCCAAAACACACGACATGGAAATCCTGTGGTTATACTTGATCACCATTTCAAATACAGTAAGTGTCATCTTGATATGAATCTACTATGTAAGTAAACCACTTCCCTATGCTCAAGCTAGGTATACTTTTAACCTTAGCCTCTAAAAATTTTCGACAAATTTTCGAATCACATTTTGTTTCTGTCGTAACTAACTTTCTGCTTAAGTTCGTCTTGAGAAAGCATGAAACTTATAGCCATCAGTCAAAAAGAACATCTACCCTAGTAGTTATGACATCAATTGCAAAACAACGATCAAGTCACCAGTTCCGGTGAACTTCGCCATAAACTTTTAATTTTAGTCCCGAACTTAAGATCGGAGCACAACTTATGTACCGTGGCGATCCAAGACAACACAACGTAGACGACGCACCAGCCAACACAAAAAGGTTTGAAGTCGTCACAAGATCACCACAAGGAAGCACGAAAGACAAAATTCGAAGCTTCCAAAAATACGATTTTTAATGATCAATTATTCAAACGTTCGACAACAGGGCCCAAACATTCGACAACAGAGCTCAAACGTTCGACAACAGGGATCGTCTTAAGCTACATGACTTTGTTCATTTACGCACATCTTAAGTTTGTTTTAACTAACTATCCTCTTAAGATTGTTTTACATATTCCAGAATTGACAGGATGATTGCCTAAACGGAGCATATACCTTAGCAGAATCGAATATAAACTTCGAACAATGGCAACACACTATGGATTATGCACGTCGATGGATCCTCTAACATAAGAGGATCGGATCTAGGTGTCGCCTTCAAATCATCACAAGGGGCAATATGATATACTCCATACGATGGCATATGATATACTCCATACAATGGCAAAAGCCAGAAACCATTCAGGGGGCAAAAACCTCGCCAATGGAATCTCACGACAGGAATACTATTGGCTGACCTTACAGGAGGACTCAATCAGGTACGAAACTGTGATGCTTGCCAACGACACGCAAGTATGTCATACAAACCTTCCGAACTCTTACACTCGATGCTCGTACCTTGGCCATTCATACGATGAGGATGGGAATCGTAGGAAAACTACCCCCTGCACCGGGACAAAAAAGTATTCCTACTTGCACTTATAGATTACTTTTCGAAATGGATCGAAACCGCTGCTTTCTCGCAAGTCAAGGATTAAAAAGTCATATCTTTTATCCATACTAACGTTATATGCAGATTTGGTGTAACACTTAATATACTAACAAAAGAACTCGTAAGTTCTACGACGAAGGAGGAATCAAACTGATAATGTCAACACCTCGATACCTAAAGTCCAACGGGTTAGCCGAATCCAACAATAAAACGATAGTCAATACATTGACCAAAGGAAGATGGGTCGAAGAGCTACCATTCGTTCTATGGGCTAATCGTACAACTCTAAAAACATCCACATGTCAAACTCCATTTTTGTTAGTATACGGTCGTGAAGCCATACTACCAATAGAATCGCAAGTATCAATCGCGAGACACGCCAACATCAATCGAAACTCTATCGACCTCAGCTACGATGTAGAAACCTTAGATGATCTCCAAGAATCAGTATTACTCAAGATGGCTTCGCCAAAATCATGGTCGAACGATATTTCAACAGAAAGGTAAAAGCCAAAATATTTTAAATAGCAGATTATGTCCTGCGACATGTGTTCCAAAACACTCAAGAGCAAAACGCTGGAAAACTTTCCATCAAATGAGAAAGCCGGTACATAATTTCCAAAATAATTGGAAATGGAGCCTACAGACAATAGAGGGTATGGAAATCCCACGCAGCTGGAATGTCAATCATCTCAAAAGGTATTATTTCTAACCTCTTTACATACGACTTATTCCTACCATCGATTACTGACTTAAGCGTCGGAGCGCCGTTGGTCAAACCAACGGCCACCCCACAGCAACTATATTTTTTCGCAGGTATCGCACGACTAACGAATGCTATGACACACGCATATATCGCAAGTATCGCATGATTATCGCAAGGATCGCACGATTAAATTGCATGATTCGCAAGTTAATTGTTCTAAACGCACGATTATTTCGCAAGCGCGCAAGACAACTCGCCAGTCGCACGTATACTCTTGTGAGTATAAAAAGAAACGTTTCTAAAAATCTTAAATACCTAACACGCCTTAGTCGCATAAAGGTATACGCCCTAGACGCATGAATATTCGCTTGAACGCACGATTTGCTTGAACACATGACTCGCTTGAACGCACGATTCACTTGAACGCAAGGTTCGCTTGAAATGCACGACTCATTTACATTTACTTGGAATGCATGATTTACTATGCTTTAAATGCATGAATAATCGCTTGGAACATACGACTCCATATATTATTTAATTTTACAGATTGCCTTAGTCGCAATGGTGCTAATCGCACGATCTAAAGTTATCTTTACTTGAATGCTTCATTCGCTAAAACATTCGACTTCTTATTTAAAATGCTTTACTTCGTACATGCATTATTCTGAAAAGCCTTGTCGCGAAAATATGCGATTCAAAGCATATCACATATTTTTGGTCTTAAAGACCAATTTCGATCATGATATAAGTCTCGCATGATTTGCACTCGAGATGTGCACCACAGATATGCATGATATGCAATCACTTGTACTAATATTATGAGTGATACGACGACCTCAAAGGCCAATGATTTGATTAAAGCTCTTCAAGCAGCAGGGCTAATTCTAACGCTCGATCGACAAAATTATTAGATCAAATATTACAAGACGAGTCTTGTATTTAGACAAAGTTCTTAAAAGCAAATACAGCAGAAACAATCGTCTTACGATTTTATTATCCGTCTCACGATTTTGTCATTCATCTTATGATGATATCGAACGACCATCTTAAGATTTCTGAAGATTGCGATTATCTAAACTATCGCTTTAACGTTCGCTTGAATGCAATGATTAAAGCTCATGAATGCTTAGTAGATGCAACCGACGATGGAGATTAAACCCCATTAATGGTGGTTGATCGTTACAAATATAATCATTAAGAGCATAAACTCTCAAGTGGTTACAACTTTTGCACTATACAGTGAGACTCCATGTTATTTGGAAGAGACCCCCGACAACTGATCATTCGAATCATCTACGTTTTCTCTCGAATTCATTTATACTTTCATATTTACATATGACATTTGTACTTACGACGCACGTTACTTTCGCATGACTTATGTTTACCTTTTCATTGTAAACGTAAGATAAGCTATTGTACTACGAAAGGCATCACCCCTAATTGATGATATATAATTCAGAGCCATAGCCATCGACAGCCAGGATAAGGCATGAGATAAGGCATGAGCCAACTTTGCCTCTTTTTTCCAAAGTCTTGATTTAGACAAGGCGACAACATCTTTCTTCTCAAGTTCAGCCCTCAATTGTCGAAGCTCCTTCAAGATAAAACGATATAAGACTCGGGGCAGTGAACAACGAACGCTCAACATTCTCCAAAAACTGGGGCAAGAAACGTCCGCCCACGTATGCATATGGCTAAGTTTTAAAATCCAAAATCCAAATTAGCAAATTTGCTTTTTGAATTTTAGGGGCAAATTGTTTGGGTAAAAATCCACGCAACGTACGACGACCGACTATAATCGTAAGATATCTTTTGGGATAATAATCCCGTATTAAGATAAGGTCTTGAGATAAACTTAACAATACCATCGAACGAATAATACACATAAGTCGTACGACATCCATACAAAGACGTACGATATTTGACTAACGGTAACCTCTGTCTACAGTTTCTTCATTGATTACAGGAAATCGTCGGTTACCAAGTATCTCGTCCTTCCGTTGAAGACTAGATCAAAGCTCATCAATGAACATTCAAGACAAGAAATCAATGCCATTTAATGGGTCGACCGTTACGACCGTTATCATTAAAGAGTCATCAATGCCGACCGTTACGACCGTTACATCAAGACCAATTAATTACAATGAGCACTATAAATAGAGACTCTCCTCAACCGAAGAAGAGAGAGATACATCGACTCAGCTATAAGAATTATACAACTCTCTCTAGCATTTTACATATCATCGCTTGTAATTTACATTTGAGTACTTCTTGTATTTTGCTGTATCGTACGACACACAATTGTAATCCTCGGACGTCACCCCTAGTTGGTGATACATAGTGGAATGTCGACTTGATCCTAAGTCGACCGCAGGTTTTTTCCTCGTCTTGAGGTTTTTCCTGCGTCATCAAATCTTTTGTCTCTTTTTACTTCGTTTTCTTCGTTTTACGTACGTTTTATCGAAAATGTTCCTTTCTCTCGACGGTTTAGCCTCACAAATAATCTTACGACGTAATTTGTGCAATTTTTGGCATAAACACTACTCCCTACAAATATCATCCAATTAATAAGCATACAATCTTGTTTTTAGTTGACATTTGAATGCAATACTTTTTAAGAAATTCAAAAAATATATATAAACCAATGATAGCTTATTTAATTGAAAATTTGATCAAAATATTGGATGAATCCAGTTCGATCCAAGAGATGCATGGAAATGATTCAATGGAATCATTCATTGGATTGGAATCGTTGCCTAATGTTAATTGGATTGAATTGGTTGAAAAAATCCATACCCAATGTAAAATTGGAACGTTGATTTCCCTAAAGCAATTGGATTTCAACATATGAACACTATAAGCGAAACAATAAAAATTTGTATAGGCTCGTCCAAGTATCCAACATGATTATATTTAATAACTAAACTTATTAATTTAAATTTTGAAAAATCTCCAGATTCCTAATTGCCTATCTAATGACCTCAAATCTCAAAGTACCTACCGAAGATAATTGTGTATTTTAAGTAGTCTATGATATTACATAGATTATATTTATTTAAAAGGTATAGAACCCATTAGTCGGTGGAAAAAACTGGCTCCTCTATATAGCAACAAGGAAAAGTTATTAAGCCCATTAAAAAGGACTCTAGTATGTTCTATTAGAATTGTTGGGCAAAAAAAAAGAGACTTGGATTCAGCCCTTTTCTGGGCCAAACTTGCAAATGATTACATTTGAACAAAAATGAGCTGGCCTCTAAGCACTTAATCGATCCCTACCGATGCTTCTAAGGCCTCAAGCACTTCGAACCAATCCTCGTCTTCTTAAGGGACCTAAAGGGGTGGAAAAGGCCATCTACATCCAATGACTCTCTTGCCTTACGATATGCAAGTTTTTGTCTTGATTAACCGACATACGAAACCATGGGCCATGGGTTTGTGCAACAGAAGTAAAAAAAGTGGACAATCATCGAGTCAACCCACATCATGCCACTTGAAAAAAACATGTTAGAAGAGACAAATCATATATTCAATTATTCGCTATTGATTGGTAGCCCAATTTATGAAAAAATTACAACTTCGACATCGCAAACTCTTTTCAATTCATATTGCAATAGATACATATTTCTAGAGTCGCTTTTCAAAAAATCAACAAAAGCACATTTCTAGAGTCATTCTACAAAAATTTATACCAGTAAAACCTTAAAGGTCAACTTAATCAACAAACAAAGACAAAATGAAAGAGTCTCTCCTTATAGACCAACTCTCGATGATCTTTACTCTAACAATTTTCTAATTAAACTATCGTTATCAAAACATAACATAAAATCAGCCTTAAAACAGTGAAGCCGACGCAAAAACCGACATGTACCCAGTAATAAATGTGCTAGCGAAGTAGCAATAAAAAAATATCCATTGCATTCATCATTCAAAAGTACAGATTTATAAGCAAAATTAAATGTAGAAAACAATAGTTTGATGGTGACTCCATCCCTATCCACACTCACTATACACAAACATACATTTTCAAATTTCATCTTTTTTTCCTATACCAAAAACAAATCAATATAACCTTAGTTCAATCTCAATCTACCAGAAGAAAATCTCATATGATCACTCGTTTTCAAAACTCGGTCGACAAACCGAGCCGACTCACTCCCACCACTTCTTCCCACTTTTCTCAAGTGGACCATTCCAATTACATTATTCAACTCATCCACCATCTCCCATAGCACATCAACCGACGGCTTCCTATTATAGAACACCCGAAACGACGTCGCTTTACACCTTATTAATCTATCCAGCCCGGATCCCAACTCGACCGAGTCCTCGAAACTCAGCAGCTCAACTCGCTCCTTGAACTCACCGAGTCGTAGCAACAACTCGTTCACCGCGGACAGGTAATCGCTCGCCACGAGCTCCATGACGCCAGCCACCATCCGATCACCCTCCACCAGCAAATTATCGGGTACTTCGCAGATCTCTTCCACCACGCCCACAAGCGAACAGAAGTCCCTGATCAGATCAGAGTTCAGAAACGAAGATATCGAATCCTGTTGCTTTTCTCTCTCCAAAACCGAATACGAATTCGAAAACCCGACGGATTTGGATGCAGAGAGGACGGTCTCAAGGTACCTGGCGTACCAGCGGATCCATAGAGAGAGGGCCCACGTGGCGGGGGACGCGCCATCGTGGAAGTTGGAGAGGTTGAGGTTGCTGCGGCCACCCGAGGCGGAGGGGTGGACGGAGAGCTGGTCCTTGAGGATGAAGGGGCCTTGGCGGATGATGTGGTGGAGGGTGAGGAGGGACTTGAGGGCGACGGTGGAGTTGGTGGTGCGGTGGAGGCGGTGGAGGAGGGAGGTGATGAGGAGGTTGGCGGTGGCGCGTGAGGAGTCGCCGAGGGAGAGGAGGGTGGAGAGGTGGTGGGGGTGGGGTGGGGTGGGTGGGGAGTGGGTGGTGGTGCGGAGGACGGCGAGGTGGAGGGATAGGGTGTGGGGTTTGGAGGTGGAGAGGAGGGTGAGTTTGGAAAGGGAGAGTTTGTCTTTAACGATGCCGATGAGATCTCTCATGGTGGTTATGTGACCCATGGATCCGCCATGGATGGAGGTTAATAGAGAGATATTTTGAGAAAGGGAGAAATAATTGACCAATGATGAATTGAATGGAAGGATATCCCAAGAAACCGTCATTAAAGACCACCTATTTGATTTGTTATAGCATCTCCAATATAAAAATAAAAAAAAGGTTTAGTTCCTCCTAGTGTATCTAAGTTGTGATCTTTTGTTACTACAGTCAAAGGGTTTGTAGTCCAACAGCGTCATTTGAAGTGGTGTTAAGGTGTTCCCTTCTCGTGTGGTTATGAGGTTCGAGTCTCGTCGTGAACAGTGGTGTAGATTTAAAAGTTGATTAGTTGGGTGTGTGTTTCTGTCGTACAAATAAGAAAAATCTTTTGTTACTGTGTGCACAAAAAAATCTACCATTTAATGTACCAAAATTTCAAAATCTACCGTTAAGTGTATCATGAAACTTGTTTAGCAGGTAGCCGAACATCTTCTCCGGTCATCTCATCCGATCATCTTCTCCAGTAAACTCCGACCATCTTTTCCGGCGAACTCCGGTAATTTTCTTCTCCAGCAAACCCTTTGCTAAATTTTGAGGAACTAATCCCTAGAAAAGGGGCTAATTTCGGATATTAGCTTGTTAAATTTAAAATATCATATTTATTACCTAATTTATAAATATTATACATATCATTTTTAACCTATCAAAATTTGATATTTATACAAATAACATTTTTTTCCTACTTTTAATCAATTTAAATCTGATTTAATAATAAAAAATAGTTAAATGACTATTATATCTCATTTTAAATCGAATCCACAAATATCATACATGCTTTTCCTACCCTCTCCAATCTGTTTATCCTATCTTCTATGTGTTTCCCCATTATCCTCCAAGCTTTGCTCTAATGGCGGCATCCACATCTCTTTCTGGTCTCTGCCATCACTTTACGTTCGTCGTCTTACGTTTCACCTTCAATAGCTCCTCTCATTACACTTCATTCGCTAAGTTTCCCCAAAAAATAGAAATCCGAACCACTAAAGTTGCTCGCAGAATCGACATTCCTTCATCCTGTCGCCACTATTGCCATGGAGGTGAAGGTAGTACGACTAGGAGGTGAAATCTTGAATCTAACTTTTATTAGACGCACAAAAACTTGTGAAGTATTTACAAGAAAAGCTCGGAGTCATCTTCGCATGGTTTGCTCCCGCCGTTGTTGCATCGCACATGGACGAGCGGGAACGGATGATGTCGAAGTTGTGGAGGAGAAGACGAAGTTCGATGTGGTGACTGGTGATATTCCGATTAATGTGAGGATTAAGGCTAAACAATATAGGTTTACTGAAACTTGATTTCCATTGGTATTTAAATCCATATTTACTCATTATTCAGTAAAAAAACAACAAAAATGAAATACAAATTGACTTCTCTCCATTATATTTCTGAATTACCACCAATACATTTCATTGAGTAATATATAATGACTTCAGACATATCTAACTGGAGACAGATGTGGCAAGGTTATAAGCTCACATGTAGGATTTGCATAAATCAATTCATGATAGGTGATACAAAGGGTAGAGGACGAACTTAAAGTGATGGTAGAGAGAGTTGAGGATGCGGCTTTTAGAGTAGAGCTTGGAGAAGAGTGGAGAAAACGAAGAAGATATGATAATGGGGTTTGGTTGATAAGAATAAACGGATTGGAGAGTTTAAGAACGACATATATGATATTTGTGGATTAGACTTTAAAAATGGTATAATAGTCATTTAGTTATTTTTACTGTTAAATCTAATTTAAAATGATTAAAATTCAAAAACTGTTATTTGGATAAATATGATATTTTAATAGGTTAGGAATGATGTATATTATATCTATATATTAGGTTAGGTAAATATGATATTTTCAGTTTAATAAGGGCATATATGAAATTAGCCCTAAGAATGGGGATTTTTGATCAATTTTTGCTCTAACAAATTCTCCAAAACTCTCTCTAAAATTCGGAAAGTAAGAGAGTTAGCGGAAGTAGTAAACAGAGTACAAAAATCTTCAAATCTGAAAAACTCTCAAAAATGATTACCATAAAAGAGTAATGGGTTTTTATTATATTCTACCAATAAGAATACTTGAAATTAATTATTTATGATATAGAAATTATATTTTATTAAATATATAAATATTTTAATAATATAAGATTATAGGTAACGATGTTATATTTAAAATAAAAAATTTGTTAAAGTTGTATGATTTTTTGATAGAAATGTTGAACTTTAATTTTCTATTTTAAAGATTTTTCCAAAATCGACTAGAAATGCTCTTAATATTAGATTTATAATAACTAAAGGTTTATTTTAATAATATTACTATTATTGCAACATCTAATTTGATTAGACTATGTTTGTCAAACCTGTAGGTAATATGCTATGTATTAACTTATTAGACCAGCAATTCATTTTAGATTTCTAATTTAATCGTACTAGGTTTAAAATATAAACATTCACTTTAAATAAACGATTAATATATAACTTAATAGTATAATATACAATTCAATGTTTAAATTAAGCGTGTTGTATTTTTATTTTATCTAAAGAATAGCATACACATAGATAGATAGATAGATTTTTTTTTAAAATAAATTAATTAAATTCAAAAAATATATTAGCATTATTAGTTCATATGATATATGGTTATATATAAAAAGTTACTTTATATAAATAGTTTTAAAAAATGGAACTGCAAAAGTGGGATGAGGAGTCTGGGCCATATGACTTGCAATACAGTTGCAACTTGCAAGTGTTATAGGAGGAATCATGACATTTAAATCTAATAAAAGCAGGATTTTACAAATGATTCTAAAAGTTTTACGTGATTTGTCTAAGATGTTAATTTTTAGTTTTCTATTTAAAAAATTATGGTGAAGTCCTAGAACTTTTGATTACAAAGTATTAGGCTACTCGCACCCATGCTCTCCAACCCTCTCAACCCACTCACTTTTTGAATGCCACATCAGCTTCCACATCAGCTTTTGGTCAACCCTCTCTTTACCCTCCCATAACCCTCTACAACACACACCCAACCCTCCCAACCCTCTCACTTTTCAATTTATTTTATTTATTTCATTTAATTAAATAACATTAATTAAATAAAACATGTAATTAATTAATTAATAATAAGATTAATAATTAATTAACTAAAAATTAAAATTACATAATTAAATTAACTAAAAATTAAAATTAAACATTACATAATTAAATAGAATAAACTAAAACATTAAATAAACAAAAAATTACAAGCCATATTTGGCTTTGATCTCCTCTTTTCGTTTCAAAGTATCGAAGAGCTTTTTACCCCGGAGATGGTAGTGCGGGGTGGTGTAAAACTTAATGTCTTCCTCTTCTTGGGTCGTTGGTGAAGGTTCTTCCTCATCGGAAGTGTCTTCCTCTTTTACGGGTTGGTAATTGGGTTGGTAACCGGGTACAAATTGTGGTTGATAAGGAGGAGGAAAAAATGGATTAGTCCACGAAGGAAGCGATTGATAATCGGGTGGAGGAGCTTGTGAAGAGCTCCCGGGTTGATTGGGTAGTGAAGAGCTCCCGGGTTGAGGAGCTTGAGGATGACTTATTGTGATACAAAAACCTTTCGGCGAAAATTCGACATCGTAATCGGGTGGATATTCTGGAGGGAACCCGGTATGCGTAACGTCGACTTTGAAAGAGGGCTTCGAAGGGGTCGCGGGTTCCGCCCGACGTTTACATTTCGCGCGCCGTGATGAAGATCCGAGGTTTCGATCGTTTGGATTCATCGTTTGAAGAGTGGGAGGTTTGAAGAATTGGAGGTTGTTTGTGTGAAAAAAGAGTTGAAGAATTGAAGGTTGTTTGTGTTAAAAAAGAAGTTGGGTTAAATGAGTATTTATAGGGAGTAAAAATTGAAAAAAAAAAATATATTGGACCGTTGGAGAGCCGTTTGACAACGGCTCTCCCAACCCGTATGACCTCCAACCCGCCGGCTTCAAGAAGTGGCGCACCCAAGCCATCAAACCCGCCGGCTTAACCCGCTGTGAAGCCGCTGTGAAGCCACAGGCGGTGCGAGCAGCCTTATAGGTTATTTCTGCAAGAATGCGATATAAACAATATTAGTCAAACAACGCTATGTAATTATATGTTTAAATACAAAAAATAATTAAAGTTGGTGGTTAGTGGTTTGTTTTTGTTTTTGTTTTTGTTATAATAACATGGTAGGCTGCAAAAAGTCATAAAACCAAAGTCAATGCGCATTGTCTAATTTTTTCCACCCTCGATTATGCTTTCATCTAATAAAATAAGTTTATTGAATTAATCATTTGAATTATAAAAAGGCAACTCCAATTATCATCGTGGGTTAATAGACATTGTCAAATCGGTCCGGTCCGACCGGTGATCAGCGGTTAACCGAGATCGAGCCCGCTAGCGTAACCGGCATGTTGGTTAGGGCCCAATTATGATTTCGAACAGATTTCAAGGCACGACCCTTAATCCCTTATTGAGCTATGAATAGTTGTATTTTAAAACTTATTGAGTTATTTGTCTTTGATGATGTATCAACTATTAATCATAGTAGCGAAATTATAATAAACGTATTTTTTTAATATTTTTGGTTTATATGTTTTAGTGGCTTAAAATAAATTTGTTTATAATTTAGTATTTTAGTTTATAAAATAATTATTGTTACTAGCTTATACTTTATAATTTACATTTATAAAATAAATTAGTAGCCTTGTGGTCAGTAACATTCTTGGGAGGGACAATGGATGACATCTCTGTCTACTTGGGTTCGATTGATGGAGTGAGCATATGGCGATACCTTGACCATGAGTCGATTTTTAGGTCGGTCGCGTTCCCAAATGGATTCCGGACACCTCGTCGACTTCGTGTGTGTACATGTGTGTGAGTTAACTGTCGTTAAAAAAATGTAGTTACTAGTTTATAGTTTATAATTGAAATTTATAATATAAAATTAGTTTATAAAATAAATGTATTTACTAGTTTGTACTTTATATTTTTCATTTATAATATAAAATTAGTTTATAAAATAATTGTAGTATTATATGTTTAAATAAAACAAAAAATTCGGTCCTACTAAGGCTCGATTATAACCCCGGTTAAAGATCAAGAGATCGGTCATGGAAAGTCTTGGCCAAGAAAACACTATTGAGGCCCGGTTAAGTGAAGGCCCGACTCAACTCGGTTTTTGGTCATCTCTAGGCTCTAATGAGAAGGACAATAAAAGATTTGGACCAATTTAATAGAAGGGTTAATTTCATATATGCCTTTATTAAAACTGAAAATATCATATTTTTACCTGACATAATCTACAAATATCATGTATGTCGTTCTTAACCTGTCAAAATATCATATTTACTCAAATAACAGTTTTTAATTATTTTAAATCATATTTAATAAATTATAATTATAACTTTTAATGAATGGACATCTTTCCCCCTATTTAAATATATTTTTTCATTTAAAAATAAAAGTCAAAACAATACCACCGTACCCATCTTCCTTCTTGCCTTTTACTACATCTTCATCATCAAATGCTTCCTCAACTGGCATCGAATCGACATCCTCCGTCGCCTATCCCTTTCTCGAGCACAAATCACCACCACAACCCTCCATCTTTGGAGCCCCAAGGCCTCCAAGAATCTGTCATTCGCTCAATCTGCATCTTACAGTCTCAGAAACAAAAAAAATCTAGCGAATTTGACAACGGCGAAGGAAGCGGTGGTGGTGGTGAAGGTTACCATCGTCATTGAATTTGATAGCGACGGAGGAAGTAGCGATGGTGGTGACGAAACATCTCCGTAGGAGACTGACGGCAACGATGGCAGGAGAAAGGGAGAAATTCCTACGAACCTTCTTTTCCAATAAAGAAAACGGCTAAGAAATTAAGGAAACAAGACGATCATATTTCTAAGCATGAAAGATGAGTGTATGATGTTCATAGTAGCATAAAAGGGTGGTGACAACTTTATTTGGTGGTTCAAAGAAGTAGTTCAATGAACACAAGGATCAATAATGTGGTTGTAGCAGTAATAAAAGAGGTTTTATATATGATATTTATGAATAAGAGGTATAATAATTATTTAATTATTTTTAAATATTAAATTTGATTTAAAATTATTATTAATTGAAAAAAGAATGTTATTTGAGTAAATATGATATTTTGATAGGTTAATAAAGACATATATCATATTTATAGATTAAGTCGATATTTTTAGTTTTAGTAAGGACATGTATGAAATTATTAACATTAATAGATACATTGAGATATATCATATATGGAATTAATTTACATTAGAACCATAATTTATAGATAGACATCAGTATTAAAATTAATTAGAAGTCCAATTTATTTCTTATATTTTTCATGTTAACTAATTTTTTATACAATCTTTTGTCTTACTGTATGAATTATTTATGTCACTTTTTCTTCTTATATAAAAAGTAAAAAGAAAATTTATTGACTAGTTCAATTTCTAAATTTAGACTTTGTACATCAAGTCCAAAAAAGATTTTTAAGACTTTTCATAAGATCGAGGTGATATTCTTAAATGAGACACTTAACATGTGTTTGATATTTGATGTAGGCCATTTACCCTAAAAAATCTATAAAAGTTTAAAGAATAAAGATATGTTCATCTTGTAGACATATCACCGTAAGAGGTTACCATAATCGAGAACTTGTCCTTTTTCATAGAAACAGAAATCGTGTATATCGATTTTCTATATTTTAAAATTGTTTGCAAAACCATTAAAAATTGGTGTAAGTACTAGCCTACTAGGTATCAGTTGTTATTTTTTTTTGTTTTAACATTTAATATTTTAAACATATAATAATTACCGACTTAAAGTAATAAATTTGACAAACTATAAAAATTCCAATTTAAATACAATAGATGGTAAAAACTAATACAATAATAGAACATCTCAAGTCCTAAGACTACCTTTAGTGGTAATCTGAGGCAATCTCATTTCACTAAAAACAAAGAAGTTTATTAATAAAAAAGGGAAAACATTTATTTATATTGGAAAAAGAATACAATCTCAATCGAAATGTGATCTCAGATTGAGGAGATTGAATTGGTTAACCTCTTTTTTTAATATTAAAAAATTTACATTTGTTGATTTCCTATTGGCTGGTATTAAATTTGTTAAGGTAATATTTAGAAAATATAATTTTAACAAAAAATTTATAAATGAATAATATACCAAAAAAACATGTTTCTACATTTCAGATAATTAAAGACCAATATTTATACATATCATACCAATCTTTCTCTCTATTTGTAGTTTGTTTTATATTAAAATTTCTTTTTTATAATTATAATTATGTTTTATAGAATTAAATAGTTTTTTTATTTAAATATTTGAGATTGGATTGGATTGCTAATAAAACATAAAAAATGTAAGATTAGATTGAGATTGAAATTAGTTAGGTGGAGGAGAGAAAAATGAATATTTTAATAAAGATTGGATTGGATTGGATTGCTGATAAACATAGTCTAATGCAAAACAACTCTTTAAATAATAATTATAAATATAACAACTAGTGAAATTCTTGAGTCTTGAAGTAGAACAACTTCCATAATACTTCAAGTCAAGTCTTGATGCTATGTGTTTAAGTTTAAACTAAAATGTAATTTAGTTTTACTTAATATATAAATATTTTTTTAATTATAAAACAGTATATATCCTCCGGATATCCATGGGTAATCAATGGGTAACGGATTAAAAAAATAAGATTCGGGACAGAAACCGGTATTAATCAATTCCATATTTTAGGAACCGGAACCCATCGCATCGGTTCCGAAACTGTAACCGGCAGTTTTGGAGTGATTTCGATTTCAAAAGTGCCCAATTCCAAAGTTCAACCCTAGTAAAGATTATAACACTGGTTATATTAAGAGTAAATTACGGATTTGGTCCAGTAATTAAGTTAACTATAACGAATTTGATCCCTTAACTTCATTTATTAATAATAACCTTTCACATATTTATTTTCTTATAGATTTGATTCCTCACGCTAATAGACGTCCATAAATCCATTAAGAATTAAGACAAAATAACCATTATACCCTTTTGAATCATTTGTATACCTTTTTACTTGAATATTCATCTTCTTTTAAAAGATTATAATGAACACCAAGACATTATGATGAACATAAAAAAAAATTGACAAGAAATATACCAATTACATCAAGAACCAACATAAATAAACCTTAAATCAAAATCCAATGTCAAAAACACTAATAACATTTAACAAATCCTTAATCCAAATCCAAAGAATCTTCAAATCCCACATCCCAAAGCTTAAACAGAAATCCACCAAAAATTGTAGAAATCCATCAAAAATCACCGAAATCCACCAAAACAAACCTCAAATTAGGGGTGTGCAAAACCCGAATGGTCCGAAATCCGAACCCGAATCCGAGCCGAAAATTACGTTTTTGTGCCAAAACCGAATGTCCCGAAATCCGAATGTCCCAAAATCCGAATGTCTCGAAATCCGAATGTCCCGAAATCCGAAAATCCGAAACCCGATTTGTAAGGGGATATTTGGGTTTGGGTTGGGTTTAGTTTTCTTCCACCCGAACCGCCCGAAAACCCGAAATATATATATACATATATATTTTTTAATATTATACAAATTACAAATACATACATGTATCAAATTATCTCTTGAAAATCCTAAATTATTACCGTTTGTACAATTTTCTAATTCCTAAGCTATCATCGATTTCATCAATTCTTACAATTGATTGTATTCATCATCAACATTGATTGAATATATACAATTTTTTCATTACGGATATACCCGAACCGCCCGATCTTAACCCGAAAACCGACCACCCGAACCCGAAACAATCCGAAATCCGAAACCAAAAGTTTGGGGCCCTATATTCAAATCCGAAATCCGATCGGGTTTTTGATTTGTTCACCCGAACCCGTCCGACCCGCCCAATGCACACCCCTACCTCAAATCAGACTTGGGGAAGCTAATAAATATACAATCGAGATCTACACAACAACTTAAACCTACCCCGACCTTTAAATACAGCCACAATAGCAAAAATGGTATAAAATGCAGATTTGAAAAGTGCCACATGAGAGACAGGGAG
Organism: Centaurea solstitialis; assembly: GCA_030169165.1. Lineage (NCBI taxonomy): Eukaryota > Viridiplantae > Streptophyta > Magnoliopsida > Asterales > Asteraceae > Centaurea > Centaurea solstitialis. The sequence goes on from CM058046.1 coordinate 25,946,630, forward strand.
AGACTTGGAAAAGAAGCAAATCGAGAGAATTTGGAAGGGACACGCTAGAGGAGGACACACCAAATGGGAACCATATCGATTAGATTTACGGTGTGCCGTCGATGGAGGTCACATATGCGATCAATATATGGGAGTACCGTTGATGGAGGTCGCATCTGCAATCCCTTTCTGGTGCATCGACGATGGAAGTAGTGTTTACAATTGATTTTTGTTTCGATGCATAAAGAGGATCGACAGATGACCCAAGGTTTTTTTAAGGTGGGGAGGGAGCGACGATTGGAATAGGGGTGAGTAAAGGCCGGTACCCGGCCAAAATTCATGGAACCGAAACTGACGGTTCCTAAAATGAAGGAATCGGAACCAGTTGCACCGGTTCTTTATATTTGGGAACCGGTTCCGAAACCGGGTACCCGGTGTCTAATTTTTTAAATACTTTTTTTTAGCGTTTTATGCTATAAAAAATAATGATTAGTTATTATATAGTCCTAGAGCAACGACACAACTAAATTTATCCGATAAACTAAAAACCAATAATTATATAAATAATTACCAACATTTTTTGAAAAGAAAAAAAAAACAAAAAACACAACTTAAAAAGTTGTGTGTAATAAGTTGAGTGAAAAAGTGGTCATGAGTGTATATGTGTAAGTGTGTAATCATAATGTAACACCCGTTTTTACTTTTCCCTTATAACTTGATTTAGATGGTGTAAGTGTTTATTTGTCATGTTTTAGGAGTTGAAGGGTCTAAATGTGAATTATGTAAGTACAAGGGTGAAGGAGTGGAGTGTATAGAAGAGTGAAAACCCTCATTCTCCAGGCAGTTTCTCAGAACGTACGAGAGAGAGAGAGTTAGGGTACGCTTGAAGGAAGGCAGGCAAGGAGAAATTGAGGCTTGTGGTTGTCGAGTGTGTTAGCAATTACGCTAATTGCACTTAAGGTAAGAACGTTCTTGTTAATTAGATGTCTTTTTGTGGTCTAATTTGAAGTCTTATGATGGCTAGGGTTGGGGTGTGGATTGATGATCTTTGGATCATCAAATTGATGTAATTGGGAGGTTCTAGGGTCGAATTTCTTGTATATATTTGCTAGATATCGACCCTAGATGTTAAGAAATCGTGTATTGAAGTGTTATGGTATGAAATTGGAGTTTGGACACTGAAATCGAGGCAGGTCGCGAGAGAGTGCAGGCTGGAAAAGCCCGCGACCTGGCCCCGCGACCTGAGGTCGCGGGAGCAGGCCGCGCAACTCTCTGCCCGTTTTCAAAAAATTATTTTTCTCTTTTTGGAAGTTGGGCTATGGGATCATGTTAGGGATGTTATAAGAGGATGAGGTCTAGAGTTTGGGGTCATTTGGACAAGCCTAGCTATGTCTAAGGCTAGCTTTTCGGTATGGAGTGTCAAGTGGTCCTTTTTGGACTAAGTTGATGAGTTATGTTTCTATGCTTGCTTAGGTGTTTACAAGTGATCGTTTTAACTTGTGGAGAGTCTTGTTTGCTAGCAATCGACAGGTGAGTACCTCACTTAACCCTTGTTATTATGTGTACATGGTTATGTTTGCATGTGATTATGTGATGTATTCCTTCGGGAACTTGGGAGAGTACCTACGGTGGTAGTAATACCCCTAGGGAATTTGGAGAGGCCTGGTACCAGTGTCATATGTCTTTCCTTAATGGCGTTGAGCCGTATGGAAGGTTGGAGATCGCATGTTATGTTAATTGCTTGCGAAGTGATTGTGTTGCATGATGGTAAGTGGTTATGTGTGTGCTCACTAAGCTTTATGTTTACCCCGTTGTTGTTTTATCTTTTTAGTGTCAGGTACTTCCCATAAGGGAAAGGAGAAGGCTGCCGTATGAAGCTCCGGGACCGCGGTTCAGTCGAGATAGTTGAGAGGACAAGATTTACTTTGATGATGAACTCTTTTATGTTTCAAAACCAGTTTTCTATTACTTTTTCATAAACATCTACTTTTGAGATCCGGGTTGGTTTATGGTTTAAAGTTTCAACTTGTCCGTTCGGATGTAAATTTGGACGAGCTTCCGCTTGTTATGAGAATATTGGTTACTTTCCTTTTTAATGAATGTTTTGGAAATTGGGATGTTACACATAAAAAATAAAATAATAATCTTAGTTTTTGTTCAACTAAACATAATAAACATTCAAATTATTCTTATTAAAATATAATGGAACCGGTTCCGGCGGGTACCTGGTGGTTAGCGCTTCCCAAAAAATAGGAACCGGAACCAATCACATCGACATCGGTTACGGAATCGACAGTTCCGTAGCGGTTCCGGTTCTAAAGACGGATACCCGGTTCCGATGCTCACCAGTCACCCCCAGGTAGGAGGCCGACAAAACCCCGAGAGGTGGCCGTCGCTGATCAGAAGCACATTGGGGAACATGCCGGAGGGGATCCCACCGTTGAGTCTACAAATCCTTTTCCATTCGTTTCACCTTGTAACATGAGTATGCGTTTACATATTTGGTCCTTGTTGTTTAAAAAGTGGTAAAATAAATATAAAATATTAAAAGGACAAATTTTCCTTATACTTAACGGAGATAGTGGTCGGACGTTAGCTTTATGGACCAAATCCATAAGAAAATGCATACGCAGAAGGTTTTCTTTTGTAATAAATGAAGATAAAAGACCAAATCCATGATTTTTGACATACCTTAAGGACCAAATCAATAAATTACTGTTTTATTAATGATATTTTAACATTTGATAGAACATTATAAACCTTAACATTTAACAAATGTTAATCTACTGTTCCTAAGCTACAATTCTTCTCCAACGGTTCTCCTTTTTCTAAAAGAAAAGCATGCTTCCCAAGGAAGCCCTAACCCTTACCACCTGATCCACATCTGACGCCATTGAAGATTGTCGGTTGTAGCCCCTCCACCTCTGGGTGCCACCCCTTTTGTCCTTCTCCGGATACGCGCCCTAACCCAACAAATCCCTTCCTCTTGCCCCAAAGTATTTGGAGAATTCCATAAGGTTTTTCTTTTTTTCAGGCCGTGGCCGTACTCGATCTATGACCTCCTGAGTTATGATCTCTGTTCTGTAATCAATCAAATCAGATTTCATTATATGTTCTTAGATTCAATCTAAGTATGTTATACTATTTAATTTGTTGATTTGATTTGATAAGTATTTCAGCACCGCCAAAGCCCAATACTGCAGAGGAAATTAAATGAAGTACTCCGGATACAAAGTATGGAAAAGTATCTATAACTTCCCCACCAGGACCTACCCCCCAACCTAGAGTAGCTAGGTGGGGAAGTAAAATTAATCCTTGTTCATACATAGGCTTCTCTGGTACGAAATGAGCCACCTTTCAGCATTTGTAAATTCTACAGATTTAGCTGTCTGTTTTTAGTGTAAACAAAGCTCCATTTTTTTCCTTCTTTCCAAATCGGTGAATGTTGTCGTTGTATTTGATGTATTAGTTAAGGCTATTGATTAAATCAGATCAATGTAGTCTCTAGATGATTGATTGTATTTGTATGTATATAGTCTAGCGTTAGTTTGAAGGAACTAGATAGGAGTTTTCATATTTTTTTTATCAGGAACCACCAATTTAATAATTAATACCCACCAAAAGCAAAGTCACAGCCTCACAGGCAGAACCCACAATCAACAAGACAAAAGACCAAACATACCAGCAGAAAGCAAGAACTAAAACGAACCTAGCAAAAGACTAAGGTCCTAGGCTACGAACGACAACAAAAGGAAAGAAATAGAAACAACAGAAAAAGAGAAAAACGTACACCGTAGATGTTGGGTGAGCATCGGAAACGGGTACCCGATTTTCGAAGTGGAACCGCTCCAGAATGCCGATTCTGAAACGGAAGCGATGTAATTGATTCCGGTTTCGCTTAGTAAAATACGGAACCGATCAGGACAGACTGTGACTTCAGTTCTCATTTCTTTGGAACCATTATCCATCGTGGTATCCCACCGTTTTAAAAAATATATATATATATATATGTATTTATATATATTACTTTTTATGGCAATGCATATCGCTACATTGAAAGAATTAGAAGAAGAGTTCACTTATTTTTCGGTATGTTTGAAGGTGTATCAAAATGCATATTTTCATTTTATGATTTATCTAAAGGTAAATAAATATATTATGGTAATGCAACTAAAAGTGACAGAAAGTCATCAGATCTTGATTTTGTATTTGTTTCTCTGCCCAGCAGTTAGTTTGATGAAACACATCAATTTAAATATGATATGCTTAAACATAAGTCAAGCTCAGTGGACAGGTAACATCCTGGGGGTGTGAGGTGAAACCCATACTATCAGGGTTCGAATCTTACGGGTGACATTTCTGAGATATCCAGACTTTGGATCTAGTCCTTTGGGTCGGGTTCCACCATAGGTTGGTCCCGGGTCGCAGCGGATTAGTGGGATTGCCCACTTGAAGGCCCAATACCGCTAGAATGTGTGTGTTAACTTGCAGTTGAAAAAAAAGCTAATATGTATGCATATTAGAATAAAGAATAATAGAAGCTAGGGGTGGGTTCAAATGTGAACCACTTTTTGGTTGTGAACGTGAGGACAACCGAGAGTGCGACACGTGGCAGATGACTAGGCGTCACGTCAGATCCACGGCGGATGACTAGGCGCGATTCATGGGAGGGCATTGAATTAAAAGGGGGGACCACACTCAAAGCCGCCTTTATTGACTAGTCTCTGCCACGTGTCGCGCTCTCGACTGTCCTCACGTACATAACAAAAAAGTGGTTCACATTTGAACTTTCCTCATAAAAGCTAATCATAAAAACTGATATATATGCATTTGATATCGGTTGATTTGTTTTTCCAATTAGAATGAACTAATTACGCTTCTTGAATATATTTATTAAATTTATATGTTCTTACAGTTTTCAATACTGTATTCGCAAAAAAAAAATACGTCTCTATGACTCTATTGGTGTATGTAACAACCCGTCCCACATAGGTAGAGAGTAGAAGTTGTGACCTCCTTATAAGCCTTTAAGTCATATAGGCTACCAATAACTTCCACCATGGATTTTAGTTGAACTCGAAGTTATTGGGCCGGCCTATAGCTTTGGGCTTTGGGGTGTTACAGTGTAACCTTTCTACTTCAAAATGATTTGGTTTCTTGATTTGTTTTCTCGAATTGCTTGCTCTCTCCTTAACGACTCCATTTCTCGATTTGCTCTGTTCTTAACAATTTGGTTCCATTGATTTAAGCCATTGTCTGCTTTCCCGATTTGTTTAATATTTGGTTCTCGATTTGACACCGGGTACCCGGTATGGGAACCAGTTCCGAGACACGTTCCAAATAATGAAGAACCTATGTAAGCAGTTCCGGTTCCGGTTCTATGAAAAAGGGCGGGTACACAAAACTACCTAAGAACAAAGAGGCTGGTTTACGGGGGTAAACTACAACAGAACACCGAAGTTGCCTTGCCAAGGTCTCCGGTGCACCAAAACGGATCTCGAGCAGCTGGACCTACATCCAGCTGCAAGCCGCCCACCAAACACCCGCCTAGCCTGAATGCGTACGCAAAACAGCCGTTTGCTGCACCAAGCGGTATACACATTAGCAAGCTCGATCTCCCTCCGGTTGTTACACGTAGACCTAGAACGGACCTCACTAGCCATCTGCAATAACCAGGCGATGAAGCTACTGTCAAGCGGGCAGGAGACCCGACTGTTGCAAAAGCTTCCTGGCATTCCTTTCCTGACCATACACAACTTAACCCGAACGGGTTCACTAGCCCGTCCCATCTCGAGAGGAGCTTCCATTTTTTGTTTTAGGAATGGTGTTTAAAGAAGTTTTGTCCAGATTACATGAATAATGCAACTAATTGCTTCTGTTTTTAAAAGAAGAGCTTCATGTTTAGACATTTAAACTGCATATATCTTAGGCTATCAGTAGCGCAGCCCTTTGGGCCCTCTAAGCCCCCAAGCTTACTCTGTCACATCAGCTTTACCATAAATCCACTATAAGCCTTTTGGAGCTCTCTCTCTTTAGTATCACAACCCACTAAACCAAATACCCAATACATATATATGTTAGTTAAAAAAACAAAAAAAATAGAGTGTGAGAAAGGAAGACTAGCGGCTTGATCAAGTTGGGGAAACCGATTTGGAGCTCGCTGAGAAACGTACCCCAGCCTCCACCAAACCGCTGGGCAAAGCCGCCGAGCCAACATAAGGTGGTACACATAACTTAGGGGCCGTTTACTTGAACACTTACCCAGTAAGCGCTTACCTGTAAAATTGAACACTATCACTACCATATCGGACAATATTTTAGCCTCTCAAAACGGTATCGTACGCAACAATTTACCCGGTAAGCTCTTACTGAGTAAAAGTTGTCGATCTTACCTACCGGGTAAGACTCTTGGTTCATGCTATCGCTCTCACCGGTTCATACTATCGTTCTTACCGTGCAAGATTCTAATCATTTTCATGTTCGTCCAGTAAGGTAAATTGACCCCATATCAAGTAAATGGCCCCTTAGGCTTTAGTCTGTTTGACAAGTTCGTTTACTGTCTTGAAAGATACGTTGAAATAGGAAGGTTATAACTCAGTAGCTAATACTGTAACACCATGAGTACCGCTACCTTTTGAAACCGCTGAATCCTCATGCCACTTCAGTGCCACATCGCTTTTTTCTCTTTCCTACCCTCCTTATCTGGCCTAAAATCTCTTACCACTACCGTAAACTAACCCAATTTTTTAATTATTTTAATATATGTATATTAATTATGAGAGAGAGAGAGAGGAGGGAACCCGTCAGGTGTGGTGACCCGAGGGTGGCGTGCGGGCGTTCTGCCTCACCCCGCCAAACCCGAGACCGAGCCCGAGGGTGCTGCGGGTGGCCTAACAAATTAAAAGCTACATTAACCCGATTTCAATAATATATTTTTTCTCGGGATTTTCTTTTCTAGGTTAATATGAATTGCCGTTTGAGCTACAGTTGTCCTATCGATGTATATTAAATTTCAACTGTTTTTTGTTGATTTATGTCGTTATATTTTTGTAACCTCCCTCTCCCCCACAACACACAGCCAAATATCCTCGTTTATTTCTATTTTCTGAACATTTGATTTTAAAGTTTTCTATTGATGAAAATATATTTCAAAAATATCTCCCTCTTGGTACTATTTTTTTGGAGTTCGTTCACTTTCTTCATTTTAGAAGATGTTGGACAGAAAAATTGACAAAAATCTCCGGTCCAAAGAATATGTTAACAATGTCGTCATCGTGTTGTGTACTATACAAAAGGAGGCTAAAGGGGAATGGGAAGGTATGAAAAAAAAAAATCCCTACATGGACTGTCTCCTAAATGTAAAGATCCATGTAATGTTCTCAACTAACTCGTGTCTAAATGTTGGTCCGTTGAAGGAAACTATGTGCTCACTCAATTTCCAGATGAGCCTAACGTTTATCATAGGCGTTTTTTTTGGGAAGGGTACCCGAGGCTTTTCCCTAACTAATCCCGGCAAGGTTCACCGACAGCTAAAGCATGTTGCCCTAAGTTAATCCCCAGTTGCCACAATCTAGAAGCGTCTGGATTCGAACCTGGGATAGAAGGGTTGATTATCCGCTCCCCCCACAGGCCTTATCATAGGGGTTTTAGTGTGTTGATAGAAGTCAATTTATAATAAAGTTTAATATTTAGGAGGTGAAGATATCTTAATGATGCATCTTTTGTTTGTGGTGCACTGGTGCATATGCTAGATGCATATGTCATATCTTAGAAGTTATTGAATTATAAGAAGTATTTTATATGTGACACCGACGGCGACCGGGTTTATTTGGAATACCTGAAGATGGAAATTGATTGGTGAAAGCATCTAGCAAAATACATCGAAGAAACTGAAAGTTATCAAACTTTAAAAACAGAAAATGAAGTTTACTCCTTGGAGACCATGCTAAAGAAATTAATGTTCTTCATGAAAAAGAAAAACACATCAACATTTGGCTAACTCCAAGGGTAAATGAAAGCATGGACATGACATACCCATAATGCCAAAAGTCCGTTCATTATAAGGGTATTGCTATATGTACGCTTTTGATGTTAGAATCAGACTAAATTATGCATTGGAAATGTAAAACTTAAACCTCGATGTAGATGTATGAATAGAGAATTAGTAGTCAGAGATGCATTTAACCTATTCTTAAAAGATAAAACGAGGTTTTTTTTAATGAGGGGAATATAGTGAGTGTTGTTTCGCGTAATAAATGCCTAAGCACCACAGATCTGGTCCAAGTATAAACCAGACGTGCGTTCGCTACTTCAAGTAATAATGTGGTAAGCCCACGTATCGTTCCACAGGGATCGGCGGTATCGAGATTTAGAGAAATTGTCCTTTAGTCCGGTGCAAAGTTTTATAAAGGTTGATTTGATTTGTTTGGTGAATTAACAGGATAATTAAATAACAGAAAATTAAATAACAGATATTTAAATGACAGATAAATAAAGACAAGTAAATAAAATGACAGATATGAAATGACAGGTATATAAATGACGGGTAAATAAAGGATGTAATTAACAATGAGAAAAAGATGGGTACGGGTGCAAGCTACTGCCCATACAGAAAAATAAGATGAAGTTTAAGTTGAAAACAAACTGCATTTAAACTGGAAAAAGATAAACAGTGGCGATGCGTCACCACTGAGGCTACAATACAGAAACTAAAGATGCAGAAATTAAATTGCTGGAATTAAAATTACAACTACATTAAACTAGATAGAAATGTCTTGAGAGAAATCTGAAGTGAAGAAGTAGGGAGAGTTGAGAATTGTGTGTTCTTTGAAGATGACCATGGCTTCCTTTTATAATGCCAAAAAGCAAGGTTAATAACCAAAGGTTACTTCACCTTTTATTTTTTGCATATTTTATCATTTTTAGCCATCACCTAGTTCCTCCTCTTTATAGAAGTTGACCTTTTCTTGTCCCCCATGCCTTTCTCTGCTGATTTGATCTTCTGCATTAAATAAATCCGAAATTCCCTTCTAGAACCTGCACATACGAACTTTCACTGTGGTGACATCCCACAAAGTCAAAAATGCCTTAAAACTTGACTTTTTAGCTATTTCCTATCTCAGTGGGTGAATGAGACCAAAGAAGGTATTCAGGCTTCAAATGGGTGATTTGAGAAGGGTTAGATGAGAAAAAGGGTGTTAAAAAGTGAAAATAACACGAGAAAAACGAGGGTTATCACCTCCTCAAACTTAGGACCATTACTTGTCCTCAAGTAATGAGAAGGTGGAGAAGAAACGAAAAGGAAACAGAAATTTTGGCAAAAGTGAAACGATGACTTACTTTGTTGCAACTTCCCGGTGCGTGCGTCAAGCTTTCCCGTAAAAGAATGGTTTTGATCCGCGGGACTTGATCGGGTGAGTGTATAAGGCTTTGTATATGATTCTTTGAATCATTTCCCTTTTTCCAACTATGTTGGAAATGCTAAACCGAATATATATATTTTGTATTTTTGGGTTTTTCTAACTTTTTCATTTTTTGTATTTGGTTTTTGTGTGGTTTTTCTCTTTTTTTTTTTGAAAATATCACTTGGATATTTTTATTTGAAAAATGAAAGTTACCAAGGGATATAATACCGAGGTGACTTCCTCCTCCTCAAACTTAGAACATAGCGATGTCCTCATTGCGACAAAAAAATCGGAGGTTTATTTGGGTTAACGGTTTAGGGTACAAAATTGGGAAAGTGTTTGGGCCTAGTTCAAAAGATGGCCCACATCCTATCCAAAACCAAGGATTTGTAAGGAAAGCTTGAAACGAGCACCTGAAAAGAATGGAGCAACATATACAAGATATACATAAAACCATGCCATCACATATAATTACCAAAATAACGGGGTTAAGTGTACGAAGAACAAGTCACAAACAAAAATCACCCAAGTGTCAAGCAAGCATGAACAGGAAAATATAAACAGAGTTTCAACCCAAAAGAACTGGAAATAGCCAAAAAGTCAGTTTATGCATAATGACCACTGTGGGATACCACCACAGTTAGTTCTAGTGCCTGCAAAAACGATTAAGGGTCAGCCTCCGGGTCTTCGGCAGTAGCCTCCAGGTTGATGTCAACAGAGGTGGCTGGTGGAGCAGTAGTCGTGGCTGTCGCGGATTGCGGGATCATACTTCCTTCGGGAACTCCAAGATACCTCTCGAGACGAGACAAACGGACACTGAAGTCGTCCAAATTCCCACGCATGTGGGTCAGAACCTGGTGGATTTTGACAAGATGGGTGTTGTGGGCCTCCATATGTTCGGTTTGGGCCGTCATGTGGTCCATCAAAGGTTGGGCCCACGATGGGATAACCGGTCGGGTCGATGGGCCTGCCTCGGAATCATTGCCCGCCTCTGGTTCGGACTGCGGCTGCGAAGACGGTCGGGCAGAAGATGGACGTTGGCGCTTGCGGGTCCGGCCCTTGCGATGCGGTGGTGGTGCGGGCATAGCTTGAGATGCAAATTCCGGGTTGTGAGTCACCATGCGGCGGATGGTACCGATATCAATCTGCGAAGGACTAGAATAAACATTATCAGTTGGGAGAGTCGGAACACCAAAGTGTCGACACATCCGCGTAATCAGTCCCGGAAAGATGATCGTAGTGGATGGTTGTGTAGCATGATCATCCAACATGGTGCGCACAATCGGACCCATGTTAACCTCCAGATTCTTAAAAATACAATACATCATGATCACCCGTTCTTTTGGAAGGGACGAATCATGCTTAGTCGGTATGAGGTTATGGCGCACATATTGAAACCACAAGCTAGGCACGAACTCAAGATCATACGGCCGCATAATGGCCTGGTTTCGTTCCACGTGCCAGGTCCGACCGTCCTTAAGGAGCAATCGTTCCATCTCCCGCTCTTGCTCGAAAGAGATCCCTTGAGTGACAAAACGCTGGTACCAACAATCCGCGGGTGGTGTAAGACCCAACAGATTGTTGATAATGTCCGGTGAACAGATAATAGGGACCCCTCGGACCATGAGCTCATCACCCTCGGTGTTAGCCAAAATGTCAAAGACCTCGCGTACCAAAGTGTCATTGATCGGAACAGGGGCCGGGATCATGTCATTCCACCGCTGAAAAGTGAGATGGTCGGATATGCGGGGATAGTATTCGATGAGAGATTTATGGAAAGATCTCTCTTTGACCATGTCACGTTCCCGGCCCGAGGCTTTACCCGGCGGTTTCTTTCTTTTCTTGGATTTCTTTTTCGGCTCCGGAACTAAAGAGGCATCCGATTCTGTGGAAGACTCGAATGGAACCTCTTGAGTTACGAAAGCCGGATCATCATCGGAGGATGGACTAGAAAGCGTACCTGGGCCACTGTGGGAAGTGCCCACAGCAGCCAATCTTTGACTTCGACGCGGGCCCTCTGCCGGGACCACAACCTTTTTACTCTTCCCCTTTGCTGTCGCTTTCTGTCTTTTTGGGGGAACAAACCCGACATCAGGAGAATCTGAGATACGGTCTTTGTCGGGTGGATTGTCGGTGAGATAGGCGGCAACATCAACCTCTTCTTCCGGGCTCTTGTTTATGTCAATCGATGGCATCTCCTTTGCGGGGGGTGGTTCGGCTAGGGTTTGGGGTTGGGTAGGGGTGGTGTTTGGGATGATGGTAATTTGGGGAGTGGGTAAGGGGATGGATGGGATGGCCGGCGGTTGAGAGACGGTGGTGGAGGTGGTGGCCGTGGCCTCGGCCATGGCCGCCCGGCGTCGCCGATATCGTTCGTTTTGCTTAGCCAAAAGAGCACGGAGACGAGCCTCATTTTCCTCCATGGTAGTGTTTAGGGGAATGGAATCGAAGGTACTTACAAAGTCACGGGTCACCGGAGGAGATTCCGGCGAGTTGGCCCGGAGGGTGGAAACTGTGGTGGCGTGGGTGGGGGATACGGGAGGGTTACGGGTGGGCATAAAAACCTCCATCCTTTCCACCACGTCCGGATGAAGAACGGCGGTGGTCGGAGAGGAGCCTTCAACGGTCCTGCCGGCGAATGGGTTGGGGGTGGAGACGGGAATGGTGGCTACAGCAACGATGGTGGGGTTGTTTAGGTTAGCTATGGCTCGAGTAATGATGGAGCGAGTGATCTCACCTAAAGTCGCCGCCGATGGTGCGGTGGTTGGTTGCGTCGCCGGCGTAGTCGCGGCGGTGGAAGTGGAAAAGGCGGTTGGCGGATGACGATGTAAACTCCCACGGCGGCTTGCGATGATGGCCCGGCGAGTGAAACCGCCGGATGGGGAATCGTAGCCGGAGCCGTACCCTGTCGGCGCGGTGTGCGACGGCGAGGCGAACGGCGACGGTGTGTGGGAGGGTGGTTGCGACGCGACAGCCGGCTGAGGAGGCGGTTGCGACGGTGCGATGGTGGCAGGAGTAGCGGCGGACGACGGCGGCTCTTCGGTGGTCGCTGGTGGTGGTTCGGTGGTGTCGCCGGAGATTTGGCCGGCGGTTACCACCGCCTTTTGTCTTGCCATCGATGGTGTGAGGGTGAGGGAAGAGGAGAGGTTTTCTTGGGATGGAAAAGTGAAAAGTAAAAACAAGATAAGGTTTAATGGTTTTAAGAAAAAGTTGGTTTTGAAAAACAAAAAGTGGTTTTTAAGAAAAAAATCAGTAAAGTTAAAAAATAAATTTAAAAAGAGAGTTTAAATCTAACTAAGGAGGGTAACTAAGGGTTGGAGATGGTTAGAAAGAGATAAGGGGTAAATTTGGAAAAGTTTAAAACTAATTTAAACAAGGTAAAGTAAAAAGGAGTTTAAAATTCAAAAAAATAGACTCTTGGTGGGAAAAGCGACGGTTATGGTGGGAAAGGAGGTAAGGTAGGATGTGAAAGGTGGGGTAGTGGGTAGGTTAGGTGTCTAAGTGTGGGTTTGACAAGTGGCATATGGGGAAGGTTTTTATAATAAAAAAAAATGACATCTTGACTTGTACTTGGAAGACTTTTTGGAAGATTTTTGAAAAGAGGAGTAGTGTAAGGTGTGGGCCCATGCTCTCTTTTTGGTTTTGTACTTAAAAGGGGGAACACCAACACTTGTGCTTTTTCTCACCAACTCACACTTAAGCTGCACTTTCTACTGACTTTGGGTAGAACCTTTTCCACAACAATCCAGACCCACGAGGTAATTCCTTTATCCACTGACATACAGAGCTCTCTTCCCACTGTGGTAACTTTGACAAACTCCAGACCTGAAACAGAAAGTACAGAAATTAAATCCTAAGTTATCCTACTATTTACAGGGGTTATTTCTAACCCAGATTTGGATTTTACTGAGCTGCTCCTTCGGGGTCGGGCACACCTTCGGGAAGGTAATGCTTCACCCGATGCCCGTTAACACGAAACGTACTACCATCTTGAGGGTTTATCAAATCGATGGTTCCATAGAGACCAACTTTGTCAATGGTAAACGGTCCGGACCAACGGGACTTGAGTTTGCCCGGGAATATTTTAAGACGAGAGTTGAAAAGTAACACTTTTTGTCCTTCCGAAAAAGTACGATGATTTATCCTACGATCATGCCAAACCTTGGTTTTTTGCTTGTAAATTTTGGCATTTTCGTAGGCATGGAAGCGTACTTCGTCCAACTCAACAAGTTGTAACTTTCTTTTTATTCCCGCGGCATCCTCCGCCATATTCAATTCTTTTATGGCCCAAAATGCTTTGTATTCAAGTTCTAACGGGAGATGACAAGCTTTCCCAAACACGAGGCGATACGGTGACATGTCCAAGGGTGTTTTGTATGCGGTGCGGTATGCCCAAAGTGCATCATCCAATTTTAACGACCAATCCTTACGGTTTGGCTTGACAACTTTTTCCAAAATGGATTTTATTTCACGATTTGATAGTTCGGCAAGTCCATTTGTTTGTGGATGGTAAGCGGTCGCTATACGGTGTTGGATGTTGTATTTGTTCAAAACCGCACTTAACATTCTATTAACAAAATGCGTCCCCTCGTCACTAATTAAAGCACGAGGGGTCCCAAAACGGACAAAGATGTTTTTATGCAAAAAGTTTATCACCGTTTTCGCATCGTTACGGGGGCAAGCAATGGCTTCTACCCATTTCGAGACATAGTCAACAGCGACCAAAATGTACTGGTTGTGAAAAGACATCGGGAATGGTCCCATGAAATCAATACCCCAAACGTCGAAAAGTTCAACTTCTAGGATATTATTCAATGGCATCTCATTTCTTTGAGACACATTCCCGGTCCTTTGACAACGGTCGCACTTTTTCACAAACTCAAACGAATCTTTAAAGATCGTTGGCCAGAAGAACCCACTTTGCAAAATTTTAGCGGCCGTTCGTTGGCCACCGAAATGACCACCGTACGGTGACGCATGACATTCTTGTAAAATATTGTGTTGTTCCCAGTCTGGCACGCAACGTCTCAAGATCTGATCCGCCCCCATTTTAAAAAGATGAGGGTCATCCCAAATGTACTGCTTGCTTTCATGAAGAAACCTTTTAAACTGTTGGGTTTTGAAATCATACGGCTTTAGCCCACTAGCGAGGTAGTTGGCCAAATCCGCATACCAAGGTGTTGTTTCTTCTTGAAAGTGCCGGATTGCAAGAATTTGTTCATCCGGGAAAATCTCTTTTATCTCATGATTTCCTCCACTTGAAACTTTACCCTCAATGCGAGAAAGATGATCCGCGACCTGATTTTCCGTCCCTTTCCGATCAACTATCTCAAGGTCAAATTCTTGTAACAGAAGGACCCAACGAATGAGTCTAGGCTTTGCATCCGCCTTACTCATGAGATATTTGATAGCGGAATGGTCGGTATGCACAATCACTTTGGCACCAATGAGATAGGATCTAAAACGGTCAAACGCGAATACTACCGCAAGCAATTCTTTTTCCGTGGTTGTATAATTAATTTGTGCATCAATTAAAGTTTTGCTTGCGTAGTAAATCGGGTGAAATATTTTTTCGCGTTTTTGACCCAAAACTGCACCTACGGCCCAATCGCTTGCATCACACATAACCTCGAAAGGTAACTTCCAATCTGGTGCAACAACAATTGGGGCCGTGACAAGTGCTTTTTTTATCTTTTCAAAGGCCACTTTGCACTCCGAGGTAAATTCGAAAGCTTGGTCAACATGCAACAAGTTACATAACGGTTTTGTAATTTTTGAAAAATCTTTAATGAACCGTCTGTAGAACCCGGCGTGACCTAAGAAGCTTCTTATGCCCTTGACCGAAGATGGCTCGGGCAATTGCATAATGACTTCTAATTTTGCTTTGTCAACTTCCAAACCTCTCGGTGAAACTAGGTGTCCTAAAACTATCCCCTCTTGGACCATGAAGTGACATTTTTCCCAATTAAAATCAAGTCATGAGATTCACACTTTTCTAAACATCTTTTCAAGTTCACAAGGCAGTTTTCAAAGGAGGTTCCGATTACTGAAAAGTCATCCATGAACACTTCCATGGTGTCTTCAATCATATCCGAAAAGATAGACATCATACACCGTTGGAAAGTGGCAGGGGCATTACACAAACCAAAGGGCATTCGTCGAAACGCAAAAGTACCATAAGGACAAGTGAAAGTAGTTTTCTCTTGGTCCTCGGGTGCTATTTGAATCTGATTATACCCCGAATATCCATCTAGAAAGCAAAAGAATTCTTTTCCCGCAAGTCTGTCAAGCATTTGGTCTATAAAAGGTAACGGGAAATGGTCCTTCTTTGTTGCCAGATTTAATTGTCTATAGTCCATGCAAATGCGCCAATCGGTTACGGTTCGGGTCGGAATGAGCTCATTTTTGTCATTGGTGATCACCGTAGTGCCACCTTTCTTTGGAACACATTGGACTGGGCTCACCCAACTACTACTAGAAATGGGGTATATAATACCCGCGTCAAGCCACTTCAAGATTTCCTTCTTAACCACTTCCTTCATCATGGGGTTAAGTCTCCGTTGGGGTTGTGCCTTGCCAACACTATTTTCTTCCAAGATTATCTTATGTTGGCACACGGACGGACTTATTCCTCTAATGTCGGCTATGGTCCAACCTAGTGCTCTCTTATGGTCTCTCAAAAGGTCAAGTAGCTTTGTCTCTTGGTCAAGATCTAACTTAGACGAAATGATCACGGGTAACTTCTCGTCCTCCAAAAGATAAGCATACTTAAGATGACTAGGTAAAGGTTTTAACTCTAACTCAGGTGGCTGGACAATGGATGGGGGTTGACTGGGTCTGTTCTTAAAGTCCAACTGTTCAAACACAGCAGCTACATCTTCCTGCAAACTGTCATCAAAGGTCAGGTCATCACTCACCACTGTGGGGTACTCCTCACCACACTCAGCTAAGTCCAGGTCCAGATCTGCATCAATAACACTTACTGCAGAACAGTCCTCTATTCCTCCAGAACACTTAAGGGAATTGAACACATTGAAAGTCACTTGCTGATCATTTACCCGCATAGTGAGCTCTCCCTTATGGACATCAATTAAGGCTCTTCCCGTAGCAAGAAAGGGACGTCCCAAAATAATTGGAACTTTCTTGTCGACTTCACAATCTAGGATTATAAAGTCAGCGGGGAAGATGAACTTATCAACCTTAACCAAGATGTCCTCTATTTTGCCTTTTGGGTACGCTATCGAACGGTCCGCTAACTGTAAGGTCACGGTTGTGGGACGGACTTCTCCAATGCCTAACTTGTTGAAAACGGACAGAGGCATGAGGTTAATGCTCGCACCTAGATCACACAAGGCAAGTCCAACTTCTTGACCCCCAATGGAACACGGGATGGTGAAACTACCCGGGTCTTTGAGTTTTGGTGGAATCTTACAAGTAAGGATAGCACTACACTCTTGGGTCAATGCTACGGTCTCAAACTCATTCAACTTTCTCTTCTTGCTTAAGATGTCTTTCAAGAACTTAACATAGTTCGGCATTTGCTCAAGAGCTTCCACCAAAGGTATGTTAATATGGAGTTGTTTAAAGATGTCCAAGAACTTCTTAAACTGCTTATCCATATTTTTGTTCTTTAGTCTGCCTGGAAAAGGGAGGTCTCTCAAATCTGGTTCCGGTTGTTGGGACTTTTTACCCTTACTTGTGGTGATGGTAGTGACAGGTGGTGGTTGGACTGCTACGGGTTCTAGTACAGCAGGGGCACTAGAAGCTTTTGGTGGTGCAACTGAAGTGGAAGGCACATCGGGTCCGGAAGGTGTGACTTTTTGAGGAGGAAAAATCGTTGGAAAATTGTTTTTATCAAAAGCATGAGTTGTTTCCTCCTCAAGTTGTGTGACGGGGACATCAACTAAACCATCACTACTTCTCAAAGTCACGGCCTTAACAAACTCCTTTTGTCCATTCCTAGGGGTCTCGGTATCACTGGGTAAAGTTCCCGGTTGTCTTCCTTTGACCTCATTGGCCAATTGGCTAATTTGGGTTTCTAATCCTCTTAAGGTTGCATTGGTTTGGTTCATGAAACCCTGCGTGTGAGTCACAAAACTGCTGGTCTGAGCCATGAATCCTTTAAACATTGATTCCAGGGAACCAGTGTCTGTTGGTTCTGGCTGCTGTTTTGGGATCTGTTGTTGTGGTGACTGACCAGTGTGGTGAGTTTGGCCAGTTTGTGCATTCTGATGGTACTGCTGTTGCTGCTGTCTGTTTTGACCAAATCCTGCTGGATTGTGTGGTCTGTTTTGTCCAGAACTTCCCCCAAAGGGTTGTTGAACATTGTTGCTTTTGTAGGACAAATGCGGGTGATCACGCCACCCGGGGTTGTAGGTCTGGGAGTACGGATTGTACTTGGGGTTGTTTCCTACATAGTTGACTGATGCGGGGTTTTCGGGACAGTCTTCAAAAGGATGATCTTCTTCACAATTCGCACACATTTCATTTCCCGAGGGAATTGTTTGGTTAGATTTAAAATTGTTTTTAACCAAATTTGTTAAAGCAACAATCTATGCGTTTAGTGAAGCGATCGCATCAAGATCTTGGGTACTTGACACACTTTTCCGAGGTAGCTTTCGCGGATCTGACCATTCAGAACTATTATTTGCAATTTTGTCCAACAAAGCATGTGCATTATTGTAGGTCAGATCTGTGAAAGAACCTCCGGCCGTTGCATCAAGCATACCCTTATCGGTGTTGGAAAGCGCGTTGTAAAAAGTTTCCAACTGGATGCAATGGGGAATGCCATGATGTGGACACTTCCGGAGAAGATCCTTATAGCGTTCCCATGCATCTGACACTGATTCATCCGGTTCTTGAGAAAACATCGCAATGGCATTTCTTAGCTTCGCATTCCTCGTGGGTGGAAAATACTTTTTCAAAAATTTCGTGACAAGATCATCCCACGAGGTAATGGAATGTGGTGGTTGCGAACTTAACCAATCTTTTGCTTTATCTTTTAGTGAGTACGTGAAGAACAAAAGTCTCATGGTTTCTTGGTCAACCCCTCGAGCTCGGAAAGAATCCACAACTTCCAAATATGATCTTAAATGTAAGTGTGGGTCATCCGAATTGTGTCCACTAAACTGGCCGATTGTACCAAGCATGGTGAACATCAATTGTTTAGGCTTGAAAGATTGCGCGGTGAAATTTGCGGCCAGAACACTCGAGTTTAAAAGAGAAAACTCGGGTGTTGCATAGTCTCTTATGCCTCGATCTTTGTCGTCGGCAATTTTGATCGTGTTCTCACGAGGAGGGGGATCGGGTGGTGGATTTCCAGCCATTCTCCTTCCTCGTCGACCACGTCGAACCACTTTTAAAATGAAAACTCGCGACTCGGATTCAAGTAAAAATCAATATCTCAGAAAATGCGCCAATCCCCGGCAGCGGCGCCAAAAACTTGTTGTTTGCGTAATAAATGCCTAAGCACCACAGATCTGGTCCAAGTATAAACCAGACGTGCGTTCGCTACTTCAAGTAATAATGTGGTAAGCCCACGTATCGTTCCACAGGGATCGGCGGTATCGAGATTTAGAGAAATTGTTCTTTAGTCCGGTGCAAAGTTTTATAAAGGTTGATTTGATTTGTTTGGTGAATTAACAGGATAATTAAATAACAGAAAATTAAATAACAGATATTTAAATGACAGATAAATAAAGACAAGTAAATAAAATGACAGATATGAAATGACAGGTATATAAATGACGGGTAAATAAAGGATGTAATTAACAATGAGAAAAAGATGGGTACGGGTGCAAGCTACTGCCCATACAGAAAAATAAGATGAAGTTTAAGTTGAAAACAAACTGCATTTAAACTGGAAAAAGATAAACAGTGGCGATGCGTCACCACTGAGGCTACAATACAGAAACTAAAGATGCAGAAATTAAATTGCTGGAATTAAAATTACAACTACATTAAACTAGATAGAAATGTCTTGAGAGAAATCTGAAGTGAAGAAGTAGGGAGAGTTGAGAATTGTGTGTTCTTTGAAGATGACCATGGCTTCCTTTTATAATGCCAAAAAGCAAGGTTAATAACCAAAGGTTACTTCACCTTTTATTTTTTGCATATTTTATCATTTTTAGCCATCACCTAGTTCCTCCTCTTTATAGAAGTTGACCTTTTCTTGTCCCCCATGCCTTTCTCTGCTGATTTGATCTTCTGCATTAAATAAATCCGAAATTCCCTTCTAGAACCTGCACATACGAACTTTCACTGTGGTGACATCCCACAAAGTCAAAAATGCCTTAAAACTTGACTTTTTAGCTATTTCCTATCTCAGTGGGTGAATGAGACCAAAGAAGGTATTCAGGCTTCAAATGGGTGATTTGAGAAGGGTTAGATGAGAAAAAGGGTGTTAAAAAGTGAAAATAACACGAGAAAAACGAGGGTTATCAGTGAGAAAGCTTGTTCTGCTTTTGAGAACATAGACCGTTACAGGGTTACGTTCACGGAAAAATCGTAAAAAACGAAAAACTAAAGAACACCTTAGTATTCGTTAATTTGAACGGTATGCACCTATGCATACAAATAATTTGTAGCACACATACCTACATAAAAACAAAAAGAAAAGGTTAATTTAATTGTACATACCGTGCCGTCCACATAAATGGTTACTAGGATGTTCATTAATTTTTCATTTATTTATTTTTTTAGATTTTTCCATAAAACCCCTCTGGAACTTGCCAACAATTATAACAAATAGCAATAGCACTCATCATACTTGATAAATTATGATGTGACACCTATTGTTGCAAATTATCCATTATTGATTTCATTTAATGGTGTTCATTCAAGTCATTATTTTGATTGATTCCCTCCCTTTTCATTTTCGTATCTTTAAGTAACTAACATGGAAATGAACCAATCAATTTCTATAAAATTGATCGTACCTATTGTTTGTATAATTTTAGTATCATCTGATGTATGAGTTATAATATGTCGACCTCAACAACCACCACCAAATACTCATGTACATATGAGAATCTAACAGGTTACATGAGTTATGCGGTTCTTTTTCAGGGTTCTCTTTAAATATATGTGTGTGAGTGTCTGTGTATATATATATATATATGCGTGTGTGCACATTCATTTCTTTGATTCTGAATAATAGTTTACTTAATCTTGAATTAAATGACGGCAGTGGTATGATGTACTCTCTATTCTAGTTGGTTACATCATAACCATCGAGTTTCCTCGCAACACTTAGCTCATCAATTGATCTATATTTAATCCCCAACTTTTGTCTTAGTTGAATTTTCAAGCATTTAGGCTTCCTTGGCCAAATTGGTGTAGTGGGTTGTGGGTTCAACGGTTAATTTTGCTCGGGTCCATTGTTTCTCCCCGTAGGGCTCGTTTGGTTTAGGTTGTTCTTTTTGTGCCCATGCTCTTGACTTGCTTTACAAGTGGCGTGTTATTGCAGTGTTTGGTTTTATACTGTTTGTGTGTTATTGCGTCATATAGAAGCCTGAACCTTCTTGTTTATTTCCTTTGTTATAGACGTTATCTTTAAGAATATTATACGTATATCTATCTATACACATAAACCCTTAAGCTATAATTCTTGTATTTATTTAATGGTTAACCATATAAAAGAATAAAATTATAAAATTCGAAGTGGTCCACGGTGAAGTAGCCAATTATTCGGCTTTTAAACATATAGCCATGAAGTTGGCAACATCTTTTTTTAACTTTACCGTACAATCTTGACTATTTTGATGTACTTTTAGTATTTACAAAATATATAATCGTCGCTATTTTTCACAATTTTTCTAAATAAAAAAGCAACTGCACAAAACCCATATACAAACTCTTGGCTATTATAAAAAAAAAAAGACCCTTTTTAAGTAACAATTTTTGTATTCAATCTTTTAGTTAAAGCCATAAACATCAATCAAAACACATTCTTTTATTTAAATATTGCTTGTTTCACTCCGTGAAACGAATCAGGGGCGAAGCTACAAAGGGAAAGAGTAGGCAGTCCCCCCCCCCCCCTAACATATAAAAAAAATTATATGCTTTGGATATTTGGATAATTGCCCCCTTAATTTTTTTTAAATAAAATAAAATTGTATTTATCATTTGGAAATCATATAATCACCGTGAGGCATGAGTGTGAAATTTAGAGACCCGTTTTCATCTACTCACGTCACGTCTCTTTGGCTTTCACACAAAACAAAAGGAGCAGACGACTAGGCGAGCAGCCTCTGTTTCGTTCAATCAAGTATTTAGATCAACAATTAATGAATATTGTTTGGGTCAATATTTTGGAATTTTATTTTGTATAAAAAACTACTACTTTAAAATTAAGATCATTGTTGATATTTTTAACGTTTTTTATGAATAAAAAATTACTTTTTCTAAACTTAAGATTGTTGTTCAGAATTTGCCTCCACATAAATTAATTTTTGGGTCCGCCCAAAAAAACCCATCACCTTATCTCCTCTACACCTCCACACCAATTCACCTTCATCATCATTATATAAAAATAGATATAAACCTTCATCATCATTAATTCATTATATAAAAAATACAATAAAAGCCAAAGCAAACCCAAAATTGGAAAATTGTAAAAAGGTAACACATGAAAAACATGAAGGTTGGGGGGAACCCCTCTTTTTTATTAGGTTCTCATTTTCCGTTTCAGATTCCAACGTTCGCTTTGGGTCTGTGTTTGGCAATCCCAACTTTTGGTTTTTGGTCGGTATGATTCCAAGTTGGCTTCGACTTCAATATTTCCATTTCTGTTTTTAATTCTTTTCTACACTCGGCCTTAAAGCTAAACCACTTTTCATATATTCATGCTTTTCTTCCTCCAACTTTTTCTAATCCTCCTCATATCTTGTGCTCTCTATCACCCTTACCATGTGTTCTTTTAACCAAACTTCAAATATATATATATATATATATATAATGATGACGAAGGTGAACTTGAGAAGCAATCTCAGGCATTAATCCGGTCAATAAAGGCGGCTTTGACCAGTTCCCCTCTAATAATCTCTATCATCCTATGAATCGCGTCAATCCTCTGTGATCACGTCCACCGTAACCAAAAATGAGTGGCTGAAACTGCTCATCACGTTCTCATGCTTCTCACTTGAACCTTCCTCTGTGATCACGTCCACCGTAACCAAAGATGAGTGGCTGAAACTGCTCATCACGTTCTCATGCTTCTCACATGAACCTTCCTCTCTCTCTATATATACATGTATGTATAAGTTCAATTCCAATTCTAATTAACCATAGGAATTGAAACTGGAATTAGAATTGAAATTGGAATGGAATTGGAACTACTAACCTGGAGATCTTTTGCTTCTGATTATCGACAACAATCATTGAAACGCCCATTGATTTGATGCAAACGGAATCGGCTTCAACAATTCCCTTTGCTACCCGTTTGTACTACATTTAGACATCTCTCAATCCCATACTTATACTCCTCCTCCTCCGCCGGCCGCCACCTGTCACCGTCGTACTCCTCCACGACTCCTGTATCAATATATCAATATATCAATATATATATACATATATATCCAATTCCTTCTCCATCACGACATCCATCGCTACATTACTAATAACCACTTCTTTCACCTCACCAAACAGTTTACAAAAATGGACACCTCTTCCGTTTCAGTTTCGATTTCGATTTCGATTTCAATTCCGATTTTCCTGAAATTGTTTATTTCAGGTGCCGTCGCTCAGTCGATCAGAGGCTCTACCTCCTCGGCGTATCCGTACGAAATCGGAGGTAACGTCAGTGCGCCAGTGAAGATAATCCTGGCGGTGCTCATCTTCGGAATGTTTCTGATCGCGTTCTTCTCGTTATACATCCGGAAATGCATCGAGGATTCTGCCGAATCTCGCCGGCCAATTGCGATTCCTAATAATGCTCATAATCATCGCGGACGGTTGAAGTTCCCTTGCGGACTCGATAGATCCGTTGTTGATTCGTTTCCGGTGTTCGTCTATTCGGAAGTTAAGGTGTTGAAGATCGGCAATGGAGCGTTGGAGTGCGCCGTGTGCATATCGGAGTTCGACGACGACGAAAGGCTCCGGTTCCTACCGAAATGCCGTCACGTGTTCCATCCGGACTGTATCGACGCCTGGTTGGCTTCTCACACGACGTGTCCGGTGTGCCGTGACGATCTCACCACGGCAAACCTAGACGAAGACGACGACGATAACGACGACTCTGAAGCAATTCGCGAGTCGACTCACTCGCGAATCGACGAGTCGTCTACTGTTGCGTCGGAACACGGATCTCGGAATCACGGTGTGATAATGATCCAAGTAGAGGAGGAGCGAGCGGCCGCAGATCGAAAGTTTCCGCGGTCGCACTCCACGGGCCACTCGCTGATTCTCCCCGGGGAGAATTGCGAGCGGTACACGTTGCGGTTGCCGGAGGAGGTTCAGAAGCAGATTGTGACGTTGAAACGAGCGAAGAGCTGTGGATGTGGAGTGGAGTTACCGGCGGCGGACGGAGGTTCGAGAAGAGGATGGAGGTTGCAGAGAGACGGTAGCAGGGGAGGAAGACGGTGGAATCCGGATCGGCTTTGTCGTCGATCGGATCTGTGGAACATCACGGTGGCAAGGATGCCGGCGTTTATGGCGAAAAGCGATTCCGCCGGTAAGAATGATCCGGCTCCGTCGTCGTCTTCCAATGCTTTTCCGGTTTAGTTTAGTTTAGTTTAGTTTTTTTTTTTTTTTTTTTTGCCAATTTTTAAAGAGGTGTAATTTATGTAGAATGAAAAATCCATTTTAGAGAGGGTTTAATTTAGTGTTTGGATTTCCATAATGTTGGATATTAAAATCTATGATTTGTTGATCTAGTAAACAACTCTAACAATTTAAATTGATTTAGCGCATTTATTGATTCGTTTTAATCAAACTATTTTAAACATAGGAAATAGAATTTTTGTTTTTTAAATGTTAAAACTTTGGTCATGGGGGAAACATGAACAATAAAAAGGCTTGAATGAATGGTATGATTTCTTGGTATTAAAAAGGGTGATTTTGTAGGTTTTTTTTTTTTTTTGGTATGGATTTAGATTTAGTGTGATATGATTGATCAACGCGTGCTAACGATGCCGTTTTCAAGATGGCGAATAATGTCTTGTAATATGAACTCACGACGGTTTTAAAGAGTTAGCCCACTTCTCGGGATCTTCTTTTCCTTACCTTTCTCGTATTTAAAAACTTCGTTTTCTTAATAATGGTCACGCATTTCTCATTTTCTTGTTTATCTATCACTCTATTTATTGTAACTGTTTTCATATTTTGTTTATTATATGTAAATGAAAGTATCATGATTGACGATAACTCTATCTTTTAAGAGGCCAAATTCTTAGGCCCTAAGTTTTATTTGAGTAAATTATTATAATTTGATCTATGTGTTTACATTTTTTTTACTCATTCTTGTTCTAAAATTAAAATAAATACAAGGACATGATTCATGGATTATCTTTTTCATACTCTTTGGGTCCTTTTTAACAGAATCAAGACGACTTTGTTAATCCAGTTAAATTATGGACATTTTATACTTCACCTTATTGGGTTAATTGTTTTTTCCAAAAAAAAAAAAAAAAAAAAAAAAAAAAAAAAAAAAAAACTAACCGATAACCAAACCAAATAAGATTCGATATAACCAATTTCGGGAGTGATGGTTCAATAGTTAGTTAAACCAAATAAGGATTTATAACTTTTACACTTACTCTAATAATTTTATCAAATTTAATGTCCATTGCATCAAACATATGTGTATCATACACTCAAATAATAAGTAAAAAACATCATAGATCTAAAACCCAGTATTTATTAAAATGCGTTATTTCTTTATGCGATGTTCATCGTCAATTAAAAAAATGTAATCTAACAAAAAACATTATATACCATTAGGCAGAAAACAATATATTACAATAAAAAAATGTAAAATATTGATAGTATTATACATATTTGGTTTATTTTATGAACATAAATATGTGAAATATTAGTAGAATGTGTTATTTAGTTTCGGTTAATCAAATTGTCACCCAAAGGTTATATGGTTCAGTTAAGTTTATTTGGTTTCAGTTATTTTTGACACCTCCAACCCATCCCAATTTGTATAGACCAAAATAGGGGTGAGCGTGGTCCAGAAACCGAACCGAACCGAACCAAAACCGATAGGACCGAAACCGATAAGGCTTGAATCTTCAAACCAAAACCGAACCAAATATGTATATATGGTTTCGGTTTGGTTCGGTTTTGGTCCGGTTTTTCGGTCCAAAAACCGAATTGAAAGCCAATTTTTTTAATTCAAACCAAATTACACAAAACACACAACCATCAACTTAATCAACTAAATCAAGTATAGCTTAAATTGGACTCCGAAAAACAAAGATAAATTGTATGTAAATCCACACATAAAAGTGATAAAACAAACAAAATGTAGCGATAAAATATGTAAACCGAATTTCATTATGTTCACAAAAAAAAGCGTCGCCATAAATCATTCCTCCATGCGGTTCTTAAATGAAGTGAAATCTCCATTGGTCTTATTTATTTTGGTATGGATTTATTTATTTTGGTAGGGATTTATTTATTTTGGTAGGGACTTGAATATCTTTCAAAAATTAGAAAATTGGGTTGCCTTTTGAGTTACCGGTTTTGTTCGGCTAAATACCGGTTTTTAACCGAACCAAACCGATATGGACCGAAACCAATAAGAGGGAATTTAGAAAACCGAAACCGAACCAAAAATTATAAACGGTGTTGGTTCGGTTCGGGTTCGGTTGGTTTTCGGTTTGGTTCGATTTTTTCGGTCCAAATGCTCACCCCTAGACCAAAACAACAAATCACGTTTTACAGAGGGCGTTATTTATGGTAATTATCATGTATATTATATTTCCAATCATACCCATTTATGTTTTGGAAAAGACAATTTTGTTAATAATAATATACAAAATACAATACCAATTTTATTAATTATTAAGGGTTTGTCGTTAGATCTTTTTCATAAATTTATCTTGATAAAATGTTTATTGTAGCTAATAAGTTTTTTTAGTTATATACTTTTAACGATCTACTCTAAGGGGGCGTTTGGTTCGCAGAATGATTTCTGATGGAATGGAATCTGTCAAAGGAATTGGAATCTGGAAGAAATTGGAATGGAATGTCACCAGGTTTGACCAAGGTTTGGTTGGCAGGAATGGAATGTAATTTGTCAAAAGAATTGAAATCTGTCTGTTTGGTTTGCCAAGGAATTGGAATAGAATGCTAAAAAATGACGAAAATACCCTTATATATGTGTGTAATTTATTTTACGTATAAATAATAATCAAATAATTTAAATGTAAATAATAAAATTACCATTTGTTTCATGATTTTTTTTAATCTGATAATTAAATTATCATGAAATAAATTAAAATTTTGTTTTATTAATTACAGTTCTTTGTTATCCCCTTCATCCCCTTTTTTTTACCTAGACGCCAACAGCCTCCCATGATCCCATCCTATCACTTGATTAATGAGAACCCATAACCCAGATCGACAATGGTGATTTCCTTCTTCACGAAGAAGAATGAGAGCACAATAGAGAAGAAATATGTCGAAGTCGACAGTAGAGAACGGATCTGGATGAGAAGTCGACAGCAGCATAAGAAGCGAGAGAAATCGACGCAATAGCGATCTGGATGAGAGAAATCGACAGATAAGAAGGATGTCTGATGCTAAACGAGAGAAATCGATGGCGATTACCTCTGATGTCTGATGAAGAACGAGACACAATAGCAGTCGGATCTGGATGAAACGAGAAAGATGATAGATTATTGAGGAAAAATAGCTGCTAGGATTCTAATGGGATGATGAGGGGATTATTGTCTTTAATGAAAAGTTGGAAGGAATGGATTTCAATTCCTTCCTAAATGAGAAGGAATGGACAAATCTGCAAATAATGGAATTTCTTGAATTGAATTCTATTCCCTCTGTAACCAAACAACATGAAGGAATTTGGTCAATGGAATTGACCATTCCAATTCCACCAGATTCCGGCGGAATCCGACGAACCAAACGCCCAGTAATTTAGGTATTTCTTTAGTGATTCATACGATTAATTATTTTAATAGTTTCATGTATTAGTTTTATGGGGTTCACATATCAATTGATGGTGTTCATGTATTAGTTTCATTTGCT
Source organism: Centaurea solstitialis (assembly GCA_030169165.1). Taxonomy (NCBI): domain Eukaryota; kingdom Viridiplantae; phylum Streptophyta; class Magnoliopsida; order Asterales; family Asteraceae; genus Centaurea; species Centaurea solstitialis. The sequence goes on from CM058046.1 coordinate 25,974,223, forward strand.
TCATGAATCAAATTAATTACTTTAAGTAGGTCAATTGATCATATGTTCTAAATTTTCGTGATTTCATTCGGTTTTTGTGACCAAGAGCTCCATTTTTTAGATAATTTTGCCCTTTCGAATATTTTAATTAATTAAAGATATTAACTTTTAATTTTAATTAATTAATTAAATCTATAATTGAAAATTGGATTGCATAATTTGTAGTAATGGCTTGGTTTGCAAAGTATATTTCCCATGTATAACGAGAAAAATGACCCCCAAACTTGGTGAACTCTATAGAGCACCGTTTCCAACCTAACGTCACATATTCATAATTGGCCCCCTAGAGTTCACCGTCTCCAACTTAACGTCACCTATCAATAAAATTGGCCCCCTAGAGTTCACCGTCTCCAACTTAACGTCGCCTATTCATAAAATTGGCCCCCTAGAGTTCACCGTCTCCAACTTGACGTCACCTATTCATAAAATTGGCCCCCTTTTAGTTTGCATAAATCAGTTATCTTTCACATGCAATAATTGACCTAAAAACCAAGAACCCATAAACATTGAACAAATACATAAGAACCCCAAAAACATCAAATATTATTGGAGAATTATACTAATAAAGAAGAAATAGTGAAAATGGAAATAAAATATATTCACGATTTGATCATCAAGAACATATAAATTATGAAGAACATATCATCAAGAATAAAGATTAGGATCAACAAAAAAAAGTTTAAACAATATATGTTGCATAAAGCCTAGATCAACATCAAACCCTCTAAAATTAAAAGCCTAAAACCAAATCCTAAAATAAGAAATACCACCATTGCTATTGAAATAAAAACCGTAGCTGCCACCAAGAATCCATTGAAGAACAACCCCTAAATTGAGAAATCAAAACAAATTTATGAAAAAGAAAAAACCTAACATAACAAGTAACCTAACACATTGCCAACGCCAAATAACCTAACCAATCCAAGTAACGCGTTGTCAACTATTTAGGTGCATGGTGCACTCGTAAGGCTTAGGTTTATGTAATTGAAATCTCATTTTCTTATGTTCGAGTACATGCACTATCAAAGCTCTTGTAACCATGGAATTAGTCGATACATATAAATTGACATAAAAACCCACTATTACCAACAACAAAAAAGTAACACATTGTCCTCACAATTGAATAAAATGTGAGCATAAAAACCAAGGTTGTTAAGATCGGGATCCTAGCTAGGATCGTTTTTGTCTTTGCAAGCTCGAATCGTAAGCTCGGGCTCGGGATCGTAAGATCCTACCAACTACAAGTCAGTATAAATTTTATCAAATCCTACTTCAAATTTCGAAAACATACATCCATATTTCAACATCTAAATTTCAAAATAACATACATCCACATCCAATATAACATACATTCACATCTCAAAATAACATAGTTTTAAGTCTTAACTCTTAAGCCTTAACAACTGTAACACCCCGTTTTCCAAATTAGATTTTTAACCGATTTCGTTAAGTCTTATGTTGTGTTGTTTGTGATGTTTTGAGGTGTAGGGGTGGAAGTGTCAATTGCGAAAGTGAAGGGTTGTAAGTGACTTGTTTATAACTTAGTTAAAGCCTCAAAACCCTTCTCCTTGTGTTAGTCGACATTTGCAGAAAATTGGAAGGGGTGAGAGCTTTGTGTGTGTTGTGAAGAAATTGGTGGTGATTACATCCGTGAGAAGTGCAATCGATCATCGGGGTTCGATTGTTAGCACGTTTCTAACCCAAGGTATGTGTTTATTGTGTTCTTTCACTAGTTGTTGGCTTAATTGGGATGAGTAAGGGTTAGGGTTCTAATAGTTGGAAATTCGGTCAATCGATGATCGAATTGGGTCGTATGGTGTTAGTGTCGTGTTTAGAATGGTTTAGCATGTGCTATTTAGGTATGGGGGTGTTCAATAACACCATTGTTGAGTTATATGATCGTAGGGATGAGTTTTGGGGTGTTTCCCGTAGCCAAGTCGCGAAGTTCGTCGGGTCAGGAAAGTTGCGCGACCTGACCCCGCGACCTGAGGTCGCGGGAGTAGGTCGCGTAACTCACTGTTTGGATTTTCAAATTTTTCGTGTGCGGACGTTTTCGAGATTTGGCTTGGGGCTTATCTTAGGGATGTTCTAAGATAATGTTTGGTAGAATTTGAGGACAATTGGGGTGGTCTAGCTATGGCTAAGACACACATTTCGGTTTGGAAGTTTAAAGTGTCATTTTTGTGCAAATGTTTATGTGTACATGTGTTGCTTTGATTTAGGTGATTGATAAACCTTCTGTGGTGTGTTTGACATTGATTTTCGTGACGATAATCAAGGTGAGTACATTAACCCTTATACGTGTTGGGTTTTTGCGATTCGGATAAAACAGATATAAACATATAAACGAATAAACGCAGCGGATAAAAACAAAAACCCGAACAAAGATCCAACCGTAATTTAACAGATACAAATCTATCAAGGGGGTTTTCTCGCGTTTACCTTTAGCGATCCAAACTTTTCTCCGGAAGCTAGTGAGGGATACACCGCTACTGCACCACCGTGAGACTGGCTGCTAGACCGCCTAGGATTTGATCGGAAAAACCTCCCGGTGTGGGTGTGTGTGTCAAACGCCGACAAGAGAGAGAGAGAATTGGGATTCTTGGTGAGAAAGCAATTATGAAATCTATGTTATAATTCTATTACCCTAACCCTATATTTATATAGGTAATTATGGTAATCATAATAAGAATCCCAATCCATAAATAACTATCCACAATAACTTCCTTAATTAACTCAAACTTGTTAATCAAGTAATTATATTTATCTGATAAATAATAAATAAACAATTTATTATTTATCCTTTTCTCTCTATTAAATAATTAAACTTAATTAATTATTTCCACACGATAAATCCAATAGGTCTCGGGTTGGGTGTGTAGCAGTGTGACCCACTAGTGTCTTATAACATTGGACATAGTGATCCTAATTACTGTCTTGCACATAATCCTTTCAGACTCCCACTTGTGCCAGACAAGTAACTTAACTGTCACTATTAGCCTAAGGAGGTCCCTAGCCAGACACTTAGGTTGACCAGGTTATAAGATCTCTTATAGCCAGAGATACGATTCATATTTGAATTGTACACAGGTTCATTCCTTTTACACACGATATTTTAAAGTGAGTTTTGACATGGAGCTGAGATAGTTCAATCATAAACTCAAGTATTTCCTGACTCTGATCTCGATTGCCTGCAGTAACGGATCTTCCAAATAACCCACTGTTATTCTATCCGAGCGTGGCCACGCATTTCTGCCAATCTTAATCGTCAGGGGGCCCAGAAATATCTCTCCCATGTGGGAGGTGTAAATCCCATCTTGACTATCCGCATCTACAACCACGGCTTCCGCTGCATCTAGTCATACCCCTTATGACCACCCAGTTACGGTGCGGCGTTAGAGCATGCTAAGAGTACAGTAGTCCTCATGATCATAGACCAGATATCTCAGGTCAAAGGACAACCTATCATCAAGTCAATGCTTATGACAAGGGCTCCATGAAGCAGACTTGAAACTGGTCACATCCAATACCTATTCACTCTGATAAGTATCTATGAATGTCTAACTATATCAACTGTATATTAAACACTTCATAATAGCGTTATAACCCTACTGAGATTCCCATCTCAATAAGTTGCTACGGAGATTTAGATTTTACGAACTCGTGAAAAATCATGGATAACCTTAAATATGCGAAAAGTAATTTTCTTGAAACATCTTTAAAATAGTATCTCTTTATTTCCAACACACAGTGAAATAAACTTTCATAATGTTTCAAAATTACATTGATAATCGATAACATAAACTAACTACTAGTATCCAGGTACTGCATTCCTATGGAACTAGTATGGCCCTCATGCTTTGCTCTAGCTAAAGGCTTTGTTAGCGGATCTGCAACGTTCTCATCCGTCGGAATCTTGCATATTCTCACATCTCCTCTTCCAATAATCTCTCGGATGAGGTGATATTTCCTGAGTACATGTCTCGACTTGTGATGTTCTCTGGGCTCCTTCGCTTGCGCTACTGCCCCAGAGTTATCACAGTAAATATCAATGGGTCTAGAGATACTGGCTACAACTCTTAGATCCGTGATAAAACTCCTGAGCCAGACAGCTTCCTTTGCCGCGTCTGATGCTGCAATGTACTCTGCCTCAGTAGTGGAATCCGCTATGGTATCTTGCTTCGAGCTCTTCCACGAGATCGCGCCTCCATTTAGGGTAAATACATATCCTGACTGTGATCTAAAATCATCTTTGTCGGTCTGAAAACTAGCGTCAGTGTAGCCTGTGACGCTAATCTCGTCTTCAGATCCTCCAAAGACCAAGAACATTTCTTTTGTGCGTCTCATGTACTTGAGAATGTTCTTGACAGCCACCCAATGGGCTTCACCTGGGTTCTGCTGGTATCTGCTCGTAACACTTATCGAGTAAGCAACATCGGGCCTTGTACATAACATGGCATACATAATTGATCCTATCGCTGAAGCATATGGGATCAATTTCATCTTGTCCTGATCTTCACTAGAAACAGGACACTGTGCTTTGCTTAGCACTATGCCATGCTGCATTGGGATAAATCCTTTCTTGGATTCCTCCATCCTGAATCGTTTCAGGATTTTGTCAATGTATGTACTCTGACTAAGCCCGATAAGCCGTCTAGATCTATTCCTGTAGATCTTTATACTAAGTATATAGGCGGCTTCTCCAAGGTCTTTCATTTGGAAACACTTGCTTAACCAAGTCTTTACACTCTGTAAAGTTGGTACGTCATTTCCAATGAGTAGAATATCATCTACATATAAGACCAAGAAGGTTACTATGCTCCCACTGAACTTTGTGTAAACACATGGTTCAAACTCACTCTTGGTAAAACCAAATTCTTTGATTCGCTCATCAAAGTGTAAGTTCCAACTTCTAGATGCCTGTTTTAATCCATATATGGATCTTGCACACTTTATTAGGATTCTTTGGATCTATGAAACCTTCCGGCTGTTCCATATAGACGTCTTCTGTTAACTTCCCGTTCAGGAAGGCCGTCTTAACATCCATCTGCTAAATCTCGTAATTGAAGTACGCTGAAATGGCCATCAAGATCCTAATAGATTTTAACATTGCTACTGGTGAAAAAGTTTCATCATAGTCAATACCATGAGTTTGCGTGAAACCTTTTGCTACCAGTCTAGCTTTAAAGGTGTGCACATTACCGTCCATGTCAGTTTTCTTCTTGAAAACCCATTTACGTCCAACAGCCCTACTGTGTTGGGGTAAATCTGTCAACTCCCATACTTGGTTGTCATACATGGACTGCATCTCAGCCTTCATGGCCTCCTGCCATTGTTCAGACTCACTGCCTGATACAGCTTCTCCATAGGAGGTCGGTTCATTCAAGTCTCCATCATCCTGAGAGACTAAGAACCCAAGATACCTATCTGGCTCTTGCCTTATCCTAGTGGATCTGCGAAGGTCCTGTGTTTGCACCTCCTCAACCGTTTCCGGTTGAGTCTCAACATATTCTTGTTGAGTAACTGGCTCAACTATCGGTGAAGTGTCATCTTCCTCTACCTCCTGTAGATCTACATCATTCCTGGTATCCTCTTGGTTGAGGAACTTACCCTCCAGAAAATCACCTCCCCGAGCTACAAAGACTTTGTTCTCGGTAGGATTGTAGAAGTAGTATCCCACAGTAGTCTTGGGATATCCTACGAAGAAGCACTTATCTGATTTGGGTTTGAGTTTTTCAGAGGTTGGTCTCTTGACATATACTTCACAACCCCAAATCTTTAGAAAAGACAATTTTGGTTTCTTGCCTGTCCAAATTTCATATGGTGTCTTTTCTACCGATTTAGTTGGCACTTTGTTCAGTATGTGGGCCGCTGTTTCGAGCGCATGTCCCCAAAATGACACTGGTAGTGAGGAACGACACATCATTGATCTTACCATATCAAGCAAGGTACGGTTTCTCCTTTCTGACACACCATTCATCTGGGGTGTGTACGGAGGTGTGAGTTGTGAAACAATCCCACATTCTATCAAATGATTGTTAAATTCCTGACTCAGATATTCCCCACCTCGATCTGACCTTAGGAACTTGATTTTCTTGTCAAGTTGATTCTGTACTTCACTCTGAAATTCCTTAAATCTTTCAAAGGCTTCAGATTTATGTCTCATCAAGTAGACATAACCATATCTACTGAAATCGTCAGTAAAAGTGATGAAGTACCGGTATCCTCCTCTAGCTTCGTGACTGAAGGGACCACACACATCTGTGTGTATAATTCCCAACAAATCATTTGCCCTTTCATTATCTTTGTTGAAGGGTTGCTTTGTCATCTTGCCGGATAAACAAGATTCGCAATTGTCAAACGGTTTAAAATCGAAAGACCCAAGGAGTCCTCCTTTCTGGAGTTTCTCTATGCGTTTCTTGTTTATGTGACCTAGACGACAATGCCAGAGGTAAGTCTGATCCTCAATATCCTTGGATCGTTTACTTATATGATAGACTTCTCTATTTTCTTGTAGATTTAACACATATAGACCATTAGAGGGAGTTGCTTTGAAATAAAAGATATCATTTTTAAAGCAAGAGATAAGTTTATAATCATATTTATAGAAAAACCCTTGGTCTACAAGTAAATCGAAAGAAATAACATTTTTGATCATTCTAGGAACATAGTAACAATTTTCAAGTTCCAAAACTAGACCCGAGGGTAAACTAAGACTGTAAGACCCTATAGACTCAGCTACAAGCATCTGGCCTTCGCCGACTCTTAGGTTCGAACGGTCCTTCCCCAGCATCTCCCTTCTTTTGAATCCCTGTAAATGATTACAAATGTGATTACCACTGCCTGTATCAAGTACCCATGATTCATAAGAAGTGATCAAACAGTCTATCATAAAGATACCTGGTGCATCGGGTAAACCGATGTCTAGCTGGTCGATGTCCATCGAGTGAGCACAAATATCCTTGCTACCGCATTCTGGGCAACTCAGATCTCCCAGCTCGTCAATCCAATCCGTGTCCATGAGGTCAGCAGGTGCTGCAATTTTCGGCTCCAAACTGGCCAAAATATCCTCATGAAGCTTTGCCACGTCTCTCTTTGGTTCTCCGATGTACGCACTAACTGTGTTACGTATCTCATCAGTGAGGGAGAACCACATGAGATGCACAAGTTCCTCCTGGACAACTTTGTATCCCATGCGTGACAAACTTTTAAAGAGCTTCCTCATCTCTAGGAGATGCTCTTTAACAGATTGACCCTTTTCCAGTTTCAGAGAATAGATCTCTTTCATGATCAGATACTTCCCACTCTTCTTATAGAAACCCACCTGGTTCTCTATATTCTTCACGACCTCATGGCAATATCTAACCCTCAAATCAGCAGTAAACTCGGGTGAGGTAGAAAATGACAGAATCGACATCACATCAGATTCGTCAGCCATGAATTTGAAGTATTCAGCAAAGTCCTTTTCAGGAGCATTGCAACCGGGTCGTGAAACGGGTTTCTCTATCACGTACCGCTTACCCTGTACATCCAAGACATTGTCAAGATGCATTTTCCAGACTGGAAAATTTTGGCCTGTAAGCTTCCATTTCCCCATTATCAGGCGGAGAGATTCCTCAGGTGAATAAAAGATAATAGCAGACATCTACAGTCAAATATAAAATTCCGATTTAGTTATCTGATTGTACTTCTAATAAATTATTACCTTAGAACAATAATTATATTAGACTAGAATCCATATTTCACATGAATTGACAGGCGGTTTGCTCACGCAAGCCAATCCATGCTATTTCTGGTAGGTAACGACTTATACCAATCGCATCTTTAAACGAAGATACGACTTCTAGATCGTCGGGACATCGGATACTTGAATCCGTGCATATTTAGTCCCTCTAGTGTGTTTTGGCCCGGTACCACCCGGTGAGTTGTAACAACTACCAAAATAGATCGCACCATTTTGAACTGGATGTACTCTGGTCGGTACCCCCCGATATCGCAGAGTCTTTTCACCCCCTTCAGCTTGGGGTTTGAACGTGGGGCTAAAGGTTCGACTCCTTCGAGCCCCGACGTACCTTACGCCAAAGGTGTCCACAAATGGATCACACTAACTGATCTAAGATTTTCCTAAGGATTTAGCCAGTTTTTAGTTTTGAAAAAGACTAGTTCGAAAAACAAACTGTAATCGAACTCCTTAATCTGATTTCATAAAATTTTGTTTTTATCTAAGACTAAGTAATCATAATCAACCACGCAGATAAAAACAAGACAGTGTCATAGCTTTTGCCCAGATCTATTGTCAGTCTCGTGAGCCAACACGAGAACTGACGGTCCAAAATCCTATGTGACTAAACAACCACAAGGCATGAAATCTTGGTGCTCCCACTGGCTCCAACATCTCCGGTCGTGTCTCCGTGAAACTCCGTCTTTAGCTTTAACGAAACTAATATTAACTATTACATAAAAGGGTTGCAAATGGCACGCAGGCCTCCCTTACCAAAATAATTACATAAAGCAATAAAATAACACAATAAAGAACACAACCATAGGTCAAGGGGCTTGGCTATGACAACTAAGCAGTTTAAAGAATTAAACTTAAGACAAAACAGTTTTTGATAAGACTGGTTTTTGCAATAATCCAAACTGGATTATATTAAAGTTTTAAAATTACTAATTAAAACTCATCCTAATTCGAAAAGAGTTTCTAATTCGAATTTGATAATTATCCCGAAAACAATAAAAGGATAATGATAATCCCAATCCCGAAAAATTTGATCCGTTAAACTTTAGTGATTATCGTGTCTTGACCATCACGGTTTTACCGGAACCAAAAATACCACCGATTATCTCCGCCGTCGACAACCGCCGTGACGTGGTCGGCCGTCGATTGCCCGGAACCGGCGCACGACGGCGACGCCAAACGAACGCCACCGCCGCCGCCCCAAAACAACCATAAACCGCCGCCACCACCGCGGCTGCCCTAGCCGATCGGTGGTGCGGCTCTGCGGTGTTCGGACGACCACCACCACCATCGCCGATCGCGGCTTTGGTGGCTGGTGGTGTCGGGATTAAGGTCGACCACCACCACCGATTCGGTGGTGGGTGGTTTGCGGTTTTGGCGAGGACGACCACCACCACCGTCGCCGATCGTGGCTTCGGTGGTGTGGTGGTTTGCGATAGACACAGCCACCACCACCGTCGCCGATCGTGGCTTCGGTGGTGGTTTGCGACGAGACCCAAAAAACAGCCACCACCACCGTTGCCAATCGCGGCTTCGGTGGTGGTTCACGGCTTCGCTTCCGGTGGTCTATCCGGGATTCGTCCGGCGATCGGCTCGGCGGTTCGGTCGGTTTATCACCACCGTTCCACCGCCGATTGCCACGAGTCTCGGGATTAATCCAAAAATCAAAATTTTACCGGAAAATTAGATTTTTACCAAAAACCAACTTTTATCAAAAACAAAACCAGATCTGATAAATATACGGAAGTGGCTCTGATACCACTGTTGGGTTTTTGCGATTCGGATAAAACAGATATAAACATATAAACGAATAAACGCAGCGGATAAAAACAAAAACCCGAACAAAGATCCAACCGTAATTTAACAGATACAAATCTATCAAGGGGGTTTTCTCGCGTTTACCTTTAGCGATCCAAACTTTTCTCCGGAAGCTAGTGAGGGATACACCGCTACTGCACCACCGTGAGACTGGCTGCTAGACCGCCTAGGATTTGATCGGAAAAACCTCCCGGTGTGGGTGTGTGTGTCAAACGCCGACAAGAGAGAGAGAGAATTGGGATTCTTGGTGAGAAAGCAATTATGAAATCTATGTTATAATTCTATTACCCTAACCCTATATTTATATAGGTAATTATGGTAATCATAATAAGAATCCCAATCCATAAATAACTATCCACAATAACTTCCTTAATTAACTCAAACTTGTTAATCAAGTAATTATATTTATCTGATAAATAATAAATAAACAATTTATTATTTATCCTTTTCTCTCTATTAAATAATTAAACTTAATTAATTATTTCCACACGATAAATCCAATAGGTCTCGGGTTGGGTGTGTAGCAGTGTGACCCACTAGTGTCTTATAACATTGGACATAGTGATCCTAATTACTGTCTTGCACATAATCCTTTCAATACGTGGCTTTATGTACAAATTGCATGTAGTGCGTATGTGGTTATGAGACTAGCATGTCGTGTGATGACGTATCCATTGTAGTGGTGGTGGCCACCGTGGGTATTGTCTATGCGTGAAACTGATATCAGTATGTGTGTGGTTCTTACTGGCGTGTACCGTAAGGACAAAGGTGATGGCATGTCTAGTTCTCATATGCGTGGTGGTTTGTATTTATTGTTGTGTGTTTGTGGTTTGTGCTCACTAAGCGAAAGCTTACCCCGTTGTGGTTTTTCCCTTAGATGCAGGTCCGTCTGGGAAGGACAAGGGGAAGGGGAAAGCTTGAAGTTCTGATCAACCCCAAGGCTCAGTTCATTCCGAATTAAAAGATTGTTAAACTTAAAATTATGGATTTGTTCTGTTTTAATACGGTTATATGTGATGAACCTCGTTTTTGAGGATTTGGTTATTATCTTTGGTTGGAAACTTTAACCTTCAATTTTAATATAATTATGTTTTTAGACAATTTCCGCTGTAATGGTTACTTTTACTTAATTTCCGTTCCTTGTTCGTTAAATTTTGGGAAAAATAATATGAGTTGTTACAACAACACTAAAAATAACATGGTCATAAGTCTTAACTCTTACCAATACTCAAAATAATATAGTCAAAAACTCAAAATAGCTCCAAAATTTTAAAATAACATAGTTTGCACGATCTTACGATCCGAGCCGAGCTTACGATCTTACGATGCGATCCTACGAGCCTACACGAGCTTACCTAAAAACGATCCTATAAGCGAGCCGGCTAGTTTTTGTAGGCTAGGATCGTAAACTCGTACGAGCCTACGAGCTTGATCGCGAGTTTGACAACCTTGATAAAAACACTAAAAACACCAACAAAGACAACAAAACTAAAAATCTCTAAAACATTGTATAAAGACTTAGATACACATTGTAAACAAAATCAATAATCAAATTCAAACACTCACCAATCATCTTCATTGAACCTTGAACAAGAACCTACAACATCACAATGTGAACCAATATCAAACATACGATTCCATGAATGTTTCAATAATAAGTATGACCGTTACTTTTCACATGATCATATTGTGAAGATAATATGACACAACATAAAAGCAAAAAAACATATAAAAAATATTAAACACGTTGTTTACGGACTTAAATATATACTGTGAACAATAATTTTAATTTTTATGGAGGAGTTTGGATTTCCTTAAATACTTTAAGTCAAACTTTTAAGAGATTAATTAAACATTGGTTCGCTTAGAACTTTACATACATAAGATCACGAGTTCAAGTCTTATATATTGAAAAATTATAAACTTTTAGCTTTATATTAAAGATAATAAACTAAACAAGAAAATACGAAACTTGTTAAATAATGTACATAATCACATGCAATTTTACATAAACGGTCAATGCAAAAGTGTGAGGGCTAAGTGACTCACGATGTTAGGTCCTAACCAAAATCGCATGAATCATATGTTATTTTCAAGCAATTTTAGTGTAAAATGACATTTGACTCGATATGTTTTCTTATTCTCGTATTTAATTATTGTTCTCATACGAATCTAAAGGGTCGTTTTACTAATATCATACCCGGGTAAACACTTATTGGTATCGCTTACCTTACGATCATTGCCTATTAAGCATTAAAACCACTAAAAATTTACGCGATAAGATCCATAACAAGGACTGCGAGTGTTACCCGGTAATGATAGAAATGACTCTTACCCGATAACCGCTTACCATATTAAAGACGCTTACCTATTATAAATTTTGATGACTGAAAATATTATACGATAAGGTAAGCGATGATAATGTCCATGTCAATGAGCACTAACCTGGTAAACATTAGGTACACGACCCCTAACTCAACCATCACTATGTGAATACAATTTTGTTTCTTAATTTGTTCCCATTTTAAGTTTTTTCCCATTGCCAATTCATCTTTTAAATCGTCGTTGATTATCTCATTTTAAAATATTGTATCTTATTCACCAAATCAAGACATTGACTTTTCTATAGTCAAACCATGTAACCATCCTCTCATGTCAAACACTGATTATGCTAATCCACTTAAAAGGTGCACCCACAACAAATCTATGATCTGCCACCGGGTAAGATTGTATTAGGAATGAGCATCAGAATTGGGTGTCTTTGGAACTGGTATCGCTCCAAAACTACTGGTTTCGGAACTGATGTGATTGGTTACGATTCTTATTTTTGTTGGAACCGTTAACCATTGGGTACACGTCGGAACCAGTTCCGCTTCTTTTTTTTTGATAAAAGTTGTTTTATATGCTTATTATAGTTAATAAACTAAAACTGAAATTATTATTATATTTGTTATGGTTACACACATACACGTCTACGCTTACAAGTTACGACCACTTCTAATTTGTGTTTTTGTTATTTCATTTCAAAAATTGGTTTATAATGATTAGTTTTTATTAGATTAGTTTTCACCATTTGTAGTATTTATTCCTTTACGTGGAGACTATGTGATAACTTATAATTATATTTTTATAGCATCAAAATAATGTAAATAAAAAATTAAATACCGAGTCGCAGGTTCCGAAAATATACCATCAAAATGTTTTCATGTGTAACAATTTATCTAATAAGTAACAGTTTCATCTCGTCATTCTTAGCCGATAAGCTTGTTGGCGCTTGCTATGTTTATCCATAAAATAAATAGATAAGCTTTTGAGAAACGGTAACTTAATTTGAAAAAATTGAAAATTTTGAGACTGAAAGCTTACCAACATATTGTCGTATATGTATAAAAATTTTAGTGCATATCGTTTTTTAATTGAAGATACTTGTATCTTATCCACTAAATGAAAATGACACATAAACAGAAAAGAAAATAAAAGAGTTTAGTTTCATATGAAAGTAATTACACCCTTAATTATCAGAATAGCAAGTTATTGAATTTTTGGTTTTCAAAAGGGTACGTGTCGTATGAATTAAGCTATCTACTAAATAACTTGAAAAGATAAAACATTACAATCACATCAATTAGCCAAAATACGTCAAACAATTTCATTATTAATATAATCATCTTAGCCATTTCATTATTAATATCATTGTTTTAGCTATGGTTACAAGATCACAACTATAACCATTATTACCATCATCGAATATTCTAACACAATCACTATCAAGTTTGTCCATAACCTTTTCTAAAGTTAATTAATCTAGAATTCATCGAATCATATAGAAAAAGACGATACAAAAAAGACAAATAGTCGAAAAAATTGTATCAAAAGCTATATATCTATAGATAGATATAGCTATAGATATATGTGTGTGTATGCATATATGTATAATTGTTGGGAATCGTAGGCACAAACGGTGCGCAGCGGATAACAAAAACAATTCCCAAAAGCCTGATCCAACTTAAACCTAACAGATACAATCAAGTGTGTTTTAGATAGTTTACCTTTACGTGAATAAACTCCAGAAAGCGAGCAGGGGTTACACCGTTACTGACACCACGCGAGAGGGTTGCTAGACCACCGAGACTGATCAAAAATTTCGATCGATGTGTGTGAGAGAGAGGGGGAGCCGGCGACGGTTGAGAGAGAGAGAGAGAGAGAGTGATTTTTTGCGTGAGGAAAATCTATCTGATAAACACTTTAAGCCTTTATTTATAGACATAAATAAGGCAGTGTTTGTATCTGTTTAAAATTCATTTTATAATTATCTCTTATTAATTAATCCCTTAATTAATTAATTACTTAATTAATTAATTTACTGATTAATTAATCTAACAAATAATTATTAACTTATATAATTATTTATTTCTCTCTTCTCAATTATCTCTTACACACAAAAGTTCTCAATTAGGTGTGCAGCGGTGTGACCTACTAGTGTCTTATAATATTGGACACGGTAACCCTGTTACTGTCTTGCACACAATCCTAACAGACTCCCACTTGTGCTAGACATGTAACTGTGCTGTTACCATTAGCCTAAGGAGGTCCCTAGCCAGACACTTAGGTTAACCAGGTTATAAGATCTCTTATATCCAGAGATACAATTCATGCTTGAATTTGTACACAGGTTTATTCCTTTTGCACACGATATTTCTAAAATGATTTTGAGACATGGAGTGGAGGATTCATTTCTCAAATTCAAGTATTTCTTGACTCCGATTTCGATTGCCTGCAGTAACGGATATTTCTAAATAACACCTGTTATTCTATCCGAGCGTGGTCACGCGTTTTCTGCCAATCTTAATCGTCAAGGGGCCCGGAAATATCTCTCTTTTGAAAGAGGTGCAAATCCCTTCTTGACTACTTGCATTTGGATCCACGGCTTCCGCTGCATCTAATCACGTCCCGTATGGCCGCCCTGTTACGGTGCAGCGTTAGGACGTACTAAGAGTACAGTAGTCCTCGTGTTCCCAAACCAAATATCTCAGGTCTAAGGACAACCTATCAAGTCGATGCTTATGACTGGTGCTCCATGAAGCAGACTTGATACTGGTCACTTCCAATACCCAAGCACTCTGATGAGTATCTAAAAATACTTGGTCACATCACTTGTGCTTTTATTCTCTACTTTGAATAAATCATCAAGTATTTATAATAGCGTTAAATTCCCTATTGAAATTCCCATTTCAATAAGTGGCTACGGAATTTTAGATTTCATACAAAAACTTTGTAAAATCATGCATACGTTAAATATGCGAAAAATAGTTAATTTAAAACAATCATGAATTAAAACCTCCATTTATTATATCAAGAACTTTACATGATTGAATCGTTCTAAATTAAACTATAGTAATAATTAATAAACTAAAACTAGCTACTGGCGTCCAGGTACTGCATCCCAATGGAATTTGCATGTGCCTCATGCTTCACCCTTGCTAGTGGCTTTGTCAGCGGATCTGCGACGTTTTCTTCTGTTGGAATCTTGCATATTCTCACATGTCCTCTTCCAATGATCTCTCGGATAAGGTGATATTTTATGAGCACGTGTCTTGACTTGTGATGCTCTCTAGGTTCCTTTGCTTGCGCTACGGCTCCCGAGTTATCACAGAATATATCGATCGGTCTAGAGATGCTGGCAACGACTCTTAGATCCGATAGAAAATTCCTTAGCCAGACAGCTTCCTTTGCCGCATCAGATGCTGCAATGTACTCTGCTTCTGTAGTTGAATCTGCAATCGTGAGCCTGGACGTTTTTCTTTAAATATCAGCCTCCTCCTTCAGTTCTAAACATGTTCGAAGTCCGATACACGAGGGTAGTACAGAGGAACGAGAGTGAGAGTACGAAAGGTGCCGATACGCTGCGGAAGTCGATCTCCGATCATCTATCGTTGTACTGTCGGTATCATGTCGATGTCCACTTTTGTTTGTGTTGTTGTTTTCATTATGAGTGAGTAGTTTATTAGTAGTGCTTGTCATGATAGATGAACCTTTATGGATGATACTTTGCAATTAATGTTTATTGGTTTGTTTTGATTAATTGAATGTTGTTTATGGTTCTTTTCTGATTATTGTTGTTGTGGCGATTTGAAATCACTTGGTTGGGTGTATTTGTTAGACCAAAGCAAATAGACTCCGAAAGGATAATCAACCTACCTTAGCCTGACTTGGACCATAGAGTTTTGTTAAGGGGTTACTTTGACCAATAGTGACCGATAGTAAAAGAGCCATTGCGATATTGATTGGGAAGGGTTTACCGATTCTAGATTGTGGACCAAACGATTTAGGATTGGAATTAGGAGGACCATATCCTAGTTCATAACCATAAATTGCACATGTTAGGGTGTTCCAGACTTAAATTCCTACAATAGTCAAAACAACCAAACCTTCGACCTACTCATGTCATCCATATTGGGGATTCACATTATCATGATAAGTACTGTTGTTTTCCCTTATTATAATCTTAAATCATTATTTTAATTGCTTTCTTAGTTTTACTTAGTTAAATTACCTTTTTCAGTATTCAAACCTTTTTCATACAAAACCCCCTTTTTAGATTAATTAAACCGATTCAGACTTTAGTCTACGATAACTTGACCGTTCCTAGTGGTAGATACGATACATGGACTTTCCTACACTATATTACTCACGATCAGGTACGCTTGCCTGTATATGTGGTAAGACGGTGGCTAGGCATTAGAGGTTAAAACTTGTTACGCTTTTTATATACGATAATTACCGCATCAGGTACTATAAGAAAGGGTGCCACATGATATATACTTAAAATTGTTTGTTTTTAACTAATTAAAAATATTAGTTCAATGAATGTTGTTTTTAGTTAATATTTAATGAATGGTTAGACATGACAGGACCATAGAAATAGATGAACACCGTGTATATATACTATTCACGTTAAATTATCTTAATAACTTTGGGTATATTTTAATAGAAATAAAAAGGAAGTAGTTCTTTAAAGTGTATTAAACTATATGTAAAATTTTATTGTGTATCCACCTATCAAACATGCTATTACATTTATCAAACATTATTTTTAGTATTATTATGTGTATGGTGATCTGCTCAACCGGTTACCGGCAGTAGGGACGTCGGCTAGAGGTTGTGTATCAAAAATCGATGGTTGCATCGGTGGTGATGGTTTGCGGAGGAGATGATGGTTTGCAGTAGTGGTGATGGTTTACGGTTGCGATGGGAATGAAACTGGGTCTGCCATGGTGGTTTGCAGCGATGATAATGGTTGCGATGTGGTGATGGTTTATGGAGGTGTTGATGGTTTGCGGTGGCGATGTTGGTTGCGGTGACCGTGACGGTTGCGGTGGAGACGGCTACGGCGCTGGTTCTTGTCCACGCGACAGTGGATCTGGGTTGGTGGTAGTAATATTTACCAGTTAACCCGGTTATCGGTATTTTGTAACTCACTAATACAAAAAAGAATGTTTGATACATATAATAACACGTTTGATAGGTAGATACATGTAATAACATTTTTGGTATGGTTCAATACATTTTGGAGAATTACTCCTAATAAAAACAAGTTAGTTGTATTTTAAATGCTATAGAAAGAATTATAACCGTTATGATATCATAAAGTTTTGTACAAATAAAATTTAATTATTTTAATTTATTAATGTGTCATTTTATTAAGTTATAATCGGTTATGGATTGAGCCGGTTAAAAACAGTAACACGTTTTAACTAGTTAAGTCGTAAGGATTACGAGTCGGTTATGGTTAAGCCATCTGGGGGTCTTAACTAGTTAAACATTCAATTCACTGGTTAACTTTATTTGGTTGTAACCGCTTACGTAATCGGTTATGGATCGGTTAAGACTATTTCTTTTTTATTATTTTGTATATATATATATATAATAAAATTTACGATTATTTATATAAAGTAAAAAATGAGACACTTGCAAGAAACGAATACGTGTCAAGAACACGAATTATAGCAAAAATTGTGCGTTTTTTTGCATTTCGGTAAGTTGTTATTGAACCCAAACACCACACAACTTATTTATAGGGTGTCTGGAGATAAAAATACCAGAAAAAGGTGTCAAAATCGCATCTAACGGCTCTTTTCTAAAAATGGATCAGGCCCGGTTACGGCCTGGTTACGTAACCGGTTCCAAGCCGGTTATAACCGGTTATGCGAACCTGTCCAAAATTCTTAACCGATGTTGTCGACTGGTCTCAAAACCGGTTACGAGGTAGACCGTTTATAACCTGTCATCGACTGAACTGGATACCAGTTAACCGGCCGGACCGGTTATAGTCGATTAAGGACGGCCATCACTTCACTGATATAGAGATGGCCAACAACAACCTGTTATAATCGGCCCGGCCGGTTAACCGATAACTGGACTAACGAGTAACCAGTCAAGCAACCAGTTACGTAAGTTCCAAAATGGCTGCCGAACACCACGAAACCTCTAACGACCTTAACTAATCCTTAACCGGTTACGTAACTGGTTATAATTTGTGGAGGTTAATCAGTTAACTGTTAAGCTTAACTAGTTAAGACCCCAAGACCCCTTAACCGTAACTGAACTGTAACCGGTTATGGCTTATGTCCAGCTACTATTTTTAACCGAACCGATCTCTAACCGATTATAATCTGTCCGGGACCGATTTTTGGCCATCACTACACTGATAGCACATGAATTTAAATGTGGATTGGTGGCTAAAATTTGGGCTTTAAGATGGAAGAGTGCTTTGGTATTAAGTCATCAGCCCACCAACAATTTGGACTGGTTTTCAATTGGGTTTCGAAGTCATTTGCATCTTTCTCCTAAAATCTGAACATCAAATAAATTTCGGTATATAGATCTTTTTAATTAAATTAAGTTTGTGGAACTAAATAATTATATATATATAGAGAGAGAGAAAGGCGAACGTGATCACAAAAGCATTTCAATTTAAGAAAAAGTAAGGAGCAATCTCAGCCACTCATCTCGCGGTTATGGCGAACGTGATCACAAAGGATTGACACGATTCATGGGAGGGTAGAGATTATTAAAGGAGATGACCGGTCAAATCTGCCTTTGTTGACCAAGATGAGTGGTTGAGATTGCTCCTCGCGTTTTCTTAAAAAGTTATATTTTTCGTATGAACCTCCCCCCCCCCCTCCCTCTCTTTTCTCTCTCTCTCTCTCTCTCTCTCTCTCTCTCTATATATATATATATAGGTATATATATAGGATGAGGGAGGATCATACAAGAACACCCCCATTGCAAGACTGAAGGAACTAAATTTGAGCCACACATTATGTGGGACCCACCCATTAATTAAATCATTTGTGATTTAGTGGTGGGACCTACCTGAATCACATATGATTTAATAATGGGTGCAGTGGGTCCCACATCATATGTGATCCAAAATGGTTCATTCATTCTTGCAAATCAATTTTGTTCTTGTTTGAACCTTTCTCTATATAGGATAATAATCAAATAAAATCGAATTATTTCTAAAAACTCATGTGAATCGGTTAAAAAATATTTTTTTGCATGATTTTTTTCATTAAAGACTATGATTTTAACTATTTTTCACATATATATTCTTTATTTGGTGAGTATCATCCTGTTAAAAAAAAATAAAAACTTGATTCATAGGGTGAAACAATATATCAACTTCTAACATTTGATGGAAAAAATTGTAAATTTTTTAACCCGTTCTCACGGGTTTTATGAATAATTTGGTTTACACCTATATGTGTGTGTGTATGTAGAACGAAAAACTTTTTTTATGTACAAAATCATATATGATTTTGTACTGACGAGGACGCCGGCGACTTCCACGCGACTTAAAGTCGCAGGCAAGTCGCGTACGCTATTAATCATATATGATTTTGTTCACGAATCATATGTGGT
Organism: Centaurea solstitialis; assembly: GCA_030169165.1. Taxonomy (NCBI): domain Eukaryota; kingdom Viridiplantae; phylum Streptophyta; class Magnoliopsida; order Asterales; family Asteraceae; genus Centaurea; species Centaurea solstitialis. The sequence continues at coordinate 25,993,742 of CM058046.1, forward strand.
TTTGTGTTGTGAATCATATATGATTTTGTATATGGATTTTCTTATGTAAATAATATATGATTGTTTACATCAAAAAGCTTTTTCTTAAAATGAGAGCGTTCTCGTATGAACCCACCTCTATATATGTATATGTATATGTATATATGTGTGTTTGTGTGTGTGTATGTGCGTGTGTGTGTGTGTCTATATATATATATATATATATATATATATATATAGAGAGAGAGAGAGAGAGAGCGGTTCAAATAAGACTGGCAAATAAAATATGAAGTAGAGAAGTGATCTCAACCGTTGATACAGTTGAGATCAAAGTTGACTATTCAAAATTCGCATGGACGCACATCTGCGATAATATTTTCGTAAATGTTATAATCAGGCCGAAAACGGGTTTATATATGAGTATTCATATATGATCTATATATGATCTGCGTAGTTCATATATGAACACGTTCATATATCTGGACTATTTGTAAAGTTTACGAAATTGTCTCTCTGTGTCCTACAACCCTCTTGAGAAATTATTCGGGTTTTGCGGTCAAAGTCGCCTTTATTGACTAGATGAGTGGTGGAGATCAATTTGCTGCTTCGTATTTTTTAGCATTTCCTATTTGAACCTAATTTATATATAATAAAAAAAATAACTAGGTGCCACATGTCGCTTTAAATTTTTGTTGCGACGCTCAAAATCGTCTTATAATATAAAACTTTTAGATATATGACATTTTTATATTTGGTTTTTGTAAACTTAGATCTTATAAAACATTTAATTAAAACATTTTCTATTTATTTTAGACGTATTATAAACTTATATATTGTCGTGTTTGTTGCAATCTGCAAAGGCCTGGATTCCATAGAGTATGATTTAATAGATCAATTCAAAACATTAGTGGGCCAACTATCAGGTGGTCTAAAAGTACAACTATTGAATGATTTAACACGCTTCAATAAAATATGGTTTTAAAAACCACCAAGTTGTGGCGAGCGGTATGTTCCTAAAAGGGTGGTAGCTCCCATTCGAGTTTGAGGCCGGACGTTAGCAGTTGGTGGCCACTGAGTGTTAATCCCAGAAGAACATGCTTTAGCTCTCGGTAAAATTGCCAAGAATGTAGTCTGGGCAAAGCCCAAATAAACCTTCCCAAAAAAGATGGTTTTAAAGAAAAAAACATAATAAATTTGTTATGACATCCAAACATCTAATAGAGGATTTAGTGACACATTTAGTTCTATAGAACAAACGAAAGTCTTTTACAAAGATGTTACAATACCAGTGTTGTAATTGACAGAAATATTCTGTAGGCTTTTGAATTTCATGGATAACCAACAAATCTTGTTTCATCTGTTTTGGGATCGAATTTTTCCTTTGGATTTCTATCATTCAACACATAACATTTGCATCCTTCAGATAAGGTTTTTATTACAGCATAACAGTTGGAATACAAGATAAACATTGGACTAGCTCCTTTTTTGAACGGCAGATAACTCATGCATACGTTCCGACACGAAGTGGACGAGGTATCCGGGATCCATACGGGAACCCGACTAATCCTTTGCGACCATGGACCGCCTGAAAGCCAACCCATAATCAGGGTATCACAACATTGTCACCCCATGAATCGAATCCAGATAGACAAGGATGTCATCCACTGTTCCTCTCAAGGATGTTACCGACCACTAAGCTACTAATGCTTTGATATTAGACTGGCTTTTGACATCATACATCTTGGTGAAAACCAAAATACTTCAAAATCAAAATAAAAAATGTCATAATACATGATGCCTCTTCCTTGCTTCATGTTTTTGTAGGAAATAATAATCATAAAAATATATCTATTTTGTCACTAGGACGAAAACAAGAAGAAAAAAAACCAAATATAGGGACAACAAAACGACGAAAAGGAAAAAAGGAAATTCAAAAGGGAAAAGGACACAAGTGCTAAAACAGATTAGAAAGCATTTAGAAACTGGAAATTTGGAAAACGTGTATCAATTCATTGAATAAATTTGGTCCATTTCTTTAACTTTGTATTTTGATTTATTTGCTACAGCATTTTTTGTGGTGGTATTTCGATGATAATCTTTCATGGGTAGGAAGAAATATCTGTAACAATATTCATAAATAAAAGTAAAATCACAAACGTCTGCATAATATAGGAGAGAGATAAAGTTGACTTATGGTTGGTAATTATTAAAGTTAATTGTCTAAAATTATTAAAGTTGGTTAATAGTTGATTAACTAGCTCATAAAATAATTATATTTAATAAAACTAATTGATAAACTAGCTAAATAAAGTAATATGTGTTGGAATTTGGGTTTGTGGTTGTACTTTACTTGGATAAATTCTTAATGAATTTGGTGAATTGGAAATCACTTTTCAATGGCTATAAATTCTTGAGGCTTGTTTGCCAAAAATTAGTATTAGAATAATCCATAAATCTCGTACACAAAATGAAGCACTGATTCCGTTTGTGTGTATGTATTCATTAGATCACATTGTGTGTATTTATGAGAAATTGACGATTACGGATGATTGAATAGCAGTTATAATCAAATTAAAGTTCTAAGATCTGAAGTCTACTTCAAAATAGTTGAAATGTGGATGCACATAACTCTAGTTCCGTAGTTCAAATCTTTAACTCTATGGTCTAGAGCCAGGACCTAGTCAAAATTTGTAAGTTTGAACCTAATTTTGATTACATGGTCCGGACTTACTTAATCAAAAAGATATAAGCAATGAACAACACCTCATAACTCTAATCAAAAGGATCATATCTGTAAATATACACCCTTAGATTTATAATTAGTGAAACTTCAAAACTCTGAAAAGAAGGATGAAATATCTTAATATAACACTACTAAGGGGCTTTGTCTTTAGTACCCCACAAGGGGGGATGACAACCCCCCCCCCCCCCCCCCCCCAACCCACAAAAAAATAAAAAAAAATATAATAATAATAATAAAAAATAAATAAAAAAATAAAGTTGCCACCTTATGACAATCTAAATTAATCAACCTCTGGCAAATTACATTTACACAGAATGGTTGATAACACTAAAATCACCAATAAAATGACAAACAAACATACTATATAATTGGTCAATTACAACGTTTCTTAATATAGCTAAAATCATGGTTTTAAATAACTCATTACATTGTCACGTTAACCCATTAGGGATTCACTCTAAGGCTTGATTTGCATTCTAACGCGTTAAGACACGTTACGACATGTCATTTTGTAAGGTTTGGTTTGATTTTTTATATATAACTTGAGGAAAAAATGATAATTATGTACGAAACGTAAGACTTAAATAAACATAAAAAGGAATAAATAAGTAAATGCTTAATCTTATTTTCGCACATAGAAATTTGAGCACGAAATTTTTTGAAAATTAAAGAAAGTTGTGTGTAAAGATTCAACAGGTTTAATGACGATTGTGTGCTTTTAATATTATTTTTATAAGCTCTACATATTTGACATCAATGGTTATTTATGTTTTAGTTTATTACTTGATATAACTTTATTTTTGTTATATGGTATTATTCAAAACACTATCATCTACAATTGAGAGAGAGAGAGAGAGAGAGAGAGAGAGAGAGTGTGTGTGTGTGTGTGTGTGTCATCCTAGGGTATGCCTTGAAAACATACGTAAGGTGTGATTTCGCCATCATGTTACGCCTCATATCATTTAGAACCTTAATTAAAACAAATTATTAATAATATAATATGACAATTAATATAAACAAAAAAATAATGAAAAATAAACATAAAATAATATGATGAGGAGGTGGCCGGAGATGTTGTCGTCGGAGAAGATGCCAAGAAAAAAAGTGGTCGGAGATGTTGTCGTCGGAGAAGACGTGATGGTGATCAATAACATTTGACAAACCTTAGGAACCAAATCCGTAATTGAGAAACATGGTGACCTGCTACTAATTTGTTATCAAAGGTCATGATACATTAATCGGTAGGTTTTGAAACTTTAGTAAATTAAATGGTCGGAGATCTTGGGTTTCTAGTCTCTCAGGATAGCGGAGACTTAAATGAACCAACATCCTATGGAGAAGCTGTGTCAGACAATGAGTCTGAACAATGGCAGGAAGCCATGAAGGCCGAGATGCAATCCATGTACGACAACCAAGTTTGGGAGTTGACTGATTTGCCACAACACTGTAGAGCTGTTGGGCGCAAATGGGTTTTCAAGAAGAAAACCGACATGGATGGGAATGTACACACTTTTAAGGCCAGACTGGTCGCAAAAGGATTCACGCAAACTCATGGTATCGACTATGATGAAACCTTTTCGCCAGTGGCCATGCTAAAATCAATTAGGATTCTTATGGCCATTTCAGCATACTTTAACTACGACATCTGGCAAATGGACGTCAAGACAGCCTTTCTGAACGGAAAGTTAACAGAAGACGTCTATATGGAACAACCAGAGGGGTTTGAAGATCCTAAGAATCCTAACAAGGTGTGTAAACTACTGAAATCCATTTACGGATTAAAGCAAGCATCTCGAAGCTGGAACTTACACTTTGATGAGCGAATCAAAGAATTTGGTTTCGCCAAAAGTGAGTTCGAGCCGTGTGTCTACACTAAGTTCAGTAGGAGCATAGTAACCTTCTTGGTCTTGTACGTAGATGATATTCTACTCATAGGAAACGATGCTCCAACTTTACAGAGTGTGAAGAGTTGGTTGAGCAAATGTTTCCAGATGAAAGACCTTGGAGAAGCCGCTTATATACTTGGCATAAAGATCTACAGAAATAGATCTAAGCGGCTTATCGGACTTAGCTAAAGTACGTATATTGATAAAATCTTGAAGAAATTCAGGATGGATGAATCCAAGAAAGGATTTATCCCGATGCAACATGGCATAGTGTTAAGTAAAACACAATGTCCTGTTTCTAGTCAAGATCAGGACAAAATGAAATCGGTTCCATATGCTTCAGCAATTGGATCGATTATGTATGCCATGTTATGTACCAGGCCCGATGTTGCTTACTCAGTAAGTGTTACGAGCAGATATCAACAGAATCCAGGAGAACCTCACTGGGTGGCTGTCAAGAACATTCTCAAGTATCTAAGAAGAACGAAAGACATGTTCTTGGTCTTTGGAGGATCTGAGGATGAAATCAGTGTCAAAGGATATTCTGACGCCAGTTTCCAGACCGACAGAGATGATTTTAGATCACAGTCGGGGTACGTCTTTACCCTAAACGGAGGCGCGATCTCGTGGAAGAGCTCGAAGCAAGACACGATTGCAGATTCAACTACAGAAGCAGAGTACATTGCAGCATCTGATGCTGCAAAGGAAGCTGTCTAGCTAAAGAATTTTCTGTCGGATCTCAGAGTGGTTGCCAGTGTCTCTAGACCGATCGATATATTCTATGATAACTCAGGAGCCGTGGCGCAAGCAAAGGAACCTAGAGAGCATCACAAGTCAAGACACGTGCTCAGAAAATATCACCTTATCCGAGAGATCATTGGAAGAGGGGATGTGAGAATATGCAAGATTCCAACAGAAGAAAATGTCGCAGATCCGTTGACAAAGCCACTAGCAAGGGTGAAGCATGAGACACATGCAAATTCCATTGGGATGCAGTACCTGGACACCAGTAGCTAGTTTTTTAGTTTATTAATTATTATTATAGTTTAATTTTGAACAGTTCAATCATGTAAGATTTTTCAGTGTGATAAAATAAATGGAGGATTTGATTCATGATTGTTCTAAATTAACTATTTTTCGCATATTTTACGTATCCATGATTTTACAGAGTTTTGTATGAAATCTAAATTTTCGTAGCCACTTATTGAAATGGGAATTTCAATAGGGAGTTTTACGCTATTATAAATACTTGATGATTTATTCAAAATAGAGAATAAGAGCACAAGTGATGTGACCAAGTATTTATAGATACTCATCAGAGTGTTTGGGTATTGGAAGTGACCAGTAATCAAGTCTGCTTCATGGAGCCTCAGTCATAAGCATTGACTTGATAGGTTGTCCTTAGACCTGAGATACTTGGTTTGGGAACATGAGGACTCCTGTACTCTTAGCACGTCCTAACACTGCACCGTAACCACTACTAGAAAAACGGGCATCAGTGACGATTTTTGTGACGGACTATTTCCGTCGCTAATTAGCGACGGATTAGCGACGGATTACCGACGGAATAGGCCATGGCCATGTTCCGTCGCAAATCCGTCGCTAATTCAGCGACGGAAATAATCCGTCGCTAATTAGTGACGGATTTGCGACGGATTTGCGATGGATAAATTAGAAATAATAAATATGAAATATTAATTCGTCACTAATCAGTGCAATTTAGGACGATAGTGGATTAAACTATAAAATTAAAAGAATATTATCCGTCACTAATCCGTCGCTAATTAGCGACGGATTAGTGACGGAATTAACTATTAAAATATATAAAAAGAAAATAATTAATTTCGTCACTAATCGTCGCTAATTAGCGACGGATTAGTGACGGAATTAATATTAAAATATATAAAAAGAAAATAATTAATTCCGTCACTAATCCGTCGCTAATTAGCGACGGATTAGTGACGGAATTAATATTAAAATATATAAAAAGAAAATAATTAATTCCGTCACTAATCCGTCGCTAATTAGCGACGGATTAGTGACGGAATTAATTATTAAAATATATAAAAAGAAAATAATTAATTCCGTCACTAATCCGTCGCTGAATTAGCGACGGATAACGTTGAAATTTTCCGTCCTAATCCGTCGCTAATTTAGCGAACGTGATTTCGGTGACGGATTATAAATATTTTTTTTTGTTTTTTTCTTTTTCAAGGTTTATATTTTGCTTATATGTGTAAATATTCATATTATATATATATATATATATATATGTTTGTGTGCATGTGTTGTTTGTTAACGATAATTGATGTGTATTAATTAGTTGTTTGGACGACGTATATGTTGTGTGTATGTCATATCCATTAAGAACCATGGATCAAACTTGTACGTGTCAAATTCATTAAGAGTCAACCAATACCTGTTATGTTATAATATAGCTTAGTATCGATCATTCACAATATCCCATGCTTGTATTTACATACACGACCCAAAAACATAGCTAACATACTTTATTTAGGGTCGCTACATCCTGTAAAGAGTTAATCTAACTATTAAGCTGTAATCTGGTTTGTCGGATTGTATTCAGGTTTATTAGACTATAGTTGAGAATATTTGGCTTTATTCGATTATATTCGACTTTATTAAGACCATAGTCGAATGTACAATTCCTTAAGAATCACCCAAAACCGTTATGTTGTAATACATTATGTAAAGATTTAATTTGGTTCATTGCGGATGGATTCAGCTTAATTCGGCTTTACATGAGTTCATTATTTGAATATATTGGGCCTAATTCGGTCTGAGTAAGCTTTATTGGGCTTTAACACGTGTAATCAGCTTTACTAGGTTTTAAAACGTTTACTGAGCTTTATTGGGCTTCAACACGTTTAGTCAGCTTTACTAGGTTTTAACACATTTAGTCAGGTTTAACTGGGTTTTAATTGGCTTTATTGAGCCTATTTCGGTCCAAGTTGGTTTATCTGGGCCTTGACCGTGTTTATTGGGCCTAATTCAGTCCAAGTTGGTTTATTTGGGCTTTGACTGTGTTTATTGGATCTAATTCGGTCCAAGTTGGTTTTTCTGGGCCTTGACCGTGTTTATTGGGCCTAATTCAGTCCAAGTTGGTTTATTTGGGCTTTGACTGTGTTTATTGGATCTAATTCGGTCCAACTTGGTTTATCTGCGTTTTAACTGTGTTTATTGGACCTAATTCGACCTAACAACCTTTATTTGGGCTTTACCTAGGTTTATTGGGCCTAATTTGGTCCAATAGATTTATTTGGGCTTTAATTGCATTTATTGGGCCTAATTTGGTCCAATAGATTTATTTGGTCCAATAGATTTATTTGGGCTTTAATTGCATTTATTGGGCCTAGTTATATCAAAATGGTTTTTATTAGGTACAATTCGATGTTAGTAGGTTTTATTAGTTTTTAATTACGTTTATTAGGCCTAATTTGATAAGCTAGTTGTTAGGTGATAAACTAGCAGTTGATTGATAAGCTAGCTTATAAACAAATTATGTTTGACAAAAACTAGCTCATGAGTATGTAAAATGACCAATAAGGGTATAATTGGAAAAAGCTACAATAAACTTTTCATAAGTTACTTAAAATAGCGTTTCAAAAAGCTAGCTTATAAGTTAACTTTCGTGAGCAACTTAGGATCGACTCGTTAAAAGCTGGATTCGAGCTCGAGTTAAATGAGCTCGACCCGAATTCGAGTTTCATTTTAAGCTCATTTAATAAACGAGCCGAGCTCGAGCCTCATTTCGAGCTCGTTTAATAAACGAGCTCGAGCTTTTACAATTAAGCTCGCGAGCCTAAACGAGCCTATATATAATATTATATATATATATATATATATTAAATAATAAGTAAATAAGTAATAAAAAAAGAAAAAAATAAAACAGTTAATGAATTAAACTAGGGTTTCTTTCCTTTAGTGATTCACGTTTCCCCCTCAGTCTCACCCCCCCTCCCTCTACTTGCGGCGACAACTACCCTGTGGCGGCACAAACCTACACGACGGTGCTCGGCGACGGACGGTGCTCGGCGGACGACGGATAATGTCCACCCTCCCATGAATCGTTTCAATCACTTTAGTTGGTCTTTAATCGATAGATTTGAGTTTCAATCGTTATAGTTGGGATTTAATCGGTACATTTTGGTTTGAATCCATCTAGTTGACCTTTAATCGATACATTTGGGTGTCAATCGATCTAGTTGGCCTTAATCGATAAGTTTGGGTTTTAATAAAAAGTATTAACCCTCCTTTAATAATGTCCACCCTCCCATGAATCGTTTCAATTCTCCGTGATCGCATTCACCATAACCGAAGATATGTTGTTGAGATTCGTTCTCACGTTCACAACCAAAATTGAGTTCACATTTGAACTTAACCCTAGAATAATATATATAATTTATTTGTTGTTATTTGATGTAATACGTAATTAAAGGCTACTATTGTATAAAAATATTTAATCCTAATTAAAGATATTTTTCTAAAATTTCACTAAAACTCTTTCTCCCTCTTTAATTTTCATTTCCGGCTTTTCATTCCCCCTTTTCATTTCGGTTTCCCCCTCTTTTCAATTTCCTCAAAAATTCATTTCCCCCCTTAATTTTCCATGTCTTTCAAAACCCTAACGCCTCCCCCGTTAATTTCCCATGTCTTTTGAAGCCTAACATCTCCCCTTTTTTGCAATTCTCCATTGCCGATTCTCTTCCATTATCAAAAATCGACCACAACTAGAGATCAACCACCGCTAGAAATCGCCACCGACGTCGCTCTCCTGCAGCCACATCACCATTGCCGCACTCCTCCAACAACACCACCACCCCACCGCCGTTGCTAGCCAAACCAACAGCGTTGCGGATCTGGTAACCTTTCAATCGATTTGTTTTTCAATTTGGTTATCGCAAGGGCTGTCTTCAATCTGTAAACCTCTCATCTTTTCAACTAATTAGTGTGATTCAAGGAAGTGTGAAGGATTGTTTAAGGTAACTGAAATTGATCCATCCCTGCTTTCTCGTTTTTGGTTTTTTAACTCAATTAACTTATAATATTTATGGGTACTATATGAATCAGGTTGTATGAAAAACTTGAGGGAATACATGCTTTGCTACAAGAGGCTGACATCTAGTTGAAATTTGTAAGGGTTATTAATATTTAAAATCAACTTGATTATTGTTTAATTTTTCAATTAAAGCTGCTTGGGACCTCAATGAGAACTTCTCTGTTTGTATCTTAATGGAATTAATTTTTACTTTTATGTTGAATTATAAAATATGAAATTAAATTGATGATGTTGGTTATTGACGAATTGATGTTACCTTTTAAATGACAAACAGGTAAATTGCTGCAAGGAAGTTGTCCACAAAAAGATAGTTGCACAACTGGGTCTCTAGAGTTAAAATTTAGAGTTGGAGAATAAATGGTGACTTGTGGGAATTATAGTCTTCTTTAGCAAATATGTATTCTTGTTCTTTTAAGTTTCTTCATGTATAACAATTGATTATTGTTTATAGATACTCTTTAACATATTGTTAATAGATAGGGAATCTACTAAAATAAACAATACTAGTTTTGATGGATTCACCTTTTATCGATGGTAGAATTTGCCGGTAATTCTCTTTTGGTATTTGGTGTAGTGATTGTACATTTGAATTTGCTTTCCGTATTTTTGTATTGATTTTGTATTGTTATGGAATTCTAGAAATGAGGTTTGTATTAAAAAAATCCTGGTTTTTTTATTTTTCATTTATTTTTTTTTTATTTTTTATTAATAAATAGCAACGGATTAGTGACGAAATATCCGTCGCAAAAGGTAATTTAATTAAATAAAATTAAAATAAAATCCGTCGCTAATCCGTCGCAAAAAAGCATCCGTCGCTGATAAGCCGTCGCTGATCCGTCGCTAATAAGGTCTGTCACTGATCCGTCGCTAATGCTGATCCGTCGCTGATTCGTCGCTGATCCGTCGCTGAAAGTGTCCGTCGCAGATTTGCGACGGATTGCCGTCGCTGAAAGTATCTTCCACGCGACCAACGGTGACAGACCATCAGCGACGGATCAGCGAGGGATCCGCCTTTTAGCGACGGATCAGCGACGGATATTTCCGTCGCTGAAGGCCGTCTGTTTTGTAGTGAACAGGGCAGCCATACGGGACGTGACTAGATGCAGCGGAAGCCATAGATCCAAATGCAAGTAGTCAAGAAGGGATTTGCACCTCTTTCAAAAGAGAGATATTTCCGGGCCCCTTGACGATTAAGATTGGCAGAAAAACGTGTGGCCACGCTCGGATAAAATAACAGGTGTTATTTAGTAATATCCGTTACTGCAGGCAGTCGAAATCAGAGTCAAGAAATACTTGATTTTAAGAAATGAATCCTCCACTCCATGTCTTAAAATCACTTTAGAAATATCGTGTGCAAAAGGAATGAACCTGTATACAAATTCAAGAGCGAATTGTATCTCTGGATGTAAGAGATCTTATAACCTAGTTAACATAAGTGTCTGGCTAGGGACCTCCTTAGGCTAATGGTAACATCACAGTTACATGTCTAGCACAAGTGGGAGTCTGTTAGGATTATGTGCGAGACAGTAACAGAGATTACCGTATCCAATGTTATAAGACACTAGTAGGTCACACCGCTGCACACAAATTAGAGAACAGTGGATTTATCATTTTGATAGGATAATTAATTAAGTGTAAAATTAATTATTTGAGAGAAATAAATAATAAAAGTTATTTATTATAGTCGGTAAAATATCAGTTTGTATATTTTATCAAATAAAATTAATTAATTAAAAGGAGTTTTGAGTTTTGGGCTAATGGGCTTTAGTCCAATGGGCTTTTGGTAAAGATATGGATATTACCATATTTAGTTATATAAATATGGTAAAGCCCTATCAGTTTCTCATTAAGTCAATCATAATTAATTCCAAAGCCAGAAAAAACTCTCTCTCTCTCCTTCTCTTCCTGTCGACGGCCCAAAAAGAAAACAACAGGAGGTTGTTTTTCTGATAAATCCTTGGTGGTCTAGAAACTGATTCTCGTCCCGTGTCAGTAGCGGTGTATCCCCTGCTCGCAATCCGGCTGATTATTCATAAAGGTAAACACCCAAAACATTCTTGATTGTATCTGTGTGGTTTGGATTGGATCCGGCTCTTCGGGATCAGTTGTTTTTTTTGTTATCCGCTACGCGTCTGTACGCTTGGATCCCCAACAGTTACAACCTGGATACATTTTCAAAAACATAACCCTTCTTTTTAGGGTTTAGTTCCCCAAAATGTATCCAACTTGTCACCTTTTGCTATTGTATGTATCCAACTTTAAAAATTACCATTTAATACACTAAAGTTTCAAAAACTACCATTTAGTACATTGGGAAACTTGTTGAATAGGTAACAGGTCATTCTGGCCATCCGGTCATCTTCTCCGGCGAGACTTTTTCCGGCAAGAACCCATCTTCTCCGATGACACTTTCCAGTTACTCCACCATTTTTTCCGACGAACCTTTGGCAACCACCCACAGTCACTGGTTACTCCACCATTTTTTTCCGGCGAGACTTTTTCCGGCAAGAACCCATCTTCTCCGGCGACCTTCAGACCACCTCGAGATCCCTCCATTTTCCGACGCCACGATCTTTTCTTCCCAAACTCCCATAATCATATAACACTCCCCTCGGGTTCTGACGCCGGTGTTGGGTTTTTGTGGGTATCCTTGGATCAAACTGATCCGAGGGTTTATCTCAGATCTATCAAAACCTCGCTGGTTCGATATATCTCGTAGGTTTAAACAAACTGTTAAAAACCCACGTGATCAGAAACTCGCTGTTTCGATCAAAACATGCGGAAGCGATAAAAGCTAAAAACCCATTAAAGCCTAATGATCTTAATCGTTTGTAGCTCCAAACCTAAAGGATTAGGTTAGATTAATTTACCTGGATTGCTTGAAACTTAGTCCACCCGTAATCAACCAACGAACGTTCCTCTAGCAGAACCGTGAAACCCGAACAACAAAAACGACCCGGGAGGGGGGGGGTGTGTGTGCGCCGGTTTTGGGAGAGAGGAGGAGGGGGACAGAAAACTGATTTTCTCAACTGAAAAAGGCTTTTTGTTTCTTAACCCATAGGCCTTTATTTATATGGGAAAGATACAACAGTTTGGATGAGATTCAGCTTCCTTATGATAATTATCTTAAATCTTTTCCTTATTTAATTAGCTGGAAAAGAATTTGCATACGATAATTATAATTTATATATTTATCTAATATATAAAATCTTTATTAATTAACTATTATATATTTATTTATCTAATAAATATATAATATCCTAATTAATTAATAACCCTCCAACTTTGGTAAATCTGACTGAAATTACCCAACTGATTTATAATACACTATTATAAATCTTAACTCTCCATTTCGGGATTTCATCTAACTTGTTCGACTTATAGGTTCTCACAGGTGTGACCCTCAAGTGTCTTGTAACATTGGATTGTATAATCACTTGGTTTGTCAACTCTGCACATAATTCCTAACAGACTCCCACTTGTGCAAGTTGGCAATACCACCTTTGATTATATGGACCTAAGGAGGCCCCTAGACAGGCACTTAGGCTGACCAGGTTACAAGAACTCTTATACCCAGATTTGGTGATATAAACATTCCGTGAGGAATTGGTATCTATGAAACTACTGTTCATTGATTGGGTATATCTTGGCTTTTCCCTTTGCATCGCGATATTTCATCTATGAGTATGAGCTTGGAAAGTGTCAACTCTAAATACTCAAGATTCTGTTCTCTTGATTATCTGACTTTCACTGATAGGTAAACGACAAAGAACTAATCAGTTCGTTTGGGCATGGCCATGCACTTCATCAGTATACTTAGTCAGTCAAGATGGGCCCAGAAATATCTCTCTTCTGAGAAGAGGTGCAAATCCCATCTTGCATATCTGCCTTTAACACCACGGCTTCCGCTGAATCTAGTTACACCCTTTATAGCCACCCTGTTACGGCGTAGCGGTTGAGTGCACTAAGAATCCAGTAGTCCTCATGATATCAAATCAGATACCTCAGGTGATAGGGACAACCACTGTGAGATTTACTTATGACTGTTTCCAAGAAGTAATCTCAACCGCGGATCACGTCCGATATTTGCTACTCTATCAAATATCTGTGCAACTTTTAGTCTACAACACTTGTAGCTGTTATTCAGCAACTGTTCATAACTACCTAAAAGTTCACAATGACTTTAACACCTTATCATGTTCCCACAATGATAAGTTGTCACGGACAAATTTTTTGAATGAAAAATCGGAGACTGATTTCATTCCTGGATTTATTAAAAACATGCAAAAATGTGAAAGTGATAAGGAAATCAATCTTGTATAGTCCATATTACACGCTGTAATAATAACAAGATTGAACGTCTTTTCTTTAATAACTTTCATAGTGTCTATTTAACGTTTGTTAAATACTGGTCTAAAATAAAGTATCACCTATCTTTAGTTTTAAACCCTTTGATTAAAGTTTACCATTTTAATCAAAGTGATAACCAAAAATACAAGTCTGTTCATACGATCTACTTGTATCTGCTAATTATTGTTCTGCAAACACTTCTTAAACAATAACTAGTCTTTTATCATATTCCATGAACTTGGAGACCTGGACCAACTTCCAGTTCCTGAATATGTAAGACTGCAACTTTCCTTAGTTGCTTGTGTAGATGAATGATTTCTACCTGAAATCCAATTCCATTTGCAATCCTTGCAAATCTACTGGAATGCTATATATTTTAATCCAACACTTTAATTATTGATTTTTAAGTCAGTCACGACCTTTGTTTCATGGGTCTTGAAACTTTTATCCTTTTAACTAAAAGGGTAAATTATATCTTATGAATTCTTATCCTACCTGGACTTATGAATTCCGAGATATATCAATAATTATGTCTTTTATTCTTTCATCTTAGACTAGATAGAGAATAATCGGGCTCCCACTGGCTTGCATAAAAACTAACTATTACTCAAAATTTACTATTGACTTATTCAAGACTTTGATTAGTCAATCCTAATTTCAAGTAATGGACTTTGAGAATTTCCTTTTATGAAACTCAACTGGATTTGGTTAAATCCTAATTCCAAACCTTGGAATTCTTCTAGTTTCATAAATATTGTTATTAACGCTATCTGAGTTAATATCCTAAATTCTCCTTTTAAAACATTTGAATAAAACTTGATCAAACTTGATTAGTTAATTCTGAGAATTTCCTTTTATAAAACTTATCTGGATTTGTTCAAATCCTAATTCCAGAACTTGGAATCTTTCTAGTTTTATAGATGCTGTTATTAACACTATCTGTGTTAATATCTTAAATTCTCTATTTTCGGATCACAAAATATTATTCATAAATGTTTTATTCTCAAAACACATTTCTATAGAATCTCGTGTGTTTTGGTAGTTTTTATACAAATTACTTCAATTTTATTAAAGTAACTATAACAGGCATCAACAACTACGATCATACAAACACTAAGCACAATTAGATATTTCAATTGTCAAGACAATAACTTTTGAAAATAAAACCATGAAATTATAAAATATAATTATCAAAAAATGTTTAAAACATAAACCCCCAAAATTAACTGTTTTAAAACTATAAATTCAAAAATGTCTTGACTTTAAATCATCTAGTACTTAAGATCCTCGGCAACTCCTGGGCACTTCACTTCATTTCTGACTTCCTGCAATAATCATTTGCTCTAGGTATCAGTATACTTGTAAGCTAACAAGTAAGAAGTGACAAAAGCAATCATAAATTTTCTGAGGTCTACATACCTGCTTCATGACGCTTAGGGCAGTTTTGCCTCCAATGACCGATCTCATTGCATATGAAGCAGCGATTCTCGGTCCTAGCTTTGTTTGGCTTAACCTTCTTGCCCTTGCCCTTGCCCTTGCCTTTCTTGGGTGCACTCTGGATGGCCTGAACTGGTCCTTTTCCCTTGCTGGTGCTAGCATGCCCATTTTTCTTTTTAACCCCTCCGTCTTTCACCATCAAGACATCCTTTGTCTTGTTCTTGTTCCCCATATTTAATTCAGCTGTCTTAAGCATGGAGTGCAATTCTGCTATTGTTTTCTCCATGTTGTTCATGTTGTAGTTGACTACAAAGGGCCTGTAGTCTTCTGACAGTGAATTAAGTATGGTGTCAGTTGCTAGCTGCAACGGAACGGGATGACCCAGCCTCTCCAGATGATCTAAGTGCCGTTTCATTTTCATGACATGGTCACTTACTGATGTCCCTTTGACCATCTTGCATTCATTGAATGCTTTGGTGGCATCGTAGCGTTCTGTACGAGCCTGAGTCTGAAACATGTCCCTCAGCTGGCGGATCATGTCGTACGCATTCGTATTTATGAGCCCTGCTTGCAGATCTGGGCTCATAGTTGCTAACATCAGACAGGCAACATCAAGGAGATCATCTGAGTGCTTCTTGTGGGCATTTCTGGCAGCAGCCGGAGCGTTTGCCGGAGGTGCCTCCCCAAGTGGCTCTTCAAGCACATACCACTTTCTTTCATGTCTGAGCACAATCATTAGATTGCGCTCCCAGTCAAGAAAGTTAGAGCCGGTCAACTTATCCTTCTCTAGGATAGAGCGGAGGGAAAGATTGTTAGTGCTGGTAACAGTGCTTGCCATCTACACAAAATAAAACTTTTGGTCTTAGCAACTGTAAATAGACTAATTTCCAATAAAATATCAATAAACCCTTAAATGATCAATTTATTGGACTAGGATCCTTATTTCATACGTCCTGATGTGCGTAATGTTCTTGCTCCACCAGACCCGTATTTATTTCGGTAGGTAAGGACTTTTACCAATCATATCTAACTGACATGACTCCTACATCTTTTCGGGACCATGGCAACTGCCTGTGCATGTTTTAGTCCCTCTTAGTGCTTTTTGGCCCGGTACCACCCGGTGAACATTATAGAACCAAAACAGATCTCACCATTTTGGGGACCTGATTACTATACTCTGGCCGGTACCACCCGGAGATAATTCGCAGAGTTATGTAACCCCTTCAGCTTCAGTTTGAACACAGACGTCGAATGTGTGATCACTTACAACGCCTATGTACTTTACGCCGAAGGTGCCCCTAGATGGGTTGCACTACTGATCTATGATTTTCGGGGTTTTGAAAAACTTTATTTCCAGGATTTTGAAAAAACTGATTGTTTATAAAGGCTACTTATGTTTTAAACTAACTGTTTGAAACATACATGTAATTTTAAACTAACTGTTCTAAAAATTACTCGCTAATTAAAACTAATTGTTTTAATAGCATACCTAGTTGATTAAAACTAACTGTTTTTGTCAACTTTGCCCTTTTATAAAATAATCATCCACTGATTGTTATAAAGAGCAATGGATATTCTAAACTAACTGTTTTAAATATTCATGTTATTTTAAACCAATTGTTTAAAATATCGGCTAATTGAAATCAACAGATTTAAAGTGTACTGGTTGATTGAAACTACCTGTTTCAATAACCTTTTTCGTCTGACAAAAGCTAACTGTTCTGTCAACTTTGCTCTTTTATAACAATACACTAGGTTTTATTAAAAAACTTCACTTTAAAGGTTTTCGATTGAAAGGTTAATAAAACCTAATTTCTTCTTGTTTTAAAAAGAATATTTTTAAAACATATCTAATAACCTAACAGTTATTAGCATCAACTACGCAGTTAATCATGCACACAGATAATTATAACAACTACGCAATTGTAAAACAGATAATTATAGGATTTGCCAATTTTGTTCCTAGGGACCAATAATGACCTAGTTTTTCTACAACTTCAAAACTTCGCGTAGCTCCCACTGGCTTCGCCATACTTGTCAGTATTCCGGTAAGATGAAGAATAGCTCCCACTGGCCTTGTCATCCCAAAAGAAAAATCTATCCTAGAGTCATTATTACATAAGGGGTTGTAAACGGCACGCAGGCCTCCCCATGAATATGTCAAGGGTCTAGTTTGGCAAATACTATAATAGATATATACAAACTCAAACTGAGATGTATATATAAAACTCAAGCAATCACGCAATTATGTGTATATATGCAACAAAAGCAATATTATAACCACGAGAAAATAAACCTGGATCCGTTAAAATTATCTTGTTTTCAATTATCGCAAAACTTGGTTTTATAACTGATTCGAAAAAACAAACTGTTTTATGAATCCTAAAAGAAAAACTTTAGACGGTTTTAACTTTTAACGGAGATTTATAATAAATCTTAAAAACCATTTAATTCTCTTACCCAAAAATATTAAACTGGTTTTTATTGATCCAATTTTACAATACTGGCGCTTAGTGTTTTAAAACATAAAATTAGGCCTGTTTGAAAAACCGGTGGAAAAATTAATTTCGAAACTCAACTGATTTTGAATAAATCTTATTGGATAAAGAAAAACTTTAAAACCAAGATAATTTCTTTTTGGGCCATAACTTGGTCCAAGAATTGGGCTTTTGGGCCTGATAATGGAACTTGACCCAAAACTGAAAAACCCTAGGGTAGTGGCGTTTGCGTTTGACTACCGTTATCCCCTCCGATCATCACCAATCACTTCCGCCTAGCTGGTGGTGCGGCTTGGCGGTCGTGGAATCGCCGCCACCACCTCGCTGGTGGTTCGGCTTGGCGATCGCGAAATCGCCGCCACCACCTCGCTGGTGGTTCGGCTTGGCGATCGCGAAATCGCCGCCATCTGTCGATTAGCAACGGTAGTAGCTTCGGGCTATCACCGCTACCGCGATTCTGATTGGAAAAAAAAAACATCGACGCCACCACCACCACAATCGGTGGTGTGGTGGTCGTCTCTCGATCGGCCTGGAGACGCCGTCCAGTGGCTGTTTTGGCAATCGACACCACCGCCACCACAATCGGTGGTGCGGTGGTGGTTTTTCTTTCGCGGACGACGGTCGACGCCACAACCACCAAGCGGGTGGTGTGGCCGGCGATTAGAACATCGGCGGTGATCAACGCCCCCCAGAGGGTGGCTATCGACCACCACCGTAACGTCGAGCGATGTCACCATCGGCGGTGACATTTGGCGATTAACACGACTTCGGCCGCTGCCACTTCGGGTTGCAACCACCGCGAACATCCCCAATCATCACCACCATCGACCATCGCCACCACCACGCTGGTGGCTCGGCTTTGGTCGCTGTCGATCGTAGCCACAGCCGTAAGCCGCCACCACTCGCTGTGGTGCGGCGGGTGATCAGAAACCGAGAGCCACCACCCTATCGTCCACCACCACCGATGCTAATCGGCCGGCAGCAACAGCAGCAAAGCAACGCTACTGCTGCCACCACCGTTCCTCCGGTGGCAGGCTGCTACCACCACGCTGGTGGCACAGCGGTAGTGCGACGATCTCAGCTACCACCAATCTGGTGGTGTAGCTTCGGTGGTTTTTCGAGGTTTTTCGAGATTATCAGCTTCTAATGAGATTGATACGATAAGTAAAAAAAAAACTGATAAAGATTAACCGATTGATCATTATCTAAACTGATAAAGATTACAAAACTGATAAAAAAATCTGATTTTTACTCAAACTGGTAAAATTCAAATTTTTATGCTAAGCGATTATCAAGAAACAATTTTATTTTAACGGATCACGCATATACAGATAAACTGATAAAAAAACTAAAAACGATTATTAACAATGGCTCTGATACCACTGTTGGGTTTTTGTGGGTATCCTAGGATCAAACTGATCCGAGGGTTTATCTCAGATCTATCAAAACCTCGCTGGTTCGATATATCTCGTAGGTTTAAACAAACTGTTAAAAACCCACGTGATCAGAAACTCGCTGTTTCGATCAAAACATGCGGAAGCGATAAAAGCTAAAAACCCATTAAAGCCTAATGATCTTAATCGTTTGTAGCTCCAAACCTAAAGGATTAGGTTAGATTAATTTACCTGGATTGCTTGAAACTTAGTCCACCCGTAATCAACCAACGAACGTTCCTCTAGCAGAACCGTGAAACCCGAACAACAAAAACGACCCGGGAGGGGGGGGTGTGTGTGGCGCCGGTTTTGGGAGAGAGGAGGAGGGGGACAGAAAACTGATTTTCTCAACTGAAAAAGGCTTTTTGTTTCTTAACCCATAGGCCTTTATTTATATGGGAAAGATACAACAGTTTGGATGAGATTCAGCTTCCTTATGATAATTATCTTAAATCTTTTCCTTATTTAATTAGCTGGAAAAGAATTTGCATACGATAATTATAATTTATATATTTATCTAATATATAAAATCTTTATTAATTAACTATTATATATTTATTTATCTAATAAATATATAATATCCTAATTAATTAATAACCCTCCAACTTTGGTAAATCTGACTGAAATTACCCAACTGATTTATAATACACTATTATAAATCTTAACTCTCCATTTCGGGATTTCATCTAACTTGTTCGACTTATAGGTTCTCACAGGTGTGACCCTCAAGTGTCTTGTAACATTGGATTGTATAATCACTTGGTTTGTCAACTCTGCACATAATTCCTAACAGCCGGAGATACAGACGCCATCGGGGCAGAGGTCGCCGAAGCCGATGTCGAAGGAAGGCGGGAAGGCGGGAAGTCGTCGACGGAAAAGTTGTCGGAAAAGGCTGTGCATGGTGGTTGGAAAAGTCGCCGGAAACGAGCTGTACATGGTTCGAAAAGGCGCCGGAAAAGTTGTCGAAAAAGATGGTGGTTGCCGGAAAAGTCGTCGGAAAAATGGTGGTCGCAGGAAAGTAGCCGGAGATGATGGTGGTCGCCGGAGAAGATGGTGACCGGTTGTTGACCTTTGATAGCAGGTTACAATGTACTAAATGGTAGTTTTTGAAACTTTAGTGTATTAAATGATAATTTTTAAAGTTGGATACATACAATAGCAAAAGGTGACAAGTTGGATACATTTTGGGGAACTAAACCCTTCTTTTTACTAATAACTAAATATGTTGAATAATTAAAATTAACAAATAACTTTCATTTAGTATTAATTACAACTAATCAATATTTGTTTATATCTATTAGTAACACATATAAATATTATATTAATCAGGGTTTTAATCGGGAAAAATGCTAAAGATAATCTTAATTAAAATACTACTCTAAATAACGCTTCAATATATTAGTTTATAAGCTACTTTTTGTTCATCTTGACAGGCTTTTGAAATAAGCACAAAAATAAGTTATATAGCTTATGTTGTTTGCAAAACATATCCTAGGTCATTTTCTTTGGTTAATCATGGGTTTCCAACAACTTGTGCATCTCGACTAATTTAAGAGGCCCTAAAAAGCAACCAGAAAAATCTTCAATGGTCGTACATGACTTGAACCAATGGCCTCTAAGGAGGATCCTCACTCTTCAGAAGCCCATGAGAAACCCACGAGGTTCCATGTTTAATAATTACTAACTATTTTTCAGGTCCTAGGTCTGATATTTGTCACGGACCAAGACATCTCATATGGGTCTTAGACTTTAGGTGACAACTTTTAATCTGGTTTTCCATGTAGCGCTTATGCAAAAGCGACCCTTCAATCGACAATTAATTGTGTAAAAGGTCTCATTCATTCCATTTGCTAATGGAAAGGTTAAACCTAAATGCAAGCTACTAAAACTAAAAGGTTTGGAAAATGATTCATATTTCACATACTATTTTTTACTTCATGATCGATGGTAGTTCAAATAAAAATTTTATCGAGAAAGTAAAACATAAAAGCTAAAAATTTTATCATAAGTTTTATACGCAAATAAAACTTAGAAAGAAATATATGTATAAAATATATATAAAATATATATAAATCAACATTACCGATTATTCATTAAATATATATATATTTTTTCAAATACAATTTTTTAATACTCTATTCTCTAATTAAACGTCCACAATTATATTTTCAATTATATTTTAATGATATTTGATTCGCTTGTCTAAATCTAGTAGATGAAACTGCTTTCATGTAAAAGTTTTTTGAAAGGGTATTTGAGGCTTTGTCGTGACTAATTCCGGCAAAGTTCACCGACATCTAAAACATGATGTCCTGAGTTAATCCCCAATGGCCATAATCTGGAAGCGACTGGATTCGAACATGTGATAGGGGGGTTAACAAGTCACTTTCCTCAAGCTTTAATCAATATGCCACAACCTTGTGATTTGCTTTCATGTAAAAGTTGGTTGGGTTCTCATAATTGTCACATAATTGACGTTAAAACAAATTACGGCGTAAAAGCCACAAATATATGAAAAGTAAAAGGCTATTTATTTCGCAAGAAAGCAACCTCAAAGGCTCAAACTATGCATTTTTTTTAGTTACGTCATTATTTTTCTGTTTATGTAATTATGTTTTTTGATGAAAATACATAAATATTTTAAAATAAAACGTAGGGAGACGTGTTCGATGTCTGTGGCATTACCGACAGAAAAAGACAACAGAAAAAGGTGGGGTAAATGGCCGCAAGTGCAAAACAGGTTATACAACCACCCAAACACATGCTTCTCTACACTTGCAAATCCATCATACATATACATATGTTTGACGTTAAAAGTTAGCAATAATCAATAAACTTACAAATTAATTTTCATATGTCACATACATACATATTATGTAAATGGAAGTTCGTCTCCAAACTCAAATTTTATTGTAAACGTAAGAACAGCCGATAATACCATGGATTACAAGTGAAAATTGCTCTAAAGAACTTATTTTTTTTGTAATAGTGGAGGAAACACCAAAGGGAATTCACCATCATTGCCGTCTTTGCTCGGGACTAACTAATGGCCCAAACTAGTGCAAGTAGCTACGAAACTAGATTTTTGTTTAAGTGACAAAATTATATAAACTATTAGAGGTCACGTCTTTGGGGAGAACCGATTGATATGCATGTGTTTGAGTGACATCTCGTGAGAATTCAAGACAAATAATCTCCAGAGAACTATCTTGTTGAAATCAAAAAAGTTGTGTTATAGGAAGAAAGCACATACATTACACCAAACACCACTGATCAAGAGTTAGAAAATATTTCGAAGATTAAAAAGATGAAACCCAATAACATCCAAGAACAAAGAAACAAATGATTGAAGAGTTAATAAACGAAGGTAAAAATGACATCAAGCCCGGTTCAAGCAAATAAAAGATGAAGATTGTATTATTTTAAAATCCAATTAACTAAGCTTGAAGATCGAAGATTTTAAAGCCCGGAGGACTTTAAACTTGTGTAATCAAAGTTCGAACAACTTAAATATTATAAATATTAATTTATGTTTTTATATTTTAAGGTGGTAATATTAGTAATTAAATTGAAGTATTATTATTGATGGATGTATTTTCTTAGAACTGTTAAATTGATAGCGTTAGACAACAAAAATTGGTAAGGTTTCGAATTGGACCTATTTTCACACTCAAAGTCCGATTCAGACTTTAAAAAGTCCAATTTTTTCTTTGTTTAGTAAAGCGGACTTGGATGCCCTGCATTGTGCCTAAAAGAATTGGGCCTTGTCGAGCTCTAGGCCCGGTCATGTTCAGAATCTGACTATCTACATTTTTTAACACGAATACATGTTGACATGCTTCAAACATGGGTACACAACTGTAATGTGCAAATATATGGGGATGTTAGCCAAGAGGGAAAGTCAGGCTAGGTCGATTACCTAGTCCAACATGCATATGGAGGGTCCGTTGTTATACCAGCTATGACCTCAATATGTTATAAAGTTGTTTTTATGCATGATGCTTTTGTAAACATGTTTGTTATGTATTTTATGGAGGACAGTTTTGAATTTTTAATCAACATGCATGTCGATTTGATATCCATTTGGCCGCAAGGCTTGGATGTTCATACTTGTATATATTTGTGGGATGTAGCAATGACTAATAACAAAAATATTGCTTATAAGTCGTGTAGAACCAAGATCGGTTAAAACAGATTTGATTAATATGTAAATAAAAATTACTTGTTTTATTTTATTCAAAATAATTAATGTATTAAATACTTTTAAATTAAAGTAATGTGTTTACAACTTTAAAAATAAAGAGAAGCTTTTGTTTATGCTTTGATTTTTTTAAACAGGTATTTTGTGGATTTTGATATTACATGAGTGGAGGGTTTGGCACCATTTTCTTTTGGTGTCTAAAAGCTTCTAATCATTCAACCATTAAATTAATAAAAAGGCAAGGATAAAAAGTCGGGTGGTTGATCGTACGGTTTCTGTTAGTTTATAACTTGTCCCTTAAAGAATAATAATCAAACTTAATGAGACTAAGAGTTTATTCCATCGTTTAGAGATTGTTTGGTGGTTGTTGAATGGTTTGGTGTTAGATGATTAAAGGGTCATAATGATTAACAGACTCTTATGATATGGTGCAAAATGAAATATGGTTGTTTGGTAATTGTTGAGTATGAAATTAGGACTCTGAATAGTTAAGAGACATCCATGATACTTAATCATTCAGATGGTTTTGAAACCATTAAGAGGCAGTCTATTTTTTTTTGCCAAACAGAATTCACCTCTTAACGATTCAGATGTTGCCTCTTAATGAATCTTGTTAAGAGGTAAACAAACACCAACTTAGACTAATTAATCCATACAATTAACTTTAATACAAACTTAACTTTAATAGAAAACCAACCAAGCATCCTCTTAACTTTTATGGATCTTTTATTTGGCTACAAAAGACTTTTTATATAACTTTTTAAAGCAGACATAACATCAAAAGATTTCCGACTTTAAATAATTTTTTGAAGGAGAAAACAAAAGATTTTTTAATTCACCCTCACTAATAAAGTTAGAATATATCATTATTTCACATTAAGAATTCTATTAAAATGGCTAAGCCATTGCTAATCTGTCGAAAATTGTGTATAAAATCTGTTAGTCAGTTAGTCATATCGGTGAAATTTTGTTTTCTAACTTGTCCCTTAAGATACCATTTAAACTTATATACTTAAGTATACCAAAACATTGGCATCATAAACATAAATTAATCATATATTTCAAAACTATCGTCAGAAACTCGTAGTCTCATTTGCGTATGTTTGCATGTTTGTTTTTAAGAAAAGAAAAAACATGTATATCATTACATAAAATATTATTTATTAATAACGAAAATAATTAAAATGAAAAAAATTACAACAAAGGAAAAAACAAGAACGAGGGGAGAGTTTAATATTAAAAGTATGGTTTTTTGAGTAATCATCCATTATATTTAAGATATCAATAAAAATTAAGTATTTTATTTGATATTTGATATTTGACATTGTTGTTTAAGTTTTGTCTTATTAATAAATAAAGTTCAATTATAGATTTCGTTTATTTGCTTTATATTTTCAACAATTAAAGGTTTTAAAATAAGATAATTTTGTATAAACGTTAATGAGATTATGAGAAAACAATCAAAAATATAAGAAGCCAAAACTAATAGTATATGAACAAATGTTCAAATAGTCAAATTTGTTACTACGATTAATTTTTGCATTAGGTTTAATTCACGAAAGTGTATTCAACTTTTCATTAAAAGTTATTGTATGTATTAGATTTGAAAAATTACTTTTTGACGTATCATAGTTTAAACATTACCTATCTTATGCATTGTGTGACTGGTTATTTGTTCATTTTTCTTTAACTTTTGTATGATGTGAAAAATGTTTGAATGTTCAACTTTTCAACCATCCCACCAAGAACAAAATAAAATTTTAAAATCAAAAACCTTAAATCAAAACTCAAAATCAAGAACAAAAATCAAAGTTTAATGATACACGCTTAGATTTAACGTATTAAACTCTAAAAGACAAATAATCAAGAACATATTAAACTCTAAAAGACAAATAATCAAGAACATATTAAACTCTAAAACACGCATAATATTAACATGGAGATGATGATGAGCTTGAACAAAAATATGAATATGAAGATATCCTAGAAATTCAAATGAAATCACTCCATAAAAATTCAAAATCAACCCTAATCAATTGGAACAAATCTATATCTAAGAAGAAGAAATCGATTTTAAGGTTCTTTATTTAGATCTGGACTCTAAATCAAGAACCCTAAAATCAAGAACTTGAAGGCTGTGTTTGGCAAAAATAAGTTAGCTTATAAGCTGATTAGCAAGAACTCTAAGGGTGTGTTTATCAATCAATAACTAGCTTATCAGCTACCAGCTAACTTATCAGCTAGTTTGCCAAACATAGCCTAAATCAAGAACCCTAAAATCGAAACATAACTCGTATGAACCCTAAATCGAAACATACCAGATCGATTGAGATATGGTGAAATCCAGATCGACGGTGGCAACGGTGAAAACCCAGATCGATGGTGATGGTGACGGTGTAGTAGCAGCGGTAGTGATGATGGCGACGCTGGTGGTAGCGACGGTCAGTGGCGACTCTGGTTTGTCGTCGATGAAGAAGTTTGGGTTAGGGGGTTTGTTGCTTCTAGAAATCACAAATGAAGAAGCAAATTTGTTTTTTTTATTTTGTTTAATTTAATTTTATTTGTAATTATTTTTATAAACAAAAATTGCTTGTCAGCATCCAGTCAGATGCCACATCACTATAACTGGTGTCACATCAGCGGGTAATCTGCTATAACAGATTGGATACATACAATGGAAAAAAATTTAAAGTTCATATACTTCATAAAACAAATTTTCAAGTCCAATACATACAATAACTTTTGATGACAAGTTGGATAAACTTTCATGGACAAAACTCTTTGGCATTAGTAGAAATGAAATAGAAAAATATATTATTATTTGTTACAATTAATTTTTTAAAACTAAATTTCATATTTTTAAATCGTGTCTAAGGTCTAAGGGGTCGTTTCTACGTAAATTAGAAAATAATTTTGGTAGTTTTCCAAAATTTTCTAAATACGATTTCTAGTTTTCTAAAATAGAAAATGAAAACTTCATCATCTCTACTAAACACGTTTTATAAAATTTTCATAGAAAACTAAAAATGAAAACTTAACTCCATTTTCTGAAAATCTTTTTTAGAAAAATGAAAACAATTTTCACAACAAAACGCACCCTAAATATGTCACTATAACCAATGTTGGCTCTCTTATTCTCAACCCCAATGGGGTTTATGCTCGATCCACTAGGAATTATTTCATTGTTATTTTTACAGTCTTAATTAGGCATGTGGTAACGCCTTCGGGCTTACCACATGCATGACATATGCAAGCTCGATAGTTTTGCCTGGGTTGTGTTATGTCTAAAGGCACTTAAGAAACAAGGGCACAAATTATTTTTCTTTTTTTTACGATAGTAGTTTAAGAAATTAAAGTAAAAAATATATCATTTTTTAGAAAATAATAAGATCCAAAAAAGAATTTGGTGTTACACTAGAGGCACAAACATGTTTAATTACACTACAGAAAAAATTATGTAAGCAATTAAGTGGTCTATCATTTTATTGTATTGCTTATTTTTTCTATGTTGTTTTTCAGTACTAAAGTCTGATTATTTATCAATAAAACTTTGATATATTTTCTATCATTTATCTTTCAAAGACTTTATTTTGTTGTTCCATTATTTGCATGAATTCACTTTTTATAGTGTAACATTGTAGATTCCTTATCTATACTATTATATAAAGAGAATAACTCATAAAGTTGGTTATTTTGTTCCACAAAACTGAATTTACACATTTACACATAATATCCTTGTAATTAATCATTTAGTTTACTTTTATCCCCTTATTTTTTATTTTTCATCTTACACCCTTATTATATTAACATAAATAATGTAAATTACGTAAAATATATTAAAATTTTTATTTTTATTTTTAACAAATTATATCATTATAATCGTCTCGAAAATATCTCCAAAATGAGTCTAATATTGAATACTTTTAGATTTTAATCATATTATTAAATATTAAAAATACATATGAATTAATTTGTTTATATATTTTTACATTAAAAGTTAAATTATTTATAAATTTAGAAGTTACAGTTAATACCATAATGATTAGTCGTTTAACTTACTATTAATCCCCTATTTTTTTCATGTTTCTTTTTAAATCTTTATCATATTAAGATAAATAATCACATATGAACAAAAATATGTTAAGAAAAATCTTAAATGTTATTTTTCGCATGGGTCAAAAGATGATGATCAAGTATCCTCTTCATTATTGAATTTTAAATGTTTTGTGCAGCATCGCGCACGGGCAATTTCTAGTTATTAACTAAAAACATGTTTGCCTTTTGAAAAAATTTATTTGCCGTATGAAATGGTCCAACTTATATCTATATATAAAATTTCACAATTATCTTTATTTTTTCATACATTATTGATTTCTTATTACCTAATATTAAGTGCATAGATTTAAGTACTCTCTTATATCTCTATAAAACAATAATAATATCTCAAGTTACACTAACATAGGTTTCTGATTTAATGATTGTGGTTCTGAAAAGTTTGCTATATATATCCATAAAAGTTTAGAACGATGGTGAAAAACATTAACATGAAGTTAGATAGATAGATAGATACAATTTACATAGAATATTAATTTGAATAGTCAACACTATAATAACAAATTATGTCAATATAAATATATATTATAAGATGTTTTTGATAGTGTAAAAGTTTGGCGACGTATGCAAAATAATGTGGTAGACAATACCAATTCAGAAATTAATTATTGATTAATTTTACATCTAGAACTATTCGAAAAACGATTATATATGAAGTATTAGTATTTTTTTGAATTTTATTTTATTCTTTTAGCATAAAAATGGTATATAAAATGATTTTTAATACTTTTGACATTTCATCCAAGATCTATAAAATGTCAAGAAAAAAATCCTATTCGAAATAAGAGAAGAAGCATATCACATATGATAATTCATATATGACAGACTTGGCGACATGCAAACAACTTGACCCATAACTTAGGTGACAGCAGAGGTTGCATGTTTAGTAGATTTAGTATCACATGCAAGTTAAATGTTCTTATGTTTTCGTAAAGTAAATGTGTTCAATTCTCCTCTAAACCATGAACCTTTCCATATATATTAGGGATCTAAATTACAAATCATGCAACTCTTAGAAACTCTAAAACCCAATGTTAACCCTTGATTTTGTTTATTTAGAAATTTACACTACAACGCCAGATTACTTTTATCCATAAAAATCATCCAAAAAATCTTTATAGAAAATTGATTAAGTTAATAAAATTGGTTCATAAAATTATTTGATATAATGAAATTATATTAAAATATTCTTTTTTCTTATTAAACCTTTTCATACTTTGATGTCTTTATATAAAAATGAAATTTTTCGATAACTAACAAAGGAGGATCCAAGGGTACGTCCAACCGCTCCATACCATTAAGCTAGCTACTTTAAGTAGCTTCTAGTGTTTTTCTACAACTTGGACCATATCTTCTTTAACTACAATTTGTATTTTATTAAAAATATAACCTTCTTTTGGGTTGTCACCCCCAACATTCCCTATATAAATCCCAAATCACCCATAACTTCCACCCTCACCCTAACCCTAACCCTTTCTTTCAACTCATGGCGTATCCCACCGTAGCTCCGCCCAACTTCACCACCGTCGAATGCCACAAACAAGTCCGTTCATGGCGGCTCCTCCGCTCCATCGTAGCACTACTCATCCAAGCATGCACATGTACACTCGTTGAAAAACAAAATTACAACGACGACGAAAAATACCCAATTCGCCCATACCACCATCCCAAATCCTCTTCCCTAGTCTTCCCTACCACCACCGCCACCACCATCACCGGAACCATATTCGGGTCACGCACTGGAAAAGTCAACTTCTGCATCCAAGCAAACCCTAAATCACAAACCCCAATCCTCCTTCTTGAGCTCACCATCTCCACCACCTTTTTGGCTCGCGAAATGAAAAGTGGCAACCTAAGAATCGCCCTCGAGTGCTCTAACTCCTCATTGGGTGATCATAAATCAATTTTGTCGATGCCATTATGGACCATGTATTGCAATGGAAGAAAAGTAGGGTTTGCGTTCAAAAGGCGGCCATCATTGAATGACATCAAGGTTTTAAAGCACATGGAAAATGTGCATGAAGGTGCGGGAACCGTGAAGGCGAATGAAGTTGAACGTGAAGAAGATATAATGTACTTAAGGGGATTCTTTAATCGGTTACGGGTAAATCCATGGCACGATCGGAAACTTTCCATCTGATCGACCCTGATGGTAATATCGGTCAAGAACTCAGTATATTCTTCCTTCGGCCGCAATGAGATGGCTTCTTTGATCGATCTTGATTATTTCATCTTAATTGTTTCTTTTTTCCATTCGGATTTGGAGCTAGGGTTTGTTTCTTTTTGAGTTGTGCTTAATTGGCATTGCTTTGTTTGTAACAACCCACTTTTAATCGGGTCATGATCGGTTTACCGATACAATTTGATGAAAATTGATTATTATTAATTTTATCTATCGATCTTTTTAGACATATTAGAATTCGACATAACTTGTTATTCATTCGAATCGATGGATAAAAAGCTGTTGTATCAAATTTACCATTCACATCGTTGTTCAACTAATGAAATGATGAAAACTCGATTTCTTACAATTTTTTAAACTTATTTCATTCAGTTTCATATTGTCTCTCTAATAATGTATATTCGTGTGATCAGTGGATAGTACATCAAAATTTAGGATGGAACAAAATCAAAAGGAAAAATCTGATCTAAAAAGTATATGGATCCTAAAATGGCGAATTTGGTGCCATATTGTGATCGGGTCGGGTCATGGTTATAGTTGTTGATTCTCCATGTTGTGTCTCCACAAGACCAAATGACTTTATGTTTGTGTTGTGTAGTGAAACATATAAATATATATATACCCCACACATGCATCTTTATTTGGAATATATAATTTATATTTGTTTACTTTTGCTTTACACTTTGTTTCTTTTGTTTTGTCTTGTATCTTTCTTTTTTCATATTAGTTAAATACAATATAATCATATCTTTATCTTAATCATATGCTTAATTAATTGATTATATATATGCTAGTTAAGCTGGAAAGTTAAGGTTCTGTTAATTGTTGTGGTTAAACTACCAACATGTAAAGCTGTCGTGCCCAATCGATGAAGTTTTCCCTCCTTAAATAACATCTAGATATCTCTTTATATATATGTATGAGAGAGAAGAGGAGGTTTAGGCTTTGTTTGGCAAGCATAAGCTAGCTGATAAGTTAGCTGATAAGCTAGCTTATAAGCTAGTCCATCCAAACATGTACCAGGAAGCTAGCTTATAAGCTAGCTTTTTGAAACGCTACTTTGAGTAGCTTATGAGGAGCTTATTGTAGCTTTTTCCAATTATACCCTTATTAATATTAATTATTAAATTCAAATATACCCTTTTTGGTCATTTTACATACTCATAAGCTAGTTTTTGCCAAACATAATTTGTTCAACAGCTAGCTTATCAGCTACTAGCAAGCTTATCAATCAACAGCTAGCTTATCAGCTATCCGCTAGCTTATCAGCTACCAGCTAGCTTATAAGCTACGCTTGCCAAACATAGCCTTAAGGAAAAAAATAAAAAACGAAAACTAACACCTCTGTAGCCCTTCATCTGGACCGTATGTGTTTGTACGCAATCGATGAAGTTTTCCTTCCTTATAGAACCTCTAGATATCTTTATATATGTATAGAGATAGGGAAAGGGAAAGGGAGGTTTAAAAGAAAACCTTTAAAGAAAACGAAAAACTATGGGAACATATTTGTAGTCCTTCA
The DNA here is from genome assembly GCA_030169165.1 of Centaurea solstitialis. Taxonomy (NCBI): domain Eukaryota; kingdom Viridiplantae; phylum Streptophyta; class Magnoliopsida; order Asterales; family Asteraceae; genus Centaurea; species Centaurea solstitialis. The sequence goes on from CM058046.1 coordinate 26,025,163, forward strand.
TTTGGACTGTATGCATTTGTGCGTAGAAATAAATTATGTTGTTTTTTTAGTTTTTATGCACGCGTGCATATTACAAATTACTTTTATTCACGAGTGCATATAGTCTAGATGGAGGACTACGAGAGTGTTCCTCAGTTTTCAGTTTTTTTATTAGGTATTTCCTTGAACTTGACTATATATTTATATATATATATATATATATATGTATGTATATATAGGGTCTCGTTTATTTGTTAATCGTCCAATTTGTATTAACCATGTTAATCAACAACCACCGTTACTCATTTTAATCAATAGCTAAGATTGACTTTCTAATTTAAAGAGATTTTAATTAATTCCTAAAATATGAGAGGGTGGCCCGGAGGCGAAAAAATGAGAAAAGGAAGAAATCCTATTGGTCCATTTTTAGTTAACATGGTTAATACAAATTGCACGGTTAAGAAATGAATGGGCATTTTGCGATTAGATTCACATTAACATGCGCCATAACTTTGACCCCAACCCTCTCTTTCTTTCAATTCTCACCCAGAAAAAGTCACGTAATGATGTAAACATAAGTATCTTCTAAAAAGATAGGTTTATAGGCCATTTGTTATAAGTGTCCTATAAATTAGCCAATATGATTGACATAATTTTTTTTTAATCCTATAAACTTAAGTCATATAAAACATTCTATTATAAAGTTTAGGGTAAATTACAATTTTGGTCCCTGTGATTTACATGCATTATCAAGAGTAGTCCCTCTTCCAAATTAATTACAATTTTGGTCATTGTGGTTTTCACTCTATTTCAATTATGGTCCCTCTGACCAAGTTTAGTTAAAAGACTTAGTTAGTTTAAGATTATTTTTGTCAATTTACTTTTTCTTTTTTTCTTTTCCATTTTTTCTTTTATTAACTTATATGATAAACTACAATTATAGTCCTTGTGGTTTTATTTTGTTTTTCTTTCCTACCTTTTATCATTTATAGTCTTATTATATTTATTAATTGATTATAACTATAAATGTAAATTACATTTTTTGTCCTTATGATTGCCTCTCATTATCAAGTTTGGTCCTTCTTTTTGGCCCCTTTAATTGTGATAAAGTTCAAGTTTATATTTTGAAAAAAATTAATAATTATATTATAGTGTTTTTCTTTTTTCATACACATTTAATAATGTCATTTAGTTAAATATAATATCTGAAAACGAAAAAGGAAATTATTAATAGACATAGAGATATTTTGATTTTTTGCTTACATAAATATCAAAAAATATAAACTTCTTAAATGCAACTTAAATAGAAATGTTCTTTTTTTTTTGAATTAGTGTAGATGAATTTCCAAATATATATCAAATAAATTGCATTAAAAATTTTAAAGTACTCGGTACTTAATTAACAAGATTTTTTAATGTATAACATACAAAACATAATATATATTTTAAATGTATTGATAGTTAAAATTGTAATTAATTAATAAATGTAATAAAACTAAAAGGTAGGAAAAAGAAAAAAACAAAATCATAGGGACTATAATTGTAGTTTATCATATGATGTAATAAAACAAAAAAGAAAATAAGTAAATTACCAAAAATAACCTTAAACTAACCAAGTTCTTTAACTAGATTTGGTTAGAGGGACCATAAATGAAATAGAATAGAAACTACAGTGACTAAAATTGTAATTACTTTGGAAGAAGGACTACTTTTGATAATGGATGTAAACCATAGGGACCAAAATTGTAATTTACTCTAAAGTTTATTTATTTTATACTGTCATAATTTTTTTGAGTTAATTACATTTTTGGTCCCTGTGGTTTGGTGATTTTAACACTCTGAGTCCATTTTGAAAATAATTATGGATTTGGCACCTGTGGTTTACATTTTATAACGTTCTGGTAGGGATGGCAACGGGGCGGGTTTGGGGCGGGGATTGGTCCCCCCGTCCCCGTCCCCGTTTAAAATATATGTCCCCGTCCCCGCTTAAAAACCCGCGGGGATTTAAACGGGGATCCCCGTCGGGGAAACGGGGAAACCCGCGGGGAAACGGGGATACCCGTTTAATGTAAATGGGGGATTATATGGGTATTTTTCCCCGCGGGGATACGCATCACCGTTAAAATATAAACAATCCAAATATACCAAAAATTATATGATCCAAATATAAACAAAAACGAGTATTAATACGACGAGTCCAAATAAAACAAGTCCCAACAAAACAACAAGTCCAAATGAAGAGTCTAAATAAAACGACAACAAGTCCAAATAAAACTACAACTATATAATGGTTTACTTATTTAGGGTTAGAGACTTAGATAATTGATGGAGGCTATTTATATTTTCCATTTATAATTGTATAATATTATATAATATATATATATATAAAATAATAGTATCGGGTATCGGGTATCGGGGACGGGTATCGGGTATCGGGTAATCGGGGCGGGGATCACCATACCCGTCCCCGTCCCCGTCCCCGTCAAAATTTATTCGGATTTCCCCGTCCCCGTCCCCATCCCCGTTTATCATCCCCAAACCCGCCCCGTTTAAGTCGGGTTTCGGATTTCCCCGTCGGGTTCGGATTTTTTTGCCATCCCTACGTTCTGGGTCCAAGAGGTTTACACTTTATAACGCTTTGGGTCCAATAGTGTTAACTCTGTTAATTTTTTCTGTTAAATGAATTTAGAACAGGGGTATTTTGGTCTTTTTACTTATATTTTTATTTTCATTTAAAATCACAGGGACCAAGGATGTAATTTACTCTATTACATTTTAATAATAAATAATAAATCATATTTAATATTAGAGTAAATTACATATTTGGTCCCTGTGGTTTGGTGGTTTTAACACTCTGGGTCCCTTAATTGAAATAATTATGGATTGCGTCCCTGTGGTATGCGTTTTATAACGCTCTGGGTCCCTGAAATTAACTCCGTTTATTTTGCTCCGTTAGGTCCCATCATGTGCACGGTACATGATGGGCATTTTAGTCATTTCACTTTTCTTTTTGTTTAGAATAAAATTAGAGGTTTTTTAAGTTTGTTTTTTAATTTTCAATTAAGCCACAGGGACCATAACTGTAATAAAAACAAATTTAAGGTTATACTATTCATCTCCCACCCATATTCATATTCTTCTTCACCACCACCAACCACCACCAAAACCCAGCCACCAGCCAGCCACCACCCAGCCACCACCACCACCCAGCCACCACCACCACCCAGCCACCACCCAGCCACCACCAGCCACCACCCAGCCACCCTAGCCACCACAACCACCTTTACCCAAATTCCCAAATTAAAACATGAATCAATTCCCAAATTAAAACATGAATCAATTCCCAAATTAAAACATGAATCAATTCCAAAATTAAAACCTGAATTAATTTCCAAATTAAAACATGCAACTTTTTTTATCCTCATTCTCAATAACATTTTCAACCAAAAAAAACACATGAATGAATTCTCAAAATAAAAGATTAATTCCCAAATTAAAAAAACACATGAATGAATTCCCAAATTAAAAAAACACATGAACTAATTCCCAAATTAAAAGATTCAGAGGAAACCAAATTAAGGATGAAAGATATGGGATCTAGATCTGAACGAGAAATCGATGTGGAATCCGGTATCGATAAAGCAACAATGCTAAAAAACTAGTCTCTACAATCACCAAACCTGAGGATTTTCAGAAGATGTAGAAGAGGGGACGAAAGGAAGGGTTTTCATCGGGTCTGGAGATGCCGATGACGTGGAAGGGGGAAGAGTGTTTGACGGATCTGGAAGGTGGAGGCGGTGGTGATCAGATCTGTCGACGATGGTGGCAGTATTCTTGAGGGGGATATGGTTGCCGGAGATGTCTACCGGTGTTCGTCGAAGGGTTGTGAAGAAGGTTACAACGGCGATGTTCGTCGTATGCGTGAAGCCGGCTGATGGCGGCGGTGAACGACGGTGGAGGTGATCGACGGTGGAGGTGGGCGGCGATGAAGGTAGTCGGATGGTGGCGGTGGGCGGCGATGAAGGTGGCTGAGAATGCATAGGGTTTGCCGTTTTGGGGAAGATGTATGGTGTAGGGTGGTGGAGGTGGGTGCCGATGATGGTGGAGGTGGGTGCCGATGAAGATGGTGATGAAGGTGGGTGGATGTAGGTGGAGGTGGAGGTGGAGGTGGAGGTGGTGGGTGGTGGGGTGGGTGATGAAGAATAGGGTTTCTTGGAGAAGAAGATGTGTAGAGTTAAAAGAATATACTTTGATCCTTTAATTAGTTTTTTATTTTTCATTTTTGATTAATTTATAATAAGGTAAATTACATACTTGGTCCCTCTAATTTTATTCTAAACAAAAAGAAAAGTGAAATGACTAAAATGCCCATCATGTGCCGTGCACATGATGGGACCTAACGGAGCAAAATAAACGGAGTTAATTTCAGGGACCCAGAGCGTTATAAAACGCATACCACAGGGACGCAATCCATAATTATTTCAATTAAGGGACCCAGAGTGTTAAAACCACTAAACCACAGGGACCAAATATGTAATTTACTCTTAATATTATATAGTACATATATGTGTATGTATATATCTGAATTATTGAATATATGTATATATCTACGCAGACCCATTATCCTCTACAGTGAAACCATTGCCGGAGACCAGGGCCGCCGGTGCGTCGCCGGAGACCAGGGCCGCCGTCTTCTCCAACGAAACCAGACCGTCCTCTCCTCCTCCTTCTTCTTCTCCAACGAAACCATACCAAAACCATACCAACTCTTTTTCTTCTCCAACGAAACCAGATCAGAGTCTTCATCTCCTACATCCCTCTATTTAATTCTTCACCAATGTACCTTTATCTTTGTACACCCACCACCAGCATCTACATTCAAATTGAAAATTTTTGAATCAAATCAGATCGGACATCTACATCTACATTCAAACCAGATCGGACATCAAATCTTTGAATCAAAACATTCAAATCAAAAATTTTAAAATAAAAAACCTTCAATCTTTATATCAAAACCTTCAAATTGGAACCAAGATCTGAAACCTTTGAGGAGGAGTTATGTTCATTAGAGAAACCCAGATCTGAAACCTTGTTGTGGTAATTGCAGGTGAAGTCGCAGGCTGGTGGTGAAGAAGATGGTGGAGATGGGTGGTTGGTGGTGGTGAAGACGATGGTTGATGGTGGAGGCGGCTAGCGGTGAAGGTGGATGGTTGATGGTGGAGGCGGCTAGTGGTGGAGGTGGGTGGTTGACGGTGGAGGCGGCTACTGGTGGAGGTGGGTGGTTGACGGTGGAGGCGGCTAGTGGTGGAGGTGCGTGGTTGATGGTGGAGGCGGCTAGTGGTGGAGGTGGGTGGTTGATGGTGGAGATCTAGGGTTTTGTAAAGTCGATTGTCTGGTTTAAGAAGATGAATGAAATTACAAAATCTTGTTTTTTTTATTAATATATATTAGAGTAATTTACATCTTTAGTCCCTGTAATTTTAATCAAAAATTAAAAAAGTAAGTTAAAAGACTATAATGCCCATCATGTGCTGTGCACATGGGGCTCTAACGGAGATAAAGCAAACGGCGTTGAAGCTATGGACCCAGAGTGTTATAAAATGTAAACCACAGGTGCCAAATCCATAATTATTTTGAAAATGGACCCAGAGTGTTAAAATCACCAAACCACAGGGACCAAAAATGTAATTAACTCTAATTTTTTTGGTAATAATTTTATGAGTTAATTACATGATTGGTCCCTGTGGTTTGATGTTCTTAACACTCTGGGTCCATTTTTAAAATAATTATGGATTTGGTCACTGTGGTTTACACTTTATAACGCTTTGGGTCCATGAGTGTAAACTCCGTTAGACTTTTCTGTTAGATGTGTTAACTACAAGGGTATTTTAGTCTTTTTAGTATTTTTTTTAGTTTTCAATTTTTTTCCTTTTCTTTTGATTTGATTTTCTAATACTTTAAATATTATATTTTATTATACTTATATACATATATATATAGTCTAGTATTATATTATATATGTATATATCTGCATTCCTTCTTCTTCCCCCAACCGCCGGCCACCACAGCTCCGACCACCGCCACCACATCTTCGACGAACGGCAACAGCAACCTACCGCCTCCGACCACCCATCACAACCACCATCCACCATATTTAGTTACAACAACAAAGAAAAATTGGGGGTTCCAGATCTGATTTCTCCGGCGGATCTGTGTTCTCTATTTGCAGAAGTAGAAGATGAATACGGAGGTGGGCGACGATGGAGGGGTGGTGTTCCAGATCTGATTCTATCAACAACCCCATATTTGGCACTTTTGAAATGGGTAGGTAACCCATATGGGTCACGATGTGGAGATGAGGAGGAGGTGTGAACCAGTCACGATAGGAAGGGAGAAGGAGAGGGACGACAATGGAGATAGGAAGCTGATGGTGGAGGTGGTTGGTAATGGAAGGTTTTTCAGATCCACTGATTTTTTTGGGTTTATTGATTTGGGATTCTTAAATTATGGGTTTTTCAAATTCATGATCTGGGATGAAGGGTTCGCCGGGAAAAAGGGAACGGGTGTGTCACCGGAGAAGATGAAGATAGAGGCGGTGGTCGAAACTCCGGTGACCCCATCTCCACCAGCCGCTGACCTAATCTCCACCCACCTCCACCACTGTTTTTGGTGGATGATTAATTTTGATTTTTGTTGTTTGGAAGACGATGCCGGAGAACAATTTAATAAGACGATGTCGGAGATGGGATGATACATCGGCAGTTTGTATATAATCCGATAAAGGTGATCGGTTGGTGGTGGCGGTTGTTGGTGGTGGCCGTTAGTGGTATTGGGTGTTGATGTTGGTGGTATTTGATGTTGGTGGTATTTGGTGGTAGTGGTATTGGGTGTTGAAGAAGATGGAAATAAAATCAAGAAGAAGGTGGTGGTGATGGTGGTGGCAATGGGTGTTTGTGAGTGGTGTGATGGTGGTGGCAGTAGGTGGTTGTGAGTGGTGGTGATGGTGGTGGCAGTAGGTTGAAAAAGGTGGTGATGGTGGTGGTGTTGAGGTTGAAAAAGGTGGTGATGGTGGGTGCTGGTGGGTGTTGTGGGTTGAAGAAGGTGGTGGTGGTGGGTGGGTGCTGGTGGGTGTTGTGGGTTGAAGAAGGTGGTGGTGGTGGGTGGTGGTTGGTTGGTTGGTTGGTTGGTGGTGGTGTGATGGTGAGTGTTGGTGGTGGGTGTTGGTGGTATTGAGTATAGGTGGTATTTAGTGTTGATGGGATTGGGTGTTAAAGAGGATGGAAAGTCAAATCAAAAAGAAAAAAATTAATTAAAAAATAAGAAATTGTTTAATGACCAAAATACCCTTGTATTAAATCTATTTAACATAATACTATAACGGTGTTAGTAATCGTGGACCCAGAGCGTTATAAAATGTAAACCACAAGTACCAAATCCATAATTATTATAAAAATGGACCCAGAGTGTTAAGAAGATCAAACCACAGGGACCAATCATGTAATTAACTCTAATTTTATATTACCATGGGACGGAGAAAAATATATATGTTTGGGTTGGGTTGACATGTATCTACGTAGGATTTGGGTTGTGGAGTTATTGGATAAGTTAGTGGGTATGGGCCTCAAAGAGTAGCGATCGAGGAAATTATATATATGCTTTTATAATTTTATACAACTATTTGTTTCACTGTTATAATTTTACGATGTTATAAAATTAATTAAAGTATGCATAGACTAACCCAGATACCACGATTACTAAATTATTGGTTTAATCAGTAAGTAAAAAATAAATAGTATGATACGTTTGTTTTCATCAAGTCGTTTCTTGGCACAAATATTAATATACCTTGACAAAAGATATTGTCAAGTCCAAGAAAGAAAGAAAGGTTTAACCATAACAACCCTTAGTTTTAACTTTTTTTTTTTTTTGGAGGAACTTCATCTAACACTTGGTAGAACAATGACTCGGTAAAGAGATAATATTAACTGATTTTGCTAGAATTTAATTGTTAACTATATATTCAAATACACCAACTGGGGATAGCAGGGTTGGTCCCATATTTGAACCTAGACAGAGGCATTTCTAATCTAACTAAAGTGTACACTAACAACTAATTAAGTTGTCGTTAAAAAAAAACTATATATTCAATACTCTTATAAAATTGGAGAAGTATACATAATAAAGCTTACATAATTCAATTTAAACTTATACACCCGCTTCGTTTTTAGTGAGGTTTGAACCCCTCGTATTCAATATGATCGATTATACGAACCTAAACGAGCAAGTCCTTTAGTAAAACTACTAGCCTTTCGGGACGAATGCCCAAATGAAGACCTCTTCATTGCTCTACAGCGTATGTTGATGCTCGAGCTCGACCGTCTATGTTTATGCCCGCCTTTTGGCATGCTATCAGGTTTCATTGACAGTGCAAACCGACCACTCGAATGCCTTCCGTGATCAGGACGACGAACGTCAACGATCGAGGACTCATTCATCGAAACCGATCTCCTCATTGCCACTGCTGCTTCTCGTACACGAAGATGCTCATCCAAATCACTAGACACCCTGATCCTGCTTCTTGCTTCATTGCGAACACCGCAAGTGTTCTCCATTTCTCGATCGTTTTCGATTTCGATGTCCCGGTTTTGTTCCACATGCTCGATAGATTCAGAATCCTCACCTCGGGTCTCCTCACTTTCTACAATCAAATTCAAATCGGTTATAGTGTCGGTTTGAACACTTGAGTTCTTGATTACAGGAGCTCGACACAGTGGGCAATTCGTATGAGACCGGAGCCACGTATCGATACAAGGGACATGAAACGCGTGGCTGCACTTGGGCAAAAGCCGAAGACTCTCATCGTCTTGAAACTCGCTCAAACAAACAGAACAGTCCGTCCCATCTATCAACCCTTCGTCGCTCTTGTACTTGAAAACATCGATGGATTCGATCTCTGATTGGTCAAGACCAACCGAATTAATCAACCAAACGGGATGGTCTACGACCGGACCAACACGATGGAAAAAAACCTCACTTGGTTCATCCCTACTCTCGGGATTCCGTTCACGTCGGCATCTTCCGGAGAGCACGAGGTAACAAACGAACGATAAGGAAACAGCAAGACCACAGAACATGAGAATCAGAAGCGGCGAGAACGAACTATTGACGGAGGAGGATGGCGGCACCGGAAGCGGCAGCAGCGGCGGCGGTGGTGGTTGATGATCTTCACAGCGAACATAAGTACAGTCTGGTTTAATAACCACGAAGATTTCGACGGATTTGTCGAGTAGTTTTCTATGAAACGTTGCCATGGTGAGTGAGTACACAGATGAAAGTTGAAACCCAAAAGTTACCAAGTCTTTCAAGTGTTGTTCTCAGTAAAGGAGACTTGGACCATTTCCTATGTTTATATTTTCTTTTTGGAAGTCAATGTAATCAAAGTCGTTTCCCGGCGTTTACGTAGTCTTGGTGTCCTTTTCTTAATTATAAGTATGTGGTTTAATAAACACCAACGTTTCCATCATTTACAAGTTGTTTATACTGATGGATTTTAACGTTAAGTCCATCAGACATTTTGGTCTATTTATAATACACAGCCCACTATCCACCCTCCATTTTTTTCTAGGATGTTAACTAGCCAAGCTACTCCATCTCGGATCGTTAAAAGCTCGAAACGAGCTGAGCCTTAACGAGCTCGAGCCTCAAAATCAGGGATCGTTAAGGTTCACAAGCTTAAACGAGCTTCATATAATATTATGAATTTTATATATTTTATTATTATTCCACCCTCCATTTTTTTCTAGGATGTTAACTAGCCAAGCTACTCCATCTCGGATCGTTAAAAGCTCGAAACGAGCTGAGCCTTAACGAGCTCGAGCCTCAAAATCAGGGATCGTTAAGGTTCACAAGCTTAAACGAGCTTCATATAATATTATGAATTTTATATATTTTATTATTATTGCATACTTAGCATACGTAAAAAAAAATGATATTCAATACATGTTCAAAATCAGGGATCGTTTAGGCTCGTTTACTTAATGCTCGTTTAGGCTCATGAACCAACCAAACATTAATTAGCGAGCTGAGCTTGAGCATGCTCGAACAAGCTTGAGCTTCTATAATATCAAGCAAGCCTGGCTCAATAATTAGCTTAAAGCTCGGCTCGACTCGTTTACATCCCTAGTCACTATCCGTCCATAGGTTTGTTAATAAGTGTTAATAATTTTTAGGGGTTGTTTACCAAATGCTTACCCGCCTCCATTTTTCCGGTCACTGTCGTCCATGGTTTTGTTAATAGAACTCAAATTTGTACACGATAGCAAGTCATTTATAGAAAACGGGAATGAGAGACTCTAACCACACCCCCAGAAAATAGAACTCCACAACTGCACCACCAACGAACAAGAAACAAAGTGATGATCGAGTTATCTACAGTTTCTAACTCTTGATCACAACACGGGCAACAAGCAAAGAATGGAGGGCATCTCGTATGTCGTCAAAAACCATCCTCACCGGTAACCTTCCTCGTCAAGTCTTTTGGCGTAGTGGAGGAATGAATACTGGAGGAGTGCGACAGAAATCGGGTCATCTTGTGGTTTACCAGAGTTGTACGGGTGTTTTTCATGAATCACCATTTTGGTTTAAAGAACTTTTACCAAAATATTCTCAATCCTAGATAGTAGATACTCGGCCACTATATACTATCTATATGATCCATACCAACACACTTCAATCTTTGGTTTCAAAATCATCAATAACTTCCTAGATTTCCACCTACAAGATCTCCTTCTATACAGTTACAGCGCTACTCAGGTTTTAAGCTACCCACGGGAACTGCACCGCTACCCAACTGCACCAAACACTTACCCTGTAAGCTAAACGGGTAAGAGTTTCTTCCTCACTTACCAGGTAAAATTCCCCAAACCTTACTATGCCTCTTGCCGGATAGGATTTTTAGTACTTGCCATGCTCATTGGGAAAGTAAGACCCCGTAAAAGTTTGGTAAATTGCCCCTTTATTCTAGCCAAAATAACACATTTTCAGGTTGTCCTAACCAAACAGTTTTCGTTTATATTATGAGAACCAGTTTAGTTCGGATGTTTATTGTTTTGTAGAAAGAGATTCAAACGAGAACGCTAACTTTTTAAGAAAAACTTCTTTTTACAAAAAACTTTTACGTTATTAATCATATACGATTTTGTTCATGAATCATATATGATTTTGTACGTGAATCATATATGATCTTGTACGTGAATCATATATGATCTTGTACATGTTTATTGTACATAGATTTTTCTATGTGAATCATATATGATTTTATCAAATCTTAAAAAAAAAGTTTTCTTAAAAGGATAACGTTCTCGCATGAACCCACCTCTTGTTTTGTATCCACTAAAATTGTAAGACATCACAGCACCTAATTAAGGATTACGATGGAGACATGGAGTTGGAGACTTAGGGGCCGTTTACTTGAACGCTTACCGGATCAAATGAGCACTATCACTACCATATCGAACAATATTTTTGCCTCTCTAAATGGTATGGTACGCAACAATTTCCCCGGTAATCTCTTACCGGGTAACAGTTGTCGATCTCACTTACCGGGTAAGACTCTTGGTTCATGTTATCACTCTTACAATTTCATGTTATCGCTCTTACCGGGTAAGATTCTAATCATTTTTATGTTCGTCCCGTAAGGTAAATTAACCTGGTAAGCACTTACCGGATAAGCATCAAGTAAACGGCCACTTGGAGTGACCTAGAGGCTAGAGGTAATGGGAGAGAGGGAGACTTACCAATAACATGCAACCCATATCAAACAATGACCCAAGTCCATCCAACTGTAAAGTAGAAAAAGGGAACAAAAAGTGCAAACCATTATGTACATGACTTCCATTAAAGCAGTCAAAACACACTGTACCCTCTTTACAGACTGTCCAAGCAATAAAACTTAATAAGGATGAAGAAAAAGAAACCAAAGTTGAAGCACCATCTTCCACGATAATTGCTGTACCGGATCAGACCAAAGTTCTGACAACCTAAAGGGATGAAATTATTGGCCTTAAGATTTCAAATCTACACATAGTAGAAAGGGCATATCAACTATGGTGTTTGTAAATACTTTGAATTGCTTCTCCTATTTCGGCAATATCGCTGGTAATACCAAAAAGATCATCTATGATGGCGTATCATCAAGCATTAGAAGATCGATGAATCGATAATGTGAATTTAACATTGAAGAAGAGGTAAACCAGAAGATATCTATAAGTATAACCACAAGCATTAAACTTATAAAACCACAACCTAGAAAGTGATTTGCAAGGATGGAAGTCAAATAAGCATAACATTAAAAAGGATAGAAAATCATGAAACTCCTACAACTAAAGAGTTGGCACTCGCAACAAGTAGCATTTTCAATAGAAAGGCAAACAATTACAGAGCATAAAAGGCCTCGAGCAAGAGAAATTTGCTACTCGTCGGCCTTGGGTGCTTCTTTAATTTCCTCGGCACTGTCATCCTGCATCAAAAACAGCATTACATTTGAAAGTCAGTAAAACAACATATTGATAAAAACAGCAAGAGCCCACAAAGATTTAAAAGTCAGACAATTACCTGCATGTCCGAAGTCCACAACGTGAGGTTATCACGAAGAAGCTGCATTATCAGGGTGCTGTCCTTGTAAGAATCTTCTCCTAAGGTATCCAATTCTGCAATAGCTTCATCAAAAGCCTAGCAAATCACAAGACAACCATCAGCCAACTTCAATGAAAATAATTCATCATAGAAATTTGTTTAACATAATAACACAGTAAATGGCATAGAAAGAATAATCCCAACTGGATATGAAAATATCAAACATATGCATACTCACCTGCTTTGCAAGATTACATGCACGGTCAGGTGAATTCAGAATCTCGTAGTAAAACACCGAAAAGTTGAGTGCCAATCCTAGTCGAATAGGATGGGTGGGAGCCAGTTCTCCATTTGCAATATCCTGCAACCATGAGACCTTGACCGTTATATACTTGCTTCATCTTTTGGCATATACCAGATATATAATGATTCCTTTCTACTACTTTGTGAAATAGTTTGAACAAACAGAATCTCAAGTACCGAATATGGAACCATATTCGCACCTCAAACTATGGCCAGATTAATCAAACACAAAAAGTGCACAAGCATACGGAGGTCAACAAACACAGTTGAACGCCACAGATCCTCAAACAGCATATCGAGTTACGTTACATAACAGCCGGTAACATACAAAATTAATACATCGTTTCAAAATTGGGAGTTGGGACTTTATTTCAAAATTTTCAGTAATTAAAGTAGCAACATGACAACATCCCAACAGACTACAGAATCAATCATAAGTTCATAACCATAATGATCAATTTCCAAGTTGATTTCAGAGTTGATCACGAAATTCGTACAAAAATACTGTAAATTCTCATCAAAAGACGCTAATAATCTAAACAAATCTAATATGGTCCGTCATGTAACGAATAAATTGACATTTGACCCCTAGTTTTGGGGCACACAAGATCTACAAATGCCTAAATTTTCTGATCTCAAAATAGGCACAAATTAAGCAATTTTAAAGTACAACAAGCCAGGGAATGAATAATTTCACATATGGCATATGATTTACATAAACTAACTAGTTTAATAGTAAGAGCTAAGAAGCTTAAATCATCAATAAAATAAGTCAAACCCTAACCCTAACCCTAACATCACAAATTTTCAGAAAACCCTAACCTGAGCCGCCTTGTAAGCAGAAAGAGTATTCTCAGCAGCTTCCTTCCTTTCAGATCCAGTCTTAAATTCAGCCAAATACCTGTAATAATCTCCCTTCATCTTCAGGTAAAACACCTTCGAATCACCGCTAGAGGCGGATCCGATGAGCTTCGAATCGAGAAGCTTCAGGATACCGTCGCAGATCGACGACAGCTCCGACTCGATCTTAGATCTGTAGTCACGGATCGTCGACACGTGTCCTTCGTTGCCCCTGCTCTCCTCCTTCTGCTCGATGGAGGAGATGATGCGCCAGGAGGCCCTCCGTGCTCCGATCACGTTCTTGTAGGCGACGGAGAGGAGGTTGCGCTCCTCGATGGTGAGCTCCTCGCTGCCGTCGGCGGCGGCGACGACCTTCTCCATGAATTCGACCATTTCTTCGTAGCGCTCGGCTTGCTCGGCGAGTTTCGCCATGTATACATTGTCTTCGCGTGGAGATGAAGCGGCGGCGGCGGCCATTACTGGAAGCTTCTGAGAGAGATTTTCAGAGAGAGAGAAATGGGGGAAGAGAGAATGCGGTTATGGTTGCAAGTGGCAATTTGCAGAGAGAAGAAGAAGGCTTTGTAAAAGGTATTTCTTTTCTTCCAGCGCAGCAATGACTCATTTCCGATATAATTTTGACTGGAATTTGAGTTTATGACATGTTTAGTCCCTCTGTTTTACAGTTTTAGTCCCTCTGTTTTACGTGTTATCATGTCTCGAGTCCCTCTTGTTTTGAATCCGTTATATAGGCAACTAGAATGAAATTTTCGTTATTCTCTACTTATGGGTATGGGATGATGATGTGAGGAGTGTTTTTAAGTTGTTGATCAATTTTAATCATTTGCTCTCGCATGAATTGAGGGTTAAAAGGGAATTTTGATCTGTTGCATCTTATTTTGGTGTATTGTATCCTTATGTTTGTTCTTGTTTCATCAAACGGGTGATAATTATTTCTCACGCTTCTCATTGCATTTTGACACTTTTTAGCGGAACCCAGCCATATATTATGTTATATATAACTACACATATAAAGACATGAGCACATGTCACCATTTCTAGCCTCCAAGGTCTGTATTGCCATGTATCAACGATGCTCAAGTCTACTAATGGGAACTATATTAATGTACCATGTATCATAGAATTTGTAAACTCGCAGTTGAGGATGACGCAACCCTAATTTCATCTAGGTGAAGCTTGAATCCATCAACCTCAAATGCCTCAAAAGAAGGCAAATCTTATTTATAAGCATTAAGTTTACGCATTTGCATGGAACATAAAATCCTAAGGTATAGGCGCATATGATATGTAAAAATTAATGGACCATTTACAAAACACTTACAAGGTAAGCATTTACCATTTGTCACTTGTTTTAGCGTGGTGGCATGGTAATGATCAGGAGATCCATAATAAGGCCCGATAATCCTGCACAATACGCGAGGGAGAAAACTCTTGCTCAGTAAGCATGTACAAGGTAAAAACTCTTATCAATAATCCAATTTCATGATCGGTAATGTTACCCAAGAGAGTACGTAAGGACAGTGACTACTGTTGGTAAGTGCTTACCCAAAAAAAACATTTACTTTCATATCTACATATTCGCCTTGTTATTTCTCTAACCCCTAACTTTATTTAGAACCATCAAGTCTAGAGCTTAAGATAACCATTTGGTTGTTTTCGACTAATACATTATGGAACAACACATATTCTACTTAGGATGAAGAAAACAAGGATTTACATAAGTAGACAACTTAGATTTGCGATGAAACATGTATTAGCACCGTACAAACGTAACTCAACTTCCTACCGTTCATTCATCAATTTTCGCTACAATGATTTCAATTTTTATAGGAACATAAACGTATACCTAGCTACCATAAGGGTTTGTTTCAATTGCCCCATGATCACCTTTCATTTTAGTTGCAACATCTACGTTTATATTCCTCCAAATGCTTTCTACCAATTGAGTTTCTAAACATTTTTAACACAAAATGGGATTTTGGACAAATGGGCTTTAGTAGATATCTTCTAAGAACTTTTTTTATAACATAAACTAAGGAAAAGATGGTAAAAGACAAAAATACCCCTTGGGTTAGGTTGCTTAATAGAAATAGTTTCATAAAAATTAAAATAAGAACCAAAAACGTTATAAAATGCATGTTAGATAATTGTTTTCGTAATTATAATATTTCAGGGACTTAAAATGTTATGATATATAGAGTATATGAACTAAACATGTAATTCACTCTTGACAGTTTGTCCGGCTATTTTCATGGCTAGTATGCAATGCATTTTCGGTTCAAAAATACAATGGATTTAGACATATTGTGTTACCAAAAGTTATTATAATTATTTCAAGACGAAATTAATTTCCATCATTTATTTTCTTTTAGTTTTAATTAAGAGAAGTTAACCCAAATAACTAAACTACATTTAATTAAAATTCATTGAGGGTATAATCACTTATTTTGTTAGTGGTTCTCCAATAAGATTGTTTATTTATTTTAAGTGATAAGTGTTACTTATCACTTAATAATCACTTACAAAAAAATAATAGCCTCACTTTTTGTTTACTTTTTCAATATTTCGTTAAGCTTGGACTTGTGTGGATTTTTCATTAAATTTGGATTTGTTCGGATTGTTCTATAAAACTCATTAAGCTTGTTTGGATTGTTCTTTAAAGCTCATTAAGCCGATGGATTGTTCTATTAGTTCATTAATTAATTTGGACTGTTCATTATAAAATGTTGATTTTATTTGTTAAGAATAATGCTTTTAATAAAATCGTACCTTAAAAATCATATTCAGATGTTTGACAGTTTTCAAAAAAAACAAACAACCACACCATCACTTAGAATTAAGAAGTGGAAACACATTCAGTCTTTAGCATCATTTAAAAAACAACACCTTATTAAATTGGTCTCTCAAATATTACCCTTCAATTTTTATATAAATATCACTACGTTCGTTGATACGGTAAAATATATATAAAAAATAAGTACCAAGTTTTACCCTTTTGAAAATCACCCAATTAAATTACCACACACAGGCAAGCGTACATGATCGGTAATAATATAGTGTAGGTAAGTCCAGATATCGTTATGGGTGTAAAGGAGCCAAGACAACTCGCGAGCTACTCGAGATCGACTCGGTCAAAACTCGACTTGAATAAACTCGGTCAAAACTCGACTCGAATAAAACCCGACTCGAGATACTAGACTCGACTCTAACTACCTGATACTCGGCTCAACTCGGCTTAACCCAACACAACTCGCGAGCTACTCGAGATCAACTTGGTCAAAACTCGGTTAAAACTCGACTCGGTCAAAACTCGACTCGAGATACTAACGACTCGACTCGAACTACCTGATACTCGGCTCGACTCGGCTCATTTACACCCGTAGGTATCGTTCTTACCACAGGGAACAGTGAAACTATCTATATTTAACTTATTAGTTCTACCAATTAACCTAATAATTATATTTTGAAAGAGGGTTTTTGTGATTGAAAAGCAATAATGAAAACAAGTAAACAAATATAGATTGAAACTTTTTATAAAGAGAAACAAGTACTCACTATGGTTATTAAGAATCCATTTTCAGATGATTTGATTTAATTAATAAAAGCCCTATATCAATGACACTAGTAGGAATTTAAGCATAAGCACTGATGCGGTAATTATCATACATAAAAAGTGTAACAAGTTTTAACCTCTAATGCCTAGCCACTGTCTTACCACATATACAGGCAAGCGTACCTGATCGTGAGTAATATAGTGTAGGAAAGTCCAGGTATCGTATCTACCACTGGGAACGGTCAAGTTATCGTAGACTATTAATCTAAATCAGTTTAATTAACCTAAAGATTTTGGGGGGTTTTTATGAAAAAGGTTTTAATACTTAAAAAGACAAATAAATTAACTACGAACTAAGAAAGCAATTAAAAAGATTGATTAAGAACTATATGACGGAAAACAGTAGCACTTATCATGGTATAGTGAATCCCCAAGTGGATGATTTAAATAGGCCAAAGGTTTGGTTGTTTTGGTTATTGTAGGAATTTAAGTCGAGGACACCCTAACATGTAGTGATTATGGTCTTTAACTAGGTCTTGGTCCTCCTAGCTCCAATACTTAGGTCGTTTGTCAGACAACCTAATGCCGGAAATCCGATCCCACTTCTATTGTATGGTTTTCTACCTCCAGGTCACTCTCGGTCCAAGTAACCACTTAACACAACTCTCTTGGTCAAAGGGTAGGTTAAGGTAGGTTGATTATCCTATCGGAGTTTATCTACTTTGGTCAAATAGATACACCCAACCAATGAGTTCAAATAACCAAACAATAATAATCAGAACGGAACCATAACACACATTCAATCAACCAGAAACAAACCAATAAATATTAATTACGAAATCATCATCCACAATGGTTCATCGACCATGACAAGTACCCCTTTAAAAAACTACTCACTAAACATAATGTAAACAGAAAACATGATAGTAGACATGATACCGACAATAAAACGACGGATGATCAAAGATCGAACTCCGCAGCGTATTGGCACCACTCTGACTTTCACTCTCGTCTCTGCCTCGTATCTCGTGCTCTCTAAACGTCCTTGCACCGTGTCTTGAACTGAATGAGGAGGCTGGTATTTAAAAGAAAACGTCCAGGGCCCATCTGGCGATCGCCAGACTGCTGGTTTCGCGGCGCCAGACACTTAGATCAAACCCTGGTCTTCATCTTTGTCGAACCTGGCGGCGCCAGATCTAGAATTTCGCGGACGCCAGATGGCTACGGTATTGAACTTGTGCATTTTTCACGTTTTCTTGCCTTTTTTCGTACTTTTCCGTTTCACGGCCTCCAAATCCTACATAAACAATAATAAGCTCATTTAGTGAGTGAAATGATCAGAAATGGGTGAGAAATGGGGTAAAGTCATACAATTAAGCTTAACCAAAACATGTATAATTTTGGTGTTATCAAAATCCCCACACTTAAGCTTTGATTGTCCTCAATCAAAAGACTGAAAGATAAGAAAGATAACTCCAAAATTATCTCCACCCAAGATCATCAAAGAGAACAGAGTATACTCACACAATCGAACACAAAAACATGACTCGTCAAGCAATCAGATACCAAGATCGACCTTTTACCCTCACATAGCATGAATAATCATATAAAGTGTATCTCTCGGGGGTAAAAGTGTATATGTAAGTGATCACACCAATACTCGACTAATACCCGCATGCATAAGCTTGTCACCAAATCTAATCTCTACCACTGAGAAGTTGTCAACCGTCAAGAGGACTTTAGGGTTGTAACATTAGGCTAAGAGTTAAGGGTAGGATAAAGGATATATATAAGTGACTAAGGGTTTTGCAACAAAAACTTGAAACTCAATCAATAATGATCCAAACAGCGAAGCAATCTGACTTTCGAACAATGAAACTTTTGGGATGAGTATTTCCTCTCTTTTCTTTTTAGAATTGGCCTAAGCCTATGGCTTATTTGGGGCACAAATTCTTTTTCAATCTTTTCAGCTCACATTCTTTTCTCTTTTTTTTCAACATTCTCGACTCTTTTGATATTTCTTTTTCTTTTCTGAGTCTCAAATATTTTTCTCTTTCTTTTTCTTTTCCTCTTTTTTTCAGAGCAGCAACTATGTTGCTTTTGGGCTCTTTTAAATCTCAATCCCATAAAAACCGTCAGATTTGAAAAACTGGATCAAAACATCTCAAGAATCAAATTTAAGTTACGGCCAAAAGATAGATAAAACAATTAGGGTAAAGGATAAAGTGTATAGTGGGTAAAGAAATGAAAAGGCTAAGGCTCAAAATGGTTACAAGGGATAAAGTACTAATGATGAGTACTTTTTAATCAAAGACTAGGCAAATCAAATAACCTTATGATGAGGTTATCTGACGAAGGCTAAAAGGGTTAGAAACGAAGGCCTCTATCAGTGCAATGGTGATAAATACTTCTCTTATGTGGTCTCGACAAGCATTCAAATGACAAGTTCTACCTTGGGTCAAAGTCGGTATTCCTCACGAAATAAATAGATATAACAATTAAGGCTCAAACTCTCAATGGAATTGGGTGAGGCACTCATGGTAATCAGTATTCCAAGGCATCCTTTTACTCAACTAATCCTATTCAATGTTCTCCTATGCAAGCAATTCAGTCTCAAAAACAATCTCAGATTTCGAAAAAAATTGGGGTCAAATCTCAAAGCTTTCAAAAATTTGAAAAACGACAATCCACAAGCAAAAAGTGAACCCATTTAAACAGATAAGTCTACATAACCCCCTCCCCACACTTAAAATTTGCAGTGTCCTCAATGCAACAATCAAAACAATTATGGAGTAATTGGGAAAAACAGAAATTTCCCGGGTTATGTGACGAAATCTGTTCTGATCTGAGAGAGTGTTCCAAGTATCGTGCTCGATCAAAGATCATAGATCGTTGTATCTACTACCAAAAAGAAAAAGTAAAAACGTAAAAACGAACTAAGAAAATTAAACCAAACTTAAGCAATTAAAAGTTACTTAAGATCCTAAACAGACCAAACAAAATAAAAAGTTGTCCAAACCAAACCACACAAACGAAAAATAAAATTGTTTACGACAACCATATCGAATGAGAGAGATAAAAGAGAGATATCAATAAGGGCCACGAGGTTGGTTTTGCCAATCCTCAAAAGTCGGGTAACCGGGCGGAGCATCCTCGGAGTATAGCCAAAAAGGTGATGGAGCATACGCGGTATTCGGTTGAATACCGAAATGAGAGGCCATCTGGTTCATCAGTCGACTTTGCCAGTTGCTTGGTGGAGAGCCTCCACGGTGTTGTACTCCACATGTTGATGATGATGGCCATAAGACAATGACATCTCCGAGAGTCGGTTACTCAAGTCTTGGTAACCCGAATATGCCGTCCATTCCGCCGGTTGCTCTCCCGCACTCGTCCCACTCGTTCCACCGATCTCATGCGTGCTCCTTGCTTGATCTCTCGGTTGACTCCTCGTCCCATAAGCTTGAGGATTATGGATCCACGAATTATAATCCCTTTCGGTCATATGCTCAACCCTTGCTACACCCATGCCACGGAGTTGGTCCATGTCGATCAATCCCATCTCCCCAAGGTTCGTCATCGAGGCAACGGCGCCCTCGGTAAGGATACCGAAGTGCTTGGCCAAGAGCGTCACGTACTGGCCACCAACCATTCGGCTACCCTCTCGATAACCACCTCCTTTAGCAAGTTGAACGACGATGAGATACGGAGCATTCAGATATTTGTCATCCGTGGTGAGTTGCTCAAGAAGCCATAGATCGTAAACCGAAACTTTCTCCTCACTCGAGGAACGAGCATTCACCGCTTGAATAAGCATGCGGTGTAGAAGTCGGTCTGAAGAAGCAAGAAAACCCTTCACTTTGAGATTACCACCATAGTCACCTTCACCTAGAATCGCCCAAGCCAACTGAGGATTAAAACCATCCGGCCTTTTTGCGGTTGCCCACATGTACTCCACGAAACCGGGAGCATCAACCTCATCTTGGGTATATATCCCCAAGGCAACGGCAAACTCGACCAAGGAAAGCGATCTCCAAACCCCACCGAGCCGGAACGTCATGCACGATTGATAGAACTCCTCAAGGGCCTTGATTGCGTCGAAACGGAACGTGGCCACGAACTCAACAATAAGCTCGCGATAGAGGGTCTCGGAAATGTCGAAGACTCGTTCCCATGCATGGCAAATATAGTACTCGGTGCCATCCTCGTCGTAGGCGTGCTTCTCGAGTATCGCCTTGATTGTGTTCTCAACACTCATCGATCGAAGAAGGTTCCAATCGACTCTCCTCGGTATCAAAACCTGACGGGTGAGAAGCCGGTTAACGGTGTCCCGGTACTCCTCCCGTTTCGGACCGTTCAAAGTAGGGTCATTCATGAAGTAGGTGAAAATGTGGCTCCCATCCGGTGCATAAAAGTTGGTTGCGGTGGAAGTTGACGATCGGGTTCTTTGTCTCTACAAAATTCAAACACCATTGTCTTAGAAACTTTTTAAGCAATAAACACAAGACAAGGTGTATTCATATCAAAGCTTAACGAGACAAAACTTCTACGACTAAAAAGTTCAACTAGCAAATGATAAACCAAGAACAAAGATCAAAGGGGATGTGGAACATCCCCACACTTGAACTTTTAGTCCAACTTTAATTATAACTAATCTAGCTAAACAAGAATGGGGGATTTTGATGTCATCAAAATCCCCACACTTATCATTAAAGCACAATCACTAGATTAAATGAATAAACAACATGCTAGAATGAAATTTCAACCAAAACATATAGCATGCATCAATTCACAAGCATCAAACAACCAATGGTGTATCAAGAACAATGTCAAGTTCATAAAAGTATAGAATCACCATTGATGCCCAAAACAAGATCTACAATTACCAAATCAAGCTATCCTTATGAAATTAAAGTTGGGAAACATACCTTAGTCATGATGAATGAAGAAATTGAAGCTCAAGAAGGTCGGATTTCGCAAGGACGTGAGAGGAGTTCGCGGCGCCTAAGAGAAATTAGGGTTGTGTTCTTTTGAAAAAGTGAGAAAAGAGGGTTAAAAACCCGTCTGCCCCGACTTCGCGTCGCCAAACCCAGGGTTTCGCGTCGCGAAACAGGCGGTTTTTGAAAAAATAACCCAAATTTTTTAAGCTTCGCGTCGCGAAACGGCCCCGTCGCGTCGCGAGATTCGAAAATTTTACCTGTTACCACGGCTTACCAACTTCGCGTCGCCAAACTTGAAAACTGGCGATCGCGAGTTGGCTTCTGTTTCCAACTTTTCAAAATCACATCGCGCGTCGGATTTGCTCGGTTTTGGTTCTTATTCCCTCCGTATGGTTACCTAAGCAATATCAAACAAAAAGATTAGTAAAAACACACACGAAAAACCTAAAAATGCAAAAAGAGAGAAAAAGCTCGGGTTGCCTCCCGAGAAGCGCTTCGTTTTTGAATGGGTCTAGAGCTCGACCCCTTTTTCGGCTCATTTCTTGGCACGTCGGGATGACGAGCCCTTCTTCTTCCGGTATTCCTTCTTTGAGGGTCCCGACCCATTGGTTGTTTGCTCCTTTTGACGTATCGGGTTTGGATAATCCTCCGTCTTCTTTCCACGTTCATGAGGGAGTAACGGGCGGTTCGTGCTCTTCTTGTAGGCCAGAGAAGTATCTTCATATGGTTCATCGAGATGTGTGACCGGTTCTCCGTTAGGATCAAAGTAAATCCGATTTTCTCCATATCCCAAGCTCGTGACTTGGTTTCGCATATCGGTATTCACTTGAGCGGTGTGCAAGAAAGATCTCCCGAGGATTATCGGGATCTCCGTGTTCTGTGGATGGTTAGCTATGACGAAGTCCGTATAGTAGACAAAATTGCCAATGCGAACTGGGACTCCTTCCGCTATTCCTAACGGCTTTGTCATGTATCCGTTCACTCCTCGGTATTGATAGTCTGTTGGAATGATCTTTTTGACTCCCATTTTTCTGCAATAACCAACAGGCATCATGTTAAGTGCGGCACCTGAATCTACCAAAGCAATACCTTTAAATTTATGACAAGAAATGGGTAAATTGTAACTCCCTGGATCATGCTTGATAGGTGCAATGTAGATGAGGTCATCCTCCGATGCCTTTTCCTTCTCTTTCTCTTTGCCTTTATCCTCTTTCTTTGGTATCACGAATTCCGCGTAACCGCCTTGCTTTCCATCTTCCTCCTCATCATCACTTGAAGCAACGGGTCCTTTAAGTCCTAGATGTTCGAACGAAATGGTGAACCCCTCCGAGTCATAATCTGTGGCATAATCGGGTTCACTACCACTGTCGCTCTCCACATACTTCTTCGTGTAGATGTCCGTCCATTTCTTCTTTGATGGTTCTCCGGTCATCATGAGCATCGGCTTCAAGTTCTCCACCTTCGGGTTGACTTGTGTTTGCGTTGGTAACTCCCCTTGAGTCCTTTCACTTAGCATTTGCGAAACACGTCCAACCTGCAATTCCAAATTCTGGATAGTACTTTGGTGGTTACGTAAGTATGAACTTACCTCATCGTTTAGCTTCTTTTGCATATCCATGAATTGGACAATCCGATCCTCGATAGAAACACGTGGCTCTCCATCCGGTCTTTGGTTTTGTTGATTTGGTGCAAAGAAACCGGGAGGTCTTGGGATGAAATTACGATTGTTATTCCACCTCCCTTGGTAATCACCTCGGTTGATATAGTTCACCTCCTCGGGTGTCATCATTGGTCGATTCGGGCAATCCTTTGTCAAGTGTGGTCCATTGCACTCCTCGCATCCAACCTGCAAAGCATGAACAGATTTAATTAGTTCTTCGATTTTTCATTCAAACTTTACCTGTTGGTTTTTCATAGCGGCTAATTCATCGGATGGATCGAAGTCGGTTGAGATTTTCCCGGCCATCCTCAGGATTTGCAAGCGTTTATCCGTCCTCCAATCTATGTTGTGTATGAGCATGTCTTCGAGGAGTTTGTAACCTTCCGTGGGCGTTTTGTACATAAAGACACCTCCGGCAGATGAATCCAATGTAGCGCGTGAAGAATAAGCAAGCCCACTATAGAAAGTTTGGACTTGTTCACTCTTATTCAATCCGTGACTCGGGCACGAATTTAGAAGGTGCTTGAAACGTTCCCATGCTTCGGATATGGTCTCCCCGTTATCTTATTGGAAGGATTGGATCTCGGCTCTTAACTTGTCGATCTTAGACGGTGGAAAGAATCGGGAAAGGAACTTTGAACGAAGTCCTTCCCAAGTAGTGATCGAGCTTGGCTCTAACGAATGCAACCAGGCTCTAGCTTCTCCGATAAGTGTGAGAGGAAAGACTCGGAGACGAATCGCATCATCTCGGCCTTCCTCCGTTTTGAACAGATCGCATATATCCACGAAGTTCTCCATATGAACGATAGGATTGTTATCGTTTTTCCCGTCGAAGGTAAGGTCCTTGATCATGTGAAGGAGCTTCCCCGGGATTTCCTTGTTTAGGCCCGGCTTCGTGATCGGATTGGTGGGTACGGTCGGAGCGGCTTTCCTGGCGGTCCACATCGGTGCCTCGTCTCCCATCTCAAAAATCAAAGTTCTCGGGCGAACTTTGTCGACTTTTGACTTCTTTTTGTTTTTTTTCTGAATTCTCTCTCCGGCTCCTCAAATGGCTCTAACAAGTCTGCCGTGACTGAAACCACAACAAACGGTTACGGGCAACTTGCGGGAAACAAAGAGATAAGATAAAAACAACTAATTAAACTAGAAAGCGAAAAACTTGCAAGGGAAGGAATCCCTCACAAGGATCGATTAACAAAACTAATAAAGACTAAAATCTAACAACTACCGTTCCCCGGCAGCGGTGCCAAAAACTTGATGCGGTAATTATCATACATAAAAAGTGTAACAAGTTTTAACCTCTAATGCCTAGCCACTGTCTTACCACATATACAGGCAAGCGTACCTGATCGTGAGTAATATAGTGTAGGAAAGTCCAGGTATCGTATCTACCACTGGGAACGATCAAGTTATCGTAGACTATTAATCTAAATCAGTTTAATTAACCTAAAGATTTTGGGGGTTTTTATGAAAAAGGTTTTAATACTTAAAAAGACAATTAAATTAACTACGAACTAAGAAAGCAATTAAAAAGATTGATTAAGAACTATATGACGGAAAACAGTAGCACTTATCATGGTATAGTGAATCCCCAAGTGGATGATTTAAATAGGCCAAAGGTTTGGTTGTTTTGGTTATTGTAGGAATTTAAGTCGAGGACACCCTAACATGTAGTGATTATGGTCTTTAACTAGGTCTTGGTCCTCCTAGCTCCAATACTTAGGTCGTTTGTCAGACAACCTAATGCCGGAAATCCGATCCCACTTCTATTGTATGGTTTTCTACCTCCAGGTCACTCTCGGTCCAAGTAACCACTTAACACAACTCTCTTGGTCAAAGGGTAGGTTAAGGTAGGTTGATTATCCTATCGGAGTCTATCTACTTTGGTCAAATAGATACACCCAACCAATGAGTTCAAATAACCAAACAATAATAATCAGAACGGAACCATAACACACATTCAATCAACCAGAAACAAACCAATAAATATTAATTACGAAATCATCATCCACAATGGTTCATCGACCATGACAAGTACCCCTTTAAAAAACTA
Organism: Centaurea solstitialis; assembly: GCA_030169165.1. Lineage (NCBI taxonomy): Eukaryota > Viridiplantae > Streptophyta > Magnoliopsida > Asterales > Asteraceae > Centaurea > Centaurea solstitialis. Next base: position 26,051,139 of record CM058046.1, read on the forward strand.
CTCACTAAACATAATGTAAACAGAAAACATGATAGTAGACATGATACCGACAATAAAACGACGGATGATCAAAGATCGAACTCCGCAGCGTATCGGCACCACTCTGACTTTCACTCTCGTCTCTGCCTCGTATCTCGTGCTCTCTAAACGTCCTTGCACCGTGTCTTGAACTGAATGAGGAGGCTGGTATTTAAAAGAAAACGTCCAGGGCCCATCTGGCGATCGCCAGACTGCTGGTTTCGCGGCGCCAGACACTTAGATCAAACCCTGGTCTTCATCTTTGTCGAACCTGGCGGCGCCAGATCTGGAATTTCACGGACGCCAGATGGCTATTGTATTGAACTTGTGCATTTTTCACGTTTTCTCGCCTTTTTTCGTACTTTTCCGTTTCACGGCCTCCAAATCCTACATAAACAATAATAAGCTCATTTAGTGAGTGAAATGATCAGAAATGGGAGAGAAATGGGGTAAAGTCATACAATTAAGCTTAACCAAAACATGTATAATTTTGGTGTTATCAAGCACCCTAAGAATATCATGTGATTGTCAACCGGAAAGTCTTCCAGCCCATAGTACAAGGATGTTAATCCGAATACCAGTTACCCTATTTATGGTCAAGTCGTAGGACCCTACTATCCAATCCACTTTGGTCAAATGATTGCTTACCACGTCACGAAAGTGAAAGATAAGGGAGGTTGATTAACCAAAAAGAGTCTATTCATTAATTGTCATATAACAAATAAACTCAACCAACGAGTTCAAGTAGCCACAGTTAAAACCAATAAATAGGAATCACAAGACAAACATTCAAAAGTCATAAATCTATTAAATAAAATACCAAAATCAAATCATCATCCAAGTTCATCAAATCATAATGAGCACTATAAAAGTACTAGCCAATAAACATAATGAAAACTAGAACAGAATAGGTATATGAACACATTAAGCAGATTGTGCAGCAACTGAAGATAGAGCACCAGCAAGACGACTCCAAGTATAGACCGGTGATGTTTCAATGTGTTTAAGCACCGTCTTCAATTGTATGTTCATATGATATCCCTCCTCCGGCTTTGAACTCTCAACTCTCTTCTGGATTTTTCTGTATTTTTCAGATTTGTGTGATGCTTCAAATTGACAGGCAGAATGCAGTATTTAAAGGCATGTACGGCGCACCTCGCGATAGCCAAGTTGGGTTTCGCGACGCGAGGCCTTGATAAGCTCCCCAATTTAATGATCCGTGAATATTCTAGAAGCTTCCAATCCTTGTTGACTAATTTTGCGACACCAAATCCTATTTTCGCGACGCCAAACATTCACAGTACGGAATCCTCCCAAAGTGTAGCATCTATCGCGGTGCGAGATTGCCATCTCGCGATCATGAGAGTACTCTGTTTCTCAAAAATCTATTTTCCGTGTTTTTTCGCATTTTTCTTACTTTTTGTTCCAATTGCCTTCTGAACCTGCAAAACTAAAAAGGAAAGCTTTTTGGAGATAAAACGTTCAAAAAACGAGTAGAAATGGGGGTAAATTTATCAAAATAGAACGACCAAAACATTTATAATTTGGTGTTATCATCCGTACTAGTAGATTTGTAATATTACCGGCTTAAGTAAAAGAAAATAACATATATCTATAGGGTCTAGTCTGTATAAAAGTGTCTTTGTTTGGGAAGAAATATTGCCTAGATTCATTTTTTTTTCTTTTTGTATTTTTTGTAACTAAGTTGCAATGTATATTGTGGACTAGGTAAAAACAAAAGAGAAAATGGTTAGATGATCAATTGTATTGTTTACATTATATTGTCCTGTTGGTTCCTGAGGTTTACGTTATGTTGCACTAGTGGTCCTTGTAGTTTACAATATGTTGCACTATTGATCCATATGCTTAACAGATTGATTTCACACGAAATTAGAGTTAGGGACCAATAGTGCAATCTAATGTGAACCACATTGACCTTTTCCACAATTATTTCAAATAAGGACCAAAAGTGCAATATAGTGTATACCACATGGACCAAATATGAAATTTACTCTTTATATTAATTTAGATTTTAACTTAGAGTGAATTACATATTTGGTCCCTCACGAATACCTACTTTTTGCTTTTCGTCCCTCCAAACGTAAAAGTACATCATTGCCCTCAAAATGAGTTTTTTTGAACGTTTTGGTCCCTCCCTCTAGCGGTCGTTAAGTAGATGCCGTTAGTGGCATCATGTGCCCCTCATGTGAGGGGCAATTTAGTCTTTTTAGACCCTCCTTCTTCCCATTTTCTTCTTTCTCCTCTAATCTTCATCCTCTCTTTCTTCCTCCCATCTTCAATATTCATTTTCAAGGAAACCATACCCAATGAGTCGTGAAGCCTCTGTCCAAATTTCGCGACGATCACACGGTTAACGAGGGAGAGCGGGCCGATTTCCCACAGCCGCGCAATCCTGACAGGAAATCCGAAAATTTCCCCTTTCCCTCTCCTCTTGCTCTAGAACGGTTTCAACATCAAAACAAGCCAAAATTATGTTTCTACATCATCCATGATCAAAATCTAACATTTATAAACACTTAATTTCATAGACTTCAAACCAATTGATGATCAATTGATCATCACTTCCAACCCTTAACCCTAACCCAATAATTACTCAATACTACACCAATTAAAGGAGTACAAGCATAAAGATCATACCTTTAATGCGAATTACGAAGTCACTACCACAATAGATCCACCACAAGCCTTCAATTTGATCTCCTTGCTCTCCAAAATCTCCCAAATCGCTAGCTCTCTCTCTCTGGCTTTCATATCGTACGTGAAAAACTAAAGGGAGTTAGGGCTTTCTCCAAGGTTAATTACAAGCCTTTTTGTTAGAACCTGACTTATTGTGTTTGTAAAGAAGTCAGGGGCGTCTTTTGATATTATGTAATAGTTAGTTTTAAAACAATACTTTTGTGCGCCTCTTAAAAGAGTCATAGACTCTAGGGGCTATTTTGTAACTTCGGCTCTATATATAGGGGTCGATAGTTAACGTTATAAAAGGTTCTTGCAACTAACAACTTTAGTTATATGCTTTGTCGTATTGTCGTGTTCTTCATATTTCTTGCATATTTGATTGCTTGATCCATTACATTGCATTCTTGTCGATTATCGGACTCACAATTGGTATCAGAGCTCGTGTTTTGGTAGTTTTGGACAGAAATCTGACGTTGTTTCTGATTTCCCGAATCGGAACATCAGTTCCCGAATTGGACACAAGTGTCCCGATTCGGAACATCTGATTTCCCGAATTGGAAATCTCAAACTCCCGAATCTGATCTTATAAGCCCCGAATCGGATCTTTTGCCACTCCCGAATTGGAAATTTGAACTCCCGAATCGGGACTCTCATTTCCCGAATCGGGACTTGGCTTAATCTCCCGAATCGGGACTCAGTCTCACTCCCGTATCGGGACTTGCAACTCCCGAATCGGGACTTGCAGTCTTTCCCGCCTTAGCCTTTCTTTTTGAAATTCTCGAATTTCTATAAAAGGAACGCTTTAAGCGCGGAAGCTCTGTCCAATCAGAAATCACAATCTACTCAAAACAGATCCTATTTCCAAAGACGCAATGTCAAAAGAAATAATCAGTATTGGTTCTGAAACACGACCTCCAGTACTAGTCGTCGGCGAATACCAGCAATGGAAACGCCGAATGATTAACTTCCTCGACTTACTGGATGACAAACTGATGGTCTCCATCACTGAGGGACCAATCAGACCAACGGTTACTGTAGCTGAAGTAGCCAGAACCGATGTCACTCCCTATCTACCTGCATATGAGGTTGAAAAACCCTACGACATGTTCACACATGAACAACGAGCCAGGGCAGCCATTGATAAACGTGCTCTCACGTTACTCACTATGGCTCTACCTAATGACATGTTCGCGAGAGTTGACAGCTGTAAAGATGCCAGAGCAATGTGGCTGGGCATTGAACAGCAAATGCAGGGTGGTGACAAGGCACTAGAAGGCCAAAAGGAGAACGCTATGAACGCGTACGAAAGCTTCTGTGCTCGCGAGGGAGAGACGCTGACTGAAACCTACAATCGTTTAAACATCTGTGTAAACGATCTGCGGAGACTTGGCTTAGAGAAGAACAAGTACGAGGTGAATGTAAAATTCCTCAAAAGACTGAACAAACTCTGGCAATCTGTCACAATCAGCATCCAAGTAAGCCAGAATCTTGGCCAACTTGGACTTCATGATCTGTACAGCATGATGCTACCTCATGAAGAAACCTTATTCGGTAAAACTGACAAGACAATTGATCCTCCTACCTTGGCTTTATTGTCAAATAGAGGATCGTCCTCTCATGAAAACTACACCGTTGAAGAACCAGTAGTTCTTGATGATGGACTTACCGAAGAGGAGATGTTTCAGCTGGAGAACTCATTCGCCTTGATGGCTAAATTCCGGGGAAATCCCCAACGCTTCAACAGATTCAGACAAGGACCTCAGTTTGTGGGAGGTCAGTCTAGCCAAGGAGGGTACCAGTCAAGAGAAAGCTTCCAAAGAAACGATCAAGGAAGAACAAACAACTATCAACAACGTGATAAATCTGGGTACAACAATCAAGGATCTTATCAAGATCAAAGACAAAGCTACAACAACAACAACCAGCAACAGCAAAGGGATCAGGAGTACAACTCCAACAACTACCACGGTAACAGAGGTTATCAAGGAGGTGGTCACAATCAAAGGTGGAACGACCAATCTGGTTCTAACTACAACAACCAGAACCAGAAGACAAATGATGATGGTCGTCAGCACAACAACACCGGTGGAACCGAACCTCCACAACAGAACAAACTCCCAGCTCTAGAAGCTCCTCCTGCAGCCAATCAAAACAGAAACCCCGCTCGGGTTCCCACCTGCTACAACTGTGGTGACCCGGGTCACTATGCATCGGAATGCAAGAAAAAGCTCAAAGACTCTGCCTACTTTGAGAAAAAGGCTGCCGTGATGAAGAAGAAAGAGCAAGGCAAGGTGCTGTTAGCTGATGAGGAAGACTGGATCATGGAACCAGAAGACTCAGATGATGAAGGCCCATCAGCCGTACAAGGACACTGCCTCATGGCTGACTTTGAGGAACCATGTATATCTGGTTCCCCAAACGACTCTACTGATGAAGAATCTGAGGTACATTCTTGTTCATTGTTGTCAATACCTGATGAACCGTCTATGTCTGAAACTCTAAGACTTGAGAGCCAACTCCAAATGGAAAAAGCTCTCGTCACGAGATTCAGAATAGAGAGTGCTGTGTATAAAAGTAGTTTAGAGGACCTCGCCGAGAACTTTAATAGAATGGAACTTGAGTCTGGGATTAGAGAATCTATCCTCGAAAACAAGCTCCTTGATCTTCAAAGATCTCACGACGAAATTGAAAGTAGTCGTGAAGAACTTAAGCTCAAGTTTCACCTTCTTTCCTTGGAAAGAACAAAATTATTTGTAAAAATCGAAGAGCTTGAGGAAAATAATTTAAAGAGAGGACAATCTGAACATACCTTGAATCTGCTTACCAGGCAAACCACTCAACATCCCTTTTACCAAGCCAAACCTGGGTTGGGACATTCAGAGAAAAGCATTCTTGAAAAAGCACCTGCACATCTATACAACTTTGACAGTATGAGTGCTTCCAAACCTGAACCTAGGTCAGTCAAAGGACAAGACAATGACAACTATGTGATGCAGACTGTGACCTTTACTGAAATAATAGATGGAAAAGCCGTGTCTTTTACCACCAGTCCTGCCAATAGTTCAACCAGTAGTCCACCTTCCAGTCCTGTTGCTAAAGGTCCCATCTTTACCCCTGCTAGTAATCCAGAGAATACTTTCACTAGCTGGGAAGGCATCAAAGCTAGGACACCTAAGGTAGCAATGCCACCCATCAACTATGAGGACTTAAACTTTAGCTATGACACTAGGGAGATAGATACATCCGAGGACGCTGATGTTATCCAACCGTTGGATGTTTCCGCAACTCAGCCTCCTGCCCCAGTGTGTGTAGAGAAGGAATTGTTCCATCTTAGGTCCAAAGCCGTAGAACTTGATGCCTGTCGCCATAAGTTAAAGAACTTTGCGTCAATTCTTTCTGAAAAGGACAGCCATATCAAATCATTGGAACATAGTTATTATGAGGCTAATGCCGAAAGGATTAATATGTCAACCCAATGTGAGATCGCAGAGTTTTCTTGCTCAAGTTTTAAAAACAAATTTGCGGATCTCCAAACACAACTAGTCGTCCAATTTATTAATAACACAATGGAAAAGGACTTCTTTTATGAAAAGGAACTGATGTTTGGTCAAACTTTCGCGAATCAATGTTGTCAAATCAATCAGTTGAAAAGTCGGGTGTCCTTCTTAGAAGAATCTGACTCTTGGGATTCGTGCACCTACAATTCACCAATCACACCAGACTTTAGGTCAACCAAACCTAAACTAGTACTAGATCATAATGTTGTGTATGATGTGAAGGTGTTTTTGGACGCTGATGATCCTCCTTCAGGTTATATACCAAGAAAACCTATTTTGCCAAAGGCACCTGCTATAAAGCAAATCTGTTCTCCTAAGCCACTTGCATCAGTGTCTGTGATAAACACTGAAGGTGCAAAAGGTGTTGGTACTGACAAAGGGAAGTCAGTTAAGCCACACACACCCACAGTAACACAGACACGGAACTCAAAATCTACTGATACAAGTAGCCTGGTGAAACCCATTAAGGGACTAGACTTTCATTCTAGTTCATTTGATGTAGGTGAGAACTCCAAACCTAAACAACCTTTGAAAATGATAAAATCAGTTTGTCAAACCACCGCAAATTTCAAAGGTGGTCAATCCATTCTAGTTAAGCCGTCACCCAACTCACAACTTGCTCTTCATGCAGATGCGAGGACAGGTGATGGAACTGCGAATGTGAAGCCACGAAGAAGGAGATATCGGAAGAAGAAGAACTCTTTTAATGCTTTCCCTAAATGGGGTGGTCATGATCATGCTGGTCTTGGCTACAACCCACCTAGTTGTAATTCAAACATAAAATCAAAGTCTGTACACATTAATCGCACAGCGAATTCTGATAATCTTACAGCTTTCAAAAAACATATATGTTCTTTGTTTGATAATTACATGTGTGTTGATATGCCTGGTAATGCAAATGCTTATAGTAAGTCAGGTAGTCCTCACCGAGAAAGAAAAGAGAAAATGACAAAGCCAAATGCTTTGCCTCCTGTGAAGTCTCCTAAGCCTAAGGAGAAATCTGAAAAGGATACTTCACCGGTTGCTTTATCTGTTTCTAACGGTAGGACACCCATGTGGCAATGGGTTCCTAAACAAATTTGATCTTGCGCATTGCAGGGCAGTCACATGTGGTACTTTGATTCTGGAGCCTTCAGGCATGTGACTGGGCAGCGCAACATCCTTTTCGACTACGTCATTAGAGCTGAAGGCTTTGTTAAGCTAGTAGACAAGAGACGTCTACCGATCATAGGATATGGAAGCATGACGAATGGAGAACACGTCATCAAGAATGTGCGCTATGTTGAAGGACTGCCTTTTAACCTACTCAGTTCTAGCCAATTCTGTGATGGAGGATATCTTGTGAAGACATTTATTCTTGGGAGCAATATTGAAGATGAGGATGGGAACGTGATTCTACGCGCTCGAAGGAACGGTCACCTATATACCACAATGTTTTATGCTGTTCCTCAACAACTGGAAACGGTGGTTTTTCTCGCAAAAGCAACTAAGGAAGAAAGTTGGCTGTGGCATCAGCGTCTGTCTCATCAGAACTTCAGGGATATGAACAAGCTCGTATCTAAACACCTTGTCAATGGTCTACCGGAGACGCGACTATCTAAAGACACCCTATGCTCAGCATGTGAGAAAGGGAAAATGAAGAAGAGTTCGCATCCTCCAAGGATGGAGACAAACTGTCACCATCCCCTTGACATGCTGCATATGGATCTCTGTGGACCGATGAGAGTCGAAAGTCTTGCACGCAAGAAATACATGCTTGTACTTGTCGATGAGTACTCTCGGTACACATGGCTCGAGTTCCTTAGAGCCAAATCTGACGCTGCTGATCTAATCATCGCCTTCATCAAACGTATCCAAGTCCTCTTGGGTCGTCAGGTGAAGAAGCTGAGAAGCGACAACGGTACAGAGTTTCGAAACGCGAAACTCCAGTCTTTCCTTGAAGAAGTGGGCATCTCTCACAACTTCTCTGCTGTACGTACTCCCCAGCAAAACGGAGTCGTAGAAAGGAAGAATCGTACGTTGGTCGAAGCAGCTAGATCCATGATAGCACATTCTGGTGTACCACTATCCCTGTGGGCTGAAGCTGTATCAACTGCCTGTTACACTCAGAACCGGACCCTAATCGTTAAGCGGACTGGTAAAACCGCGTACGAAATGGTCAACAAGCGTAAGCCGAATATTAGATTCTTCAGAGTTTTCGGTTGTGTATGCTATCTTCTGAACAACAGAGATGATCTGGGAAAGTTTGACGCTAAGTCGGATGAGTCTATCTTTATTGGATACTCACATAACTCAGCGACTTACCGTGTATACAACAAACGGACCCGATCCATCTTTGAGAGTCGGTACGTTGACTTCTCTGAGACTGAGATGTATTCTAGTGCCAGCCCTAGTTCAGATAGTTCTGTCTTCCCTGAATTGCACACTGTTTCACCACCGAGCACAACTGTTACTACTAACTCGCTTGGATTTGATTTTGTTGACTTAGCAGAATTTGATCTAACGACCCTCGTTGGTCCAATCATTGTTCCTGCTCCTACTGATCATTCCATTCCTTCATCAACAACCATATCCGCAGATGCATTCGTGAATGAGAGCACATCCTGTTCTACCGCTGTAGGAGAAACCTCTTCTGACTCTGTAGAACCGGTGTCTGTACTTAACCCAATCACAGAAACAGAATCCTCTTCTAACACCTTGATTGAGGAAACTGTTCTCTCCCCCTCTCAGCTCTCTTCAACACAACCCTCTCCTGAAACTGCAGACGAAGCGGTCCGAGAACAGACAGTGTCCACTGTTCTTGCCCAAATTCCTGAAGTTGTTCCGCCACCTTCTCCATCCAGAACGTATGCTGAAGTAGTTCGTGAACCCCGTCCGGAGACTGTGTTAAATACTGATACGGATGCTAGTCTTCTCTCCTCTGCCATTCGGGATGAGAATGACTCAAGAAACAACATGGAATACGATCCTATTCCCCATTCCAGAAAATGGACCAGAAGCCATTCCACTTCCAACATCATCGGTAGTCCATCTGCTCCAGTGACAACTCGCTCTTCAAAGAATGATGAAAACCTGATCCTCTTTGGCGGCTTCCTGAGTAAATTTGAACCAACCAATACCCAGGACGCTCTTACTGATCCTGACTGGGTAAAGGCCATGCAGGATGAGCTTGCCGAATTCGAGAGAAACAGAGTCTGGCGCCTTGTAGAAAGACCAAGAAAAATCAGAATCATTGACTTGAGGTGGATCTTCCGCAACAAGAAAGATGAAAACGATCTTATTATCCGTAATAAAGCTCGTCTGGTCGCCAAGGGATACCGTCAACAAGAAGGCATCGACTACGACGAGACATTCGCTCCGGTGGCTAGAATCGAGGCCATCAGGATTTTTCTCGCGTATGCAGCTCACAAGAACATGAAGGTCTTCCAGATGGATGTCAAGTGCGCGTTCCTGAACGGAGAACTTCAAGAAGTCGTATATGTTGAGCAACCTGAGGGATTTGTTGATCCCAAGTACCCGGAACACGTTTACGTGCTCGACAAAGCACTTTACGGATTGAAACAAGCACCTCGTGCCTGGTATGAAACTCTTACCATTTACTTGCTTGAATCCGGATACAAAAAGGGTACTGTCGATCCTACCCTGTTTCTTCGAAGGTCAGGTAATCACTTGACTGTAGTACAGATATATGTGGATGATATCATCTTTGCATCTACAAACCCTGAGTCCTGCACCGAGTTTGAGCAGATAATGAAGTCCAGATTTCAAATGAGTATGATGGGCGAACTTACGTTTTTCTTGGGACTACAGGTCCGTCAAACCCCACAAGGGATTTTTATAAACCAGTCCAAATATACTCTTGACATTTTAAAACGCTTTGACTTTACTGGACCTAAGTCTGCTTCAACTCCAATGTCCACGTCATTCCAACTGGATGCAGATGCGTCTGGTAATCCGGTTGACCAAAAAGTTTATCGTGCGATCATTGGTTCTCTGCTTTATCTCACGGCAAGTAGACCCGACATCATGTTTGCCACATGTGTCTGTGCTCGTTTTCAGTGCGACCCTCGAGAGTCACATCTCGGGGCTGTCAAGAGAATCCTTAAGTACCTGAAGGGCACACCTAATTTTGGCCTTTGGTACCCTAAGGATTCTGGTTTTGAACTAACAGCTTTTACAGATTCAGATCATGCAGGCTGTAAGTTAAACAGGAAGAGCACGTCAGGAGCCTGCCAGTTTCTAGGGGACAAGTTAGTGAGTTGGTCCTCAAGAAAACAGAACTGTGTGTCCCTTTCAACAGCTGAGGCAGAATATGTTGCTGCAGCGTGTTGCTGTTCACAGGTTCTTTGGATGAAAATTCAGCTGGCGGACTATGGCTACAACATGCATCGGATTCCAATCTACTGTGATTCTAGCAGTGCCATACAGATTGCGGCAAATCCAGTTCAACACTCTCGGACGAAACATATCGATATCCGATATCACTTCATCAAAGATCACGTCGAGAAAGGTAACGTTGAACTGTTTTTCGTTGAAAGTGAACGTCAGATAGCTGATCTGTTCACTAAAGCTTTTGACGAGAAGCGCCATTACTATTTACTTAGTAAACTGGGCATGCTAGATTCCCCGGCAGATTTCTAGGGGGAGCCAGTCACTTAAACTTATGCATGTGTGTAGGGGGAGCTCCTGTGTCGCATATATCAAGGGGGAGCCTTTTTAGGTTGTTTAAATCTAAATCTGTCGGATCCAATCTGCATTGGATACCATTCCTAATTTTTCTTACAGATTGTAGAACCAACGTACGGTTTCTGAATACTTCAGTTCAGGACCCGGGATTCAAAATAAGACATCTGACCATTCTTGTCAGACTTGGTGATTAATCCGATCTCGGAACTTCCAGGTTAGTCGTTTCAATAAACGTCAAGGGGCTGAACTTGTAAAATCTATGAACTTGTTAATGTTAAGGGACTAGAAATGACAGGTTCTGATTCTGACTAGATCAGGGACCAGTTCTGCCAGTCTCCAAAACTTCAATGTTCAGGGACCGTTTTTGCAAACTTTTGAAAACCACAAGTTCAGGGGAAGTTTTGAAATTCTTTCAAAACTTAAGTTCGGGGTTCGTTTCGTCATTTCTTGATAGTCGTGATCTGTGAGAGCAGTTATCAGATAAAATTTTCAAAAAACCTGATAAGTTATCAAAATTATAAAAGCGGGAATTGATAACTGCATTCAGTTATCACTTTCAAAATTCAAAACCGCTTATCAGTTTTCTCTCTGACGATCAAGAACACGAAGAACACCCCGTTCGATCCATCGACTTCCCGGCTTCCCCGAGCGTTCGTTATCGATCCGTTCGTCGATCCGATTACTTCTTTACGATTCTGGTAAGATTTCTAACGACTTTGTATATTCAGAATCATCTAAACTACGTCGTTTATCGATCGGATTGTAGCCTAAAGTTTTCGGGTAAACCCGAAACTCCAAGATCCTTGGATTCGAGTTTCGGGACGTTAGATTGATCCGTTCTTCTTCCTAAACTTGTTTATAACGTTAATGTACTTCATAGAACTTGTTTAGGACTGTTTAGAATCGTTTTTGGGTCGATTTGATGTCCGAAAAGTGAACAGTCGCGTCTGGTTCGGAAGAGTCCCGAATCGGGACTCTTCGTGTTCTTGATGCGGGGTTCTTGGTTCTTGAATCGGGACTCTCGCATTCATGAATCGGGACTTTTGAAATTCCCCGATTCGGGAATTTCATCTCCCGATTCGGGACTTCTGTTTGTCTCTTCTCCCGATTCGGGACACTACACTTCGTATCTATTTACATTATTAAACCCCCGATTCGGGACTAAGGTATATAGAATAAGCCCCGATTCGGGACTTCAGTATTGAATATGTGTTTGTGTCTAACCCCCGATTCGGGACTCATACCCCCGATTCGGGACTCTGCTTTAAACAAGAATCGTTCTTAACAAATCACCTTACGGGATTTGTCCGTAGACCGATTCGAGTTCTAAGCCGGTCCTGAATCTGTGGCTTCGAGTCCTGTTTCGGGTTTTATTAAAATTTCGACATGAGTTTCGCGGGAATCCGTTTTACAAGTTCGACTCAGTTTTAAAGATTCCCTCGGGAATCTTCGATAAACTGACTCGCGACTAGTCGAAACTCTGCCGAATTTTTGTCAGAGCACATAATTCGTGTTAAGAAGGGACTAACTTTTAAAATTATTATCTGTCTATGTCAGAAATGGCAAACCAGAGAGAACACCCTTCTTCCCCCATTGATCCAGAAGCTGATCGAGCTCTGATTGAGCCAACGGACATGGTTCACATACTTCAGAACAACGAGTATGTGATCCTCTCTACTGTCCGGATGCAACACACGATCGTACGCGAGATCCTACGAGCTCATCCCCTACTCTACGCCATGACGGCCACTGCAGATGTACCGGGCATTTATCTGCAGCAGTTTTGGAAGACAGCCGTTCTGGACACCAGGTTCGGAGTCTTCTCGATAATTGGTCGAGTGGATAACACCGAACTGGTAATCACTATGGAGGACATCCGCCGAATCCTTCGCCTCCCTGCCGCTACTGATGGCGGCCACCAGCAGTTCGACGAGCTGGTTTCGGGGCCCATTCTGTTGAGCGAACTTCTCGCTCTCGGGGTCACCAAGGATGTGAACGGCGTGTCTCAGATCACCACGAGCGATCTACCACCAATCTGGGCTCAACTATACAACCTGATGAACAGGTGTCTGTCCTCGAAGACGAAAGGGTTGGACAAAGCAACGACGTCCTTCTGGCATATCTTTCATTCCGTAGCCTACGGACGCCACATCGACATCGCCGCCCAGTTATGGCTCGACATCACCAAGGATCTGACGATCAGGGAGCGCACCAGACATCACTCCATTCCGTGGTTGCGGTTCTATGGTCTCATCATCCGTGACCATATGGAACGCAATCCGGACATTCCACGCCGCTCCGGTCATTCTATCATCAAACCGAAGAAGATCAGCTGGATAGCCAAGCGTGACTACACCGAAGGCCAGTACGAGATGCAGATTCCTGATCACGTCCTCAACGGCCTGAACCAGCGAGCACCGAGCGTCATTAGGTATAGGAATCGCTTAGGTCTAGGAGTCGCACCTATGGACCATCCAGAACCGGAAGGTCCTGCCCAGGGTGCGCAACCCGTCCCTTCTAGTCCTCGGGCCTTACGTCCGAGGACCCGGGGTCCCACTGGGGGGGCCTCTGGCTCGGGAAATGTGATGAGAGTTGACGTGAGGGAAAACCTGGGTAGTATCATCCGCAGATCCATGACCGCTCACGAAGCTTCTACATCTTCCGATCTTCCAAAGACTCGAGAAGAAAGGCTCAGTCGCATTCGCCAACGAATGAACGATGATCCACAGTTGCCGACTCCACGAGTAAAGGAGTACGTTCCACAACGTCGTTCCACGACGAGACTTCCAGGGCTCCCGACTGTGCCCGAGTCCCCAGAAGACCAGGAACCCTCTACTCCTAGAGATGTCACTGGACCTACACCTCCTGGATCTCCAAAAGAGGTCACTGCTGCTTCGCCAGAAGAAGAAGAACCGGCCCATACTTCACCGCCCCCTCAGGCCACCACCTCTAGACTTCCGACGGATCCTTCTGGTGATCCTTCCAGCGGCTCGTCGGACACGGCGACACCAGATTCCGATCCAGAGGAACGCCCGGCAGAGGGACTGGGTAAGGGCAAAGGCAAAGGACAGGGGAAAGGAAAAGGTAAAGGCAAGGCCTTAGACGACGATGTCTCCACTTCCTCCATCAACGCTAGCGACTCCGTCCAATTACTTGATTACTCCGGGACGGAAGAGCGAACGTTGAACACCGAGGCTGCCGAACAGGCTGAGAGCGAGTCTTGGATGAAGATCGGTGCGGGTAGTGAAGGTTTCGAGGGAGAGAGCCAGGGTCCAGTACATCAAGAGGCCGAAGAAGAAGAGGCCCAACAGGATGTAGAGTTGGTAGACACCCGACAAGAGGCCGAAGTAGAAGTGGCCCACCCTAGGCAGCCAGAAATCGGAACCCATCCATCCATGAGTCTATCCTCCACACAGGCATCCCACACAGATCCTACTCGGCCAATGCCGAGTAGTCAAGTCGTTGGCAGCCAACCAACGCAAATGCACACCCAAGCCATCCACTCGACCACCTCCCAACAGGTGGTCGTTTCATCAGATCACGGGGCTATACCACCTATTCCACCTTTCACTCATTCGGAGTTGATCGGTGTTGAATCTAGAGATGCTCATCCACAGCACTCGCTTTCTTTCGCACCACATCGAGTCTTAGAGCCCCTAGATTCACATCTGGAAACTTCCACTCGAGGCCCCGCTGCACTTGACGCTACACCAGTCGTCAGCGCGGGCCAAGGGAGCACCTTTGCGGGGCTTTCCCTGTCCACCGGTTTCGCAAATGAACCGGTGTTGACCCTCTCGAGTTTGGAACCCAGGGATTCGGACGGCATCCTTAAAGCTGTCCAAAGCAGGTTGGAAGCCATAGAGAAGGCCGACGCAGCGAAAGACAGACGTCTAGAGGCTATTGAAAAGGCCTTAGCCGTCAAGGAACAGGAAGACCAAGCCCGTCGTGCCGAGATCGAGGCCCTGCGGAAAGCCGACGAGGACCGTCAGAAGGAACTGGACGAAGCCAGACGCCTTATCAAAGGCAAGTTCCAGGAAGGGGAGCGCCCGTCTTTTGGCGATTCGAGCCGCTCTCCTACTCCCGTCCTCCGTCTCCAACCACCACCTATAGCTGAGGAGATTCCCGGCTTTGTCTCTGAAGCCGAGCACCAGATTGTCATCGCTCAGCTAACCACTCAGAACGATGCCCTTCAGAGACAGGTGGATCAGTACAAGC
Organism: Centaurea solstitialis; assembly: GCA_030169165.1. Lineage (NCBI taxonomy): Eukaryota > Viridiplantae > Streptophyta > Magnoliopsida > Asterales > Asteraceae > Centaurea > Centaurea solstitialis. The sequence continues at coordinate 26,066,315 of CM058046.1, forward strand.
AGCTGGTCGCCACGAGGGATATGCAGCTGGAGATCGCATTGCGGAGGATCCGCGAGCTTGAGGAAACTTGCAGGTCTCAGGCTCAACCCTCCAAGCGCGGGCATGATGATCCGGACGACGCCGCCAATCCTCATGAGGGGAGGGACCGTCCAAGAGGGCTCGCCTAGACCTTCCCTCCGGCTCCGGAACCGCCGCCGATGACACACCAGTTGACACCACTCCACCTGCAGATCAGCCTGCCGATATTGCAGATCCGGCAGATCCTGTGAACGACGATTCCGATGAAGAGATCCCGGCAGAGGCAGCGAACTGGAGATATGAGGCTATCCCCGTGGGTACGACCGTCCAGTTTCCTCACGAGAAGGTAACTCCTGCCATAGACCTGATCGATCCAAACACCGCGCCGTTGGATCCTTCCGACCTTCGTATCTCTGACGAGGGAAGGAAGATCCTGAACCAGCATGCCCAGAGCCTTCGGTTTTGGAAGAGATCAGATGACGTTGTCTCTGGTGCGGAGTACGACGCCTTTCTTCCCACGGTACAGACGCCAGAAGCTTTCACAGGTCAACAACCGATCAGACTGGGTTGGAACCACACCGTCATTTTCAGGCCCTTCCTAGAGGAATCCTTCACACGGATTTTCCAACAGGAAAGCCTCTTCTCGTGGTCCAAGAAAGTCTTCTTCGGCCTATCTCATGTCAAGAAGCGTCGCCGCCGTACCGCGTACATCTACCAGAGGAAGCTCAGCTGGAGCGAGCATGGGCAGATCAGACGGAAGCTCAGATTTACCAAGGTAACTGATGTCCGACCTTACAAATTTGGACACCAGTTATTCCTTGAGTTCCATGTCCGTATGTACAACCCAGGCAAGCCTGACGGAGAACTCAGAGACTTCATGTTCACTGAAGCCGATCTGGACAGCATAGATCTCGATGATCTTCTCACTTTGATCAGACACCTTGAGGGCCCGATTCTGAAACCAGGCTACTTCAGAGACGGTCTGGAAGTCCTCAAGAGATATGTACGCCACTCGATCAACCTCGCGCATCTCACAGACTATCAGATGGCGATCGAGAGCAAGCAACAGAAGGTAAATCTTCTGCGTCCCAACCTGGAGGCAAATCTACTGGACCAATACCTGCCCTACTTCCCAACGGAACTCCCAGAGCATGGTGTTGTGTACATCACCTTCAGGAAGAACCAGCGGAGATTCATGCGCTTCAGTGAGCTGTCTAGCTTCTGTGACGGCACTCTGCTGTATGTTTACAACGGGATGAAGCGTCGTCTGATGGAGGAGAACATGCCTATGTACAAGGGGACTCAGTGGAAGAAAAAGCTGAAGGAGGCCCTGAATCTGATCGAGGTGAAGCTTAAAGAAAGACTGATGCTGAGAAGAGTGGAAACTGCGATGGAGCTCCGTACGAGATCGATCCGCGAATGGGACGAGTACCTGCAGCTCTCGCAGTGGGAACCAGCATTGAAGTATCCGCCGCCTTTCTGACTTCTTCCCAAAGGGGGAGATTGTTAGAACCTGACTTATTGTGTTTGTAAAGAAGTCAGGGGCGTCTTTTGATATTATGTAATAGTTAGTTTTAAAACAATACTTTTGTGCGCCTCTTAAAAGAGTCATAGACTCTAGGGGCTATTTTGTAACTTCGGCTCTATATATAGGGGTCGATAGTTAACGTTATAAAAGGTTCTTGCAACTAACAACTTTAGTTATATGCTTTGTCGTATTGTCGTGTTCTTCATATTTCTTGCATATTTGATTGCTTGATCCATTACATTGCATTCTTGTCGATTATCGGACTCACACTTTTACACCCTCCACTTTCAGTATTTACACTCTAGCCCTTCAACCCCTACCAAACACATTAATCAGGTTAAAAGTTGGCTAACACTCCGTTAAATCTTAATATTGAAAATGGGGCGTTACAACTCTCCCCCACTTACCAGGATTTCGCCCCGAAATCGTCTATTTTCGGAACAGTTCTGGGTAGTTCCTCCGCATCTCATCCTCGGGTTCCCACGTCTATTCTGAGCCCTTTCTATGCTCCCTTTGAACATTCACTAACCCGATGTCCTTACTTCTCAAAGACTTGGTCTTTCTTTCCAAGATCAATTTCGGTCTTTCTGCATTGAACTCTAGGTCTGACAGCAGTTTATCTGCATAGCTCTTATGACAACCCTGAGAAATTTTCAGTCTATCTCGATTCCACTGAATACTCTCAGTCGCCTTCTAGATAATTTCAGTACTGCCCAACTTTCTCTCTGACCAATCTCTCCCCAGTAGATGGAAGTCCTACATCTCCTCTCGCACCACATCTCAAGGCATGCCGATGCTGGCATGAAAGCTGTTATCGTACAAGAACTCTACCAATGGTGGGTACGTACCCCAACTTCCTCCAAAAATCCACACACAAGCTTTTAACAGGTACTTGAGAGTCTGTATCGTCCTCTCGCTCTGCCCATCAATCTGTCCACTATCTCCCACATAACATCATGATTTCTAATAGTACAACCAACATTGTAATCAAATCCTTCGTTACATGCCCTTACTTTAATCCGGTAACTCTAACTCTAACTCAACCTTCACTCTTAGACACGTCCAACACTTTTCCACTCGCTTTTCCACATCCCATTTCAGCTCTGGCCACCAGTAATCCGACCTTACGTCTTTGATACTAGAACCTATACACGGTCTCAACGACTTAAATGACCACGAATGTCAGGTATTAACCGAACTACTTGACCCTTACTTCCTTTCTTCTTTGGATCCTCACTCTTAACTACTTTTCTTTGTGACTGCTTATTCATACCTATTAGCGAGGTTATCATTGTCAACTTGTCCGCTTTGGAGACACAGGGCCCTAACCAGTCACCCCTACTCCCTCACAATTGCTTTGGAGTTGCCCAGTCTATGTCACAACCCAAAACGCGTCTCCCAGCACATCGTTTTCTACGGATTACAAAGGATTTCACAACATAACATATCTGCGCATATAACTGGCATCCGTTCCAAGAACGGAACTGATCCTACCGTTTCTTCTAACGAAAACGATACTATCCCCTTGACCCTTACGGGTACAAGACTGTCCGTATGCACGCAAAACATGTTATTCGTATCCGACATAGTTATCTACCCTCTACTATCACGTACGACATAGCACACAATTTAGTTCTTAACAACATTTATTTACCTTCCCACGCTGCATCAGATTTCAACCGACCCGCGATACGAAGTACCACAATATTGCCATATCCTATACTTCCTCCGGTGAAATCAACACTCAACACCGGTTCTTTGCATAACCTTCTTCTCGCGGTCTCGAGCGCTGCTGTCTTCTCTTTTCCCCACACAACCGTTCCTTGCGTAAGGTCTCCAATACATCTCGTAAGTGCTCCACATGTTCCTCTATCGATCCCAAATAGATTAGTATATCGTCTATGAAACGATTACCGACCTATCCAACATCGGTCTGCAAACTCTGTTCATCAAATCCACGAACGCCGCCAGTGCGTACGTCAAACCGAAGGGCATCACAATGAACTCGAAGTGCCCGTATCTGGTCCGGAAAGTCGTCTTGTGCACATCCTCCTCTCGAACTTTCAGCTGGTGGTACCCCGAGCGAAGACCTATCTTTGAGAACCATGCAGTTCCCTGAAGTTGATCGAAGAGATCATCGATCCTCGGTAGTGGGTATCTATTCTTCACCGTGAGCTTGTTGAGCTCTTGGTAGTCAATACACATCCGCATCGACCCGTATTTCTTCTTCACGAACAGGATAGGGGCTCTCCAAGGTGAGGTGCTCGCGCGGATGAACTCCTTATTCAACAGCTCCTTCAACTGCTTCGATTACTCTTGCATCTCTGGAGGTGCTAACCGGTACGGAGCCTTAGCTACCGGTGCCGCCCCTGAGACCAAGTCGATCCATAACTCTACTTGCCTCTCGAAAGGAAGGCTAGGCAGGTCATCCGGGAATACATCCGGATATCCACTAACCACTGGCACGTCCTCAACCATCCTCTTCTTTGCCTCATCACGACTGTCGACCACATACGTCGGGTAACTGCTGCCTCCATGAAGAACATGCTTCCTGGCCTTAGCCAAGGTACACATCTTTGGTAGTCTCCTTTTTTCCGTCTCCTTCGATAGTCAGTTCTCCCCCACTTAGAGTTCGAACTACTACCTAAAGCTTCTCGCAGTCAGTGCGAGCTCGGTTCTTATTTAACCAATCTATTCCAACTACCACTTATCCTTATACACATCACCACACCAACGATATTCCTCGTCCGCTAGCTCTACTTCTAACGGACTCTATAACTTACCCTGTCACAGCGTCCAGCTCCGTCCTTGCTTCATTTGTTGTCAACTGGTACACACGCTCCCGAGTCTTGGGGTATCACTCTTCTTCCTGGCTTTTCCAATTCTAACTATCTAATTCATGTTGTCTCGTGCATCTGATGGAAGTCAATGCACCTTGCCATCACACAAACTCCCGAATCTCGGGCTTCTGGATCCTTGCATACCGATAAATCTTCATCCGCTCATTGCCACTTAATCTGGATAAAAGAGCGACTGCTCCCAAAAACAAGTCGGTGATTTCATTCACTGACTCTATCGTCTGCGCCATCGATAAGGACTCACTCATGAGCCATTCCACCTCGAATGTCCGGTGTGGGGTCCTCCTGCCCCTCAAATTGTAGTGGTTGACACGCCGAGAAGTCTTTGTAGCTTGTCGCCGTTTTCTGTCTACCCTGCGATCCTCCCAACCCACTAGCCCTACCGGCTATAGCTGCCTCCACCTGACTATGGATCACCTTGGTCAGTTCTTTCTTCATCTAATCAAAAGATCCGAAAGCACATCATGAAATACCTCTCCAACTTTAGCCGCTACCATCTCTCTCAAATCTGGAATTTCCTGATCTTCGTCCTCATTCGGTCTCCTACCTTCACTCCTTGATTTCACCACATTGATCTGTAAAACATCATGCTTCATATAGCCAAATCTATCTCCCTTCCCATTCTATCAACTAGCCTAGTTCAACGACACTTGCTTTATATGTCTCCTTACTAACATGCTTTTAGTGATCTATCTATTCTTTCAAGGACACACACGTAGGTCCTAACATGCTACTACCCCCAAGAACACAACTTTGTAGGTTCATAGAACTCGTAACTATGTCAATTCCCAACATGCACAATGTATTTGCAATGATATGGGCCCTTATATCATCGTAATTACACCCTACATGTTTAGCCTCGACACCATTACCAAAGCCCTAATCCTCCACATAGTTGTCATGCACATTAATCATACATAAAGCTTTAATAGTTCATCTACTAGTTAAGTACATAACAAACATCATGCTCTCTACTCATAACCACATATCTACAAGCCAACATATGACATACATGCATACATATGTCCATAACAATTATCATGAGATACATGCACAGTTAAACTGCATAGCACTGGTAATTCACATCACTAGTGCCCACTTATCACACATGCCATACATTCACATCATACATACGTGCATTTACTAACATAGTAACTCAACATGCTTAACAAAGGTAAGGTTAGTGTGCTCACCCCCGTTCTGATGCTCCGGTCCGCAATTCAGTCTCACTATCCATTTCTCCGTAAAACATTCCATTTGGTTACTTTAAATTTTAAGAAAACACGAGCATTTGGTTTAAGTTCAAGTACCCACCACTTGTGAATACTCGAATCCCTTAAACCTAGGCTCTGATACCAACTTTTAACACCCATTTTCTAAAAACATAAACTTAACGGAAAGTAACCAATATTCATACATTTGAACAAAACAAATTTCAAAAGCGGAAGCTTGTCCAAAAACCATTCATAATTCATAAGATTTCGAAACATGAAATTCCAAAGCTTGGAAATCATAAAGCATAGTTTAAAACATTATCTAACTAAAACGTTTACATGCCAACCAATAAAGTAGTTTCCATCCAAAACGTCGTCACATTTCAACGTCTCTTAACCTGACTGAACCGACGGATCCCGGAGCTTCAAACCTTTTTCTTTTCCCTTATGGGACGTACCTGACACTAAAAAGGATAAACAACAACGGGGTAAGCATAAAGCTTAGTGAGCTAGCACCACCTACATCTTACGACATAGCACGTACTGTACCATAACAAGTACCAACACAATCAACATCATTCACATCAAGCATATCAATAATTATCAAACACATCAGACACCCGACTCTCATGAGATCGATATTTAATCGCCCGTCAGTTTGGACACGGGTCGGCCCCCACAACTCACCAAGGGCATGTGGTTTCCCTTTCTCCCGTCAGTTAGGACACGGGTCGGCCCCCACAACTCATCAAGGGCATGTGGATCCCATTCACATACGCTATCATGCATACAATACATACCACACAATAAAATGTAAGTAAGTGTAACTCACCTGAATCGCAAAGATATCAAAAGCACGAAACTCGCATGATCCCTCAAACCGAATCCTGTATTTGTAACAATTTACAACTAAAATTAGAACCCTCAAACAGTCCTAAAAGAAGCCTAAACAAGTCCCTAAGAAGTCCCATTAGCTACCTCGACCAAACGGTTTAAAACGGACTCAAAACGGAAGTCGTGGGTTGCGACTACCAACGAGAGTTTTTACCTACAACTCCAATTTCGACCGAAACCATCGAAATCAAGTTCATACAACATCCCATAATGATTATACAAAATCACATGACATCAAGCTCGACTCATCACTTCCGAATAATGATCAATTGGCCAACATTCGCAATCCATAACCTTAATTCACAAACTCTATGTAACCAACTCATCCAAATAATTATTGGGGGTTTGTAATCATACCTTAAGAGTAATTCCAACTCAGTACTTGATTCTCCCTTGGTTTCCTTCGAGAATCGCACGCACACACCACCTAAATCTTCAAAACACCAAAGTTCGACTTTCTGGAAATTTCAGCCCACTTCTACCATTTTCTGCTCCTTACTGGAGCCTCCGATGCTCGATCCCTCCAGTCAGATCGAAGAACAATGAGTCGTGAAGCCTCTGTCCAAATTTCGCGACGATCCGACGGTTAACGAGGGAGAACGGGCCAATTTCCCACAGCCACGCAATCCTGACAGGAAATCCGAAAATTTCCCCTTTCCCTCTCCTCTTGCTCTAGAACGGTTTCAACATCAAAACAAGCCAAAATTATGTTCTACATCATCCATGGTCAAAATCTAACATTTATAAACACTTAATTCGTAGACTTCAAACCAATTGATGATCAATTGATCATCACTTCCAACCCTTAACCCTAACCCAATAATTACTCAATACTACACCAATTAAAGGAGTACAAGCATAAAGATCATACCTTTAATGCGAATTACGAAGTCACTACCACAATAGATCCACCACAAGCCTTCAATTTGATCTCCTTGCTCTCCAAAATCTCCCAAATCGCTAGCTCTCTCTCTCTCTCTCTGGCTTTCAAATCGTACGTGAAAAACTAAAGGGGGTTAGGTCTTTCTCCAAGGTTAATTACAAGCCTCTTACACCCTCCACTTTCAGTATTTACACTCTAGCCCTTCAACCCCTACCAAACACATTAATCAGGTTAAAAGTTGGCTAACACTCCGTTAAATCTTAATATTGAAAATGGGGCGTTACATGTCTGCAGCCATGGAGGTTTGTTCTTTTTGTTCTTCTTAAAGATCTGAAGCAACCGTGATGTTTTCTTTCTCCCACTTCAACACAACAAAGATCACAACCTATTTGAGTCTCATCTTTTTTTCTGTTTACCAAAAGATTTGTTCTGCTTACCAACAGATTTGCAACAATATTTTGGGTTTGAATCTAATCCATGTTTGAATGCATTTGTATGACTTTTTTGGGTTGAATATAATTTAAGCTTTTGATATTTTTGTAAAGAATGAAATTTTTTTGTTTTGAATCAGATTTGGTGATTTGTTTTATATATAGATTTAGGTAATGTATTGATTTTCTGTTCATGGATGTCTAAATAAGGTTTTAGTAATTTAGGGTTCTTGATTAGGGATGAATGTTATTGGGATAAATGCTTAGGATAAGGTTTCTGGGTTGGTAAAGAACATGTTTTTGGAGATGTACATGAAATTGAAGAAGATGGGTAAAAAGACTAAATTGCCCCTCACGTGAGGGGCACATGGTGCCACTAACGACATCTACTTAACGACCGTTAGAGGGAGGGACCAAAACGTTCAAAAAACTCATTTTGAGGGCAAGGATGTACTTTTACGTTTGGAGGGACGAAAAGCAAAAAGTAGGTATTCGTGAGGGACCAAATATGTAATTCACTCTTTTAACTTATTAGGCAAACATCCAAATACCGTAAGTTATGATACAATATGAAAATGGCGTATGTGTTTTTTCATCCAATATTCTTACGTAATGAAATACTACAATGTTTTATAAGTCAAAAGAAGTCGTTAAGTTATAAAGTATTATGTTATGATAACTTAATGAATCTATCTATAATAGAGTCATCTTAGAACTTGAATCCTGTTGATAAAAGCATCCCAAAATCATCACCTTGAATGCAGATCTACAAAATAACAAGCCTCCAAGCGAGTGACTATATGTCTATATGTGGGGGGTCTCACTTGTTATGGTTCAATCCTAGTATTTTATTCTTCAAAAACCTAAGTATGAAAATATCATTTCCTTATTAAAGTTCATGTGAAAACCTTGATAAAAATCACATTTCATGTATGTTATTATTCGTATAATAAGACACGTTAATGAATAACGACAAATAAATGACAAGGTTATAAAAAGATCCTACGTAATGGAAGTGTATCTCCATGAGTAGCAACCAACATGTGCATAAATATAATATGAAGTCGAAATCTAGAGATCGGTATGTAATTTAGTGAAGATTGTTTGGTAATTACAAAACTCTAACGATGGAACACAAAAAGAGAGAATCTTGAGGAGCAGTTCCATGCTTTGAATAAGCGATCTCGGAGAAAGTAGAAAAGAAATGCAAAGGCTTGGTGCAAATCGAATTAGAGGCCCTAAGACCAACGATTTAATAAAAGAAGTTGGTTTTCATATTAAAATTAGTGAATCATAAAACAGAAACATATTTTACTAGCTGGTCTTTCTATGGATCGTCATAAGAAACCTTGTTCCAATTTCATTCATGATCAAAAAGTCAACCGTAATTTTACAATAGGATCGGTGTTGTTAATTTCATTAATGAAGAATCGATCAATTGAGAAGGGTGCAAGGTAAATGAGAAGTTATCCTAGTGTGTGATTAAATATTAACTTCTAGTAACCATGTCACAAAGAACTAGGATCGCAAATTATGTGAGTCAAGCTTGAGTATTAGTATATTCGCCTCAAACTCAATAGTCATTTCTCAAAGTCGAGCTTGACTCAAAAACTCGCAAATGTTTTAAAATAGAATTTGACTCAAACTTCTGAGCTCAAACTCGCTAGAATTTACGGATCAACTTCTCTTATATATTTTAAAAACTTCAAGGTGTTCTCTTAGGCTGCGTTCGGTACACAGACACTACATGACAGAACATGACAAGACAAGGTAGAATAAAACAATTGTTCAGCGTTTGGTAAAACATGACATAGTAGGGCAGGACACAACAAGACCGATTAAATGACCAATTTACCCGTAATGAGTTTTTTAGAGTTTTTTTTTTACCGAATAATCAATTTAAATGAAAATTAAAAAAAATACAAACAACAATCTATGTATCAACAAAACTATATACTCTAATATCATAGCTTGCAGGATAAATAGTCGCAATATACATTCTTAATTGGATTTGTAATCGAGTTTCGGTATGAGATGTATCCCCCGAAAATCAAAATCGGGTGTGAAGAATTTCAAATTTCGAGCCATGTCGGATTCAGATTAAATAGGGTTCATGTTTGGGGTTTAGCAATATATGTTTTTTTCTCTTTTCTTCTTCCACAAAACTAGTAGAAAATAGAAACTGTATGCAACAAAAAAATAAAGATATATATTTTAAGTAACAAACCTTAAAATTTAAACTAAACATTCAAACTAATAAAAATAAAGTTTTTTTTTGGAAGAGACCGAAGCCCGACTGCTAAAACATGCAGCCCGGGTCGAAGCTCCTGTACCTCCAGAATGCGTCCCCCAAGGCTCGAACTCAGGTTCACCATTATGTAGTGCCCAAGCCTTACCACTAGACTAACATTCCTTTGGTAATAAAAATAAAGTTCAAACATCAATACATAAAAAAGTTACAAAAACTATTAATAAAAGGTTTTCGGAGATTGGGTTATGTGTGTTAGGTAGATTTGGGGGTTTTCGAATTGGATTTTCGGTTTTCCGAATTTGGCCGGGTTTTGCTCACCCCTAAGCATGAGGCAGTTATCGTGAAAGAGAAGAGCACATCAGTTTCGGCTTTGGTTCCTTTAATATGGAAGCGATTGAGACTGGTTATTATTTTTATTTTCACTTGTTTGGAACCGTTAACCGCTTGGTATGCGTTCTAACCAATCCCGCATTTATTTATAATTTTTTTTATTTATATAAACTTGTTACCGTCAATGAATTCTAATTACGTGAAGTGTTTTGGAAGCATCGTTTGTAGTATTTATTTGTTTTCTAAGCATCGTTTGTTTGTAATATTTATTTGTTTTGGAAACATTGTTTATAGTATTTATCAGTTTTTAGTTTAATCAAATTGGTTTTCACATTTGTATTATTTATTTATATACATTCCAACTTCGTGATAAATTAATGTCTATTTTTTTCATAGTATGAATGACAAAAGTTTTAAAAAGAATTAGAGAGCGGTACCGGAACCGGTTCCCAAATACAAAGAACCGATATAACCTTTCGGTTTCGGACTGGTTCCAAAAAATTTATCCTAGTAGGCGAGTACCCGTCTTTGTTCTACTTAGTTCCAGAAAGTAGGAGGGAACAACTTTGTTTCACTTTTATTCTACTTAGTTTCAGCATGTTTCACATAGATCCACGCCAAACATGGGACAAACCTGTTTTGTTATGAATAGTCATGTCATACTGTTATGCAAACCAAACATACTCTTAAATATTACAAAACGCGATGATGCACCTCAAGTTTTATCACCAAAATGACAAAATCGTAAATTTCATTCACTCCCTGTTTTCTTATAATACCTTTCACCTTTCCTTTGGGATTTCTTTTCCGGTATGGGACAATTTCATTATTTAGTATCTCCCTTCCAATATGAGACGCCAACACCAACACTTTTATTGTTCTTTTTGTCTTTTTAATTATGATTTTAGCAAAAATAACTAATTACTTTTTATCTTTAAAGAATGTACAATTTTGTTCAAGTACTTGAAAATATACAACATTTTTCTTTTTATTGATACGTTGTTTATATATATATATATATTTACATTATATTTTAAATTTTATATTATACAACTAATTATAAATAAAAAAAACCGAGTATCTTACAAGCTTTTCAAGTCCAGTATTAGGTAGCTTGATTTGTTTGCATGTCGAGTCGTGCTCGAATTAAAATCGAACCTATTTTAATCGATGTAAAAGCAACCTTATATGACTCAATTGAACCAATTTACTAACAAAAAAGGCTGTCAATCTCTTGAAATTTTGAGAATATCTACATAGATGTTAATTATAAACATTCTATTATTAAAATCAGATACACATTATGCAAACAACAATCGTTTTGTCATGACTTTTAGGTACAAACGTTCGGAGAATGACAAATGTGGACATCTATGATGCTTCTAAGCAATTTCCTCTTTAAGTACAAATAAGAGATTTGTTCTAATATTTTGATAACTTTGTGAGCTTCTCCAAACGTGACACTCCTCAAATATTCAACTCACTTGTGTTATCCCATTGATAATTTTATATTTGTAAAATTGGATTATTTGAGTGTATAATATATTTTCATTCTCTTACCAACCAGAAGGACTTGTACCTTTGATTGAAAAAACATTTTGTTCATATTTAGGATATTTTTGATATCAAGATAAGACATAATAAAACAAGACATGACTATTGTTTGAAATTTTGTTAAACAAAACTAGACAAAACATGATTGATAAAATGACTAATTTACCAAAGTTTTGTTAAACAAAACTAGACAAAACATGATTGATAAAATGACTAATTTACCAATAACAGTTGCTTGCCTCTTTTGTATGTTTTGATTAATTTATGTACTTTTAAATATTAGAATAAAAATAAATATCTTTTATAACAAAATATATCATCATAAAGTTTTTCTTTAAAAAGATTAAAATAGCACCAAAATGAAGTTTACATAATTTATGAATTTTATTTATACCTTTTCAAATTTTTTGTCTGTCATTAATATTCAATAAATTAACTAAAATAAAAAAATGTGCAAAAATAATATAATGAGAATAATTGGTAAAAGTTTAAAAAGGATTAGAATACAATAAATAAAGTTTACACACCAGATAAAATATAAAGTACGTATTTGATGTTTTAGAAGTAAATTAGGTTTTATTTAACTGATATATTGATAAAATATATATTTGTTCCACCTTATTTCATGAGGTGAAGGTGGAATACAAGTTGTTTCATATCGTTTCACTATTTTTTTTTGTTCTGTATAAAAGTCACGGCAAACACGTAAAAGGGTTCTATTGGGCTAGTGTTGAGCCTCAGTCCCGTCTCACATAACCGCTCATTTCAACTTTCAAGGTTACCTTTGTTTCAATTCAGTTTGTACATCTCTAGTCAAAATATACATGCAACCATGAATTTAAGTTGCATGTTGTTAAAAGCCATGCATAGGAATTCTATTTTAGTTCAATGTTTTTTACTATTTGTCTAATAAATCAAGCATTTATGTGAAAATCCTTAAATATAAATCCCTATATTTTTTAAGCTAGGAGATTAACCATTGAAATAATATAAATCTTTGTTCCTTCTCAATAAATGATTCTGATTCCATTAATTATGAACTAACTTTGCCATAATTGAAACTTCCTCAATATTTAAATTTGTATATCCAACCTAACTATTAAAAACTCTTGCATCAAATTTTGACACATATTCCTTCATTTTTAGCCATTCAAATATAATAACCTAACTCCCCAAAGTTTAAGAATTGGCTAGAAAAGATGATAATAACATATAACTAAATTTTGGAATATCTATGTTATGCATCAAATCATCAATCATTTGGTTATTAGGAGAATAAATAAAACGATAAGGTTACCATAATTTGTCATTATTCTTCATGTTTATATCACTTTCAAAATTAAAATTATTGTTAAAAATAGTATCACATGTTTAGTTTCTTTTTTTTTACTTATTGTCAATTCTTTTAACTTTTCATATTTTTAGAAATTTGGACTATATAAAAACTCATGATTATATATTAAAATGATGAATATTAGATATGAATTTGCACTTGCATCATATTTGTTTAACATATTAATAATTCTTTTTTATACTCAGATATACATTAAGATCCTAACCGTCCATTAAATAGTATAATAACATAATTAGGATAAATCGAGAAAAATAACACTTAATTCTATAAATTTTATATTTCTTACAATATTTTTCATCTTTTCAAATTTATCTTGTAGATGACCAAATACCACCCTCTTGGATTTAACTATGTGTTTTCAAATTTAAGAAGAAAAAAAAGACAGATAAGAAAGAAAACGATCAAAGGAAAAAAAATTCGAGAAATACAAAATATGAATTACCAAAAATAACTAGACACCCACTATGAAAACTCGGATAAGGATAATGACTTTGATATTTGTAGCTTTCTACTATTTAATGATTTTATATGTCACATAATAGTTATAATTAACGTAAAAAAGACAAACTATATAACTTATAAAAAAATTACACAATCTTCATAAAATAAACACACACACATATGTATATATATATAAGATTTTTATATAACTAATGTTGATGGTGGAGGTAGTGGCCAATGGTAACACCGATAATGATGATGGTGATTGGTGGTGGTGGTCGTTGATTGTGGAGAATGTGAAGATGGTGGATAGTGGTGGTGGTGGCGATGGACAATTGTAGAGGTGGTAGGCGGTGGTGGTAGGTAATCGGTAGTAATTGTAGAGGTAGTGGAGGAGGTTGTTGTAGTGGAAGACGAGGTGGAGGTGGACGATAGTGGCTACCGGTGGCGGCTACGGCCACGACTAGTGGTGGTGAACATTAAAACAAATATCATATTGAAGTTATACATCAAACGAGTGTTAATTAGTAATATATTAGTTTCTGCCTCATTTCTGTCCCATGTTGTTCCGCCTATTTTAGTGGAACAAAAAAAGCCCTTTTGTCCCATGTTGTCCCACTCTGTCCTAGTCCCTGTCCCTGTCCCATGTCGCGCCAAACGTGGGACAGGAAATTCTTGTTCTGTCCCATGCTGCACCAAATGTGGGACAGTGAGTTTTGTCCCGTCCTGTCCTGTCCCATGTACCAAACGCAGCCTAAGATCCTAACCATCCATTAAATAGTATAATAATATAATTAGGATAAATCGAGAAAAATAACACTTAATTCTATAAATTTTATATTTCTTACAATATTTTTCATCTTTTCAAATTTATCTTGTAGATGTACCACCCTCTTGGATTTAACTATGTGTTTTCAAATTTAAGAAGAAAAAAAAGACAGATAAGAAAGAAAACGATGAAAGGAAAAAAAGTTATTTTCCTTTTTTTTTAAAAATAGAAAGCGAATGAAACTGAAAAAAGAAAAAAAAATCATGTTTATAAACGGATTTTTATTAGATATATCTTTATTTGTCTTTCAACAAAAAAATAGATATATCTTTTTTAGAATCAGATGAGACAAAACTGTTTTCGTAAGATCGCGTGAGACCAATACCTAACGTATGAAACTTCACAAAAAAAACACCGTGAAGGTAAATAAAACTCGAATACGCAGACCTAAAAATCATTTTCGATGCAAAAAAAATATACAAAATAAGGTAAAGACGAAACCTTCACAGCTCAAATGTTGTGAGTTACGAATTAATAATGCGAACCTTCACAGCGGAATTGCTGTGAATGTTTCGTTTTTTACCTTTTTTGGATTTTTTTTCTTCGATAGTGTTATTTAGTATGTTTTAACGATGAATGTTCAATTTCTTTTACCTTCACCAATATTTTGATGTAAAGTTTCATGTAAAATATGTTAGTCTCATCGGTCTCATAGAAACAGCTTGTCTCACCGGAAGTTAACCCTAAATATATAATTTTATAAGTATTTGTAACAGCTATTGTTTTTTATTTTATTTTTATTTTTCTATATTAATCTCTTAAATTTACAAGGAAAGCGAAGAAAATCAACATTTAATTTATTTTTTGTCTTTAAAATAAAATAAAAAGGCTTTTAATTATTTTTTTTTCTTCCATTTAGCTTCCTTCGGGTAAGGTATTTACCACCGTCCACCTATTTAGAAACTTTTCTATCGTCACCAAAAATTCGAGAAATACAAAATATGAATTACCAAAAATAACAAGACACCGTGTATGAAAACTCGGATAAGGATAATGACTTTGATATTTGTAGCTTTCTACTATTTTATTTGATCACGTGCAAAACATAATAACCTATTTAATTAATATGCTACATTTTTTATCCGGTACTTGAAGTTTGTTACTTTCAATGAAATTGGTGCTTTAGTTTTCATTTATTACAATTATATCTCCTACATTTGTAAAATTCATCAAATATAATCTCTCTTGTAACGGGTGTTAAGATTTTATGTTAAGTTCAGCTAAATGCGGAACAAGTAAGTCTTTTTACCCATTTTCTTATTTTAAATACCTATTATATAGAAAAATCATAACCAATTCTTTCAACATGAACCTTGCCCTATTGTTTCATATCAATAGCTCGAATTCCTTTCCCGCTTCGCCACCGATGTTCTTCTTGACCAAAAACTTGTGAAACAGAAGCGAGGAAGAGGGGATAAACAAGTTAGATGGATAACTTTGAATCAAAAATAGATTTCTCAAGGGTTCTCACATTTGATATCACAATAACTCAAATATCGTCATGGGAGCCAAATGACAACAATATAGATGGAATATTGACAGTTGCACATATTAATTAATGGCTTGACCTAACCATATGTTCATATTTTTTTAGAGGAGAACCAAAGGGTAGAGAGAGGGGGAGTTAATAGAAAGGGTGCTAGTGGGTGTGGGATGTAGATATGGGATATTCGGTGAAAAAAATGTCTTGAGATGATACAAGATGGTAGCCCGGATCCTATCTTAAGGGTAGGAGAAACACTTTGAAGCTCAATAGCTCCGGAAAAAGTAAATATTTTTGTTTGTAAAGCAATGATTAAAAGAATTCCTACTAGTGCGGCAGTTAATGACAAAGGGGTAGAGAGAGGGGGAGTTAATAGAAAGGGTGCTAGTGGGTGTGGAATGTAGATAGGGGATATTCGGTGAAAAAAATGTCTTGAGATGATTCAAGATGGTAGCCCGGATCCTATCTTAAAGGTAGGAGAAACACTTTGAAGCTCAATAGCTCCGGAAAAAGTAAATATTTTTGTTTGTAAAGCAATGATTAAAAGAATTCCTACTAGTGCGGCATTTAACGACAAAGGGGTCGCTTTAGGAACAATTCTATACCCACGATGTGGGGATGAGGTAGAAGATATCGAACACGCATTGGTAAAATGCAACGAGGTGAAGAGATTGTGGAGACAATTCAAAACGTGGTGGAAAAGGAATATGGACAACATCAATTTGATTTCTCAACTTTTCCAAGATGATGCGACAGTGCCACAACAATCCAATGGAAAGTCGGTGTGGATAGGAGCGAAGTGGGCATCTGTATACTTGATATGGTATCAAAGGAACATATCGGTATTTAAATGGGACAATATGTGACTCGACGACTTATTATTTATTTGGCAACGTAAGATCTACAATTGGTTGTCTAGACATACAAAAGCCCATCATAATGATTGGATCAAATGGTTAGAATGATAGGAAAGTGAAGCATACTTAGAAGCTTTGGTAACAGTCTTGTCGCAATTTGACATTTTGAGTCTATTTGGTTCGACTGGCCTGCAGTTGAGATGATATGATGAACTAAGTTATATATTTGTTTGCTTGTGTTTCAAGTTGATGCTCTCAAGGTATTTAAGAAACATATATGGACTTCAATCGTTTGGTTCCTGCATTTAAGATATAAAAGTTATATTGAACATATGCTAATTAGATCTAGATGTTAAAAAAAACATTGGTAAAATAGGAAGGTTCAGCCATTCAGGTATGGTTTCATGCTTGAAATGAAAATGAATTTTGTAAGTTTAGGTTTAGATTTGAGATGAAGATAAAGATGAGGGAAACGTTTTAATTGGTAGGTGAAGGTTACAGGCGGTGATCAAGGTGGCATTAGGTTTTATGTCTCAACAACGTCGAAGGTGAAAGTGGAGAATGATGATTTATTTATTTATTTTTTATTTTTTTGGGGAGGGGGTGGGGGGGGGAACGGTAATGAAGTCATTAGAGTTAGAGGAAGGTAGGGGTGTTCACGGGGCGGGGCGGGACGGGTAGTAGGATTTTGTGAACCGCAAACCGCGGGGCGGGTACCTTGTTTTAATAACCGAAACCGACCCGCAGGCTGCGGGTACCCGCTTTGCGGGTACTCGTAGGGAGGCGGGTATCCGCGGTTCGGGTTGCGGTTACCCGAAAATTGACATGTTTTTCATTTTTACTGTTTTTTCAACAAGAACTTTATAGATTTAAACACAAAACGTACACCTAAGTTCAATAGTTCGTGACTCGGACTACATACCAAAGTTCAACGGTTCTATTCAACACTCGATGTCGAAACAAAAGAAAGAATTGGGAGAGGGGAGCTGCTAGAGGTAACTTTAGGCAGAGTTTTGAGTGATTGACGTCAAATGTCTTTTCTTATGTTAAAAAAAAGAATTGCTTTTGTTATTAAATATTAACAAAGAGGGAGGTTCATTTGTAAACCTCAAATATCTTGTAAACCGTGTAAACCAATCCACACCATTGATTTTTAAAGGGGATAGTTCTCCGAAATGTATTAAACTATCCCCAAAAATCTATTGTGTGTATCCAACTACCAAAATTGCTATTATGTGTATCAAAGTTTTTTTTTTTTTTTTTGCTATTGTGTGTATTGTGACCGGTTCAACCGGTCAACTACAGTTAGGACGGCGGCCGGAGGTGCTGTGGGGGCGGCGATGGTCGTTCTAGGTGATGTTGCTTCTGGGTGGTGGTTTTGGGTCGAAGATGGACGATGGTGGTGGTTGGATGTTGGAGATTGACGATGATGGTGGTTGGAGATCGGAGGTCAACGATGGTGGTGGTTGTAGGAGATGGCTGGAGATCGGCGGCAGCGGTGGTTTTGTTGGTGGTGGTGGTTGGAGATGGCTGCTGAGAATGTTGTTCGATGGTGGTGCTGGTGGCGGTTCGATGGTGGTGGCGGTTCGATGGTGGTGGTGGCGGTTCAATGGTGGCGGTGATGGTTGATGGTTCGATGGTGATGGTGGTGGTGGGATGGGCGGCGACGGTGGAGGTGGTGACGGTGGAGGTGGTGACGGTGGAGGTCGCCGGTGGAGGTGGGTGATGGTGGAGGTCGCCGGTGGAGGTGGGTGGCAGATGTGGGTGGTAGATGTGGGTGATGGTGGAGGTGGGTGGCAGAGGGTGACGGTGGAGGTGGGTGTAGCGGTGGTTCTCGGCGGTTCGGTGGTTTCCGGCAGCGACGACGGTGGTTTCTGGCAGCGACAACGGTGGTTCTCAGCGGCGGAACGGTGGAGGTGACCTATTAAACAGGTTACAAGTCATCTGATACACACAATAGCAAAAAAAATAAACTTTGATACACACAATAGCAATTTTGGTAGTTGGATACACACAATAGACTTTTGGGGATAGTTTAATACATTTCGGAGAACTATCCCCATTTTTAAAAACGTTTCCATATTTCACATTTTCATATTTCCATAATCATTGAGTTACCATATATTTCACATTTCCATATTTTCTATAAATCCATATCATCCGTTGATTTTTTTTATCAAGGGCCACGACGAGTTTACAAAGTTTACAAGATATTTGAGGTTTACAAATGAACCTCCCTCTATTAACAAATATATATTTTTAAATAAGTCAAAAGCATGCGGGGCGGGGCGGGTACCCGCGGATACCGAATTTTAAAATCCGAACCCGCCCCGCGTTTAACGGGTACTGTAACACCCAAACCCAAATGAAAAGTTTTTAAAATAAAAACTAAATAAAACCTTGCATTTATCGTAAATAAATAATCATCCTCAAAAACACCAAGTCAAACATATTAATATCCCAAAATAAAATTCAACTATAGAATAATGATCAGATCAGAACGCCATCAGCCGGGAACCCTCAAGCCGGAGCTTTGCCCTTATCAACACCGGAGCTCGTACCTAAAAACATAAACAACACGAGGGGTAAGCTCAACCGCTTAGTGAGTAAGCTACACATACAATATATCATAATTAAATGCACATACACATATGTTCACATTAACAGCTTAACGGTTTCCCGTTTACCGGACCATCCCACAATCCGGTCTCCGCGGTTTCCCGCCCTTCGGGTCATCACGCAACCCGTACCATCACCATGTAACAGCAATACACGTATGAACACATAAAATCATAATATACGCATGTAAAACCCACTCACCTCTACTCGTCACGGATAAAATCACAACCGTAATATCAACTCAAGATGTTCCCGCAACTCTGAAAATTTTATAATAAAATATACATGACATAAGAATCGTTCGCTACACGGTAAAGTCCTATCAGCAACGACCACCGGTTCAATCCGGTTGCTTGTCCAGGTAACAAGCCATGGTGGCGACTACCGAAGTCACCTCTCGGCTCGGAAGCCGTATGGTGCGCCGTCTACCCTTCCTACGGCCGCAACGGCAGCCTTGCCCTATATCCGGCCGGCCGAAAGTAGACCACCGCGAAACCGTGGCGGCGGCTGTGATTTTTCACTATCGCCGCCGGCCATTGACACGCCGAGAAGGCCGCGGCGACAGCAACGGATCACCGCCACCATCGCCGGCCGGCTAAACCATCAGCGGCAGCGGCAGCGGCATTGCTTTGCCACCACCGCCGGAAGACAGCAAGGGCGGCAACGGTGGTGCGACCACCCACCACCGCCGGCCTCAACACCGACAGCAGCGGTGGTGACGCCTCCCGCCGCTACCACCCGGGATCCACTCACAACAGCAGCAACGGTGCGGTCAACCACCGCCGCCGCTCGTTTCCCTCACCACGGCTTGCGCCGCCGACCACCTAGAAGCAGCAAGGCGGCAGCGGTGTTACCACCACCGCCGCCGGACAACCAACAGCAGCAGCCGCACGGCAGCCGCCGTACGGCCACCGTCGTGGATTCGCGCCGCAGCCACCACCGGCCATTGCCGGCGTGGTGTGTGTGTGTGTGTTATGCCATCGATGGGTTAGCACCGACCGAAGCCGGCGACCGCCGTGGCCTCCACCGAACCCAAGCAACCCTAGAATCGACCCTTACGAAAGAGACGATGTTTCGTTACCTTACGATGTGAGCGACGTTACCAACTCCGGCGATACACTCTCTCTCTCCCGAATTCTCCCTCTAGACCGGCCTCCCTCTCCCTCTCTCGGTAGCTTGTTTGCCAAGAAACACAATGAGAAAAGTTGTTGCATTCCTAGGGTTTTTAACCTAGGTTTTAACGGGCTTTTCCTACTCTCGTTGCTTGACCCGCAAGAAAACACTAGCCTAAACCCTAACCCTAATCTTGGTTTTTAAATAATTCAATTAATAATAAATATAATAATAATAAAAATAAAAAGGAAATCGGGATGTTACAGGTACCCGACTTTTCGGGTTTTTCGGGTTACGGGTTTTGCGGATATCGGTTTTTTCGGTTTCGGTTCGTGCGGGGCAAGTCGGTTACTCGGTTTTTCGGTTTTTTTGAACACCCCTAGAGGAAGGGGAGTGGGAGTGGGATTAGGATAAGGTTGGGGTGGATAATTTCTAAATAAAAGTTTAAATAAATTTTAAAAATATAAAATGTTAATAATGCTCTCTTATATAATTAACTAACATATTAACATTCAGTAAAATTTGCAAAAATGAAAGACAAACTTGTATTAAATAAAAGTTATGGGCCATCTTTGGAAAAAAAATAAAACAATAGGACCAAATCGAAACTCAGTCTTATTTGTTTCGATAAAATTTATTGTACTTATTTTTCAGATTTTTTTATATAACATATTGAAGAGCAACTTTATGGCGGCACTAAATATCATATATTGTTAAATAAGGTCGAGTTTCGGTGGGAATAAAACTTATGATAAACAAGGTAAAATAAAATTTTATTTTTTAATTATTTTTAATTGAAGATGAATTAGATCAATTTTTTTAAGAACCATGATTTATATATTCTTAGTTATTGATTTGTATTTACACGTATAAGGTTTAAGACTATGCCATATTGTTTTTTAAAAGGTATTTTTTAAAATCTTCTAATTAGTTTAAAAACTAAAAAAGTTTGTAGATTTAAAACTATTTGTTTTATTTAAAAAAAAAAGTTTATAAATATTTTAACGTTCTTTAAAGTTTTAGAAAGTCATAATATCCTTTTTTAACGTGAATTTAGACTTTGTAATTTAGACTAATTAAAAAACAATCGTTATTGCTATAAGTCTACATTTTTAATCAGGAAAATTATAAATGAATCTCCTTACAAAGGAAATTGATCGTTTATGTGAGTGTATAAATGGAACCTATATAAAAAAATGTATAAAGAGAAACAAAAGTCAGAAAAAATCCATTTAACAACCCTGTTTTAATAAATAATTAGTATGATCTTGACATAAAATAAGAAAAGACATATAAACATTACCACCGTTTTAATAATAATTGGTATGATTCTGACATAAAATAAGAAAAAACGTATAATAATTATGGCTAGGCTTAATCTAGGCAAAACCTAAATGAACCTTATATTAAAAAAAGAAAATATCCAAAAAAAACCTATTGAAAAAGATAATGGTAAATAGAAAAGCACAAGTATAGCGTGATACATCATATGGGTTTGGGTCCAAACATCGTGTGAAGTGTGTAACGTGGCACGTGTAAACTCTGTCTCATGCCCTCCCACTTCCATTAATCATCTTCTTCCACATCCAAACCCTCTCTGCTCTCTGCTTTTTTAATTTTCTTCATCAATCATTCTTCTCATTCTCTTCCTCATTATCTATATATTGCTCAGTAGCACTCAGATTCCTCCTGCCACTTGAAATTATTTTCCAACCTCTGTAAGGTAGACAGATACATAGATACATGTCTTCCATCGTCAAATTTCCTTCTTCCACCGATAACACTACTACTAGCCATGACGATAGTACCGTTCATGAACAGCTCGAGACGACATCACCCGTCGCAAATCGCACTCTTTCACCCGACGCCTTTCTCGGAGCTGCTACTGCTCTCAAACAGCAGGTATTCAGGGACGGAGCTATTTAGGGGAACACTATGGCACGGGCCACTGTTAAATTCTTCCGTTATAGTGTAAAAAATCACGGTGTCACCGTATTAATTTGTCGTGTGTCATCATGTATATTTTGAAACTACAGTAGAAACGTAAGCTTTTTTTGGTTGAGTTGGTTAGCTCTTGCTTTATAACCATAAGGTCATGGGTTCAAGTCCTGTTAGATACCGTTTTTTAGGTTTTTGCTTTTAATTCAATCAACCACTAGACCAATAGGGATTTTGTGAAAATTTTATTTATATATGTTATTTATAGTTAAATGATGTCAACGTTTAAAAAAAGTTCTAAATCCGTCCATGTGGTTATTTCCTTCTTCTTCTTTCTGTTCTTCAATCGATTGTTTCTCTCTAAGGAACCTTCTAAATTTTTATAATTATTAAAACATTTCACGTCCGAATACGATCCATTTTTCAACATCAAAGCTTAAGTTTAATGGCGATTTTCAGAAGAAAGCTAAAAACGGTTGAGATCTGGAACGTTTAGAGGTAGAAGATGATACTATATGATTAATGAATAATGATATAGGTAGGTTAGGTACTGGTATTTCTCATCAACCGGTAGAACACGTTAGCACTGATCGTTTTTCTGTATGTGGAAATGATGTACACTAGGTGGTGGAGGCGACGTGGACAGATGGAGGTGGGGAGGTGGTGGACCCGACGGTTTACACCGGTCTGTTAGGGACAGCGTTCACCTGCCTGCGGTTCTACGAGGCTACCGGTAGTCACCAGGAATTGCAACTGTCTTCTGATATCGTCCATAGTTGTGCTGCTGCAATCGCTAAGACTTCCACTAGGTAGGTCATCTTCATGTAATGGTTATTGGCTCTAGTATGTTCGATAAACTAGCGGATAAGGTAGCTGACTATTGTTAAGCTCTAGCTGAACAGGATGTTTGGTAAAAATTAGCTGATAGGATAAATTATGATCGTAAAATGATAAAAATGCATGTTTAAAAATTGATGATACAAATAGTTGCAGGGGAATACTTGGAATAAAAAAATAAGAATGTCAAATGTTCTTTTCTTGGTTTTTTTAGGGTGTTGTTAATTGGACCCCCTTTGACTCTTCTCCCTCTCACATAAATATAGACCCCCTTGTACTGGGTCTCACCTGCATACCCACGTAAATAACCCATTGACTTAGCAAGGGGGTCCATTTATAATTCCCCTTTTTTTATAGTCCACTCCAACAAAATTGAGCTAATAGGAAACCTATAATAGAAAAGCGTACTAATAAAAGGTTTTATAGGACGCTTATTTATAAGATCAAACACAAAAACGTCCTATCTAAAAGCGTTGCAATAAGTTTATAAGACGTTGTAACAAGTTTTTTTGGACATTTAAAAAAAAGCATCGTATAAGCTAATTTTATAGGACGTTTTAGGACACTTCTCAAAAGCGTCCTATAAAGTTAGGTAATACGACGCTTTGTTTGGAAATGCCTTGAAAAACTTTTTACGACACCTAAAAGTGTCTTATAAACTTATTGCAACACCTTTAAATATGACACTTTTGCGTTTGGTTCTACAAATTAGTGTCATATAGAACACTCTATTAGGACTTTTTTTTAAGCGTCCTATAAACTCAATTTTGTTGTAATGGTCCATCTAACTAACCTCTAAGCTACCATATATTTATCAAATAAGGTTATAGTTAAGAGTGCCACTTGGTATGGTGGATATTTTTCCATTTTATTACTTTGGAACCAGAACTTAACCTTTAGTATTTCTGTGAAATAAATAAAAGCAGGTATATGACGTTTTTGTGTGGTCGAGGCGGGATATATGCCTTGGGTGCTGTCATTGCGAATTATTGTGGAGACCTTTACAAGCGTAATTTTTATCTTGGCGAATTCTTGGAGGTATAGTTTTTTTTTTTTTGTTTTTTCCATTTAAAATTTCTTTTTAGGTATATCTCTCTTTTCATTTTTACAAAATTTTTGATTTGGTCTTGAGATTTAAATAGCAATATCTGATTTTATGCTATTGGTCTAAAGTCTTTTAAGTGGTCCACCTGATTGCTTGATTAGCGTAGGCATTACGTTGCTTCATTGGTTCAATTAATAATTAAAGTTTAGGTTAACGATTTAAAAAAAGGTGCTTAAATGTTAAGCAGGCTATATTACTTGCGTCAAGTTGCATTTATCCGGGTGCTTGGTTCATTTCAGGGAATGAGAATAGAAATGAAAATGAAAATGAGCATTGTATTGATGCTGCTTGGTTAACCTACTATAATCAATGAAAAGTTGTTTCATATTAAAAAAAATATTTTTCGTTCACTTTGAAAATACAATAGATGTTCCATTTAACATCAAAAGATGGAATGACATACGGAAAAAAGAACCGAGTAGAAAAAAAAATTTCATTCCCCCCAATTGAGTCAGGAATGGAAATTAATGGATCTGCATAAATGATTCCATTATATAATATCAGACCAAACAACAGTTTTCATTATTATTTCCATTCCTTACCCTGCAGTACCCCCAACCAAACATCCCCTAATTATGATATATTCTATTTTATATTGAACTCCTCTCGTTTCTCATCTTGACCTTAACAATTAGCTCTCCGTTTAATTATTAACTTTGGGTACATAGTCAAATCAAGCTTATTGAATTGGTTAATGATAAGGTTTCTATTAATAGAAAGGGAAAAATAAAGAATGTCTATGATCAATCATGCTCTTCAATAAATTTTCTAAGAAATCTTCAAAATAAGAATCGAAGTCTAAAATCTTTATAAAAATGTATTTAGCTTCAATAAATTCTTCATTTTGAAAATAATTATTATTTATATTATTAAAATATTATATATATCTAATAAAATATTATTTTTCTCTCCTAAACATTTAATTTTAAAAATTCTTAATGGTTGAATATAATAAAAATTCATTTCTCTAGTATGGTAATCATTTTTTTAAAAGTTCTTTAAGTTTAGAGATTTTTGTACACTCTCTCCTATCTCTAATTCTCTATCTTATCTTGGTGAACCTATTGGAGCTAAAACTTGTCCAAAAGACCAAAATACCCATTCTCTCCAAAATGGAGATCTATTAGAGATGCTCTAAGTAATATATGGGTGCGTCTACGGGAAAATTAATAGTAGGGGTGGATGTATCCAATCCTTTACATTAACTTAATTTTCCGTATTAAGGTGAATACCTAACTTCCTATGATTATAGAGATGATTAATGATTATATTAATCTACCTAAAAATTACTTTGTCAAATGTATACAAGTTAAAACGAATCTAATTCAAATAGACCCGATAAATATCCTGAAGTAGGGCTTGGGGAGGGTAAGATTTACAAGGGGTTAGAAATGTAGTTTCTATGAAGACCCCTCCCTCCATCTCTAGAACCAACAGATATAGTAAGTGAGCAAATTGTCGAATATATCAAACTAAAGAAGTTAAAACAAAAATGACTACTGCAAATATTTGAGCAAAACAAAACCTGTCCCTATAAGCCAGATAAGCTGATCAGTGGCGTAGCTAGGATTTTTTCTAGGTGGGGACACGTTCAAGGTAGATTAAATGTTTGCAAAATTGTCCGATACATACTTAGCCTAATTAAACGTTTTAAGGGATTTTAAAAAGTTTTTTTAAGTTATCTCAACTACTCTTTTTGTGTTTTTTCTTTGGTGGGACAAAATGAGACACTATTTGGGAATAAAGGTAAAAAGTTAAAAAGTAATTATTTTTAACCTAAAAAATTGGTTTTCCCTTAGGGCCCATTCCCCTCGTACTTTTCAACTTAGATTTGGCTGTGGAGAATGGAGATGAGACATTTTAAAGCCTACCCAACTCAAAAATTACAAACTATCAAAGGTAATGTAATCATGAATCAGTCACTCAAACCTTTCTTATATGTGTTGTGTATATTATTGGTGATCTATTTGCTGTAGTAATGAATGTTACGTTATTTAAAAAATTAAAAGGTCAAATGTTGGTTGTTAGTATATGACTTGCTTCTATCACATTCTATTTGGGATTTGGGGATGATTTTTAGTATGCTATGCTTCTCTTTTTTGCTAGGCGTTCATGTGTGTATATATTTCGGTTGTATTTTTTGGGTTAGTTAGGTTCATTATTTTGAAACTTAGAGCATCTACAACATGTCTTTTCTTTCAAATTTTTAGATTTCTCGTGCCCTCTCCGATTTTTCTCTGTTTAAGAGAGTTCGCTTGGCTTTTTGCCTTTTCGGATGATTTTATTCTAAATATCAAAAAATTTTAAAATAGCATAGTTGTTCTAGATGCTTTTGGTTATCGCGTATGTAATATTGGTCATTTGAAAACCTTCTATGCTATCTGGTGACTAGAATGATTATGTTTCCGCTCTTTATTACCTAACCCACGAGATAATATAACATCGTAGGAGTTCTTTGTAAGAAGGCAATCATGTTGATCTTGGCCATATCTTTATCACTCAAAACATTAAACAATAAAGAATTATGTACACACAATTTTTTTTGCACGATTATTATCTATTTCGTGTTTCACAAACATTAACATCACACTTCTATAAAGAAGGGGTGTGCTGAATGCACAATGGATCCCTATCTACTAGTTTATTTACATGCATCAACTTCGAGACTTACTTTTTATATTTTCAATATATGATTTGACCTGATTTTGAAATAATCGAGACATAATTAAATCAAATCATGTATTATGTGCATTAAACCCATACCATAGAAAGTTAGAAACACCTACAAAGAAGATACAGTAACACCCATGTAGTTACTTGGTCTTCACAGTCTTTGATTGTTGTAGG
Organism: Centaurea solstitialis; assembly: GCA_030169165.1. NCBI lineage: Eukaryota > Viridiplantae > Streptophyta > Magnoliopsida > Asterales > Asteraceae > Centaurea > Centaurea solstitialis. Next base: position 26,093,699 of record CM058046.1, read on the forward strand.
AACCTTGTCAAGTATATGTCTCTATGTTCCTGCAGATGGGTAGAGATATTCCCTTATCCACAATGGTGGGTGGGTCCATTTTAAAGCATAATAATACATTAATATGGTAGGGGGTCATTTCAAGATCCTCAAAGCTTATATTGATATGGTCTTAAAAGGCTGTCTGTTCTTTATTAATGGTTGACAACTCATGGATATGTCAGCATACTGACATTTTCCATGTTGAGATGTTTTGTCAACTACAGCAAATTGACTATGCAAATCAGATGGCATCCAATTTGATGGTGGTTTAGTGGTTAGTATTCTATAGAGTTTAAGAAATGCACCTACCAAAACAGCCATCTTCATTGCTTATGTTGGTCTACTATATGATAAATTAATATAAGATTATTGGATCTTGAACATTATTTTTCAGAAATGTAAGCTGCATCCTTCTGTTTCTTGTTTCCAGTTGCTGAATAGAATAGAAAGCCTAATGCAAAGCAGCGTTTAGGCTATGTTTGGTAAACTAGCTGATAAGCTGGCTGTTGACCGATAAACTAGCTAGTAGCGGATAAGCTACCTTATGAACAAATTATGTTTGGCAAAAACTAGCTTATGTGTATGTAAAATGACCAAAAGAGGCATATTGAGATATAATAATTAATATCAACAAGGGTATAATTGGAAAAGCTACCTCCAAGTAGCTTATCAAAAAGCTAGCTGATAAGCTACTTTTTGTCCATCCAAACATATACATAAATGATAAGCTACCTTATAAGCTACTTCGGGTTCACCAAACAATGCCTTACACAAAGACCGCTAATTCTAACACATGTATACAGACTATTGAATAATGAACATTATATCATGGGGATCATGGTGCATTTTAAACTTAACTATCACGCTATAATACATGGGACCTTATTAACTTCTTCAAATAAGCCCTTGAGGAGAGAAGGGAGGATCTGACATATATATCAAGGGGAAATGGCATGTTTAATTTATCATGAAGGCTTTCTAGTTTGCTTCTTGTTGCTTGTTTAGTATCAGTGTATTATGTCCTTGACTCCTTGCGCATTCGAGTTTGAAGCGGATTGCTAATGTTTATAGATGATCTAATACCATTAATTATTCATATATGATTTATCTAACATGAGCTATAAGAGACGTCTTATCGGATTTTGTGCTTTGCAACGATCATTATCAGTTAGCACAAGAGAGAGCCCTCCCTGTGGGACCCGAGGAAGGCGGTTTCGGGATGTCATACGATCTTCTACATGGGCGTGCTGGATTCTTATGGGCTGCCTTATTCATAAACAAACATATAGGCCAAGAAACGGTGCCATCTGACCTCCTCAACCCGATAGTCGAAGCAGTGATAGCGGGAGGAAGGGCAGGTGCATCGGATCATGCTATGTGCCCCTTGATGTACAGATGGCATGGGACGAGATATTGGGGTGCGGCATATGGACTTGCGGGTATATTGCACATTTTGCTTAATTTTCCGTTGTCTGAAGAGGACGCGGAGGATGTAAAGAAGACTTTACGATACATGATGAGCAAAAGGTTCCCGCATACCGGTAACTACCCGTCGAGCGAAGGTAACCCGAGGGACAGTTTGGTCCAGTGGACTCATGGTGCAGGCGGCATTGCTATCACCCTCTGCAAGGCATCCGAGGTTCGTAAAATTGACTACAGTTATAATTAATTCAGCAGTTCCTAAGGGGGTGTTTGGGATTGCTTAGTTAAAATAACTTATGTTTATCTGCTTATTTGCTTATTGCTGGTTGGAAAAGTTAAAACCTTTGAACTTCTTTAAAAACTCCTTATTTGCTGGTTGTGCGATGATAAGCATTTTATCCATACGCTCAAAATTGCTTATTGCTGTTTCAACCCGCAATAGACAAATAAACAGTTTTAATAAGCAGTCCCGAACACCCTCTAAATCAAAATTGGAACCATTTACCAACACAAATTAGTTAAGCGTTGATCCGATCACAACCCTAACTTACGGGTAATATTCTCGGTCAGCAAAATGACCCACTAAGATTGATGGTAAATTTAAGTGTTTAAGCCCCCTAATTCACGTTCTGTCATTCCAGGTTTTCCCAAATGATCGAGAATTCCGAGATGCAGCGATCGAAGCAGGGGAAGTGGTGTGGAAGAGCGGGTTGGTGGAGAAACCCGGGCTTGCAGATGGTGCTTCCGGGAACGCTTATGCATTCCTTGCTCTCTACCGTCTAACAGGAGACCGCATATATGAGGAGAGAGCTAAGGCGTTTGGTGGATTCTTGTATCACAATATAAAGAAGCTTACAACCATCACTAATTCTCACGGTCGTTATTCCCTATACGAAGGACTCGCCGGAACCGCTTGTTTATGGTGCGATCTGGCAAGGCCCGAGAAATCGAGGCTTCCTGGGTTTGAAATCTAAGGATCGGTGTTCTTTTAATGTATAGTAAAGCTTGGATATGGAAAGCAATAAGCATGATCATAGACATACAAAGCTATTGTAAGAATTATTTGACCAAAAGTGTAATCACATCTGCAAATCCAAGCTATAAAACAATCAATTAGCCGGCTCTTTTGCCGGTTCTTTGGCCGGTACTTTTGCCGGTTCTTTAGTTGGTTCCTTGGTCGGTTCTTTAGTTGGTTCCTTGGTCGTTTCTTTAGTTGGTTCCTTGGTCGTTTCTTTAGTTGGTTCCTTGGCCGATTCTTTAGGTGTTTCTTTGGCCGATTCTTTGGCTGATTCTTTGGCCGATTCTTTAGTATGCTCCCCCGGGCCGTCTTTTTTGCTAGTCGTCGTAATCATTTTTAAGGTCATGATGTCTCCGATCTTTCGGAAGAGCTTCTTTTTGCTGATATTGGTGATGTTGGTGTAGTTGCTATAGTTGGTATAGTAGCTGTAGTAACTCTTGTCTTCCGCGTCTTCCGTATGCGTATGATGACTGTTGCTTTCGTTATGTGGGTGGTCCCCCTCTTCAAGCCGAAGTGAAGTCCCGGCTGTATCATTGTATATCGACGCAGATCTCCGGTGTTCGGATTTCGGTCTCGGCGTTTGCGGTTCCGACCTCGGTGATGCCGAGGTATCGAATATCGAGCCTTTAAGCGCTTCCGCCTTTTCGGGATCGTCATCGTCTACGAGGATGTCGGTCACGCTGCTATCGTCTTCGAATAGGTCGGGTTCTTTCTCATCGTCTTCTCGGTTGAACACTCTCAAATCATCCAAATCGAAACTGAAAGTTTGCTGTGGCGTGGTTCTTCCTTCTAGATGGTCTTCGTAGAGCGACGAAAGTGGCGAGTTGAAGTCATCGTGTTCTTTCTCGTCACACGGGGGTTTGCTAATCACTTCGGCTTTTGCGGCCAGTAATCGTTTGAACTCCTTGACGTTTTCGCGGGCTGCAACCTCGTTGATCCTTAACCGCTCGTTTTCCTTTGTGAGGAAATGCAACGCGTCTTCTTTTTCGGATAGTAGCTCTTTGAGTTCGGAATTCTCGGCTCTAGCCATGTTGGCGGCTTCTTTAGCGACGTTTGACTCGCTGATGGCTTGTTTGAGGATATCTCGTAGCTTAAACGCTTCTTCTTTTGCGGTCATTGCATGGTTTTCGGCTGCCACGATTGCTTCTTTTAGTCTGTGGTTCTCGTGTTTGGCCAGCGCGCTTTCTTCGTCGGATTTTTTTATACAGCTTATGAACCCCATTTCTTTTCCGTTCCAAGCCAGAAGCGCTTCTTCGTATTCTACCTTCAATTGTTCGGCTGTTTCCTTATGTAATTCGACTTCTTTCTCAAGCTCGTCGATCCGGCGTTTGTACTTGTTTTCTTGGGTTTTTAGCATCTCCTTCAGCTGTGTTAATTCAGCCTCAGTCGATTTTAGCTTTTCGTTCGCCGTACTGGCTTCCGCCGCCACTTCCCTCAACGCCGATGCTAAACCATCCATCGCCATTTTGCTGTTCTCCTCGGCTTCCATTGCCAATTTCACTTCGCCTTGCAGCCTTTTGATTTGGTCTTTTAAGGCTTTGGTCTCGGCATCAAAATTACCACCCTTTCTATCCACCACCATCGGTTCGCTCCTCGATCCCTTGTTCTTCTCGAGATGCGCGATCTTCTCTTGAAGGGAGGCGATCTCGAGCTTCGATTCCTCCAAGTCCATCTTCGTTTCCTCGATCTGTCTCGTCTGAAGCATGAAAGATTCCAACATGTGCGACTCCGATTGCTCGGCTTTCTCCAACTTGTTTTCCAATTCCCGAATCCTTTTCTTGCTATCTGACAACAAAGCGATCTCTTTGTCTCTCGCCTCCATGTCCTTTTTCGATCTCGATAGCTCGTCCTTGAGACTCTTGAGCTCCGAATACACCTGTTCGGCCTTCTCAGACGACAAACCCTGGCTGGCCAACGCCTTCGTCTCCTTGAGCTCGGCAAGAGCCCGGTTTCTTTCCCGTTCGGCTGCATCTAATCGCTCCTTTGCGTTCTTCAGCTCCACCTCTAAATCGGCGATTTGCTTCTCCATCTTTGCAGCCTTAACTATCCGATTCTATGCAACAAAAGCACAATCTCAGCATCAGCATCACATATACATACATACATATAAAGGTTCAAATGAGAAACATAACTTTTTAAGAAAACGTGACAATCAATCTCATCAACTCATCCGTCAATAAAGGTGGCTTTGACCGGTCCCCCCTTAATAATATCTACCCTCCCAACTCGCCAATCCTCCATGATCACGGCCACAAGATGTATGGCTGAGATTCGTCTTCACGTTTTCTTAAACTGATACATTTCTCGTATGAACTTTCCTCTATATATATATATATATAAACAAACCAATCGTAACATAATGAATTTAATGATGTTAAATACCTCGGATAGACTAATGGAGTTGCGATCAACGGAGACTAGGGCTTGTTTATCGACTTGGGCGGCGAGAGCATCTCCTCTACAAATCTTGGATCCAGAAATGGTTCTGATTAGAAAAGAGGTATGCTTCTTTTGCCCAAATTCCAAATACCCAGATCTATAAAAATCAATAGAATTCCAAAAATTAACAACAAAAACCCAGATGTAACGTATTATATATAATCTATATATCTATATATATGATAGAAGAAAAAGAAGAAAAGAAGAAGAAGATAAGAGAGAAAATAGATAATAGTACCTGGATTTGGAACGTAACATTGTAGGAGGTTGGGGGTGTCAAAATTCAACTATTTCTGGAAACCGATGAAAAATCGGAAGAGAGAAATTGTTGAAATTAAGTGGAGGGTATATTACTTCTTCTTCTTCTCTCTAGTGGAAGGAAAATTGACAAATGGGAGAAAAGAATGCCTGCATGGAAATAAGCTCTTCTATTCCATTTCTATATTCAAGAATTTATTTATTTATTTATAAATAGTATTTTTTTTAATTTTTTTATAATTTATAGTAAATTTAGATTGGAAACCATGTTTAATGCTTTATTAAGCGTTTCTAGAAACTAGTTTAATGGTGTAATAAATTCTAGGTTGAGTTACATGCTTGGTCCCTTTGGTTCCGGTTTCTTTCAAGAAGACCCCTGTGGCTAAAAACTCTAGGATTTGGTCCTTGTTTTTTCCCATTCTTTTATTCGTATTTATGTATTTTCTTCCAATTATGGTAAGGAAGTGTTAGGTTGGGCTCATTTTATGTGTGTGAATACATGCACATAAAGATATACCCATGAAGCTCGTACATGGTCTTTTTTGAGATCCTCAACCGCATGTATCTGAAAACTTCTCATTTGCATTCGATAAAGTTTGGAATAAAGTTAACGGTTTTAGACGTTTAAGATATTCCAAGTTATGAAATAGCATAAATGAGAAGGGAGTAATGATTTTAATAAAATATTTGTTTAATTAGATGAACTAACAAAACCGTTAGTGATTATAATCAAAGGCGGAGCCTCATTGGGGCAACAAGGGCCAAGGCCTCTATGTTTTTCTAACTTATAAATATAAAGTTTTTAATTTTAAACTAAAAAAAATATAAAATTGTGCTTTTCAAAAAAATATATGCATAAATATAGATTTTGGCCCCTACAAGGATAAAGTCAAATCCAATTCCATTTTTTAAATTATATCTTCCAAAACAACCTTCTACAAAATCAATTACAAATTTATTAGATTTGTCGAAGCCCATTCCACCTTGAAATTATATCTTCCAACCCAAATTCACAATTTAATTATTGTCGCTTAACAAGTAATCGGGAATTGCCGATTTGTCATCAATCCCGTCCTTTTCTCTCCGATTGACAACTTTTCAAAGCTTAATCGAAGATCATGATAGAACATTTTCACCTTGAAGTTTTCGGTTGTCGTCGTCGACTTTCAAACTCAACTAGTTGACCTTATCACATCTAGTCGCCTAGCCCTCCATTCGAATTTCGACCTAACCTTCAAGGAGGAAATAATTTCATATCAGTAAATTAAGTTGTTTTATAGTTATGTGTACCATGCATCTGGCAAGTTATAATTTACTATTATGAATAATGTACATAGTCCACACGGAGGGATGCAAAGGTGTTCTTCAATTTTCTGTTTATCTAAAGTTTCTTTTTAACATTACCCAATAATTAGAACTGCTAGTTTATCATTTTAAGGACTTTATGTGTAGCGAAATGCGATGTCGAACTTTAACTCTTTAACCATACTTTAAAGGTAATCTAGCATTGTTTATGTTATTTGTTTTATGTGAAACATCAGTTACATGATTAAATTTTTTTTTTTTTCAATTCACCCATAGCTTGGTAAATTACATTGCAAGAATAGAAAAGTCAAATGAATGTGTATTTTTATTCATCTTGAAGGATTCGTATACAATTAATTTTAAAATCTTATTTTTATTAACATCAAAAGTCCGGTTGATATTATAATTTAATCAACATGGCTACCATTAAAAGACGATACATAATAAATTTTTAAAAAAAAAAACATAAACAAGATCTAGAAACCGACATACGAATTTTAATTGCTAGAAGACGCTACGTTGTGGTTTAAAGAGTTATTAAAGGTTGAACTATAAGGGGGTGATTATAACACATTGGTTAAACTTGAGGGACTTGAGTGTAACGTAATCCTTTTAAATTAGTGCCGGAAGCAACGCGCGTGTGATCGTGTCCAACGGCCGGCCGACAAAGTCCTCGGAAAATGAAGTTAGTCAACCCTTCATAATTGGGCTCAGTCATCTATTTAGGCTTTTGGTCAAAACTACCCAATTTTCATTTTATTAGTTTTCTTTTCGTAAAATTAAATATTGTCAACAATGTTTTTTGCTAAATACATTAAACCATATTAATGATATCAAGTATTAATGGGGGAAAGAAATTTATCCAAATTTCCCCCAAGTCTATAAAAATAATTTAAAGCGATCTGGAAAAGCTTGCCGGCCAACAAGTTGGAAAAAACTAAAAAAATTGTTAAAATTCCATCAAACAATCAATGTCATAATTCATAAAATGGTTCTTTGAAATTGTCTATGTGGTGATTTGCTTTATTTCGGAAAAGAAAAATACTTTCTTAAAAAATTGATGTTAGCATCTCAAAGTTCTAAAGACTTTGGATTATATAGATTAACGGTTAAGAAAATGAAGGTTAGAGGCGTCTTAGAAATATATTATTATTTTATTTGTTATCGATTCAAAGTATCTGGTAAAGAATCATGTTTTACGTTTCCTTTTTTGGTCGGTGCTCGTTAAAATGCCTTCTCCTATTGATGCTTGATCGATAAGAATGGCCATTGATTAAATGAATTTTCTATACTTCAAAAACGTTTACAATTGTTAGCGTGGTCAATGGATTTTGCCCATATGGCGTGAAACTTGCAAAATAAACTATCATATTCTTACAAGTGGTCCACAAAACACCAAATGAAAAGAAGAAGAAAAAAAAAAACAGAGAAAAACGAACAATCACTTGGCAACAAACTTTTTTATTCATTCATTTATGATGTTTATATTATTGGTATTTTTTTGTATATTTGGTTGAAGTATTCATCTTTCTTAATTGTTTTATCTTCCATAGTTCCTTCAAATGAAGATTTTGGAGATTTTTTATTCCAACAAATTTCCTAAGATCTTCTTCAAAATGAAAAAAGTGAAAGAAAAAAGTTTTTCTAAATTTAAAGATTTCTTAAAAAATTATTACACATGAAAACAATAGGGGCTTGGGGGCCATGGCCCCTGTGTTTTTGTTCCTTCATGCTTAGATTTAGGTAAATAAATTACTAGTATGTTAATGGAAGTCTTACTTGGCCCCTATCTCACACTCACCACCAAAAGCCCAACTAACAAAGACCAATTTTAATTAATTATTCAGTAAACTCTTTTATTGTTTGACGTATATAGTTTATTGTTACTTTAGTTAGGGTTAAGTATTGTTACTATGATTACATTATAAGATGTATAGATTACATTACGTGAAGTTTATAGGATATCTAAAATGCCTAACATAATAAAAATAAAATGTTGTATTAGTTGTTTTATACTTCTAGACGACATTATTTGAAAAAGTGTCTATAAACACATATGTTCTATAAAAAGATTATTTTATATGACACTTCTAAAAATTGTGCTATAAAATAGCTAATAGATCATTTAATTTAAAATATGTTTAAAGGTTGTTGAAACACTCAAAATGATTCTATAAACATATTATAACACTTTCAGATAAAAGACTTATTAGGTCCTAAAGGGTATTATATTACGATGCTTAGACATTTTAGGAATCATTTAAGCCCAATTTTTTAGTTTTTATTTTTGAAGGGTTCCTAGACTAATCCTGGCAATTTTAACTTAGTGACCACAGTTATTGCATACGCTTGGATTCAAACCCTTGGCATATGAAATATTCCACCACATTCCACAGGGCCTCAATCAATATACTACAACCCTTATGGTTAACCCAATTTTTATTATAGTGAATGATAATTTAATAGTTTTATATCTTAATACATAGTGTAGAAATATTATGATCATGAAATATCTTGAAATGAAGTTTTGATGAATATGGAAGAAAAGTTGATTGTTACTTAACACCATGTTCTCGAGTTTAATAAGGGAAGAGAAGAGGAGGGGTACCTTTTTCTTTCCTTCCAAATCATCCAAAAAATTGGATGATAAGTTTTAAGCCAAAATAAGGCTAAACTCCCCCTCCAAACCCTTCCATTTCCTTCCCTAAATGAAACTCGAGAACACAAATATCTAGTTTTCCTTCCAATGTGGGACTCTAACACGCCCCCTCCAACAAGGCTAGATGGAGGGCCAAGAAAGGCCACGAGAGGGCCAGCGTGTCAGTCCCTAGAGTGGTAGACCTTAGCTCGGATATCATTTAAGAATATGTGGAACCCTAGATTAATCTCCAAAATAGCCCTTGAAGAGATAAGGGGGGTTCCAACATATATAGTGAATATTTGGTCTAAGTCTAGCTGATGTGGGACACTCACATATTGTATGTAGATTTGCCGCCCTAAGCCACGCCTTGGAAAACGCCATGGTCTCACCATGACTCGTAAGGCTTGAGGCTTGACCTCGCCGCCACGCCACGCCTCATGCCATTTAGAACCTTAGAAAATATGTTGTAGTATAAGGATTGCTATTGTCAATTTTATACCAAGATAAATCAGCTAGTTCTCCTACTAATCATACTAATTTAATGGATGTTTGAGCAATATGAGTTGATTAATGATTACCCGGCAAGTCTAGTCCAACATGTTTTTTGAATGTACAATAGGTAGGATTGGGTAGTATACCATGTTATTTGAATGCATGATAATTTTATCCATGTATACTTAGTCGGTAAATATGTCATTTAAATAAATTTGTAACTTCAACTTTTGCATGTGGTACAAAATCATACCAAAATGTACTAACCGAAGAAATTTGGTATCAATTTAATTGGTACCATATATAATTGTTTGGTATATAGTATTAAGTTTTATGTACCAATTATAATTGGTTGATACATGCATGGCCGGATGGAGTATTGGCCAAGGAGTTGTAATGATCCACCCTCAACTATATATGTATATATATAAACGGGCTAAACGAATGATTTAGATGAAGGTTGCACGCATTGTAACCTTTTAGTGGGTTATATAACAACCTTGGTCTATATACATATATATATATATATATATATATATAGAGAGAGAGAGAGAGAGCTTCATTTACAACCATTAGAGGTGCACAAGAGCGGCTTTTTATCCGATCTGTTTTTTTTAACAGTAAAAAACCGGTTTTTGTAAATAACTGGTTTGGATTTGATCCGGTTTTGGAGCAAAATGTAATCCTATTGAACCGGATCCAGATGAAAAAAAACGGATATTATTTAACCGGTTTTAAACTAAATCGGTCCACCTTTTAGGTTATTTTTTTGGGCTACTAAATTGGAATCTGATTTTATTTTGTTTGGGCCAACTATGAAATATAGTCTATATAATATAAATTATATATTTTGGGCCAGCTATGAATTTGATTTATGAATTACATTATAGTATTTTAGGGTGTGCATCGGGCGGGTCGGGCGGGTTCGGGTGTGAGAATCAAAAACCCGATCGGATTTCGGATATGAAAATCAAGACCCGAACTTTATGTTTCGGATTTCGGATTGCTTCGGGTTCGGGGTGTCGGGTTTCGGGTTGATGTCGGTCGGGTTCGGGTATTATTATCATACAAAAAGACATATAAATTCAATGGATTATTGGATTTTAATGGTGAATTCAATCTATAATAAAGAGATAGAGGAAATCGATTGTAATGCTAAAAATTAGAAACCATTTCTATTGCCTATAATTTACAAAGAGAATTAGATAAACATATATATTTATATAATATTTAATATACATATACATATTATTTCGGGTTTTCGGGCGGGTTGGGTGACCAAAGATCAAACCCAAGCCGAACCTAAATATCTACTTAAATGTCGGGTTTCAGTTATTCGGATTTCGGGGTACTCGGGTTTTGCACAAACATCATAATTTCGGTTCGGGTTCGGGTTCGGATTTCGGATTGTTCAGGTTTTGCACACCCTATTAGTATTTGACTATTTGGGCGAACTATATTTGAAAGAATGTGCTGCTCATCGGATTAAAAAAAAACGATAAAAAAAAACGGTTTAACCGGTGATCCCGTTCGGATCAAAACCGGACAAAAATCCGGTCGACGAAAATTTTGAAAATCGATCGGATATCCGGTTTCCATAAAACCCGACCCGGTTAAAAAAAAACGGTTACAAAAAAAAAGATTCGGATAGTTTTTGCGTAAAATTGGATAATCGGATTTTGTGTGCACCTCTAACAACCATACAACTTCATCTAAAATAATCTATTTTAGCCCATTTTTATTGGAAGGGTGTCCGGGTCAAAGCCCGACTAATCCCCGACAATTTGGGGGGCTAAACATGGCCCCAGTTAAATGTCCCCGGGCATGCGCACGGGAATACTCGAACTCGATTAGGACGCTATGAATCCCCTAAGCGATAACCAATCTGCCACAACACTGAAAGACATTTTAGCCCATTTATAGTAATTGATTATTCGATTTATCAATGATTATCGATTTCATGCAATAATCTTACATATAATGCATAAACATACATTAATTTTGTTTATAAAATGTTTAGATAACAAAGGTCCAAATAGACTTGGAAACATTTGGATTGTGGAAATTTAATGGAATTTAATAGACAATTGAAATGACAAATTTCATTTAGGGTATGGATTCACACACCCTACCCTATGGATCAATACACCCTACTCTACATCATTTAATTCAGTCAAAGCATAAAAGTTTGCATTATCATTTAATTTTTTTTCTCTCTCTTATATTGTTCTTATCTTTCTTTTTTTTATTAATAAATATTAATAATAATTTATGTATAGTAGTTATTATCTTAATCATAAATAAAAATAAAATAAAATTTATATAAATAAATTAAAAAGACAAATATCTTTTTTCTTCTGTATAAAGAACATATAATTTATTTTATAACCTTACACATTTCAGTGTGTGTATAGATATGGTTTGCACAATATAATAGAATATATTATTTTAAAACTAAAATAGTAACTGATACTTTTTATTTTATTTTTATTTGATAGAATATATCATCAATCATTCTATAATCTTAAAAATTCATAAAATAGTTATTATATTTTCCATTTTTAAGAATTCTATAATAATCATATTTTCCATTTCCCATAATTAGTAAGAAGTAATATTCCTATAAGAAAAATACAAAGACAAGTGTTATTAATATTAAGAAGTAAGAAACATATAAATATATATAGACAAATGTTATTCATATTACTTTTTATAGATATATTTTTCTTTTTAAAAAAAAATATTACTTTATTTTAATGTTAATACATAAAAAAAATACAAATGATAATAATTTTTTTAACATAATATTCGTACAATTTTATAAAGTTATTAATAAAAGGTTACATGAAATAAAAGTTTTATAAAAAAGTTATATGAAATGAAAAATAATAAAAATATAAAATATAAGTAAAATATAAAATCACTTAATGATGATGTAATGATTACATTTATAATTAATTAATGAAGGGTATTAAAAAGCCTACACTAGAGTAGAGTGATATAGAGTGGGGTGTCTCTCTCATCACCCTTTCATTTATCATATCTAATCCATGTGTTTGGCTCATTACTCAGGCTTTAACACAAATTTTTAATTCACATGCTGCGTAATTCAAATTCCCCAAGTTCTAACAAGGAACTCTAATAAAAAAAATATTATTAGAACTGGAACCACTTCGAAACCGTCGGTTCTGGAACCGGTGTGAAACCGCTTCGGAACCGCCGGTTCCGGAAATGGTGTGGAACCACTTCAGAACCTCCAGTTTCGGAACCGGAATCAGTGTGAGTGGTTCCGGTTCTTAAAATTTTGGAACCGTTACCCGGTGGATACCCGATATTTTTAAATATATAATTTTTATATTTTAAATAGATTACTTTTTCGCTATTTTTATCAGATTATTATGTTTTTAAGTTGGTACTTTGTATTTTGTCATATTTATTCGTTAACTTGGGGTTTTATTACATTTATAATGTACTAGTTAACCTACCCGCGCGATGCGACGGGTGTGAAATTAAGGATTGTAAAGTATTTCTCATTTGTCTGAATTCTGAAATATTAAAACCGTGGTTTTACAGAAAAACGGTTAGTTTGTAAACGTAAAATAACACAAGACACAATATACCTTGCTTACTTATTTCATTTTATTTTTAAATAACAAGAAAATACTTTTATTACCAAAACAAGAACAGTATACACATACAAATACAATTAACAAATGCTAACGAACGTGATCAACTGACTACGAAAACAAATACGAGTAGCACACATCGGTAAAAAAAACAGAAAAAAACAAAGGCTTATAAGACATAAACCAACCCAAACCGCAGCTTAGCGATATCGCAGATGAAGCCAAACAACAGCCACACATTCGAGCAGCAGCTGATCAGCAACTAAACAGCAGTTGAACAGCAAATATACAGCAGCCGAACAAGCCAAACAGCAGTTGAACAACACCAAACATCAGCTTAACAACCGAGCAGCAAAAAAACAACCAAACAGGGGTTGAAAAGTAACCAAACAATAGCCTAATCGCCAACCAGCAGACGAACTACCAAATGGAAGCTAACACGAGTAGTAACCCGCTGTTGCGAGAACATCGAGCTCAAACCCACAGCGATTTCAGCGTTATTTCTGACCAATGTTAGATTTTTTGGTCATATGATTAAAGAAGGAATTATTATTCCTATCGATAGAGCAACTGTATATGCTGATAATTTCCATAATAAATTAAAGAAAAAAACTCAATTACAAAGATTTTTGGGCAGCTTAAACTATATAGCAGATTTTTTAAATGATTTTGCTTATGATGCCAAACCATTGTTTGAAAGACTAAGAAAAAATCTTCCACCGTGGGCTAAGGAGCACACTCAAGCTGTTAAAAGGTACCCGAATGATGCTATGACAAAACAAAGATGATACACCTTGCTCACTTAAATACCCATAATCAATACATCTTTTGTATCACCTATTCATTTTTTTCTTCTACATTGAGTCCATTTTAGAAATTTAATATCAAAAATTTCATTGTCTTCACTTCAAATTTCTTACTATTGCTTCAAACTAAAACATATGGTAGGTGCTATCTATTCTTAAAAAAAATGGAAGACACAGACTTGAAAATGCATAGAAAAGCAGATGGGTAAAGAAAGTATGCACAAATATTCTCAGAGATGCTTGTGCTCCTGCCGCAACTGCCTCAGCTAGATGTTGAGATCTTCGACCATCTTCTTCTGAAAAATAGGCAAAAAAATTGCTATGTAAATAGAGTAAGTTTGGGCATTTCAATCAATTATATGTACTTCTTAGTTTTGACAATAGTTTTGACAACAAAAGACCATTCTTGAACAACTATTCTATGCATGATTAGTGGTGGGCAGAAACATGCCACCAACCCAGTTATGCATAGCTTATGTTTGGAATGGTAGGGATATGTAGGAATACTAAACAAAACTTAGCTAGACTCTCATGGATGTTTAATTTGTGTGAACACATGGTATGATAGATTACATAAGGACGTGTGATATAGAATACACGTTACCGCAATAGCATTTGTCTGAACTTATCCAGGGATTCATACATTATCGCAGTACCCTTTGGCTTCACCTGGCATAATCGCATAATCAGTGACATACGTGTTCCTACACTACTATAGATATCGTTTGTAACCATAAGACTCTTAAAGAAACTGAAGAGAGAAACTAATCCATTCCAAAAATTTAAGATTTGGGGACACACGGAACAATTTTGAACTGATAACTAACTGGTTTGACTTTGGAGCATATGACTTTGGACAGTCAAGTACAATGAATATAAGATCGAAAAGGACAATGAGCAGTAGCATAAAGCGTTAGAGTTTATAAGCAAAATAAAATATCATTAGACAACCATGGCATGGACCCAAAGAGATTAAAATTTTAATAAGAAAAAAGATAGATTAAGTGCGTAACTTTCTCCTCTAATTAACAGGTTCGTTTACTTATATTGAGGGAACTTCAAGAACCATTTGCGCAAGGACACAAAATCATCCCTGGTTTGAAATTTTAAAACCCAAATAGAGATTTAGAGAGAGGAGGAACACATTATAAAGAGGCTATTTTCTACATTTTCCAAAATCAAGAAAGGAATTTTATTTTCAACTTGGACATAATTACCTACCAACTGAATCAGTTATACCTTTTGAGAAGAATTCAAAGAAAATCTAGCACCCAAAGAGAGGCAATATGAGGATCAATAGCAAATGCACTTCTTTCATGTTCAATCCATTCCTTTGAGTTAATCTAAAGCCTAGAAGATGTGCTCTCCCTGATGACAAATCAGTAAATGATTGTAAGTCCCGGATTATTAGTGATATCTAAATTTACTTGGAACCAATAGGTTGTGCCCAAAACATCAAGCCTTTTTAGCTTCATGTTGGCATAACATTAAAAGCAGCTGCTTCCTCTTCTCCCTAGCAACAGCATTATTCTCCATTGATCCCCAAACAGCGTGATATTTAAGGAGAAACTAAAATAGAAATAATTAGCAGAGAATTAATCAACTAAATAGTCACATGATTTGTTGTGTGAATCTTCTAATTGAATTAATTCCATAATTTGTTTTAGACAATTCCCCAATTATTAATTAAAAGTTGGGTGAACTTTATGTGAATTTTGTTGGGTCATTCATTCATTCATCAATCCATGAACTTTATGCTCAACATTTATTAGATACAACTCATTGCCAATGCCATTATCATCTAATTAACAAAAAGTTTTTAAAAGAAAGGTGTTATTCTAAACACAAAGATGGCTGCAAACCTGCAAAATAGCGAGTGCCGCAAGATACCCACGAATATCAGTACACAAATACCCCCATCCTTGAAGATCTCCGATAACCACAAACTTCTCCTGGCCTCGAGAAATCTTGGAACATAATTTGTCCAGCCCAAAGACCACAAAACCTGCCAAAAGATTGAAATTAGTTTGAGAAAAATGTAAAAAAGATCGATAAAAACATGTGTGTTAAGTTTCGAGATTGCATACGTTTGAACTCTTCTAGACCTCCTTTTTTGTTGCAATAATAATGTCTACCTCCAAACACGACTGCAATTGGGTGCCTGTTTTTATCCGATCCTTGCATAAACATCTTGTTTTGCACGATTTCATTCTGGACTTCTGATGCTGAATTAGACCCATTTGGGATAAACGTTTTCCTCGATTTTAGGTACTTGAGAAACAGGAAACAAGTTTCACGAAGAAACAGTCTGATTGTAACATCCTCACACTCCTGGAGAGAAAATCAAATTCAAGAAATTTTCCATTCAGATTGATCTATTAGAAAACACTCTTCTAAACAAAAATCTTCGTGATCTTAAGAAAAAAAAAGATTAATCCACACAAACAACTTTACAAAACAACCCTAAAATGGAGGTAATTTTGCTAAAAGCTTTTCAAGATTTCTTTAGCACATTTGAACTAAAGAAATCTTTTTAGTTTAGGTTCTTTAGATTTCAAACATATTCTTACAAATCAATGGTTTTGTATTTACCCCCAAACAACAGGACAAATTTGATCGCATTATATCCCACCACAGTCTATCTTAAGTCTATAAGGGCAAAATGTGAATTCGAGAAAACATAGAATCCTTACAAACTAAATTAAATGTTCATTTGCACAAAAAGTATTAGTATATGTCAATTTTCATTATCATGAAACAATAAGTCAACTACGAGGACCAAAATAAAAGGCCGATTATATCAAAAGAGAAAAAAAGACCGCATAAAAATTAACATTCATGTGAAGAAGATCACGATCTAAATCCCTAAACCAAAATGAAATTGAATAGAAGGATCAAATATTGGTCCAGATAACAAGATTGATACCCATATATCTAAAAAGCAATCTCAGACAAACCATTAGTAAAACAAATCTTTAAAACAAGATTTGTTTTAGAACTCATAAAACAAATCTGTAATATTCATATAGTTGTAAAAAAAAACAAGATTTTTAAGGGTGTACCTCAACCAAGCATAATTGGTCACATTCTTGATGCCAACTGCTAAAACTCCCAGGTTGCTCAATCAGGCTTGGAAGTCTGCAAAAGAAAAAAAACAAAAAACCCAAAATCATATATCATCAGGATTCAATTTTGGTTAAACAAACAAAACTCAAAAGACTCGATGTGTAGAAGCTACAGAAAACCCTAAGAACAATAGAATGGAGACATTAGAGAGATAGATACGAACAACATGGGTTTGAAAGAAAGGCAAGTAAGCATACTGGGTTTCTTCTTTTGAGCCATTACTTGCAGTTGAAACACAATAGGAGAAGATGAGACTGCTAGGTCGATAATGCTGATGGTTTCTTCTGAAATTCAGGGAGGGAGAAAAAGAAGAAAATTGGAAAACCCCATTCTCCGGTTCCAAAACGGCTGTATATGAAAAGGCAGAGTCTTCGATTTAAATCAAAATCATGTTGATTTTGAAGCAATGATGGGAGAAAAGCTTGCAATTTTGAATTGTGATTCTCATAAATCAAAATCTTCTCGATGTCAATAACTGTTGTAGGTGAAAGAGATACTTCAGGGGTGTAGGGATTAGAAATATTGATGCAGAACGTGGGGAGGGAATAAGTCGTTGAGGAGGATACTGCTGCAATAGCATGTTGTACAAACAGCATAAAAGATAATACTGTGTAAAATCAGTTATTGTTGAACAAATAACTGTAAAAGTGATATATCTCTTTTATAAATAGTATAGATATTGCATGATAAATCCTGTGTTCTTGTATTAAGGTAAGAAAACTACCTGGTCATAAAATCGCCAAATTGATCAAAAAAATTCCTTTAATTTAATATCTGAAAACATGATCAAAACACAAGTAAAATAACTAAATAATCAAAATCACATAGCTCACAACCAAAGTTAAACATCTTGTATGTCAAGAACTATTTGCAATTGAGGTCAAGAATCCTGAAATGCATGTATTAAGCATTGTCAAACATTAAGCATCCCACCAAGCATGATCATTGAATCTTCATTTCAAGTATTTCATGGCCAAGACTCCCTACTATATAAGTTTGGAAACTTGTAATCTCATTTACACGAGGATAAATGCACATTACATTTCCACTTAGGGACCGTTTACTTGAACGCTTACCCGGTAAGTGCTTACCGGTTAAATTGAACATTATCACCTACCATATCGGACAATATTTTAGTCTCACAAAACGGTAATGTACGCAACAATTTACCCGGTAAGCTATTACCAGATAAGAGTTGTTGATCTTACTTACCGGGTAAGACTCTCGGTTCATGCTATCGCTACTCTCGGTTCATGTTATCACTCTTACCGGGTAAGATTTTAGTCTTTTTCATGATTGTCCCATAAGGTAAATTGACCCGATAAGCACTTACCAGGTAAGCGTCAAGTAAACTTTCCCTTAATCATCTATATCATCAATTGCAACTTCAAAACTAACTTTCAAGTGAAGGCCTAGATAACAATCAGAAAACAATTGATCAAATTGTTTGACTACGAAATGTTTGAAATCAAAAGAATAACGATATTCTGGCAATAATGTCTTACCATCAATCAGTAGTGAATCTTAAGCATCCAAGAGAGAATCCACCAAAATTTGGAAAGAGGCGTGTCAAGATCAACCTATAGATAGATAATAGGAAGTAAATATAAAAGACGTACCAGTGAAACACTTAATAACCGAATTTAGAGAAAGAAAACACTAATACATACATTAAGAAAACAAAGAAATGAAGTTGTTACCACTTACCACGTAGTTTAAAAACACCTGGAGTCTCCTTTAGTCCTTTAGTGAACCAAGGTGATGGCATTACTTTTCTAATTGAGCAGCCTTTCCATAACAGCCATGACATTCTCTACAAACAAATTCATATAAAAATCAACACACTTTAAACATAAATGTACTATTTGGTCCAACAAAAGATATAAAAGTCGAAATTCACAAGAATTTGAATATAGCTAAATACACATTAAACTTACATAAATGGAAGGATTTAAACGATGGCTTCTGAACATTAGTCCTTAAAAATACGAATGTGATAGAAGACAACTAATTGATCCATGCCTGCCAACACAGCAAAAAAACAACACAAAATTAGATTACATATAGAAACCAAATATTGTATAAATAATAAGGGGTTGTTTGATCAAAATAGAAACTAACTTACAACTATACAATGGCAGAAGCAACAATGTTCATGCAACCAGACCATAGCCCACTCGTGTAATCCTATTGCTTTTGAAATAGTAAATCTACACTATTATATTAAAAGCCGTAATCATTTCAATTTGCAACGAGTATGTGCATGACCCTCATACTACTCTCCCCTACTAACGATATGAATTTGAAGCAAAGATGGGTAGCAGAACATCATGCCATCCATGGCAGCACCAAGGCAACATTATGGCTTACTCAAAATGAAACCAGCCCTGAATCAAATGAAGACATCATGCATGTTTTGGAACTCCATTTTCGAATCTAGAAATTGAGAACAGAGCGACAGCAGTTCAAAATCCCAAATGAGCTCCAATTTCAAATCTAGAATCTATATGATTACTTGACTACGATTACCACATATGTAATGCAATTGAGATTAATATATAGATCCCCATATAATTCAAACTTGTATAACATCCGAAGAACTAAAATAACCAAAAAATTTCAATAAAAAGTGACCACAATTGAGTGAATACATTAGGAAAACTCAAAATCGGCAACAATTTGCTACTAAATACAACAATTTCGAGTAACAGGTTCAATTGAGTGAATAAATTAGAGAAACTAAAAATTGGCAATAATGGGGGAGAAACATACCTCTGTGTGAATTTCGAGTGATTGACTTCAACTGAGTGAATACATTCCAACAAAAATTCAAAATCAGCAACATATAGAGTGTTTGAGATTAGGGCAATAAGGGAGGATAAAGAAGAGAACTTGAGGGTGCAGTTACACGCATGAGGAGATTCCAAACCGTGCTCTTCATCTTCTTCCTAACATATCCAAAACTTGAATGTCATCATGGAATTATTGAGAGGGGTGGAGAATGAAAACATGAGAGGAGAGGAATTTGTGCAGGATGGGAGAGGGGTATCGTGGTGAGGAGATGAAGAGAAAAATCAGGGTATGGAGAGGGGGATGTGAGGAACGTGTAGAAGGAGGAGTTCAAGTCAGTTTGGAAGAACGTGGACTTGAAAAATAACGGTAATAGAATTTTAATAATAGTAGTATAGATAACAACATATGTACTACTATAGCGGCCAAACGAGGAATCTCCAGTCAAGCAGCAGAGGGAAAAGGAGGTGTACACTGGAGAACGCGAATGATGAGGAGGCTATGGATGGAATATTGATGGTTTAATGGAGCTTAGAGGATAAGCCATCATCTGAGGCATTAAGCCACAACTGAACCACCCTGTTTAGCTAACCGAACAAGTCATACATCACATACAGCTCATTAAGCCAGTACCAAACAGCCCCCTATCGTAGGTGAGTCTTCATGTAACTTTTCCTAAACGAGATACACACATATGTATGTTTTCAAGTATGCTCACTTTAAATGAATGAGCAAGTACACTTTCAATTGCATCTCTATACAACAAACAGTAACCCTTGCAAACTTAGGGTACAGAATCATAATTCAACATTCAATGTAATACAAGCTTAGCCTATGGACCTCAAAAGATTTAGGAATATCTATGAGTCCAGATATTCATTCAGGGGAATGAGATTGAATTGAAATAAAATAATAAACCATCCAAAATCAAACCACATGGAGGTTTTACAAAAATTGAACTGCAAAATCAAACAAATCCATGTCGAATATCATGAACTCCCACATCATCCTGTGCAACATTCGAATAGAAACAAAAATAACATGCTGCAGTGTACAACATCTACAGTCTGCACTGAAAACAGCTGCAGGTGAAGGCAAATCGGAAGAAGCCCTGACAACTACTTCAAAACGAAAAAGAGCCGTTGGTAAAAAAGTAAACATTTCTAATTCCTTCATCAGAGAATGTCTTTTAGTTCTTTAGAAGGAATCAAAACTTGACTCTGGTCTTTCAGACTGACTGGTTGTCTGTATCACAAGCTTATTATCTCAGAGGGTTTGCCAGTTTGCTATATTAATCATGTTTAAAGCAGCATAGAATTAAGAGTTCATTTTCCTAACTGTTGAAAAATACAAATGTAAGGCTATTTAAGGAAACAACTAATTAGTTATGGAAAATTAGATTGTTTTGTCAACGATCTAATACCATATATGTCATTCCCAACCAATATAAAAGGTAAAAGAGAAATCAAAAAACTAAAATTATCCTATTGTCTTGCACTATTCATCTCCTCCGCAATGCCATACACCAAGATAATCGATCATATTCATCATATACTACTATACAAATGTAGATAATCTGATTTTGAGTTATTGATGATTCCTTTTTTGCTGTTGTGGCAAATTCAACAGAAACATTAATTGATTTGCAGTACATGAAGTCTATAGCAATTACCAAAATCTCAACCAAAGCTTAACATTTCTACTACAAACTTTCACCCTAAGCTATAATAATGATAATTGGCTGAATAGATGATTATATCATCAAGAACTCGAAATGCAGAACGTTTGAAATACCTAAGTATTGACATAAAAATAATGACAGATTTAGCAAGAAGAAACTTACTTCGCTGATGAATTTCTTCCTGCAAATCAGCCACAGTAGCCTGCAAAACAACAAAATAAAACAGTCACAAACTGAAAAAAAAAAACCCAAATTTCATCGACCTTAAGAATAATCACAAGTTTGCCAAACGAAAATTAAACTCACAGTGCTCTCAAGAACAAGGCCACCGTCGATTAATTGTCTACCACTTCGAGTAGTAACCGTCACCTTCATTGTTTTCCAGAAATCAATTAGAAACTAAAAGGTTTTTGGGCGAAAACAACTCTTAAATTACACACCTAAATTCCTACAAATTGAAACCCTAGAAGTCCAATCGAGGAGACAAAACGACTTAAATTAAATAGAATCTTACAAACGAAACAAGTAAATCGGTGAAATTGAAACAAATTAAACAAGGAAACAAAACCTCTAATACAGATTTAGAAGACGAATTGAATTGCTATAATTATATGCCATGAACAATTGATTTAGGCTTACCTATGAAGAATTCAGATGGTGACTGACTTGCTGATGGTTTTCGTTCCATCTTAGGAGATGGAAGAATTCAGATGGTTTTCGTGGGGGGAGAAGTTAAGGAAGACGTGGGATGGAAAGGAGTTTGGAGATTGTACACTGCAATAGGTATGTTGTACATAATGCATAAGAAATAGTACTGTGTAAAACCAGATGTTGAACAAAAAAACTGACATTTTGAGATATTCTCTTTATAATATAGTATAGATATGCAATGTTTGAAAAACTAAAAAAATAGGTCACCGGGTACCCGATATCGGAACCGGTTCCCGACGGTTCCGGGACCGGTTCCAAAAAAATAAGAACCGCTCTAACCGGTTCCGGTTCCGGTTCATTTATTCCAGGAACTGCCGGTTCCGATTCCATGAAAAAAAGTCGGGTATCCGGTTATAGTCACCCCTATATACCTCCACCACATCCTTTTTGGGTAAGAGGAAACCATCTAGTGAAAGTGTGAAACCAAACATCTTTTTAACTAAAATATTAAAATTAACCTCAAACTTTTATTCTGTTTACGCTAACGCACCGTCTTGTTGTCACTGTGCCCTTGACTATATCTTTGAAAGTGTTTAACGATCAACAAGCTAAACTAGTCCATATAAAAGTAAAATAAATAAAATAATAACATAATGTGCTTTTTGGTTTAACCGGAAGACTAAAAAGTAACTAAAAACACAAATGTTAAACGTAAAAACAAAAACGATTTTGGTTTGAATGAGTAATCTAGCTTTTGGAATTTTTTTTATTACGTGTGCTCTTAAATTTATAGATCAGCCACTAACTACCACACTTGACACTGACACCACCACTCTTTTCGCCACAATCACCTCATCCTCGTCCCCATGTCACCACACAACCATCATCATTGCCGCCACAACCACCGTCGATGTCTCCGCAGCACCATCACCACCAACACCACTAACGTCTCCACGCCACAATCACCATCACCACCAAGATGTCATACATCAAGTTAGAATTATTAACCAAAATAACCCGTTACCTGTTAAGGAGGTCATCCAAAAATCCAATCATACATAGATTATATCCTCGTGCAAATTTTAAAATTTATTAGTAAATAAAACCACAAAGTTTTGGCGCCAATTTGTTTCCCCATCGGCGGCCACCGTGTAAACTGTTCTTCAATCGTCTTCTCCACCGCTCCTCCGCCGTAGAGAGAGCTTCCACCTTCAACCATTCATCAATGGTGCTTCTGAAGAACCACATCCCTTCCCGTTCCAAACGCCCTTCCAATTCCTTCGTTTCCCCACTTTCTCACCCTTCCAAACTCCTCAAATCCACCGCCACCACCACCGCCACCGCCGTCACCGCCACCGCCAATGTCCGCAACACTCTGGATGTTCAAAACGACTCTGCAGCACCTCAACAACCTCAATCAGCATCAGAAACCCTAAACCCTATCGACAAAATGGCTTCGATCCTTGCAGACGCCGGATGCACACTAAACATCACATCGGGACCGCCTTGTATGCCTGCCGACTTACACAAGCTCCGCCACCATCTCCAAAGTCGCTTTTCCTCTGATTCATCTCTCCGGTCCCAATTCCTGGCAGGCTTCTCCTCTTACATTGACAACCAAAACGATCTTCGCAGGTTTAATTTCTATTTATATTCTGTTTTCTATCATTCTCAGTGCTCCAAATCATATATAATAAACATTGAGTATGGAATTGTAGGTTTTAGCTATAAATCAGTTATGTAAGTTTGAACAGGAGTTGTTGAATTTACTCAATTTAGCATGCCAACAGCTATTTGAACCCTAATAATATAATGAAAACCTAATTTTACATTTGTAGGGTTTTATTACCTTCTCATTGCGATAATGCTGGTAATCGACGAAGTGAGAGCCTAGTGAGGGTGCTCTTGCTGGTTCCTTTGATCCAATTGAGTATTCAGAACATATTGCTTGAGAAGCTTCCGGAGTATTTTGATAATGATAGTTGTGGACAGTCTTCATCGTCCACGTTGCGTTTGGATGAGGATGTAGCTAGATTGATACTGAACCAGTTTCGGTGGCTTGACTTCTTAGTGGATTCAGAGGCGTTTACCGAGAATTTGTTTCAAGTGTTAACGATTTGCCCTCCTCACTTGAAGAGGGAGATAATTGGATCGTTGCCGGAGGTTATGGGAGACACTAACAATCAGACTGTGGTTGATTCACTTGAGAGGGTGTTGCAAGATGATTCAACTGCAACGGTTGCTGTGATTGATTGTTTCTCCAGTCTTAACTTGGACGAATTGTTGCAAGATAAGGTCATTTGGCTTACACGTGTGTGTGTGTGTGTATATATGTATATATACAGAGGGAGGATCAAATGAGAATGCTAACTAATTAAGAGAATACGAAAACTGCCAAATCATGAGTAAATCACATGTGATTTTACATCGACGGTCAACAAAAAGGTATGCGGACGACTTTGGCCGTGCCTTCAGGTCGTGGGGTAAAGACGCGTGAATTGCGTGTTATTTTTGGACGTGATGTTGGTGTAAATTCACATGTGATCTGATCATTTTCCTGTTCTCTTAAATAGGTACCATTATCAAGAGAGATTTTAGGGGAAACCCCCCAAAAAATTGAAAAAGTAAGGAACACCCTGTTCATTCGGATGGGATGCACATGTGCATACAAGTAATTGAAGTAGTTTTTTGGTTTCTATGCACACATGCATGTTATCAATTACCTATATGCACATGTGCATACTGTCATCATGAATTTTGTTTTGCGGTTTCCCCTGAACTCGACCTTATATATATATATATATTGGTGTAGCTTGTAGACTAATTGCTATAACTGTGGCAATTGATTATTTTGAAGGTTATATCGATAGCACTATCATGTATTAGAACGATCGAAGCAGAGAAATTGCCATACCTACTCAGGTTTCTACTGCTTTCTGCAACACCAACAAATGCCCGAAGAATTATCTCACAATTCCGAGAACAGTACAAGATGGTGGGAGTCTTTGATAGTCGTTCATCCCAACACAACAAACTAAAGGGAAAATCAGTAGTAAATAATGCGGAGGCTTCAGTTCTTGATGCTTTGGGGTCTAGTCTTCGCTTTAAAAGTGTACTTGAAACTCTTGCATACTTTAACTTTCCATGATCAAGTCACTTCTCTGTGACACTAAAACTTGTCTTCCCAATTGTACCTCTTTGGGTTTAATCAAATAACAGCTTCCTGTGTATATATCAACACTTGCAGATACTATGCCAGGAAATACTAAAAGTCCTTCAAATTATTGATAAACCCCGGGATCATAAGGTGATTGACATTTGGTTGCTGATGCTCATTTATAAAAACTGTGAATCTATGCAAAAGAGTGTTGAAAAGCTACTAAAGAAGAAAATCATTGAAGGCTCTATTCAGGCTGTTCTGTTTGAGCAATGCATTTTTGGTAACAAGGAATTGGTAAAGGTATGGTGTTAACTGCTTTCAAGTTTCATCTGCATGAAATGAATGCTTTTGAAATTTGTGGAACTCACCCAAGCTGACTTTTTTGCATTTTGTTCGAAATCTAGGATCACTTTTCTTCATTTTTGCTATTATCCGAATATTTATTGGCTTGCAAAGAAGAGAAGGCAAGGGAATTTGGCATTGAGATGTATAAGTATCTATTTGAGGGGTTTCCTGATACTTACTCAAGACAGGAAGTAAGCTGCCATTTACAGAACTTCCTTTAGATATATGCTATGCAATATCTGAGAAACTGATAACTTGTGGGCACTTACAGGTCTTAGGGGCATTAGTCACCCATGTGGGATCTGGGATTTCATTTGAAATCAGTTCTGCTTTAGAGGCTATGGTCTTGCTAGCCTCTAGGTACTCCCAAGAATTAATTCCAATATGTTCTTACATAACCGGTATATTATCACTTCTTTATTGTGTATTATTCGATTCTACATTTTTGCACCATTTGTTGAAGTGTACCTGACATGTTACTTATTGTGATATTATGTAGGTATATTAGATTACATGGAAGGATTTAGCACTGAAAACCTGCATAAGGTTACAAATATGTTTCCAAACCGTATGATTCTTGCAACTTCACATGCATTTTCACCTATATTCTTGTATTGCAGGTATATGATGTTTTCTGTTATCTATCACGGTCTGCATGGTCTAATACTGAATCCTTTGGATCATCTATTGCAAATGAACTCTTCATGATTGTTAGGAAGCAGGTAAAACTCATCGTTTAGTTTATTGAGATATTAATTATCCAAATTCCCAAATCATATTAATTATCCTAATTCGCAAATCATTATTTGAAATAACTGTTTGAACTGGCAGGTCAGTAATCCAGAATTCAAGTACAAGAAAATGGGTCTAATTGGAACCTTAAAAATATTGTCTCATCTCGGAGACACAAATGATACATCCTACTCATCTTCATCACAGGTAAGAGTAGTCTTAACAACTACATGCTCTGCTTGTTCTTAAGTCCCAAGCTGGAAACCTCCAGTTTCTTGTTATAATCTTAAAAAAGGCATTAGCTGAGAAATTAATTTAAATAATGACATTATTCTATCACTAATTGGTGATTTTCTATGTTCATTTGTTGGGATATCTCTCTGTGTAGAAGTTGAACTATGAGGAGGCTCTAGAACTGCTGCGAACATCTTTGGATTCATGCCAACAGTTGCCGACGTCGTTAATCCTCTTTTATGATGAACTGTCTACCATTCTTGATTTAAAAACTCTTCATCCAGCAATCATGGAACGGTGAGTTATATGGTGATAAATTAATGATATGCACTCATAGATCACACTAGATGGTCTACCATAGTTTATTTTGAGAACAAAATCTATTGAGGTTGTTTGTCACTATGTTTGTGAGAAGATAGCAAACTTTCATCTTTAACCGTTGTCTGTTAAGCCAAATGGATCTTGTGATCAATTGGCACACATGTTAGATGAACTCCTCCTATGAGGTTCTTAGATTAACCCTATACGTGAGAAGTTGGGCAGGTTTAATGTATATACTCCAACTTGAGGAGTGTAAGAGGTAAGTTTATTTGTTTTTAAATTCTTATTGTGTCCATGCTTATTCTTATGTATGCAGTATGTAAAGAGATACTATGGCTAATTAATGGAGCACATGACTTCTTAAAAGATATATTATATCGAATATAAACTATTCTTATGTGCAGGGTTGGCCAACTTGTCGGAGAGTTTGAATCCATGTTTTTGTCTGATATAGAAAGTGGGAATTTACCTGCTTCTGACTTGCATTGTGGCTTAGAAGGTGAGTCACAAGGATGCGTCTTGATCATCTTTAAACAAATGGGTTTTAGTAAACAACTTTAATTCGTATTATTTTTTCTGTCATTGCAGGGGAGCTATGGATGAACTTGGATGGGGATATATCTCCAATTTGCATGAACATACTGCCACTGGCTTCTTCATCGTCAAGGTAATATTCTTTTTCGTCTTGTTCAACATGTCACTGTAGGAACCAGTAGGGACTACCAACATTCGTCTTTAAAAACCTAAAAGCTGACTGTATCAACTTCTAAGGGGCCGTTTACTTAAATACTTACCCGGTAAGTGCTTACCGGTAAAATTGGACACTATCACCTACCATATCGGACACTATTTTAGTCTCTCAAAGCGGTATCATATGCAACAATACACCCGGTATGCTCTTACTGGGTTAGAGTTGTCAATGTCACTTACCGGGTAAGACACTTGGTTCATGTCTTCGCTCTTACCGGGTAAGATTCTAGTCCTTGTTATGCTCATCCGGAAAGGTAAATTGATCCGGTAAGTGCTTACCGGGTAAGCGTCAAGTAAACGGCCCCTAAGTTTTTTTCATTGTTTGAAGTTTGAACACTCAATAAGGTTTGATAAAATGAGTCATTAGTTGATAACTATAGATGGAAGTCACTTGCATGAGAGACAACTAAGCAGTTGTGGAATTGCAATTGTAGGTCTTCTTTCTGTCACTGTTCTAAGCTTCTAACAGAATTGCTTTGACCACTACAATGGAACTTTCTTTTGACTAAGACCATGCGTAATTGTAGGATTTGTTTATCCCTATGCCTCTGCCTTTTATTGATCACAAGATTCTTACTGTGCAGGTCAACATCACTACAAACTCTTCCTGCCAACTTTCGTTTGCTTTCTGTGGTAGGTGCATTTTCAAAAGCACGACTTTTTGTTAATCTTATTTCAGTTGTCTGTTTGACATCTAATTCTCTATCCAGATAGAGAGGTTGGGAAATCAGGGATCTCTTGGAGGAATTGACGCACTTCTCGGCTGTCCTATACATCTTCCATCTTCTAAGGTTAATTTCTAGGATCTTATTTATTCTTCACTTTTACTTTTACAGTATATTAGTGCTTCCAAATTTTAGAACATGGATTACTGTACATTATAATTTGATTTATCTATTAAAGTAAGTTTGTAATTTTTAATCATATTGCTCATATGAGGGAGCATGTTAAAATACTTTGGAGTTTAAGAAAACTCAAAAATGATAACCAAATTCACTTGTGAAAATAATCACCGAGCAAATGTTACCATTCCAAGTAAATGTTTCTAACCCAAGTCTTTTATGGAAGTACCTACCTTCAAGTTTTCGCATTGCATTCTGTGAACGTATTTTCTATCTTGGGCTTCCTTAAGAAACTTAAAAGGAGAATGTTGCTTTACGGAAAGTTGCACTTAGAAACCAAAAAAGCAATGAAAACGCCAAGAACTATGTTATCATTCAATTCAATAATTTTCATCGATATTTGTTAATCTCAGCATGGCGTTATTACCACCTATTTACTCTGAAATTCAATCTTGAGTGCAACTAGATAAATAGCATCCACACCATCTGTTAATCAAATATGGGTTGGTGACTTCTTCATTAAAGTTACTAAAGGTAATATTTTGACTAAATTATTCGAAGCAACTGTATAACATCACGATGAAATGAATGATTGTGCGCAAGTGAAACTAAAAGTGTATAACTATTGAACAAGAAAACTTAACCAATAACTTCAATCAAACACAATTTTGCAATTTGTCAATGTTGGACATGCATAGCTATGCGGTTGACCTGAGTTGCTGCTCCCCCGCTCTTCTAAACTAATAATAGAAGTTTGGAACACTACCTCTGCTTATCTGCAACAGATTTATAGATTACATATAATATTTATTTATGTTTTTAATATTAATACGGATAACTCCTTTTTCCATAAGAATCTTGCAACACTTGTCTTTTGTATATTAAGAAAATGTTCATTGCTTGGAAATTTGAATTTGACTATGAAAATGATTGTTATGGTTTAAGAAATTGTATATTCATCAAACATAAATCTTTTTTAGCCAAACTAATACATAATATCTCACAAACTCTGTGGTTGAACACTTGAAGTACAAACACTTGCAACTAAATTTTTTTTATAGAAAATTTGATTAAGCTAACTTTGTTACATGGTCAATTGTATATTTGAATAGCTCTCTAAATGTTATTGCTACATGTGCATTTATGTTTTGAAGTTGAAAAATCTCGTGATATATTTAAGTTTTTTTGTTAGTTGCCCAACTATATATATTTTATAAATGTAAGGTTATGTACAGTTTGTCTTCAACATTTACAAGTGTGTTTAACATATTTGAATTATGTTTTATGATTAATTTTTTTTAATAAACATCATAGAACATCACTTAGTAATGATGAAATTGACTCACTTCTAGAAAGCAATATATCCGTCTCAATACAGTTTACTAACTTGTATTATTAAGTTAATGGTGACCCCAGTCTCTGCCTTTCCTGCATCTGCCACTGCTATGTTCTGTAATGAAGCAAGCTGAATAGCTGATACATTTGCGTTTTGTCTTTGTTTAATCAGACATGCCACACTAATGATTTACTAATACCTTCTTACCATTGTTTTTGTAGCTGTTTTTGGCATCTTGGCAGTCACTAAACGGAAAGCAGAAACTAGTTGTGTGCCTTTCTCTCTATTATGCAATCAATTGGATCAGAGAGCTAGTAAGTTCTGATGTTTGATGTCATTAATTATTTCAAAATGTGATCATATCACTTTAATATTACTTTTGACGTGACTGCAAACTTATTTGAAATATTTTGGAAAGGGATTATAAGATTCACCAAGACCGACACTTTACAGAAAGATGGAAAGCATTAAGGTCATTTGTGTGTGCGATAGTTATCAGAAGAAAACTGTCCTTTGATTTCATGGTTATTTATATCCTTCTGAAGAGTATCAGTGAATGGAACGAAAAGGAAAGTCGGGGCAACCTGCATGGCGGATCCACGCTATAGAGAGTGGTTGCATATGCAGCCATAAAATTTTGGGGGTTAAATGTAACTTTTTTAAGGTCCTTAAATGTGATACCATAAATTTTGAGGATGAAACCGTGAACTTTAAAACTTTTCAAGGTTATATATGAAAATTTAATAGACAAAAGGCCACGGTTCCATGATGGTCGATGATAAGTTACAACTTTTACCCTTTAAAAACTTTAATGTTTTTAGTTTAGATCCTCTCCTTTTTCATTTTTCATTTGATACCCATATCATATTAGTTGATTAATTAATTGTTAGCTAAAATGAAAATAATAGTTATTTTCTTTTTACAAATTACACTGTTAGAAAGGTCTCGTCAATAGCCTTGAAATGACTCCAATATTGAATATAATATGTGTATGATAAATTTGATATTGAACAATGCAATAAATGCATGCATCATACAACTAGTTTTGTTAAGCGGTGTTTTGCACAAAAAACGAGAAGAACAAGAAAATTCTTTGTTCACATGACAAATCAAGTGTGCATGACAATGGGCTATATAATAATTGCTTATATGACATTTTGTTTTTTCATTTCAAATAGCTTAATGCCTTTGGTAAACAAGTTGCTGGAAGATTCGACTGCGTAAGCCAAGCTACAAAGGAGGATACAGTTGCCAAGATCTTGAAACGCTTGAGAAACCTTGTGTAAGTTGAAGAGCAACCTCACCTGCAATCAGAAAACATTCATAAGTTATTTGAATTTTTTTATTCACAGCGTTTGATTTGCACCTTTTCACTGCTTTTTACTCGGTCTGTTCAATAACAAATGAAAATTTTGAGTTACCATGTTGTTTTATGAGTATTCTAACTGGCATCCAATTATCGAAAGTTTCTCTTAATAATAGCAAATAACTTGTGGACCAATATCCATAACACTGCAATCAATCCCACATCTTCTGAAACTAAATAATTCTTTGACATAATGATCTATAGGAACAGCATGTTTGCCACTATCCATTTTTTGTGGTAAAGAGTTGACTAAAAGTTCTTTTATCATGCAGATTTCTCGAGAGCTTATTGAATAATCTTCTCAAAGAGTGTCCTCTAGTCTTACCTGAGCTCTACCTTCATGCGGAGCTCTCCTCAGCTTCCTTTCCAGGCCATCCTACTCGTATTGGAGGCAACATGGAACAAAATAGAATTAAGCAAGATTCTTTCCAAAGCCGCAAGAGAAAGGATAAAAAATCCTCAAATGCTTTGAAAGCTTCTGAAACCCAAGGAAACACCACCACTCAGCTTACAATTATCGAGACGTGGAAGAAAGCTGGTGCAATACCTAGCAAAGATGACACAAATGAAAATTCTACTGGCATGCCCTCTAAAAGCAGCCCATCTGATGCAGTGGTGTGTTCTACAAGCAACTCCAGTGAATCTATAGATACTGATATTGAGATTTCTGAAGCTGTTAAGCTTCTAGAAGCTCAGAGATACAAATTCAGACCACTTTCTGTTGATTGCTTCTCCATTTTGTCGTATTCAGAGGTCAACTATCTATCCCTATTCAGTGATCTTTGTATTTGTTCTATTTGTTCTATTTGTTCAATCATTGAGGTCTGGGACTTGGTGAAACTTTGATTCTGGTGTCTGTGGCTAGAGAATAGACACACTTGTACACATGTCCATATATATGCATGTCTATATGCACATACATATATAATGGCATATGGAAATCTATATACATATATGCACATACATATATAATGGCATATGGAAATCTATATACATATATGCACATGAGAATAGAACTAAAACTAGAAACTTTCTTTTCTTTTCTTTCCTTTGCTTCTTGAGAGCATGCACATTTTTTTCTTGTCTCTTTTTTTCTTTAAGATGACTCTTTGGTCCGTAGTCTGCTCATTGTTTCTCTGTTTTCTAGTTAATTTGAGAAAGAGATGATAGTGCACCAGTTAGCTGTAGCAGGAAATATAGATTATAGAAGCATTTACCACTACTAGCTTATCATCGCCATCTATCTTTTTTGGAATAACTTGGTTACAGAAATATGAACAAAATACGGATGTTCTTTCTTCGCTCATACACTTGCAAATCATTGGAATAAAACACTTCATAAGATGTGGTTCCCATTCTCTCTCCCTTTCTAGGAAACTTCTATTAACAAAAGGAGGTACATAGTGCTGCATTTATATGTCTTCAACTGATAGTAGACCAAAACACATTCTTAGGGTGGTTTGCTTCAGCTTCTGATTATTTAAACCATTGCAACTAAATCAAGATAATTAAGGGTTTGCTTGATCATATATGCTATTGCATATTTATGAAATTATACATTGAAGCTCCTTATCTAGTTTCAGGTTTCAATTTACCTTGGAGATAAGGTTCATGATCTATGTACATTAATAATACTTTGATTGCATGCTTCTAAAATCAGTGATGGTTTTATGTTTTTGGATAGCTTTTCTGAGTGGAATCACAAACTGTCTAATAGACCTGTTAGGTGTTTCTTAAATGCAGGATCTTCATTCTTGTTGTGCAGACCGTACATGTGAGGTATGCCTTTTTAGACTGCATGTCTTCATGCTATTCTTCACATGTCTGGCTTTAATCGTATTGCAGTATAATTGTTTTTCATGCTAATTTCATATTACAGTTACCCGTCTATCTTTACCTTCTCCGCGATCTTCATAGCAAGCTAGAAACTTTTAGTCCCAAACCAACACCCTTCAGATCGTCGAGCACTCCTCCTGGTGTAAATGGAATAACAACAGTTGAATTTGTAAACAAGATTCACACATTGTTTCCGACTCTGAGAAGACGCCTGGATTCTGCTGTATCGTTACTTGAACATGGTAAGATTCTAACATTGAAGAATTGAATGACGGTCGTTATTAGGGATTTGAAGTATTCTTTTATCTTACAAAGAAGTACTTTTAGGTTCTGAAACTTGTCAAGCACACTGGAAGGACCAGTCTTCTATGGCTGGTAATCCGGAAATACCTAACATGGTAGTTTCTGTATCCTCTGTTTCGAGTTTAGTTGTCAAAGAGACACTTTATTGCTTCAGTAAGGTATCTACCGCCCTCCTCCTTTCAGACTCTTATGTGCCATTACAACCTTTTATAGGGTTTTGAAGATAGAGTCAGGTTCAGGTGAAAACCTCAAATCAATGGAAGACTAAGGAACACCCTGCTAGCCCTTCATCTGGACAGTATGCATTTGTGCATAAAAACCAAGAAACAACTTAGTTTACATGTATGCACAAATGCATACTGTCCAGATGCAGGGTCACCATGGTGTTTCTCAGTTTTCCAATTTTTTTGAGGTTTTCCTTGAACCTCGCCTTTTGAAGATATGGCATTTTCTTAATTTGTCATCTTCCTTCATATCATCTTCTTTTTCTGTATTTTTTGGATCTAGCGCAGATGTTGACCTGTCCAGATTTTATACTGATAAAGCAATCAGTTCTGTTGGATTTGCTCAAGTCTTTCCAGCCCAAAAAGGTCCCTGAAGTTGTAAACACAATGTCTTTATCGTCAGCAGGAGGCATAGATTGCTTATATGGTGGTGTTTATGCTTTCTTAGAAGGGGTT
Organism: Centaurea solstitialis; assembly: GCA_030169165.1. Taxonomy (NCBI): domain Eukaryota; kingdom Viridiplantae; phylum Streptophyta; class Magnoliopsida; order Asterales; family Asteraceae; genus Centaurea; species Centaurea solstitialis. Next base: position 26,127,880 of record CM058046.1, read on the forward strand.
CTGGATGCAGGTATGCTTTCTTTTGTCATTTCTTCCCCTGTTGGTAGCTTATAGTAGCGTGCTTATTACCTTGTGTATATCGTTTTGCAGCACTCTGCTTCTCATTCATGCTTGCTTCAGAAGTGGTACTGGCATTGGAGTCGGTAGTTATCTCTCTCCAGAAAGTTCTAGACAAACCTCTGGAGGGAACTGGTAAACATACTCTGACCATCATTCAGGAGCTACTTGCCACTTTGCGCACCAAACTCGGCTCTTCTGCTCGGAAAGTATTGAGTCACAGCTGGCACGATGACGTTGAAAATGGTTGGAAAGGAAAAGTATATCTCTATGATTCTATGTTCTCCCTCGATCTTATGGAAGATTTTAGTTGAGACTATGATTATTTCGAACTTTTTTATATTATTCGTTGTACTTAAGATGTTACCGCTTCTTTTGTATCTTGTAGGGGGAAATGGTTCAGAAGATCGTTCACATTTACTTGGAAAATTGCGAGTCCACTTCTCAATCATTGGAGGAACTTGCATGCTCTATATTGCCTACAGTGAGTATTATACAAGTTTTCTACATTTTGCTACCAGAAGTGATTAGGTGTATGAGACAGGAACTTCATTGTCTTTAGTTTATACTGCATAGTCAAACCTATCCAGTCCAACTAAATATTTAATCTTCAGCCAGAAGTACTTGTATACAAATATCAAAACAAGATATAGATAATACAATCGAAGTATACTATTTTCCAAACATAATGATTAGTTAGCACATATGGTTTTCACCATCTATAGAATGGCATTGTAGCTTGCAAACTGGCTCTTGAAATACAAATTTTATAACGATATGCCAATAATTTGTATTTCAAGAGCATTATTGGCAAATAACTTCTTTTTTGTGTAAAATGTTATAAAACTTGTATTTGGATCGTTATAAGATGTTATAACATTTATCCAAATACAAACTTAACCAAGAAAATATGCAAATACTTGGTTTTTTGTGCTTTGTTTGTGGTGTCAGGTATCCTCTTCCAGCAGAGCAACGGAGGAATATAGCCATGGTTTTACGACTCTTTGTTCCTCAACTTTTGCAGTGTGGTATAGGGAGTTGGTAGGCATTTTATCTTGTCCTTCAAGAGTTATATGTTTTCGCGCTTCTCATAGGAGTTGCTAATAAAATATTATCTGATTTGCAGCATGAGCAGAACCTCAGCATGCTTGGCATATTGGTAAGGCATTTTTTTTATTATTTCAAAAAATCATAATTGAACCTATGAGGGTTAACAATGTAACATCTTATATTAGGTTAAAGAAGCTGGCCAAATAAATAAATCAAGAGCCACATCTCAACCAAAAGAGGTGCAGCTGCTTATGAAGAAGCTCCATCGATCTGTAAATGTAGTTGTATCTTTGATAAATATTTGCAGGACCCATGACAAGGTTACTGTCCGCACAATGGCCGTCAAGTATGGTGGGAAGTTTGTTGATTCCTTTCTAAAAGGTAATGTGGTTTGACATTTGATGTTTAGTGACTAATGGGTTTCTGAAATTTGAGTTTTTTTTTTTGCAGTTTTTGAGTTCTTAGAAAACCACTTTCGGGAACACAAGCCACTTATCATTCAACTGGTAAGGCATTTTTTGTTGTTGTGGTTTTTATGTTTTGAGACTGAGTGGATTAATAAGTGTTAATGCAGTTATAAACTAAAAATTTTGATGCCTTATGGCCATTTCAGTTTAAGGACTTCCAGAAAGGAACAAGAACGATGCAAACATTATGTTCAGAAGCAAAGGTATGTTTGAAGGTTTAAGTTGTTACTGTTAAATGATTTGCTCTATAACCATTCGTGAAGGTCTATCCAATATCTTATTCTTAGTGTTTTTGTATTTGTAAAGGGTTTGAAACAAACTGGTATCACTAGTAAAATTCCTGCTACCAAGAGATCTTTGGAACGCTTCTTGTTTCGTGTTAAGGCCCTTCTTCACTCTTCATCAAATGGATGCTCCTTCTGGATGGGTATGTAATGTTGCTCCTGCTTTAGTTCTTTTTCTTCTTCTTTATGTTTGAAGTATATATGTAGGGTTGGGTTCTGGTGAGAAGTTGAGGTTAACGTGAGAAGCGTGAGAAATGGTTATGAACCGTTGGATGAGAAGTGGATGCACATTAGGATGTGATGCACTAGATCAATTCCCTTCTAAAGTGCAATTCGTGGGAGGGCATGAGATTAAAAACGATCAACGGTTCAGATTCACTTCTCATGCTTTTGACGTTAACCTCAACTTCTTACACGATCCTTCGCTTATGTGTGTGTATAGAGGGATGTATGCACTTTCATCCTGCTTCCTGCTTTATTTGTGTCTTCGACAATCCTTAAGGTTATGGTGTTCCTAGTAAACTCATTATGTCATAGATGTTATAGTTTGTTGGGATTTACATTAAAAAAAGGAGCAAATACATTATAAAGAAGGGAATTATACGGGTGAAATTGTCATTTTGTTAATTATGAAGCGTCATAGTTACATATTTGTGTATATTTTCATGGTGCATTTTATTTTGGGCCGGAGGGACTAATTAATAATTTAGTTAGTAGTATCCAGCCATTTGCATTTGTTCAGCATGATCTGTAACCTGTATTGGATGGAGTTGGATGAAGTTATATTTTTCTGTAAATGAAATGGTAATTTGGCAGGCAACTTGAAACACAAGAACTTGATAGGAGAGGTAGTGAGCTCTCAAGCATATATAGATGATCCACAAGAAAATGATGTCCAAGATTTTGTTGAGGATCAAATAATCACAAATGCTGATGAGGAAGAGGAAGATGGAGAAGCTGAATGAATATTAGAAAGGCTTGTATTTTTGATAAAACTGAAGGCTTCATGGATGTTGAAGTACTAGTTCTATTCAAAATTTTGTTCTTTCTGTCTCACCGATCACGTAAATATATAATAGAATTTTTTTTAAATATAATTTTTATTTACGTTTTATTTATTTATATTATAACGAGGGTTTGGGAAATCACATTTTTTATTTCGTTAACGAGGGTTTTTACACAAAATTTGGTTGATAATCCTTTTATTCAATTAATCATTTCAATGTTCATATTTCATAATTCTTTTATTGATTTTAATGATATATTGTTTCTTTCATGACAACATTTGTTGAGAATATTGTGTTTTTTTATGGTTCAAGTTATAATTCTTTGATAGTATATTAACTTCATTTACTTCACTAGAGAAGAACTGTATTGGAAGGAAGAACTGTATGGAAATGAAACTATAACGTTCTTTACAAGTCTTTACTTTTTTAGTAATGTTTAGGTAGAAATAAAAGATGCTATGACATCATTGATTTTTTAGGTCTATTTGTTTTCATGAATCATGCTTTTATCATACATAATCTTGACTTGGTTTTGATTTTTTTTAGAATAAATCCTTACAAATTTGCGTGACTAACGGGCATGTTTATCAAATGCATATCAGATAAATGTTTCTACAAATGTTTCTACAAGAGTTATCACTCTTATTTACCTTATCATGTAACATTCTTGACATCAAATGACTTTTTTGGTAAGTATTTAATAGGTAATAGTCTTCTCATTCACTTATAAGGTAAGATTCTTGGTTTTTATCATGCTCGTTTGGAAACGGTAATCGTTTACTCGGTAAGTATTTGGTAAATGGCTCTAAAGTTAAATCTTACTCAAATATGTCTTAAGTTAGACATGGGCTTTGAAAACCATAGAAAAAACCGACAATGGTTGAACTTTTAAGCATCATGGCCTCATAGGAGAGTTGATCGATTGACAAGGGAAATGATAGGATTGGAGCCATTCCGTCCTGTTATTATCAGGGGTGAACACGGTTTGGTTTTTGGCCGAAAACGGAACCATTCGGTGTTTCGGTTTTAAAGCCGGATATGTTTTGGTTTTTGTTTTTTTTCCCTATGTATCTTCCTTATTTCCAACTTATCAATTTCGCTTACTTTGTTCAGAAATCTTTTTTTTTTTTAATTTTCAAAGAACAACTTATAAAATATAGAATATAAAATCGAAAACACTTATAGAATCTAATCAAATAAATTTACGAAAGCGAAAATCAAATATCAAAATACAAATAATATGATATAAAAATAATCAGATTATACACACACGCTCACACACATATATATATATATATATATGATTTTGCGGTTCAGTTTTTGGGACAACCGAGTATTTCGGTTTGATTCGGTTTTTTCGGTCGGTAAGGAAACTGAACCGTTTGGATTTTCGGTTTTTGGTTTCAGTTCAGTTTTTTCGGTTTCTCATTCCCCCTCCCCCCTCCCCGGGTTTTCCGGTTTCATTCTTGTTTTTGCTCACCCTTGCTTATTAGTGTCAAGTGGAACTAAGGAGCCCTCCAAGCTGAAAGCAATATAAGAAAAGGATTGGTCGCAAATAAGTTCTTCAAGTGTTATTGATTCAGGGTTATTAAACATTTTAGTGTAATCGTGACTTATAAGAGATTGAGTAGGTGATAATGCAAATGCAATATGATCGAGGTGTGTGGTGCACACTCATACAAGGGTCAAGGGGGTCATGCTCCCTAGCAGGGTCTATGTCGCAGTGCTATGGTAGTTGTCCCGTTTGGCCATTCAACACTAGGATCAAAAGGGACTTTCAAGAAGCAAACTTGTGTTACAAATTCAACAACAAAATTAGAATTCGTAGCCTAGTATTTTTTTTGTCTGAGGCTTTTCCCCGACTAATCCTGACAAGGTTCGCCGACAACTAAAGCATGCTGCCCTGAGTTTAATTCGTAGCATAGTTGCTGCCAAGAAGTAAGCAAAATGATCAAGGAACTTAATTCAAGATATCCCTATAAAGCCTAAATATTTATATGTTGCAAGGGTGCTTTCACCTTGGTTAAGGCATATTACCAAGGATAAAATAACAAGTCAAGGCATTTGGGAGTGGGATATAACATGGCTAAAGAATTAAGTCATGGTGTGATATTTGTAAATTTCACGAGGACTTACGATTCTTAAGTGATCATTGAACAAAGAGGTTAGGTAGGGACTTGGACATGTTTGTGGTTGGAATATGTTTAAAGTCCCTACAAATTTTTGGTAGTGAAATACCCCAAAACAATAAAGTACATGTTTCTCATTCCAACGCAAGTGATAAAAGATTGAAGTCTATCTTTTTACAAATAACATTAAAAAAATTCACTTGTATGGATGTTAAATGTGGCCGTTTCAAGAAAGGTTCTGACTTGATTGTTTATGCGTTCATGAAAGATAAAGACAAAAGATTTTAAAGTTTAATTATATATTTTGGACAAACTTATTTATATATTATCTTTATGTTTTCAAATGGGTTGACAGGTTCAATCCCCATGACACCCAAAATTCTCGAATATTTAAAATGTATCTTATTATGAAATGAAAATTCATCTTTTATGATATTTTAATTTATGCATTTGTATTGTTTTGTGGATCAAAGGATTACATAAAAATGTTAGAGAAATGTTGATGATTTTTTGTTCGATTAAACTTCCTTCCTATTAATCTGGAAAGTCTTTTTAGATACAAGAAAATGATTCAGCTCCATAGCTAAAGATCGTAGTTCTCGAACGAGCAACAGAAAAGATTTTGGAGCATCCTCAGGAGTCGGTATTGTTTCTTTGAAGATAATACTACCAGTACTTCCTAGCGAGCTCTAATATGATTAGATTAATAACTAAGCATCTCCTGTAAAATATAAGCAATGCCAAACCCCTCTAAAGCCCAAACCTCCATTTCTCCTACCCGTTGTCTCCCTTTCTTGGCCCTTCCTTTAAGGGGTTGTGGTGTCGCCTGGAACGCCCATGGATTTTATCATCAACTTGATGAATTAATTTCAAGATATAAGGCTTTCCTATTATAACAGGTTGTTCAAAAGGTTTCCCTATTCTTCCCTCAAAGTATCTGCTTTTCTCTAATACTTGGGTTCAAATACCTATGGATCCGTTGTTTGCTTACTGGCTTTATATAATTCAGAAAACACAAGTTTTCTCAAAACTTCTTGTTTTAAATATTTTAGTGTAGTAGTGATTTACAATTAATCAACTAGATAACAAGAATAATGATAGGATAAAGGGTGCTACACTCGTAATCTTGCCCCTAAATCAATCTAAGAACAAACATTGTAACATTACTTGCAATAAAAAAACATTGTTAAAAGCTCTTGTATTAAATATATGTGAAATCAATTAGTTAGATTTTACAAGACAAAAATGTAATAATGAAAAATAATACCAAACCCAAAAAAAGAAATAAGAATTGAAAGCCCATGAGACATATGATCCATGAAAAAAAGCCCAATAGCCCAAACAACCGGATCGTGTGTATTCGCATATAAAAACCTTCAAATGAAGCTTAAAAACCCTAAAATCTTCAAAGAGCTTCTTCGAATCATCTTCGCGGCGGCTTCTTCTTCCTGTTTGCGACGATGAAGGTTTCATATCTTCAAACCCTAATTTCATCACAATTGTATTAATCTGTTCTTCGATTTACAGTTTTCATGTCTGCTTTTCTTGTAGTTCAACATTGCAAATCCAACAACTGGATGCCAGAAGAAGCTCGAAATCGACGATGATCAAAAGCTGTAAGAACTCGATTTTTTCATTTTAAGTTTCGTCACTGATACCACCTTATTTAACTGGATAACATTCAACTCGCCATTGTTGTTTAATGCTTTTTTATTTATTTAGCTGTTCTCTGTGAATGTTAACAGTTCTGTTTTTAGTTTATGTTGTAGATAGATACGGTTATTATATGCCTAGCATCAAATTAAAATTTATGAGCTTGATTAGCAACCTTTTTACCATTTCTAAGGATTAAAATCACAATCTATCGGTTAACAAAGACTAATCCTTTATACAAATTAGAAAAAAAAATAGGAATTAGAATTGCCTTTTGATGTATTAATGATTAATATATCAACTTCATATTGATGTAGAGAGCGTTTTGTGTGTTATCAGCATAAATCAATAGAAAAGATGACTGATTTCAAAAAAAGCTAACTAGTAGCAAACACTCATTAGAAGCACTTTCAGTATTTATGCTTTGCTGACATCCTTACAAAATTTCATAAAACGCCTATATATGTAGTGTGTATTAATCAATACAGATTTCATAAACTGGAAAGCGTCTTTCGAACAACGAGTAGGTCTGCTGTTATTACGTTTGCTGCTTTCGGTATCCAGACACCATCATTTTCTAGTTGTAGGTTAAACATGAGTTGTTTGTTAGGTCTCTTTTGTTCTAAAAATATTTAGATTCTGTCATATTTTCTTTGGGCTTGCAAAGTTTTGTGTCTTTGGACATCATTAGATTGCTGACTATTCCTGTCTTAACTTAATCGATACAGTCGGGCTTTTTTTGACAAGAGGATTTCCCAGGAAGTCAGTGGAGATGCACTTGGAGAGGTATATTTTTTTATATTTTGCATAGTCATTATCCACCTATATTTTGCTATTACTAAAAATCATTACAAATAATAATCTTCAGAAATCTAAATCTTGTTTAATTTACAGGAATTCAAGGGTTATGTGTTTAAGATTATGGGAGGGTGTGACAAGCAAGGTTTCCCAATGAAGCAGGGAGTCTTGACCCCAGGGCGTGTTCGTCTTCTACTTGTTCGAGGTTGGTTAACTGCAAGCTTTATTTCTATACTTGGCTATTTAGTGTTGGTAATAGCTGTTCAGGGTTGAAGTTTAACGACCCTTCTTTCCTTAGGTACTCCTTGTTTCCGAGGATATGGAAGGCGTAATGGTGAACGCCGAAGGAAGTCTGTTCGTGGATGCATAGTCAGCCAAGATCTCTCTGTTTTGAACTTGGTTATTGTGAAGAAAGGTGACAACGACCTCCCAGGACTGACTGATGTCGAGAAGCCAAGGATGAGAGGTCCCAAGAGAGCATCAAAGATCCGCAAGCTGTTCAACCTTTCAAAGGAAGATGATGTGAGGAAGTACGTCAACACTTACCGCCGAACATTCACCAACAAAGCAGGTTAGAATAATGTTCTAGAAAAGATTCCTACAATGAAAAATTTAGAAATGTGTTAGTTTTTCAATTTTACATGGTAAATGACAATTTTACCCTTGGATGGAACTTGGTTACAGGAAAGGAAGTGAGCAAGGCTCCCAAGATTCAGAGGTTGGTGACTCCATTGACCCTGCAAAGGAAGAGGGCTAGAATTGCTGACAAGAAGAAGAGGATTGCAAAGGCCAAATCGGAGGCGGCTGAATACCAGAAGCTTCTTGCGTCCAGGCTGAAGGAGCAAAGGGAAAAGCGTAGTGAGAGCTTGGCCAAGAAGAGGTCCAGACTATCTGCTGCTTCAAAGCCATCTATTGCTGCCTAGGCTACTTAGCTGCTAGGTATGTACTCTTTTTGGATGTTAAGAAAATCTTGGTTGTGTTCTGGTAGTCTATGCAAACATTACCTTTTTTGATTATGAGTTCATGTGACTGATTATTTCATACTGGTTTTCAACTCTTAAGTTTTTGAGATTATGGTTATTTACTTTTATGTATCTTGTTATATTATTACATTTTTCTACAAATTTTCATGTCATATGGTGGTGCTTTATTTGAAATCTTTGTTATGCCAATACTTGAATTTATCATAGTTGGTCATCATGGGTGTGTTATGGTCACTTGGTTAACCAGTTTGGCTCTACTTGAATTGCCTGCATTTTAACGCATCTTGTGTGTGTTATGCCCATGACCCGGTAAAATTGTTGATTCTTGACATTTAATCATTAAGGTAAACGATATTAGTGATTTAGCAAACAGTCTGTTGATCTTTTTCTACTTAGGAAATCCGTAAAGTTAACCTTGACTTAGCATCTGTTCGGTTTTTACAATAAAACGGTAGTGTTGGCTAGAATCAAGAAGAGAAAGAGAACTGAGAAAGTTCTCTGATTCTTTTTTTGTTTGTCACCAAGGTTATTCATAAAAGGGTTGATGAATTGTTCATGTAAAATGTGTTTGTAAACTAGTTACCAAAATCTATGGAAGGAAGAGATTCAATTATTGTTGCCATTGTTTTTCCAATTCCATAGATTAACAATTCAAAGAGAAGTATTAACTTTCATTCTTATTTTTTTCTATTTTTAATTCATTTCTTTGAACCAAACTGTCTTCAAACCATTTTCTGAATAAATATATTTCTTGAACTTTCTGAAACAAACAAAATAAATTCTTAAAACTTGGTGAAATATCTCAGCGGTGAAGTATTTGAACATTTTTTAGTGGTAGAAAATCTTACACTTGTAAATTAAAAAAATAAACCATTTTTCTTTTATGTATCCATAAATCATTGGTAAGGTAGAATTAACCAATAAAATGAAAAGTTACACCTTGCCCATTACAATAACTATTTTTAGAATTGAAATGACGTATACCCATATGTTGCGATCATGTGTTTTTTTAAAGAATAAAAGTTAATAGAAATGGTAAACAATAATTTTTTTATTGGTTTATTCACATTTTTACATTTTACTAATATATTAATAAACAAGGGATTTGACCCTTTACTTTTATAAGTGTATGTGAACTTGTTTTTTTGTTGTTGGAACGGTGTTCGGGCCAAAGCCCGACTAGTACTCGACAAATTTGGGGGGCTGTTCGCAAGTTTGCACAACCCTTTTTGTTCTTTTGAATTATTTAATTATTGGATTAATTATTTGAACGGTAGCGGTGCCAAAAACAGGTGTGCAAAAGAAATAAAACAAGTAACCTTCGGTCCAAGTATAAACCTCCAATTATTGTCGTTTTCTAAAACAAGTAATAAAAATGGTACAAGTACCAGATATCGATCCCACAGGGAAGCGGTGAAAACAATCCTTCGAGATTCAGTCTTTGTGAAAGTTAACTTCAAATGGGGTTTGGATGAAAAAGTATTTGGTTGGTTGATTATGAGCTACTTTAAGAGAACAATTATAAAAAGGAGCCAGGGGTGTAAGATTGTTAGTTGGAATAAAAAATAGATGAAATGGATGGCAAATCGTATAATAACTTTAATTATGCAGAATTGATATCCACGTAACTTTTGGAAAGTTAACTCATTTTCATATAACTAGATTATTTCTTGATGAGGTTAAAAGTAGTCTTTAATGAAGTGTCAAAATATATTAAAAATCAACACTTAAGTAATCTCTTAAAAGATTAACACATTTTCATACAATTGTCTCATCAGTAAATAATCAAGTTATAATCTTTAATGGGATACTATATCTGATACCAACTTTGGGAATAATACCAGTTGTAGTTCCTTAAGAAACTAACACATTTTCATGCCCTTGAATTATCACTAGTAAATTTTTTGATATACTCTTTAATGAAATGCTAAAGACGTGAGATAATAGCAACGAGTGTTGTCACCCACTCGTATATCCCCAAAATAACATTTTAGTAACTTCTGAAAAGATACCGCATTTTCATATATCCCATTAACCGGTAATAATCCAAAGACATTCTTTAATGAGGCATTAAACTTAAGGTGATAAAAATTTAGTTTTATATACGAGATTTCTTTTCCCATTTTACCATATTAAAATCCTACCGTGAACCTTACACCCCAAGCTATGAAATTAGCCTATCATGCTTGGGTGTGTTTTACGACTATTTTTAGACAAATAATTGTTTTAACAAGACAACGTTAGTACCGTGAGGATAATTATAAATTGCAATAATAAAAACAGTTGATAAGATACGGTTACTGGAAGTGACCAGTGAAAATTAAAGCATATAGTATAATGAAAACTGGAGAAATGACCAGTTGAATTTACGAGCGCGTAAGTAAACACTATTTATAAAAGACGCTGTTAGATGTTAGTTAACTATTCATAGATATATATAGATGTAAGCATGTATCAAACATTCATAGATAATTATATATATATATATATATATGAACACAAAGACGTAAAAATTCAAGAAGAACTAGGAGATATATAGATTAAACTAGTCGGTAAAATGCCAAACACTTGGTACTACTTTCGGGTGTACAAAAGCATGAAACCACACCCGAAAGCCAAAATAAACCAAGTGCTTCAAGAGAACGTTTGGTCTCGTTACGAGAAAATCCGACCTTAGAACTAGTGTATCGCGGGGTTTGAAAGTAAGCTAGCTAGTCTTGGTCTCGGTTCCTTGTGATAGGACCGAGAACCATATACAAGGATGGGAATGGGGTTGGAACTTAGGAGATTGAAAGGGTTACATATATCCTTTCTAGCTACATTCATATGCATATATATAGAGAAATTGTTCATGGGCCATGGGCTAAAAAAAACCAAAATTGAGTTCAAGATCATTAATGGGCTTCGGCCCAACAGCCGTGGGATTCGGCCCAACAGCCGAGTGTGAGCAGCCCATCGTCGTGCTCTGATCCTTTCTCGAGTCTTGATCATCCGGCCCATCCAAAACGAGTTATCCACAAAATTTGGCCCATGACATCGATCTCCTGAAAACATATAAACTAACATGAGCTTTTTGTGACAAAAAGAAAAAAATATGAGAATTATATACATGAATGTAAACACAACAAAAAGATATGCATGTATCGAAATATAACTAAATTTTGATGAAATAAACGTGTTAAAGTGAGAAAAGTGCGTAAATAAAGTTAGTTACAAGGGTAAAATGTTTACCCTATCACATCCCTAAACTTGAATGGTTGCTTGTCCTCAAGCGACGAGAGAAAAATTGGTAATTTTTTTTTGTGTTTTTTTTTTTTGAAAAAATTTTCTCACTAGGGTAGTTACCCTATCAATGATAAATTGTCAGTTTGACTGCTGTTTTCCCGAAAATGACAAATAATAAAATTAAACCTTATATGACATAATTACCAACTTGACATTTTAGTGTTAATAGATGAAAAAGTGGTGCATAGTTAGCTTTGTTATTTCTTCCATCCTAATGTTAGCTCAAGGGTTTGTTCTAGAGGGATGTATTTTAGGTGCGTATTGTATCTTTACATGTCTTACGAAATGGCACAATTTTACTGCCATCTTCTCATAAAGAGGTATGGTATAGGCTAAGTTTGGCCTATGTGTATCTTTGACATTTTGTCAATCACCTCATCTATGTGAGTTTATGTGAAGTGGGTTGGTTAATAGTGTAGGAGATTGAAAGAGAAAAGTTATGAGTTGCATGTTAATTTTGGGGGGGGTATATCCATCCCTAAACTTTAAAATTTGCTTGTCCTCAAGCAAAGAGAAGTACTGCTCTCAGAGGATTGCGTAGTATTATGAGGGGTGAGAGTTAAAACAGCCGAACCTAAAAGTACGTTCATAAAGCTGTGAGGATGAAAGGTTAGTGTATAGGTGATTGTGAGAGAGGTTAGTTGTGAGCTTAGTAGGTGGAAGAAGTTCGAAAAGTTAGAGTATATGCAACTTAATCAAAAATGAACCTTAAAGTGTCATGTAAGTAGAGGTAGGTGCATATAAGGGAAAAAAAAATTAATAAATTGGGGTTTTGAGACCGTAGTGGTCTTCAGGAAAACAACAGTGGTATGGGACAACTCATGCTAGAGTAAGTAATGACATAGTGGATTACAAATTAAGGAAAAAAAAAAAACGATAAACTTGTAAAGGTTTTGAAATTTATTTGAAAAGGTGAAATGTACCATTTATCTCCAAAAGCTAGTAGACGACAAGTTTTACCAAAAGGGTCTCGTAGAAATTTATACCTGCCGTGGCCACTAGTGGGGAACAACCAATTTCAAGTGGGATATGTGGGATAGAAACATTGGGGTGCGGACTGAGGCATCCTTTGGACCAAACAGCAGCCCAAGGGCAGTGTTGGCATGCCTCCACTGATTACCCAACAGTCCCATACGGAATTACTGATGAATGTAAATATGTGCGTGTGTATTCAAACAACCATCCGTGTAGGGGCTGTTTTCACATGCTTATCTAAACAGCCGTACATGGCTTAATGAATAAGCTGGAAAGGTCGTTCCAGTTGTGAAGCTCATCCACACGGCTTAATGCATAAGTATTTTAGGAAAATGGAGATCGTGTGGTGTGTGCTCGAGGTGTGGGCCAAAACAGCAGCCCAACGGCTGTGTTGATGTCAAACAGTCAACAGGAAAGAAAGGAACGAGAGGGGGGGGGGTTAAATTTGTTAGCACCTATAGAGAACTTAAAGTAATGGCCATACGGTTATTTACACCTAACTTAACGACCACTTGGTTGTCATACAACACGTTGTATCTTAGTGTTATGAACAAATAAAATCGCCGTGCATCTATGATATTGGTTAAAAACGTGGATCACATACACACTTGTAAATGGGGGGGGGGGGGCTGATGTGGGCCGTGCTTGAGTTAGGCCCATAATAATCCAACGGCCGTATGGTGGCTTAATGATTAAGCCAAACATGTAGGCGTGTGTGTGTGTCTATAATGCATGTAGTGCGTATCCTAACACATGCGTTATGTGCAAATAATCAACAACCAAGGTGTGGTTTATTCAAATAAGCCCAAATAACCATATTTGGCTTAATGGATAAGCCGGGCAGGCCGTGGCTTGGGGCCATGTTCAAACAGCCGCTAAACATGGTGATGATATGACATGATGAGCTATAAATGAAAATCAAATGCAAGTACATGCCCCATGAGCCAACCGTAAGCCATGTGTCGCTCAAACTCATGGTTGTACGGTTGCATTACTGCGTTTGACTAGAAGTCCACGAGTGTGTGCACAAGTGTAATGTGAATGATTACATCCCTAAACTTTATTTGCAAACATGCACAAAAAGTAACATTATGGTAAGCATTTTGGATAAAGAAAGCTATGTAATATATGTGGAGACTAAAGTTAGAGAAAGGAGAGAGATATCAAACCGCGGCCGACTAACGGCGGGTAGGTGGTTGGAGAAGTGGCTCCAACGGTGGTAGAGATGGATATGCAGGCAGACCATACAGTAAGTCCCGGTTCACGGTTCGGACCGTATCACGCCAGATTCTGTCACGGTGGATATCGTAGGAACGGAACTCGAAGAGGACACGTGAAATCCAACTGAGGGTACGCTGATGGTTGTGGTGTAAGCGAAAAAGCTCCCGAGTATCCTGCATCTTAAAATGAGGGTTAGCCACAAGTTTCTTTGGTTGAGCATGTTCCGGGGTGGATTTATAAGAAGTTGATGATGGTTTAGTTGGTGGTGCAAGGGTAGTCGTCCCGGATGGGCAAGAGCGTAATAGTTTGCCCAAGACTTTTCTACCCAAAACCATTTTTTCCTTTGGAAATATGTCCGTTGGAAAAATCCAAACTTGTGCCTTTGCCATCAAGCCGTGGATAATGGTTGGGTACAAAAGTCTACAATTTATTCGGATACAACTGGATCTGATGTTTGCGGATATCAAGACACCCACATCAAACGGATAATGTTTAATGATACAGTATAAAAGTAAAACTCTATCAATACCTAGCTTAGAATTGTGGCTCGTGGGACACAAGGTATGCTTGATAAAGTGGGCCCACACATTAGCCTCGTTAGTAAGGCTTTTTATGCGTAAGTGCCTAACTTGACCCTCGAAATACCAATCCGAACCAGGGATGGTAAGGGTTAGCAATATATCATTTAAATCTTCTTTTGACAAATTTTTACGCAAAGCGTCCAGTTTCGAGTTAGTGTGGGGACGCGTGCCTAAAAGTGCATGAATGGAGGCTGGGGAATAGTCAACAAGTATTCCCCTAACGGGGATTTGTTGCTCCTTTCGTATAGACGCCTCTGTATAAAACTCTCGTACCCAACTCAAATTATATTGGTTGGGTACGGCACATAAAATATCCCATTCGTGCGCGGGTGATCACCTTTTTGATATCGGATAGTCGAGAAACCGTGTCCTCGAGGAATCCTTTTGGTGAGTGTGCAAGTTTATTCATATATACATAGAAACGTAAAAAGGCCGTTTCGTTACTCAAAAGTGTTGAGAGTCGTACCTCCTCTCGTGTCTGTCGAGAGGCCGGAGGATTACGGTTGGAGCGGGGCACCGCAGGTGGTGCCCAAGAGATCGGACTAGGGGCTGGTGGGGTAGTGGCGCGCGTGTTATTGCCTCGACGACTGTACACGTTCCGAATCGGGGGTAGGGGGTTTAGTCTCGGTGTGGATGTTATCGGGACAGGCGTGGCACTAGCAACCGTGACACGTGATGGTGGTGTCATAGAGACCATGGGGGGTGGTACATAGTAGGGGTTGGGTCTGTCAAAAGCTACGGGTGGTGGTACATATGGTACAGGAATACCATGCATGTTAAGCATCATCAAACTAGGTTGAGTTGTCGGGTAGGAGTTTACCACAGAAAATGGGTGACCGGGGGTACTTTGTAGCTGTTCTAACGCCAATGGTGGTGGCACGAGTTGGGACCTTGCAAGACTCACAGCTAAGGTTCGGTTTGCGTTCTCAATAAGCGCTTCAAGGGTGAGTGGGACATCGTGGGGCGTACCCGTAGGTTCACCGGGAGTATGGTTGAGGTCAAACGTAGGTCTCGGTGGGGGTGGTTTTGGTCCATCGATGTCCATACCCACGGGTTCTTTACCCTTACCCTTTGATGACTCCGGAACCGCCGCCATCATCACCGCGGCATCGGCTAGAGCGTGAATCGAGTCCGAGGCTATATTAGGGATAAGCTCAACCTCGGATGTGGTCCGCGAGGCTTGATCGGAGATCGAGTGATCGACGGCCGAGGGAACGATGAGGGTTTGGTTCACCGATCGTGTACGTCGGCGGCTGCTCCGTTTCTTTCGGTTGGTTGCTTTAGAGGTCGTCATTTTGTTGTCGGAAAACATCGATCGGTCACTTGGATTTATAGGTGGTGGGTGGCGGATTGGGGTTTTCATCTTCGAAGAGGGAAAAAGGGGAGGACCGATTAGGGTTTTGGTGTGGATAGGGTTAGGTCGATGGTGACGGTGGTCTGAGTTGATTTTGATCGGCGGTACAGTCGACGTTTTGTCGCCGGAGGTGCGATCAATGTCTCTTCGCCGTTTATTGGTGACAGCGGGGGGGGGGGGGGGGGGGGGGGGGTCTAATCGGAGTCGATGGTGGCGGTGATAGTGTTGGTGTGGACGCAGAGGTCAGAGATTGGTCAGAGGAGGTACGAGGTTGTACCTGTGGCGGTGATCGTACGATGGTGGCCGGCGATTGCAGTCGCCGGCGATGATGTTGTCGGCGATTGGAAGCGACAGAGAGGGAGATAGATTGAGAGAAAGAGAAAGATGGGTTGATAGATGGAAGTGAAGAGAAGAAAACTGACTCCCTGTCTTCCTGCATGAATACATCGGCGCAGCCAAATCTCTTGTCAGTACATTAATTGTGCTGATGTAATAAAATAAATTATGTATTGAATTAATCTAAAAAAAAAATTCAGTATTTATCTTATAAAATCAGATTTTTAGAATGGGCCCAAAATAGTGTGTGGGCCTAAATGTTGTAAAAAAAAATTTAATGTGGGCCGAAAGTTTTGAGTAAAAGAGAATAAAGATGTACGTAGATAACGTGGGGTTAAGTGAAAATTCGTTATCAATTATATTTACAGATTGGTAATAATGTGAAAACGAATGTTAGTTGTTTCGAGCTGTTCCTGCTGATGTGTAAAAAGGTTTTACACGTTGACCGTTAACCTTAAAAGTGGTACCCTTTTCAGGGTCAATTAATTCGATAGCTCCGTAGGTGTGAACTTTTGCTATCGTGAATGGTCCAGTCCATCGGGAATTTAATTTTCCTGGGAACAATTTTAATCTAGAGTTAAATAAGAGCACCTGCTGACCTTCTATGAGTTCCTTAGGAATAATTCTTTTGTTGTGCCATTTTTTCGTTTTTTCTTTATACAGCTTGGCATTTTCATAAGAGTTGTTCCTAAGTTCCTCCAGTTCACAAATTTGTAAGAATCTTTTATTTCCAGCCTTGTCATGATTCATATTTAATTTTTTTATGGCCCAATAAGCCTTATGTTCCAATTCTAAAGGTAAATGACAAGCCTTTCCGTAAACCAATTTATATGGGGACATCCCTATAGGGGTCTTATAGGCAGTCCTATAAGCCCATAGGGCATCATCCAATTTGGATGCCCAATCCTTCCGGTGTGGCTTGACCACTTTAGCAAGGATCCCTTTTATCTCTCTATTAGAGAGCTCGGCCAATCCATTGGTTTGAGGGTGGTAAGCGGTAGCTACCCGGTGCCTAATGTCATATTTTTCCAAGACGTCTTCCAACATTTTATTTATAAAATGGGTACCCTCATCACTGATCAGGGCACGCGGGGTACCAAATCTTGAAAAAATTTGTTTTTGCAAAAATTTAATTACTGTTTTTGCGTCATTGGAGTGACAAGCCATGGCTTCCACCCATTTAGACACATAGTCTACAGCTACTAAAATGTAAGAGCAGTTGTTTGAGATTGGGAATGGTCCCATGAAATCAATGCCCCAAACGTCAAATAATTCTATTTCTAAAATTCCATTTAAAGGCATTTCATTTCGGTGGGAAATATTCCCACTTCTCTGACATTCATTACAGCTCTTTGCAAAGCTGTAAGAATCCTGATGTAAAGTAGGCCAGAAAAATCCAGACTGCAAAATTTTTGCAGCCGTCCTACTGCCACTAAAATGACCTCCACATGGCCCAGAGTGACAATGGTGGATTATCTGAGTGGTTTCCTCTTTGGGGACACATCTCCTGATCATCTGATCTGCACAAATTTTAAACAGAAAAGGATCATCCCAAAGATATTTCTTTGAATCAAAAATTAATTTCCTCCGTGCATGTTTATTTAGCTCCTTAGGAATAATCCCACAAGCTAAATAATTGACAATATCTGCAAACCATGGTACTGACAATTGTTTCACAACAAAAATCTTTTCATCTGGAAATGTTTCACAGATGTCAGTACCAGGTTCCTGATTGTCTTGCTTTTCTAATCTAGACAGATGATCTGCAACTTGATTATTTATGCCCTTTCTGTCAATAATCTCCAAATCAAATTCTTGTAATAGCAAGATCCACCTTATTAGCCTAGGTTTTGCATCTTTTTTAGAAATCAGATACTTAATGGCAGCATGGTCAGTATGAATTATAACTTTGGTTCCCATTAAGTAAGATCTGAATTTTTCAAAAGCAAAAACCACAGCTAATAATTCCTTCTCAGTGGTGGTATAATTAATTTGAGCGTTATTGAGAGTTTTACTGGCATAATAAATGGAATGGAAAATCTTCTCTTTTCTCTGTCCTAATACTGCACCAACTGCCCAATCACTAGCATCACACATAACCTCGAAAGGTTTTGACCAGTCAGGTGTGACTACTACAGGGGCTGTGACCAATGCCTTTTTCAAAATATTAAAAGCAACTCTACATTCTTCATTAAAATCAAATGCATGGTCTTGTTGCAGTAATAGACAAAGAGGCTTTGAAATTTTAGAAAAATCTTTTATAAACCTTCTATAAAAACCTGCATGGCCAAGGAAACTTCTGATTCCTTTGACTGTAGTTGGTTCTGGTAATTTTTCAATTACCTCCAACTTTGCTCTATCTACCTCTATACCTCTTTTGGATATGAGATGCCCTAACACAATGCCTTCCTTAACCATAAAGTGACATTTTTCCCAGTTTAAAACCAAATCAGTTTCTTCACATCTTTTAAGAATCTTTTCCAGGTTTTGTAAACAGTCATCATATGATGTCCCATATACAGAAAAATCATCCATAAAAACTTCCATGGAGTTTTCTAACATGTCAGAAAAAATAGACATCATACATCTTTGGAAAGTGGCAGGTGCATTGCATAATCCAAAAGGCATTCTCCTAAAGCAAAAGTACCATAAGGACAGGTAAAGGTGGTTTTTTCCTGGTCATCAGGTGCTATGGCAATTTGATTGTAACCAGAATAACCATCTAAAAAGCAGTAGAATTCTTTACCGGCTAACCTATCTAACATTTGGTCAATGAAAGGTAAAGGAAAGTGGTCCTTCTGAGTGGCTTTGTTGAGTCTTCTGTAATCCATACAGATTCTCCAACCTGTGACTGTCCTGGTGGGTATGAGTTCATTTTTATCATTTGTGATTACAGTTACACCACCCTTCTTAGGTACACATTGTACAGGACTGACACATGTACTACTAGCAATAGGATAAATGATACCTGCATCTAACCATTTCAGAATTTCCTGTTTGACAACATCTTTCATCACTGGATTGAGTCTTCTTTGAGGCTCAACAGAGTTGAAATTTTTATCTTCTAAAATGATCTTATGTTGACAAATTGTAGGGCTTATGCCCTTTAAATCAGCAATGGTCCATCCTATGGCCTTGGTATGAAGTTTAAGCATCTGAACTAATTTTTCTTCCTGATCTGCCTCTAAGGAGGATGAAATAATGACAGGCAGTTTTCCCGAATCTCCCAAAAAGGCATATTTTAAATTGGATGGAAGTTGTTTTAGCTCTAGGTCTGGTGCAACTTCTAAGGATGGGACAAGAGTTTTCCTATCCTCATTTTCTAAAACTTCAAATGCAGCAGTTACTAAGGGTACTTCTTCACTCTCATCTTCTGCCTCTTCATCAGTGTCTGCATCCCACAAGATTTCTCCTAAAGTCTTTTCTTCACACCAGGTTTCTATTTCACTCAAGGTGGAACACTCTTCTCTCTCATCAGGGTATTTAAGAGAATCTAACACATTAAAAGTCACCCTTTGGTCATGGACTCTCATGGTCAACTCACCCTTCTGGACATCTATCAGTGTTCTTCCTGTTGCTAGAAAAGGTCTTCCTAAGATGATAGGGACTTCTTGATCCACTTCACAATCTAGGATGATAAAGTCTGCAGGAAAAATAAACTTATCTACTTGCACCAAAACATCCTCAATCTTGCCTTTAGGCCAAACTATGGACTTATCAGCTAACTGAATAGATATAGTGGTAGGTCTTGCTTCACCTATTCCTAGGGTAGTAAATACAGACAAGGGCATAAGGTTAATGCCTGCACCTAAATCACATAGGGCTCTCCTAATGATCTTGCCTCCTATGGAACAAGGAATTGTAAAACTTCCTGGGTCTTTCATCTTAGGTGGAATTTTCTTGGTTAACAGAGCACTACAACCCTCAGTCAGAGCTACAGTCTCATACTCAGTCAGCCTTTTCTTTTTGTTTAAAATATCTTTTAAAAACTTTGTGTAATTTGGCATTCTCTCAATTGCTTCTAACAAAGGTATGTTGATATGCAATTGTTTGAAAACATCAAGGAACTGTTTAAATTGGGCTTCCTCTCTCTGATTCCTTAACCTTTGGGGGTATGGAATATAGAGAGGGACTTGAGTAGGAGTGGTAGTCTTTTGAGGTGTAGGTGATGGTGTGATAGAGACAGGTTTCATCACAGTGGTGGATAAAGTGGTGTCTGTCTCCTTGGGAAGTGTGTTACTAATGATCTTGGGACTGTCACCAGATTGTGACACATCCCTACTGGTGTATTCCTGAGGTTTCCACACTGTTCTTTGGGGTCCTGTAGATGTTACAGGAGACAAAAGTGGAAAGTCAGGAACAGGTGAAGTAAAATTTGACTCTGCTGGAGTAGGTGAGTCAGTGTGTGTTGGAGTGGAAGAAGATGATGCAAAATTCTTTTCAGGATTTTGACTCTCCTTTTCAGACTTATTCAAGTCTTTTCCATTTCTTAAAGTCACAGCTTTAACCTGCTCTTTCCCTGGTCTCTGAGGAATCTTAGTGTCACTAGGTAGAGAGCCAGCCGACCTATTCCTAATTTCTAGAGCCATCTGACCCACTTGGGTCTCAAGGTTTTTGATTGATGCTTGGGTTTGAGAAATAAACCCTTTCATCATGGCTTCTAGTGAAGGTTCAACCTGTTGGTTTTGCCTTGGTGGATATCTAGGAGAGGTGGTTTGTTGGTGATTTTGCGAGTGGTTGTGTGAAGTGTGTTGAAATCTAGGTGTTTCTTCATCTTGAAAATGTACACGCTTTTGATTTTGAAAATGTGACTGTCCTTGGTTTTGAAAATGTGACTGCCCTTGATTTTGAAAGTTGGACTGTCTTTGTTGTTGAGGATATTGGTTAGTCTGACCTTGTATTCTAGGTAACTGTGGGTTAAGAGAAGGACTGTTCCATTTTAAATGTGGATGATCTCTCCATCCAGGATTGTAGGTTGGTGAAAAAGGTCCAGTTTTGTCATTATTTCCAATGTAATTGACTTTTTCTGGATTTCCCGGACAATTATCAAAAAGATGGTTTTCACCACAATAAGCACATTGGACAGGTAACTCGGATGCCTCAGAAGCATCAATACCAGACACCACTTGCTTCTTGGTAGTGAGATTTTTAAGCATCACTGCCATATCACGTACTTGGGTAGCAAGTGTTGAATAAGTATCATTGTTCTTGACACCAGTTAGTTGTAAAGGTTTTGCACGAGAGTCTGCCCAGTGGCCATTGTTACTTGAAATTTTCTCAAGGATATTGTATCCTTCATTATAAGAACTAGCAGTAAAAGCTCCTCCTGCAGTAGCATCGAGCATTTGTCTGGCTGGGTAATTCAAGCCATTATAAAATGTCTCTAGCTGAATGCAGTAGGGAATGCCATGGTGAGGGCATTTTCTCAGTAATTCTTTAAATCTTTCCCAGGCTGTGGGAACTGTCTCATCATCTTCTTGTTGGAAGGTGCAGATCTCATTTCTAGACTGAGCATTTCTGAGTGGTGGAAAATATTTTTTCAAAAATACTTCAGCCATCTGGTCCCATGTAAAAATAGAATTTGGTTTTAAAGAATAGTACCAGGCTCTGGCATGATGACTTAATGAAAAAGGAAAAAGTTTTAATTTTAAAGCGTCATCAGAAATTCCTCGAAGTCTAAATAATCCTGCAATTTCTAAGAAAGATCTGAGATGAGCATGTGGGTCTTCCTTTGACAATCCTGCAAATTGACCATTATTTTGTAACATCTGAAACATTACAGTTTTTAGCTCAAAATGCGGGACATTGCATGTTGGATCACGTATTCCTGTTTGCAATTGATGTACAATAGGAATAGCATAATCCATCATACTGTTATCTTTGGAATTTGCCAGGCGAAAGATGTGTTGTTCTGCATCTTCTATGTGCTGATTATTATTAAGAGGTGGTGGAGGATTTCGTAAAATTCCATTGACTGGATTTTCTTGCTGAACTCGTGGTCCAGGTTCCTGAATGATAGGTACAGGACCAACATGTGGTTCTGCCACATGTGGTTGGATGTCTTGCAGCCGATTTCTACCATTACCTCCAGGAGGTGGTGGTAGAGGTGGAGGTAGACCATCATTGTTGTACCTCCCATCAGGTGGGTTTCCAGGAAATGGCAGTTCTTCTAAAAATGCGTTTTCTTCTTCCATTGCAGACGAAGTAGAAGCTTGCAAATTTCTTTGCTCCCTTTTACGTCGTCTAAAAGTTCTTTCGATGTCGGGGTCTAGATTGAAAAATTCCCCACGTGATTTTCTTTGCATAAACTAAAAAATCTTTTTTTTTTTTTTTCTCAACAAGGTGGTAGAAAAATTAACTTTCTAAAACTAAAATTGAAAAATTGTTTTGTTGCTTCCCCGGCAGCGGCGCCAAAAACTTGTTCGCAAGTTTGCACAACCCTTTTTGTTCTTTTGAATTATTTAATTATTGGATTAATTATTTGAACGGTAGCGGTGCCAAAAACAGGTGTGCAAAAGAAATAAAACAAGTAACCTTCGGTCCAAGTATAAACCTCCAATTACTGTCGTTTTCTAAAACAAGTAATAAAAATGGTACAAGTACCAGATATCGATCCCACAGGGAAGCGGTGAAAACAATCCTTCGAGATTCAGTCTTTGTGAAAGTTAACTTCAAATGGGGTTTGGATGAAAAAGTATTTGGTTGGTTGATTATGAGCTACTTTAAGAGAACAATTATAAAAAGGAGCCAGGGGTGTAAGATTGTTAGTTGGAATAAAAAATAGATGAAATGGATGGCAAATCGTATAATAACTTTAATTATGCAGAATTGATATCCACGTAACTTTTGGAAAGTTAACTCATTTTCATATAACTAGATTATTTCTTGATGAGGTTAAAAGTAGTCTTTAATGAAGTGTCAAAATATATTAAAAATCAACACTTAAGTAATCTCTTAAAAGATTAACACATTTTCATACAATTGTCTCATCAGTAAATAATCAAGTTATAATCTTTAATGGGATACTATATCTGATACCAACTTTGGGAATAATACCAGTTGTAGTTCCTTAAGAAACTAACACATTTTCATGCCCTTGAATTATCACTAGTAAATTTTTTGATATACTCTTTAATGAAATGCTAAAGACGTGAGATAATAGCAACGAGTGTTGTCACCCACTCGTATATCCCCAAAATAACATTTTAGTAACTTCTGAAAAGATACCGCATTTTCATATATCCCATTAACCGGTAATAATCCAAAGACATTCTTTAATGAGGCATTAAACTTAAGGTGATAAAAATTTAGTTTTATATACGAGATTTCTTTTCCCATTTTACCATATTAAAATCCTACCGTGAACCTTACACCCCAAGCTATGAAATTAGCCTATCATGCTTGGGTGTGTTTTACGACTATTTTTAGACAAATAATTGTTTTAACAAGACAACGTTAGTACCGTGAGGATAATTATAAATTGCAATAATAAAAACAGTTGATAAGATACGGTTACTGGAAGTGACCAGTGAAAATTAAAGCATATAGTATAATGAAAACTGGAGAAATGACCAGTTGAATTTACGAGCGCGTAAGTAAACACTATTTATAAAAGACGCTGTTAGATGTTAGTTAACTATTCATAGATATATATAGATGTAAGCATGTATCAAACATTCATAGATAATTATATATATATATATATATATGAACACAAAGACGTAAAAATTCAAGAAGAACTAGGAGATATATAGATTAAACTAGTCGGTAAAATGCCAAACACTTGGTACTACTTTCGGGTGTACAAAAGCATGAAACCACACCCGAAAGCCAAAATAAACCAAGTGCTTCAAGAGAACGTTTGGTCTCGTTACGAGAAAATCCGACCTTAGAACTAGTGTATCGCGGGGTTTGAAAGTAAGCTAGCTAGTCTTGGTCTCGGTTCCTTGTGATAGGACCGAGAACCATATACAAGGATGGGAATGGGGTTGGAACTTAGGAGATTGAAAGGGTTACATATATCCTTTCTAGCTACATTCATATGCATATATATAGAGAAATTGTTCATGGGCCATGGGCTAAAAAAAACCAAAATTGAGTTCAAGATCATTAATGGGCTTCGGCCCAACAGCCGTGGGATTCGGCCCAACAGCCGAGTGTGAGCAGCCCATCGTCGTGCTCTGATCCTTTCTCGAGTCTTGATCATCCGGCCCATCCAAAACGAGTTATCCACAAAATTTGGCCCATGACATCGATCTCCTGAAAACATATAAACTAACATGAGCTTTTTGTGACAAAAAGAAAAAAATATGAGAATTATATACATGAATGTAAACACAACAAAAAGATATGCATGTATCGAAATATAACTAAATTTTGATGAAATAAACGTGTTAAAGTGAGAAAAGTGCGTAAATAAAGTTAGTTACAAGGGTAAAATGTTTACCCTATCAGGGGCTAAACATGATTCTACTTAAATGTCCCCAGGTGGACAGGCTAAACACGATTCTACTTAAATGTCCCCAGGCATGTACACGGGAAGGCTCGAACTCAGTTAGGGCGGTATGAACCTCCGAGCGATAATCAATCCGCCACAACACTTGAAGGCAAGTGTATGGAAGTTGGGAATTTTAATCATTCAATGTATGGAACTTTTTTCTGTTTTTTTCGGTTTTAAAAAGTTTAATAATTCATTGTTAATTTCAAAAAATCTAAAAAAACTAATAGATTTATTGGTGAAGCTAAGGATTTCATTTAAAAGAAGCCAAGGAGTTCATCATTTAAAAATGTGAATGTGATTATATAATTGGTAAATTGTTGATCTTAATCCAATACGTAGAGTAAAATACAAATTTCTAAAAATCAAAGAAAGAAGTGTGTAAAGAGACTCAAGAGATATAATCTCAATCTTGTATTATCAACGTGGTTTTCTTTTAAGCTCTATATATTTGATATAGACGCTCTTTATTTTTTTTTAGTTTTATAAATCCGTGGATGGGTTTGTTGTAAAACGAATTTCTATTGTGAAGGAAGGATAAATGAGTGTGCAAGAGGTTTGCGTATCCCCATACATTCACCACTTACTCATCATGAATGATGTATCAATTTATCATGTATCGTGAATAGTTTTCAAATGTTTACGTTCATCATTTTTCATGGGACATGCGTCCCATTATCATTTGTCACTTGGTTTATTGTCTAAATTCGATTCGATCAACCAATTTTTTCTCTGTAACTTTATATGAATCAAAACCTTTTAAGTGTATTATTCACTAATAAACACTAGTATATATAGATATATGTACAAAAATCATATATGATTCACATACAGAATCATATATGATTCACGTATAAAATCACATATGATTTACCTACAAAGTCATATATGACTTATCTACAAAGTCACATATGATTTACGCGACTCTGCTCGCGATTTTAAGTTGCGTCCAAAATCGTCCGCATCCCATTATTACATTGGTTCAGATAGTCTAAACTTTGGTGTCAAATTGTCCATTAATTTAAAGATAATTATTAAATCTACAACAAGCTAATAAACTCGGTTAACTAACATTAAAGAGTTGATTTAATCAATCAATATATACCGTTAAAAAATAGACCGGTACAATTAATATTTCTCATCAAAATGTTGAATCGCAAAAACTTTAGAATTTTGTTACCAATAACTTTTTCTTACCAAGCGGGAAAAAAATAAAAAAAAACCCTTTTTAATGTTACAAATCAAAGTCAAAAGCTACAGAGTGGTCCATACTACGTACACGATGATGTTAAAGTTATATCTGTTAAATGTCTTTTCTTTTAACAATGCATAATGAAAATTCATATATTTATAAAAATCATTTTTCCAATGAATGAATTTTATCGAAAAGTTTGGGGCGATATATTGTTACCCAAGATTAATATTTAACGAAAAACATGTGTTTTATTGTTTAAGACCGATAACGATCATGATTGATTGTGTGATATTTTGTATCTATAAAAACTAATATTTTGTGTGTCTTTACACAAACATTTGCACGACTGTCGGGTTAATATTATGCACTCGAAAAAAACAGATGTGACACTAGGGAGCATCTAGAGTGACCATAAAGGTATATTCCGCTTTCAATGAAAAATTACAAATGAATCAAGCATAAAAGGATAAGTGATGGTGTCTTGTCATTCATCTTCATTTTAAACATCGATACAAATTCAATCAACATTATCACTTTCACATGTAAAAAATCTCATTTTAAACATCGATACAAATTCAATCAACATTCCTGTTGTGTTAAAGTTTAACAAATCCCAATGATATATCATATCAGTTCTATGTGTTTTATTGTTTATTTTTTTAAAGAACATATCAAATATAATTCTTTTAGTGATACTGATAACATATATTAGTATGAGTTTTCAAGTTTTGTAAGGTTAGTTTTTAAGTAAACATTGTGTTTTTTTTCCTTTCAGTTATGTTACTTCTATATTTGTATCAATGTAATCATCATAGCTTACAAAATTAATAGAGAAATCAAATTTAATCATATTACAAGATTTTAACCATGTGGTGGTTGGGATTCTTTTAGAACGATCCAGATGGTCTTAACTCTGAATTCTATATACATAGTTAATGTTTCTATCATTTATAAGCATAATTCCGTTGATCTTTTGTAGATCGTTGGATTCAAACATAAAATTTATAATAGAGTGAATTGCAATTTTGGTCCGTGTGGTTTAATGATACCAGCACGTTTGGTCCCTACAAAAATTTTGTTGCAGAAAAAACATTGTGGTTCGTATTTTTACTTGGTTTTGGTCCCACAAGACTAACACCGTTAATTGTGTGCTGTTAAGTCCCTTCCATGTGCCTTGCACATGGGAGCATTTTGGTCTTTTTTACAAAAATTAAAGATAGGGACCAAAATTGAAATTCACTCAAAAACTATATGATCCACTAAACAATGACACGTGTCCCACTCATTATTCACCATCTCTTCCAAGAAAAACTATCTGATTCACTAATTATTATCTTTCTGTCTCTCCTCTCTCCATCTCTTCCAAGAACAACCCACAAGAAGAAACCCACTTCCACCCCCTTTATTTTCCGGCAGCATCGTCGGCCAAATCCGCCGTCGCTGTCCAAACACTAACCACCGTCGCCATCTCCAGCTGGAGACTGCCACGCTGCCCACACTATCGCCTCCCTTCTTTTCCGTTTGATTTCTGACCATCGTATCACCTCCGTTCACCCTTACCAGATCGGTGTCCCACCACCAGATCTACGTCGCCGTGAGTATTCATCTGGAGGAGAGTAATTATATTCTTGGTCTCTGTGGTAGTGATGGTGGGTAAAATGGGTGGTGGTGGTGGTGGTGGGTAAAGTGGGTGGTGATGGTGATGAATAAAATAGGTGGAGGTGGCAAGTAAAGTGGGTGGTGGTGGTCGTGGGTAAAATGGGTGGGGGTGGTAAGTAAAGTGGGGGGTGATGGTGGTGGGTAAAATGGGCGGGGGTGGTAAGTAAAGTGGGTGTTGATGGTGGTAGGTAAAATGGGTGGTAGTGGTGGTGGGTAAAATGGATGGGGGTGGTGGTAAAATGGGTAAAGATGAAGATAAATACTAAAATAAATAAATCATATGTGTTGAATTCTAATTGGTTTGTTAAAAAACATAAAAAGACAAAGTAATTTAATACATCTAGAGTGAACTGCAATTTTAGTCCTTATATTTAGGCTATGTTTGGCAAGCGTAGCTTATAAGCTAGCTGGTAGCTGATAAGCTAGCGGATAGCTGATAAGCTAGATGTTGATTGATAAGCTTGCTAGTAGCTGATAAGCTAGCTGTTGAACAAATTATGTTTGACAAAAACTAGCTTATGAGTATGTAAAATGACCAAAAAAGGTATATTTGATTTTAATAATTAATATTAATAAGGGTATAATTGGAAAAAGCTACAATAAGCTCCTCATACGCTACTCAAAGTAGCGTTTCAAAAAGCTAGCTTATAAGCTAGCTTCCTGGTACATGTTTGGATGGACTAGCTTATAAGCTAGCTTATAAGCTAGCTTATGCTTGCCAAACAAAGCCTTAGGCTATGTTTGGTAAACTAGCTGATAAGCTAGCTGATGGCTGATAAGCTAGCTGGTAGCTGATAAGCTAGCTGGTAGCTGATAAGCTAGCTGGTGAACAAGTCACGTTTGGTAAAAACTAGCTTATGAGTATATAAAATGACCAAAAAGGACATCTTTAAAAAATAATTAATTACAAGTATTTTATAAAATAATTAAGATAAAATTTAATAATATAATTAAAATAAATTTCTAATAATATAATATGTTAAAAAATAATATAGATATTATTATTATTATATATACAAACTATAAAATTAGAATTTGTTAAAATAAACTTTAGAAAAAATCTACATTAACTAATAATTTAAATTACTATTAAATATAATAAAAATAAAATTAATCAACTTAACATATTTGAAATAATCAATAATTTTAAAAGAATATAATTAAGAATTAGATATAAATATTTTTTTATTAAAATATTCACTTATATAACATTTTAAAAATTATTGTATTTTTATTTGATAGTTAAACATATTAAATAATATATAATAATAATAATTAATAACATTTAAAAATAAATAATATATAAGGTATAATTTAATTTAATTAATAATTATTTTAAATTATTAAAAACTAAGAATTATTAATTAATATATAATTATAATTATAATAATTAATTATTAATAAGGGGTATAATTGGAAAAAGTCACAAAAAGCTTCTCATAAGCTACTCAAAGTAGCTTATCAAAAAGCTAGCTTATAAGCTACTTTTGGTCTTACCAAAAATGTACACAGAAAATAAGCTAGCTTATAAGTCAGCTTATAAGCTAGCTTCTTTTTACCAAACAATGCCTTAATTTTTGTAAAAAAGACCAAAATAAATAATTTTTCTTAAGTTTATTGTCAAAACATATACGTAAATATAAATTAAAAAAACATATATAATTAAACGCTTAACAATATATAACTTTATTAAATCATGATTATGTAATTAAACATAAGTATAATTATCTCACCACGAATACATAAACTGCCAACCAGATGGAAAAGGGTAGTTGGTCTTAGAAATATAAAAGCCATCTTCTTTTACCAACCAATAACAATTATTTACGTCGTCTTGGTTCCCACATATTTTTGATATCCCAACGTCAAAAACTATGAAACTTTTACTTTTTATTTCTTGATTATCAGGCATCGTCCACCGAAAATCACAATGGAAAAGTGTTGTTAGAAATATATTTTGACGGAACTTCCATTGAAAAGATTGGTTTGGTGTCAGCTGCTTATCGCCTATATCATCATCTTTAGACTTGCAATGAGCATTCAAGTTATCGACATCTCCATCTATGATGTAAATTTCAAATTGGTCAAAGACGTTGCTTCTTTGATGATCCCTGACTTTTCGATAGGCGTTTGCACTCCATATTAACATTAATAAGTTAACAAAAACAATAATAAAATAACGTTGTTTGTTTATGAAATTCATGATTTGCAATGTATGCTGCAATTTTTTTTCTACTTATTTGCTTTATATAGATGAAAGCCCTATTTAATTTAATTATTGATTCACATAATACGATTTCATATTGGAATCTATTTAATATTTTGTTAGAAATAGAAAATTCCAAATTAGATTACAATACTATTTCAATCCTTTAATAAGTGACCATATTTTAATTTCATTTTCTCCCTCTCTCTTATCTCTTCACAACATGAATTAGGATCAGGTGAGACCAAGCTGTTACCGTGAGACCGCGTGAGACCAATACCTAACGTATGAAACTTCACAAAAAAACACCATGAATGTACATAAAACTCGAATACGCAGACCTAAAAATCACTTTCGATGCAAAAAAATATCGAAACAAGCTAAAAAACGAAACCTTCACAGCTCAAGTTCTGTGAAGGTTACATATATATAATGTGAACCTTCACAAAAAAAACTGCTGTGAAGGTTTCGTTTTTTAACTTTTTTTTGGAATTTTTTTTTTCCGATAGTGTTTTTTAGTATGTTTTAACGATGAATGTTCAATTTTTTTTTACCTTCACAAACGTTTTGATGTGAATTTTCAAGTATAATATGTTGGTCTCACCGGTCTCACCAAAAAGGCTTGGTCTCACCAGAACTTAACCCTCACAACATATTCAAGAGTTGAATATAAACTCAAGATTAACATATTATGAATCCTTTATTAGAAATAATATCATAATATGTTAACACATTTTTAATCTATATGATTTGGTATAACTTGTAAACTTATTATGAGCAAAAACTAAATTTATACATCCTGGTAAATTTTGATGGATGTTGTAAGGATTTAAAATAATGTTTTAGAATATGTTATAAACATTTATTTTTTAACTAATCAATTATATAAAGTAGAGTTTAATTATTTTTCTATCCTTTAAATTATTATTTTTTATAAATAATGGAATTCAAGTATGGTTTCATGATTCAGTATTGATGTACATATCAATTATCAATCAAACATAACATTAACAAATTGCTCCAATAACTAAGATCTAGTAAACGTCAAAATACTTAGACTAGCATTCAATCACTAAAAGACTTGGGATTATGTGAGACCATATTGGTTTCGTGAGACCCATAAAACCATATTTTGGTACTTGGAAACTTTTTTGGAAAATGTTTTCTATAATTTGTCTAGACTACATACTTGACAATTTGATAATTAAGTTAGGGTCGTCTGAATGCTAGACTGGACTCGAATTTGAGGTAGATGGAAATGGGATACTTAAAATTTCAAAGCAAAAACACTGTTAAAGTAACATTCACAGTGTTTTTGTTACAAATATTAAGATTTTTTTTACATTCACATTATTTTATTGTAGAGTTTAAGTGTAAAAATATGGTATCATAGCATTACATCAACCCAACCTTATATTTAACTCTCATTATAATAACAAACATTTTTTTCCATCTCAATAATCACAAACACAAAAGTTTTCAAATTAAATATTAATTTGTTATTTTTCACTTATGGTTGGTTATATAAACAAGAGGCCAAATAATAATTTACTTTAAATTAGCATCATCTCTAACAAAATTGTTAGAGCATCCGCAACGGTGGGTGTTTGGGTGAAATTTTATCATCGAACGATCGAACGAATAGAATCGTAAGATATCTTCCAGGATGATATTCCTGTATTAAGATAAGGTCCTGAAGTAAAGATATGACTACCTACCAACAAAGATAAGTGATCATCGAAGATATGCAGAAGAAGATCGTACGATATCACCATATGATTGTACGATTAAACTAACGATATACATGTTCAAGTTTGCTCTTATCGCAGGAAAGTTTATCCAAGATAACCTCGAAGCATAACCACCAACCATCGAGCTTAAATCCGACCGTTTGAGCAAGATACATTTCTCATTAAAAACTCAGACGTTACGATCGAGAATTCAGCTTCAGTTATGACCGTTGCATTTATGGCTCAATAATGAACGAACGGTTACAATCCAAGCAGCTATAAAAGAGATTCAAGATCCTACACTCAGGACAACTGATTCCGGGAAAGAAATAGCTATATCAATATTATTCTCTGTATTTACATTCGATAGCGTTTATTTCCTTATTGTAATCGTACGATACAACTGTAACATCGAGGATATCACCCCTCATTGGTGATCAATAGTGCAACGTCGACTATCCAATTTAGTCGGCCGCAGGTTTTTTCCTCGATTCAGAGGTTTTTCCTGCGTCATCAATCTCTTTGTCAATTTACTTTTATTTATCGCACGTTTTATCGAACGAGAATTCTTTCTTTTGACGATTCTGCCTCACGACATCTTACGATAATAACTTAAGTAAATTTTTACACAAACAGTTTGGCGCCCACCGTGGGGCCCGTTTTGAGAAAATCTTGTTCGATAAGGCGTCAGCTTACTAACCTGTTTCTTCGAGCTTCTTTGTGAATAGAGTGCAGGAACATGGCAAGCAGTTCTCAAACAACCTTGCAGCAACAATTGGCAGCAGCACAAGAACAAATCCAGTGGTTGAATGAGCAGAATTTACAAATGAATGGTGAACTGTCTAGATTGAGAGCATCGAATCCGCAAACTTCTCACATCTCAGTTTCCACTCATCAACCGAGGCCATTCTTCCCTCAAAATCAAACCCACGTTTCCCAACAACCATTTGTCCAGCCACAAATATCGCAGCCATTTGTCCAGCCACAAGTATCGCAACCTTTCATCCAACCGCAAGTGTCACAAGTTAGCCTACCACCACCACCTCCAGTCAACAATTCACGTCCTATCTTCCCTCCGTTACCATCAGGTCCTTACCCAGGAGCAACCACGTTTACTTACAACCAACCTCAAACAGGGCCTCGTCCCTTTATACCTATTCCAGAACCTATATCGCACGTTCCCACCGCAGCTACCCCCATAACTCATATTCCAAACTTATCGAACGTTTCAGGAACCTCTAGTAATCCACCGCCCAATGATATCGTGGATATTCGACTAAAAATGCTAGAAGAACAAAACAAAGCAATGCTCGCATTGTTAACCAAACTTCCTGGAGCTGCTGTACCCATCGAAGTTGAACCTAAAACTGGATTCCAAGCCTTTCCATATATCGATGAGATTGCTCTCGTTGATATTCCCAAAAAATATAACATCCCAGCTTTCACACCAAAATATTCTGGAATCTCCGATCCTGTGGAACACATCGCACAATACAAGCAATTAGTGTGGACAGTTCCTATTCCAACCCAGTTTCAAGAAATATGCATGTGCAAGGGCTTTGGATCGACACTTACCGGAGCTGCGTTGCAATGGTTAATCAATTTGAAACCCAAGAGCATCGCATCGTGGTCAGAGTTAGTAAACCAGTTTACTCGACAGTTTGCAAGCAGTCGCAAGATGGAGAAACAAACAAGCGATCTCTACTATGTCGTGCAAAAAACAGGTGAAACCATCCGTGAATATTTTAACAGGTTCAATGCAGAGATGATCGAAGTTAAGAACTGCGATGTGCGGACGGCGATCGAAGCATACAAACGTGGACTAGATACATCCTCGGAGTTATACACAGATTTAACGAATTATCCACCAGAAAACTTCGATGATGTACGAGCTCGTACGTTGGCACACATGAGGATCGAAGATGATGCCCTTTTCCGGCGTAAACACTCGAACGATAAGAAAAATCTTGGAGCGCAGAAACATGATTTCAAACCTAAACGAGTAAACAAGATTGATAATTCCCGACGCGATCAGAATAAACGTTCGAACCAAGGTAAAGGTAAAGTAAGATATCCAGATTTGTCAACTTACCATTTTGCAGGTACAACGAAAGACTTGGTGGATTCCCTACGGAACTTGGAAGTCAACGTAAGATGGCCCAAAAAACCAGAGAATCCTAGCAAGGACAAAGACCAAACAAAATGGTGCGACTTCCACAGCGACCACGGACACAATACAGATGATTGTATTAGCTTGAAGAAGGAGATCGCGTACCTCAAATCGAACGGACATCTTAAAAACCTTCTAGGCGATGACTCGAAAAGACCAACATCACCCGTTCCAACGAAGGTGGTAAACTGCATTACCGGTGGATCCGAAGTGTGTGGCCTCACCTATTCTGCGGCAAAAAGGCATGCACGAGAAGGGCCTGAGGGACATCCTATCCCAAATGAATCCAGGACTGCAGAGGAAAAGGAGCTCGATGCTACAAAGATATCGTTCGATATCGAAGATATGTCAGACGCTCATCAGAAACACCATGATGCACTGGTTATTCAGTTGACAATTGGTAACTGTCTAACCAAGAGAGTACTAATTGACGGAGGCAGCTCAGCCAATGTAATATTCGCAGAAACACTCAAGATCATGGGTATTGATCGATCCAACATCGTACGACGAACAACAACACTAATTGGATTCAACGGAGATGCAACTAGTACTCTTGGAGAGATCATACTACCAGTCTTCGCTAAAGGCATAAATAAGCAAACAAAGTTCAACGTCATCGATTGTCCTTCCGCTTATAATGCCATACTTGGAAGACCCTGGATCCACGATATGAAAGCTGTACCATCGGCGTATCATCAGAAGATCAAGTTCCCATCTCCATGGGGCGTGCAAGAGATAGTCAGTGAAAAGAAGATCGCACGGGAATGCTACAAGATTACAATGAAAGCCAAACCACACGATATCTAGCAATTACAGAGCCAGGATGGAGTACGATCGTACGATGATCTTCAATTGGAAGAAGTCGTGTTGGATCACAAACATCCTGATCGCAAGGTCTTCGTAGGTGCAACTCTAACCCACGATATAAAAAATAGTATAATTTCTTTTTTGCAGGAACACTCGGATTGTTTTGCGTGGTCACACGAGGATATGGTGGGGATAGATCCTAACATCATATCGCACAAGTTGAACGTGGATCCTACGTTTAAACCCGTTAAGCAAAAAAGACGCAAGTTTGCACCAGAACGCAACAAGGTGATCAACGAGGAAGTGGAAAATCTACTCAAAACGGGAAAAATTCGAGAAGTAAAGTATCCAGATTGGCTCGCCAACGTGGTGGTAGTACAAAAAAAGAATGGAAAATGGCGAGTATGCATCGACTTCACGGACCTAAACAAAACGTGTCCAAAGGATCCCTTTCCTTTGCCACACATCGATGCAATGGTCGATGCGACAGCGGGGCACGAGTTACTAACGTTCATGGATGCTTATTCCGGATACAACCAGATCCTAATGCACAAAGACGATCAAGAAAAGACTGCGTTTATGACCGATAAGGGCATATACTGTTACAAAGTAATGCCATTTGGGCTCAAGAACGCTGGATCAACGTACCAAAGGCTCGTAAACAGGATGTTCAAAGATCACCTCGGACGTACGATGGAAGTATATATCGACGATATGCTTGTAAAATCGGAACGATCACAAGATCACATCCAGCATCTAAAGCAATCGTTCGATATATTACGGGAATACAAGATGAAACTCAACCCAACTAAGTGCTCTTTTGGAGTACGTGCGGGTAAGTTTCTTGGATATATGGTTACGCGACGAGGGATCGAGGCGAGTCCAGAGCAAATCAAAGCAATCCTGGAAATCCAGTCACCAAGGAATGTAAAAGAGGTACAAAAGCTGACTGGACGAGTAGCGGCCCTGAACAGGTTCATCTCACGATCATCCGATAAGTGTCACTTGTTCTACAACGTGCTTCGAAAGAACAAAGGCTTCGATTGGACAGAGGCACACGAGGAAGCACTACAAAGCTTAAAGAAATACATGTCCAATCCTCCACTGTTGACGAAACCAATCGAAGGAGAAAGCTTGCAATTGTACCTCGCTGTAAGTAACAACGCTGTTAGCGCGGTGCTCGTACGAGAAGGTGACCAACATCAGCAACCTATCTATTATATAAGTAAGTCTTTCCTCGATGCTGAAACAAGGTACACGTCTATGGAAAAGCTCTTACTTGGCCTCGTAACTGCAGCTAAAAAGTTAAGACACTATTTCGAATCGCATCATATAATCGTTGTTACTAACTATCCTCTTAAGATCGTACTTTGTAAGCCTGAACTTACAGGACGATTAGCAAAGTGGAGCATTTATCTTAGCAGCTTCGATCTAACGTATCAACCAAGAACAGCGATAAAATCTCAGGCGTTAGCAGATTTCGTAGCTGAATTCAGTCCTGGGATCGAAGAACCATCGTACGATGAAATCAGTAATGTGATGATTCACGACAACGAACCATGGACCA
The DNA here is from genome assembly GCA_030169165.1 of Centaurea solstitialis. Lineage (NCBI taxonomy): Eukaryota > Viridiplantae > Streptophyta > Magnoliopsida > Asterales > Asteraceae > Centaurea > Centaurea solstitialis. Next base: position 26,163,891 of record CM058046.1, read on the forward strand.
TGCATGTTGACGGAGCTTCTAACGCACGAGGATCAGGATTAGGAGTAGTCCTGAAATCATCACATGGGGGCAATATGGTGTATTCGGTACGATGTGAGTTCAAAACCACCAACAACGAAGCAGAGTATGAAGCCTTGATCGCTGGATTGGATATGGCATATAACTTAGAGCACGATGGCTACATGTACGAAGTGATTCGCTGCTAGTTGTAAACCAAATTAATGGCGAATTCCAGGCAAAAGATTCAAAGATGATATCGTACCTCAAGATTGCAAAAGACAAGATCGCACGATTCGACAAGTTCTCGATAGAACAAATCCCAAGAGATCTGAACATGCAAGCCGATGCCTTGGCTAACTTGGGATCCGCATTCAACGAACCAACTCTAGAAAGTATTCCGATAATACATCTTATGTCGCCAACAATCGAAGAAGTCCAAATGATTGAAGAAAACCACGATTGGTCGAACGATATATGGAATTACCTCAAGAATGACCAACTCCCTGAAGACAAGTTAGAAACCCGGAAAATCAGACTTAAAAGCTCTCGATACACGATCTTCGATGATCAGCTGTATCGAAGGTCTACAACGGGTCTAATCTTACGATGCGTCGTAAATAAGCAACAAATCGATCAAATCCTTCAAGAGATGCACGATGGAGAATGTGGAAACCATTCTGGGGGCAGAAGCCTTGCTAACAGAATCTCGAGGCAAGGATATTATTGGCCTACTCTTCGAGAGGACTCGATAAGGTATGTTCAAAAGTGCGATGCTTGTCAAAGACACTCAGGTACATCACATCTACCTTCTGAACCCCTACACTCTGTCTTGATCCCATGGCCATTCATGCGATGGGGGATGGACATCGTAGGAAAATTACCACCTGCTCCAGGTCAGAAAGTATTTTTGCTTGTTCTTACTGATTATTTCTCTAAATGGATTGAAGCCGCAGCTTTCTCACAGGTTAGGGATAAAGAAGTTATCTCCTTTATCCAAACTAACATTATTTACAGGTTTGGAGTACCATCAGAAATAACGTGCGATAATGGGTCCCAATTTATAAGTGAGAGAACTCGAAAGTTCTGCGATGAACGTGGGATAAAAATCATTACATCGACCCCAAGATATCCACAATCTAATGGCTTGGCTGAATCCAGCAACAAGACCATTATTAATTCTATTCGAAAGAGGTTGAAAGCTGCAAAGGGTCGATGGGTCGAAGAATTACCATCTGTTTTATGGGCAAATCGCACGACACCTAGAACCGCAACTGGGCAAACTCCCTTTTCCCTAGTATATGGATGTGAAGCAGTCCTTCCAATCGAATCACAGGTTCCTGTTGCTCGACATCGTACGATTGAGCAAAACTCGATAGACTTGTGTTACGATATCGATGCTTTGGAAGAACTAAGAGAGAAAGCCTTTCAAAAGATGGCATCGCAGAAAGCCATGGTTGAACGCTACTTCAATAAAAAGGTGAAAGTCAAGGTATTTCAAGTTGGAGATCATGTCCTGCGACGTGTCTTTCCGAATACACAAGAATCGAACGCTGGAAAACTTTCCATCAAATGGGAAGGACCTTACGTCATTACCAAGATCATGGGGAAAGGTGCCTATAAGATTTCAACCATCGAAGGTAATGAAATCCCACGTAGTTGGAATGCAACTCATCTAAAAAGGTACTACTTCTAAAACCCTTTTTATTTTACTATTATTTCATCGAACGATTACTGACTTAGGCATCGGAGCGCCGTTGGTCAATCCAACGGCCACCCCTTAGCCAATTTTACTCGCAGGTAACGCACGATTATCGCAAGACATCGCATGATTATCGCAGGATATCGCACGACTACCGCAGACATCGCACGATCTATGGCAAACATCGCCCGATAAACAACATGCTTAAATCGCATAGAACTTAAAAGATGCATCAATTTTAAATCGCAAGAGCGCAAGTCAAAACGCCAGACGCATGATTAACAGAAACGTTTCTAAAATTTTTTAAGTGCCTTAAACTCATGATAAACATCGCTGTTTATGCCAAAAATTACACAAATTACATCGTAAGATTAATTGTGAGGCTAAACCGTCGAGAGAAAGAAACCTTTTCGATAAAACGTACGTAAAACGAATAAAACAAAGTAAAATGAGACAAGAGGTTTGATGACGCAGGAAAAACCTCAAGACGAGGAAAAAACCTGTGGTCGACTTAGGATCAAGTCGACGTTCCACTATGTATCACCAACTAGGGGTGATATCCTTGTTGCTACAACGTTGATCGTACGTTTACATGTAAAAAATAATAACGATCGTACGATAATTACACTAAATCATATACTAATCTAGGAAAAAGTTGTAGAATTCTTGATAGCCGAGAGAGAGTTGTATATGTAGTTGATGATCCTTGTCTTTGGATTGAAGCTCTCTTTTATAGTTGAATTCTATGTAACCGACATGCCATTAATTGCCTCATTAATTGTAACGGACGTAACGGCCTTAGTGTATTAATTGCTCTTGAATATTTGTCGTCGGTTATGTTCTTTGAGCATTAATTGTCTTTAATGTGCTTCCAAGATATCGTACGTTGCTCCGAGATATCGTACGTTGCTCCGAGATATCGTACGTTGCTCCGAGATATCGTACGTTGCTCTGAGATGATGATCATACGAAGATTGTGCACCGACAAAGTACTTCCGTGCGAGGGTCTCATGTAATCAATTGGTCTTGATGTAACGGTTGTAACGGCCGACATTGATGACTCTTTAATGATAACGGTCGGGCATTAATGTGTAGTAACGTTAATAACGGTCGTGTCTTTAATGCACTTGAATCCTTGTTGTCGGTTACACTTTGACTTGTAAAGATATGGTCTTTAACCTGTAATAAACACACATGAATAACAGAAATGTTATCGTTAGAGAAATAACATAAGACATCTTACGTTACAGTGATACATCGTACGATATGAGTAGGATAATCGTTCGATCATGCGTTAAATTCATACGAGGGTAGATATGGCTTACCTTAGGACCTTATCTTAATACAAGATTATGATCCCAATAAGTCATCTTACGTTTTCAGGTCGCCATCGTACGTTGCGTAGAATTTTACCCAAACAATCGCAAACTAAAACGTACGATTAATTAAGGCCTTAAACACTAAATCAGCTAAAACGCACGATTATCTATTTACAAAAAGTACTTAGAACAAAAATAACAAGTACTGAAACATCGCACGATTACAAAAATAGATAATTTCATTAAAAAAGTACTTAAAGTACTCTAATTACATCGTTCGATAAATTAAACTTCAGGGGTGGCCTCTACGCCAGCACCCTCTCCTACACTAGCTCCTACGATAGGGGGAGGAACGTCTTCAACAGCCTTATCCACGATGACGGATCCAGAGGCATCTTCATTCTTATCCTCCTCCTCGATCATCGTGACTTCGGCCTCTTTGCTCTTCTCAGCACCTTCCTCCTCTTCATCAGCATCCTTGGCGTCATCAGCATCCAGGAGCTCATCAGATCCCATTGCATCGCGGAAAGCCCCCAGCTCACCCTTGGCAGCCTCGATGGTGTACGTGCCACCAATAAATTGGCGTATTACGGCTGCACGGGCCACCATCCTGGATAACACCATCTCATCTTTGAGATCCAAGATCTCAGATGATAAGGCCTTCTCGCGATCTGCCATCTCCACGCGCGATGCAGCCAGTTCTTCCTCCAGCTTGGCGATACGATTATTTGCCGCTGTCAGCCTTGCACGTTGTTCTGATCGAACGTGTTCAGCCTCATCCAGTTTAGCTGTCAGATCGTCCACCTCAACCCTTTTGGCCTCTAAAACAGCAGCCATCTTCGATGCCTTCTCCTGAGCCTTCTTCGCCTCGTTCACCGCGGCCCTCTCGCTGGACATCTTCATCTTCATGTCTTTTTGAACGGTCTCCAGTCTTTGGTGAAGACCAAGACACGCCTGGAAAGCCTGCATAACATAAGATAATTAGAACATATAATTATAATCGTGAGATAAAAACATCGTACGATAGCTTACCATGAAAGAGTATCCAACAGCACCGGCATCAAGCTCGCCAATCCGACGAGTGTCCATGTGGGCCTTCTGCGATGGAAGCAGGTATTGTTCGATGGCAGGGAAGAGATCATCCTGGTTGATGACATCGCCATCCAGAAAGTTAGAAGGTAAAGAAATGTGGATTGACGTCTCACCCTCCTTCCCCTTTGGAGGCTTGGCTGAGGCTCTTTTCTCCTTTGGCATCGTAGGAGACATCGTAGGAGGAGGAGCAGTGTGAATCGGGGTCGCATCGACCACATCATCCGCCTGTCGTACGGCTTCCTTTGATGCGATCGAAGCACCCGAAGAAGACCTTGTCTTCTTAGGCTGTGGCTCCATGCCACTTATTCCCTTCTTCTTCTCCAGAGCCCTCTTGGCCGCCGCTAAGTTGGCCAACTTCTTCGCAGGTTTCTTTTGGCCTGAAATAAACAAGAAAAACGTACGTTAATATTACACGATACAAGAAAACGTAAGATAAGAAAGAGGATAAAATTATCGCACGATTTACCTTCCATCTCCTCTTCTTCTTCTTTTTCTTCTTCTTCACTTAACACTTGAACTTCGAGCTCTTCGTCGCTATCCTCCCTTGGGCTTTTTCCCTTCGATCTGGCGTACGATCTTTCTTGAACACCGTACTCCAAGAAGCGATTAACAGCCTCAGTGGATTCCTCGAAAGCAAATTCGATCTCTACAAAAAGAAACGTACGATAAGGAATCATGCAATAAAAACAAACAAAGTAAAAATACGCGAAACATCCTATACCTAATGGGTTCCATTCTGGAGCCACCCATCCACCTTCCTCCAAGACCGATGAGGATCGCACGAACGCATATTGAGCCTTCCACCCTCGATCAAACGCCTGAGTACCATGTACTAACATGGCATCACCCCTACCCTTGGGATAAATCCCATACCTATCATAATCAGAGACCTTCACAGTATACGCCGTGAGAAGGTCATCGACGGTGAAAGGGGCTCTACCCCAGTTCTCGGTTACACGTTCGATAACGCTCACGACCCTCCAGAATTGAGGCATGAGCTGACCAGGGGAGATGCTAAATCGTGTCATAAAGGCACGAGACAGAGGACTGTAAGGCCAGATAAACCCGATTTTGAAGGGATATTCAAACAACGCAAAGAAACCCGCCGGAGCATCAGCGGGTCTAACCTCACCGGGGGATTTGATTACAGCCTCCTTAGGCATCCTAGCAAGTTTCCTAAGGTGGACTAGGTCGATTTCTCCCTGGATTGTACTCCTAACCTCCATAATTTCTCTAAAGCTAAGCCGATCTAAACTCCTATGTAATCTATCGAAACGCAGCAAGTCAAAATTTCTAGGATTCTTCTCGGCCCTAACTTTCAAACGCATGAACTGAAATTGAAACAAGGGGTAGAAAGATACCTTATAGGCGAATTGGATCTAAATCTTCTCAAAGATTAGGAGGATTCGGTTGGAGAGAAATTTGAATTCAAAATTGGAAAAGATTTGGAGATAATTATGGAAAAAATCTAATCTTTATATGAAATTAAACTCCTTCCCAAGAAATTGAGGTCGAATCGAGCATCGACACCTGTCCTTTATAACCGTTGCATTGACAGCTTGCAATTAACCAAGTTAATAACGCCGTTAACGTGAGAACCGGTTCATATTCGACAAAATTGATCATGATAAAATCGATGTGCTAACGATTTGATTTTGCAGATGTAAGATTCAGAAAATCTATAACTTATTTTCTAAATCTTGGGGGCAAACTGTTTGGGTGAAATTTTATCATCGAACGAATAGAATCGTAAGATATCTTCCAGGATGATATTCCTGTATTAAGATAAGGTCCTGAAGTAAAGATATGACTACCTACCAACAAAGATAAGTGATCATCGAAGATATGCAGAAGAAGATCGTACGATATCACCATATGATTGTACGATTAAACTAACGATATACATGTTCAAGTTTGCTCTTATCGCAGGAAAGTTTATCCAAGATAACCTCGAAGCATAACCACCAACCATCGAGCTTAAATCCGACCGTTTGAGCAAGATACATTTCTCATTAAAAACTCAGACGTTACGATCGAGAATTCAGCTTCAGTTATGACCGTTGCATTTATGGCTCAATAATGAACGAACGGTTACAATCCAAGCAGCTATAAAAGAGATTCAAGATCCTACACTCAGGACAACTGATTCCGGGAAAGAAATAGCTATATCAATATTATTCTCTGTATTTACATTCGATAGCGTTTATTTCCTTATTGTAATCGTACGATACAACTGTAACATCGAGGATATCACCCCTCATTGGTGATCAATAGTGCAACGTCGACTATCCAATTTAGTCGGCCGCAGGTTTTTTCCTCGATTCAGAGGTTTTTCCTGCGTCATCAATCTCTTTGTCAATTTACTTTTATTTATCGCACGTTTTATCGAACGAGAATTCTTTCTTTTGACGATTCTGCCTCACGACATCTTACGATAATAACTTAAGTAAATTTTTACACAAACAGTGGGTTTGTGAACCCACACGTCAGCAACACAAACATGTGCACCACTTTTCATTGCGTTGGGGAGAAGCGCTTCTTGACCACGTGGAACAAACCAGTTCAAGAAGAAGAACCGCTTCCTTGAAGCAATTAGTGGGCCCAAATCCAGTCAATATTAATGGTTATTATTATAATATACAATTGGAGATAAGTGAGGCAAAAATGGATGCTGAGAATCAATTAGTTTTGTATTTACTATCAATTTACAAGTATTTTACATTTTGTGTTATTTATTAAAATAAATAAATTAATTTATTTCTTACTTTTTTAATTACATACTGCTAAAATATTATATGTTGTTAGTAAATTATTGATTTTATTTTAATTTTAAAACATATTAGTTTAATAAACTAATATAATCCTTATTATTGTAGTTTTTTATTATATAAACTAATATAATTCTTATTATTATAGTTTTTATTATATAAAGTGTGTACCGGTTCATGATTGAAAGTAAAAGGTTTACAAAATGAGTAGGAAAGAGAAAATTGATGTGGCAGAGAGAGAAAACTGATGTGGCAAAGTCATGAACCTCTTAAGAGGTTCATGACTGCGGATGCTCTTAGTAAGCAATGAAAATGGCACACGGGCCTTGGCCCCCTCATGCCCTGTAAGCCCTCCGCTACTGTTTTGGTATGTTTTTTTTTTTCATTTCTAATTCGTGGTGATTGCCGATGGCGGTGGTGGTCGAAGGTGGTGGTTGCCAGTGGCGATGGTGGTCGGATGTGGTGGTCAATGGTGGTCGTTGGCGGTGGTGGTCGGTGGTGGTCAATGGTAGTCGTGGCCGGTGATGGTGGTGGCCAATGGTGGTCGTTGGTAGTGGTGGCCGGTGACGGTGGTGGTCAGTGGTGGTCAATGGTGGTCGTGGCCTTGCACATGGGAGTATTTTGGTCTTTTTTACAAAAATTAAACATTAGGACCAAAATTGCAGTTCACTCTAAATGTATTAAATTACTTTGTATTTTTATGTTTTCTAACAAACCAATTAAAATTCAACACATATAATTTATTTTATTTATTTTAGTATTTATCTTTAACTAATGTTATAAACTATTATAACATTAGTTAAAAAAGTAATCAAATAAAAATAAAATACTGATAAGTACATGATATTTTTTTTCAAAGTTTTAGGTTAAAATCTTTTAAAATTAATAGTATTTATTTATTTATATTAAATAACCATTGACATACAACCCCCCCCCCCCCACCCACACACACACACACACACATTATCTACATATTAACAACCACGTAAAATAGACATCAATTGCACCATATACCTCTTTTTTATTGTAACCATATAGTTAAATAACCAACACAATGCATAAAGTCCGTCTTACTAACCTTTCATATGACAACATATATACAAACTTATGTTTCATATAAAAGATAAAATCTATCACAGTTTATAACCCGACACGAAATCGGGCTCTTAAAAACTAGTTAACACTATTACACAAATAAAATATATTACATAACTATGTCATTATCAATATAGTTTTTCATTTTTATTAATAAAGTAAATATATATATATATATATAGTGACCTTATTTTGAAAACTCATTAATTTGTGAAAACTTTGGAAACTCATATAAACCATTGATTAGAAGGATCAATGGACAAGATTAATTGCAAAATCCAAAATTATAACCACCAACTCCTATAATTAAGCATCACAAAATAAAATAAATAAAATTACCAAAAATAAACAAGAAAATGGATTATGATTGGTGGAAAACATGGTTTCGAAAGTTTTCATAAATTAATGAGTTTTCAAAATAAGCTGACTATATATATAAATACAATAAAATCATTTTAAACATTAAAAAATACTTTAACTTTTCTCTAATCATTGAATCAAAAACATTTAATTTTACTATAAACTGTAATCGTAGTTCATAAGGTTTAGTAAATCTTTTAAAATGAGAGCTAAATTTCAAAAAGTCAAACCAAAGGAGTGTTAGCCTAGTGGTAAAGCTTGGTCACTACATAATGGTGAATCCGAGTTCGAGCCTTGGGAGACGCATTCTGAAGGTACGGGGGCTTTGATCCTGGGCTGCATGCTTTAGCAGTCGGGCTTCGACCCAAAATTGCTGAGGATTAGTCTGGGCCCAATGTAGTCTGGGATACCTCTTCCAAAAAAAACTTTTAAAAAGTCAAATAGCCCTCATGTTTCTCTTTTTATTTTAAACATGGTCCCCTAGTAATTCCTTTAACAATTTTTGTGTCTTTGGTTGTAAACCGTGTAAACTCATGGTTGCACAGCTTAAATCAATGAAATTGGTTCATGAAACTGTTTAGCATGATGAAAATGTTTCATTTACTAAAATTTTTGACAAAATTGTTTCATATGAATATGTTTTTTATATAGAAATGAAAAAGTTCCACAGAAATAATAAAAAAGTTTGAATAAAAAACACCGAAATGTGAAACAATTTCGTCAAAAAATTTAGTAAATGAAACATTTTCATCATATTAAACAACTTCATGAACCAATTTTATTGATTTAAGTTGTGCAACCATGAGTTCACACGGTTTACAACCAAAAACTGGTTTACAAAATAATTTCACTCTATATATGTATAGAGGAAAATTATTTATATAGAGTGAAATTATTTTGTAAACCAGTTTTATCAACTACGTGTCTAGAAAAAATTATATATTATGTGTATCTGTATTTGTTGTAAATTTACGGTCCACTTATTACCAACTGAGCTACACGTTATTAGCATATCTATATTAATATAATAAATATATTTTTGTATGTTTGTATATATTTATAAATATTAATTTATATTGTATATATTTTCAAATATAACTAAGAAAATATTTCTATCTAATTGTCCGTCATTCTAACGAAGATTGTTAACATAATAAGCATTTTCAAAACAAAATAAGAAACGAAAGGATATTTTTTGTATTTATTAAAGTTCAAGTCCCATTTTTAAGATTTTACTAAATCCTTTAGGATCATAATTAAAGTTTACTCTTAATTTTGTAATAACTATTTAATTGTAGTTTTTACCGTATCTCACTTAAAATTAGGTTAGAAATCATTATAATAAAGAATAATTTTAAAATACTTTATAATAAGATGGTATTTGTTTACCTCTTAACAGTTTCGTTAAGAGGCAATCTCTGAATCGATAAGAAGTGAGTCCTGTTTAGCAAAAAAAATGGACTGCCTCTTAATGGTTCCAAAACCCTCTGAATGATTTAGTATCATGATATCTCTTAACTATTTAGAGTCCTGATTCCATGATCAACAATTACCATACCATCATATTTTATTTTGCACCATTTCATAAAAGCCTTTTAATCATTCTGGCCACTTAATCATCCAACATCAAACCATTTAGAAATCTATATAAATATATATATAAAAGGAAGATGTTGGATGTATGTTTTGTTTAGATAACACATTGTTGTTAAACAAGTTTTTTGGTTTTTTATTGAAATTTATTTATGATTGTTACCTTTGTTTTCTATTTGTTTTTCTTTTGTAGAATACATTTTCATCGGTACTATACCCAATCTTCGTAAAATTTTCAGGTATTTTATTATTTATTTTATGATTTATGTAAGCTATACGTTATATTTGGGTGTGTATATGCGCCAATAAGTATCATTGTATATTTTTTTCTTATAAAAAATTCTCATAGGTTTTTTGTATGTTTTGTTTACAGTACACATTGTTGTTAAACAAGTTTTTTGGTTTTTTATTCAAATTTATTCATGATTGTTACATTCGTTTTCTATCAAAATTTCAAATAATGCTTATGCTTTTGTGAATTATATGTGACTATTAATAAGTTTTTGAGTTTTTATTTATATTTTTATTTCACAATTATAATTTTTGTTTTTTCTCCTTTATGCTTCACATTTAATATATATGTTTTACACACTGGTGTTTAACAAGTTTTTTTACATTGTTGGTTTTTTTGATATTCATGTTGTAAGGTGGTTCTAAATGATGTTTCTTTTCCCGATTTATTTTGCTTATATTTTCATAGTTTCTTAATAAAGTTACTTTTTGTTGACAATAATCAAACTCCAAATTCCAAAATATGATTTACGTGGTTTATTTACTTTTTGGCTTTGTTGTGAATAAATATATAATTGAAGATGACGATCAATCACGTTAATACAATGCCTTATGATTTTTGTCACTTATATTATATAGATAAAACTCGTTATAGATGCACATTATTTGGAAACAATGTAACTTTTAAATGAACGACGATACAAGTTTAATTAATTTATTTACTACAACATATATCATATGTATTGTTTCAAAAGTTAAATATGTAAAGTTTCAGTTAACAAATAAAGTTTGAATGAACATAAAAATTATTATTTAAATTTTTATTAAAAAATTAATATGAAAATATAAATGACGTTAGAGGCAATGTATATAAGAAAATATTAGAACAAATATATATCAAAATTCATTATCATTTAAAATCTTATTGGATAAATATATAAATACAATGACATTAGGACGTCAATTCTTTAATAAATGAAATATGTATTTCAATATTTAATAACATTAAATAAAACAAATATGCAATTAAACATTTATTATTAAATTAATAAATAAATACTTATTTTATGTAATATCTTTAACTAAATCATAAAAATATATATATATATAAACTATTGTAACATCCCGAATTTTCTTTTATTTTATTTATTTATTGTCATTGCTATTATTGTTAGTATTATTATTACTAATGATATTATTATTATTATTGTAGATTAGGTTTGGGTTAGGGTTTAGAGTAGGCTTTTCTTGCGGGTCAAGTATCGGGTGAGGGAGAGAGGCCCGTTAATCCTAGGTTAAAAACCCTAGGAATACCACCACCCTTCTCATTGTGATTCCTTGGCGAGCAAGCATTCGAGAGAGGGAGAGCGAGACCGAGAGAGAGAGAGAGGGGTCGGCGGGAGAGCGAGTCGGGGTGATTGCCGGAGTTCTCGTTAACCTCGTTATCATCGTAGGTAAACCCTTGTCTCTTTTGCGTACCTTGTCTAGGATTGTAGCGGTGGTGGCGTTGTCGTGCTAGCGGCGGTGGTTCCCCATCGGGTCGCCGCCGCTGCGTTTTGTCGTTAACGGCTAAAGAGCCGGTGGTGGTGGCGGTTTACGCCGTTACCGCCGCCGTGCCCGCTGTGGCTTGAAACGCCGCCAACGGCGGCGGCCGTGGAGCGATGGTGATGGAGAACGTGGCCTCGGCGCCGGTGGTGGCTAGCCATGCTAGCTGCTGCCGCGCAGCCTTGTTAGCGGCGGGGTACGGTGGGCGGTGGTGGTCTATCGATCACCGCTGCCGGGTTTTGCGATGAGGCGACGCCGGCGTTTGGCCGGCCGCCTCTGCTGCTTGAATTGTTGTTGTTGTTGTTGATTTCGGTGACCGGCGGTGGCGGTGGCTTTGCGCCGCCGCTGCTGCGGTTATCGTTCGTGTGTGTGTGTGTGCGTGTTTGACGGTGGTGGCGGTACACCGGCCGCTGCCGTCGCTGCTGTGGATGGCGAACGGGGCCGGCGGTGGTGGTGGCCTTACGCCGCCGCTGCCGCCGTGGTTCTGGTCAGCGGTGGTGGTGGTGGGGTACGCTGCTGCCGCCGTGGGTTGGTTCGCGACCAGTGACCGCCCGCTAGTCGCGGCGGCTGCGGTGGTTTCACATTCCACCGGCCGGAGGTGATAGTGGTTATCCACGATCACCGTCGAAGTCGTTAGAATCAATGTTTGCGGATTGTATGGGACGGCCTCGCGCCGCAAGAGTGTTGTATTTTTAGGTCACGAATAACCCCGTAGGGTTGGTTCGCGTTATGGGTAGAATCTAAACTAGTATATATTAATTATGGTTTTCAGAGTTGCGGGAAAGGTTTGAGTTGACTTTTCGGTTGTGATTTCATCCGTGGTATATTGAGGTGAGTGGGTCTTGCATACAATATTTTATGATTTTATGTGTGAATGTATGCTATTAATGCTATATGGTGATATTTCGGGTTGCGTGATGACCCAACGGGCGGGAAACCGCGGTGGCCGGATTGCGTGATGGTCCGGTAACGGGAAACCGTTAAGCTGTTGATGTGGATAATTGTATACGTGCATTTAATTATATAATATTGTATGTACCTTACTCACTAAGCTGTTGAGCTTACCCCTCGTGTTATCTATCTTTTTAGGTACAAGCTCCGGTATTGACAAGGGCAAGGCTCCGGCTTGAGGGTTCCCGACCGATGGCATTCCTATCCGATTACTAGTTTATTGTTGACTTTATCATAAGATAATAATATGTTGACTTGGAATTGAGGATGATTTACTTAATTAATTTCGATGAAACGGTTTTATTCAAATCTTATTTAAATTTTAATTTTTAAAATTCCCATTTGGGTTTGGGTGTTATAACTTGGTATCAGAGCCTAGGTTTAAGAGAATCAGCACACGCACTCGTGGGTGTGTGTGTGGATGGACTTAAACCAGGTAGTATGAGTAATCGGATAAGATCGGAACGGCCAGCGGAACCGTCAGGACGGAGGTAAGCTTTAGTACCTTTAAATTATTATATGCATGTGTGTTGTGGTAAATATTTGATCGCATGCTTAATTTACATAATTGCATGTGATTCCGATGAAAATAAAATATAGTTGAGTTGTGATTTTATGTGACTGTTAGTTAGTGAGTTAAGGTCTAAATAGGACGGTATCAGAACCAAACGTAAACACCTTGGTACGTCGGGGATGGGTCGTCGAGTATGTCCTTGTCTGATTGTTGCTCGGTGGTCCTGATCCGGCTACCATGCATGGTTGGTTATAGTAATACGGCGCCAATAATAGTGTTACTATAAGCACCTGTGTAAGGTTGGATTTGATTAAGTTCTGGGGATTTTAACTGACTGACAACGACTAGGGATTTAGCATGCTATATAATTAACTGTTACATAAATACGTGTGTATATACATGGATCTGTTGTGTTAGCATGCGCGGTAGAAATTAGCCCTAGGGTTGGCATGACCACTATTTTAGGGCTGCGTGTGAGTACCAGAGTGGTGTATAGTGATGTTCGTTAAGCTGTGACTAAATATTGTACATCTTCAGAATGGTGCTAACCCGAAGCCAGACTGATGATGAGCCCGGGCAGTCCGATCATATTGCTGCCCAAATCACTGAGACCCTGCAGCAGATGCTGCCGGGGCTGTTTAACCAGATGAGAGACGAGCTGATCCAAACCATGGACCAGCGCATTGATGTGGCCCTCACGGCCCGTAGCTTAGGTACTGGGAGCTCGAGTCAGTCCCAGCCCCGTGGGATCACTTTCAAGGATTTTATGGCGTGCCAACCGCCATTATTTGACGGGAAGAAGGATCCCGTGGCTTGTTACCGCTGGTACTCGGCGGTCGAGGGAGCTTTTCGCACTTGCGGGTGCCCTGATGGTTCGAAGGTTCTTTTCGCTGTGAACCTTCTTCGCGGAGCTGCAAAGGATTGGTGGGATCTGACTCTTAAGAAATACACGGAGGCACAGATCACTGCGCTGACCTGGGGGGACTTCCGGGCCTTGTCCGACGAGGAGTTTGCACCTCGCATCGAAAAGGAACGGATAGCATCAGAGTTTTTGAAGCTGACTCAGACGACGGAGTCGGTGAATGAGATTACTGCGCAGTTTCTGGAGAAGCTGTTGTTTGTACCGGGGTACGCGAACGACGAGTCGCTGAAGATGGCTCGTTACTTGGGAATGCTGAAGCCGGAACTCAAAAAGGCGGTGGCCACGGGGAGGTGTAAGACCCTCAGTGACATGCAGGAGGTAGCGAGGTCTCAGGAGCTAGTCTTGGAGGAACTGCAGCAAGGAAAGAGAAAGGCAGAAGACCAGTCGGGACCAGCAAAGAAGTTCAAGGGAGCTAGGACTGATACCAGGAGCGGGACCCCGAGCTGCCCAAAGTGTGGGCGTTACCACCGGGGTGAGTGCAGACCGCGGGAGTTATCGTGTTACAAGTGTGGCAAGACGGGCCACCTCAGCAAGGACTGCAAGGAGACTGCTAGGCTTTGCTTTCACTGCTATCAGCCGGGGCATATCAAGCCCGATTGCCCTCAGCTGAAGAAGACGCCAGCCCTGGCCCCTGCACCAGCGACGCTTAGGATCACCGACGGCACTACCCAGGGGAAGAGTGGAGCTACCACCCGTGGGCGAGCCTTTCAGATGACTGCCGAGGAAGCGCAGACGGCGCCTGACGTGATTACAGGTTTTCCTTATTATATTTTATGCGATTATTGTTAGTAGCATATTTTATGTGTTGGTGATAAAATAGTGTATCTGCCGTTAAATGTAAACTTTAGGCATATTTCCTGTCAACTCGAAACCGGCTTTAGTACTTTTCGACACGGGGGCCACGTGGTCCTATGTGTCGCGTAGGTTCTGTAAGGACTTCCAGATCGAGCTCGGTAATCTGGATAGTCCTCAGGCAATCGACGTAGCGGCGGAGGAAGTGCAAGTGGTCGAGCATGTATACCGGGGGTGCAGCATTGATATCTTTGGAGTTCGTTTCAGCATCAATCTCATCCCCATTCCCATGAACGGAGTGGACGTAGTTGTCGGAATCGACTGGATGTTTCCAAATCGGGCGACCACGGATGTTGCGGGGCAGTTTGTACGCATCCATAACCCAAGTGGGGGAGACTTGGTGGTGTACGGCAAGGGGAGAAATGTATCTACATCCTTCTGTTCTATCGCGAAAGCTCGGAGATACATCCAGCAGGGGTGTACGGGGTTCTTAGTTTATGCTATGGCGGATCAGGCAAAGGAGAGGAAGCTGTCGGTAGCGGAGGTGCCAGTGGTCAGCGAGTTTCCAGACGTGTTTCCAGAGGATCTGCCTGGCCTTCCACCTGATAGGCAGATCGAGTTCGGCATCGACTTGGTACCAGGAGCAGCTCCGATTGCGCGAGCTCCTTACCGTCTGGCTCCGCCGGAGCTTCAGGAGTTATCGGAGCAGTTGCAGGAGCTCTCGGGGAAGGGGTTCATCCGCCCGAGCAGCTCACCGTGGGGTGCACCGATTCTGTTTGTGAAGAAGAAAGACGGGAGTCACCGTATGTGCATCGACTACCGTGGACTCAACAAGGTGACCATCAAGAATAGGTATCCTCTACCTAGAATTGATGATCTGTTCGACCAGCTTCAGGGGGTTTCGTGGTTTTCTAAGATCGATCTTCGGTCAGGGTATCACCAGCTGAAGGTGAAGGAAGCGGATGTCCACAAGACCGCTTTCCGAACCCGTTACGGCCACTTCGAGTTTCTGGTAATGCCGTTCGGGATTACCAATGCTCCAGCAGCTTTCATGGACCTCATGAACCGGGTGTGCCGCCCGATGCTTGATCGGTCCGTGATCGTTTTCATCGACGATATTCTAATCTACTCGAAGACGAAGGAGGAGCATGTGATGCATCTGCGGGAGGTGCTTGAGGTGTTGAGGAGGGAGCGTCTCTACGCCAAATTCTCGAAATGCGCTTTCTGGTTGGAGGAGGTTCAGTTCTTGGGCCATATCATTAACCGGGAGGGCATCAAGGTGGATCCAGCAAAAATCGAAGCAGTTATGAATTGGGAAATTCCGAAGGCACCTACCGAGATCCAGAGTTTCTTGGGTTTAGCCGGCTACTATCGACGGTTCATCCAGGATTTCTCCAAGATTGCGGTACCTTTGACGCGTTTGACAAAGAAGAGTGAGCCGTACGTTTGGGGTTCTGAGCAGCAGAAGGCTTTCGACACGTTGAGACAGAAGCTGTGTGAGGCTCCGGTTCTAACTTTACCGGAAGGGGTGGAAGACATGGCAGTTTATTGCGACGCATCTCGGCTGGGTCTGGGTTGTGTTCTGATGCAGAGGGGACGGGTGATAGCCTACGCTTCGAGGCAGCTGAAGCCTCACGAGGCTAATTACCCCACGCATGATCTTGAGCTTGCGGCGGTTGTTTTTGCTCTCAAGTTGTGGAGGCACTATCTGTATGGGGTGAAGTGCACCATTTTCTCGGATCATCGTAGCTTGAGGTACTTCTTGGAGCAGCCGAATCTGAATATGCGACAGCGGAGGTGGCTTGACGTAGTCAAGGACTACGATTGCGAGATTCTCTATCACCCAGGGAAGGCTAATGTGGTCGCTGACGCTTTGAGCAGGAAGACGGAGCACGCACCGCTTCGTATTTCACACCTGAAGATGGCGGTGACTACCTCCTTTGTGGACCTGGTACTGCGGGCACAAGAGGAGGCAAGTCGGGAGGAGAACCAGAACGGGGAGCGGATTCGGGGGCAGATGGCCGCGTTAGTCAGGGATAGTCGAGGGTTGCTGACAAGATACGGTAGAGTGTGGGTCCCTCGGGCGGGCACGGCGCGTCAGACCTTGCTTGAGGAAGCCCATAAGTCGAGATTCTCAATTCATCCTGGAGCTACTAATATGTATCGGGATCTGCGGACAGGTTACTGGTGGCCGGGGATGAAGAGAGACGTGGCTCGGTACGTGGAGTCGTGTTTGACCTGTCTGAAGGTCAAAGCTGAGCATCAGAAGCCTCACGGCAAGATGCAGCCTCTTGAGATTCCCGAGTGGAAGTGGGAAAACCTAACTATGGATCTGATCACCAAGCTTCCGAAAACCCCTCGGAAGTTTGACGCGATTTGGGTCATAGTTGATCGTTTGACCAAGAGCGCTATCTTCCTTCCTATCCGGGAGAGTTCGACTGCGGAGCAACTAGCGAAGATCTACGTGGATGAGGTGGTGTCGAGGCACGGAGTGCCAGTGTCGATCATCTCAGACCGAGACGTACGTTTTACTTCTCGGTTTTGGGAGAGATTTCATTCGGAGTTGGGTACTAGGTTGCATTTTAGCACCGCGTACCACCCTCAGACAGACGGACAGAGTGAGCGGACGATTCAGACCCTGGAGGACATGCTTAGAGCTTGTGTATTGGATTTCGGTGGCAGTTGGGATACATATCTACCCTTAGCGGAGTTCTCGTATAACAACAGCTACCATTCTAGCATTGGGATGCCGCCGTTCGAGATGCTCTACGGGAGGAGATGCCGTACTCCTATTTGTTGGGGCGAGGTAGGACAGCGTGTTCTTGGTAGCACCGAGGTGGTGCAGAGGACCACGGAGGACATCCAGAGGATCCGGGAGCGGTTGCGGACGGCTCAGAGCCGACAGAAGAGTTATGCGGATCGACGGAGATCGAACCTGGAGTTCCAGGTGGGAGACCGGGTTCTACTCAAGGTTTCCCCTTGGAAGGGAGTGATTCGGTTCCGAAAGAGGGGCAAGCTGGGGCCTCGCTACATCGGACCGTTCACGGTTCTTGCGCGTGTTGGGAAGGTAGCTTATCGTTTGGAGCTGCCAGCGGTACTAGGTCAGATCCACAGCACTTTTCACGTTTCTCAGTTGCGTAAGTGCCTCGCCGACGAGACGGCGCACATTCCTTTGGACGATATTCAGGTAGACGAGAGCCTGAATTACGTCGAGAGGCCGGTAGCAGTGATAGACCGGAAAGTGAAGAGGTTGCGGCGCAGAGAGATCGGAATCGTGAAGGTGCAGTGGCAGCATCGGAAGGGTTCCGAGTGGACCTGGGAACCAGAGACAGAGATGCGAGAGCACTACCCAGAGTTGTTCTCAAACTGATTTCGAGGACGAAATCCTTGTAAGTGGGGGAGAGTTGTAACATCCCGAATTTTCTTTTATTTTATTTATTTATTGTCATTGCTATTATTGTTAGTATTATTATTACTAATGATATTATTATTATTATTGTAGATTAGGTTTGGGTTAGGGTTTAGAGTAGGCTTTTCTTGCGGGTCAAGTATCGGGTGAGGGAGAGAGGCCCGTTAATCCTAGGTTAAAAACCCTAGGAATACCACCACCCTTCTCATTGTGATTCCTTGGCGAGCAAGCATTCGAGAGAGGGAGAGCGAGACCGAGAGAGAGAGAGAGGGGTCGGCGGGAGAGCGAGTCGGGGTGATTGCCGGAGTTCTCGTTAACCTCGTTATCATCGTAGGTAAACCCTTGTCTCTTTTGCGTACCTTGTCTAGGATTGTAGCGGTGGTGGCGTTGTCGTGCTAGCGGCGGTGGTTCCCCATCGGGTCGCCGCCGCTGCGTTTTGTCGTTAACGGCTAAAGAGCCGGTGGTGGTGGCGGTTTACGCCGTTACCGCCGCCGTGCCCGCTGTGGCTTGAAACGCCGCCAACGGCGGCGGCCGTGGAGCGATGGTGATGGAGAACGTGGCCTCGGCGCCGGTGGTGGCTAGCCATGCTAGCTGCTGCCGCGCAGCCTTGTTAGCGGCGGGGTACGGTGGGCGGTGGTGGTCTATCGATCACCGCTGCCGGGTTTTGCGATGAGGCGACGCCGGCGTTTGGCCGGCCGCCGCTGCTGCTTGAATTGTTGTTGTTGTTGTTGATTTCGGTGACCGGCGGTGGCGGTGGCTTTGCGCCGCCGCTGCTGCGGTTATCGTTCGTGTGTGTGTGTGCGTGTTTGACGGTGGTGGCGGTACACCGGCCGCTGCCGTCGCTGCTGTGGATGGCGAACGGGGCCGGCGGTGGTGGTGGCCTTACGCCGCCGCTGCCGCCGTGGTTCTGGTCAGCGGTGGTGGTGGCGGGGTACGCTGCTGCCGCCGTGGGTTGGTTCGCGACCAGTGACCGCCCGCTAGTCGCGGCGGCTGCGGTGGTTTCACATTCCACCGGCCGGAGGTGATAGTGGTTATCCACGATCACCGTCGAAGTCGTTAGAATCAATGTTTGCGGATTGTATGGGACGGCCTCGCGCCGCAAGAGTGTTGTATTTTTAGGTCACGAATAACCCCGTAGGGTTGGTTCGCGTTATGGGTAGAATCTAAACTAGTATATATTAATTATGGTTTTCAGAGTTGCGGGAAAGGTTTGAGTTGACTTTTCGGTTGTGATTTCATCCGTGGTATATTGAGGTGAGTGGGTCTTGCATACAATATTTTATGATTTTATGTGTGAATGTATGCTATTAATGCTATATGGTGATATTTCGGGTTGCGTGATGACCCAACGGGCGGGAAACCGCGGTGGCCGGATTGCGTGATGGTCCGGTAACGGGAAACCGTTAAGCTGTTGATGTGGATAATTGTATACGTGCATTTAATTATATAATATTGTATGTACCTTACTCACTAAGCTGTTGAGCTTACCCCTCGTGTTATCTATCTTTTTAGGTACAAGCTCCGGTATTGACAAGGGCAAGGCTCCGGCTTGAGGGTTCCCGACCGATGGCATTCCTATCCGATTACTAGTTTATTGTTGACTTTATCATAAGATAATAATATGTTGACTTGGAATTGAGGATGATTTACTTAATTAATTTCGATGAAACGGTTTTATTCAAATCTTATTTAAATTTTAATTTTTAAAATTCCCATTTGGGTTTGGGTGTTATAACTATAATCAAAACAAGAAAATTACTAAAATCAATATAGCAATAAGTAACAAATGAAGAAACATACATAGTCTAATTAGAATAAATAAATATATAAAATTAAAAAGAATAATTTATTACAATTGTTAATATTATTATTATTTCAATTTCAATTTCTTGATTTAAATTGAAATCAAACTATGTAGAAGAATAACATTATGTGATATCTTTCATTTTATGATTAAAACATTTTTTTCAAGATTCTACAGGTTTTTACACATAGGCAAATATATGTTACTATATCTCAAGTTATATTATGAGAAGGACTAACCATACTTAATGCTGATGAAGAAATTGAGGATCGTAACATGATAAAAAATATAGTTTATCATGAAGTCTTTAATACCATCTAGCAAATTCCAACTGAATAAAGGTACAATTCTATCAAACTTACATTCTTCCAATTTATATTCACATAATACATGTCTCACTTAAATTATTTTGTTTACTCATTATTTTCCAAAAAAAATCATTTATTATTAGTATTAATCAATATTTTTTTGTTTTCAGATGCAGAACATTGAAGTTAAATTATAATGCAAGTTGCACATTTCAATTGTGGTATTCAGTTGGATTATGCAAAGCGGACTTTATGCCATATAGTTTCACTTCGTTTCCTAAGTCTTTCAGATCACTACTTTACACTTTCAATGTTATTCTTATTTTAGTGATTGAATATTATTCCATTTAGTAGTAATCTATAAGTTAATCCAATCTAAATCAAGTATATACAATCACTCAAACTATAAGCATGTTAATTGTCGTTGATTTATTTAGACAATATCATTCTATTATGCCAAAAAGAACATAATTGATGGTAGAGTATCTATAATCCAAAATGTATATCACATAACGAATAAAATTTATTAAATATAACTAATAAATAATATTTTATGTTATTTTTTAAACATCGTGCAACGCACGGTGCGGGCTACTAGTTGTATTAAAAAGGGTTTATGACTTATAAGGTAACAAACTATTCGTTTTGTACACATAATACCAATGAATTATTTTTTGTTCAAATGGACACCATTGAACTATTTTTTTATACACATTATACACATCGCAAACCGGGAATAGCCGGTTTTGACGTGGATTTGTACACATTATACCATTGAACTATTTTTTTTGTACACATTATACCATTGAACTCTTTTTTTTTGTACACATTATACCATTAACCTTTGATATGTTTACAAAAAAGGTGACAATTCCTTAAACATATGTTTTATGCATTCCTTGAAATTGAAATATGATTTCCATAAATCGTCTTGAAAGAGTGTTGTTACGGAGCTTTTGGGTCAACCCGGTGAGGTAATCCTCTTCGTCGCTTTCTATCTCGGTGGAACCCATGACGAACTCTACCGGAAAACTCAGATGCGACCCGAACCCGTAAAACCCAGTGGAAGAGGCCTTGTTGTTGTTGGTGGTGGGTTTTTCCTTTTCCGGCAAGAAGTCCATGAGTATGTCTTCGTCGTTAAGGAACTCCGGTGGAGAAATGGATTTTAGTATGCGAAGGAGAACTGGAGAGTGGTGGAGGAGGAAGAGGGAGGTGGTGGTAGTGGTTGTGGTAGTGGTGGTGTCTTGAAGAAAGTCATTGCCTAGTCATTGCCACCTTTTTTGTAAACATATCAAAGGTTAATGGTATAATGTGTACAAAAAAAAGTTCAATGGTATAATGTGTACAAAAAAATAGTTCAATGGTATAATGTGTACAAAGAAATAGTTCAATGGTGTCCATTTGAACAACAAATAATTCATTAGTATTATGTGTACAAAACAAATAGTTTGTTACCCTTATAAGTCAGAGCATCTCCAATGGAGCTTCATATAAGAACCTCCTTTTTGCATTTTTTATTGCCAACTCATTTCCACTTCATTAAAATAAGAACTCATACAAAATGTCACAATGGTAGTTCTTATAAGAACCTATTTTTGTGGGTCCAATGTATTTTTTAAGCTTCAAAAATTATTATTATAAATATATATTTAGTTTAAACACCAATTGGAAAACTAGTAATGTCATTTCACACCAAACATCAAGGTAAGAACCTAGAAGCAAATGGGTTCTTATAAGAACTCTCCACAATGGTAGTTCTTAGAAGCCATTGCACTTTTTGCTTGTAAGAACCTAGCATTGGAGATGCTCTCATAAACCCTATTAAAAATCATAATTTAGTGGCCCATCTTAAAAGAAAAGTTTTGAAGAATCCACGTGATATGAAAATTTTACTATTTTTTGCTTCTTTGTTCTATTTTGAAAAATAATTTGCAAATCCTCTTTTGAGCCAACTTTAATCAAAAATATCTCTAACGTCTTTATCTTCTTTGTTACATTATATCCCCCAAATGTTCATTATATTTCACATTCAACATCATTTTTTATAATTACATGATGTAACCATCAAAAATAATTTAAAAACACAAATATATTCTATTATATCTTACAAATTAGTTTTAACTATAAATCACAAACATCTTCTAAAAACATAAATAACACTAAAAGATGATAACATATGATATATTTCTCTATTCTTGTAATAGATGATACATACATGTTAATCAAATTACGTTTCAAACCCAAAGATTTTTCTGTCCCTTAATCCCCCAACCACCACATCCACCGGCGGCCGCCCGTTAACCACCCTACAATTCCTCCGAATCTCCCCCGGCCGCCCCGATTGCAAGTCCCCCAATTTTATCATCCCCTCCACAAAATCCCTAAAAAACTCCGATTCATCTTCGCTATACCTCTGAACATACGGTCTCGTTTTCCAAAACGAAAACAATGATTCGTCGGAATTAAGAAACCCGTGCCCGTTAACCAAGTCCTTGAAATACTGATTATCGAACACTTGAGGGGTGAAGTCTAGACCACCGGTCACATTTCCATCACCGCCAAGCGGACATAGTTTGTCCAACTTCTGTCGAAACCTCGGCTCGATAGTCGGGTCAGGTCGGCCCGTGCCCGATTGGTTGTATAACCGAAACACTATGGAGAAGCACCGGCCCTTGCCGATTGAGTGCGAACCCGAAAGGGCAACTAAATCTTTGACGGAGAGGTCAAATCTAGCAAAGAGATCGATGAGCATGCTCGCATTGGCTCGGGGACTCGGCATTATGTCGTCAGCATCCTCTTGGCTCGCAGTCAGACTGTCTTTCCTTCCTAGCTTCACGTCCCAGTTCGGACCCCCGCTCTACATATACCGTTTCATGACAACAATAATTAAATTTCATATCACAAAAACTCAAATAAACTGCTTTATAAGACTTTAATTTATAAAATATAACACATTTACACAGGACAAAACATGACAGATCCTACAAAATAAGTTTTATAACGGGAGGCTAATTGCACCTCTACAAGCTCAAATCCTACTCATACACATCATTATCACAACTAGCTTTTTACATTCCCGGTGTACAGAATGACCTGATTTTGATATCCATAGAGGTGCAAACAACATCCCCTTTTAATAAAACAGTCTATTAAGATATATTTTAGGTCCGATTAAAAAACTATGTGTCAAATCAAATGCCAGTGTTTTTTTTAATTCGATTAGAATAATAGAAATAAATGAAAGTGTACCAGAAAAACGGCATCTCGAGAGGCCATGATAATGATATCCGCACAAGAAACAGTCCGAGGGCAGGCCTTCTCGAGAGCTTCCTTGATTTCATCGACAACCTCGTACGACCGGAGCGAATTTATGTTCGATAACGAGAGCTTCTCCCCCAACATGGTCGGAGTATCATCCAACAACAACGAACCGTCACATCCCTGCCAACAATAATTTCAACAGAAAAAATATCTTTCGTTAAAATTAAGATTATCAACATAAACAATAACGATTCATAAATATTTCACAAAAACAGTAACTCAATAAAAAATTAATGATTATAAAAGTATACATCAAAATCTGGAGAACCTTAATTGCATCAAAACAGAGATACTAAAAAATTCAACTAAGGAAATAATTAAGGAGACATGAATTAATTATGATGATTAAATTAAACGATTACGTTTACGAAACAATCATGAAACTGAAGCCGCATGACGGAAGCTCCGCTTCTAGGTTCTCTGGCCATGGCGTTTTTCATGACATCTCGTACGATGAGCTCCGCATTCGGACACGACTTCGCGTAGTATTCCGGCACGAGCGGCGGCGCTACTGCGGAGATGGTGATCGGAAGTGAAGACAAGAGGAGGAGGAGAAAGGGAGGAAGAGGACACATATTTGTAGAAAGGTTTTTTTGTGGGTTTTTCAATTGGAGAATTGGAGTGTGGTATTTTTGAACTTTTATAACAAGGGGAAGGGGGAAGAAAGAAGGGGTTAATGATGATATGATGACATGTTGTGAGTTGTTGTTTGTATGGGTGAAACTGTGAGAGATAAGGTTTGTCCCACCTTCTTCTTTTACTGTATTAAATATTATATACTTCTTTTAGATTATGAATAAAATTGTAATAGAATATCATGTTTAATTTTGATATAATATTTTTTTATAGGATGCTTTTTAGCGTGACAAGTTATATACTTTAATGCAGGGTGATATGTATTTTGGGTGAGATTTAATTTGTTCAGAAAATATAAGTATTGTAATGAAATTGGGATTATAGGAAGTGAGTTACAATAGAGTATTATTTATTTTAAATAATGCATAATATTCGGTTTGAATGACTTGTATTATTCAGACTGAATACATTATGTGGTATGTTCTTGAATCTTGATTGTCCTCAAGTTTGTAAGGAAAAATAATTTTATATTTGAATCTTCCTCTATAGGATGTTTGAAATATCAAATGGTGCATTTGGTTATTGAAAATTTTCTAGTTTTTCAAAGAATTTAGATAATGCATTTGATTTATTCGATTTTTAAATGTTTTCTAATAAACTAATTTTTTTTTGTTTTCCAACTTTTATGTAAATTAGAAAACTAACTTTTGTAGTTTTCTAGAATTTTCTAAATATTGTTTCTAATTTTTTAAAATGGAAAGTGAAAACTCAATCATTTCAACCAAATGTGTTTTCTTAAAATTTTCATGGAAAACTGAAATTGAAAACTCAACTCTATTTTCTAAAAAAATGAAAACAATTTTTCCCAACCAAACGCACCCTAAATGTTATATCATGTTTTATGACACTTATTTTTTTATATCATTAAAAATAACAACTTAAGTTTATATGATCATACTATAAATTGTTTTATTTATAATTGTTACTATTTGATCATAGAATATTTTTAGGTGTTATAATAATTTTTTCAAAAAGTTTTTTCAAGAATAAAATGTCCTGCTAGCTATTTTATAGGTTTTTTTTTTACACATACATATAAATCTATTATAGGATATTTGTGTGTATATGTCATGTTTTCAAATATGTTGTATAAAGCAATTAATAAGGTATTTATTTATAAAAGTGTAAGTGTTATAAAAACTTGTAGAAAAATATAAAAACTTTTTATAAACCTATTGTAATAATCCTAAATATGACACATTATAATACGATTTTTTTTAAAGAATGTTTTGAAATTTTAAGCATTATACGACCTAATCTGCTTAAATAGTTCCATGTGCAAAGCAATTACATTAGTTGTCTAAAATTAAAAAAGAGATGTTATTTTCATGTGAATAATATTATTTTATAAAGAATCATAGCCCTATTAAGATATCAAATTTTATAAGGAGTCAAAAATAAATAAAAGATGTTGGATTTTACTAAATTAAAATACTACTTTATGTACAGAAACATGGCATTTTCATACTGGTTGGTTTACTACACATAAATATTACATTTTTTATTATTCATTTATCATATAATTTAGCCTTTTGTTATTCATAACCAATAAAATAAAGTGAATTACAATTCTTTATCCTTCGTCTATACTTGTTTTTTGTCTTTCTGATTTGCATCTTTTGAATTCGTATACTTTGGTCCAAAAGTCTTGTTCCAAAGCCCATATTGGTCCCTCAAACCTAATATCTTTAGCTCAATAAGTACAATTAGTCATGTGTCTCTCACGTGAGGGGTATTTTGGTCACTTTAGACAAGGGACCAAAAATGAAAGTCACTCTATAATCTTTCTATCTTAATATAATTACATGTTTTGTCCCTTATCTACGCCAATTTATTTTGGTTTTGGTCATTTATCTAATTATAACAATGATTTTAAATAATGATCGGTAATATAAAAACTAAAAAATATGTAATAGTGTTTGAACGGGTCCTTAAGTTTTTAAATTGTTTTTTGAAATATAAAAAAAGAAGAGAAGATAAAAGAAATTAAGTTGAAATTTCAAAAATCTATTGTGGAAAGAGAAAATGTATTTATTTATTTATTAATAATATTGAATTGTATTGTTTTATTTTACATACAATTTTTTAACATGTATTAAGATAACAAAATCATTGAATACTACTAACATGTTTTGTAATAAGAATTTCAGAATAAGATATCTATTAAAGTTATTTTTATAGAAATTTTTTTATATATAAGCTTAAAAATATGTACATGAAAATAATGGACAAAATAATTTTAGAGATCAAACCAAAAATTAAAAACGTTGACATAGATAAGGGACAAAAATGTAATTAAAACAAGACATAAAGGTTATAGAGTGGATTGTATTTTTGCTCCTTTGTCTAAAATGACCAAAATACCCCTTATGTTTGGCACATGATTGGTGTAAACGATTCAACGTTTCAACTAATGATATTAAGTCGGAAAGACCGGTTTGACTCTAAACCACACTTTCTAGATGGATAGTGTACTTTACGTATTAAAGGGATCGAAATGGAGAAGTAGGTATAGACATGGGACCAAAATTTAATTTGCTCAATAAAATATTATTATTATGATAAATTAGTAGTACTTTAAAAATATCATTAAAAAACAAATTACCATTAAATTGATGACTAACTATTTATTAACACATCTAAGTAGTTAGAGTGTACGGAATTATTACACTTTACCACATCTGTCACCCCAACATTTCTCTCATCACTCACCTACCACTTATACCCATAATGATCATATTCTCATCACACCGAAAATATCACTCTCTCACCTCTCAATCACTACTACCATGGAGAGAGAGAGAGAGAGAGAGAGAGAGAGAGGAGGTGGTATTCACCACGTCTCACCTTCACCACTGCGTGAAATAGTGGTTTAAACCACGTAGTGTGTTGACCACATCCCACCGTCACCCTCTCTCCTTACTTTGTTAGAGTACGTTTGCTTCGACATTAATATAGTAAATTAGTACTAGTAATTTTACGTAAGGTAATTAATACATATTTTTCTTATCTAAAGTTTAATTTAGGCGATATCTTCTATGTTTTCCCGATATGAAAAAATATTTTACTCTTTCAGTCTTTTAGTCTTTTATCTATTCTATAGTAATGTTGAGAAAAATATACCAAAACAAGAAATAAGAAAAACTCAGGATGAAAACAAGGGTTTGTACCATATGTGCTATCTAACTTATTAAGTGCACCCTCTATATAAAAAGAAAAAGAAAACCATTAAATTAATATGATATTCTTTTTCTTAAAAAGATACAGGTTTTAAAAAAAATGTATTTATCCCATTACTTTTGAATTGGTAAATAATAATAAAGAAATAAATAATTGTCATTTGAATGGTGATGATAGGAGTGTGTGGGTGTCAGCCTCTTATTGACTTGTGGTATTTTGGGAGGTTTGGTGACAAACCAATGAACTCAATAATATCAATCAATATTCCCAAATTTGACTTGTTCATCACTAATTCATGACTCCTGATAATGACCACCACCATTGGCCTCATGCTTTGCCTTTCGGTTTTCGAATAGTGTCGTTTACTTAACGTTTAACTGATAAGTGCTAACCGGGTCAGTTTATCTTGCGGTATGAACATGATAAGAATTAGAATCTTACCCGGATCTTACCTGGTAAGAGAAATAACATATCTTCCGGTGTGTGGCGGATTGATTATCGCTCGGGGGTTCATAGCGCCCTAACGGAGTTCGAGCCTTCCTGTGCGCATTCCCGGAGACATTTAAGTGGGGCCAAACAAAATTGCAGGGGATTAGTCGGGCTTTGACCCGAACACCCTTCCAAAAAAAAGAGCAATAACATGAACCGAGTCTTACTCGGTAAGTGAAATTCACGAATCTTACCGGATAAGCACTTACCGGGTAAATTGTCGTATAATGTTCAACTTCACCGGTTAATACTAGAAGGTTACCAAATAATTGTATGTAACCTAAAAAATTTCAAAGGGTCAAGTAAGAGATTGACAGTGATTGGGGTGATCAACATGTGTCTTTGTTGGCACTTATTTGGAAGTTGACATCAATATTTAGTAACCATTCTTTTCTATTAATGGTAATCTGGTAAGCACTTGAAAACCCTAACTAGTTGATGGTAATCACATACCTTTGGAAGAAGTTTTAGTCTGATTTTCTAGATACAAATAGATCTCACAGTTAATTTGGAATCAGCCCCGAATGAATTTCATGACACCGTAACAGTGTTGAAATATTGCTTACGGAAATGTTCGTGTACGATTCGAAATTCCATCCAAACCTGATCTCATTATATCATCATGACACCCTTTAATTTACAATTAATAGAGGCTTACACCATGAGCATTGAGCTATTAGCTCAGTGGGAAGACCACACCACTCGTAACTACACTTTCAAATGTCAACATATATCTATTAAGGAATATTTGAGTGTTAAAGTAAAAGTTTGACCACTAATTGATAAAATATCATCCATCATTAAGAACAAACTTTTAACTAATTTCAAAATAGCTATATAAAGTCAAACATACACAAATGGTATCATCCATTCATGTTATTTTCTCAACAATCCCCAATACAACAACAAAATTTGCACAAAAAATACCATCACCACCCAGAAACCAAAAATAAAGTTTTAAAAAGAATAAGAAAAATAATCTTCTTAACAACAAGAATAATGCATCTCCATAGATATGATTATGATTTATTATGAACTACAACATGTCCTCTTTTCTGGAATCACTTGTGCAGGCCCAGGAACAATGATCTTCTTGCCAGCCAAAGCACCAGTGTTGCCATTTTGTTCCTCATTCACAGCCAGGCTTTTCTTGTTCACTATTCTGAAGATTTCCGTTAAGACTGTTAAGAACGCGTCTTCCACGTTTGTTGCCTCGAGTGCCGATGTCTCCAGGAAGAACAATCCTTCTTTCTGAGCAAACTCCTTGGCATCTTCTGTTGGGACCGACCGTTGGTCTTCCAGATCGCTTTTGTTTCCGATCAGAATGATGACGATGTTCTTATCGGCATGGTTACGTAGCTCTTCCAGCCACCGTGGTATGTGGTCGAACGTCTGTCGTTTCGTTATGTCGTAAACCAACATGGCACCAACCGCACCCCTGTAGTATGCACTTGTTACTGCTCTGTACCTGCTCGTTAAAAAGTGTACAATTTAGGTTGTTTGGCAGTTGCTGAATGATTAAGAGGCTCTTATGAAGTAGTGCAAAATGAAATACTGTTGTTTGGAAATTGTTCATAAGGAAATTAGGGTGCTGAATGGTTAAGGGAGGCCTCAAAATACGAAATCATCAAAGGGTTTTAGAACCATTATGAGGCAGACTTTTTCTGCCAAACAAGATTTGCCTCTTAGTGATTCAGAGGTTGCCTCTTAATGGAACTATTAAGAGGTAAACAAACAGCAAAGCTATGTTTAGCAAATTAGTCAATAAGCTAACACCACAGGCAAGCTGTTTGCTGATGAGGTAATGGATAAACTAGTCATGTTTTGATAAAAACTAGCGATAAGCTACATGGCAATATAAAATGACAATCATGTCATATGTTTTTGGTCGTTTATGTAAAATATAAGGGCATAATTGGAAAAAGAAAAAAGTAAAAAAAAAGAGTCCGGAGGTTATGAAACGCTATTTGAAGTAGCTTTTCAAAAAGCTAGCATGTAAGTTAGCTTATATCCTAATCTTACGACAAGTTTTTCAATAAGCGCAAAAAATAAGCTGGCTTATTGTTGTCAAATGGCCTAAGGTTAGCTCCAAGACTATTGATACCAACTTTGACACCATGTTTATGTATTGGGCCATCAAACCATAAGTGGTTGTAAATGATATGAAAAATGAGAAAAATTATGTGAAGAATAAAAATCTTAACTTTTTTCAATCAACAAAAAATTTAGTTATACATTTATATATGTGTGTGTATATAGAGGGAAGTTCATTTTGAAACCAGAATAAGAGTAAAAACCGTACAAACCGATGGTGTTTTGGCTTAAATCAATCATTTTGGTTCAAGAAAAATATATAAAAATATCTAATAATCTGCTGGTGGATACAGCCTGATCAAAGAAATGTCAATTGGTTCAAGAAAGAAAAAAATCAATCATTCTGGTTCAAGAAAAAGATCTGGAAACAGCAGTCTAAATAGATCATAGTGATGCCAATAATGGAACATTTATACATGCAGAGAACAGAAGGATTATGCACTCTTTGAAACGATTATGTGACATGCACACGACTGTTTCAACAATCTTGAGTGACAATGCCGGAGATCAAATTGTTAGAAATTTCCATTTAATAACTCATGCAACAAAGAAGACTGAATATAGTCAAGGTGATGCAGGATGGAAAACAGGACGAGCCAGGATAAAGCCAGACGAACCCAGATATTTGAGAATTCACTCAAATACCAAAACTTACTGATTCAATATATCAAAAACTTACAACTGATCTCTAAAGCTTTATAAGTGATCCTTGTTTGTAGGCTAAGGAACTTGAAAAACAAGCTGGGATTCAAACCTAATTCCACTCCAACTAGGAAAGTAAATAAGAATCCTAAATTCATCCTAAACCATATATTAATACTAGGAAAGCATTTAAAATATAAATCCTAATTTATTTAGACAATAGGAAAAAGAAAATAAAGGAAGTTGTTTTAATTTGGGCTTCTTTCAAATCCACTTTCTTTTCTCTCATCGATCCATTTGAGAATCCGTTAATCCTTGGCTTTTCTCTGTATCACAAGGGACCATTTTCTTAGTTCAACGAAAAAAGGGTTACCTAGTTATTGTACAAAAAGATTCCACAAGAAATAGGCAGGACCCCTCTACATGTTAAAAAAGAAAAGAGAGATTATCATTACGTTTCCTGCCACTGCTGGCTGTTTCATCTATTCCTACTTCAATTTTTTTACACAAAAGTATAAATTTGCAGAATGAACAGTACTCTGGGCTTTTGCTGATATAACCACAATAAATTGGTTCTAACGTACTATATTGTCTACAGTGATAAAAGCACCACAGATCAGACACCACCTGTTTTGCCTAGCTACACCTTATCTCAACAGTTATGATTAGATTAGAAATCTGACTCATAGAACACAAAATTTTATCGGAAGGGGTGGCCTCCTCTCTAGAATAGGGAGCTCGTACCATGTCATTTTATTCCTCAATTCTATAATAATAGTATTAGTATACTAACAAACCGAGAGAATTCAAATTAGCCAGATAATTCAAATTAGCCAGCTTCCTCTCTATCGAAGAGAAGGATTCAGGTAACTTAAGCTTTCCAATGAAAAAGAAGTAGAAGGTGTAACATGATTTGTGAATATGTGTAAACTAAAACTACAAAGAAATTAAGTAAATAGAGAAATGAAGAATGACTGAATGAGGATACCATCAAACGTATTCATACACTTTATTGGCTGTGATATCAATAAAGAATTACATAACAGAGAAGAAAACACCATGGATACATGGATCAATTCTTTAAAGAACACCATGGATAAATGGATCAATTCTTTAACCAAACAATAAACCAAGTTGGCCAAGAAATTGCTGGGTTTTCCAGAGAAAATGGGAGGGTCCTGAACCATTGTGGTAAGTATTCCATTGCAGTGAAGATCTCTGAATACTTTTACGACCAAAGTTCATACAGTTTGTTGTGGAAAATTGTATGGTCTCTGGTGGTAAAAGCACTAAAGAGTAAAGACTAAAGACCAAAGAAATTTCATTTTCTGAGCATATCATTTGCAATTAGCCAAGTAGTTATTAATCAACAGCCAATAAAATCGTTGTTCATTAACAGCCCATGTACACTTTCTTGTTCTCTTGATTTTCAAAATCATTATTTTTTGGATGAGCCCACTACTTTTGCTACATAATATACAAATAACGGTGTTAACAAATGAACATCAAAGGTTGTGTCTGAACTCCATACAATTACTTTCAGATGGAGTGTAACAATCATCTTTAAGTGTGCAAGACTATCAGCACCTTTCTTGCATTTCCCAGTCCATAAAAAATTCAATCTTTCTGAGTCTGTGGCCAATTGCGTTTTTACCATCTTCTAAATGGAACTAGATTTCATTTATGAGGTGTAGGAAGTCAAGGGGGCTCTTATTCAGGATGGAAAGTGTCTTTTACAGTAGTACAAAGTCTGTTTCGAGAAACTAACACATTAACGCAACTACGATGCCAGGTGACATGTGATTAAGACCATTTCCTGTTTCTTAATTTTCACTTTTTACAGTCACTTTAACATTCATGCTTTCCATCATAATTTATGCATCTAAAAGAAAAGGTCTCTTCTAGTGGGGTTGTGGCGTAAATAAGAAAAAACCATCCTTGAACTAGCTCAGAAGCTACAGTTTTAGTCCACCTACTCCTATTACACTTTTGGACTTTGATACCAATTAAATCTCTTTAATTGATCCAACAACCAAACACCTTTCAATTCGCCTCCATTAAAATGTCATGTTTGGTACACAATGACTATACAAGAGGGATAAAATGGTCCAATCATTCTTCATCTTCTTTGTACAAAATTCAGCACATGTCACACTTGTTGTTCCAAATATCTATCATATATTGAAATCCCACCCTAAACGAAATTAGTAAAACACAACCCGTCCAGTCGTCCTACACTCCTACTCCTACGTTTACGGAAAGTAAAATCCCTTAGCTCATTTAAGTAGGATGAGGTTGTGACAACACTTCCTGTGGATAGAAAATGAGATTCGTGAGCGGCTTACAAGACTTAGCAGTGGACTATCAATAACTTCCGCCATAGTTTTAAGGCTATGTCTCGCAAACTAGATGATAACCTAGCTTATGACTGATAAGGTAGCTGATGAATAAGATGCCTTTGGCAAAAACTAGCTAATAAGGTAGCTTATGACCGTAAAATGACCCCAAAAAAAAACATGGTTAAAAATTGGTAGCGTAAAAAGTAGCAAGAGTATATTTGGAATAAATAAAAAAAAGTCTCATAATTCACTAGATGCTATGCTACTCTCCTTAGCTTTTCAAAAAAGCTAGCTTATGATCCATCCAACCAAACATGTACTAGCTAATAAACTGACTTATAAGCTAGCTTAATTTCACCGAACAATGCCTAAGTTGAATTGATACTTATTGGGCTTTGGGATGTTAGAAAAACTGTACTATCCTGTGTTTGTAACATTTTAGGCTAAATCAAACATCATAAATCACCAAAAACTCCAATACATCCAAAATCAAAGCCAAGATCTAGATCACCAAAACCACACATTACCTACAAAACTACCAAAAATCAAAACAATCTCAACAAACAACCCTAAATCAAGATCCAAAACCTCATAAACCACATAATCAATACCTAAAACCACACGATATCACCTAATCACAAACAATTAAACAAAAACAGTAATACCAAAAAAAACCTAAAATCATACCGTTCCTGACCGGCGGTGTCCCAGATCTGAGCTTTCACAGACTTGTGCTCGATAACGAGCGTTCGCGTCTGAAACTCGACGCCGATAGTGGCCTTGGAATCCAAACTGAACTCGTTTCTGGAGAATCGAGCGAGTATCTGTGATTTTCCGACGGCGGAATCGCCGATGAGCACCACCTTGAAGACATAGTCAATCTTCTGGCTGGCATCACTGTAACCACCACCGCTGGCCATGGATGGATCGATCGATCTCTTCTAGCTAGCTAGCTAGCTATCTATCTAGGTGTGTTAAGATGAAATGAAACCCCTAAATGCAGAGATCTTGGGGAGTCCAAAAATGGCGTCCGTGTGTGTGATCAAGATCAAGGATGGGGAGTAATTAAAAGTCGAGGTATGGTGATATTTGACGATGTTGACAACATGAAGATGTTAAAGAGTAAAAAGACTTGTTCTTGGGCGGCTATCGATTGGGAACTTTTCTATTTTCTTTAAATAACAAAAAAAGAAAATGACTTTTTCTTTTTTGACATTTTGGCTATGTTTGGTAAACTAGCTGATAAGGTAGTTGGTGACTGATAAGGTAGCTGTTGAATAAGTTATGTTTGGCAAAAGCTAGCTGATAAGGTAGCTTATGACCGTAAAAGGACAAAAAAAGACATAGTTTAAAATTAGTAAAGTAGAAAGTAGAATGGTATATTTGGAATAAAAATATAATAAGTGTCATAATTACAACAAGTCACCATAACGCTACTCAAAATAGTTTTTCAAAAAGCTAGCTTATAAGCTAACTTATAAGTCAGCTTATGGTCTATACAAACATGTCACTGACTTATAAAGTGACTTATAAGCTAACTTATAAGCTACCTTATTTTTACCAAACAATGCATTTACCCAAATTTTTAGGTTTTTCTCATTTTTTAAAAGTATGAATATTTTCTTATAACTTTTTAATTCTTGGAGATCTCTGAATCAATCAATATGTTATGTGTTATTTCATATGAAATTTTCTAATTTTTAAAATATATGTTTGTTTTATAACGTGAATCTTTCGATTTATTTATGAAATAAAAATATATGTAAAAAAGTTTCGTGATATGAATCGAAATTCGAATACATATGAAATTTATGTTAGTTAATACATGGGATGTTATATTAGAATTGGAAAAAGATCATGTAAAACAAACTTTAAGGTAGAGGTTCTCATGAATCTTATAAAATTTGAAGTTTTTAAATGATTAAGTTCTTTTTAAATGTTACTTCAAAAAATATATGAATATTGGATTTGTATTGTTTTTATAATTTGAAGTATGTTTTGATAAGGAATGTTTCATTTACGGTTCACGTAGTTCTAACAAACTATATAAACAATTATGTTATAAAATAATTTAGAAATTTATTGACAATTATTATGGTTCATTAATTTGATTGAGATATACATGAAAAATGATAGATCACGGCTTTAAATTAAGGAGGAAATTAATCAATTTTTTATTAAACTAGATAAACAGTTAAGATTAATTTATATGATTTGTTATAGTTAGGTGATACGTAAATAAAACATAATAAAGTTATATTGAAACTTGGCAAAAATTTAACAGTGTTAACATAAATGGAATTTTTAGAAAAGACAGAGAGAGTATTTGATTTTATATTGGTTGGATCGTAAAGCTTTTCAAAATAACAACTTGACAACTAAATTTGATCTAATCTCAACCGACTATAATACCCTTCTTTTGAGAAGTTGGTTGTTATGTAAAAGTTAAAGTGTGTTCTTAAAAATCTCAACTTGTTAATAAAAATATTATTTTTAAATTATGTGAGTGCAAGAGAAACTTAAAAATATACTAACTTTAAGTTACGGTAAAAAATTAAGTTAATGTAAAAAACGTAACAAGCGTTTATTTTTATTTTTTTAAATGACAAGTTAACTCATACACGTTCCAGTGGTATCAGACCTTTAATTATGCAATCTCACTAATCCATTACGACCCGGCCCAACCTATGTTGAACCCGACCGACAAGGAAGTGGATCCCAATAGATTGGATCCTCTCATACCAGCCCCAAACCTGGCCCAAATGATCAGATCCAAAGTCTGGATATCTTAGAAAATGTCAGCCGTGGGATTCGAACTCTGGTAGTGTGACTTTCACCCCATATCCCCCCCCCCCCAAGAGATGTTACCTATCCAGCTGAGCTAACACCATATGATCGTAAGAAGTGTTTATTAACCATTGGATGCACAATAAGATGATACACCGATATATGATGCATCGAATCAATTCCCATATCAAATGTGGATTCATGGGTGGACATGAGATTAAAACTGATAAGAGTTCAGATTTATTTCTCACAACTATCAACTTAACTCCATTTTTCACACGATACTTCACCCACAACTTTAAACAACTCCAATACATAATCTCGTTACACCAACTACAACCACCACCCCATACCCTTCCACCAACTTCTATCATCGCTTCCTTCTCCTCTATCGCCTCCCTATATTTCGTCTGCTAACTTGCTACCTCTTCCATTTAATACAAGAGACTGTTGGGGTTTTTAAAGAACGATAATGAAAATTGGAGTAAATGTAGTCGGAGATGGGAATGTATAACTTTTGTTACATCGAGTTATATTCTTGTGCATTCTTATGCATCATTAATGTTGGAAATGAAAAACCATGGGAGTGTTAAGAAGAAGAAACTTCATATTAGACTAAATTTTATTTGAAACTATAACAAGATATATCCGCACGCATGATGTGATGCAAAATATCTTACGTCTATTGAGAACTCGAATAGATAATCTTGTTTTCTTGTCAATTTTATTCTCGATTACTTGATTCCAATTTTATGGCTTTATGGGTTATGAAGTTGGATATTGAATGTATAAATTCAAGATCAAGATGGTCAATCGGTCAAATTGTTTGAAAAACATTCGTTCGATA
Organism: Centaurea solstitialis; assembly: GCA_030169165.1. NCBI lineage: Eukaryota > Viridiplantae > Streptophyta > Magnoliopsida > Asterales > Asteraceae > Centaurea > Centaurea solstitialis. The sequence continues at coordinate 26,200,628 of CM058046.1, forward strand.
ACAAAGTCTTCAAACCTACAACAAATTAAATACACAAACATAATGTATAATATGTAATTTCCATAAAACACATTAATTCAGGTATATTTATGATGTTTAATAATATAATTAAATCAAAAAAAATTTAATATTGAGCTTATTTCAAATGCATTGACGAAATGACTACAATAGTATAATTTATAAAAAGTATAAATGTTTTTAATATATTTTAGTTTATATATATTATTTATGTTTACGTGATAAAAGTTAGAAATGAAAAATAAAAAAGTAAGAAATTGAAAGCTAACAACATATCTAATTACATGGGTAATAAACTTACTGATAAATTAAAAAAATTGAATTAAAGAGAAAATTAAGAATGATTGAATATGAGTGTACTTATTGAACTATTAATCTATATTGTATCTAGATATATGTTAAACAACTAGTTGATAAGCCCGGGCTTCGCACCGGGTTCATGAACATTAGCTACCGACACTTTAACATATTTAAGTCAATATACTATATATGATTAAAACGTAAAATGAAATATAAAAATCTAAAAGATATAAAGTGAATAAATATTATAAGTTTAGGGGACTGATATGTAAATTTAAAGGTGGGTATAGGATTCGGTCGGTTAGAGCGTATATATATCGTATATAATAAAATAAATACATGAAAAAGTATTCAATATTAGGCTCATTTCGATTTTATCGACGATATGATTATAATGACGCAGTTTGTTAACATTAAAACGTATTTTTTTAGCATATTTTAGATCGTATCGATGATACAATTATAGTGGTGTAATTTGTTAAAATTAAAACGTATTTTTTAACATGTTCCAAACAATATACGATATATGAGTAAAACGCAAAATGAAATAAAGAAAAGTAAAGGTATAAAGTGAATAGATATTATAAGTTTAGGTGGCTAATATGTAAATTTAAAAATAGGTATAAGATTAAGGTCGGTTGGAGATTATATATAGTATATAATAAAATAGCTACATAAAAAATATTCAATATTAGGCTCATTTCGATCGTATCGACGATACGAACATAATGTTGTAATTTGTTAAAATTAAAATGTATTTTTCTAACGCCTTTATGCCAATACACGATATATGACTAAAACGTAAAATGAAATATTGAAAAGTAAAAAGTGTAAAGTGAATAAACCTTATAAGTTCTAAGTTTATGGGGCTAATATGTAAATTTGAAAAATGGATATAAAGTTTGGGTCGGTTAGAATTTGGAACGTATATATAGTATATAAAAAAATAACTACGTCAAAAAATATTCAATATTAGACTCATTTCGATCGTATCGACGATACAAATATAATGGCGTAATTTGTTAAAATTAAAACGTATATTTTTTCTAACGTTTTTAGCCAATACACGATATATGACTAAAACGAAAATGAAATATTGAAAAGATAAAGGTATATATTGAATAATACTTATAAGTTGAGGGGGCCCAAAATGTAAATTTGGAGATGGGTAACGCTGGAGGTAGCGCGGGTCTAGTATGGGTCATGGGCGGGTCAACCGGCGGGTCTGGGTCAAAAATGAGAGAGGAAAGGATGGGTTTGGGTCTCGGGTCGGGTCGGGTAGTGGGCGGGCTGTTTTTGGGCGGGGCGCCTGGTGTTTGTATAAGTATTATAATTAATTGATTAAACACCAAAAAAATGATAGTGTCATTTAATATTAAACACCAAAAAAATCATAGTGTCATTTAATTACTTATTTATTATAACTATAGAGAGAAGTTTAAATGTGAACTTAATTTTGGTTGTGAATATGAGTACGAATTTCAGTCACTCATTTGGTCAATAAAGACAGCTTTGATCGGGTCCATTTCTTAAATAACCACCCTCCCATGAATCGCGTCGATTGTAACACCCCAAAATTTGGAGTAAACAAAAATCTTCATTTACGAAAGGTGTTAGTACAAATATACACCAAGGTGTGAGCTCTTCCCAAAAACAGGGGTATAAGTAGTGTATAATTACAATGTTTGTAATTGAATAAAAGATATGATAACCAACTAGTCTAGTTCCTACTAGGAAGAAGACTACAAAAAGGGTTATCGTTCTACAGTCAACCTCACGGCCTAGAAGACCGGTCTCTCCAATGTCCCCCATGCTCACTCTAAGCCCGACACCTACTTTGTAACGGCGCCACTAGCACCTGAGAGTCACATCGACACCAATCAAGTGTTAGGCCAAAGGAGCCTAGTGAGTTGTATCAACATAATATCATACATATAAAAGCATGTTAAGACATGTGAGATATACAAGAGTGTATTAACAACAAAATGTAGCATGTTAAACCGGTTTATTATTTATCTTCGGAAACAATGGGAGCGACCCATTTCCCCCAACCAATACCCCATCACTCGTTACTTCCAAACACCTCGATGTCCCGAATTTAGCATGGCAACATCATCCGAGGCCCGCGCACCAAGGAGCCACCCGAGGTGCCGGCAACATAGGTACAAACCCCAAGACTGTTTGCTGTGGAAATATTGCGTTGGTTCGTCCATTATTATTTATAGAGTCGTATATCCGCCACCAGCCCCATCACTCTTTACTTCCAAACACCTCGATGCCGAATTTAGCATGGCACCATCCGAGGGCCGCGCACTTCGGAGCAACCCGAATGCCGACGACATAGGTACACACCCCAAGACTGTTTGGTGTGGAAACGTGGCGCGGAATATACTTAATTACACATACGTACTGTCTAGAAAGACTCATACAATTATCTTAACCTTTCATAGGTATTGATCGAGGGTCTCAAGCCCTTTATCCATTTCATATTAGGCCAACATGCTCGAGACTCTATCCCTTCACATAATTCCGTGGCACTCGTAATAACTCATGTTCCAAGTATGCATTTATCATATACTTCATGGAGTTAATTCATACCTTTCATGGCAACATAATAACACGTGTTTCTCATAAATACATTCATCATATTTCATTTCATATAAGCCAACATGCTCGGGATTCAATTCCTTCGCATCATTCCGTGGCATGCATATTAACACGTATTTCTCATAAATACATTCATCATACAAACCCATGGATTTAACACGTACAATAGTAGCATACGATAATCTACCTCATGTATACAACAATAAAATCCAAGGCATTTATGTAAGCATAGTTCATCATACATTTCATGGAAATCCTTAAACTTGACAATTTAAGTATTTCATCCAAAATCACATTTATCCACAATAATCAAGCAAGACATGTAAATCAACAAGATGATGTGCTCTCAGTTTTAACAAAAAGGGGTTTAGCAACTCACTTTGAGGCTATTCAAGCCAAAAGCCCCAAATTTCACCAAGAACCCTAGCTTGAAGCTTGAGTGAACACCTAAATTGATAAGGAGTTAAAATCTTGGATTAATTCTAGATCCACAACATATATAACTAGATCTACACTTAAAACCCATAAATAGAACTTACCTCCTCAAGATCTTGGGTGAAAACCCTAAGATGAAGAACCTCCAACAATGGTGGATGGATGGTGAAGAAGATGAAGCCATGGAGATCTCCACCCTATAAACTAATAAATCTAACCTCCAACACTTTCAATAACATGAAATCCACCTAAAACAACATCAAATCTAAGACAAGTATGGAAGAAAAGGGTTTGGAGATGAATAACCCCCAAATCTAAGCTTAAAACTCGAAAGAGATGATAAGATTACTTACACCAACGTTTTTAAACCATCAAATACTTGAAATCCATTGATGTATTCTTGAAGAGCTCGAAAAATCGAGAAGATAGCAATTTGAATCACTAAAATCGGAGTTGTAGAGAGAAAGATATGAAGAAATGAAGAAGATTGCTTAAAATTGCGATTTTCAGGTCTGACCAGCGGTAACGGCGGGTCCGACCCGCGGATTGACCCGCCCTTACTCTGAAACCCGCCTGAAACCCATGTGGTTCACTGTTTTGGCCATAACTTCTTCGTTATAGCTCCGATTTCGATTCCGGAAGAATCATTGGATTCGTATTTCAATTTCCCATCCAACAAGACCATAAAATCTAGGTTTTGATCAAAAGTCCTATTTTTCATATTTTCTTAAAAGATAAGTTTTACACAGATTCGGATTCGCATTTGTCCAAAAATCACGGGTGTTACATCGATCCTCCGTGATCACTTGTATCGTAACTGAAGATGTGTGACTAAGATTTGTCATCGCGTTCACAAACAAAGTTGAATTCACATTTGAACTAGGATGGCAAAAAACCCCAAACCCGACGGGGAAACCCGAACCCCGACTATGTTCGGGGCAGGTCGGGTTGTAATATTTTGGGGCGGGGTCGGGTACGGGGATTTTTTCTGGTTCGGGTTTGGGGACGGGGCAAGGTATCCCCGCCCCGCCCCGCCCCGATATATATTATTTAATGTAAAATAAAAATATTATATATAATATAAAACTATAAATATATATATTTATGTTGTTTATTTAACAATAAACTTGTTTAAATTTAAGTAATAATTAATATCATGTTAATTTTTATATTATTTTTCAACATTTTTTTTATTTTGGATTTTATTTTTAGTGCTCGGGTCGGGTTCGGGGATTCCCCATCGGGTCTGGGACGGGGAATAAAAAATCCTCGACGGGGCGCCTCGAATAAAACCCGATGGGGAACGGGGCGGGGATGTATTTTAGTTTCGGGGAATGGGACGGGAAATGCAAACCTGTCCCGAACCCGCCCCGTTGTCATTCATAATTTGAACCTGACCCTATATAACTACGTATGTAAATATAGATATGCTGAGGGTAAACATGTAAATTGGGGTTGGGTCTTTTTAAAACGATAATATCACATTCCTTGTTAAAGAATTTAGACTAAAAAGACGAAACACCTTTAAAAATCAAAGAAGTACGATAATAGAAAGAAAATTGATGGATCAAATTCAAATATAACAAATATTAAATAAAATTTGGTTATGTGTGTCCTTTTTATACCCACTAAAATGATAGTGGCCATGAAGACGACCACACAACAATTTCTTAAATTTCAAAAACAGTAGGTATATTTTATTTTTTTTCAAACTAATATTGTTTAAGATAAAAGTTGTGTTGCTTTAATAATTTGTCGTACTTTATGATCAACTATATGTTAATTTTGTAAGAATAAATTTAACACAAGATTTGAAACCGTTTGATAGAAATGGATTGTTGGTAAGCATTTATTTATATTATCGTTTAACAACTTTTACAATGAAAATGGATTTAAAATGTTGATTTACATTATATTATCGTTTAAACACTTATCGGATAAGAGTCATATTCATTTATATTATCGTTTAAACACTTATCGGATAAGAGTCGCTTTCCACACTTATTAGTAGCACTCTAGATATTTAAATTTTATCTTACTAGATAAGTTTCTTGGTTTTTGCTATGCTTAATAAGGTAAATGATTTCAGTCGTAATAAGTGTTTAGTAAACGATCCTAATGTCCATGTCAGCTTTTCTTGCTCCACCTACCAAGGGTGTGTTTTAATGCTTTTCCTTTTAGTTTAGCAAAAGGTTGTAATTTGTAAACAAACATAACTCTTGATACCTTAGAGATTTATACTTAATGTTTGAGAGGTGTTGGTCTTGAAGTTTAATTGTTTTTCTTAAATGCTTTGTAAGATAGTATAGATGATAACATATTAAAAGATCAGAAACTTTTAGCTATTTATTTTCAATCAATTTCCTCAAGTTATTGATGTATATACGTGTGCAAGTTACAAGAACACACATATTTGTACTTAGTAACTAGGAGTGCGACCGGTCACAGGTATCGTCGGATAAATAATTGAAGAAAATCCAGCGACAAGCTTATACAAAAGAGTTCTATAAATAGAAATTTTGTAACTAACCTATACGGCTATACCATCCGGCCCCAAAAACTCAGGTTAGGGTCAAATCAAGTAAACAATGATATTTTAGGAGTTTGATTTAAGAGTTAAGAATCCATTGCCTACAAAAATTTTAATCCTCAATGAACTATAACTTTCACGTTATTACTATTACACTTAAAGTTTTATATAATTGATTGTTTATACTAGTATTTTATTCCTGAATCAACTATGTTACATTTCAAGGTGTAGTTTGTGTAGCATATATAACAATTGATTAGTTTTATTTTGTAAGTTACAAATTAGTACAAAAGGTAATTTAAGTATAATAAAAGACCTTAAAAATGTGAGATGTTTTCTATATATGAATATGAGTGTTTGTTTGTAGATTTTTTCAGTAGTGTTAAAATAAGTATCTTTTTTAATTTGACCACATGATAATATTATTTAATAGTCATACACATATACAAAATTGAAAAATCTAGAAAGCTTAAAAAGCTCCAACAGTATTGTTGTTTTTTATATATAAATCCCGTGTGTTTGTTTATACACATTGATAATAATATTTAATAATCATACACATAAAAGTGAGAAAATATAGAAATAGAAATAATTGCAAGTTTGCAACAATGAGTAGTTTTAATAAGGGTTAAGTATATAAAAATATATTCAAGTTGTCATTTTTTATTATTATGTATACTCAACTTTGAAACTTATCAATTAATGTATTGAACCTGCTAAAATTATCATTTAATGTATTCGTGACAAGTTGTAAAATTATCATTTTTATACACTTTCGTGACAAGTTGGATACATTAAATGGTAGATTTTGATAAAGTTGGATACATACAATGACAGATTTAGCATGTTCAGTATATTAACTAGTAAGTTTTAAAGTTGAGTACACACAATGATAAAATGTGACAACTTGAATACATTTTGATGTACTTAACCCTTTTAATAAAGAGTATATCACATTACTTGTTTATGTGAATTACATAAAATTACATTGTATGTTCTTAAATTAAAATAATTACAAAAAATGTCTATGTTTTATACTTATACATTCCTTGGTTGTAAACCCCTAAATGTCATGCCAACTCATATTTCTAAATAATAAATCACATTTGCAATAAACTTCTACATCAATGCAATACTAACCCATCTTTCAAAAGTGGTCTCCATCAATTAATTTATAATTATATATTTTTAAAGAAAAAAAAATATGAAATGATTCACCTATATTTGTTGCAAGACCTTTCAAATGTTGCAAACCAATTCAAACTACATACACTAAAATTTCAAGAACATCCAATACAAGTAAAAACATTAAATGTAATCAACTAATTCTGTAAAAAGTCATTAAATATGTGTAAAAGAAATCTTAAACCCTAAAATCCACAACACATACATCAAAACCGTAGAAAACCGACATGATTTTCCACCACAACGACTTGATTCCCAAACCATTTTGGTTGTGACATATTATAAAACATCGACTTTTTAAAAATGTGCTACATATATTCTTTTAACCCAAATTGCTTTAGTTTCTTTTTTACTTAAAAACATTTTTAATCGGTTACAAATAGTTTTTTTTTTTGAATTTTTGTTAAAAGAACATAGGTAACCAATTTTTAAAAGTTTGACGGTTTATTTATTAAAAAAAAAACGTTTAAAGACTTGGTTATTTAAAACAAGAAAGTTTAATGAGTGTTTTGGTTCAAAAAATAACCAAAGATTTAGGGGGTGTTTGGTTCATTTCAGGGAATAGGAATGAAAATGAAAATGGGAATGCAGGAGAATGGAAATAGGAATAAGCATTGCATTGATGTTGTTTGGTTAATCCAATATAATTAATGAAAAATTGCTTCATATTAAAAAAACATGTTTCTTCAGCTTGAAAATATAAAAGACATTTCATTTAACATCCATAGATGGAACAATGCATAGAAAAAATAATCAAGTAGAAATAAAAATTTCATTCCCTCCAATTTGGTGATAAATGAAAATTAATGGATTTGCAGGAATGATTCCATTATATAACATCAAACCAAACAACAATTTTCATTATCATTTCCATTCATGACCCCATAATACCCCCAACCAAACGTCCCCTTAATAAATCAAAATAAAAAAAATTCATGATTTTTTAATCTAAAAAAAAATCTAAACTTTTAATTATTCAAAATAAGATAATTCGGTTGTTTTTTCTTTTAAGTTTAAATACTATTAAGTCGTATGCACTTAAATAAGTATTTTTTATACAACAGATTTTTAAACTAGTTGTTTTTAAAGTATATTTTTAAAACTAAAAATCGTCTGAAGCATTAAGTTATGTCTTAATTGCCGATTAGAGATACTCTTAAATATTATATTTGTCTAAAACACTCCAACAAACAGATAGACGGTATATATTTTGTCATGTGTGCGTTAGCTCCAAAGCCCTGACAAATACCTTACATTCAGCATCTCCTCCATTCCAGATTCTCTCTCTGCTCTGCTAATTTAATCCCCAATTTAAGCCTACACAATCGCGGATTTCTCTCACTTTTTCTTGCATGTTGCAATCTTATAGTTAGTTACCATGGCTGCTTCATCACCGTCTTCCACCTCTTCTCTGTGTTTTCCGGCCACTTCTGCTGCCGGAGCTCGTAATTCCTCTTTTCCAACTAACGATACATTCATAAGGTGTCGTCGGAGCCGGCAATTGATTCGATTGAAGGTTCACAAGTCTGTTATTCGCTCGGATTTGGACAGAGATGTTTCAGATATGAGAAATAATGGTAAATTAGGATTATATGTATATGTATGTATATGTGTATGTATGTATAGTGATGTTTGTGTGTTTTTGAAGTGTTTTTTGTTTTGATTTAATAGGAGTTATAGTTTTGTTTATGGATTGTTAGGTTGTTTTATTAGGTATTTTTGTTGATTTCTTCCATAATTACTTACGAAATTCGTATAGGACGTTGGATTTGGTACTAAGGTATCGCTGGATTTTGAAATTGAACTAGTTTATTGAAAGTATAATCTAATTAGACTTCCTTATTGAAAGTATACTCTACTTTTTTCTTATGGAATTGAGGGAGGATAACTGGTTTTCTGTTCACTGTTAATGTGTATATTTTAGGTAATTTCATCTCCTGACAATCGGTTTGTTGACAAATTTAGGCTGCAATTTTTACGCACACTTGTAAATTTGGATGAATGCATAGGATTGATTATTGGATGATGATATCTCAACTCTCACCATAATGGTGATTACATATATGCACGAATTTCACTAGTACTTTATTTCACACATTAGTTTCGAGAAAAATCGGAATAAAGTTGTGGGAGTGCTTAACATATGGGCGAAAGTTGCTGTGTGTTTACTTTATTTGTGCATCTAATTGTTTTTAGTAACATAACATGGTATTGAATTCGGCTTTGGTTGTTACCTTATGATCAGCTCCAAAAGGACTATTTCCACCAGAACCTGAACATTATCGAGGGCCCAAATTGAAAGTGGCTATCATAGGTGCTGGCCTTGCTGGCATGTCAACTGCGGTGGAGCTTTTGGATCAAGGGCACGAGGTTTTGTACAATTTTCTTTCTTGCCCCTTTTTGACATGGATCACATTTCTGCTTAACCATCTTTCGCGTATGGCTTATGTTAAGCACTATAGCCTGGCTATTAAAGACTTGATGGAATGGGGAAGATGAAATCTGTCGTTTTAGCATCTGTTAATGCATGCCTTATGGTGCTTCCGTGATGCAAGTTAACTGAATAGATGTCAAATACTTCTCACTGCAGGACAGTGAATTTGTGTAACCATGTTTTATTAAGTTTAGACATATGAGATCACATCAAATTCTCACCACACTTGAACTTCTATAACTCTACAGGTGGATATATATGACTCGAGGACCTTCATTGGTGGAAAAGTGGGTTCATTTGTTGATAAACAGGGAAACCACATTGAAATGGGACTACACGTCTTCTTTGGTTGCTACAATAATCTTTTCCGTCTTTTGAAGAAGGTGAAATATTTGGTTTTTACTCTACTGATCTATTATCAAGCTATTCTATGTGTGGTAACTTTCATTTGGCCTTCAAATAGTTTTGGCGAAGTTTTTATGTTTTAGTTTGTCAGCCAAGAGTAGTAAGAGCTCCACCCTCTCATCTGTGAGCATCCCTTATGTAGATGTGATTCCTGTCTCAGAACTTTATCAATAAGTTGGTGGTGATTTTTGGTGCTTTCAAATACTGGTTGCTTAGCATTATCTCCTTGGAAGACTTTCGTTGTTATAAGGAAAACTGACTTCCTGCATCCTATATGTAACCATTTCCCTTTTGAGATCCCCAAAAATAAGTGCTGCCTTTCCATTTTTGACAATCTTTTAATCGAAAATTACCTCTTTCGCATAGGTAGCTGTTACATATAATTGGGTAGCATTCTTTGGTACATGAATTCCTCTATTTGCAATCTTGAGGGATATTTAGATACCATACTAGGAGTCACACTTCCATTGAACTATAGTACTCAACATAAGGTTTTGAACAATAGGTCATCATCTGTTTTTATTTCAACATGAGTGTCTTCTACCAATTTAGTAGTCCTGTAAAACCTTGGTCAAATTTCTTGGCCATGAAATATTTTGACTCCGGTTTCTGACCGCTCTCTTGTAATTGCTTTATTTTATAGTTCAGCATAACAAATTAAACATGCTGCATAGGGATTTGAAATTATTTTGCAGATTCTGAATAAATGTTTCACTGAGATGGACACTATAAGGATCTTTTACAAGTTTTCTGGGATTTGTATGTTACCCAGGTTGGTGCTGAGAAGAACCTCCTTGTCAAGGATCATACTCACACTTTTGTGAACAGAGGAGGAGAAATTGGAGGTAATTTTGAAGCTTTGTTCAGAATTTCTTCATGACTTGACTTATGATTCAATTATGTTTCTGTTACATATTTAGTATAATCTTACTTTTATGTACTCGCTGCAGAGCTTGATTTCCGCTTTCCTGTTGGGGCACCATTACATGGAATTAACGCATTTTTAACTACAAATCAGCTTCAGGTAACATCCTGTTTGTGGAATTAATCACCAACCACATGACTTCTTTTTTTGTTTAATTGATATGGGGTCCTCTAAATAACTTGCGAAATTAGAACATGTCATTCTCTCATAAACAGTTTTTAGAAGTTTAAGAATCAAGAGGGTATTATGACTACTTCCACCAGCATACGAAAAACATACTTTCAGCATCTCCTTTGGCATTACATATGCTTCAGCTTTAGTGTTCCTAGTAGGCATAGTTATGCACACGTATTTAGCCTTTGTGCGTTGCTGCAATCAATTTCAGTACCATTTCATTCCTTGGCAGGGCACCATCTTTTTAGTTGATAGCTACTGCTTTTTTGTAGCATTTAAAGACAACAGAAAGCTTACATTATATCTTGTGCCTTGATCATTTCCCAAATATGGCAAGTTAGGATTGTGATACTACTCCTTATCTGTTATATTTCCATATCATATGCAGCCGTATGATAAAGCCAGAAATGCTGTGGCTCTTGCTCTAAGTCCAGTCGTGAGGGCACTTGTTGACCCGGATGGAGCAATGACACAAATACGGAACCTGGATAATGTAAGAGTCATCTGTAAAAATTTAATGCTTTCATCTTTTTCTAAGTGTATGTATCATGGACGACGATTTATAAGAGGTACACTGCCTCTGAATGTCTCAACTGCTTTTGCAGATTAGCTTCTCTGATTGGTTTATGTCTAAAGGGGGAACGCGTAAGAGTATCCAGAGAATGTGGGATCCTGTTGCCTATGCTCTTGGATTTATCGACTGTGATAATATCAGTGCACGTTGTATGCTCACCATTTTCTCATTATTTGCCACCAAGACAGAGGCCTCCTTGTTGCGCATGCTTAAGGGTTCTCCGGATGTCTATCTGAGTGGTCCTATCAAAGACTATATCATAGAGAAAGGAGGAAGGTATGAGTAAATAAAGTTACTTTCGTTTGCAACACAATGGATCCATCAAAAGAAAGGACTCAAAATTATATCCCAGCATAATAAAGCGCGATTATGTTGTTCCGGGAAAATGCTATTCTTGTATAACTTATATGCTTGCACTACTCCAGGATCCATCTCAGATGGGGCTGCCGGGAGATTCTCTACGAGAAATCAGCTAATGGGGAGACATATGTTACAGGGCTTGCCATCTCTAAGGTAGTGTCATTCTCTTATCTATCTAAAGGTTAGGGGATTATATGAAATGTTCTTAAAGGTACTTATGCAGGAGATGTTTAGGGAGTTGGTCTAGGAGGTTCAGGCTTAAGGTGGCTGGTATTAGGAATATATATAAAATAGGACCATAGCTCAGGTGGAGGTGAGCGAGTCAGTTAGGGTTCTGAAATTCAGGAGAGGCCCAAAGTGCTCATGGTAAGACTGTCTTCTTGATTAATCCCCCGGTTTATGTGTGCCACAATGATGATAGATGATCTAAGCTACCTCTTATATCTGCTAATGACTGATTATATTTGGTTATTTCATACCGGGAGGAGGGAAACATCTTGGGTGAGTCACTGATGAGATATGGGATGGGCTCGTTGGTTTGTCTATCTTGATAAATGGTCTATGTTACATCTCTTCTATATTCTGTTCGAAACAGATGACGGATTAGTTTTCTAGGTTTCAAGCAATTTCCCACGTCTTTGTAATCTCCCCAACCTGCTTAATGAATTCTTCTCCTGTTGCCATGGTCTTTTTTCCTGCTAGAGTTTCCAAGTAAATCTGCGTGTTTGATGGTCTAGTTAGTCTATATTTCGATTGATTTCTGCAATTTGGCACAACAGTGGTGGCTCAATTTTTGGTGCATGACAGGTCTAGCACCACTACCTTTATAAAATTCTCAAAAATACATTAGTGAATTAAACCAATCAAGATAGGATAAACAAAATAGTATTGAATTTATTTCCACTATAAATGGGGTCCTTTTAGTCTGAGAAATAGCAAGTGCAAGCCGTCTAGTATTATTTATTTTAGGAATTAATCATGTAGGAACTATTTGAGAGTTACTTGAGGTTCTATTTTAATCCTTAAACTTGACAATTTTCATAAAGAAACAATTTAACTTTTGAGAAATAAAATGTTTTAACCCTTGACTGACCTGGAAGCCTGCTATTGTAGCTTAAATTTGAAGTATATAATATTTATATATGGCAAAACGCAAATGCAACAAATAAACTCACACACACCCTCACCTATGGTGAAGATTGAACCCCTGATCTCATGCAGGCCAAAGTCCCTTTGATCCATAAAACCTTTCTCAAGTTTTTATTTTTATTTTCCCCTTGAACTTGAAATACATTTTATAAAAAGAATTTTTGTAGATTAAGTCTTTTTACCTTTGTAATATACATAATCCAAGTAATTCAAATTTGTTTTTATTTACTTGTTTAAACTTAATCATCTCTTACGTTGTTGTAAATTTAGTTTTTTCTTTTCTTATTACAATCTTTATGTCAACTTGTTTAATAAACCTTCTTCCATTACTTTTAGAATTGTTTTCATTTGAGTGGGGGTATGTTTATGCTCTTAAATAGTTCCAAGATTCCAGTTGTCCTGTCCCACTTAAGAAACTGGTGGTTGGTGAAACCTAATGGATATTTTACAATATTTTATTTATTTATATGGAAATGCCGAATTTGTCTGCTCATATTATTGTTGGCAAGTTAATGTTGATGTGTTGAAGCTTCACCTTGATTGTTTTACATGTAAAAAAGTAATTTCATCAAATGTTTTGTTGATTACCTATGTTGTTGAAACCAGATTCACTTAGAAAATATAGCAAATCTTTTACCGTATGTAAGTGTGTAACAAAACGATCCTTTCTTATATATCCTGGTAAAAATGAAATGAAAGCAATTAAGGATCTCTTGATGGTACTGTGCATTCCATCATTGTGAAGATTACTGATGTCTTTGAGCTTTTCCAGGCTACTCAAAAGAAAATTGTGAAGGCAGATGCATATGTAGCAGGTTTGTATCTATTCTTATCACCTCATCCCCCAAAAGAAATAAAACAGAAATATTTTTCAAGAAGTTTCAGTAATTAACACAATCCCATCAAATGGCAGCATGTGATGTCCCTGGTATTAAAAGACTTCTGCCGTCTAAGTGGAGGGATTGGGAATTCTTTGATGATATCTACAAATTAGTTGGTGTACCAGTTGTGACAGTGCAACTCCGGTATAATGGTTGGGTAACAGAATTACAGGATCTAGAACGATCAAGGTGAGTTTGTGCCCACATCTCTTTCACACTGTGGTAGATGTGATTCGGTATCCCCCCTCCTATCCTTAAGGATTTTATACAGACGAGGAAGGTTTAAATGAGAACCATACATATTTTGAGAACTGTTATATGTGTTGATGCATATACACTATCAAAATATGTATATGTTAATTAGCATATTTATATATCAAAAAAAGAAGGGAAAACTGAGGAACACTCTAAAACCATTCATTTGTCTGGTATGCACATGTGCATAAAAGTAATTTGTCTGGTATGCACATTCATAAAATGTACACATGCACATGTGCATAAAATGCACACATGCATTGGAACCAGGGAACATTACCAATTACAGTATTGTGTGCATGTGCATACCAGACAAACGAATGGTTATTAGGATGTTCCTCAGTTTTCCTTTTTTGTGGTTTTCCCCCGAATCTGAGTCATGTATTGTATATATATGTATATACACACACACGCAACTATATATGCCTTGGTGTGTATGCTCACCTAAATTCATATAGTGTATATGTATCAATGCATATACTTGTTCTCTAAGTTCTCTAGATATTTATAGTTCCCATCTGAACATTCTCCTCGTACAAATTCTTTTTCTAAAGTAACTTCTTAAGTTTTGATTTTTAGGCAATTGAGGCAAGCTGCAGGGTTGGACAATCTCCTATATACCCCAGATGCAGATTTTTCCTGTTTTGCAGACTTAGCACTGGCTTCACCAGAAGATTACTATATTGAAGGACAAGGCTCATTGCTCCAGTAAGACACTTATAAACTTTAATTCCGTCATACTGTTTGCCCTTATGATCAGAACATGTCTGCTTTTTTTACACATTTTCACACACCTAAGCAGGACCGTTCCTGACATTTTATAGGTCCTGGGCGATATTTAAAAAAGGGCCCTCGCTAAGTACGAAAAAATCTTTAATATATCCTCTTTGTCATAAATAATAACATATTCTTGGATAGAAGATATCTTAGTAATTTATATGAAACTGTTATCGTGATATTCTTGGAGAAAAAAGTCAATTAATAACTATTTCTAAGTTAATATTATCTATTATATCATTTTCGCATAATACTCTAATTAGTTTCACCATCAAGTACTTAATGTACTATACCTTTTAATATATAGATTAAAATTATTTGAAGTCACAATGTTGACAATTCAAAGTACATTAAGGGGGTGTTTGGGAATACTTATTTAAAACAACTTATGACTTTTGGTAAAAGTACTTATTAACTTATGTGGTGTGGGAAAGAAGTTTTTTAAAAAGTGTTCGGATTAGCTTATTAGCTTTTAGGGGTTTTTGATAAGGAGTTTTTGATAAGTTAGTAGTGAGTGACTTTTCAAAAATGACTTATTAGCTTTTAGGGGATGAAATAAGGAACTTTTAAAAATAACTATCCAAACACTTTATTTTAACTTATTTGCTTCTCCAGGATGAAATAAGTTATAATCACCTCCAAATAAGCCCTCCCAAACACCCTCTAACTATAATATACGCTTTTAAAGAGGAAACTTTTGGTTTGCTCGTATAAATTTGTGTCTTATATAGCATGAAGTATTTTATTATGAAGCTTAGACATTTTAGGTGTCTTATAAAACCAGTTTATGACTAAATATATCAAGGTTTTCTAATCAAGTAGTTTTAGACTTCAATACTAAATAAAAAAACTCACAAAAACAATAACCAATACTATAAAATGGACGTCCAATTGATTGTGTATATATATATATATTGTTTTTGTCAATGTAGTTAATTAATGCATGTTTTGTCCTTTAATATAATACAAAGTTCTTTTTAAGATCCTATTAAGAACTATAAAAATTTGTTTTTCTTTTATCTACAATTTTTAATTACTACTACATATTAAAGTTTAAAACTTGTGGGCCCTATTTTTTGGCGGCCTTGGGCTTACGCCCAGCCCACCCTCCCCCAGGCATGGCCCTGCACCTAAGTACACGTGTGGTTGGGGAACACATTTGTTATTTATAACCGAAAGGTGATTCTGAACAGGAACTTTTCAACCCTATGCAATGAGCTTGGTGTTACCCTATGGCTTACATATGAGTATGGAAAATATATTGTATGCTGCATTTGTTAGTGCATCTATGACTCATGGAGCACTCTTTTACCATGCAGATGTGTGCTGACCCCAGGGGACCCATACATGCCTTTACCAAACGAAGAAATTATTAGCCGAGTTTCAAAACAGGTTGGTGCCATTTTGAGTATACATAATTTTAATTATACTTTAAGCTAATTGGTTATTTAAAATGTGAGAATATGTGGAACTCCTAAGAAATTGCTCCAAAAGAGCCCTTGAGGAGAGAAGGTTCCAGCATTATATATATAGATAGATAGAGGATAAGGACTGGGTTCAGGGGAAAACCGCAAAAAAGAAAAACTGAGGAACACCCTGTAGCCCGTTCATCTGGACGGTATGTACATGCGTATACAAGTAATTTGTAACATGTGCACGTGCATAAAAACAAAAACAAAAATAGTTTAATTTACTTATATGCACATGTGCATATCATGCAGATGAACAGTTACCTGGGTGTTTCTTAGTTTTTCATTTTTTTTGAGGTTTTCCCTTGAATGTCTCTGTAGAGGATATATGGTCTAAGTCTAGCTGGTGTGAGACCCTAATAGAAAGAGTTGACGCTTGAACCACAAGGCTTGTGGCGTAGCGGTAAGGCCTGTAGGGAATGTGGATGGTATCCCATTCACCCCAGGTTCGAATCCCCTCGTGCGCATCTTGTAGCCAGGCTTAGTCTCAGACGGCCGAATTTTCAATTTCTGTTCTACATTGACAAGGATGTAGTCTAGGCAAAGCCTAGATGAACCTTTCCAGAAAGAAAAAGAGTTGATGCTTGATTGAATTTTTGTAAAGCATAAAAACTATGGGATGTCGATGAGGGTCTAATGTAGAAAGTTTCAAAAGGTGCTAAGATTGTTATGTGGTGTATGGAGTAGGTTTTGGCTCTGTTTCCGTCTTCCCAAGGTCTTGAAGTTACTTGGTCGTCGGTGGTGAAGATTGCACAATCTCTGTATCGAGAGGGACCTGGTAAAGATCCATTCAGACCTGATCAGAAAACACCAATCAAGAATTTCTTCCTGGCGGGTTCATATACAAAACAGGTCGGTCTTTCTTGCCATTCTCATAAACCTTGTTTATACATATATTTAAGAAGTTTAGATTGAAAATTTGTTAACAGTTGATTGTTGTTGAACTGTGGTGATCCAGGACTATATAGACAGCATGGAAGGGGCAACTTTATCAGGCAGACAAGCTTCAGCATTTGTATGTGATGCTGGAGAAGAACTTGCAGCCCTAAAGAAACAGATTGCTGCCATTCAATCAGTTGGAGTTGATGAGCAACTTACTCTGGTTTGACATAATCAATGCTTCTTGTATAATTATTGATTTAAGTAGAATAATTACATCCCCTATTTTATATCTTAATTTAAATATTTACGGACTTATTCAGCTCTTATATCTTATAATCACTCTCCAATTTCTAGAAACGTGAGAAAAAGCATGTGGCGGATTTTATTTATCCGCTGGAAAATGTCAAATACGTTGAAAATCCATCAGAAATTATGTTTCATGCCCACAAGTCCGTCAGAAATCCACCGATAATTTTGCTTTCCAACAAATTTGTCCGTAAAAGATGATAAAATGTCTTCTTAACGATGGAAAATAGGAACAAATGGGCAAAAAGATTAAATTCAAATATGTCAAACGATATATTAATATCCTTGTGTGTTTCTTGGATGGTATCCTTGTTGGCCAAGGTTCAAATTCTGCGGTATCCTTGCGGGGGACAAGGTTCGAATCCTTGGATAGTATCCTTGGTTGGCCAAGATTCGAATTCTACGGTACCAAGCTCTTGGGCAGGCCGGTTCAGGGGTAGGGGTTACTCCCCTGAAATTTTGAAAACCACATGTACAGGACGGGTACCTAATTTTACTATCCGAAACTGAACCGTGCGAGACGGGTACCCGACCCGAACTAAACCGAAAAGGAGCTGGTACCCATGGTTCGGTGGTTCACGGGTGTCCACAACTTGTCGAGTGTTTTGATGTACATAAACTATATACTATAAAATGAAGTTATTTTATGACAAACTAAATAATTAACATTAAAAAATATTATAAAATAAAAATAAAATTTTGGAAGATTGTTGTATGCAAAAACGATCTAGACTGAATCTAACCGACAAACCACTAGTAGTGAGAGTGAACGAAGAAAATACTCTATGTGATGGAGATTTTTTAAGATTAATAATTTTTTATTATAAATTACTAATAAATATATTTTTCTTAATAAACTAAATATATACAAATTGGGAAGGGTATCCGTGGGTAACAAATTTTAAGGACCCCTTAACAGTGGGGCTCTAAAGCTTGAGCAAAGTGATTGGATATCAATGAAGACACTTTTTGGGACTAAGAGCATCTTCAATGGTAAACCTTTTAATAGGTTTTCACTATTTGAAAAAACTTTCTCAAAAACTTATTAGAGCATCTCCAATGGTAAACCTTTTAATATGTTTTCACTATTTGAAAAAGCTTTTTCAAAGACTTATTACCATTAAAATGAAAAAGCTTTTTAAAAAAGGTTATTATGGGATAAGTGGTTGATGCAAAAACTTTTTCTATTAAAATATTATTTTAACCTTTTTTCCTTATGCTTTTACTTTTCATATCCAGTTTGATAATTGATGAGAAAACTTCTTAAAAAGCTTTGTGCATTGGAGAAGCTATAAAGAGATAACTTTTTGTTAATAAAAAATGAAAGAAAAATGAGGTGGTAAATGTAATAAGTCTTTGGAAGACTTGTCCATTGTGGATGCTCTAATAGCTTTTGTCAACTTAGCGTTATATTTTGACAAAGATTCTTTTGATGGTGACAGTGACACTCGTTCATAATCTGAACTTGGAATGATTAGTTTAGTAGGTTGTAATGGGGTAAGCTAAATACACCATTTGATTTGCTATCTACACCCAAAAAGTGAATTGCTTCACACATACATCAACATCAAAGACTATCTTTTACATTCCCAATGCATTCATTTCAATCCCAATGCATTTACATGCTTAATAAAATGGTACATATAGCAACCCCGGTTGTAATACCTTCTATTACTATGAACTTGGAATGATTAGTTTAGTAGGTTGTAATACCTTCTATTACTTTGGGTTGTAAACGCTTTACAATTTCTCCATCGTGGGTGACTTTAGAGGCGTTGCAACAAACTTCTTCAAAGGCCCATTTTTGTTTTCATTCTTTCACCAATACGAAAACACGATAGAAATCAGGTATGCATACATCCCATTACTTATTTTCACGTGAGAGTACGTTTATTTACTTATTTTCACGTGAGAGTACGTTTATTTAGATGAATTGAACACGAAACTTGTTAGCCTATTATCACTGTGGAAACATAGAAGGCCAAATGTTTATATATTATAGCAAACACAAAGGAAGTTGTTTGAAAGAACCATATATAATCCTCTTACCAACTAAAACCAAAACCAACTACACCAAACAGCACAGTTGAAGTAAACACAGACAAGAAAGAAAGAAAGGATAATTAAGACCTAGCAATTAAGCAGTTTTCTCGATGAGCTTCTCGATAAGATCTGCTGCATCCTGAACGGTAGCGATGCTCTGGGCACTCTCCTCTTCCACACTGATACCAAACTCTTCCTCAAGACCCATCACTATCTCAACCTGCAATCAACAATTCACCCATCTCCACAACTTAACAATAAAACTAAATTCACAACTTCAATATCAACGAAATGAACAACTGATCAATGTTTAATAAAAAGACGGGATTCAAAGTTTTCTAAATGTATAACTGAAGTACCGTGTCGAGTGAATCAGCTCCTAGCGAAGCAAACTTTGATTCCCCGGAGACTGCAGTGTCATCGTTAAGAGCGAGTTGTTTCCTCACGATGCCGCATACCTTTTCCACTGTCTCTTGCTTGGCCTGCACAAAGACATTTGGGATGATCATGAGGTCTTAAAAGGGAAGAAGAAACCCAAATGATGTAAAGTTATGTGTTAAGTTTGTATTTTTATTATGTAATTTATATTATTGTAATTTAATATAAATTATACATATAATTTTTCATACACATACTCCACAAACACACACAAGAATGATGTTGCATAAAACAATTTATAATTTAGAAATTATACCCTACGATTTCTTATACTATTCACTACGACATGAGCAAAAAAAAAATACTGATTTGACATTAACAATTACTAAAAACCAATTTCCTTTTAAAATATCATTCTCACAACCACCACAATTTCTAAATTAGAAATCCTGCATGGCATGATTGCAATTGCTTTTTACCGTAGTGGATGGTCTTAACAGCGCGGCACATATGAGACTTCTATACAAACAAAGTAGAAAATTCCCATCAACTATCATGTGTAAACTGACGCCATGACCTTTTTTCATTTTTCTTTTTCGGTAACCCGTGGGTGTCCAAGTTGGTTTATGTGCACCTCGGCTTATCTCATGGGTCCCTGAAGATAACAGTCACAAATATCCCCAGTGGACCTGAGAGACTCGAACTGGCAAAAACCTAGGGAGAGCAGTCCAAAGGCCTAGCCTTTATTTGCTAGTTTAGTGCATTGTATTCTACAGAAACCGGTTGTTAACATCAATAGCTCGATAACCACACCTGAAAACTAAATACCACACCACACCACACCAAACTAAAATAATGATATCCACTAAGCATTTCCCAGATGGTATCACTCCAATAGAGAAATTAAGCTAGATGCAAGAGCCGCTGCGCTTAAAACAGTGTTTCATTCGGTGGATGATATTCATATCAAAGCAAACAGAAGTAACAAAGGGGGAGTCACTTACAGCGCATGAAACCTGAAGGCAGCGGAATGATAACGGGAGACTGCTTCTTCCCGAATGGGAAAAAGAAACCAACTTCAGACCAGAGATCCTGGTTGGTGCCTGTATATAATTTTGGATGGCAAATGTCATTAGTATCTATCTATATCCGAAAAAATAGCAATGGTTTTTATTTTCTTGTTGATTATATGACACTGTGGTTTACGGGAACAGATGTCTCTGTTCCATAACAAGCTACAGAGAAAGTTCCCCATCAAGGCATCAAGTTTACCACAAACAAGATATATAAGACTGATATGCATAGTATTTGTTACTGACCAACCACCAACTTTTTCCAGATTATATATACTTCCTTTATGCCAATAAAATACACCACTTGGCATATAAATCTTTTTGACTAATGATCAAACACCTAAAATTCCCAGTTAATAAGAATGCTTTGAAAAAAACTTGTGAATCAAGATCAATCTCACTAACATGTTCAAATAATTGTTAATATCCAAAGATACAAAAAATGTTGGTTTTCTTATCCAGAACAATTTTAATACAGGCATAACTCAATTCCTAACCCTAGCTCTCCATTTTCCATCACATTAAGCATCAACTAGATTGAAATTTGAAACAACTTTTAATATAAGCATGATCCAGCTTCCTGTATCTCAAATAAAATGAGTCATCTGGCCTATAGCTTTGAATCAATTTTAAAAATGAAGTAATCATTCACAATCGTGATAAGAGAACATTTCTAACAATCAACTGATTTGTATTTCAGGACTTAGAGTGATCTAACAACCAGAAGCAACACGAAAGAGAAATCAAATACAATCACAGAACCTCTATAATCCAAAAAAACAAACTTCGCCTTTGAATTTCAATCAAAGGTAGAACAAACAAAAAAGGTGAACTGAAACCTCGATTAACAGAAAACAGAATGCGAATTTTGCAGATCACAGGAGAGTGTGTGTGTGTATTACCAGGCATTGGCGTGAAGAAGAGAGGAGAGTGGCGGAGGAAGCTCCGGTGAAGGTCGCCATAGCCGGATCCGGTGAGGTTGATGAGTGGGGCGGAGAGAACGATGAGTGTGTAAAGGAGAGAGTATCAGGTGTATATATAATATAATGTGTATGTATATATACACAATGTATCTATAGGTAAAATTTTAGGTTGGTGGGTGATATTGGTTGGGAACTCCGCCCATTATTAACAGGGTGTTCAACGTTAGTCATCAAATTGATTTTGAATTTTTAAATTCATTAACAAAAAACAATTTTATGGTTGTTTAGCATCCAACAGGTTTTAAACATTATAGTAATAAATACGAGAATCAATATTTATAAATTTGAATATATATTATATATTTGTCGGTTAAAATGAAAACTCATCTTTCATTGTAAACGTGAGGACAATTGATAGTGCGTCACGTGACATATTCAATTTGAATAATCATGTATTATTCCGTCTGAATAATACAACATTCAGTATTATTCAGACCAGAGGCAGACATAAAAATGTTTTCAAATAGTGACACAATTTGACTATAAGAAACCTATGCATATCTTTTTCTTCTCAAAAACTATACTGGCTTATTGCTTTTCAAGTGTAAAGTTTCAAGTTCAATTCTTGTTGCAAGCAATTTTTTTAATAAACACAATAAATATGATGAAATAAGACTAAAATCAAGTAAATAATGACTCTAACAAGACTCAAATCCAAGACTTCAAGTTTAAAAAACAAGAAACTTACTTGGTAAACTTTTGTTTTAATTACAATTTCAAAATATATATGGTGGTACTGAACAAATTAATACAGTGACGCCTTTCAGGACTTGTAATTTTTTACACTATGACGGAGGAATGAAATGGTGGCACGAGCCACCGTAGCCACAAGGCTAGGTTCGCCCATGATTCAGACTGATTATGCCACGTAATACTTTCGACTCTCCTCACATTCATAATGAAATTTACATCTGAACTTTGGTCTATATATATTATCAAAGTATATAGTAAAACACAACTTCTTTGATATGGAATTATTCATTTGTGTTATGGTAAGAAGTCAAGTCTGACATGAGAAAGATAAGAAACAAGTTCTACGATTAGATTTGTGTTAAGAAGAGATCCAACATATTAATTCTCCATCAAACATAATTTATTATACTGTTTAAAATCTCAAATTTTGTTTTACCTTTCTCTCACATTCATTCTTTTTTTCATATAATCATATTGTTTCTTTCTTTCTGCTAAACATTTAGTATTAAAAGGTATTATCGGTCAAATATAAAATAAAGAGTAAACTATGATTTTCGTCCTTGTGGGTTCAAAATTGCTTTTTTCGTTCTTGTGGTTTCAATTTGTTTCTATTTTCGTCCCTGCCTCTAACTTTGTTAACAAAAGGAGTTAAAATGTCAAAAAATTTCTTTTTATCAAAAGTTACATATTCGGTCCTTGTGGTTTGTAGAATTATAAATATTTGTTCTTAAGTTTCAAACAATTTAAAACTTATATATTGTTTTTTTTTTTAATTTTTTTATTATTTCTTTAATATATTTCTATATTATATGTTATACATATTTTTTAATTAATTTTTTTTTTATAGTTTTTATTATTATTTATTATATTTCTATACTATATATATACAACATTATGTATATGTATCCTTTTTTATTTAAATATTAAATATTATAATTAATAAATAAAAAATGAGTATTTTAAAATTAATGTATTTAACAAAAACAACCGGTTGGTATAAAATAAAACTAAATTTTTTTCATGAGTAATATTAAACTTTTCAAATGATTATTTTAAAATAAGTAAAAGTTAATAGTTTTATTTGTTTATTGATTTACTTAAGATCTTTATTACTATATACAAATAAGTAAAACTATTAATTTTTATTTACAAGTATAAGTAAAACGTATTTAAATAATGTTGTATATATATATATAGAGTATAAAAATATAATAAAGAATAATAAATAAGAAAAAATAATTTAAATTAAGAAAACATTTTTATATATATATAGTTTTTAAAAAAATGTGCATAACATATAATATAGAAATATAATAAAGAAATAATAAAAAACTAAAAAAGAAAAAAATAATATATAAGTTTTAAATTCTTTGAAATTTAAGAATAATTTTTTAAAATATATATATATATATTTGATATTTTAATTCTTTTTGTTAACAAAGTTAGAGGCAAGGATGAAAATAGAAATAAATTGAAACCACAAGAATGAAAAAAGTAATTTTCAAACCACATAGACGAAAATAGTTATAATCATCAAACCACAGGGACGAAAATCGTAGTTTAAATAAATATTTCTTTCTCAAGATAATCTACCTATACAACTTTTATCAAGTGTGAGTTACAATTATTCATGAAAATTATTCATGAACTTTTAAGACATGGACACATTATTACTTGATGTATAAATGTCAAAGTTTTACGACTCTTTCACAACTTTCCACGTCTCACATGTTAAAGATTAAAACTAAATTAATTGCGTCTTTATAATATAATTAGATATTTGATTTACTTTATATTATTGGGTCATATGGGGGATTTCCCCATTTTCTCCCCAATCGAGATATCCTCTGTTTTGCCCACGAAAGATTAATTGAATCATCAAAAATTTGGAGCGTAAAGTGCAATTATATCCATTGATTTAATCATATTATTAAATATTATGGATGCATGTCAATTGATTTGTTTTATATTCGAGTAAAACTATGATATTCATCGTCATGATTTTGAAATTTCATCTTTTGTTCTATGATGTAAGTTACGGTTATTTTCTTTCTTACACTTTATAACTTATTGTTATTTTGATCCTTAATTTTAGTCTATTGATATTTCTTGGTTTAAATTAAGAACTAAAACTATAACCAAGAATTAAAAAAAAACTACTTTGTATTAAAATATATTAAATTGTTTTATCATATACAATAACAAAATAATATTCCTTTTTATACATTATTTTTTATCAATCAAGAAACAGTTTTATCTATAAATTTTCACATATAACCCCTTCAAAAATTTAAAGTCGATGGTTTCATCCAAAAAGATTTTATGGTTTCACCTAAAAGAATTAATGATTTTAGCTGTATAGACCTTAGAAAAAATACACTTAACCCTCAAACTTTTGTGCAGCCAGACTCTAACCTATGGAACCACCTGTGTCTGGAAGGTCGACGAAAGTGACATGGACTCCTCACCCACTTCTAACATCACATTCTCTTCATCTTCCTTCTTAGGCTCGACGCTCTGATCATCGGTAGCCATCGAGCCCTCATCACTCGCTTCAGCTTCCCGTGCAGCCATCTGCACAATTTATGTCACCATCTTTTTCGTTACACATGGTTCCAAAAAGATCAACACTGAAAAAAAATTATCATTATTTCAAGAACAAGATTCAAAGAGAAAAAGTTCACCATTTTAATGTGATCTTCCTTCAGTTTCTTGGCAGCCTCTTCAAACTCTCCAGCTTTCCGCATCCAACGGCTGATGTTTGTCAAAACAAAACCAGGGCGACTCTCAATATGCGGGTGTCTGGACTTCGTTATTTGAAGTAATTCTATAGTTCTGTCCGGCATCTTCTTTGCTTTACAAAGAAAAGGACAAATAAGTTAAAATTAACAGCCAAAAGAAGATTGAACTTTTGGATTTAGTGAGCACATTGAAAAGAAAAAAGATCAATTAGATTACCAACTTCAATAAGAATTTCGTTTGTCAATATATAATCGGTACTTTCATCTTCATAACGAGCAAATTCATCTCTCAATTTATAAAGTCCCTGCATGCATTTCATTAGAAAACTAATAAATAAACAATAGTATTTCAATGGTCTACACGAAATCGATAAAAAGCAACGACTTACTGCAACAATGGCAAGTTGTCGACTGTTGAGATCAGCAGCAGCCAACCTGAATCAGCGAGCAGGAAAAAAAGAAAGAAAAAGAAGTGCTCTTTGTTAGTAAATTTTCATGATAAACTAACATGCATATCTATAAATGTATCACTATCAAGTTGCAAAATTTTGAAATTACCCCGGAATGCTTAGATACGAGTTCTCCGTCCTTATCTCTTTATCATAGAGCTGCATGCATAGATCAGAACTGCGTTTGTATACCTGAAAAACCAACAAATCAGAAAGAATGGCGAAATCACAAGAAATACAAAGCTGACAAAAATGGGGTCAGGTTTAGGGGAAAATCGCAAATAATGGAAGGCTAGGAACACCCTGATAATAATCATTCATCTGAATGGTATGCACATGTGCATACAAGCAACTTGTAAAATGTGAACACAATTTTGGTTGTGAACGTGAAGACCACTTCGCACCACGTGGCAATATTCACTTTGAATATCATGCATTATTCAGAGTGAATAAATCTTAGGCTCCTTTATTCACTTTGAATAATGGATGATATTCAAAGTGAATATTGCCACATGGTCCTCACGTTCACAATGATAGTTCACATTTGAACATTCCTCTATATGTATATATATATATGATAAAAT
Source organism: Centaurea solstitialis (assembly GCA_030169165.1). NCBI lineage: Eukaryota > Viridiplantae > Streptophyta > Magnoliopsida > Asterales > Asteraceae > Centaurea > Centaurea solstitialis. The sequence continues at coordinate 26,227,238 of CM058046.1, forward strand.
GAAGCTTACCTCTACAAGATTTGTTGATGATGAAAGCAACTTTCTTTTCATAAGATCGTATATGTAGAGAAGATAATGTGTCTTTTCTCTACCATATCTATTGAAACAAAAACAAACGTGAAGAAAAACGAATGGCACAGGAAACATTGCAACGAACAACTAACTAGTTCAACATGCTGTTTGTTTTTAAAAAAATATCTCTTAAAACCTCTTAAGTCTGAAAATTAAGAGGCCTGCAGACTTGAGATTGTTTAATCTTTAAGAAGAGGTCTGAAAACCTGTTACCATCCTCTGAAATTTTAAGAGGTGCAGTGGTGCACCATCCACACCTCTTATTTTCCAGATGTGAAATTAGACTTTAGACTTCAGACCTTTTTAAAAACAAACCACACCTAAGTCTACCTCAGCATTCCATCAGTTAGTGGACGCAATCGCCAGTCCGCGTTTTGGTATCTGCAAGAAATTAAAAAAATTAAATTAAAAACGAAAAATAGCAATTTTTGCCCATGAATGAAAAGATGCATACTCTTTATTTGTCTCAATCTCACAATAATGTTGCAGCAGATACTCTAGAGAATTCCTCTCCAATTTTAACAGCTTCGAGGCCTACACAATTTAAAATTCCCAATCACATTAAGTCAACCCGGCCCCTACCGATATAGTTTTAGATATCTTTCGGATGAAAAGCGTATAAAATGAGAAGGGAGTAGAGTTGAAAGATAACACCTGTTGAGTATCAAACATATTGCAAACATATATATCAAAGTCCCGTTGCAGCCACATAATAGCGCGATCGGCTCCATGCATAACCTGATAGATTGTAGGGAGTTGAAGATTTGTTTTTTGGTAGATATTTGCTTCAAGAAATTAAGAGATTACCTTTCTTTTGGTAGGATCTTTAAAAACCCCTACCAGATTGACACAGATGTGATGACGTAGTTTCAATGTATCCACAATAAAATCTTCTGTTCTTGTAGATACTTGCATCAAGCAAGTCAAACCTAGATAAGATCGATATTCGGTGTGTTCCAAATTGACCTAAAACATACAATCAAAATATTTATAAGTATAACATGATTAAAAAAATCCCAAAATGAAGCATTGCTTATATCGATAAAATTAACATAAAATAAAAATTACCGCAAATTCATTGGCATCACGCAATTTAGCAGCTAGCTCCTTCAAATCATTAACTTCCTGTACGAGCTTGAACAATGTAGTTTCCACCGGAGGTGGTTTTACAGGCTCCACATTGCTTACCGTCTTATCAATGAATTCCGTGATCGAAAGTTTCTCCTATAGAAAGATACATGACAAGTTAATATATTATGCATACATTAATTGACATTTAAACTTCCTTCAAGATTTCACATCACATTCTTTATAAAAATAAAAGAGAGGCCAAACACTTCACTAAACCACTACTCATGATCATGCATAACAAGTACAAGATCAACCAATTTAACCTATTCTATATCGAATCGATTGAAATACAAAATCAAACTAAAATTAGAGATCCAAGAATCAACTAACATCCTTATGTTGAAGATTCTATAAACACCCATAAAGTGCTTCTATCATCCTTTATTCCATTGGATCATTCCAAAAACAAAGTAAAAGTAATATGAATAAAAGAAACTCACCAATGGGTGTATATACTTTGATCCATCATCACTTCTCTCCAACGAAAAATGTTGAAATGGCTCGTTATAATTATCAACGAGTATCTCATACTCATCTTGTGGCCTCTTAATCGACGAAACTTTGGCCGTTTGTGTCCCCATTGCTTTACTATATATCCCTGGAAAACCACCAAATTTTTGAGTTTGCATTAAAAATTTGAAAGTTACATAGTGTTGCAGAAAGTTCACTAATCCAAATAATCAAACCTTGGGAGGGTAAGATAAAGTGTTATACTAAGTTGACTATGGGAGATAAATACAGTATAACAAATCATTATAATGAAAAGAAAAAACCCAAAGCAAGAAACAGAAAGCCAATAGATACACATAAGCTTGAAATTTTGGACAAAAACCGATAATTGATTTGCGGGATAATGGTTAAGCAATTTTAGGGGAATTGGGGAATGAAAATTTGAAGGGATCATGAATTCATGATTATCCATGGGCGTAGTATATTTACAATAGTTTATCAATTCTATAATACTTTTCTTGTTATTCTTCTTGAATATAAAAAATAGATAAAAACTATATAATATCATAAAACATAATTATAATTATAAAAAAAAACTTACATTAAGTAAAAGAATAAGTTACAAACAGAGGTATGAAAATATAGAAAAAGATTGGTGTAACTAAAATATATCCACATTCTTCTCTATTTGTAGATAATCTAAAAATATGCATTTTGATATACTTTTTGTTTTATAATTCTTTTATTAAAGTTATACAATTAAAAAAATAAGATTTATTCTAATAAATTTAATTTTAATCAATCATAACTTGACATGTGTAAATTATTTAAAAACTAAAAAAAAACAAATAAGACCATCTTTACCCTAGACTCTCAACTCAATCAACTCGCTACATTATAGAGAGGGTGGAGTGGGGTGGGTGTCATCGGGAAGGGGAAACCGATTCAATTGAACACAATGGCAACAAGGCGATGTTGTCGATGCTACCCAATCAACCTAATGAAGCCGATGGGGGTAAGCCGATGGGCGCTGCAGATGGTCTAATATCACAATCCTTGACCGGATTGTGATCAAGATTGTTCTCGTACCCTGGTATTGAATCCCTTTTTGTTTTTCTTTTTAATTCATCTTTTTGTCTTTTGCAAATTGGATTTTCCAGGATTACCATTAGAGATAGTCTAACAACTCATTTTTATAACAGAAAGAATAATTGAATAATTTTTTTATAAAATTGGTTACGTGTTTTCTCATGATGTTGCACGAAGTATATAGATTTTAAAACTATAATGTAAAATGACAACCTTGTTTTATGATGGTTCAATTTTTTGTAAGTGTCATCATTTTATGGTTTTTTTAGCGGGTGTATGATTAAAGTCTAATATAGTCATTTGGTTAGAGAATTTGAAAAATGTACCTTTTAGGGGTTTTCAAAGTCGTTATGTTTTTAAATACCATCTTATGCATAAGGCTATGCGTACCGCGAGCCATCGCTCAGCGGGCTCGAGCCTGCCAGGCTGGCCGGGCTGCGGTACGCACCCATTGATGCCGGCGGGCTGGGGGCTGAGCGGCTTCACCACACTGCTGTGTGTTGTGTGTGTTTTATATGATAGGGTTGAGAGGGTTGGGGTACGGGTTGTAGAGAGTTAAGAGAGGGTTGGAGAAAAGCTGATGTGTCAGTTAGGTTGGGAGGGTTGAGGTAAGTAGTTTGATTTATTGCAATTTGTAGTTTATAAAATAGAATCTAAAATTGTCTGGACAAACTGGAAATTAAAATCATTTATAAATAAAATGACAAGTTCTAGTTGAAAACGTACAAATGCAAAGATACGATAATGAATGAATTTTGTAGTTGACATGTCATATTTTACGACATATGACTTTGTAGCACATGAATTGTCGACCATATACAAACTAAAATAAGATAGGTTAAAAATCTTGATGCAAAAATGTATTATGAAACTCATACGAGATGGCCACCAACACACAAAACCTTTTACACATTCACAAGGACAAAAGGTAAAAATTAAAATGTGAGATGTTGTCCTCCTAATTAACAAATCCTTACAGATTTAGTAACACTTTCAAATAGAAAAAAGGTATAGGCACATTCATCATGCTTTTTATCTACTACTTTAAAACATTCATTAAAATCTTTCAAAAGGTCAAGGACTTGGAAATCCATTATCTGTTCAATAGCTACATCCACTATTAGATAAACACTTGAAAATCCTTTTTTCTACCTAAATTTTTTGAGTTTTCTTGTCTAAGTGTATGATGATTGATGATTAGATAATCACAAAAATGCCTAAAATATGACCACATTTTTCCAAATTAGCACAAAATAACCATCCATTCTTTTTTTTTTTACTTGTTCGGCTATTGGATAATCACAAAATTGCCAAAGTATGACCATCTCTTTCCAAATTAAAACAAAATAATCACCTAATTCGCAAAACCCTAGTTCACTTAAAATGATTAGATATCCTAGATTGCTTTTATTTTAACTAAAATATCAATTTAAAAAAAAAACATAGAAATGGTAATACAACATAATTCCGCATTACTTTGGTATATTTAATGCAACTTTGGGTACATTCTGGTGTAAATTTTGGTATGTTTGACGTGACTTTGGTATATTTTGGTGCAACTTTTGGTATATTTTGGCACAACTTTTTATATTTTTTTGACACAAATTTAGGTATATTTTAGTTTAAATTTTGGTGATTTTGTCAAACTTTTGTATAATATTTGAGTAAAATACAAATTTGGTCCCTGTGGTTTATCAAAAGTCTCACTTTTGGTCCCTACAATTTAAAAAATACACATTAGCCACTGTAATATGCGATTTGGTCCAATTTTGGTCCCTCTGACTAACGGCTGTTAAATGAAGCCGTTAGTTCAGGGGTAGTTTCGTCTTTTTTCATTTTTAACAAACCACAAGGACCAAATGTGGACAATTTTTTTTGCCTTTTTCTCTTTCATCATTCTTCTTCCCCACACTCACACACACAAAGATATATATATATAACCCACCCACCACCCATTTTCACCATCACCACCCACACACACATACATATATATATATATATATAACCTAAAAAAACAATTACAACTGCTATTACACATATAAATATCTCCAATGGATTTACCAACCCATTAAAGTACTCATTCATTGGAAGCAAGAAGAAAGAAAGAAGAAAAAGTGTTCTTCCAAAAACCTTCAAATCTCTCGCCCCAAATCTAAATACACCCTCAAATCTCCATCCACAGTATCTAAAACCTACACAATTCTCACATTGAAAATCCACACTCAAACCCTACCAAATCCCCCAATTTTTTCTCCTAAAATCGAGCTCAATTTAACCCATTTCATGTACCATCAAGACACCCACGAGGGTTGGTGGGTGGTGATGGTGGGTAAAATAAGTGGTGATGGGTAAAATGGGTGGGTAGTGATGGTGGGTAAAATGGGTGGTGGGTAATATGTGTGTTTTTTTCCTCCATAAAAATGGGTTATATATATATATATATGTTGTGTGTGTATTAGTTTGTGGGAAATATTATTAGGCTGTAAGTTTTTATAATTATTATATTATGTTAATTTATTTTATTTTATTGATGGTTTGCTTCATGTATTAACTAATAAAAAAAAGTGGTTTGCTTTATGATTTTAGATATATATAGTGCAGGTTTGCTTTATATATATAAGATAGATAGAAATGGAGTTAAGAGAGATGAAGAAGATGATGGTTATATATATATATATATATAGTTGCAGGTTTCTTTTAGAAATAGAGTTAAAGAGAGAGAAGATGGGTGTGGGTGAGAAGAGAGGTGGGACACGTGGGTAAAAAAGAAAAGTAAAAGTAATAGTTTTTTAATAGCAAAATGACAAAAATAAGATAAAAAGACCAAACTACCCTTGAACTAACGGCTTTATTTAACAACCGTTAGTCAGAGGGACCAAAATTGGACCAAATTGCATATTGCAGTGGCTAATGTGTATTTTTTAAACTGTAGGGACCAAAAGTGAGACTTTTGATAAACCACAGGGACCAAATTTGTATTTTACTCTAATATTTTTATGCATTAGATACAACTTTTATATGTTTTGAAAAAACTAATGGAAATGTTAGATTTATTTCATTTTATAAATCTACATATTGTCCCGTTTAATAGGTTTTTATAACTCACAATGATATATTTAACAGGTTTTAAAAAATCCAAGAAATTATTTAACCTAGTCCCTTTTAGGGATTCCTAAATCCTCAAGTCCCACCGGCAACCCATTTCTAAATTTGTCACTGTATTTGTCCACAATATGACCATAAGGGTTTAACATCAACTACACTTAGGTGTCGTTTGTTTTTTAAGAAAAGTGTCTAAGGGGTTGTTTGTTTTTACAAAAATACCTCTTAAAACCTCTTAAGTCTGAAACTTAAGAGGTTTGCCTCTTCAAACTCTTCAAACTGATCTCCTGCCTTCCGCACCCACATCCTGATGGTGCTAACAACATAACCCTTGGTGCACTCGATATACGGGTGTCTGGACTTCGTTATGTGAAGCAATTCAACACTTATGTTTGGCATCTGCTTTGCTTTACAAAGAAAATAAGTTAACATTAACAGCCAAAAGGAAATTCAACTTTTAGAGATCACATTGAAAAGAAAAAACAGCATTTAAATTACCAACTTCAATAAGAACTTTGTTTGGCATTATTTAATCAATACTTTCATCTCGTACACCAGCATTAAGATCTCCCCATTTATAAAGTCCCTGGATGCATTCCATTAAGAAAATAAAGAAATGATCCACGATAGTCAATGATGCCATCCCGTAGTTTCAACGTATCCACGATAAAATCTTCTCTTCTTGTAGATATTTGCATCAAGCAAGTCAAACCTAGAAAAGATCGATATTCATTCTGCTCCAAATCAACCTAAACAAGAACACCAAGTTATATAGTATACATACAATCAAAATATTTATAGGATAATATGATTAAAATGAAGCATTGCGTATATTGATATATATAAAACATAAAATAAACCAAACAGATACACAAAGCTTCCACTCATCATCAATCACAAGTTAAGTAGCAATAATTATTCTTTCTTTCATGAAATCACCTATAAAAGTTGTTTATTACATACACAATATCAATGAGACCCGCAAAATAAAGATGTTAAAAAACAATCATTTGAATACGATTCTTTCTTTCATGGAATCACTCGGAACACCTGGAATCAATTAAAACTAAAGACCACAATGTGAAATGTTATATAGCTAAAACGAAAAAGACCTTACATTTTTTTTAAGAGTTGCATAATGTGTTGAGGAAGGATGAATACAATATGTTCCACCATTCTTTCTTTCACATAATCACTTGAACTCTCTAAACTGATAACGTTAACATAAATTCCAACGTTAAGTTGCTCAAACGAACTAAGAACCATTCTAACACTATAACCCCACTTGGATCAACATCTTTGTGTAATGTTTAAATGTTCTTGAAGACCCATTTTGTAAGGACAATTAGAGAGCTATATATCTTGAATTGGGACATAGTAATGGTTTCTTTAAAGGTTTTCCCCTTTATAAAAATACTGCATGTATCAAGTATTATACTACAAGTCTTTCCTCCAAGATTTCACATCACATTCTTTATAAAGATAAAAAGAGAGGTCAAACACTTCACTAAACCACTACTCGTGATCATGCATAACAAGTACAAGATCAATCAATTTAACCTGTTCCATCGAATTCGATTGGAATATAAAATCAAACCAAAATTAGAGATCCAAGAACTAATTAACATCCTTAAGTTCAAGATTCTATAAACATCCATAGAGTGCTTCTATCATCCTTTATTCCATTGGATCATTCAAAAAACAAAGTAAGGTTATTATAAGTAATATGAATAAAAGAAACTCACCAATGGGTGTATCAACTTTGACCCATCATTACTTCTCTCCAACCAAAAATGATTAAATGGGTCTTTCGAAGTAGGAGCTATAATGTTTTACCCATCTTGTGGCCTCTTAATCGACGCCATCTGTGTCCCCATTGCATTACTATATATATAGCAGGGGTCGTTCGAAGTAGGGGTCGTATCAAATACAAACCAATCTCAACCATACATGTAGATGATCAACGGTATATGGATTAATAAACAACGTTCACAAATCTTTATCAGACAGTAGTTTCTTTTTCCTGCCTTGATGGAACTGAAATCCATCATCTTCCATTGCATTTAAAACCCATATACCTGTTTCCTCTTCTTTATCTCTTTATCTTCTTGAACTCGTAGGCGTCAAATCTTTCAAACAAACAGCTCGTCGTTAGTTAAAATCAACTAACTAATCATCATCAAGATCGCCATTAGGAAAACCCATCTGTTTTTTGCCCCATAACATAATTGGATGACCCAATTGTTTCAAGAATTGAATGGTAGTTTTTGGCGATTTCTTGAATTGGGATCTTGAATTCTATTCTTCAAAAGTTGAAGTAAAATGAAAATCTTTTTGAATGGGATGGCTGGTTAGTGTTTACCAAAAACCAAATGCATATTATTCATACTTTTTTCCATAAAATACCCTTTGTTTGATGGTAGTTAAAATCTTTCGAGTAAAATTGAGTTTGATATAAATACATGATATAATTACATACTAAAAGCAAAATAAATCGAATTTAAAATAAAATATTGAAGCAAGTGTAATAAATTCTTATTCCTTTTATCCAAACCGGAATCGAATAAATTGAAACGAATCGAATAAACTTAAACCCATCAAACTTGCCAATTTTCATATAGAAGTAAGTGGTGTTTTTATCATCACATTATGATAGAAACAAAGCAGAATTGAGAGAGTGGCAAAGAAAATGAACAATAGAGCAGTTGACACATATTCAGAGTTTCATCATCATTATACATCAAGTCCACAATGCTTAGTGGGATTAGTCAAGATGTGTACAAGCTGACCTGAACACCCATAGTTAACAAAACAACTGCATTTTACCAACGTACATTGTCGAAGGAAGCCATAGGGCTAGCACGTAAACAACGACCACATATAAATTACAAAAGGAGACACATGCGACAGCCTAAGCTCCTGGATTTTATTCGGGTGCGAGTGTGAGTTTCCATTGAAACGAAGAGTCTTAAGCCGCCTGTTGCTTGACCAAACTGAATACCTTATCTGTGTAAAAAGATTGATAGAGTGTTAGATCATAAATCTTTCAAAATCGTGAACATAAAGTTGAAGAAGAGATTGTGACTAATTTCGAATAGACAAAACAATAGCTATCGTCTTTGCGTCTCTATACATTTACTTGTTTCAAAATCCATATATTGGATAGTTTTCAATAATCAGAACCCTGTGCTAACATGATTTTATGCTCATACACTAACCGGTAAGAAAAGGATATCCAAGCCAAAGGAAGGGTTCAAACATCATCACCAAAAGGGAGGACTATGTGTGACAGTGAGTTTTTCCGTATATAAATACTATATACTTAAAAAAAATGATTGTCAACCACAATCTCGAGAAGGTACAAAATAAAAATGATCCTATCTATTAAAAAGAACACGAGAACCAACAAAATCACATATGACTTTGCATTAAGTCATTAACGGGCAAAAAAAGCCACGTGGGCGACTTTGGCCGCGACTTGCAAAGTCACGTGAATCATATATGATTTTGTTGATTCTCGTGTTCTTTTAAACATGTATTGTTATCGTTTGATCCTCCCTTATACATACAGAGAGAGATTCGGGGGAAAATCTCAAGAATACCCTAGTAGACTTTCATCTAGACGGTATGCACTTGTGCATACAAGTAAATAAAGTTGTTATTGCACATCTGCATGTTACAACTTACTTGTATGAACAAATGCATATTGTCCGGATGAAAGACTATCAGGGCGTTCCTTATTTTTCCAATTTTTTTTGTTTGAGGTTTTCTCTTGAACCTGACCCTCTATGTGTGTGTGTGTGTGTGTGTGTGTGTATATATATATATATATATAGAGAGAGAGAGAGAGAGAGAGAAGAGGGTGTGTTCAAACAAGAACACACCACATAAGAAAACATGAGAACAGCCAAATCACGTGTAAATTTCCACTGAAATTTCATGCAACTTGGAAACTCAGTCAACACAAGGGGTGTGCGAGTGACTTGGCCCGCAACCCAGGTATGACCAAGGTTGCACGAATCAAATGTTGATTCTACAAGGTACTTTAGTGTAAAATCAAATGTGACTTGGTTGTTCTCATATTCTCTTATTTGGTCATAGTCCTCATTTTAAACCAATCCTATATATAAAAATGTATCATTACTTCACTTGACCTGCATCTAGATTTTGTGTTTCAGCCAGCATTTGTTGGAAAGATGGCAGTTCTTTGTAAGCCTTGTTCAATTTACTTAGGAGAGGGAACTCGGTCTGCACCAATCAACGAATAAATGTTACTCGTTGCAGTAATTGCGTTATGCGGAAAAATAAACACAATGAAAAGTAACAAAACCAAAAACAATACAAATGCAATTTATAAAAACAAAAAAGATAAACTTCGCTTATGCTTATTAGTAGTTATAGAGCAGAGGCATTACCATGTCAAGCTTGTACCGGTTGATTGCATTATCAAGTTGGGGTGCTAGATACAAATCAGCCTGCAAATAACCAATAACGTATATATTACGGACATAAATAATTGCATCTATATATATATATATATATTCCAATCGATCAGGAAATCAAATGGGAATTTGGAGAAGTTGGGGTATTCATTTTCACCGTGTAGTTTCAAATGTAACAATCTGATGGAATCATCCTCTGTAACTTTCAGGGTGCATTTGGTATGCAGAGTAATATAGGCAAGAGAAGGATTACGGAAGGTTTTAGGGTTTTAATTGTTAGGATTGTGTGCGAGACATTAACAGGGTTACCGTGTCCAACGTTATAAGACACTAGTAGGTCACACCGCTGCACGCCTAATTGAGAATTTGTGTGAAAGAGATAGATGAGAAGAGGGAAATAAATAATTATAAGTTAATAATTATTTATTAGTTTTAATCAATCAGTAAATTAATTAATTGATTAATTAATTAAGGAATTGATTAAAAGGATAATTATAAAAGGAATTATAATCAGATTAAATCACTGCCTTATCTAAACCTATAAATAAAAGGTTAAAGGCTTTGATAATTAGTTGATTAATCATACGAAAAACCTCTCGCTCTCTCTCTCTCTCTAAAGCCGTCGATCTCCCTCTCTCTCACACAACGATCGGTTTTTCCGATCAGTCACGGTGGTCTAGCAACCCTCTCACGTGGTGTCAGTAGCGGTGTACCCCCTGCTCGCTTTCCAGAAAACTAATCGCATAAAGGTAAACCATCAAACCCCGCTTTGATTGTATCTGATAAGGTTTAAGTTGGGTCCGTTATTGGGAATCGTTTTTGTTATCCGCTGCGCACCGTTAGTGCCTACGGTTCCCAACAGTGGTATCAGAGCCACTTCTTAAACCTACAGATCAGGTTTAACTGTTTGATAATTAGGCTTGAAAATTTGTTTTTTTATATGTTTCTTAGTTTTATAAAAATCAGATTTTAGAAAAAACCTAATAAATCGGAAACTGGTGGTGGAACGGCGGCAGTTGGCCGACCGAACCGACCACCAAACCACCGCAAACCACCAAACGGCCACACCACATATGGTGGTGGCCGTCGGCTGCCTCACCCAAGGTCCACCGTACCACCGATTGGTGGTAGCGGCGGCTGGTATCAACGAGAACCACCACACAGCCGTGTGGTGGCCGTGGTATTACGGCAAAGGTGGTGGTGATGATGATTGCGATCGGAAGCCGCACCACAGCGGTGTAGTGGCGGCGACCGATTGATGTCCAAACCACCGATCGACGGTGGTGGCTGTCGCCACTGTCGACGACGGTGGTGGTAGTTTTGTCGATTTCACCGGAAGGCGGCGGTGGTGGTGGCGATTGCTACTGCTGCCGTCGTGCTTCCACCGGTAGTCAATGGACCGACCGCCACACCACCGTCTGTGGTGGTGGCGGCGATGGTGTTGTTTTTTGTTGTTTAAATCGCCGGGGAACGGCGGCGGTGGTGGCGATCTGCTGCTATCGTCGTCGAATCCCCACCACAGGCGACGGTGGTGGTTGATTTGCTGCTGCCGTCGTGGTGGCGATGGTGGTTTCTTTGTCACTCAACCGAGAGTGGCGGCAGCGGTGGCTTTGGCTACCGTTATCGTCACCGGTAACGACGATGAGTGGTAGCGGTGGTCGATAACCGCCGCAAAGGGGTATCGGCCACTACCGGAATCATTCTCCGACCACAGTAGGCGGCGGCGGTGGTGTTTACACTGCTAACAGCAGCTTCGCGCCGCGAGATACAGTCTTCGCGCCGCGAGCGGTAGTTTATGGTGGTAGCTGTTGTTTTCCGGAACACCGACCAGTGCGAGGGCGGCGGCACGTAGCTGTTGCTTTCATGGTAGGTATCGGATAAGGGTTATCCAAACCAGATAGGTTTGAAACCCTAGGGATAATTTAATTTTATTATTATTTTAATCCTTTGATAAATTAGAAATTAATTATCCGTTTATGTCATAAAGTCAAACCCTTTTGACCAGTGGTTGTGATGTTATTTTTCCGTATGTTTTGTTTATTATTAATTACAGGAGGCTTGCGTGCCATTTACAACCCGTTTTTTTGTAATGTAATTTTAATAAATAAAATCGAGACCCGAAGACGGAGCCAAGGAGACAATCATGAAGCTTGGAGCCAGTGGGAGCGCCGAGAAGATTTGTCCCTTAGGAATAAAGACCGTCATTTTGTGTTGGCTCACGAAATGGCAATAGTAAAGGGTTTTTGACTATGACATGTTTTAAATGCGTGGTTGTTTATATTTATCAGTTATATAAATTGCGTGGTTGTTTTAGTTACGTAATTTTTAAATATAAACGCTTTTTAAAATTAAAAGTAAAATTGGATACAAATACAGTTTGTGTTTGGATCCAAAGTTTTTGAAAACTGGCATTTATGACCCTTGTTAAAATCATAGATTAGTAAGTGCAACCCACTTTAGGGGCACCTCCGGTGTAAGGTACATAGGGCGTTGTAAGTGCACACACTATGAACGCCCGTGTTCAAACCGAAACTGGAGGGTGATAAAACTCTGCGAATTATCTCCGGGTGGTACCGGCCAGGGGTTTGTCCAGGTCCCGGGTGGTGCCGTCTATTTTGGTAATTATTTATTCACTGGGTGGTACCAGGCCAAAATGCACTAGAGGGACTAAATATGCACGGATTATATATCCGATGTCCCGACGATCTAGAAGTCGTATTAAAATGCGATTGGTATATTTTTACCTACCATAAACCGCATGAGTCGGTTTGACATGATCACATGCTTCCGACACATGTGAAATATGGATTCTAGTCTAATAAATTTATTTTAAGGGTAATAATTTATTAGAATTTTGTAATTATAAACTAAAATTGGAATTTGTTCTTAATTTGTAGATGTCGAAATCTGTAATTCCGTTTTATACCCCTGAGGAATCCCTAAGACTCATCAACTGTAAATGGAAGCTTACAGGCCAAAATTTTCCAGTCTGGAAAATGCACCTTGACAATATCTTGCGTGCACAGGGTAAGCTGTATGTTCTGGAAAAACCTGTTTCACGACCAGAGAGTAATTCTCCCGAGAGGGATTTTACTCGGTACTTTAAATATTTGGCAGATGAATCGGATGTAATGTCCATTCTCATTTTCTCGACATCACCCAAGTTCACGGGAGATTTAAGAGTTAAATCATGTCACCAGGTTGTGAAAGATATGGAGAACCAGTTAGGTCTCTATAAGCACACAGGTAAACTTCTGATCATGCAAGAGATTTTTTCACTGAAGCTGAAAAAGGATCTGTCAGTTAAAGACCATCTTATTGAAATGAGAAGGCTCTTTAAATGTTTATCGCGTTTGGGATACAAGATGACTCAGGAAGAGTTAGTGTATCTCATGTGGTTTTCCCTCACGAAAGAGATTCAAGACACAGCTAGTGCCTATATGAAGGAACCAAAGAATGACGTGGATAAAGTTCATGAAGATATTCTGGCCAGTCTAGAGCCAGTACCAGAACCTGCTGATCTCATGGATACTGATGTGATTGATGAGCTAGGAGATCTAAGTTGTCCAGAATGCGGCAGCGAGGATATTTGCGAGCACTCGATGAATATCGACCAGATAGAGATCGGTTTACCCGATGCTCCAGGTATCTTTATGATAGATTGCTTAATCACTTCTTATGAATCATGGGTAATTGATACAGGCAGTGGTAACCACATTTGTAATCATTTACAGGGATTCACTAGAAGAAAGACTTTGAGGAAGGACCGTTCGAACCTACGAGTTGGCGAAGGCACTCCGCTGATTGCTGAAGCAGTAGGATCTTATAGTCTTAGTTTACCCTCGGGTCTAGTTTTGGAACTGGATAATTGTTATTATATTCCAAATATGATTAAGAATGTTTTGTCTTTTGATTTGTTAGTAGACCAAGGATTTTATTACAAATACGATTATAAAATGATTTCTGTCTTTAAAAATAATATCTTCTATTTTAAAGCAACACCTGTAAATGGTCTATATACAGTAAATCTACAAGACAACAGTAGTGAAATCTATCATATAAGTAAACGATCCAAAGACATCGAGGATCAAACTTACCTCTGGCATTGTCGTTTAGGCCACATAAACAAGAAACGCGTTGAACTACTCCTAAAAGGAGGTTTTCTCGGAACTTTCAATTATAAACTTTTTGATAATTGCGAGTCTTGTTTATCTGGCAAAATGACAAAGCAACCTTTCAACAAAGAAAATGAAAGGGCTACTGACTTGTTAGAAATAATCCACACAGATGTGTGTGGACCATTTAGTCATGTGGCAAGAGGGGGATACCGGTACTTCATTACCTTTACTGACGATTTCAGTAGGTATGGTTATGTCTATCTTATGAGACATAAATCTGAAAGCTTTGAAAGATTCAGAGAATTTCATAATGAAGTACAGAATCAACTTGGCAGAAAGATCAAGTTTTTACGGTCGGATCGCGGAAGCGAATATCTTAGTGACAAGTTTGACAATCATCTGATGGAGTGTGGGATTGTATCCCAACTCACACCTCCGTATACACCTCAGATGAATGGTGTGTCAGAAAGGAGAAATCGTACTTTACTTGATATGGTACGAACGATGATGTGTCACTCTACGCTGCCAATGTCGTTCTGGGGACATGCGCTCGAAACAGCAGCACACATACTGAACAGAGCGCCAACAAAGTCGGTAGAAAAGACTCCATATGAATTATGGAAGGGTAAGAAACCCAACATATCTTTCCTAAGAATTTGGGGTTGTGAGGTTTACGTCAAACGACCCACCTCAGAAAAACTCAAACCCAAATCCGACAAGTGTTTCTTCGTTGGATATCCCAGGACCACCGTGGGATATTATTTCTACAACCCTGAAGAGAACAAAGTCTTTGTTGCTCGAAATGGAAAATTTCTGGAAAAAAAATTTCTCAGTTCTGGGAATACCAGAAAGGATGTAGATCTACAGGTAGTAGACGAAGAAAACACTACACCAATTGTTGAGCCAGAAATTCAACATGAGAATGTTGAACCTCAATCAGAACCGATTGAGGAAGTGCAAACACAGGACCTTCGCAGATCCAGTAGGGTGAGACAAGAACCAGATAGGTATCTTGGGTTTCTAGTCTCTCAGGACAGCGGAGACTTGAATGAACCAACATCCTATGAAGAAGCTGTGTCAGGCAATGAGTCTGAACAATGGCAAGAAGCCATGAAGGCCGAGATGCAATCCATGTACGACAACCAAGTTTGGGAGTTGACTGATTTGCCACAACACTGTAGAGCTGTTGGACGCAAATGGGTTTTCAAGAAGAAAACCGACATGGATGGGAATGTACACACTTTCAAGGCCAGACTGCAAAAGGATTCACGCAAACTCATGGTATCGACTATGATGAAACCTTTTCGCCAGTGGCCATGCTAAAGTCAATTAGGATTCTTATGGCCATTTCAGCGTACTTTAACTACGAGATCTGGCAAATGGACGTCAAGACAGTCTTTCTGAACGGAAAGTTAACAGAAGACGTCTATATGGAACAACCAGAGGGGTTTGAAGATCCTAAGAATCCTAATAAGGTGTGTAAACTGCTAAAATCCATTTATGGATTAAAGCAAGCATCTCGAAGCTGGAACTTGCATTTTGATGAGCGAATCAAAGAATTTGGTTTCACCAAAAGTGAGTTCGAGCCGTGTGTCTACACTAAGTTCAGTGGGAGCATAGTAACCTTCTTGGTCTTGTACGTAGATGATATTCTACTCATAGGAAACGATGTTCCAACTTTATAGAGTGTAAAGAGTTGGTTAAGCAAATGTTTCCAGATGAAAGACCTTGGAGAAGCCGCTTATATACTTGGCATAAAGATCTACAGAAACAGATCCAAGCGGCTTATCGGACTTAGCCAAAGTACATACATTGATAAAATCCTGAAGAGATTCAGGATGGATGAATCCAAGAAAGGATTTATCCCGATGCAACATGGCATAGTGTTAAGTAAATCACAATGTCCTGTTTCTAGTCAAGATCAGGACAGAATGAAATCGGTTCCATATGCCTCAGCAATTGGATCGATTATGTATGGCATAGTGTTAAGTAAATCACAATGTCCTGTTTCTAGTCAAGATCAGGACAGAATGAAATCGGTTCCATATGCCTCAGCAATTGGATCGATTATGTACGCCATGTTATGTACCAGGCCCGATGTTGCTTACTCAGTAAGTGTTACGAGCAGATATCAACAGAATCCAGGAGAACCTCACTGGTGGCTGTCAAGAACATTCTCAAGTATCTGAGAAGAACGAAAGACATGTTCTTGGTCTTTGGAGGATCTGAGGATGAAATCAGCATCACAGGATATTCTGATGCTAGTTTCCAGACCGACAGAGATAATTTTAGATCACAGTCAGTGTACGTTTTTACTCTAAACGGAGGGGCGATCTCGTGGAAGAGCTCAAAGCAGGACACAATTGCAGATTCAACTACAGAAGCAGAGTACATTGCAGCATCTGATGCGGCAAAGGAAGTTGTCTGGCTAAGGAATTTTCTGTCGGATCTCAGAGTGGTTGCCAGTATCTCTAGACCGATTGATATATTCTGTGATAACTCGGGAGCCGTGTGACAGGAACCGAATTGATAAAATACTAAAAAACGAAAAGAAAATAAGAAGATAGGATAATCGACGTTCGAGAGGTCGATCAACTCTCCCACAGTTTACTTTCGAGAGGTAAACCACTCTCCAATGATATCAAAATACCAATCAGATTAATCATAATAAAATTACAACCCTAATAGCCTATTTATACTTAAAAGATATCCTAATATAATTGATTCCTAATCTCTATCTAAAATAATACTTATCTAAATAGTACTTACCTAATAAATAAAATACCATAAGTAATTATCTAATAATAATAATAATACTGATTTGGGTCTTATCATTACTCCGCCCCCAAAAAACACCTTGTCCTCAAGGTGGATAGAAAAAATAGAGGAAATCCTGATTTGGATGTCTTGGGTATGGTCCCAAGTGAAACCCTAATTTCTGTGACTGATCGGCGGACAATATCTTTATGGCTTGGTCGCCTCCTTCATCAATTATGTCTTTCAACGACCGTTTTTTTCTTAGGGAACCTCTCTTCTCTTCAATTAGCAATACTTTCTTGTCATTCTCTTTTTCCTTTTTACTTTCTTTGCCTTTGCTAACAATTGTTGCCGTGATCACGGGTTTCGTATCGCCGAGGCCAGCAATCGTTCGACGACCAACCTTCTCACTATTGGCCTCCCGGAATGGTGGTATAGGAAACTCGTGCTCATGGATCAGCGGCTTAGTGTCGTTTGTTGACACCGGCGTTGCCATCTTAGGTGCCGGCGGTGGCCTGGAAGTCTGTGCCTGCTGCCATGGCGACCTGGAAGTCTGCACCTGCTGCCGCGACAACTTTATCATCTCCTGCCGGTTTTTGAACTCTGGACACGCGGAATCAATCGCCGTTTCCATCTTTTTGAATCGTTCCACCTCAAAGAGAGGGATCTTGAGCTTGCGATAATCACACAACAAACCTTTACCCCAGCCTTTGTCGTGCTTTTTCTTTCGCCCATCAGATTCATCTTCATCTGAGAATGATTTGGATCCAAACTTTGCCTTCTTCCTTCCTCGTTTACCGACCGCCCGAGATAAGTCGTTGATTGCCTTTCTTAATTCTTCGAACTGCATTCTGATTCTTTCCATGTTGCTTGCCATCTCCGCCGCTCAAAAATCGTATCGTTCAAGTTTTTTTAAAAATGAACAGTGTTTTTTTAAAGATGAACAGTACCTTTGTGAACAGTACCCCCAGATGAACAGTCTCCGTCGGTGAACAGTGTTTCCGAGGATCGACCGCTCTGATACCAATTGATAGGAACCGAATTGATAAATACTAAAAAACGAAAAGAAAATAAGAAGATAGGATAATCGACGTTCGAGAGGTCGATCAACTCTCCCACAGTTTACTTTCGAGAGGTAAACCACTCTCCAATGATATCAAAATACCAATCAGATTAATCATAATAAAATTACAACCCTAATAGCCTATTTATACTTAAAAGATATCCTAATATAATTGATTCCTAATCTCTATCTAAAATAATACTTATCTAAATAGTACTTACCTAATAAATAAAATACCATAAGTAATTATCTAATAATAATAATAATAATAATACTGATTTGGGTCTTATCACCGTGGCGCAAGCAAAGGAGCCTAGAGAACATCACAAGTCAAGACATGTGCTCAGAAAATATCACCTTATCCGAGAGATCATTGGAAGAGGAGATGTAAGAATATGCAAGATTCCAACAGAAGAAAATGTCGCAGATCCGCTGACAAAGCCACTAGCAAGGGTGAAGCATGAAGCGCATGCAAATTCCGTAGGGATGCAGTACCTGGAAGCCAGTAGCTAGTTTTTAGTTTATTAATTATTACTATAGTTTAATTTTGAACAATTCAATCATGTAAATTTTTCAGTGTGATAAAATAAATGGAGGTTTTAATTCATGATTGTTCTAAATTAACTATTTTTCGCATATTTAACGTATCCATGATTTTACAAAGTTTTGTATGAAATCTAAATTTCCGTAGCCACTTATTGAAATGGGAATTTCAATAGGGAGTTTTACGCTATTATAAATACCTGATGATTTATTCGAAGTAGAGAATAAAAGCACAAGTGATGTGACCAAGTATTTATAGATACTCATCAGAGTGTTTGGGTATTGGAAGTGACCAGTAATCAAGTCTGCTTCATGGAGCCTTAGTCATAAGCATTGACTTGATAGGTTGTCCTTAGACCTGAGATACTTGGTTTGGGAACATGAGGACTGCTGTACTCTTAGCACGTCCTAACGCTGCACCGTAATAGGGCGGCCATACGGGACGTGACTAGATGCAGCGGAAGCCGTGGATCCAAATGCAAGTAGTCAAGAAGGGATTTGCACCTCTTTCAAAAGAGAGATATTTCCGGGCCCCTTGACGATTAAGATTGGCAGAAAACGTGTGGCCACGCTCGGATAGAATAACAGGTGTTATTTAGTAATATCCGTTACTGCAGGCAATCGAAATCAGAGTCAAGAAATACTTGATTTTAAGAAATGAATCCTCCACTCTATGTCTTAAAATCACTTTAGAAATATCGTGTGCAAAAGGAATGAACTTGTGTACAAATTCAAGAGCGAATTGTATCTCTGGATATAAGAGATCTTATAACCTGGTTAACCTAAGTGTCTGGCTAGGGACCTCCTTAGGCTAATGGTAACAGCACAGTTACATGTCTAGCACAAGTGGGAGTCTATTAGGATTGTGTGCGAGACATTAACAGGGTTACCGTGTCCAACGTTATAAGACACTAGTAGGTCACACCGCTGCACGCCTAATTGAGAATTTGTGTGAAAGAGATAGATGAGAAGAGGGAAATAAATAATTATAAGTTAATAATTATTTATTAGTTTTAATCAATCAGTAAATTAATTAATTGATTAATTAATTAAGGAATTGATTAAAAGGATAATTATAAAAGGAATTATAATCAAATTAAATCACTGCCTTATCTAAACCTATAAATAAAAGGTTAAAGGCTTTGATAATTAGTTGATTAATCATACGAAAAACCTCTCGCTCTCTCTCTCTCTAAAGCCGTCGATCTCCCTCTCTCTCACACAACGATCGGTTTTTCCGATCAGTCACGGTGGTCTAGCAACCCTCTCACGTGGTGTCAGTAGCGGTGTACCCCCTGCTCGCTTTCCAGAAAACTAATCGCATAAAGGTAAACCATCAAACCCCGCTTTGATTGTATCTGATAAGATTTAAGTTGGGTCCGTTATCGGGAATCGTTTTTGTTATCCGCTGCGCACCGTTAGTGCCTACGGTTCCCAACATTAATTTCACACGAGTAGTATAGTAATTTATCAATCTTGTCCAATCTCCCAGATATTTTTTTCCACCTATTTGATGGGACAGAAAAAAATGCATTTTGTCTCATTCAAGTCCGTCACATTGTCATGCCTCGGCCTAATGAAGAGCCAAACGTGGGACAACAATCTTTCGTATTGTTTTGTCCTGTGTACCAAACGCACCTTTAAGGTCTATTTGGATAGTAGATACTCAATACTGATTTGGTTCTAGGACCTATCAGGTCTAGTCAAGACTCAAGACCTATGATCTTCACCCACCACATCCCATTACATCTTAGCCTTCCGGCAATCATGAACATAACAAAATGACTAAAATACCCCTGATTTAATAGAATTCTTTAATGAGATAGGGTAAAGAACTTATCCATTATGAAGATGAAACCATACCCTAGTCACGGATTTTAGGGTTCAAGGACCTCCATAACCAGGATGAAACCACATAAACCATATTTGTAATTTACTCTTAATTTAATATATTGTTTTGACTTTTCTAGGAAGCCACGTCTATGTAGTCAGGTCAAGAAAGAACTTTCCACAATCGATCAGATACAAAAATCCGGTTCAATATCACAATAATATATATCATAATTGATTTAAACATTGATGCTTAACTCAAGCTCATTCATAAGTTCAAAAATTGTATTTTATGCAGCATTAACTTAGATTACAGTGGCCATAAATAAACATACCAGATAAACTTCATCTCCGGTAGCATATTTTCCGGCATGTTTCGTTAATAGCTTCTCGAGAGCTGCAGAAGTGATCACATAATTAGGCTTTTCGTAAGATTCTTGCTTTAAAAAAATGGACTGTTATTGTAGTGCAACTAGGATACACGATCCAACTGATCTATCCTGTCTTTGTGTGATCAAAAACCCTCCGCTTCTAACACAAACAGCATAAGAACAAGACATGGATTCACTTATAATGATGTCCACATGAATCTTACCTACAAACCCTTTCCTGATATGATATTGTGCCCAAGGAATCTTCGCATCAGGACTAACAATTTCCCCAATGTAATTCTGTTTAAATGTAAGCATAAAGTGAAATATGAAAAAAGGAAATGAGATTATGAGGTATTAATAAACAGATATCACTAAAAGTTTCTGCTCACAACTAAAGTCGTATTCTGAAGAGGCTGAATGCTGGCTGAAACAATGCTGGCAACCTAGTATAGACAAGGAGCCGGTGAATGAAGTAGAAATACATGATTATAATGCATATGATCGACGGTCAAGCCTACACCTTTTACTGGTCTTGCCTACATCTTTAAGTTGCTATCTACATTAGTTTCTACGTGTAGGGTTGGGTTCCGGTGAGAAGTTGAGTTAGCGTGAACGGTTATCAACCGTTGGATGCACATTTGATTGAGATGCACCAGATCAATCCCCGTATCAAGTGTGATTCATGGTGGAATTGAGATTAAAAGTGATCAAGGGTTCATATCCACTTCTCATGTTAACTCAACTTCTCACACATCCTTCGCCTTGACGTGTATTACATTTTTTACTTGTTACATTGTCTGCTTGCACACTATTGAAATGTTATTCTACCTATTGCATGTCATATTACCTATCTTATTTCCTACTTGTAGACACCCTTTCTTTTGTGCACAAGTAGGGGGTCTTCACGAAAACAACTTGTAGATCATGGTGGTTGAGGTAAGGTCTGTGTACATCCTATCCATTCCAGAGCCTACTTTCAAGTGGGATATACTGAGTTCATTTGGTTCAACCTACGTTTTTCACGAACTTAATCAATCCACTAACTCATTTTTATGTAGATGCAACTTAAGTGATGTGAAATTAAGATATATTTTTTTCATGGTCATATGAGTAAAAAAGATGCAACTTATTTACCTGGTAATTTATTGCTTTCCTCGCAAGATCTTGAGGCAACAACGGATGTTGAGGGTATTTCTCTTCCAGATACTGTAATTGACAAACATCTTTTATAAATAGTATCCCTCCGTCCCAAAATAAGTGTCCACAATTCTATTTTATTTTATCCCAAATAAATGTCCATTTTCAAGTAAGTGTCTACTTTCTCATTCTACCTTAATTATGAGATGGGGAAATTTTCTCTATAGTATTAAGGGTAAAAGCGTCGTTTAGTTAACGAAAAAGTGTAATAATTGTGCATTCCTATAACTATGTGCCTTTTTCATTGTGGACATTTATTTTCGGATGGCAGGACATTTTGCACCATTGATGATAAATTATATGAGAAGGGAACTCGAGGAAAAAATGAATATAAATGACTCACTAATAAGATGGCATAAGAATCTGAAACTACAGTAGTGCCATCCACCAGCGCCGGGACATAACCCATAGGATTGACCTTTAGAAGTTCTGCATTTCAAATCTCAACATAACGAATTAAATGTTCTGTTTGCACCAGAAATTATAGATGTGTTTAAGGGCTATTTGATAAATGTTGAATGATTTGGAACATAATTATTGAATGGTCAAATTGATTACGAGCATCTCCAATGGAAGGTTCTCTAAGCAAAAAGTGTAGTAACTTATAAGAACTACCATCCGAGAGATAAATTTCTTACAAGTCACCGACATTTTTGGAAAGAACCTTGGTTCTTAACTTGAACTTTATATGAAATGACAATCAATAGTTTGGTACAAAATTATTGAGCGGTCAACATGATTAAGAGCATCTTCAAAGAGAGGTTCTTATAAGCAAAAAGTGTACTGACTTATAAGAACTATCATCGTATAGACAAAAGAGTTCTTAACTTGAATTATATATGAAATGACAATGTATTGATTTTTTGTACATTTTTTTATTTTTATAATATGATATGGAAATAACACAAGGGGCCCACAAAAAGAGGTTCTTATTAGTCCCTACCATTGTTGAGTTTTATGGGAGTTTTCAATTTGCTGAGAGTTGGCAATGATGTGACGCAAAAAGTGCAAAAAGTAGGTTCTTATAAGTTGCACCGTTGGAGATGCTCTAAGGCTACACACAGCGGACCCTCCGAGCCCTTTGGGAAAACACTGCCACATCAACTTTTCTCCAACCCTCTCTTAACCCTCTCATAACCCTCTACAACCCTTACCCAACCCTCTCAACCCTCTCACACACAACACACACACAACACACACAAAATATAGCGGGTTGGAGAAGCCGCCTCCACCCTAGCCCACCGGCAAGTGAAATGGCGCAGCCAACCCGCCGGAACCCGCCGGAAATGGCGGGCTCAACCTGCTGAAATACTTCAGCCGTTGTGCGTAGCCTAAAAGAGGCTATGTATGATTAGTGTAGAATAAAAGATGATTGATTGGTAAGTCATTTGAATGAAAAGTCTTGAATAACAATAACTTACCATTTTAACCGTTTTCATGATTTAGCCAACAGATATTTAATTCTAGATTTCTAGGTGGTTAACAATTTTTCCGTGAAATTTTTTACAGCAGCTCAACATCAAAATTAACCCATTCAAGTGTCAAAAATGTATGTAGCATTTGTATTCTCACCTGGATCACCAACGGAAGATATATTTATGCAATCATATTTGAGCCCTGCAATTGATACCAGAAACAAACACATACCGAAATCAATTAATTACTCCCTTTTATATACCATAAGTGCGTGTTTGGTTTGTAGTATTGCATTGGATTGGAGTGGAGGGATTTGGAATTGAATTCAGTTCCTATCTCATCAAACCAAGCAGGCCCTAAAAGTTAATAACTTATGTATAGGAAGCACAAAAATAGTAAGAAAAATGAGCAGGGCCATAAGGATTTAATCTACCATTATTATGCCTTTCTTCTATCCAAAATTTCTTGTCTGATTATTGGATAATCACAAAATAACCAAAATATGACCACCTTTTTCCAAATTAATAACCAACACCTTTTTCCAAATTAATAGCCAACTTTTTCCACCTAATTCACAAAAGCCCTTTCAATTTTGTGTGCCAATTTGTGAAAAGGCTGAACAATATCCCCTTCTTCGTGAAATTTTAGGTTTGGTTTTAATATGAGTATCTATCTTCAAACATCAGAAAACGTTTAGATTTATGAAAACGATTGAAGTAAAACTTGAACATCCATGGCAGTTTGTAGATTACTTTAATTAGGTGTTAATTTTGCAATGGAGAAGTAATATTGAACACAGATCTAGTAACTACATATACATATACATATACATATCAAATGGGAACTCAAATTTGGTTCTGAACATGAGAACACGCTTCTCATCCACTCATCTTGTCAATAAAGGCGACTTTGACTGGTCCCCTCCTCTAATAATCACCATCCTTCCATGAATCGCGTCAATCCTCCATCCACCGTAACAGAAGATGTGTGGCTGAATTCGTCCTCACGTCCCAACCAACCAAAATTGAGTTCACATTTAAACCTAACCATATATACATATATGTGTAATATATATAAGAGAGAGAGAGAGAGAGAGAATTTATAGGAGGAATCGATGAAACCTTTCAAGTGGAGAGCGAGACGAACACGACGAGAGCAGGAGCTCATCCAGTGAGAGTAGAGCTTCATCGTCTGATGATTTCCGCCTTCCATTTCTCCACTGCTGCTTACAAGTCAACCCGCCAAAATTCATTATATTTATCATGTAGAGTAGAAATAATAACATCAAAAGAAACGTCACCGTATCAACCACCTCCATCGGTCCCACCACGGCACCACGTTTCGTATGGGAGAATAGACAACCCTACGCTGTGTTCTCGAGTTTTTTTAGGGAGGAAAGGGAGAGAAATAGAAAAAAGTTGTGTGGTTGGGTTTTTTTAAGGAGAGTAAGGAAGAGAAATGGAGGGGAAATAAGGTGAATTTTTCTTTCAAAACTTTCCTTCCAAATGTGGGAGGAAAACAAAGGAAAGGAGAGGATAAAAAATAAATTAAAAAAGTTAAAAAGATTTATAAATTTACACATATACCCACAACTTACATTCTCCTGCAAAATAAATAAGGGTATATTCGTAAAAGTAGCATTTTTTCTTTCCTTTCTCTCCTACTCAAGAACATGAAATTTTATTTTTTTCCATTTCTTTTCCCTTCTTTCCTTCTGATCTCAAGAACACAAATAAAATTATTTTTTTCTTTTCTTTTCCATTCCTTTCTTTTCTTTCCTTACAGAACTCGAGAACACAGCGTAATAAAAAAACACCGACAATAAAAGAGGCCCCTGCTGCTAAAGGGACCATTTACCTTACTTTACCCCATAAATATTTATCAGATGAATTAAGCTTACAGCATAATAAAGATTAAAATTTTATTAAGCAAGAACAACAGCATGAATCAAGAATCTTACTCGATAAGTGAGATCGATAACTCTTACTTGGTAGGTGTTTGTCGAGTAATTATTGCATACAATGTCGTTTTAAAGAGACTAAAATATTATTTGATATGGTGTCGTTTTAAAGAGACTAAAATATTGTTCGATATGGTAATGTTCAATTACTTGGAACTTGTTTAAGCAAACGGCCCCTAAGATTCTGTTTGGCATGGAAATCTAAGCAACAAAAAAAACAAAGGAAGTTTTAAACCGAGCAGTCAAATAGCTTGCAACCTCGAAGAAGTTTTAATGATAGTCATCATAACTTAAATTCCCCAAAAGCCAAGAGGTCCAAGAGATGTTTAAGCATTTTGACCGTGACGAAGCACAAAAAACGACAAAATGATGTCTATGTAACTCAGTTGGGTAAATACCTTGATGTTTTTCAGCAGCAATTGAGTAAATACCTCAATTGATGTCAATTTTTAGAGAGAGAATACATAAACCTTATGGGTTCTTGTTGTTACTATCGCCCTGTTCTCGAGTTTAAAAATTAAGGAAAAAAAATGGAAGGAAAAGAAAGGGAAGGAAAAAGTTATCCTCCAAATCATTTCACTTTTGGGAAGATAACTTTTAAGAGAAAAAATGGAGAGTTATCCCTTCAAATCCCTCTAAATCAAACCTTTCCTTCCTCCAAAAAACCCGAGAACACAGTTTTGTTAATTTCCTTAGAAACTCTCTCCTTTCCTTCCAAAAATAACTCGAGAACATGTGCAAGTGTTTTATTCATGTTGAAAGCATATGTTTGTTACGTCAAGCTCAGGTTATGATTGAGCCGGTAGTTGAATAAGCTAGATAGACATCCAATCCTATGATACATGAGAAAAATTCTTGTCTAAGGATGTGGTAAAATGCAAGATTGTAACACCCCAATATCCCAAACATATAAATAATGCAATAAAAAAATCTCAGTGATCTAACGCAACAGAAATATTACTAAATATCTTAAGCAAAAAGAAACGTGTCTAAATGCACATGGAACAACCCTCCACGGCTGAGATAATAATTTAAGTATCTAGTGCGCGCAATAAAAACTAAGGCCGACTCTACCTAGACATCAGACCTTCTCCTTGCCCTTTCCTCTCCCTGTCCCAGTGTCCATAATGCAACACATCTACCAACAGTTCAATACATACATTACCATTTTAAACATGCTTAAACGTATTCATCATTCATATCATGTTATTATAAAAGCATGAACATTCCCTTAGTCAAAACATTTAACAAAGATATAATGGGCATTACAAAAATACAGTTTAAAACAGCAAATCCCATTTAATTCAGGCAAGGGAACTCACCTGAGCAATTCTCACTGACTCGCCGCTGATCTTGCCTAACGTCCCTGTATGAATTCTAAGGCATTAATGATCACGCTTATTTAATCCTCTAACTATGATACCCCTAGGCAGGCTTAGCACGGGGGTTCCGAAATTTTTTTATTTCTAAGGGATTAGATCACTATAGGAAAACCCCTTTGAAAACTAACCCGACTCGGAAAACAACTATCCCGACTCGGGAAATCACCCTATCCCGACTCGGGAGATGACAAATCTCGACTCGGGAAATGACCACTCCCGATCCGAAGGAAAAATACTAGCAAGATCTTAACGTAATCATTCCCCGACTCGGGAAATAGGTGTCCTGACTCGAAGAATCGCAAGGTCAAAATAACGACTTAACTAGCCGAATTCCCGACTTGGAAATCATAGATTTCCAATTCTGGAAAGGCATTGAGAACAACAATAATAACTTCGATGATTTCCCGACACGGGAATCATAAATCCCGACTCGGGAAAATAAAATTCCCAACTCGGGAAACGAAAAAGATCCCCAACTCAGCAACCGATTTTCCCGACTCGGGAAATATGAATCCTGACTCGGGATTCATAATTTCCAACTCGGGAAATCGCAAGAACCAGCACAAAATCGCCTAAAATCATTCTAAACAGATCTGAATCGACTTCAAATGAATTCTAATTGATTCTATAATGCATTACCAACATCAACTAAACAATTGATAGCTTAAACAACACTAAATCTTACCTCGATCTCGATGAAGGTAGCGAAACTGATGAAGGTGGTGATGATGATGAACTCCGAAGAATTACACACACAATACACACACTTCTCACACTAACAATTTCCACAAATGGTTTAATTTAGGGGTTTAAGACTATATATGGCATGGGCTTAAGGCTAAGCCCATTCCTAAAATGGAATAACCCAATTCCATTTATAACTCCCCAATGGTGACACAATTGGTCCCTCACTTCTTTTATTTTTACGAAGAGATCAACTTAACGGAAAAATTAACCCAACCATTTATAACAAAAATCTCGGTTATTACAAGCCAATCCACATATCAATCTTTATCAAGTTTGGTTGCAATATGGGGGAGTTAATGATTTGATTTTTAGTCTATTTTTCGATTTTTCTGTACATATATATATATACATGAAAAGATTGGTTCAAACGATAACAATATCTATTTAAAAAAAAACGATCAAATCACATGTGATTTTACTATAACATCATGTACAAAAGCACATGTCATTCACACAAGTTTCTTTTCCACGACTTGAAGACGAGGCTAAAATCTTTTACACACATTTTTTTACCTTTGATATAAAATTACATGTGATTTTGCACATTATTACTATTTTCATATTTTCTTAAATAGTTAACATTTTTGTTTGATCCCCTCTAATAACTAATTATTATGTGTGTCGAGAGAGGGGGGAGGGATAATTCATTTTTTTCTGCAAGGTTTTTAATTTGATTCCCAATTTTCATTTTTGTTTAACAAACAATCAATTTTAAATAAACCATCAAGAATGTGTTTGAAAAAATAAATGTTTAGGATAGATATAAAATCGTCTAACTATCTATAAATTATTATTTGATTTCCAAAATTTAAGTTGCAATAACTTTTAGGATACCTATAAAATCGTCTAAGAATATTTTTTAATTGTACAAGAGATATGAGAGAGGTTGATTGAGATATGTACACATCTTATCCTCTTTATCCTACTTTCATATAAGATTTTTATGTTTACGTTGATTTACCTCTTAGTAAAGATAACATAAAAATAATATATACTTCAAAATCAAGTTTAACGATACTAAAAGAAGACTGAATCGAGAACTAATATCTTTGTTTAATTCATATGAAATATTATTTTAAAAATAGGGCATATATGAAATTAACCCTTAAAAATAAATAAGGTTAAATTTGAAGCTTACAAGAATATGGTGAATTTCAAATGATTTTGAGTCCATAAGTTTTAAAATAACAATCTTCTATTGTAATATTTTAGGCCAACTGTATCAGATATTGTCCGTTTTGTCCATATATCTATAGATTCACTGGTTTTAAAACACAATGTAATAAAGAAGGTATCAAGTTCTTTATAAG
This sequence comes from Centaurea solstitialis, assembly GCA_030169165.1. Taxonomy (NCBI): domain Eukaryota; kingdom Viridiplantae; phylum Streptophyta; class Magnoliopsida; order Asterales; family Asteraceae; genus Centaurea; species Centaurea solstitialis. The sequence goes on from CM058046.1 coordinate 26,256,221, forward strand.
ACAACATTTATTCCCCTCATTTTATAGGAGATGACATACGTGTAAAGGCCCATGTGACCAGTGAACTATGAACTTGTTTTCTTAAATGTAAAATATTTTACGACACTTAACAATATTGCCATAGTGATTCATTTTGTGAACATTCCGATGGGAAACCAAATTGGGGGTAGGGGTTGTTAATAAGCAAAACAACCAATTGATGCCAATCTAGAAGAATTGAAATTCGGAATTAGAAATGGATAATGCTTTTGGACCTCGACGAAGACTCGATTGAGCATGAGCCCAGTCCTTTGAGGGATCCCTAAATCCTTAAGCTAAGTCCCACCAGCGAAAAGATCCTGCCAATGCATTTCTCCCACGGTATAACCTAAGGGTCTAAGTTTTAACAACAGCTAGATTTTGACACATCCTTTTCAATATACATTGGAATCCTCGTTCTCTCCTTAATGGCTATTTCGGAGAGCATTCTAACAGGGTTCCATATTATCTCACATGGTATATGAGCCAAGATTGACCAACTGAGACATCTTTGCCTGTCTAGTGGTGCGTTAGAGTCCCACATGGGTTAGACTTGGACGCTTTTTCTTCTAGATGTGTTAGCATCCCTTTCTCTACTCAAGGGCCCGAGTAATCTAATGGGGTTTCACGAATTCTCTGAAAAACAATATATACGTATACAATTATCCATATAGATATGTAATGTAAAGTTCCAATGAGTAAATGTTTTGAGAACCTCAGAATATATTATGAGTTATTCATAATGAGGGAGTAGAGGGGTTCTTATCAAACATACACTAAGACCTGGTTATATGATATTTGACCATTAAAGCTTTAAATTAAATCACCAATTGTGATGAAAGTAATTCACTCTTTTAAATTTCTATTAAACCCCACATATCATCAAACTGTTGCAATTTTCATATAGAAGTAAATGGTGTTTCTATGGTACTAGTGTTCTCATTACTTATGATAGAAACAAAATAGAAATTGAGATAGTGTCAAAGAAAATGAACAATAGAGCAGTTTGATGCAGTAGTTACCGGAAAACTAAGCTCCGTTTTTGCAGCCGTATTTTATTAAGAACATATAGACACTAAGCTGGTCATAAGTAGCAGCTTATAAACATAATGCCAGTCTCCACCTGCTAATATTCGTTCATCAGCCGTGCATCACGTATCCGAGGTAAAGGCTAACAACTGCCACCACCAAAACAGACACCAATTGGAATCCAATCTGCACTCTTGGTTCTGTGTTTTCTTGGGTTCTCAGTTTGTTGTCCTGTGAACCAAACAAATCTCAGTTAAATGTCGTCGAGAAATATTGCTTATTGAATAAAGAATTTTGTGCAGATCTGCTTCATGTCAACTTACAAACTAATGTAATTCTATGTTGGTTCAAATGGAAGAAGGTATACTGGTATAGTGTGGGAAAGGACATTCCAAAACACAATTAGGATACAATCATACAATCCGTATCCAAATTTATTACGTTATTATTTTCCCATTTAATTCTTCACTAAACATGCTTATGGTTTTTGCAGGAAAGTAATGTATCTACCGATCAGCGATATCTTGTGGTTTAGCTCTTGTCTGCCAAGTGTCTTTGGTACATAGAAAAGGAGGGGACAGGACAGGACAAAACAAAAAACTTGCATTTTAAAGGGTATATTTTGTAAATTTTACATCTTTAATTTCCCTTCTTTCCTATTCAAGGACACGAAAAGTTATTTCTTTCTTCACTTCCATTTCAAGAACACAAACAAACACCATGTATCCCACCCGGAGGTGGGGTAGTTGTGGGGGGGGGTAGGGGTGGTGGGGACGGGTTTAGGCGGGTATGACCTCTACCTCAAAGAGTTGAGCATCTCTTTCCATTAAGACCCCCGGCTTGACCAAAGTGTGCGAAAATAATACAACTTGTTAAGGAAGAACAGAGAAAAACTTGATAAACATATAAGGTAGTGCAAAAATTTAGGCAAACAACAACGAAGCATATAAACAGAAGCAAGTATAAGAAAACATAAACCAGGGTTGGGATAACTTACACATCCCCTAATCTAACATAAGACTTGGGAGATCTAACTGTTGGGTCACTAACAGAGGTCACTACTAAACTCTTCATGATCTGCATCAGATAAATCCAGAAAAGAAACTTCCAACAGATCAAGAGACTGCCAATCTACTTTTATTGAGTTCATGCTATAAGGTTCATGACGAATGTCAAAGCCACTAGTTTTTCATGGACTTTTTGAGGGGCAAAAAACAACATTGACTTGTAAAATGAGCACAAACCAAAAGTGTACTCTTAACTGACCTGTCTAAGTATTGACTCGAGTTCTCTCAGTTTTGACTTCATCTCTTCCACATCGTTGGATAATCTCAGCTCTTCTCTATGCTTCCTCTCTATTGGTTGCCCACTCTTCATTGTCTCTACAATCTCACCACCTCTTCTGGGTACCTCTATCTCTATGTCCTCGTCATCAACCTTGCATAAGTTTGAAATTAGTAATGAAAACAACCATTTCTCCATAAATGGAGACTAAGAATTTACAGTTGAGTGAGGAACAAAACTGAAAGCACCAGAGAGAAGTTCCTACCTCAAAACTACTTCCAAATGGAAAACCAATAATATATGTAACCAAACGGGGACTATGACAAACTCCAAAAGAAGTTAAATTTACTCAAAAACTGCCCAAAAGATGACATACAAATATTTATAATATATGGCAAACAGAAACATATCTTTAGATGATATACAACAATGAAATGTAAGAAGTTAGCCATGATCCCCAGAAATCCCACATCAACACTTCCCGTATACAATAAGCTCTTACCTTGGCACGAGACCGATTTATTTGAAGTAAATCATCTTTTAATTCTGTGGCTGCATTATACGGCCTTATCCTCAAAATTTCGTTCATTGGCGACAATACTGGTGAGTGGGGTGGACTGACAAGGATCACTTTAAGCTTCTTTTCCTCAATATGGTTGCCATCCCCTTGAAACTGAAATGGTGATGAATCAGATAAAGCAATTCACAATCAAATCAATACCTTCATAATACCAACCATGGCAGGCGTGATATGCTCCTCTTTTGTCCCCGGGGGAACAATTGTACTTTGAACTAAGAACTTGTCCTTGCATATGAAGTCCATAGGTGCTACATTTTGCGCTTGCATAGTAACTGGTGGCACCAAAAAGATAGGAGAAGGAAGCATGGACAACAAGAAACTATTATCATTCTGTACAAAATACTAATCATGTAGAACATGAATTTTTCTAGAAGTGAAATCCATCAAAGATTCACCGGTTTAAGACATTGAGCATGGGTTCTTATAATTGATATATGAGCTAATTTAATCAAAAACACATCTGGAATATTTGTAAGATTCTGTCAGGAACAGAAGGGATAATAATATATCCGGATGCATAGAGGGTAAATGCAAGATAGACTTGTGGGCCACAAACAAGAAAAATGAAAAATGTAAGAAAATTACTAAATGCTACACTTGTTAACTCTACATCTCTTCTGAGAATTGAGATGTAAAAAGGTATCGGACTATTGGAATGCAGATAAAGACAACACATGCCATCATATAATGACCAAATGCACACAGCATCCTTTCTAGCATCTAGAGTTCCATATTTCCTAGGTCTCTCTAGAAAATATGAGTAATTATGCTCAGCAAGTGCAAGTAGTACACTAGGAAATATGGTTAAGTGGTTCCTCAATGAAATAACCTTAAGCTCAATTGTCAAGTTCTAGAAAACTCTAGTAAGACATGCTAAAACATGTGTCTGAAGTTAAAGAATAGCATTCCAACAGATACAGCTTAATATTCAGCATGCTCCTCAAAATTTGGCTCCAAGTAAACATTGTGAGTAGAAAAAGAATGTCCAATGCCATCTTGGCATGATAGAGAACCCCAGGACAAAACACATGCTTAAAAGAAAAAAAAAATTCAGATTGACATCAAACTTATTTCAAGATATATCAATATAACTACAATTAATAGAAAATCAGCAAGTTCAACCCCACATTCTAAAATTTTAAAAGCAAGGTTATACCTGTGAAATCACATGCTAAACTTGGCTTAATAACTCCAATATATGGTCTGACACAGTATTTCTGTGCAGAGGTAGTTTTAACCTGCCAAAAAATTACTTCAGATAGCTAAAATCTACTGCTATCAAATATTTGGACATAAAATTGAATGTGGATATCAGAACAAGATCAGAACCTTAAAAGCGACATGGTGAGCGGATTTATTGGTCAGTCGAATAGAACAAGAGCTCTGTTTCTTGGATTCAACTAATGCAAATAGAGAACAAAAACATTGAGAGTTAGCCCATTCCTATGAAATATTAAGCCGTAGACCTGCATTTGCAATAGACCTAGTCATGCAATAGGGCAAGGTACCCAAAAACCTGTGCGTGTACTTTAAAATGAAGTCTATACAAGCATGTAATGAATGTTATTTTGGCTAGAAGTGAGCCGAGCAATAAAGGGTCTCAACCCATGAGACAAGAACAAAGTGCATGGAAAAGTGGGACACTTACGGTGGAAAGAAGATGCAAAGTGTCAAACAGGAAAATGAGATTTCACAAATGATACGACATGTTCCACACTAATCTATGTGAGACTTAATTACACTTGTCAAAATTTTCCAAATTATGATAATGCACTTCATTCCTTTACATAGTAATTTGCAGTTCACTTTTCTTCATTGCTAATTAGGGATGATTTGATTTAATTTGCATTCTTCAATAAGATTTTTTGTTTGTGTTGCAGCCTTAATCCATTTACATCTGCAGATGAACAGGTAGAATACAGTCTCTGTGACGTGCTTTCTTTGGCAATGATTTTGTGTCACGTATTTAGTGACTTTATTTCTTTGGCAAGGTGGCATGTAATCGCTTACATGGATGATGGATCCTATTCTTGAGTAGGGAAATATGGCTACCACAGGCTCTATCTTGTTGAGAATCAAAAAAATGTAGTTTGAAGGACTATTGACAATAGGCAAAAATAGAATACATGTTACACATTATTTTAGTTTTTTTCTCTTTTACTCAGGCTGAAGACTCGTTTGCCTCTTCTATCCCTTCCTGCATCTTCCTTCCTGGGCAATCTAGGTTGCTACTTCAAGTGTAAGTTCTTAACATGAAGAAATTTAGGCACAAATACCTCTTCTCTAGCCTTTAACAACTCAAAACTAACAAAGCTACAAGTAATTCACTGCTGAATTTGAAATTGACAGTTGAACCTATTGCTTGATCTCACACAATATACTTCAATCCATTTCATAGCAGAATTAATCAGCATGAAACCTAACTAATCAAAGAGGACAACCATATTACCTATGAACTTAAGTTCTTGAGGTTGAATCTCCAACAGCTCTGCATTCATTTTTTGCATCCGATACTCGAACAAAATCAGATAGTCGTGTTTACATACTTTCCTGAAAACACAAAATTGCAATAATATACCTAAATCCTAACCAATTTCACATGAAAACAAACATTGATATTACTTTAATCCATTAGATTAACTGCAAATGGAATTGAAAACGTAGAGTAGAACAAGGAAAAACCGAAATGCTGAAATTTGAAATTGAATCAAAGAGCAGAAGAATGAATATAATCACCTGAAAGATCGAGAAAGGCAAGAACGCAATTGAAACGATGATTATAGGTTTTGGAAATGTGTTCGTTTGTAGTTGTTCTTCAATGAAGATGGTGAATACCTGCTAATTTCCTCTTTGGTACACGAATACTGAACGGACTGATCGTAGGCGGCAAACTTAATTACACTTTTGGTCCCTGAGATTGTCACCGGTTGTCATTTGTAATCCCTTCTTTAAACTAAGACTATGTTTGGCAAACGTAGTTAATAAGCTAGCTGGTAGCTGATAAGCTAGCTGTTGATTGATAAGCTTGCAAGTAGATGATAAGCTAGCTTATGAACAAATTATGTTTGGCAAAAACTAGCTTATGAGTATGTAAAATGACCAAAAATGATATCTTTGAATTTAATAATTAATATTAATAAGAGAATAATTGGAAAAAGCTACAGTAAGATCCTCATAAGCTACTCAAAGTAGTGTTTCAAAAAGCTAGCTTCTGGTAAATGTTTGGATAGACTAGCTTATTAGCTAGCTTATTTTTGCCAAACACAGCCTAAGTACACTTTAGGAGGGGCGTTTAGTTCATTTCATGGAATGGGAATGGGAATGGGAATGAAAATAATGGGAATAGGAATGAGCATTCCATTGATGTTGTTTGGTTAACCTGATATAATCAATGAAAAATTGATTCATATTAACAAAAATATGTTTTTCCAACTTGAAAATACAAAACATGTTTCATTTAATATCCATAGATGGAACAATTCATGGAAAAAAAGAACCAAGTATAAATAAGAATTTCATTTCCCCCAATTTGGTCAGGAACTGAAATTAATAGATCTGCAGGAATGATTTCATTACATAATATCAAACCAAACAACAGTTTTCATTATCATTCTCATTCATGACCCCTCAATACCCCAAACCAAACACCCCCTTAATTATTGTGGTTGTTACTTTATATTGCTTTTGGTCTTTGTAACTAGTTGTGTTAAAAGGGCGTTTTGCTACTTTTATTCATTGACTTGATTTTATATCAAAAAACTAAACGAAAATAGTATAATAATATGTGTAGTCATCCTACGTGTTCTCTTCTTCAACCGATAGATTTTATCAGACTACCATTAGTTCGTGGTTACAGACTTACAGTCACTTGCTCATCCCCTTCTCCGACTTTTTTACAACTTCAACCTCCTCCTTGCATTGGATTTTAATAGTCAAATAACATATTTGCATTTCTTTATATTTGCATGCACACCATTTATTATGTCTCGTTCCCTTTTCACACACACCAACTACTAAGTATAATAAATAGGTTACTTCATTTTATATGCAACCTTCAAACTAACTCAAGAAATACTACAATCAAACATATATAAAAAAACCAAGTTCTTTGCATATCTATTTGATGTTTTTTTAAATCAATGTCATATGAATGAGATTTGCAATGGCGGTTTCTACATGCAACATGTATTTTATAAGTGCATACACAACCATGATGTCGCTTACACACATACGAAGACAAAGATATTATACCTTTGATTTGAGCCATTTGTCCTGCCATTGTAGCACATGTGTTGCCCAGAACATGAGGGCTTCTATTCAATTGAAAAATAGGTTTGATTGTCCATCCTTGGATGAAGTAAAGACTCTGGATACCACTAGATTCGATGAGTGTGTGCGAGGAATATGAGGTGTTGTAGGTGTTCTCACACACACACAGACAACATACACATAAGTGAGCCCCATGAATGGTATGTCTACAATAAGAAAAGGCATAAAAATGTTATGACTATTAAATAAACTCATGTCTAGATAGGAAGTCGAAGTTGTAGAAAAGTCGACAAACCGCCTCCACCACCATTGCTAACCAACACTAGTTATTAGTACTGTCGCCTTTAATTCTGTTATCATTGACCAATAACCACCATTGCTCAAAGCCGATCACCATTTATACCTCTACCACCATTACTATCGTCGACTATAGTCATCTCCCCCTCTATCCCTTCCTACCACCACACCACTGCTAACCAGATGGCTACCATCACCATTTCATATAAATATATGAAAAATGTGTAACATTGTTTTTTAACTTAACTTATTTAAGGATTTAATTAATTTGTGCGGTTTATAAATATTATCACATACATAAAACATTAAACATGTATTAGGAGGAGGCCATCTAAGAGATTTTCTATTATAGAAACAACTTCTTAGTCTTATTAAATATTGTTGTAATAATATCAAATACCAAAAAACTTGTCAAGTTTTGTCTTTACCAGGGATGGAAAGAAGCCCATAAGTGAAAATTGAAAACCAAAAATTCAAGTCCTTTTCGAGGACGGTCGGGGGTATTTTTACCCTTAACGGGTTCCTTAAAGGGATCAGAGATATCATAGGAATACAATAAAGAACCCTGACGGGAATCCGGATGGTTGGAAAGACAATCTTGATTATTGGTATTGAGGACAAGAATACCGATAAATAACCCGACCTAACATATTATTATTCCTAACCCGGATGTTCTGATCCGGTAACCGAACCGTGTCGAATTGGTTAGACACAATTGGTTACCAATCCCCGTCAATAAAAAAGAATGAAAAGTGAACTCTCAAATTCAACACTTTCCGATTATTTTCTGATTTGACCTAAAAAAAATCCCCAAATCAAAATATTTCTGTTTCACTTTCTCTGTTATCTCCTTCTCTCTCACTCACCTGCAACAATGGTGAAAGTAGCAGCCAAGAAGCCAAAAGTGGCCAACAACAAGAAGCCAGACAACGTCACCAAGAAGAAGATCATAAAGCCGAAGAAGAAGAAAACCACCGCCATCATCTCAAACACACCACCAGCCATCCAACCCGCCGATAACTCATCGGATTCCGACGAAGGAGACGATTACTCGCCTGAACAGATCCAAAAGCTCATCGAACCATACACCAAGGACCAGCTGATCGAGTTCATCGTCAGCGCCGCCATAGCAAACCCTGCGCTCTACACGCGCATCCGTGACGCCGCCGATAGCGACGTTTCGCACCGGAAGATATTCGTCTACGGGCTCGGATGGGATACCACAAAGGAAACCCTAACCCTAGCGTTCAAGCCGTACGGAGAGATCGAGGACTGCAACGTCGTCGTTGACCGTGTCACCGGGAAGGCCAAGGGTTTTGGTTTCGTTCAATTTAGGTCACGGAAAGGCGCGATGAAGGCGCTCGAACAGCCGAAGAAGAAGATTAACAACCGGATGGCGTCGTGCCAGCTGGCGTCCTTGGGGCCGGCTGCTGCTGGCTCCATGGATAACTTCAATAGGAAGATATATGTTAGCAACGTACAACCGAATGCCGATCCGGAGCGGCTTCGGGCGTTCTTTGCGAAATTTGGGGAAATTGAGACCGGTCCGTTAGGGTTTGATACGTCGACGGGGAAGTCCCGTGGATTTGCTTTGTTTGTGTATAAGAATCAGGAAGGGTTTAGAAAGGCTTTGGAAGAGCCTTACAAGGTGTTCGAAGGACATCAGTTGCATTGCCAGAAGGCGGCCGATGGGAAGAACAAAGGGCCTGCCACGTCAGCTCCGGCGACGGTTGCTGCACCAGTCGTCCAACAGCCAACTCCGCAAATGCTGGCTGCGGTTGCGGCCTCTCAGAATTTCGGATTGTTTAGCCAGTCTCACATGGGGGGATTGAACCCGATGTATGGAGGGTTGTTTGCGAACCCGAACCCAGGGTTTCTTGCGGCGAATCCGATGTATGGTTCGGGGGTTTTGGGGCAAGTGGGTGCGGTAGGTGGTGCGCAGGCCGGGTTAAGTAGTTACTACGCCGGTGCATCCCACGGGCTGGGTGGTGTTAATAATGGGTCGTTGCTAGGGGAATATGGTGGGGGTACTCTCCCGGTGCTACAGGGTATGGGACTACAAAATAGCTATCCGAAGAAAAAGGTGGGGTCTGCTTCAGCTTCGGCCTCAGGTTCAGTCTCAGGTTCCAGGCCTCAAGGTGCTGGTGGCTCTTTTGGTGGCTATCCATCTCATTTGTGGTATGATCTAATGAACTATATTTGGCTATTTATATATACAAGTATTAATCTTATTTTATTGTTTTATGAATGCGTTGTTGTAGTGTTACTGTTATTTCACATTGCAGTAAGCAGTTCAGATATTATAGTGAATATAATGCTCTATTCGGTCGAGCTAGAACGTGTTAAGCTACTTTTTCTGAGTTCTAGTATGTGTTTTAGATACGAATCCTTGATTTTGACTTTTTGAGCCATTATATTCCGTTAACTAATATATTTTGCAACAAGCCCTTTGTCACAAGGTCGTTAAAGGGGGGGGGGGGGGGGGGGGGTAGGAAATGAGGTGATACCTAACAAATTTTGGTAAGAACTATAGTTCAGAAAATTTTGTAGGTTAAAACTTTTGAAGGATATATGTTGATAGTCTGACAATGATAAATAAATGTTAACATTGAGTTGTTGGCTACCAAGCTCTAAAATATGAAGTCTATGCTGTGTAAATTGATTATCCATGAAAGTTTTTCCTGATTCAGTAAGCCATATGTAAATGTTTGAAAGTGGCATAATGTTATAGATGCCAGCTTATTCGCTAAGCTTATGAGGGTAAGCTTTATCCACACAGCATCTCCTTTTCCATCCTAACCCTTGAGAAAATAACTATTTCCTCTACTGTGTCTTGTACCCTCTCTCTCAAAGCATCCAGATCTTTGCTTCTCTCTTTCCTCTGCGCTCTGCTTTCTCCCCGTTGCCATCGCCGCCCTGAAAATTAAATGGTAACAACTTGTTTTCCAAATTTCTTATACTTGATGAAGATGGAAGTGGTGGTTTGGTTCCATTGGCAAATCCTTTGAGTAGAAAAGCGAGAGTGATGAGCTAAATTTATTGTTCCAAGTTTATATCCTTGCTGCAACCTCGATGTCCTCCTTCCCATGCTGCACCCTTGATCTCCCTTCTGAAAATTGAGAATTGGATTTATCTTCAGCTTTTCTCATTTTCTGTTGAATCACTTGTGCACTATATTGGGTGTAGTTCTTTGAACTCTTGCCTGGAACCATTCATTGGATTTATTGCTTGTTTTTTGCATATATTACCCATGCATGCAAGTATTAATTATAGTATGCATTTATAGTTTGGATAATTGAATGTTCTTAAACTTCCTTGATTTAATTGAAGGCATTGATAGGCTTTATTTCATGCCAAAGATGAATTATATTTTGGGCAGTATTTGGTGGTGGAGGCTACATTGTTGGTGGTGATATAAAGGAAGAGATGATATTAAGAATTACTTGAACTGAAATTTTTGTTGAAAGAAATGGAGAAAGAACATGTGTCAATAATGAGAGAATGCATGCTGGGCTAACAGACTAGGAGATAAAACCCCTGATACAAACATAAAAAGTAACATTCTATGTTTAATTGGCATGAGTGTGACCGAGATTGAGGTAGATTTTGGGAGTATGATACATTAGTCCACAATCCTCATAAACTTTGGAATCTGCATCTTGTAACCTACTATGCTATCATAGTATCATCTAGTTGTAGTTAGTCCCTACAGTAACTTGCTAACAGATTGGGATGACTAGGGCTAATCATGACAGAGGACCAAAATAGGATACTCAGTATTTGGCCATGATCGTGAGAGTTCAGCTATACGTGTTTCTTTGCTCTGTTTTGCTTTACCAATAGTCTATTTCCTCATATCTTATCAAGAATCATCTTGAAGATCATACAAGGATGGTGACACGAAAGCTGGAAACCTGAGCTCTATATTATTATGAAAATATAAAACATGGCAAACTCAATGGCTTAGGTACAATGAAGGTTCTTTTTGTATCATTAGTGCTATGACTGTATACATCATCTAAAGAAACGTGTCATTGAATGCTTTTTAACTAATTGTTTTCTGGTTGTATAGGTGCTCCATAAGAATTATTCTTTTTACATGGTATGTAGAAGTTTGCAATTTGTTAATGTCGAGTTCCTTAATCATGGCATCTTTTCTTATTGTTGTTTTTGCTCTTATAGGAGCATTCATCCTTCTGGATGACCACTAGCTATTATGACTTGACCAATATATTGGATTATAAAAACTAAAGGTGGTGCTGTAAAGACATTCTTTTGAAATATTTGATATTTTAATATAATGATAGAAAAGGAGTTCTTTCATCTCAAAGTCAAAAATAAAAAGATTTGAGCTGTTTAGCCTTTGAGTTATTTATTTGATATTTTCTATATGTATACTATATAAGTATGTATCTATCTAACATCTATTCTACCCAATCTTTCTACATGTCCTATTCATCAACCTATTAGGACCAAGGTAGGTTTCTTGCTTTCTTGCAAGCCATGTGCTTTCTGTTTGTTTGTTGGTTTTTCCATGACTCTTTATCTAATTTTTATATTTTAATTTGAGATGTTGCACTACTACTACTACTATCTTTTGAAGGTCAAGTGTACTGTTCCTTGTTCACATGTTGAGTTGTGTATTTGCAGATGAAGTGCAGCTGCCATTGAGATTAATTTTCCCTCAGTATTGAAGAATCTGTTTTAAAAGGCTCTAGTTTATGTCGGTTGCTATACATTGGAAGCTCTCCATGTACAAACATCTTTTGTATTTCAGCTGTCTTTACTGAGTCGTTTACTTTCTTCTCATTTTCGCCACTTTCCTTTAGTTTTTAGTATACTTTTATGATTTCCTTGTATGGATTTGATGACTTTTTTATATTGTTCCTCATATCTAGTTTCATCCTTATTTTTCTGGGAATATTTTCATCGATTTTTGCGTTATTTTTTTATTACTTTTACTATAGCCAGCTTATGATATCTTCCTTCTACTATCGTGTAGGATGCTTTTGGTTTGTACGTTGATTTGATTTGCATAATTTAGAGTTGTTTTCTGTATCCTCAAAATGATATGGCTTGATTTTTCTCTTTTCTGGTTAGTTCTGATCATATCAATTTTTCATTATCTTTTTTGTTTCTTTCCATTACCAGTGTTGTTTTTGCTATTTTATCATTATTATGTAGGCTGCACTTGTTCTGATAGTATTAAACGAGCATTGCGAGCTTTGAAAGAATGACTACGAGATTTCTATATATACACCTTTCTTTTCTGCATCAGAAAACATGAAGGAACCAACAACCTTTTTCTCCCTACATCAATTTCTATGGTACTTTTACATGCATCATGACTGTGTTTCCTTTCCTTGTTTTTATCATGTTTAAATTAGAATAAAATTGGTGATGGACCCATGTTAGCAATGAAGAGGCTTGTTTGTGACCTGTTTTTTTAAAATAACCGTGGGTATCTTGGCCAATTTGTTTTCGAGTTACTGTTAATCTTTGGTGGCTCTGAGGTGACTTTTGAAGCGGTGAACCATGAGGAGCAAATCCAAAATCTTCACCTGTTTTACCCTTTGGGTTACTTCTGGGTGCTTTTCTTTTTGTTTTTTTGATGAGACATGTTTATAAATTTGTTCTCTCTTTGGATTGCCAGAAATCGGTGTTTTGGGGTCTTAAATGATCTAAACCCTAAACCCTTAAATTTCTGCATTTCGGGGCCTTAAATGATCTAAATTTCTGCATTTCGTTATTCATGTTTTGGTTTTCTGGAGCCATCAAGTCTGGATTTCCCTCCACCCAGTAATATTGTTCTATTTTTTGAAATTAACTGTGGGTAACCAAACGAAATTAGTATATCTTTATGGGATTTTGAAGATAACAGTCATGAAAATAGTCATGGAAATCTTGATGGCTTTTTGGGTGATATAAGCAATACGTAAATACGAATGAAAAATTGCATGTAAAATAAGTTCTCATATGCCCTAGCAAAAGTGATGGTCTTGGTGTACTAGGGTTCATAATGTTGAGTATATTTGCAGGTTGCAAGTTGACAGGGTTTTGGGTTGATGTAGGTTTAAGATGATAGGAGTTGTATAGGTATAAATTAAACTTACAAGAGGGGGGATTTGATTGTTGGATAGGAAGTTCTTCTGCTTAATAAATGAATAAAACAAGGAGCATTTTAGTTAAATGAATGAAAATGAATAACGATCTCGATTGTTTATTTACTTGTTTATATTACTACATATATAATTATGTAGTATTATGACATTGATATGTAAAATTATTGATTAAGTAATATTTTTAGAATTCTTCTTGCCCCTCCTAAAGTTACCATGTAATTTCTTTCCCATTTTGTTTGTGTTATATTTGAAGAACGAAGTGACGGTTAAGCCTTAAGGTGGGTTTCTTTTTTCTCTTGTGTTCATTTGTTTAGCATTTTAATGAACAAACATGAGTGAACATGAATAAGCATATCTATATATAATAAGAGTAACTGGTCTGCCACGTGTCGTGCTCTGGTGAGCCAATTTCTAAGTTTTCCCGTCAAAACACGTACCTGGACACTTTTATAGTCTAAATTCATTTTTGCCTGCGTGTCACTTATTGACAAATGTCATGCATCCGTGTCACTTATTGACACATGTCATGCATACGTGTCACTTTATAAAATATCCTACACAATTAATTCAAATTTTAAAAATATTAAACTATTTTATCTTTATAAATTTAAATATTAAACTATTTTATCTTTATTAATTCAAATATTATTAATTTAAATATTTTATCTTTATTAATTTAATTTATCTTTATCTCTTTCTACTATAAAAATCTCTAATAACCAAATATCAAATTCATATTCATACGTTAATCTTCTTCTTTTTTTAATAGAAATTTTTTTTAGGCTTCTTAGAGTTGATAGCATTTAACATCAACATGTTGTTTCTCTATTCTTTTTTTTTCTCTCTCTCTCATGCATATGCACACAACACGATCATAAGCAAATCATATTTGTAATATTAGTTTTCTGGTAAAAAATATATTTTTTTTTAAATTATTTCCGTGTATTACACGGGATCAAATCTAGTTTTATAAATAAATGAACATGAACTAGAGAGCTCCATTCGTGTTCACATGATGAAGAGACGTCGTTTTACAAACCTCCACCGTTGTATTGAAAAAATTATATTCATGTGATCTAATATTGTTCTTGTTGCATGCTATTATTGTAGTAAAGAATAGAGATTCAAAACATAATCTATATGAAAATTTCTTAAATTATTCTAAAGAGCCGTTTATCAAATGTTTACGGCTAAACCACCTCACTTATATTATCAGGGAAACATTCGTAGCTATTGAAATGGATTTGATAAAATAATTTTATTGGGTAATCAGTTATTGGCAAGATTCTTTTTTCTTATTTATGGGTAAGACTTTATGTTTTTGTCATAGCTGCTTAATAAGATAAATGATGATATACGTTATTCAATAAACATCCCTAGGATAATTAAATCTTTAACAGGCCCATCAAGTTCAAAAACAATGAGATGGTTCTACCAATGTTTACCTATTCACATATCATAAGAGAAATTAATTTTTCCACTTTTTTTTTAAATCTTTCCATTTAGAAATCATTAATTATCAAATCATTAAGTATTTTTAAGTCCATGAATTTATCAAATCATTTTGTTGCACAAACAAAACAAACTTTAGATCTTTCCATCATTTATACATAACCAAACAAATATGATACGCACGTGTTTTGTTAACCACTGGTGTACAAGCCTATGCGCACATCAAGTGAAGAACAATCGGAAACATCTTGGTGGCTTTGCCTTGAACTAATAACCTACAAGAAAATAACTCAAATGTTCAAACCTTATTACCAATTGAACAACTCAAAAAGCGTCACTTACAAGAGTCCGTTTGTTAGTCGCTTAATAAGATTCCGTTTGTTAGTCGCTTAATAAGATTCGCTCGTAGCTTATTCAGTAGGCTATATGTGACTGTTTGGTAGCGACTTAATAATATAGAAAATGACATATTCTTTAGGCCCTTTAGAAAAGAGCTTCATGCTCTTCTTTTTTTCTTTTTTGTAAGAGCATGAAGTTTTGTTTGCCAAGTTTTGTCCAAACTTATCTTTTCAAATAAAAAACACTATCATTCCATTCATGGAAAACTCTTTCATGTAAAAACTTTTTCCAATCTATACATGATAAATTACACCATACAAACAGCTTTTTTCGGACTTAAAAAAACTAACCAAATGAAGTGATGTTCATCGGTTCAGGGCCCAATTTGCAAAATTCGACCCGACCCGACCCGAAAGCTAAGTTCATGTCGGATATTCCAAGGCGCCAATTCACCAACCGTTGCTATCATCGCCCGCCACGCTGTAATTTTGTCTTCAATCTTTTGCTGCAATTTCCCCCAAATAATCCGATCACTCCCCAACCCTAATCCTCTTTATCACTTCTTCAATCATGTCAATTACATTTCAAAACCTCCTCACCCCTTATTCACACACTCACATCTCCTTCAAATTGAATCCTAAAACCCCCAATTTTGATCCCACGATCCATCCGCATTACAAAACCCTAAACACCCGATTGCTCATCCCCTTCAAGTTCCATTCCCTTCACACACGACGTCATTCTTCAATACGAGCTCTTGAATCATCAGATGGAGTTGTTGAAAAGCAATACATTGTTAATACTTTCGATATCGATGCTTTGCTTTCGGTTGCCGAATTTTTCTGCCTTGCTTCTTCGGCTGTTCTTTCGATCGGGTTTGTTGTGAATTCGACGTTTTCGACAACTTCGCAGAAGCCGGTTTTGGAGTGGTTTGGGAACCGGGTTTCGGTGTGGCAGTCTTTGTTGTTGGTGGTGGGGATTGTGATTGGTGTTGCGATTAGGAGGCGGCAATGGAGGAGGATTTGTGTTGGGTTTAGTAGGCCTGGGTATTCTGGGGTTAATTTGGTTGATCGGATTGAGAAAGTGGAGGAGGATCTCAGGAGTTCGGCAACGATAATTAGGGTTTTGTCAAGGCAGCTTGAGAAGTTGGGGATTCGGTTTAGGGTTACGAGGAAGTCTATGAAAGAGCCCATTGCTCAGGTATGTGGCATCTTTTTGGTTTTTACATCCGATGAATTTCCATATGGTTGTTGGATCAAGAAAAACATCTAGGGTAGTGAGATATATGAATTAGGAATTTGAACTGAAAAACAGGATGATACCTTATATCTATACAAAAAAGAGAATCAGTTGGAGGAAGCAACATGGCTAAGGGGGTGTTTGGTAGTTGCTGAATGTGGGATGATTAAGTGGTCAAAATGATTAAGAGACGTTGTATGATATAGTGCAAAATGAAATATTAAATATGCTTGTTTGGTAATTGTTCAGAATGAAATTAGGGTGCTGAATGGTTAAGGGAGGCCAAAGGTACAAAATTATCCATAGGGTTTTGGAACCATTAGAGAAGACCTTTTTTTGGCAAAAACTCTTAGCAATTCAGAGGTTGCCTCTTAATGGAACTATTAAGAGGCAATCAAATATTCAAATTATCAAACAACCCTTTAAGTTGATGCTAAAGTTGTATAAAGTGTTGGTATTAACTTGTTTTTGGGATTATGGTATGCATCTTTGCAAGTTTGATAGGTAGATTTGTTGATAGGGAGGGGTTCTCTGTAGCATAGAGAAAGGGTGACCTTTAGTTAACTATAAGATGATTTTACTATGTTTGCTTAAAATTCAGTGCTTTAACTAAGTTACTTATCATCTTGAGATGTAGATTGGTGTGATTTTGGCTATGTGAAAGTGATACAGGACTGACTTGGAAGGAGAGATAGGAGTAGGATAACAACCAAGGAACTAGGTTTCTATGGTTTCACACCAAAGAAGTGTTGGGATTTTTTAAGTAGCACCTTCATATGTCAATTGAATATCGTTGGTTTAGAAATACCCAAGAGTTACAGTAAAAAAATAATAAAGAAACTATATTTGAGGCCTCCAATTCAGTTTGTATATGTTGATAGTCAATTACTAGGCATATTAGGAAAAAGTAATTATATGTTAGCCAACATGGAAATGGAGCCCTTAAATCTGGTATCCTTAGCCATTTGCCTGTAATAATCGTTTTAAACATAGGAGTGGGGTTTAAACTTTTCATTGAATTATCTGAACTATGAAAGCTATATGTAATTACCAAGAGGTAGAGCGAGGCAAGATTTCGACTTGGACATGATGCTGTTAAAAAGTAACGTTGATAGAATTAGTAGCAAGGTCACTTGCCATCTGTTAATGTGTGTTCTACAATTTGTCAGGCATAGCAATGTTTTTGAGCCTTTGTTGCAACAATGTCTCTAAGTTTTTCATGCTCGTAGACTGCAGAATTGGCTCAGAAGAATTCCGAGGCCACTCGGGCACTGGCAGTACAAGAAGACATCCTGGAGAAAGAGCTTGCTGAAATTCAGAAGGTTTTATTAGCAATGCAGGTCAGTTATTAATTTGTATATTTTTTTTCTTACTGTGATGTCATTTTGCTATTCCTTTTATCGATCTGGATGTACTGTTATTGATTTCTATACTCAAAACTGGAGAGCTGAATTTGATAACATTCCCTGCTGCTGAATTTGGCTCCATTCCACCATGGGTGTCAACGATTAATGATATCTAGTTGACTCTCTCTCTCTCTCTCTCTCTCTCTCTCTCTCTCTCTCCCACTTTTCTATATAGATGTTGACTAATGCCCTCCAACATTACAAATATAAACCTAGAAACCTGCGTATATGCAAAATTGTTGCTTTTAGTGATGAGCGGCTTGTATTGCTAGTTTTCAAGGGTAATAATGGTTTATATGTGTCGTTTATCTTTTAATCGTGTCTTACATCCATCTTGGTGTAAATAGCTTGTGGTATGGTTGGTTTCGTAGTGTGATGAATGGTTTGGTGCAATGTACCTTTCTAATTTGCTCATGGAAGTTTGAAAACCACTAAGAAAAGAACTCTGAACTTTGCAAAGTGTTTTCATTTAGGGTAATATGGTCAAAATTGGTTGCGATTGTTGGTCCTAATCAAATGCAAAGAATGGTAACTAACTTGGCTTATATCACCATAAGTGAAACTTTTTGCAAGGTTCAAGCATTTCTTTTGGTGATTTTCAAACATCGATGACCAAATCAGAAATGGGAAAAAGTTGGTTTTATTTCAATGTAAATGAACCTTTTGTTTCTTTCAACTTTTTGAGCAATATTGTTTTGCCACTTTTTCATGGTAATTTGTTCTTGTACTCAACAATTTTTTGATCAACCGATGCTTGATTGATTCATAATGTGTTGGCATCAATTCTCACACATCATAGCTTACTTTTTATTTCAAAATTTCAAAAAGTAATACTTTTAATATTGACTTGTGTTTTTCACATCTTTAGAGGTCAAGGCTTGCAACGAAAAGAGGCAATTCTTTGAGGGCGGTATTAGTTGGGATTAGAAGCATATTTCCTACAAGTACTTTCTTTCAGTTTTTGCGGTGTATTTGTCTAATTGTCTTAGGATTGTGGTATGCTCTGTGTGTACATCTTTTTATTTGATTAATGGGTTTCATGGGAAGCTGGGACACATCTTCTGAAGTGAAAAAGGAACTTTCATGGGTGAGACCCTGTAAGTCGACAATATTAGTAATTAGTTGCATGTTTGTGGTCGACGGTGGTTGTAGTAGTGGAAGAGGAGGTGGAGGTGGCTGACGGTGGCGACCACTAAAACAACTACCATATTAAGGTTATATATTGATTAGTAGTATTTTAGTTTATGTCTCATTGTTGTCCCATGTTCTACCTATTTTGGTTGAACAAGAAAAAGCTTTTTTGGTCCCACTCTGGGTCCACCTTGTCCCAATTCTTGTCTGTTGCACCAAAAGTAGGACAGTGACTTCTTGTTCTGTTTTGTCCTGTCATGTCTCACGTGCAGACGTGCTAGACAAAACTGAATAAAAAACTTCTTGTCTCACATTTGGTGCAACAATTAAACAAGGACTGGATAGGACTGAGTAGGACAAAAATGTATTTTTATATGTCCCACCAAAATAGGTGGAACAGAATCAAGGTGATGGGACAAGTTTGGTTAATTACTAAACTACACATGTCAAATTAAAATCCTAAAACCTTCCACAATTCCTTCACCCGCCTTCCTCACTCTTGACAATCCACGTATCAAACACACCCTTATAAAGCATTTGGACATCAATATGGCTATGATTTGGACTCACTTGTAATCACATGTGTATTTATCTCATATGTAATCACATGTGAATGAGAAAAGCTTTAATTTATGCTCATATGTAATCATAGTGTGGTTACCGATGTTTTCAGCTAATATGCGGATTACAATATTGAGTTCTTGAGCTCTTCACATGCAGGATCAACAACAAAAGCAACTCGAACTCATCCTTGCCATAGCCAAAAGTGGAAAGCTATTGGATAACAAACCTGTAGTACCCAATCAGAATCACAAGAAAACCGAAATCAGCAACTTAACTGGCGGAGATGGAAACCGATAAAAAGTCGAAAACTTTTTTGTTACAGAAAGTAAGGGGCCAACAGTGATGATCTTGCAATTTGAAGCCATGCATTCTGAATAATTATGCTTCTGTTGCTTAAAGATGAAATGGGGGTGCTTGATTTTGTATATTTTGAGGCAGTTTCTAATGTGAACTCCACATTTTTGACTAATTGTTGAGGAGTTGATCAAGCCTCTTTGGCTGTAACCTGTAAGGAAGAACTGCCAAGAACAGGAGAAAGTATGTGAAGGAAATGACTTTTTTGCCCTTTCTCTGTGGGTACTTTTTTTTTCTTCCAAAGATGCCTTGTTGTAGTTTATAATTTGCGTCACGCATCGTATGCTATTGTTGTAATCCAACAGAAAATATCGATCGACTGTATGACAAGTAGGTCTCATGTTTTTGAAATGGCATTGTTTTTTTCTTCTATGTTCATTTCAATGAATGTATTTGCATATAAATGGTTCATTATCTCATTACAGTTGTAGCACTTCTTGTTGGTTTATAGCCAAGTTGATGCAAGTAGGAGTGTAAATGATTCAAGCCTCTAAGTCTCTAACCAGCTATTTGAGCTCGAGCTGAATACTTTTTGAGCTGAAGTTGCTTTCGAACACAACATAACCTGTTTAACTTAAGGTGCTGAGCCTCATAAAAACGCTATCCAATTCAGCTCGATTAAAATTTTAGATCGGGAATCCTGCTGAGCTATATGAGCATATGTTTTTTCGAGTTGACCATGGTTGTCTATATAAATCATATGTTGTGAACACTTGTGGGAATATTAGACCATTGGATTTCTTAATAAGAAGTATGGGAGTTGTATGTATGATTCTTTTAATAGGAAATTGACTTCAGGTAATTGGTAATTTCATATCAATATTTTTTTTGGCTGATACAACGGTGAAAATTTTATTCATCAAAATATGGCTTTTTTATTATAAGATGTTACTTAAGAAATTATAGCATCTCATGCACATTCTTCAAAATAGAAAAAGTGGTGAAAATGAAAATTTTGAACCAACTTTGTACGAGCAGATTCTTAAATTTTTCCAAATTATTTTCCTCCATAAGAATTTATCTCAAAATGATTACCATGCATAAGAAACATTTTTTATATAGTAAAATAATAATCTTTAACATTAAATAAAATATTTTAATATTGTAATCAATTGGATTTTTGGAGTATATATTAGAGATTGATATAATCTTTTTCTAAAGATTTTTGACTTTCGGTTCTTTGTTTTAGAGTAAGTTTGAGGAATCTGTTAAAAATGTTTATAGAAATCGTTACAGTAAATAATAATTTATTGATAATTTTTAAAGCTGACATGACACTTAAAATTTTGTAGCTTTATAAACTGTATTAGAGCAACTGGCAAAATCATCAATTTTGCTGTGATGGACCTCAATCATATGATATATCACTAAAAAATTTGTAGGGTAAGAAAAGCTTTGGGAGAAAGACACCATATTTGGTATGATACTATTTTGTAGAGTTTTTTTTACCCATCCTCACACGACAAATGTTATTTCATATGGACCCACCAATTTAATATGTTTTCTGAAATACGGTTTGAGTATGCATTTCTTTTTGGTATCAAATAACCTAGTGTCCTAGTAGTTTTGATGTGTTTGATATTATTGGTTGGAGTTGGTGGCATTGGATGGTGACATGGTGTTACACCATGTTGTGTGGTTTCAAGCCTTAGTCATTATACCACAACCTTTTATAGTTAATTAAACGAGTAAACTCTAATGTTAGTCCCTGAGGTTTGTGAATTTCTTTGAAATAGGACTTCTGCTTTTCATAAGTCTTTGGTCTGCATGGTTTGGGTTTTGCTTTGAAAACTGGACTTCATGCTAACTCCGTTAAAAATCGTTAGGATCAAGGGTATTTTTGTTCAACCATGTTTTATCCCCTTTTGCAACTCTCTTTTGTTTTTTTTTATGTAAAACCAATTAAACTATAGGTACCAACTTTGTGAATTATATAATTGAAGTAAATAAAGAAAAAGTACAAGATATCGTCCCTATGTTCTAGAATCCCGCTCCTCATATCATCGCCGGCCAAAACCCCACCCCATGGCACCGACGTTTTCCCTCGAATTCTTCCCTCCCTCTCCCTATTCAAACCCGGACACCAGCCACAGATCTCAACATTTGCTCACTATATTTTTTGACCGGCGAAACTTTCAACGGTTCAAATTCTAGATCGGGGCCTGGATTCATTCCTTCTACTTGTATTTGCTTCTACATCTCGATCTTGGTTTACATCTTTTGCTTTGGTATATGATTTAAGTTTGAATTGGTTTACTAAATCTAAGTTTTAGGCTTTGTATCGCAAATAGCAATATGAACTTATAGAAAATTGTTGTGTGTGTTAAAATTTTGTGATTGTATATTGATGTTCTTGAAATTACATTTTGTTTAAACCGATTAGTGATGGGTGTATGGTGGTCTGGAAAGCCAACCATTATTCCTACTTTTTTGTTTGTTTGTAGATCCGTTTCCATGGTTGAGAAGTCGCTGCTTCAGATTTATAATGGATGTTTTTGAGATTTATTCCTCCTATGTTTGTTTCCAAATGTGTACCTCCTTCAGATTTGTTTCCAGACTTATATAGATGTTCTTGAGATTTGTCTTATGTTTAAATGTAGGGTTAAGTGCGTATGGAGGAGTTATGTATGTAAAAATCTTGGTTTGATTTGGATAATTTCATGGTGAGATTTTCTGGTGAGGCCACCGGAGAAGATGGCCGAAGGGCCATCGTTGAAGATGAATGGTCTATGGTATTTATATGGTTAATTACATGACAGATCTGTAAGGTTTGATCATTTTTATATAAAAAAAACTAAAATAACATGAAAAAAGTTGAGATAAAACATGGTTGGACGAAAAGACCCCTTGCTCTAATAGACAATCTTGACGGCGTTAATGATCAGGTCTCATTTTCAAAGAAAAATCTAAACCACAAGGACCAAAATTAGACTCATGAAAGAACAAGTCGTACTAAAATTAAAGTTTACTCTTGATTAAACTAATGTTAACCGTTGCTCTTGATTATGACATTATTGGCAACAATATTGGCGATAAACAAGCTTTAAGTGGAAAGGAAGGAATCAAAGGATGACTTTTAGTTTATAAATTAATCTCAATTTAAATAATTATTAAAATAATCATAGCCAATTAGATCCTTGTCTTTTATAATTCGGGTGTTGTTGACAACATCCTTCTATACCTATAAAAAAACTACTCAAAAGTTTGAAAACACGTAATTTTATAATAAAAGTTAACTTACAAATGGCTAAAACTGTCTAGAAGTTTGAAATTATGTCAAATCATAGAATAGAGGGGGGTGTAATGATCCAAACCCATACACACACACACACACACACACACATATAGTATTAGGTTCAAATAAGAAATGTTAAAAATATCAGAAGTAGAGAAGTGATCTCCACCACTCATCCAGTCAATAAAGGCGGCTTTGACCGAGTCTCATCCTTTAATAATCTCTACCCTCCCATGAACCGCGTCAATCCCCCATGATCGCCTCCACCGTAATCTGTCAAAGCCACCTTTATTGACCGGATGAATGGTGAAGATCACTTCTCTACTTCGTATTTTTTTAGCACTTCTCATTTAAACCTTTCTCTATATATATATGGTACAACCTTATATTCCAATTAGATCCATTTGGTTAATTATTGGAGTTAACCTCTAACAAGTTGATTAAGACATGTAACTCTATATAAAATACAACTAAATAATCTCACTTCCCACCATTGACAAAATGAGGGAAACTCAAATTTAATTGAGAGTAAACTACAATTTTGGTCCCTATGGTTTATATTCACCTACAAACATGGTTCCTAGATTTCACTAAATAAGTAATGGTCACTTTGGTTTGCATTTTGGTTTCAAAATTGTCCCTTGACTTAACAACAGTAAACATTCTTAGTCAAATGAAGGCTATTTATGTCTTTTTAACATATGTATTTGTCTTTTTTTTTTTTTTGGTTTTGTCTACATATTAAGTATGATTTTCCTCACTTTTATTAACCATGTTAAATAGAGAAATTAATTATTTTATCTATTTTTAGATATCACTAACACTTTCTAACCATTTTCTTCTTAAAATTATCAAAATAGCCATGAACTTCGCTATAATAACATTCGCTAATAACAGATAAGTTTAAAAATTACACTTTTGGTCCTCGAAAGACATACACCTTAAGTCCCTATAAACTTAAAATGTTTATATTTTATACCGTTATCCGCTATTAACAAACGTTGTTTTTAGCTGATTTCATGGCTATTATGTTTATTATATATTGTTTTATATGATAAAATATAATTTTTTTGAAATAATTTTGATATCGATTTAATAACATTGTTTGATTTATGGATATAGGCTGTTTGTGAATTGTAATTGCTAGGAGGATTTTTTCTTTTCCTTTCTAACTTTCCCCACTTTTATTTGCCTATTTTAGGAAGCAAGTTGGCATCTTAATGTAGTATTATTTGATTAATAAATAAATTTATAAACTAAAGTTAGAATATTGTACATAAGCAAGAAATATGACAGAATATACCTAAAGTTGGATGCCATTTTATATTTTAAAATGAGAGAATATACTTAGGAGGCAACTTTATAAAATTCAAAAACTTAATTTGAATTTTAATATATAAAAACTCCATTAGACTTATATCCAGTGCACCATCCACCTCTGACCACCTCCATTAAACTTAATTGGGTAATTACTTAATTATATTAAGATATTAAATAGATATAATCTGATCGAATTGAAAGCTACATATAATATATGTGATTCGATCTAACTATCTGTTTGAGGGATTGAATCAATTATTAAGAGTTAATTAAATTTGATCAATTAACAAATATCATATTAATGATAAATTAGATCATTTCTATCAAGATATTGTG
This sequence comes from Centaurea solstitialis, assembly GCA_030169165.1. Taxonomy (NCBI): domain Eukaryota; kingdom Viridiplantae; phylum Streptophyta; class Magnoliopsida; order Asterales; family Asteraceae; genus Centaurea; species Centaurea solstitialis. Next base: position 26,281,196 of record CM058046.1, read on the forward strand.
AATTTTAAATGATGATCATCCTTTCTATCTTAATATTCTGGATTTCAGCTGATATCCCTCTTCAACAACTTCGTACCCTATCGGCCTATCCTTCCCCCTGCTTTGTCGTTCCCTCTTCCCTAGTTCTTTTCAGGGTTTTTTGTATACTTGTGACCATCAAATTTTAAACTTTTGTATTTTGATCACTAAACCGGTTTAAACAAATTTAAGTTACAAATATTTTCGTTATCCCTTTGCCAATTTAATTGAATTTGGTGTAAGTGACATTGTTTCGTGATGTGGTGGTCACTTTTTTAAGAAGTCAATATACTATACGCCTATTTTTATAATAAATATATATCATTGAAGTTCCCAAATGTAAGTTGCACGATAATGATGGTAGGAGAAAACATGTCATCTTTTAATGTTCTATTTATAGAAGGCTAAAATATAAACCGGTTTCATTAACTATACCTATGTCGGTACAAATGCTTGGCCCCTGATTCTATGCACAAATATAGAAAAGTATGCAAAATACACCATCACCAGTCAAGATAAACATGACTATGCCCAAACAGGTCTTATGTCGAACATCATGACTTCTACTTTGTGTTTTGTACCTATAGAAAACAATCAACAATTAAAGATTATTAAATCTCTTCATTATATGAACTTAACTATTTGTGCGCATACGAGTTGATAAAAGGATTATTTATGTGCTTGTCGGCATACGCATGTGCTACAAAAGCTATGTTTACGATTATTAACTCTAGTTTGTAGCTTTTCATAATCAATTTCATCTTCGACTACTTTTTTACTGTTTATCACAACAATTTATTTTTATTTCTTATTTATTAATCATGATCAACGATAATAAATTTGTCCAGCCATTAAAGATCCATCCTTGACCTAAAAGGAATCTAAGGAGATGCAAAAGATGAGTTGACTTGGATTTAGGAATATTTTTAAACTAATTAACAATGGTGATTAAGAATCAAAATGATCATCAGTTTATTAAAGTATTTTCATGAATATTCTCTAAAAACTATTTAAAAATAGTAAAAATCAAAACTCAAAGTTTTGATAGAGGATCAGGTCCAACTTCAATGAATTCATAATTTTAAAGGTTACAAAGTTAATTTTATTTTTAAATATTATATATACATATGATACTTATTTATTTCTTATAAACATCTAATATTAATGTTTCTTATTTATGGGATGAGGGAAAATTATTCTATCAAGTATCAATATATTTATGTTATACTTTAAGAAAATGTTTTATAAGCTCTTTTTCAAAAAGTTTTATAATTTTCTTATTGTGTCCTAGTATACTGCCCAATTAACTTTACCTAGTAACTAAGTAGTTGTTTATTAAATAATTATGTTAAGCATTTACCAGTTTATATAACAAAATAAAAAATATCATTTGATAAGAGAAAATAAAAAGATCAAAAGTTTTTTTCGATAAGTGAAGATAACAAGTTTTACTCGATCAACACTTACTGTTTTATAAATTCTTACTATCAATCCATTTTGATGTCCTAGAATGCCATCTCAGAATGGAAATGAAAAAGGTGACTTTTGTCCGTAAATACTTACCCCCATAAGTATTTGGTGAATGACTTCTAATGATACAATTTATAAGCAAGTTGTTTAACTTCGCTCTAACAACTTACTATAAATTCTTGAAAAACTTATGATTGCCCCTATTAATTCTTAAAGTACCATCTTTCAAAATTCTACGTCATTTCCCTATCTATATCAAATAAACAAATTGACATAATTTTAAGTGATTAGAAATAAAACGACATATTTTATTTGTAAAAAACTCTTTCAATAAAGTTATCATCTTCCTTCCTAATTACAGAAACCAAATCGAAACGGGTTCATCAATAACATATTGTTTCTTTTTACTAAATAGTTAAGAACAGTTTTTCAAATTTTATTTTTCTTATCTAAGATAGCTTTTAACTCAGTGAGTATCTTTTTGTCACATACAATCAATTTTCAATATCTTTTTTTTAACGACAGTTAACTTACGTACACGTTGTGATACGAAGTCGACGAGATATTCAGGTTCCATATGGGCACTTGATTAACCCTCGGCGACCATGGATCGACCCGAAAGCCGATCATGGTCATGGTATTGTCACATGTTCACCCTATAAATCGAACCCCGGTAGACAGGGATATCATCCATTGTGGCCCAGAGATATTACCGACCACTAGGCTACTAATGCTATCATAGTTTTCAATATCTTTTATTCATGAAAAAAATAAAAAATTATATATATTCTTCAATAATAAATTTTGGAGATTTAAATTAGGATTTTCATCTATTTTATCTTATTTTTTATACTTTAATAAAATTTTCTCATAACTATTGAAAACAAATAGATGTTTTTAAACAACAATATATTAAAAACAAGATGTTAGAAAACACAACAAAAATACACAAAATTTTAATCACGAATACCCTAACTGATACACTCACTAACATATAAGGACGAATCCGACTACTCTAACCAAAAACTCGCATGCCATATAAGGACAGTCACCCAGTTTCGATCGACGCATCGATAACGAAATCCCCGAAACCACGAACAAATTACCATTGGCCGTAACGTCGTACTAGGTAGTGGCAATACAAGCTCTTGGAGATAGTTGAGAAGGACTACCACAAACTGTTGGAAAAACATGGGATTGAGATTAAATTAGAAACTATGTAGCGACCAAAAAACAAAAACGACGAGATGTACCACTACCCAAGTATATACGACCTCTCGACAGATTCCACCATCGAAACCACGACACGACTACCAAAACATAAATATTAAAAATGCTCTATTAATATTTTATTAGTTAATGGGCAAATTGCATCAAAAGGTAGCATACTTTATTTCAATTTCTGTTTTGGGGATTGTACTTTAAAATGATGCATTTAAGGGTCTATGATAAACTTTATAAATCAAAAAAGGGACTATGTTACCTAGATAACAAGTAGCACGTCAAATATTGATGATGTGTCAAAAAATTTACAAAAATGACATTGACATGGCATTTTTTTTATCTAATATGTATATATATAATTTTATATAGGTCGGGTTATATGAAAACACTAACTTTTTAAAAAAAAACTTTTTTAATAATTTTTTAATGTACAAAGTCATATATAATTCACATACAAAATCATATATGATTCAAGTACAAAATCACATATGATTCGCAAACAAAATCATATATGATTACTGACTTATGTGACTTGCCCACGACTTTAAGTCACGTGGCAAGTCGCGCACACCCATTTTTTTCGTCGGTATAAAATCATATATGAACACGCGTAGTATCCTTCACCGACGGCTGAGAAAACCTTTTAGGACCTCTAATACTTTGTATCGTATAGTCAAGTCTAATATTATTTAAAATAACTCCTCTATTCATAGTAGCGAAAGAGTCCCTAAAAGGCCGTAAAAAGGTTTTCTCGGCCACCGGTGAATGACACTACGCGTGTCCGTGTATAATATATATAGGTATTTGTGAGTACATATATATATATATATAGAGAGAGAGAGAGAGAGAGAGATTCACACGATAATGCTAACTATTAAAAAAACTTTATTTTACGGAAAACTATTTTACATATATAAAATTATATATGATTTTATACCAACGAAAAAAATGGGCGCGGGCGACTTGTCACGTGACTTAAAGTCGCGGGGAAGTCACGTAATTCAATAATCATATATGATTATGTACTTGAAATATATGATTTTGTACGTGAATCATATATGATTTTGTATATAAAAAATTATTAATTTTTTTTAAAATTAGCGCTTTTGTATAACCCACCCCTATATATATACATATTAAATAAAAAAATGTCATGTCATTGTCATTTTTATAAATTTTTTGACACATCATCAATATTTGACCTGCTACTTGTTATCTAGGTAAAATAGTCATTTTTTTGATTTATAAAGTTTATCATAGACCCCTAAATGCATCATTTTAAACTACAATCCCCAAAACAGAAATTGAAGTAAAATACGATACCTTTTTGATGCAATTTGCCCTTAGTTAATATATATGCTCTATTAACTATTTTATTAGTAAATCAACTAATTTATAAAACAAATCTAAATCATCCTTTTACACATCTAATATTTTGTAGCATTGACTATTGTACATAAAATTCTATAATCTATAATTACTTCTTAATTGGATGTTATTTACATACTCAACTTCTTTTCACATAAGATAAGTTATATATATTTCTAGTATTAATCAAATTACAAAAAATATTGTATTTATCTTATGGAAAAAAAAACAAATGTTATAGAACAAGTTACAAAAACAAAAACAAAAATCTATTGTTCCAAAATTCACCATCATTTCTCTATCTAAACCAAATACAAAATGACATAGTTTTACATAATTAATGAACATAAACAAAACAACAGCAATAGAACTAACTTATTTTATGCTTAAAAAAACTCTATATAATGTTAACATCATCCTTCATAGAAACCAAATTGAAATGGGTTCCATTAATAAACCTCATGCAGTTCTTGTGCCATATCCAGCCCAAGGCCATGTAAACCCTTTTATGAAGCTTGCAAAGCTTCTCCATTTCCATGGCTTCCACATCACTTTCGTCAACACCGAATTCAATCACCAACGTCTCATTAAATCCAAGGGCCCGGAATCCGTCCAAGGTTTGCCAGACTTCCGATTCGAGACCATTCCCGATGGCATGCCGCATTCCGATCGAGAAGCCACTCAGGATATACCGATGCTTTGTGATATGACAAGAAAGACGTGTTTGGTTCCGTTCAAGGAGTTGTTGCAACGGCTGAACTCGTTGGCCGGAGTTCCTCCCGTGAGCGCCGTGATCGGAGACGGGGTGATGAGCTTTGCGATAAAAGCTGCGAAGGATTTGGGGATTCCGGAGGTTCAGTTTTGGACCGCTTCGGCTTGTGCTTTTATGGGTCTATTACATTATCGGGATTTCATCAAACGAGGAATTGTTCCGTTTAAAGGTCCGTATTTTTACCTTTTTTGGTAGAGAATTAAACGTTCGTGGTTTCGGGGATTTCGTTATCGATGTGTCGAAAAGCCAAAAACCGAACCGAATAAGCGAATACAGTTTAAAGATTTTGTTTTTTTAATGAGATTTTCAAACTGGATCCAAAAATATAGTATGGGTTGTAAATGTAAGTTTGGATTTTCTTAACGGGAAGGAAACACATATGTTCCTGGGTATCCAGGCTCCCACTTAAGGGTGCACCCGACTAATCTCTGTAGACCATGATCCGACTTAATTAAGGGTATCACTATGTGGGCCATGACCATGATATATAAATGTAAGTTTGATTTTCACAGTTAAGGGTTCTTGGTTTATCTCTTAACTGTTAAGAGGTAAATTTAGTTTGACAAAAAAAACCATCTCTTAATGGTTATAAAATCTTCTAAATGATTTTGTATCTTGGGTCTTGGTAAACCATTAAGCGTCTTGATTTCATTCTCAACATTTACCAGACAACCATAATTCATTTATACTATATCACAAGGGCCTCTAATTAATCATTCTAACCATTTAATCATCTATCACCAAACCATTCAATAATTGTCTAACAGATTAGAGCAACACAAGTAATCGAAAATAAAATGGTTATAACTCTAAAATGCAAGCCATGAACAATTGATAACATAAAATTTGATTAATTCTGTTCTATTTTTATGTTTAGTTTGAAGTATTTTCTGGATATGAAATCCCATCCTTAGAATTTAAGAGATTGGTATCTTACAAATTTTTTTATAAAATTTTTATGCAGTAATATTTGTTAAATACACTTGTTGTATAATAACCAATTAATAAAAAAAGTAAATATAATTTCTTTATAAATAATAAAATTCAAGTCTCTATTTATAAATTATTTATAATTTTTTCTTTAAATTATTTATAAATAATAAATAGTATAAATCAAAAACATTAAAGATTTCAAATCCTATCTAAATCCTTTAAATTTTTAATCCTTCAACAAATCCAAATTCCTTCAACGTTAAACCTAATATGCATGCCTCCTAAAAGTGCTTCAAGTAAATAGTTAATAGTTTCTTAAAATGTTGAAAATATTTTAAATCTATCATAAAATCGATTTATTGTAGAAATTTGCATTTATTAAAGGTGATAAAATATACGAGTCAGGACAATTATATAACTGTCTAAATTTAGTAAGTTACTAATACAGGTAACCAGGTTTGACCAATGCTATACAACCTTGTTTATTTAATTAGTATGTATTAAATATTGTTCAAAAAATATCATGTTGCTATATCATTTTTTATAAAACTATTATTAGGTTATAAAAACTTTAAATCAACCAATAAAGTAAATTAATTGAGATTGACATCTCTAACTAAAAACTACTAGGTTGCCCTTTCACATCATATTCTGATTACTTGCCATAAAGAAAACGATTCAATGAGCTTGTTTTTATCAAATGTCGTAACGTTAGGTTTTGGCCTGCAAAAAACTAGTAATAAAATCAAAATATAATATACAATAATCAATCGCTTAAATAAAATCTTAATGATCAGTTAACAAGTTACCATTAAAACGATCTTAGAATGTTTATTTGATACACAAAAAGTCAAAAACGACCTGTCAACTATTTTGCCATTCTAAATAGACTCGTATTTTATTTTAATGGTTGATACGCAACTGATGATTATAACAACTTTTTTATGCAATAAAAAGTTGTATCACGTGCATTAAAAGTTTTCCTTGTTGAACCATGTAGATGATAGCTATATGACGGATGGTACATTAGAAAAGCGAATCGAATGGATTCCAGGGATGAGCGATATTCGTTATAAAGACATCCCAAGCTTCATTCGAACAACCGATCCAGACGATATCATGTTGGACTTCATGGGGGAGGAAGCCCAAAATAACCTGAATGCTCCAGCCATCATATTCAATACATTTGATGCATTGGAGCATACGGTTTTGGAAGCTATTGCTTCCAAATTTAATTATCCCAACATTTACACAATTGGCCCTCTTCCTTTATTAGCCAAGTATGTACCCGACAATAGTCCGGTACAATCATTGAATTCGAGCCTGTGGAAGCCAGACTCAAGTTGTTTGCAATGGCTAGACCAAAAGGAAGTCGGGTCTGTTATATATGTAAATTATGGGAGTGTGACTACCATGACCGACCAACATTTGGTCGAATTCGCTTGGGGTTTGGCTAATAGTATGCAACCGTTCTTATGGGTGGTTCGACCTGATGTCACAATGGGGGATTCGGCAATCCTGCCTGAAGAATTCGTGGAGGAGACAAAGGATCGAGGACTGATGATCAATTGGTGTGCTCAGGATAAAGTTCTAGCCCACCCGTCGGTTGGTGCTTTCTTAACACATTGTGGATGGAATTCGACTACTGAGAGCATAGCCGAAGGTGTGCCATTGATTTGTTGGCCTTTCTTCTCCGATCAACAAACTAATTGTCGATACTCTTGTGTTGAATGGGGAATCGGGATGGAGATCAATAGTGATGTGAAACGAAAAGAAGTTGAAGTTCTTGTGACGGAAATGCTTCAAGGGGAGAAAGGAAAGGAAATGAGAAGAAAGGCAAGCGAATGGAAAAGGAAAGCGAAAGAGGCAAGTGATATCAATGGTTCGTCATATAAGAAATTCCAACGGTTTATCAAAGAGGCCCTACTTGATGTTTCACATGTTTAAGAAATGGTTATAGGCTCGGTTGTCGATCGAGTACGCTCGTTGCTCCGATTTATGTTTCTTTTGAATTGTTTGGTTTTTATTTTAACATGTAAGTTATCAAAGTTGGAGTGTTTTTAATTAAGTCGTTATCCAAACGGAGAAGTGTGGAAAAAAAAAAGAAGCAATAGGCTTTCTTATTTTTACGGATCAAGTCCCCGAACACTTTTTTTAACGAATAAATTCTTACACTTGTTGAAATCGAAAAAAACGGATCCTTCTGGATACCGAAGAAATCGATCAACAAGTTCTTATTCCAACCCAGGTTATTCATATCCTAAATCCCAGATAGACGTTTCTGGATCGATTTGCCATTCCCCCGGATCAAACGGAATCATGTTAAGATCCATCGCTCCTTCGTCCATCCCTATTTGTTCGTAAACGTTTTCACCCCAAAAGTTCTCGAAACTACAGTCTTCCTCCTCTTTCGAATACTGCTTTTCAGTAGTTTCAAACATATTCATCCACGAAATCGCTCCATGAATATCATCATTAGCATGATACAAAAACCGATCCGCGTTCTTACTTCCTTCTTCAATCGAACTCCCGAAAACATCCGCTTCCGATTCAAACTTTTCATCGTTCTTTGCGAACTTCAAAAGGGTTTCTTCTTGGTTCACCACTTTAGACCAAATCACACTCTCTTTGGCACTCATCTTATCTTGCAAACACTTAGATTGCATCACCAACCTTCTCATTTTGTCTATATTATTAGGAGCCATATGCTTTATGATTGCAACCAAAAGACTCACCTTCCAAGCCTTCTTTAGGTCATGAGGCTTCCGGTAAGGCGGCGGGCCGTGGTCCTTCACGGTCGCTCCTTGATCGCCCCACCACAACTCCTTTCCCGTGGGCCACCACGGTGGGCTCAAACCCTTCTCAAACGGAAACCCGCGTTGGGAAGGAACACAGTGTTGCATTAAAGCGGATACGATCGACCCTAAAGTCGTATCTTGCAAATCTTGCAACAAATGCAAAAACGAACACGGGTTTGGTTCCGTTTCGCCACCACCGCCGGCCGCCATCGTCGAATGGTATTCCGACACGGCCAACGGACCTTTCCGGTCAAAACAAGCCTCTTCCTTCCACCATTTTCGTAAGCTTTCCGAGGAACCCGTAATCGGCTTTCCCTTCTCGGGAATGATGCCGAATACGAAACCCCGGGCTTTGCAAACTTCCATGGTCTTTAACGCGTACTTGAGGATAACGTCATGCGCCCTCAACAACTTCCTCCGCCGCAACTGCTCTTCTTCTCGTGAACCGTCATCCGCCGCCATTCTTTTTCTACGGTTTCCGTCATTACTCCATGAACCGCGACCGAGCTCCTCGCCAGAGCTGGTTTTGTCGACGACCCCGGTCGCTTTTTCGCAACCATCATTCATAGATGAGAAAAGTAATTAATTGTCGATTGTGATTTAAGAAACATAAACATTTGGAGAAGAGATGGTTAAGTTGGGTTATATATATATATATGTGTGATGTGAAGGTGGAGATGGTGGGCGGAGGACGGTGGTGGTTTTGGGAGATTCATTGCATCAAAGGAAGCAGATGCAAGGGGAGGTGGGTGGTGATTCATTGATATTAAGACACGACGTTTTGTTGATTATAGAACGCATAGATGATTCATATGTGCATAACACCTGGTTTTCTGGTTCAGTGTTTTGACTATAGAACCATTAAGTCACAACTCCAAAAAGATCTTGTAAAGCTATAAATAGTTTGTAAAAGATGTAATTTGCTGGAAAAAGAATTGTTATGATGACTTATTAATGATTTGGTATCTTTTAAGTTTTCTTGAAATCATATACCATTTAATTTTATTTTACATGTTCTCTTAATTATTCTTATCGTTTAATTATTTTTCATCAAACCATTTTAGTATATGCTAAACAGCCCCTAATACACGGGGGTGGCTTCGAGGTCGTAGATGAAAGGCATTCCCATCCCTAGTTAATAAATTTCGAGATTCCCTGTTCGCATTCTCGTCTCCGGTCAATCGGAGATTCTCCGTCAAATTGAGGTCGGGTATCAAGTTCCCGTCGGATGTCGGTTTCTCGTATTCGTACTTAATGGTGGCCTTTAAACAATATATGCATCTTTTTTATTTAAATACTTGATAATTATATATTTATATTACCAAAAGAAGGTCTAGCATAGTGTGTGGAGGTAACATCCTTATGTCTTCCTTTGATGGTATCCTTGGTTGGCCAATGTTTGAACCCCGCTAGGGACGACTTCTGCGGTACCAAACTCTTGGGCCAATCCATAGGCCAGTTCAGGGGCATAGGGCTGGTTCATGGGCGTGGATGATTAGTCGGTGTCCGTTTGGATCCGGATACCCTCAAAACGTGTGTGTATGTTATCTACCGTTAAAAAAAATTATATATTTATATTAGTTAATTAAAATTATATAAGGTTTAAATAAAATTATGGATCTATCAGAGGAGCAGGATGAAAATTGTCATAGAAAAAAACAAGGGTTTATATTGGTTGACATCCAATAAATGTACATAAAATTATCAATCATTCATTGGACGTTGGATTTTTTCAATATATTGGATGATTGGGTCGATTTGGTTCCATCCATTATATATGTATTGGATCGGATCGGATCGGTTCGGTTCGGTTAGACATTCATTAGATTATTAATTGTTTTATTAAGTATATATATCGAATTAACTATTGATTTTTCTTTAGAAAAATATTAATTGGATGATGATTGGATGGATAATTAGATTAGTTCGGTCAGTTTTGAACTGTCATTCAAAAATCGACCAATCCAAATTGGATGTTAAAAAGCTCGATCCAATCTAATTCAATTACAATTGCATATCCGATCATCATTGGTCGATTGAATTTCTACATAGCACTAAGGAAAAACATATTTGATAACTTGACCTTTTCATCAACCTTTTTGCAGCTTCCATTTAAAATTTTGTTGTCACTCCAATTTGATTAAGGGGGCGTTATAAAACATTTATCGGGTAAGTCATTATCAGGTGTTAATTATATTAGTGCGAAAATGGAACTGATCAAGAATCTTACCACGGAGTCATAACAAGGTAATAACAAATTCAAGAATTTAGGATTTTAATTTTCCTTCGAATATGTTTAAATTGAAGAATGTTATATCATTATAGTATAACCATTTCCAAGACTTGTGGTAAAATTTAAATAGTGACGGGGATCCCTATAGTGAACAATAACCGTTTAAGTTAAACGGTTTGTCCTCACAGTGAAAATTATCCATTTACATAACGATTATATCCATTTCCCGCGGTTTTCCCCGGTTACCCGACGGGGATCCCGGTTTAAATCAGCCTGAAACTGGCCCCGCTGCCATTCCTAAAACGAACACGCCTAGCATTAACCTTTGATCGGCTAATATTGTATCATTAGATTAAAGGATTCTGTTAGACACAAATTAAGTATAAACCGATCATTAAGGTCTAATTGGTTGACTAAAGAGCATAACATCTACAAGGACTCGAATCCATAAAAATTTAGAATTGTAAACTTGTAACTTTCACCTTGCTACTTAGACCTGACAAAGGTGTGGTATCGTGTTAAGTTCGTGTCAGGTTTAAAGTCAACGGGTTGAGAGTGTTTAACCCTAACTCGATCCATTTAATAGACGGTCAGAAAATCTCATCCCTAACCCAATCCGTTTAACATTATAAATATTAAAAAATTAAAAATACACAAAAACTCACGAATCCAAAATTTATAGTTCAAGCTTATAAGTATGAACAAAATCCATAACAATAAAAATCTAAATAAGACGAAAAAATAAAAATGAAATCGGGAAACTCTTAGTGACACAGTTGTTGACAAGTTGACCATGATTAGACAATTTAAACTTTAAGAGTTCTCTTTTAATTACTTTTGGGCTGCCAATTTATTTAGCCCAATTAACTGTCCAAAAGGGGAATCGTAAATTAGTAAAAATAAAATAAAAAAGTATATATATACACCCACACACACATATATAAAGGAGTTAGTCGAGTCATTTTTCAAGTTATTTGTTTACCTTGACTTTAACTGTAACACTCAAAATTTCACAAGACAGTTTAACCAGAAAAGTAACCATTCATAAGAAGAAAGCGGAAACTTGTCCCCAAGATTTAAATAAAATCAACTTCCAGAAACCATAGTGTTCAAACCTCGCTCCAACGAGCAAAACCACAGGTATCATAAAGGTAAAACCTGTGAGAATATGTGGAACCCCAGGATTAATCTCCAAAAAAGCCCTTGTGGAGAGAAGGGGGTTCCAACATATATAGTAAGATTTGGTCCAAGTCTAGCCGATGTGGGACTCTAACACACACCCTCCAACGAGGCTAGATGGAGGGCCAAGAAGGGCCACGAGAGGGCCAGGAAAGTGCCGGCGTGTCAGTCCCTAGAGTGGTAGACCTTGGCTCTGATACCATGTGAGTTTGTGAGGTTCCAACTCAAAACCAATTGGCATTGAGTGGAGTAGCCCATGACCCTTATAAGCACATTACAAGTTCACTTTGTGTCCGATGTGGGACATTGCTCAACAAAACCAACCGACAAAATAAGTTAATAAAAACAGTTTGGAATCCATTATAACTCATACTCTCTCTTTCTCTTCCCTTAGAGACTGAACATGCGGAACCCGGAGCCTCAAATCTTTTCCTTTCCCTTTCGGGAAGTGCCTGCATCTAAATGAAATAAACAACAACAACGGGGTAAGCGGAATGCTTAGTGAGAACACACCTAACCAACTATCATCATACATACATAACAACAAAATCATATAACCACACACGTGCCTCTTGCACTATCTTCCCTTCGGCTAAACCCGAAACAGGAAGAAACTCCATATCCCCGAAGGGAGAACATATCCCCAGAGGGAGCATACATAACATAAGCAATTACATGTCTCATCATCATACACATACAACAATAGGTAGCTAGGTAGTGAACTCACCTTAGGATGATCACAACTAGCTCACGGTACTTTCAAGGGTCACCACGTAACACCTAAACACATATATGCATACATAACATGTATCAACAAATATTTAAATATTCCTAATAAACATACCCGAGCCTTAGGCTCCAAACTCAAGGAAAACCTACTCCAACTCTATCAACTTTTCTACATTATTAACTTAAACAATCCCTTGCGGAAAACCCCTTGAGAGAACCCCAAATGGTCGCCGCAAGAAAAAGTCGCAAAAAAAATATATATATAAACTTTCTGCCCAACTCCCCGGCCGGGGAAGAATTCTTCCCGGCCGCGAAAGGAGGCAGATTTCCTTTCTCCATGAGTTTTCAACCCCAAACTCGTGGGTTTTCACTCCAACCCATAAATTCAACCATTCTTTGAGCAAAAAAAGTGTATACAACCATCTCCAAACATTCAATTACATTCTATAACATATAACCATTACAAAACCTCCAATTGATGATCAATTAATCATAAATTCCCAAACCAATTTAATTGGAACCCTAACTTTCAAAAATCAATTCAATCCAACCAAATACAAGTTTATACTCCATTCTCATACCAATAACCAATAATTATAACATCGATTTGAAGTATAAACAAGTATTTGATGATCAATTGATCATCTCTCCACAAACCCTAGTCCCAACCATAAACTCAATCTTACACAAACATGAATTGGGATCATACCTTATGCAATTCTCGTAGCCACCACTTCAGTTGCACCATAGCAACCTCTGAACTTACTTCAATTGCTTCCAATTTCTCTAAGGATTCGCTGTCTCTCTCCCTTCTCTTCTCTGGAAACCGTCTAAACAAAACTGAAGGGAAGTTGAGGGCTTTTCTTCTTATACACAAGCCACCACTCAACCCTTGCACTTTCACTTAATACACTTTAGCCCCTAGGCTCCTACAAATACGTTAACTGGGTTAATTAACTAATCTGACCTCGTTAAAACTTAACACGGGAAACGGGGCGTTACATTAACCGTTTAATCTTCGTGTCGTGTCAACCCGTTTATGTAAACGGCTTGAAATATCTTTCCCAAAACTATTTATTTCATGACGGATTTTTTTGTCATGCCGATTGCTATTGTCGAATTTAAACCCTTACTTGTTTGTACGAATATATGAATGTCGAAATCAACTATACGGACTTTGTTTACTTCAAAGTAAACCAAAAAAAAAGTATCGTAATTTTGTTAATGATATTGAGGGAAAAGTTTAGAAAAAGGTATCATAGTCTTCTCATTTGAAATGATTAAATCTCTAAATTTGATTTTGAATTAATAAACAATTATATTTTTTCCATTTTGAATTATTAAGTCCCTACTCCCTACCATGTTTTCTTAAAAAAACAAACCATCAAAGTTTTAAATATTGATTACCTACATTATTTTAACTAAAAAAACTTATGTGACATATCTAAAATATTTTAAAGTGAAAAATAAACCTAAAACATTTTTACTATTTTCAAACTATACATCTTTGAAAACCCTCACACCCAACAACATTTGTCATCTATAGGTGAGCAGAGGTGAGTACCTGGCCAAATTTCATGGAACCATTCTCGGAATCTGAACTGACGAATGACGATTCTTGGAATGAAGGAACCGGAATCAGTTACATTGGTTTTTTATATTTTGCAATCGGTCCAAGAACTGTCGATTCCGGTTCCGCTACCGACTATCCAATGTCAATTTAAAAAAAATCTTTTAATATTTTCATAGACTAAAAATATATTCGTAAGTACATTACAAAGTACAAACTAATCCTATAAAACCTAAAAACTAATTGTTACATAAATAATTAAAAAACTTTACGTCAAGTTGTCAACACCTAACAAATAAAACGAATAAAATACCTAACATATCACCTTTTTATAACTCCCGATAACCAATACCGAGACTTTCATATTTATTAAATATCCAAAATAGATAATTTTAATTTTATTAAACATTTGAATGTAATAAATATATAAATAACTTTGGCGGGTATTCGACAGGTAGTGGTTCAAAAAAAAAAGAACCGGAGTCGATCTTAATCGGTTCCAAAAAAAACTAATCACATCGGTTCCAGGACCAGTGGTTCTGAAGCGGTTCCGGTTCTAAAGATGAGTACTCGGTTCAAATGCTCACCCCTATCGCCATCCCTTGCCACTATTGGCCACTATCATCCATTTTGATTTTTTTATGTGTTATTTAATCTATCAATTATCCCTCCTTTACAACAATTTAATGTAGTACACACAAACATATAATATAAAGAGATAATTGTTGTGTAACTAATCAAAACGAGGCACGAGGGAGATCAATGGCAGGATTCAACAGCAATGATAGAGAGTAGACGACAAAGGGAAGCAATGGCATTGGGTGAGACTTGAGAGGGGTTTCAATAACATAAGATTTGAGAGTAGTAAAACTGATTTAAGTTTTCTCATAACTTTAAAATCTTCCTAGACGGTTATGTAGCATTTTTTAAATAGAAGATAATTAATTTATAAAAGTTCAATAATTTGCTTATTAAAAAATGTTTAGGATCTTAGTAATTTAAAATAGGTTTATTAAAAAAAACTGTGGCATCTTCCCTTGTGTTAAAATAATTGTAAATAAAACAAGAATAATCGACCAATCACAAACAAATTCAAGAATCCAAAAATTGATCGCAAACCGGATTATAGGAATGAAAATGAAGATATAGAGACGATAAGATCAAAAACGACCTCAAATCAAATACCCAAACCCACAAGAAGCAAGCATAAATAAAAAATATGAAGGAATCAACATAATCCAAAAAAGTCGACCAAAACCCTCAATCGGATTAAAATCAGATTTAAACAAGATCTAGAAATCAAATTGAAGAAATAAGAATGTTTAGCAATCAAATTCGATCCACAACAAACAGCCTCGTGATCGATTTAAGTCCAGAAATCGAATGAACAAGAAAAATCGGCCAAACTCAATTTTTTGCACAAAACCCTAGAAATTCGAATTAAATCTCTAATAATTTGTGAAAATCAAATACTAGGGAACATTAAGCATCCAAATCGATCCTAATCACATAAACAATTGCAAGATTCGATACCCAATCAAGAAAAATCGAAAAAATCGAAGCCAATTTGCATATGAGAAACAAAAAAGATTAAGCAAGATTCCTATAGGCTATCAATTTATGTGGTCTCAATTCCTCCTATGTCCGAAGTTACAAACAATGAACAATTAATGCATCTCGAAGTTATAGATTCATCATCAATTTAGGTCGGTTTTCCACCAAAATCACTTTTAGTGGTTCTAGGTTTCATCTTCATGTTCATAATCATCATCGTCTTCATATAAAAGCTACAAGTTATTAAAAAATTAATCAAAAATAATAAAATTACAGGCTACTTACTTAGCAGGTAACATGATACATTAAATGGTAGCTAAAAGGTAAGTTTTTAAGTACAGTCGCAACAAGTTGGAAACAGTTTCGTGAACTAAACCTTTTAAAATAAGCAAGTTTATATTTTATCTATAATATTATAAAGGGAATATTGATTTTTTTAACCATAAAATTAACATCTTGTAATAGAGAATAAAGTTGAACATGAAAAAAAATCTTTCGGTTATCGACTTTAGATCCGAGATATATCGCACTACAACGTGTACGAGTTCAAATCTAATTCATAAAAGAAAAGAGACTTAATCAATCATTTAAAATGGGAAGTTCAATTGGAATTCTTTTGGACTTTTCTCTTATTACTACTTGCTTAGGTGGTGTTTGTTATTTAAGAGGTGCTGAAATCTGAAATCTAATTTAAATTTTAAATTTTAAGTGATGGTGCTGAAGTTTGAAATCTGAATCTAAAAAACTGTTTATTTTTTGTAAAATGTCAAACATTTTAAATCTAACTTTTAAGATACTATTAAACATCATTGAATAGTTTACCACAAGGCACAAGGTCCACAACTGTAAACTGCATTTATATGGGAATTGATCCCTACACAACAAAAATTAGCCATTCACAACAATTTCATATGAAATGACAATTTTACCCTTGCCTTTTTGTCACCTTTTTTTTTTTGGGAAGGTTCACATGGACTTTGGCCAGACTACATCCTTGGCAATTTTTACCGAGAGCTAAAACATGCTCCCCTGGGATTAACACTCAGTGGCCCCTGGTTGCTCACCCCCGGATACCTTTCTTCTTTCTTCCTTCTTACTTCTTCCTCTTCCTCTTCCTCTTCCCGATTAGAACCTCTTTTCCCCCATTTCCCTTCTTTCTTTCACTTCCATCTTCATTTTTTTTTCTTTCACTTCTATCTCCACCAATGTCGTCGGAAACATTACCGCCTCCTCCACCGACGAAGGACGTAACCCTAACAAATGTCCAATCTCGTGAACCACCAATTCCAGATCCATCACTGCCGGAGACCCCGACGCAACTCCATCGTTTCATCGCTGTCGAGATGCAAAATCCTCGTGTCGGAGCAAACTCCGTCGAAATCCTCGCCGCCGCTGGCCACCTCTGCTTCTCTCCGGCCACCTACTGCTCGTTGCCGGTCACCAACAACTCGTCACCGACCACCTGTGCTCGTCTCCGACCACCTCTGCTTGTCTCTGGCCACTCTGCTCACCGCCGGCCACCTCTGCTCGTCATCGGCCACCCCGAAATTTTCGTTTCTTCTCCCCTCGATAATCGATTTCGTTTCGTTCAGAGTTTATTGTTTTGTTTTCTTCACATATTCTTGTTTTTTTTCCCTTATTATTTCTTTTGTTTCCTTCTAAATGGGTGAAGGGTTGTAACCGGGAAAGAGAAAAGAGGGGAAAAGGAAAGGCAAGGCCAAATTTGTCATTTCATATGAAATTGTTGTGGATGGCAAATTTTTATTGTGTAGGGATCACTTCCCATTATTTAAACTTCAAATGTGAAATATCCTACAAACACGACATAGATGTAACAAGCGATAAACTATTATAAAAACTGCATATAATAAACTACAAATTACCAATTGTTACTTTAATAAACAAATATACTAAAGATACTTCTAGATGATAAAAACTAGCGTGAGAAAGATTTGGCAAAAATGTTTTTAACAGTTTACCAAAGCCGTTTATTTTACCAATAAAGTGACTGGATTAATTTGGTCATCAAGGCCAATTTCCCATTTTCATTCTTTTTGTCCATTGCATACACTCCAAATATCACATATATTTATATTATACAGAAACGGAGAAATAGAAATATGAATAAAAAAAGGGAAGCATTGATATAAATAGAAATATGAATACATATTAAAACACCACAGTTAACAAACAGAGAAATACCCAAACAAACCACCATGCAAATCAAAAGTGTAGGAGGACTACAAATCACTAAATGGAATCTCTTAACATGAAATTTTTTAAAGCAAATTACCTCGGGAGATTGAACGAGGTGGGCATATCAAAATCAATTTGGTGTAAATCGATTATAGAAAAACAATCGCATAGATCGAACAAGGAAGCCATATTGAAAATCCAAATTGATTCCAGAAAAACAATCGCAGAGAACGAACGAGGTGGGACATACCTTCGGATCGAACACGAAACAGGATCGATTTTGAAGTCGTGCTGCATATAGAATGGATGCGTTGAATTGTAAATATATTAGTGGATCTGAATGGAAAAAGAAAACAAACAAACTTAATTGACAAATGTGACCGAAAAAGTGAAACAAGGCAATTAATGTTGTGTTTGGTAATCTAGCTGACAAGCTAGCTGGTAGATGATAGCTGATAAGCTAGCTGTTGACAAATAAGCTAAGCTTATGAACAAATTATGTTTGACAAAAACTAGTTTAGGAGTATGTAAAATGACCAAAAATGGTATCTTAAGGTATAATAATTCATATTAATAAAGGGTATAATTGAAAAAAAAATTATAAAAAGCTCCTGAAACACTACTTCAAGTAGCGTTTAATTAAGCTACCTTATGATCTATCCAAACATAGCTTATAAGCTAACTTATTTTTACCAAAAACAACTTAAGTGCTAAATGACACACCATTAAGGCTATGTTTGGCAAGCATAAGCTAGCTTATAAGCTAGTCCATCCAAACGTGTACCAGGAAACTAGCTTATCAGCCAGCTTATAAGCTAGCTTTTTGAAACGCTACTTTGAGTAGCTTATGAGGAGCTTATTGTAGCTTTTTCCAATTATACCCTTATTAATATTAATTATTAAATTCAAATATACCCTTTTTGGTCATTTTACATACTCATAAGCTAGTTTTTGCCAAACATAATTTGTTCAACAGCTAGCTTATCAGCTACTAGCAAGCTTATCAATCAACAACTAGCTTATCAGCTATCCGCTAGCTTATCAGCTACCAGCTAGCTTATAAGCTACGCTTGCCAAACATAGCCTAAGCTTCTTCTTCCCACCGTCTTCGAAAGCTTTCCGACGGTAACCATTACTCCTTTTTTGGGAATAATGCCGTATAGGAAGCCTCGAGCTTTGCAAATTTCCGTGATCTTTAAAGCGTACTTGAGGATGAAGTCATGCACCCCGGACATCTTCCTCCGCCCTGAGTAATGTTCTTCTTCTCGTTAACCATCCGCCACCGTCTTAGCCGCCGGGAGAATTCTTTTTGTACAGTTTCCGTCATGATGCCATAAAAGGCAGTCGAGACCCTCGTCGGAGCTAGTTTGTTCGACGACCCTGATCACCTTTTTCGGGAACCATCGTTCATAAAAGAGAAAGCTCAAAATTTAAGCATTTGGAGAAGAGATTGTTGGGTTATATATCATGTGATGTGAAGAGGGAGACTGTTTTGGGAGATTCATTGTATCAAATGAAGCAGCTAGATGCAATGAAGGTGGATGGTGATGCATTTATTTATTTAATCACATGAAGATCCAAACGACGTCAATGGATATCGTTTTGTTGATTACAGAATCCATATCTATATATATAATTCATATGCAGTGGACCTGGTTTTCTGGTTCAATGTTTGATTATGGCATCATAATTCATAAGTCACACCTCTAGAAATCTTGTAAAGCTATAAATAGCGGGTGTGTAAAAGGGTTATTTAGGAAAATGGATTTATAACCTTAAAAGTGTTTCTAATTAAATTTATAACCTTTTGATCTAACGAGGGAAAATGGATTTATAATTATCAAAAAGATTATGAATTTAATTAAAATCTCATTTAAAGTTATATACCTAATTTACTAGTGTGGCAAAACGGAATGGTCCGAATCGGATTCGAACCCCGAACCGTTAATAAGGTGTTTTTTAGAGCATCTCCAATGGTAAACCCACGTGTCATCCTATAAACCGGTTTATTAAAAATGTATGCCATTGGGAAAGAGATGAGCTGGCAAACCGCTCCATGCAGATGGAGCTAACTTACTTTTTTTTAACGGCAAGTTAGTTGTTAGTAAACACCCCAGTTAGATTAAATACGTCTTTATCTGGGTTTGAACCTGAGACTTCTACTTCAAAAGAGTGATCCCTCTACCAACTCGGCTAGCCCCAGTTGGCATTTACCTAACTTACTTTTTTACTTTTATTGATTTCTTTTAAAACAACAATGGAAATGCAAGGCAGAAGATTACAACAAAAAGCCCAAACAATAAGTCAATAACTCGGCGCAACTTGCATTGAATTAATAATCGATTTGATTTATTTAAGTAAAAAATAATATAATAAAAGAAATAGTTATTGTTACTTTTAATTATTATAATTGTTTTATTGTATGAATTATAATAAATAAATTTTAACTATTATAATTTTATTATTATATAAACTATGTACCGGTTTATAATTGATAATGAAAGATTTATAAAATGTGTATGAAAGAAAAAACTGATGTGATACAGAGAGAAAATTGAGATAGCAGAATCATAAACCTCTTAAAAAGTTTATGATTGTAGATGCTCTTAAAATCAAGGCATCTTGGGACGGGGTGATACGGGCCACGTTTAGGGCAAAAAAAAATTAGGGTCTCAACCTTTTTTTTGGTATACATTAGTAGTATAAAATGTAAAAATTAGGACTGTGTAAGGACAATTCTATCTATATATTGAATTAATTCTTAACAAATAAATAAATAAAAATATATATGGACGTGTTTAATTAAAAGTTCATTTTTTATTGCGAATATGAATACAACCGAGAATGCGACACATATTACATTGAGTATGAATATCGAAGACGAATGTCCATCCGTTATTCATGAAGAATAATATAAAATTCAAGATAAATAATATAACATTCAAAATAAATAATACATTATTCATCATGAATATTCGCATTCGTTATACACACTGAAAGTAACAAGTGTCACACTCTCGACTATCCTTATAAAAAATGAGTTCGTAGCCAAACTTTGGTCTCTCCCTATATATATATATATATATATATATATATATATATATATATATATATTGCATTAACTATTTTAAAAAAGACATGAAAACCTTCTACCGTTCTCTAAAATTTTAAAAGGTGCATCATTCACCTCTTATTTTTTAGATGTGAATTAAGACTTCTAGAATTCATAAATCATACCTATTAAAAAGCAACACCTAAAATAATTGGTCTTAATCGAGTTTATGTGTCAAACATAATTCATCTCTGATACAGATCGGTTTCGAGCTGTATCGAAGATTTTTAACTATTTCTGAAAACCGGGAAAAGGGACTCAAAAAAAGAAGAAATTCAAGTGCCGAGACATAGCTGACCTCGCGGCGCGGGTCCGTCGCTGATTGTTTTCGGCAACAGAACATTCTGGAAGATGTTGCGTTTATTTGCTTATTCAAATATTTTATTACTTAATTTAGTTTAAAATTATTACCTTTAATTAGTTTTCTTTTCTATTAAGTTTATGATTTATCTTTGGTAATTATTTTAATTGTTTTCCAAGTTAGAATTAATTAGGTTTATTTACTTTCCTTAATTATGTTTTAGCTATATTATAAATAGGATGGTTTAGGCTCCTTTGTAATTCAAATTCATATTATCAGTTTTAATATAATTTCTCTTTGTGAGTTATTATTAAGAGTTCATATCTTTTGTTCTTGGAGTTTTACGCTTGTAATTCTCGTCATATTTTGGATTTGATGCTAGTCGATCCGTTCTACGTTTCCCACTGCGTCAGTTGGTATCAGAGCCAGACTGCCTGTCTCTTTTCCTTCGGATGGCATTACCACAACCATACATCAATCAAGCTAGTATTGAGGCAATCGCCATGGCTTTTTCCATGACCCTCAACACTGCCCGCGCTAACCTCGCCAATCAGACAAGCACTCTCGTCAACAAGTGTCGGAGAAGAGACAGGCAACCCGATAATCATAATCGGGTTAGTTTTCCTAATCCCAAATTCAAAAAGGAGGTAGAAGAAAGACCCAAAAGAAACGCACACGCCATTCATACAAAAGCGGAAATTTCGTTTTTCTATGGAACTTTGGAAGTGGAAGAGTTTTTAAATTGGCAAAACGAAGTCGACCGGTTATTTAAGGTTATCGAGATTCCTAGAGAAAAGCAAGTAAAGTTGGTTGCTTTTCACCTAAAGAGCAACGCATCCGTTTGGTGGGACAAAGTGGTCAAGCAACGACAACGGCAACCGAAAAGACCGGTTCGATCATGGAAGCGAATGAAACAACTCATGGAGGAGCGATTCTTGCTGAAAAAGAAAGGATAATCACCGGAGATCGCCGACGAGGAAATCATCCCCTTCATGACCGAACCGCCACTCGTCGCAATTAAACCGCCTCAATAATCTATCCACGTCGCAATTGAACCACCACAAGATGTTATCGCCATCGCGACCGAGCCGCAACAAGTCCTTACCGAGACTAACGAGCCAGTCGTTGGAAAAAATAAAGATCTGAAAGTTGAGGAGATTCCCAAGTTGAATCCTTTAGCGCAAGAAGTTGTCCTCGACGTTCCCGACCCCCCAAAATCGTTGCCTAAAAAGATCCCTAAAGATAGTTTCTCTATCATGCCAACGACCAAGATTTCGGCTTACACGAAGTCGATTCCATATGATATACCATTGGTTCATTATCCTTACGAGATGGATGAAGTCACACTTACACGGAGTCGAACACAACCTGCGGAAGTCGATCCCTTTTTGAGTTTCAAAGACCAACCGAAAAATATGCTCTACTATCTAATGTTACATCACCACCCCGAGAAGTTAAAAGATCTACATGAGAACTCGAGGTCGAGTTCTTTTCAAGTGGGGGTGTCTGATACAGATCGGTTTCGAGCTGTATCGAAGATTTTTAACTATTTATAGAAACCGGGAAAAGGGACTAAAAAAAGAAGAAATTCAAGTGCCGAGACATAGCCGACATCGCGGCGCGAAGCTATGGCTCGCAGCGCGAGTCCGTCGCTGATTGTTTTCGGCGACGGAACATTCCGGAAGATGTTGCGTTTATTTGCTTATTCAAATATTTTATTACTTAATTTAGTTTAGAATTATTATCTTTAATTAGTTTTCTTTTCTATTAAGTTTAGGATTTATCTTTGGTAATTATTTTAATTGTTTTCCAAGTTAGAATTAATTAGGTTTATTTACTTTCCTTAATTATGTTTTACCTAGATTATAAATAGGATGGTTTAGGCTCATTTGTAATTCAGATTCATATTATCAGTTTTAATATAATTTCTCTTTGTGAGTTATTATTAAGAGTTCATCTCTTTTGTTCTTGGAGTTTTACGCTTGTAATTCTCGTCATATTTTGGATTTGACGATAGTCGGTCCGTTCTGCGTTTCCTACTGCGTCAATCTCTTAAGCTGCGTTTGGTACATGGTACAGGACATAACGGGACGAGACAAAACTCATTGTCGCACGTTTGACGCATCAGGGGACAAAACAGGAATTCACTTTCCCACGTTTGACATGAGACAGGGACAGGAACTAGGACAAGGTGGGACAACATGTGACAAAAGTTTTTTTTTTTATTTTACCAACATAGGTGGAACAAAATGGGACAGAAATGAGGCATAAACTAATATATATTATTAATCAATACTCGTTTAATATATAACTTCAATATGGTATTTGTTTTAGTAATTATCACCACTAGTCGTGGCCTCCACCGCCACCGCTAGCCACTGTCGGCCACCTCCACCTCCTCTTCCACTACAACAACCTTCTCCACCATCTCTACAACTATCATCGATTATCTATCAACACTGTCTACCACCTCTACAACTGTCCATCGTCATCTCCACCACCACGATCCATCATCTTCACGTTCTCCACAACCACCGACCACCACCATCCATCATCACTACTAGTATTACGTTGGCCACTACCTCCACCTCTACCATAACCATCCACATTAGTTCCATAAAAATCATATGTGTGTGTGTGTGTGTATGTTTATGAAACTGTGTAAAATTTTGTATAAATTATATAGTTTGTTTTATTTGTGTTAATTATAGTTATTATGTGATATATAAAAGGGTTTACTTCATAAAAGTGTATCCAACTTGTCACGAAAAGTTATTGTATGTACTGTACTTATGTTTTTACCTTTTAGCGTATCAATACTTTCAAAATTGACATTTTAATGTATCCGGTTACCTGTCCAGCAGGTAACCGGTAAATTTTATGATTTTTTATTTTTTTTAAATACACATCACTAAACACAAAATCAAAACCCAGATTATGATGAAGATGATGAACATGAAGCTGATGAATATGATGATGATGAACATGAACCCAGATGAATAAGAACAAAACCTAGGTCCTTAATCAAAACCCAGATAAATCAAAACCAAGAATGAAGAAAATGAAAAGAAAAAGATGTACAAATCCAAGTTTGGTCCTTAAGGTTTATGTTCATCACCAAGAACAAAGCCCTAACAAACCTAGATGAAAACCCTAAAACAAAACCCTAAGAATCTGAACATGGAGGAGAACGATTTTGGGGTTTTTGGGTTAAAACCCTAAATTTCATATGAAGATGAAGATGAAAACCCTAGAAAATAAATAGAGAGAAAATCGAACCTTCAAACATCGAAATCAAATTTTGTGTTTGCTTCAATCTGGAAATTGAAACCCTCTGGAAATCTCGAAAAGCCTCTGGAAATCGATGGAACTGGTGGTAACGATTTCCAGATCGAAACCCTCTAGATGTGTTCGAACTCGGTGGTAACGACGGTGGCCGGCGGTGGTAACAATCGCGGTCGGCCAGCGGTGGTAACTCGATGGTATGGTTCAAACTCAATGGAACAAGTTCGAACTCGATAGAAATCGATGGTGTGCTTTAGATCGAAGGTGGTATTGACGGCGGCCGACGGTAGTGACGGCGGCCGACGGTGGTAACGGCAGCCGGGGAGGCTGGTGGCGATGATGACTTGACGGTTTGGTTCACGAAGAACCCTAGCTGGGTTTTGATTTTGTTTTGTTTTTATTATTTTTATTTGCAATTAAAACACAAAAAATACATGTCAGCGTCCAGTCAGCTGCCATGTCACTAAAATTACTGCCACATCAGCGGGTAACCTGCTTACATCAGCAGGTAACCTGCTATAGCAGGTTGGATACATTAAAATGTCATGTGTTGAAAGTATTGATGCGCTAAAAGGTAAAAACGTAAGTACAGTACATACAATAACTTTTCGTGACAAGTTGGATACACTTTTATGAAGTAAACCCTATATAAAATCATCAAATAATTTTTTGGGGGAAACTTGTCTAGTTTTGTCCAGTATAGTCCTAGGCGTATCAAACACAGAACAAACATTTGTTCTGTCCAGTTATGTCCCGTCCAATATTGTCCGACTCTCTTGTCCTGCCCAGTTATGTCATGTCTAGTCCTGTCTGCGTACCAAGCGCTACATTAGGGTGCGTTTCGTTGTGAAAAATCGTTTTCATTTTCCTAAAAAACATTTTTAGAAAACATAGTTGACTTTTGATTTTTCAGTTTTCAATGAAAATTTTAGAAGTACGTTTGGTTGAAAAAACAAGGTTTCACTTTCAATTTAAAAAGTTAGAAAAACACATTTAGAAAATTTTGAAAAAAATACTAAATAATTTTTTTAATTTACATTGAAGTTATAAAATAGAAAATTCTAATTTTCTTAAAAACTTTTGAAAACCGAATAAACCAAGCGTATTCTCTAAATTTTTATTTTCTCTGAGAAATTTTCTTAAAAAATTCAAAAGTTTTCCATAACCAAACGAACCTTTAGAGATTCAAAGAACCATAGAGACCATTTATCAAATGGCTTCTAGCCTATTGATATCATGGTGTTTGTAAGTTGTTCCCTTAGGCTTTGATCATGGGTTCGAGTCCCAATGTGGACAAAATGTGTAGTTTAGGTGTAAAATAGGATTTGCTGTTCAAAAAAAAAATTATAAGATAAAAGTAAACTACATATTTGGTCCATGTGGTTCACAATTTATTACATTGTGGGTCCCTATTTTAAAATAATTATGAAAAAAGTTCATGTGGCTTACACTAGATTACACTTTTGGTCTCTATGGTTTGCACTATATTGCACTGTTGGTCCTTATTTTACCAATATAGTTAGGAACCAATAGTACATATAGTATAAACCATATAAATCAACAACGTAATAAAATATAAACCATAAAGACCGAACATGTGATTTACCCAAAGATAAAAAGACACACAAACAACCTCTTACCATACAGGTTGATAAACTATTTGAATAGGAGTCTTCTAGTGATGTAGCGGATTGGTTATCGTCCGGGGGGTTCATAGCACCCTAACCGAGTTCGAGCCTTTCCGTGCGCATGCCTGAGAACATTTAAGTGGAGTCATGTTTAGCCCTCAAAATTGTCGGGGATTAGTCGGAATTTGACCTGGACACCATTCCAAAAAAAAAAAAAAACTATTTGAATAGGAAAGAAAAAGGAATTGTCATTTTGAAAACTTAAGGGGGTTATACTGGCAACATAAGAATGTTGAGGGGTTAGGTATTGTCATCAAGTAACGTCATTCGCCGTCAAACAAAAACATCTTTAGCTTTATCGATTAGATTTGATGTTCCGTCAGGATCGCTTACCTAGCTAACCCCTCTTTCTCTCTATCTCACGAAAGTCGGTCCAAATCAAACTTAGGTTTTCTGCAATTGATTTCTTCATTAGCAACCTCCTCTGTTTATGCATCCATACCTACATTGAAAGCCACCAGACCAACACACACAAACACACACAAACAAACTAAGCAAAAGTTTGAAAAAAAAGCTATATAGATCATCATCAATGGGCGTACCGGCGTTCTACAGGTGGTTGGCTGACCGGTACCCTAAATCGATATGCGACGTCGTCGAGGAGGAATCCGGCGACGGAAACGGAAACGGTGAGGAATTGTTAAGGCCGAACCCTAACAACATCGAGTTTGATAACTTGTATCTCGACATGAATGGAATCATTCACCCTTGTTTTCACCCTGAAGGAAAGGTATACATACACACACACACACATATATATATATATATATATATATATATATACTTATGTTTTTGTTGAATTATTGGGGAAAAAGTAGGTGTATGTATTGAGTTCAACTACTACTTTTCCAAATGTGAAATTTGGTTGATTTTGTTGAATCTGAGTGTACTGTTTGTATTTAGTGTTCTGAAGTTTGATGTAGGTTTTAGAGTGTCCTATCAATTTACAGTGACTACCATTCCAGTTTGACTTTTTGTTTTTGTTTTTTAGCTAACCTTCTTAAGGAGGGATTGTTGAATGCAATTGTGGTCTATGTGACATACTGTGTGGAATGTGGTTTTTGTTTTGGAGTTTTCAGTTTTTTAGGTTTATACTTTCTTCTACAGTTGTGAAAAGATTTTGGTTGCCTCTGTTTTATGTAGTCTTATGGTAAAAATTCCAAGTAAGTAAATGCATAATTACTGAGAATTTTTCACATCAAGGGGAATAAAATACAGGAGTAGAGATAAGTGCTACAGTAGAATGCATTAGTTGGCAGGATAGGGATCAATAAGACCATGTGCTACTTTTCCAAAGGCTATGGATACCTTTTTTTTGGGTGCATCTATTTGGGTCTAACTTTTGGGAAGCACCAAGGTATTATCTCTTAGAATCTTCTGTTTCTTACATGGTTGGTGCATTTAGTTGGATCATGGCTCGGTATTCAGCTGTATTGTAGTCTAGGGACTTGGGTGTAGGAATGATTGTTTTAGATCCATGCTTTAGCAAGAATTGCTCAGGCAATAGATATTGACATACTTAAATAATACAATTACAAGCCTTTTATTTAAAGTAGCTGCATAGGGGCTACCTTTACTTATATGGATATGAATACTTTTATGGTGGGGAATGCAAAGCATAAAAGGTATTCACCAATCAGCATAAAGCCTAATTCGTGGATCACTTCACTTAAATACAAATGTAGAAAGACAAGTTTGAGATGTTTGCCGTGTTACTTGGCTATTGAAGAATTCATTTTTTATTGAATTATTTTGATTGTGTGAAGTACATCACTTTTGTCAATGGAAAGTAAAAATGCATAAAAGAAGAGAAGCTAACTGTTTTTTCTCAAGCAACTATTGTGATCAAGTTTAGTTGCTGTTTTTCTTTCATTGCTGAGCTAGGATCTTAGAGGTCCCCAATGATGGCTGTGGGACATGTGCGGTTGGGACCATCTAGAGGATCATGTATACTATTTTTAGGATCATATTGTTATTCTGTTTCGTGTCCGGTGTTTCACATCAGTCGTTTGAAATCTTGATTGAGTTTGGCTTTGTATAACAGCATTATTTTTCTTGTTTAGGGATTATATTGTTATTGTCACCAAAATTTGCCTACTGAATGACATTGAATTTAGTGTAATTATCCTGAGAGCATTACTCACAGGATCTTTCTGCTGTTGCCTAGGTAGTTTATTCTGTTCCCACATTCTTTATTATTCATAATCTTGTTCTATACTGCCGAATTTTGAAATTTAGGCGCCCTTTGATGCATGGTGCTTCATGCAACTATTTTTGCTTTCTACATAACTTTCACCTAGGACACTCTGTTAGCATATAGAAGTACTAAAGTACCATTTTTGATTTTGCTGCTAAAAGATAGGAGTGAGGTGCTTCATGTTGACTCATTGTTTAGCAGGCTAGATACACCCTCTTCATTTAAAATCTTTCCTTAAAGATCAAGTTCTGAATAGGATACGTGGCCTATCCGACATTTAACTTCAGATATATTTTCTCAAAATGGCTGTAAAAGAAGATGCAAAACTCCTGAACCGATAACTTTGTGGAAAACAACACTAAAGACCCCAAGAGGAATGTGCTAGACAAATGGGCCCTGACAATTTTCAGTGAGATAAAGTTTCTTCCTTTTCAAAGGATGCACATTTTCCCATAGTGGTTGAATTTTAATATTTTGGTCGGAGTGGTAACTCAAATAATACATTGGCATTATCTTTTCCTTTTGGTCAATGGCTAATCTTTATAGGAATGCCAAGTTAAGGCCATTTATGTTGGAACATAGTTGTTTTGTATTATTGAAGTTCTTGGTGAGTCCAGGAATTCTCAAGTAGTGAAGTGAAGATCTGTTAAAAAAGTTGCATGTCTCCTCTTAAGCCAAGGTTTTCTATTCTCACTGCTCTTCCCCTTGGGTCAAGTTTTCTATTACGTAAGCTAGAAAGAGCAACTTTTGGTTCCCTAGAAGTGATGTATATGTTGAAAATATTTGTTCCATGAGTGTGCTGGGGTAAAAGGATAGGAATCTGTAAAAGTTCTGTTTGGGAGTGGCATGTCTTTATAGCTTTTTAGTGAATGATTTATAAGAATGTTAGCAACGTCATGCTGAAGATGCCCATAACATGTAATATCTTTCTACTCAGTAATTTGCTACTGTGTGATCATTTATATTGTCTTTTTTGTGGGAATACAAGTTATTAGATATTTAGATTAATAAGTTAA
Source organism: Centaurea solstitialis (assembly GCA_030169165.1). NCBI lineage: Eukaryota > Viridiplantae > Streptophyta > Magnoliopsida > Asterales > Asteraceae > Centaurea > Centaurea solstitialis. The sequence goes on from CM058046.1 coordinate 26,310,839, forward strand.
TAGTATTGGAATGGTTAACTGTCGAAGCTTCAAGTGCTAGACCTCCCTTTTGCCAATGCATGCCTCTAATTAGTATCTGAGATTTACTGATTAACTTGCACTCCTAAATGCAGCCTGGTCCGGCTACATATGACGAAGTATTTAAGTCAATATTTGACTACATTGATCATCTCTTCTCATTGGTGCGGCCTAGAAAAATTCTGTACATGGCAATAGGTAAAAAAGCTATTAAGTTGCAGTTTTCTAATCTGTCTTCCAAGTTGAACTAGATATCATCTGTATGCACTTCCAATTTTTGCAGACGGTGTGGCTCCCAGAGCCAAAATGAATCAACAAAGGTCTCGCCGTTTTAGGGCTGCTAAAGATGCCGCTGAAGCAGTGAGTTTTTTTGCTTTCTATATTTATTCTAGTGGTTGAGGCGTTGAGCTAATAACTACATTAGGTAATTAACTTAGTTTTGCGTGTTTTTTTGTTTTATTTAGGAGGCTGAAGAGGAGAGGTTGAGAAATGAGTTTGAAGCTCAGGGAGCTGCACTTGCTCCTAAAGAGAAGCTTGAAACATCTGATTCAAATGTCATCACTCCTGGCACTCAGTTTATGTCTGTGCTCTCTGTAGCTCTTCAGTATTATATACAATGTAGATTGAATCACAATCCTGGTTGGCAGTATACCAAGGTTTATTTAGGATCTTTCACCTTACAGTTTTTTTGGAGAATAATTTCTGTTAAATTCTTTCAGAATATACTTCTTCGTTTCTTGCTAGTTTTGTTCTCACTAAATATATTTTTGTGGCTGCATTTTTATTTATTTGAAGGTGATTCTTTCTGACTCAAATGTTCCTGGTGAGGGAGAGCACAAAGTAATGTCATTTATTCGGTCACAACGTAACCTTCCTGGTTTCAATCCAAACACTCGACACTGCCTTTATGGATTGGTTAGTTCAAGAATTGGTTTTGGTTTTGGCATTTATTTTCAGTGTTTCTATCGTAAAGAAGTGCAGTTTATCCCATCTTCCAGCTCGTAACCAAATTATGTGGCTTATTTTGGTAGGATGCAGATCTTATTATGCTAGCTCTAGCCACTCATGAGGTTCACTTCTCAATATTGAGGGAGGTTAGTGCATAATGTAATGTGAATTCTGATGGTGCTGTTTATGATAATTGGCTTTTTACCATTGGGAGTGATTCTAACCTTCTTAATTATACAGGTGATCACACTGCCTGGCCAGCAGGAGAAATGTTTTCAATGTGGACAAGTTGGTCATCTAGCTGCTGAGTGTAATGGTTCTGGTGCGAATGGGAAGGCTTTAAACGATATCCCAATTCACAAAAAGAAATATCAGGTCTAATTTTGATAGCTTTTTTTAATACCTTAATTTTTAAGATGCCAGTTCTCTATCTATTTTGCAATTATTGCCTCATCATGCCTTTCAAATTTTGTGGACAGTTCCTCAACATCTGGGTGTTGCGAGAATATTTGCAATATGATTTGGAGATTCCTAGTCCTCCTTTTGAGGTCAACCTGGAAAGACTAGTGGATGATTTTGTATTTCTTTGCTTTTTTGTGGGCAATGACTTTCTTCCTCATATGCCAACACTAGAGATTCGAGAGGTATGGGAATATGGCAGGGAGTGATTTCTGATGCTAGACTGATTATTTTCTGTATATTATGTTAGATAGTTTGATATCAGTGTAAATTGACAAAGAAATTGGAAACTGTAATTGGAAGTGTATATTATGATTTAGTATCTTTTGCACATGCCATTACTTGACCAAAAGGCTTGTCAACATTGAAAAACCAGGTCATACTTCTTTTCGAGGTGATGAGTTGTTTTTGTAAAATATTCCCTCCTCTCTGCAACTAACAGGACTGCTTGATTTAGAGCAAACATACTCGTTGGTCATTGTCTTTAATACACATAACTGGTTGTAAATTTATTTTGGTGAATGGCTATTAGTGATATTACCTTTCTAAAAACTATCTGTCTCCATTCTCCAATCTTTAGCTGAATTGCATCTTGTGGCAAAACAATTTACCTCATTTTCCTCTATTCCACAAGGATGTCTTACTGCCTAACTGCATTGTTCCTTGTGTCATCCTATGTATTAGACGTTAATAGATATGCACTTCTCTCTCTTCTGCTAATCTAGGGTGCTATAAAATCTGCTGATGCAAGTCTACAGAAGAGAGTTTGCAGCAATGGGTGGTTATCTTACTGACTCGGGAGAGGTAATTGTGCCTTCTTTTGGTAACTTGCTGAAATTATATTCCTTTGAGTCTGCCATGTTCACTTTTTATAGAAATCTCAATTGTATCTTGTTTATGATGTTGTATTTTTTTAGTGTTCTTTGTTTTGTTTACCATAAATTGCTGCTATAAACAGATATAAATTTTAGTGATCTAGACGGTTCTGTCAGAGTGTTTATCTTGAATTTTTTTAAAATGTTACAGGTAGTTCAAGATTTTAAATGTTACAGATAATTTAAGTGTCTTGTCTGTACTTGACTTGCTAATGATAATTGTGTTGGTGGTTGATGTAGAATGAAATAGGAAAGGGAAGCATAAATTACCCTTGCAGCTTGCAAAGGATTGGTCATTAGGGTTGAGTTCACACACAAAATAACCATGGATTTGTTTTATATCATAATGATGAGAAAGTGGATCAGTTTATGTAATAGCGTAAAATAATATAGAAATGTAGACCTAATAGAACTGGAAGGAAGATCTCAGGTAGCTCCTAGCAAGAAAAAAGCTATAATCTTCTTAAATCTGTTATATATAAACGAACGAGTAGGCATGATCTTCGGCGTACTTCTGTATGCTGTACAACAATGCCAAAAAAATTCTAAACAAAATAGGATATATATATATATATATCAACAAGAGGACGTCTCTTTAAACTATAGCATATTAGCCATGGAAACCCCCAAAGTCTCAGGCATATACAAATGAGAAAATTTTCTTCTCCCCGTGCAAGCACAAATAACTACATCTGGTGCTCACAGAAGATCGACGACTGGGTTATTATTTTCCCAAAGATTAGCATATGTTTACGATTAGTATGATATGCAATATGACATACACTGAAACCCATAGCAACTGGCTCTCATTGTGATGGAGTTTTGCTTTCTTTCTCTCCATATACAATGTCATTTTGCTCGGAGAAAGTTTTCGATGATCTTTTCAACAACATTTTTATGTATGATGCAGCTGAGAAACTTAATAGCCTACCATAGCTCACTTCGTGTTTGTTTGGTCAAGGATGTATTGCTTTCATGTATAGGTGGTTGATTTTTTTGGGACAAGGGATATGGCAGAAATAAAAGCTTTAGTATTTTTACTTGTGGTTATGAATTAAAAGTGGCATCGACCCCGTAGAACACATTTATATCATTTTCTAGTAGGGTCAGTCATTAGACATCGTCCACTCTTAAAGATGTGTGAAGTCTGCACAAATGAGTTTTTATGAGTATATATCGGATCCTCTTTCAAACACCTAATTCTCATGAAAATTGACAGCTTAATCAAGCTTTCAAAAGCTTCTGCTACTACCGAGTTCATCAGCTATGTGGTATTGTCTACTTCTAACTATTGCAATGACATGGTGATTAAGGATTCACAATAATTGTATACCTGCACGAATAAGTAGAATACTAGTGTGAAACAAGTCTCAAGGGGGTGATGCTAGTCAATTTTGGATGGTATTTTGGCTAGGCTCATGAAATGGAAGCATTAGGCGCGATTAGGTGCTAGAAGCGCAGCGTTTGGTGAACTTTACTTCACCATTTCTTTACATTTAGTAACAACTATACAGCAGAAATTGTGGCTTAGAAGTAGAGCGAACTGTGAAGGTTAAATTTGCAACTTCATTGTGAACGAGTTCATGAGAACAAGCACATGCTCTAAGTATATGTAATGATCTCTGCTTTGTTTTACGCTTCTTGGATAGTTACTTTTGCTAGCTGGCTTGATTGTGAATGACTGTAATCATATTCTAGAACCCTTTCATTTTGTATGTATACCAACACCTGAATTTCAGGTCTTGCTGGACAGAGTTGAGCATTTTATTCAGGCAGTTGCAGTTCATGAAGACCAAATATTTCAAAAGCGGGCCCGCATACAGAAGGTGAACTGAAAATCCTAACTCCCACCCCCTGCACACTCTCTCTCTCTCTCTCTCTCTCTCTCTCTCTCTCTCTCTCTCTCTTATGATGCTAGCAAAATTTTCTGCTCAGTGCTTTTATTTAATTACATTCATTTACTTGGTGGATGCATATGACTGAAGAGTTTAATCAAACTATTGTGGTAGGTGAATAATCTGAGGGCAATGAAGAACTTTGTTTTGGTCTGGAGTTGATCATTCATGCTCCATGACACACACACACACACATATATGCCTGTGATTGTACTCACGTGTATTGAATGTGTTTGGACTGATACATGGGTGGATTGTATGGGTGGTTCATATTTTAGATACAGACTATGTAGTTTAGGTTATATATCTTCCAAAAATGTAACAAATCGGTACTTAAAAACCGTAGATAATGTCGGAAATCCCCCAAAACTGGTGAGGTTTAAGGATCAGCACTTGCATGATAAAATGGCATAAACTAGGTCATGAAAGCCACTCGTTAGTTCTTACCTGCAATGCTTCAACTGAATGTGCACTTCCTGTTAGTATGGTGTTTTTTTTTCTGTTATTATTTTTAAAAAGTTCTACTAGTGCTATGTTCTTTTTATCTTCTTATTTGGCTCGAAACTTTAAATGAATACATTTATGTCTATGACTCTATGTCCCACAGGGACTGAAGTACTTTTCTCATCTCGATATATTTCATTTATATTTGCCTATACCGGTTATAGTTGATGGTAAAGCGTTATGCTCTTTTGTGCTGGTTATTTCGATTTAGGCATACGAGAACAATGAAGAGATGAGACGCAAAGCAAGACAAGATGTTGACGAGGAGCCTTTGGCTCCAGTGGTGGACAAGGTAAGTTCTCTGCAATTTGTTTTTTTTTTCTTTCGATAAAAATTTCTCTAAATTTGTGATGCTTGTAAATTTTCTTAATGTAGGGTTTAATATCTGAAACCACATTCACACGATGCTTATATGCGATGTAAACATCACAGATGAGCAGTGTCTTAGTGTTAGAGGGTGTAGTTCTGTATAATTACAAAAAATACTGCCTTGGTTGGTATTGTTGCTTTCATGTTTTCTTTTTATCAGGAAATGTTTTTCTGCTAGATTTTATTCAAGATAAATTCTGATAACTTGTGCAAGGTTTTTCAGCTGTAATATGTATGTATATGTTGTAGCCATTTATTGTTGAGCTAGGATAAAGCTGTTGGTGTTTAATTTAATGTTTCTTCTATAGTTGACTAAAGCATGAGGATGAACTTAGTGGATTCAGCTAATGACTAACTATTTTTTCATCTTTTCTTCATCCAGTATCAATTTTTAAGCATCCTGGTCAATCGTATAATTTAGAAAGCAAAATTTTATTTTTTCTTAGAAACCAGTATTTGAATCAAGGAATAATTTAGTTTTATTTGACACGTCCACATGGCACTGAGGAACCCATACCTATAAAGTATTTGTACCCAGTTTGTTTTTGTTCTCAAATATAAGGTAAAAAGGTCACAGTTAGTCAGTTATTACTCACCGTTACAAGTATATAACGTTTATGCGAAGTGTTCTCTAATTGCAGACACTGGAGGGTGTACATAAAGTCTTTTCTAACTATTTTAATTTTTTTCCCAGGTCAAATTGGGGGAACCTGGGTACAAGGAAAGGTATTATCGTGAGAAGTTAAATTTGTCAGATCCAAAGGAGATTGAAGAGGTTAAGAGGCAAATGGTGAGTTGCACTTAGTCTCACCATAAGTCCATTTTTAAAACTGTGATTGTAGCTTTTATCATTTTTAAAACCATAAGATTTTTTAATGGTGCACACATTATTGTTCTCCTTATCATAAGTTCTCTATGCAGGTATTGCATTACGTGGAAGGATTATGCTGGGTTTGCCGGTATTACTATCAGGGCGTCTGTTCTTGGCTATGGTACATATTACTTGTTCACAAGAGATCTTTTTATATATTTTTTTACTTTGTGCTTCTTTACAATTGCTGACATTGACAATCTGTGTGCGTGACTTTGATTCTGGAAGATTATAATTAGTATCGGTAATAATTATGGTGGAAAACATATTGACAATCTGTTTGTTATTTTATTCTTCTCCTCTGTAGTTTGGTTTAATACTTAGGTTGGTGTAGTTAAATGGTTTTGCTATTCTTTTGTAATATTTAGAGTTTGAAAGTTTTTGTTAGTCTCTCTCTCTCTCTCTCTCTCTCTCTTTCTATATATATATATATATACACACACACACACACACACACACATATATATATAGTCAGGTTCAAACTTGAACTTATCTTTCATTGTGAATGTGAGGACCACTAGTATCGCGCCACGTGGCAATATTCAGTCTGAATATTCATGCTTTATTTAGACTGAACTGAATAAAGCTTCTGAATAAAGCTGCACGCACATGCATACTGAATAAAGCTTGGCGCAGATTCAGATCGTCACGTGGCGCGATTTTGTTGGTCCTCACATTCACAATGAAAGATGAGTTCACATTTGAACTTTCCTCTCTCTCTCTCTCTCTCTCTCTCTATATATATATATATAATATAATATCATTTTAGTAGCAATTATTCCATATTTTTAAGTTGAGTCATCTTATAGTCATCTGACCTTGTTTCAGGTATTATCCGTATCATTATGCCCCATTTGCCTCTGACCTTAAAGATTTAGCTGATTTGGAAATAACCTTTTTCCTTGGAGAGCCATTTAAACCCTTTGATCAGCTTATGGGAACCCTGCCTGCTGCAAGGTATTTTACAAACATACGTTCTTGGCTCACCATAATCATCTTTTATCTATCCGACACTGGTATCTTCTCTTCCAAACTAATTGATGTTATTTGTTATTTGCTAATGGTTTTGAATTCTTAATGCTGCAGTTCAAATGCTCTGCCTGACAATTACAGAAAACTGATGACTGATCCATCATCGCCTATAATCGAGTTCTACCCTTTTGGTAATTTCGATTACTCTTTAAGTTTTGGAGTGCTTGGTTGGGGTTATTGCAGGGTAAGGAATGGGAATGATAATGAAAACTGCTGCTTGATTTGATATTATATAATGGAATCATTCCTGCAGATCCATTAATTTCCATTCCTGACCAAGTTGGGGGGAATGAAAATTTTCTTTCTAGTTAGTTCTTTTTTTCATATGTCATTCCATCTTTTGATGTTAAATGGAACATCTATTGTATTTTCAAAGTGGAGGAAAATATTTTTTTGATATGAAACAATTTTTCATTGATTATAGTGGGTTAACCAAGCAGCATCAATACAATGCTCATTTTCATTCCCATTCTGGTGCATTCCCATTTTCATTCCCATTCCCATTCCCTAAAATGAACCAAGCACCCGCTATAGTTTTCATATCTTAGGCTATCTTCAACTCTTTTCAAATAGTTATGCAAACAATAAAACAAAAATGGGTACACATGCCAATGTAGAATGAGAAAACTCTTTATTGCACTGTTGGTCCCTCTTTCAAAATAATTATGGATTTGGTCCCTGTGGTTTACACTTTCTTGCACTGTTGGTCCCTGTGGTTTACACTTTCTTGCACTGTTGGTCCCTGTGGTTTACACTTTCTTGCACTGTTGGTCCCTGTGGTTTACATTATATTGCATTGTTGGTCCCTGTGGTTTACACTATATTGCACTGTTGGTCCCTATGCTTAACGGACTGAAAGTTAGGGACAGGGACCAATAGTGCAAAAAAAAATGTAAACCAAGGGACCAAATCCATAATTATTTTAAAATGACCAACAATGCAATAAAGAGTAAACTACAGGGACCAAATATGTAATTTACCCATAACGATAAAAAGTGACACTGGGATTTATATGTATGTGTAGATTTTGACATCGACATGAACGGCAAGCGTTTTGCATGGCAGGTAATATCTTGTTTGCCGAACAAACATTGTTCCGTTAGAAAAAGTATGCTATAAATCTTCCTTTTTTTGCCATCAAAATAGGGTGTAGCCAAATTGCCGTTCATTGACGAGAAGAAGCTACTCACTGAAACGAGAAAGCTCGAGGACACATTAACAGTTCGGTATTTTGCTATATTTCGTCCTTGCATTTATTATTATATCTTGTGCATGTCCAAAGTGTAATTTGCTGAATGGGGTGTGTAATAAACATCTGTATATGAGAGCAAGCTCAAAGCGTTTCGTAAAACAAATTATGGAATTTTTTTCTGTTTGCAGTTTGAAGAGCAATCCCGGAATCGTATTTTGAGTGATTTGTTATACGTATCTCGACGTAATAGCTTGGCTCCACAAATTTATGCATACTACAACTTTTTCAATCATGTGCACCCTAGTCAAAGATACGCCTGGCCGGTTGACGTGAATGCTAGGTTGGTTGTTTCTGTTTCTACATCGTACTTCGCCTTTTATATGGATTCGGGTTTTCAGCTTTCGTGTTGGATTTATGCAGCGGTGGAATGAACGGATACTTGTGGTTGAGTGAGAGAAATGGTTGCAGATTGGTACTTCCTTCCCCTATCAGTGGATTAGAGGATCTTATGGATAACAATGTCTTGTAAGTTTGATTAATTTATTTATTTATTAAATTGATTGTTAGAAAACCCCTTTTTACCTTGATTTAACCAAAATTTGTTTTGCAGAAACGCTACTTATTTTAATCCACCACCTCATAAACACGTTCCAGAACCTCCGAGAGGAGTAGCGATGCCAAAGAAGGTGTGTGGTGATCGTTGATATAAGAATTATTTTGCTTGTGAGAGATATAAACAGCTTCATTGTGATTTTTGAATGTTTTGCTTCTATTGATGAAATGTTGCAAGTGGGATGATGATCACGAACAATGATAACGTTTTTTAACGTCGTTGCTGCAGATTCTGAAACCTATTGATGTTAAGCCACTGCCCGTGTTATGGCATGAAGACAACAGTGGTCGCCGCTCACAAGGCAGAGATAGTAGGTAGACATGCATTTCTCTCTCTCTCTCTCTCTCTCTCTCTCTCTCTCTCTCTCACTCACACACACACACACACACAGAGACACACACATTGACTCACAGCTTATGGCACACGTGAAAACTCATGGTTATACATTGAATTCTTTTTACTCGAAATAGATGCCCAAGATTAAGGCCATGGTTATCGAAAAAGATCCGTTTGGTTAGTCATAAGCTAGGTTTTCGGAAAGCTACTTTAAGTAGACTATCAATAATTCCCAAGGTTTTTTTTTCACTTTTTTCCGATTATGCTCCTTATATTTTCCCAGTTAATTTATTTAAACATGTCTTTTTAGGTCATTTTACATTTTCATCCAGCTTATCAGCAGCTCATTTTCTTTTTACCAAACATGACTAGCTTATCAGCTAACATCTGGCTTATGAGTTACTTTGAAACATAGTTTATGGCATCCTTTATAATTTTTTGGCCCAATTCTTCTGAACAAGAATTTATATCGTAGTACTGCAAACAACCACGTAAAAACCCGTAATCTTTTTTGTTTTCTAATTCATCACATCACTCTTATACAGGCCACAAGTACCAGGTGCAATACACGGAAACGTATTGGGAGAAGCCGCTCACCGTCTTCTGAAAAACTCCCTTAACATCCGATCTGGTGGTGGTCCGCCTTCAGGATTCTTCGAGCAACCACACTACCGAAACGGTTCAGCCAACAATCTGCAACACCGGCCAAGACCCGCTGGACCTTCGGGTCACGGAAGGTATTCCAACGAAGATCCGAACTTTTATCACGGATATCAAAACCCTCGAGGTGTAACGCCGAGGCCCAGATACGGGGTCTCTCCGCCTAATCACTCACAACCCAATAGACCGAACTCAAACACGTATCAAGACCAGTATCAAGACCTCAGAAACGGCATGTCTGGTTTAACCATCGAAAGTGGGACCCGAGGCCGACAATTTCCGGTTAGGATGCCACAACCCCAAAACCACGGTCACCTTCCGTCTCCACCACCCACATGGATCAATAGACCCCCCATGGGAGGGGATATGGGTCCCGGGTCTTACCAAAAACAAGTAAAGAATGTTTATACAATCAAGACTAGGGGTTCACAGAATTCCGATCCTGGAGTCTAGGGCCCGTTTACCGACACAAAGTGGGTGAGCGTTGACCCGGTCAAAGGTCACTTACCGGGTAAGATTCTCAGTCAGAAAAATGGTCCAGTAAGATTGTTGGTAAACACCATCACATCTCTGGCCTGGTAAAGCATCAGGGCGAGTAAGTGTTTAGTAAACAGCTTCTTAATATTGATGTGGATTTGTATCTCGGTGTAACTATGTGCTTAATTTAAGAGTACCGTTCTTGCTAAAATGGTGTCGAGCTTCAGTAGGTTAGCGGCCTTTGAGGCTTGTTTTTGTTGTATATTTTGTTCGTGTATACGACATGATTAGTGATGATGTTTATTGAAAGGATAGAAAGAAGTGATTCGCTTGGTTCGGCAGCATACCCCTTCTAATGTTTCATGGGGTTGCTGAACAACAATGTAATTTTAATTATCTCATGAAATTTCTTTAGCTTATTTGACTGTTTACAACTGGATTTGTGTAGCTTTCTTCTTGGAAGATGATCACTTGATCAGTGTGTAGCTTGTATTTCATCACTTGTAGCTGCCTCTGGGTTAAGTTGATGTTTCTTCAAACCACATTCAGCATTAACATGTGAATGTGGTTTCAAGGGTGTTTGTTTCTTCTAACCGTATTCAGTATTCACATGTGAATATGGTTTTTAAGGGCGCTTTTACAGTAAAAAAACTTGTCATGCCAAAATTAGACTGGCATGACTCGGCTTGAGTGTTTGCATTCTTTATCCAACTAAAGTAGATGGAGCAAAAATTTAGACATAAAAGATTGGTAAATTACTAAACTCTTTTAACTATCCGTCCTGACTCTTGCTCATGCAGTCCTTACCATGCCAAATATACTCGAGGGTCTTTTTTTGTGAGATTTTAGTGTTTCATGTGAAGAGTATCGAGCAGATGTAATAATTAATTCCATGGAAAATGAATATAGTACCAATCAAGATGTTCGGATATGATTCATTTTAGGGTTCGGTTTTCGTGATAAGTGGTTATTAACCATTTGATGCACATTAGGTGATTACGGTAAGATGCACCAATAAAACCAGATCAATCCCGTGTTAAACGCCATTCATGGGTGCGCTAGAGATCAAAAGCAATTAAGAGTTAAGATCCATATATTATGTTTCTCATGTTAACTGAGTTTCTTACACTATCATTCACAATTAACGTCGGTTTAAATTCACAATGGCCTTTTTATGTGAAATTTTACTGCTAGGAGGGAATCTTTGTAAAAAGTTGAAGACCAATTCCGAATTCGTGAGTACATCTTCTTGTGAAATTTTTCTGTTCATGTGATTATGTAAGGAGGATTTTACAAAAACAGCTTAAAGCAAATGTTTTTGAAAGCTGGTGTTAAAACTTAAAAGATTATAAATTCATTTATTAACTCATGACTCTAAAACGAAACAACATTTTACTTGAAGGTGGGATTTAAGGGACAAAAAGTATGTCTTAGTCATAGACTACACTCATCCCAATCAAAGATTTTGGTTGGGCTTTAGATTCAGCGTAAGTGTGTTTGTGTTCGTGTTAGGTGTTCATTGGTTCGATGCCGCTATGCCTTCCAAAAAATATATGTTTTAGTGAAATGTGTGTGAAAGGGAGAAAAAACATGTGTTAAAAATGGAAAACTAGGTAATAGTGAACAATAGCTATAAAACCAGTCCCCTTTTATTTGTTCTAGCGGTAAAGATGTGGATGTAATCCCTATGTGTGAGATCCCGGGTTCAAGCTATGGGATGCATGCGATGATTTACCCACTCTATGACTACCTCACAACCGTGGAACCGGTGTGGTGGGGACGTTCCAGAGCCATAAAACCAGGAGAAATGAAAACAAAAGACAACTATGCTTACATAAAAAGTACCCAACACAATATATATTTACACATGGAGATGATGAAACAAGAATGCTAACTATTTAATTAAAAAACCGGTCAAATCACATGTGATTTAAATTAACAGTAAAAAAGGGTGTGTTGACAACGTTGGTCACGAGGAAAAGTACGTTAATCTCATGTGATTTTATACGTGATGTAAGTGCAAAATCATATTTGATTCTTTTCCTATTCTCTTAAGTATGTATTGTTTTTGTTTGAATCCAACGCCCCCTCACTCTCACTCTCTGTGTGTGTAAGGAAAAACATACAAAAATGAAAACTTGAGGAATATGACAATAACAATTCATCCGGACAATATGCATATCTGCATACAAGTAATTTGTAACATTCACATATGCATACAAACCAAAAAACAACTTCAATTACTTATATGCACATACGCATACCGTTCGTATGAACGGTTGCCGCAGCGTTCTCCGTGATTACGAAAACATCACACGTTATTACGAGTAAACCGATCTTCAATAAACCTCCATAATCTCAAACAAATCAACATTCCCAAAACCACAACCAATCTGGTTTTGTTTGATCAACAATCAAACAAATTCTCAGAATGCATCAAGTGAAGATTCACATTCACATTCACATATGAATACAAAATCAAATCAATCCACCAAACCCACATCTTCATCTTCACCTTCCAAAAACCTCTTTTACCAATAAATTCCAGAAGAAAAAGAGTAGTATACAAATTACAAAAAAAATCCTTTAATAAATCTATACCACCATTACTTACTTTCTTCTTCTTCTATTGAAGAAAATAACCAGATAAGAACAACACAAAGAAGAAGAGCAGACTACCATAGATGAGAATTGCCTTTTGGCCAGAGGTCAAAGTATTACCTCCCAATCCAAACTGCTGGTTCTGAGCGAATCCAGCGATCTCCACACTCTTGCTCTGAAAGAACCCCTGGGCGGCCCCACACGTCGGACACCTCCAATCCTCCGGCAGCTTATCGAACGGCAATCCCGGCGCCACCGGATACGACGGATCTCCGGCGGCCTCGTTGTACAGGTAACCACACGACTTGCACTCGTAGATTCCGGTGTTTAGGACGGCGAACTTCTCCTCCAGCCTGCGCTTGTCGAAATCGGAGGCTTCCTGTAGGGATAATTCTTCTTCCGATGATACTTCCGGTGGTGGTGGATCGAGGATCGGTTTGTCTTCTTTGGAGACATCGATTGATTTGATTTGGAGCTTGGGGAGCTTGGGAGAAAAGGTGTAGGGTTTGAAAGGGAAGGTGAGATGAGGTTTGGATGATGGAGATGGTGATGAAGAAGATGATGATGGTTGAGTTAGGCGAAATGTTGCAGATGCTGCAGAAGCCATTGTTAGGGTTTGGATTATTGGAGATAATGGGAAGGAGATGGAGAAGGAAGAAGGGATGAAAATGGAAGCATGGAAAAGAGGATATGCTGCTAAATGGTAATGGAAGATTTGGATAAGACTGGGTGGTAGTCGTTAACTTGGGGTAGAGGAGGTACACGTTAATGGATTCGGAGTTTTTACAATCAAATTTTATTAAAATACTACTTGTTTAAAAAGAGAGTCAATTACATGATTGGTCCATCATGTTTACACGAAATTATATTGCTAGTCCATAAATCAAACGTTCTTGTCGCTTGGATCATCCGCTGTCTACAGTAAATGGTTTCAACTGCCATATTAGCGCCACATCAGCGCTACATCAGCTTTCCATTATTTTACCCAAAACTAATCAATTCATTCAATGTCAACCCACTGCGACCCACTACATCAAATTATTTTTTTCTAAAAATAATTAATTAACTTTAATAAAAATAAATAATAATATTAAAAATAAAGATTTTCGTTATAAAAAAAACAAGTACAATACGAAACTAAAAATTGTGTTAATTAAAATTAAAATTAAAAACTAAAAATGTTTCATCAATCGAGAGGCGGCCATCCGTATTTTTGTCGTAGCTTCTCTTTCATGGCCAATGTTGTGACCAACGCACCGCCCGAAAGATGCGCATGCGACGATATGTAAAACCTATAGTCTCATCGTTCCCTTTTCTCCTCCGCCTCCGTTTCACGAAACCTCAAATATCTTTCGCGCAAGTCGAGGTCCTTGCGGCGCGTCTCGAGTAATTCTCTCGATGTCGTGTTGAGCGTGGTTAACTCGCTCAACAACCCGGAGACGCTTCCGCTCGAGGCGCCTCCCGTAGACCCCGATGCCGAACCCCTCGCTGCATTTCTACCGTTGGGTCGTGGATGCTCCTCTTCGTTTTCGTTTTCGTCCTCGTCATCGACATCGAAAGGACCGTGTGCGTCGGAAGTGTCGGTGGGGGTCCCGGATTCGGAAGTCTTTGATCGTTTGGGACGAGCGGTGGAACCTATGAGAGGTGTGCGCATGTATTTCTCGCAATCCTTGAGCACCTCCCAAACATGTTCGTGATTGAAAGGCTTCTTGTGCTCTTGTTAGTAACGGAAATGAGCCCTTGTTAACCAGTCGGCATCACCCTCGCCGCTTTTTCGAGCCGATTTTATGTTGTTGTAGATGTTGGAAAAATTTTACACCCATTGGCCTAGACCTGGCAAAAATTGACACGACACGTTAACCCGACACGAACTCGACACGAAATAAACGGGTTTGGGTAACAGGTTTCAACCCGTTTAAGTAAACGGGTTAACACGACACGACACGAAAATTAAACGGGTAAGGTTAGGGTCAAACATATCAACTCGAAAATGACCCGACTAACCCGTTTATACATATACGTGTTTATGTGTTTGTGTGTGTTTATCCTTTATATAAAGTTTTTTATTTACTAATTTAAGATTTACATTTTGGGTAGTTTGGCAAAAGTAATTGACAACTCAAAAATAATTAAAGTTTTAAAACTCTATAGTCTAAATCGTTCAACGTTAGTCAACCTATCAACAATAGGTCGCTAACAGTTTCCCGATTTTAATTTTATTTTTTCATTTTATTTGGATTTTTAATGTTAATGGATTTGGTTAGAACTTACAGGTTTGAATTATAAAGTTTTGATTCGTAAATTCTAATTGTTTTTTATTTTTGATTTTTGACTTTTGATTTTTTATAAATGGTAAACGGGTTAGACGGGTTAAACGGGTCAACCCGTTTATTAAACGGGTCGGGTTAGGGTTGAGATGTTTGACCCGTTTATATAAACGGGTCGGGTTAGGGTCAAGCACTTTCAACCCGTTTAACTTTGAACCCGACACGACACGACACGTTTGCCAGGTCTACATTGGCCCAAGGCTACACACTTGCTCCTTATTTGATGCACGGTGCGGTAATTGGGTGTGCATGTCGTGCGAATCTCGAAAGACTTTTTAACCGTCTCCCAAAAATCGACTACATGAAAAAAATTAAAGGTTCGTAAGTTGCTTTATATATACAAAATGACACAATTAACATACAAGGATACCTTGTGAACGGTAGTTACCTACTACGGAATCTTCCGACGTCGCCACCCATGCCTTTGCCAACTTAACCTCCTCCTCGGGTGTCCACGCTTTCCGCGGCGCCCGGTCTTTGAATTTTCTTTTCGCCTCTTTCGGCTCTTTGGCTTTGGCTTTGCCTTTGCTCGTGCCCGGTGATGGTGGTGGGGATGTCGGTGTCGTGGGTTGCGTTTCGGGTACACCATCGACGTCGGGCGAACTTTATTCCCTTTCTCGGGGTTCGTGTATATTTGGAATCGATATAGGAGTTGATTGAGAGACCATGGGAATCGATTGAGAGAGCATTCCTGTAAACGATTGAGAGATCAACGGTAAAAGATTGGAATGACTCATCCCGTCGGATACTTACTACCCGGGTACATACCCGATGATGGACAACGGATGGCCTTATATTTTCATACGTCTTTGGTTACCGAGTTGTAACACTATTAAAAGGCTGTTAACTAAGGGGGTTAGTTTGGTCTTTTTACTTTTACCCCATTTAATATTTCCTTTACATAAACAATAAAAATATTCCATTATATTTATATGATAATTTGATTTTAGAGTGAATTACATATTTGGCTACTATAGTTTAGTGGTTTTAACATTCTGGATCTCTAAAGTAAATATTTATGGTCGAGTCCTTGTGGTTTGCATTTTATAACGAATTGGTCTTTAAAAATGACATCTTCCTAATCTGTCCATTAGATTCATCATGTGCACGACGCATGATGGGTAATTTCGTCATTTTAGTCATTTTTTAGACCACATGGACCGAAACTGTAATTTACTCTATTATATATTAATAAAAATAACTTTTTTTAAACTATAATATATATATAAATGCATATAATTAAAAAGAAGTCATCGCAGGCAAAGATCCATCATTCTGATGGAGCCATCGTCTGGCTTCGACCCTCCGTCTCCGGCATCCACCCCACTCCTACGGCATCAAGCATCTCCATTCATGGTGGCCCCATCTCCATTCACACCACCATCGTGATTAATATCTCCGTTTACAATCACCCCACTCCCTACGACATTGAGCATCTCCATTCTCGATAACCCCTAAATCAATTCCAAATCTGCCTCGATGAACCCTAAATCAATTCCCATGTTTCACCCTTTTTATCTAATTCCTGTGAAAGAAGAGTGTTTTATGGTGTTCATCGCCATTACCACCCTTCTCATTCTCTGTCTAAAATGAAACTATTCCTGTAACAGCCCAGGTGACCGTGGTTCGATATTGTCCGCTTTGGAGACACAGGGCCCTAACCGGTCACCCCTACTCCCTCACGGTTTTGCTTTGGAGTTGCCCAGTCCAGGTCACAACCCAAAACGCGTCTCACCAGGTGAGGTATCAACACACCTTATAAGGAGTGCTTCGTTCCCCTCACCAGCCGATGTGGGACGAGCTGTTAACACTCTCCCCCCTTACGGACACAACGCCCCCGTTGTGCACATCGGCCCGGTCCTAGCTCTGATACCATCTGTAACAGCCCAGGCGACCGTGGTTCGATATTGTCCGCTTTGGAGACACAGGGCCCTAACCGGTCACCCCTACTCCCTCACGGTTTTGCTTTGGAGTTGCCCAGTCCAGGTCACAACCCAAAACGCGTCTCACCAGGTGAGGTATCAACACACCTTATAAGGAGTGCTTCGTTCCCCTCACCAGCCGATGTGGGACGAGCTGTTACACTAACCTGGCTCTGATACCAAGTTGTAACACCCAAACCCATTTAACAAATTTAAAAGAAAAATTCATTAAAAACCTCCTTAAATGATTCAAATAAACGACCGTTCAAAAGAAACCCAAATTAAGTTAACATTCGTATCTAATATCCCAAATAATAAATGTCATAAAGTTCACAATCGGATCGGAACGCCACGTCATGCCGGAACCTTCAAGCCGGAGCCTTGCCTTTGTCAACACCGGAACTTGTACCTAAAAAAAAATAATTAACACGAGGGGTAAGCTCAACAGCTTAGTGAGTAAGTTGCACATACGATATACCACAATTAAATGCACATACACATACGCTCACATTAACAGCTTAACGGTTTCCCGTTTACCGAACCATCCCGCAATCCGGTCTCCGCGGTTTCCCGCCCTTCGGGTCATCACACAACCCGAATCATCACCATATAACAGCAATAACACATATGTCACATAAAATCATAATATACGCATGTAAAACCCACTCACCTTAACACGTCACGTACACCGAACAAGCGTATCGCTCACAAATGAAATCCACGCAACCACTCTACAACGCAAACGGATTCTACGTGTCACTATTTACTTTAGCTACTAAGACTAGCGATTAAGATACCATTACACGTAAATACTTCAAATAACACGACGCAAAAAAATAAACCCACGGACACTACCAACGTTGACGATTAGACGGTACGGCGGCGACAACGACGGTGACCCGCCACAATCGCACGCCGCCAACAACGCCACAGCGGTATCCGTGCACTCCGGTGGCAGCGACGGCGACGTAACCGCCACCGCCGCTAGACCGATCTCGCCAACACACGGTGACCACGGCGGCGGCCGTGGATATCCACTACCACCGCCGGCCACCCGCTCGCCCGACAGCCGCGGCAGCCCCCAAAGGAGCCACCACCGCCTGGCCTAAGCACCACGGCGGCAGCAGCGGAGCAACCAGCCACCACCGCCGACCATGCTGTCGACGGCAGCAGCGGTGGTGCGTCCCACCGCCACCGCCTCTCCACGCAACAGCAGCGATGGTGCGGTCAACCACCACCGCCGCTCGCTTTCTCCACCACCACGGCCTTGCGCCGCCGATACCCAAAACCAACATGGCGGCAGTGGTGTTACCACCACCACCGCCGGACCTACGAAAAGCAGCAACAGCCGCACCGGGCGTCCCGGGGAGTCGCCGTAGCAACAACCGCGGGAACCACCGCCTCCGCTGGACCGAGAGTCAACGACGGCGGCCAAGACGTGCCTCTACCGCCGCCGGCCGGTAGAAAGACTAGGCGGCAGCGGTTGGCCTTCGCCGGCCAGAGCCGACGGCCACCGTGTGACCACCACATACATTTAGCAATCAAAGAATTACGAGGGGTTACCTACTACGCGAACGGATTCCGGCACCCCTCCTTCCCGTCGATCTCTCTCTCGGCTCTTCTCTCTCTCTCTCGAAGGCTTGCTCTCCAAGGAACTCAATGACGACAAAGGAGAGAGCCCTAGGGTTTTATCTAGGTTAAACGGGCCTCCCTCCCTTTCCTTAACCCCCAAGAAACCTAACCCTAATCCTTAAATTAACTAATCATAATAATAACAATAATAATAACAACAACAATAATAATAATAATAATAAGAGTGAATTACGGATTTGGTCCCTGAGGTTTGGCTGTTTTTACGGATTTGGTCCCTGAACTTCATTTATTACATAAACGGACTCGACGTTTGTCATTTTGTAACAGAATCGTCCCTCCAGCAAACGGCCGTCTATTTCTAGCCGTTTGAGCATGTCACATGCGCTGCACATGAGGGTAATTTCGTCCATTCAATAATTCTCCCAATCTCCCTCCCTTTTATACCTTACGACTCTTAATTAAAACCCTTATTTCACATTTCACGTCAAACCCTTACCCTGTTCTTTCATCTTCACACTGATCGATCTTGATGGGACGACCGTTTTGGAGTATTCGAAATAACAATGAAGCCTTTGATCTGGAATTTGTTTATGGTACGTATAAATCCCTAGTTTTTTTAGGTTTTCTTGTTGAATTTTGTCTATTTAGATGATGATATGAATGATGGTTTTTGTTTTTCTTTGCATTTACAGAACACTACCCAAATTATATATCAATGGCGATTCACCATGGTGGGGTTTTTTCAAAAGCACCTGGTAGGGAGTACATTAGGGGTAAGATTAACTATGTTGACTTGATAAACTGTGATAAGTTGAGCGTGCATGAAATTGATGCAATGATGTTACAGTTAGGGTATGATGGTGAACAAGCAATGTATTACTACTTTATGAAACCTGAAAGTGACCTAGACTTTGGTCTGCAACCTCTAGGAAATGACCAAGATATCTTGAATTTATTGACGTACACAAGTCAATACAAACTCATAAACATATATATTGAGCATGGGTTTACCAATATGACAACTTACTTCAAGAGCCCTAAGTGTAGTAAAGTTGTTATTGAAGAAATTGTTGATGAGGGACCTCATGAAGTGAAGACAACTAAAAAAACATCATCTTGCAAGAAGACACTCTGTCTTGAATGGTTTGGAACAGGGGAGAACGTGGTTGGACAGGAGCATGAAGTAGGTGGTACGAGTGAAGTTGTTATTGATAAACAACATGAGCAACAGTCTTTAACTTTAACCGGTGAAGAAGAGGCTGTTTTAGGTGAGGAAGAGCATGTGATAAGTGAAGAAGAGCATGTGATAAGGGAAGAAGAGCATGTGATAAGGGAAGAAGAGCATGAATTTTTTGGTATAGGTGAGGTTATGGTCAATGACTTAGATGACTTTGATCCTTTTAGTGAGGATGAGGTGGTGATTCCTACAGTTGACAAAGACAAGGCCAAGGGCAAGGAAAAATGTAAGGATGCAGGTGATCAAGATCAAGTAGCTATGGAGGAGGATAATATGGAAGAATATGGCGTTGATCCGATGGATTTTGAGGATTTTGAAAGTAGTGATGACTCTGATTTTGAAAGTGGCAGGAAAAGAAGTTTGCACAAGCTTAGAAAGGTACAACAACAAACACAACAACCAACTAAAAGTGATTTCTTTGTTGGACAACATTTTGGAACAAAGGAAGAGGTAAAACATGCAGTAACTTTGCATTCAATTGAGTCAAGGAGGGATCTGTGTATAATTAAAAATGATAAGAATAGGATCAGAGTTGTATGCAAAGGTAAAAGCCTTGAAATTGGTGGCCCAAGTAAGAATGGGCCAAGTCAGGATGGGCCAAGTCAGGATGGGCCAAGTCAGGATGGGCCAAGTCAGGATGGGCCAACACAGGATGGGCCAAGTTGTCCTTGGGTTTTGTTGGTTTCTACAGTCTCACAAATTACATGCCAAATTACCTTAACACAACCATTAAGACATGACAAACATTAAGACTACCATTAAGACATGACCATTAAGACAACCATTAAGACATGACCACCACATTAAGACACACATTAAGACACACATTAAGACACACATTAAGACACACATTAAGACACACATTAAGACACACATTAAGACACATATTAAGACATGAAAACAGTAAGACACACTGGTTTCATATCTTCTCCGCATTGAACACAATCTCGTAGCCAGCACTTGCTCCATGACACCTTGCTGGTTCACCGAGAGTTACCTTCAGCCAACTGTTCCTAGGTATGTTGAATTGTTCTCCAATGTGCTTAAAGGGTCCTCGGATGACCATATGATCAGTTAGAATACCAGGACCATCTCGTCTAGCATCGCAATTGCAGTACATGTCCATGTGGTATCGTACACCATCGATTACGAATAAGCACCTACGATAATAATGCAAGTTGTGCATACGGACAAAAGCCGCAGGAATGGTCTAACAAAAATAATGACACCGATAAGTACATTGGAGACATATTAACAAAAATAATGACAGCTATAAGTTCATATGATGAAGCTTGTATACACTTACCATCCGCCCATTCTTGCCGATGTGAGTTTCAAATTGTAGGTTAAACGAACGATCAGCAGCCATGGTAATGAGAAGCAAGAAGCAAGGATTTATAAGAGAAGCAATGGTAGTATAAGAGAAGCAATGGTGTGACAGACTATGTCTTCACAACCCTCATATTTATAGCCACAATGCAATACCATTCAATCAATTCTCAATAGTGTTACATATCCCAATACTGTTAGAATTAGACAACTCAATAAAAGCTTAGACAACTCAATAAAAGCTACCATTCAATACCAATGCAGACCATTCAAATAAAAGTTGAATTCCATTAAATAAAAGCTGCAATACAGTAGTTCCATTCAAAAAAAAGCATTCAATACAGTAGCACAACTTGCATCCAATACACAGTGTGCATCCATTACACAACAAAACTACAATTACAATAAGTTAGAAGAAAATAAAGTGGCTACAAAAACTACCCAACTGCAAACTAGAATTATTTTCATGCTTCGAGCCTCCAATTTTTTTTTCCTTATTTGTTCTTCAAGAGAGTTCATTGACCTAAGTAGACCCGGTATGACCACCACAGATCGAGCACACATCGGTGGATCAACCCAACCAACAAACGGACAATTGCTTCCACTTCGTGAACATGAGAAAAATCTTCGACCTGGGTTTGCATTTGTCCACGACGTACGAACAATTGTCTGTGCACCACAGTAGCACAACATCTTCAACCTTCAATTTCTGACCAGATTCGATAACCAGGTTTGGATTTGAGAGGAGGTTGATTTTTCGTCTCCGAGGTTGAAGAAAGAAAGGGATGAAAGGGGTTTTGTTTTCGTCTCTGAGGTTGAAGAAAGAAAGGGGATGAAAGGGGTTTTGTTTTCGTCTCTGAGGTTGAACAAAGAAAGGGGATGAAGATGATGTTGTGCAGCGCATGGAGTTAAAAGGGGGAAAAGGTTAAAAATTATTGAATGGACGAAATTACCCTCATGTGCAGCGCATGTGACATGCTCAAACGGCTAGAAATAGACGGCCGTTTGCTGGAGGGACGATTCTGTTACAAAATGACAAACGTCGAGTCCGTTTATGTAATAAATGAAGTTCAGGGACCAAATCCGTAAAAACAGCCAAACCTCAGGGACCAAATCCGTAATTCACTCTAATAATAATAATAATAATAATAATAACGTAAACGGGATGTGACAACTCCAATGCTTCATTAGTTTTTAACTGAAGCATATCTGGAACTTGATCCAATAGATGATGAATTTGATGGGTGTTTCTTACATGGAAGATCCTACGAGAAATAGTTGAAATCTGGTTTTAATTTCACAAGTTTTCTACTCTCCTTTATGGGTACGATTTTATTGAGTTTTGGTTGCATAGTTATAAAAAATGGGTTGTCAAGAAAAATACCTAGTTTGCGTTGAAATTATGGTGGGATTTTGATTGATTGTTGGTGGTGGTGAATATATTTTCTGGCAGGTTGGTAGTGGTGGTGGAAGTGGTGGTGAATAGCTTTTTTGGTAGGCTGGTAGTCGTTGTGGCGGGCGGTGGGTGGTTGATGTTGGTGTGCAGCGATGATTGGTTGTAGTGGTCGGTGGTTTGTAGGGTGGTTTGTGTTGATGGGTATGTGGTAGGTAGATACATACATACATATATGTTATAGGGTTAAGTACATGGGAGTGTATCAAACTTGTCACGTTTTATCATTGTATGTACTCAACTTTAAAAATTACCGATTAATGTACCGAACCTGCTAAAATTGTCATTGTATGTATCCAACTTTATCAAAAACCTACCATTTAATGTATCTAACTTGTCCCGAAAGTGTATTCAACTTGTCATGAAATACATTAAATGACAATTTTAGCAAGTTCGGTACATTAATCGGTAAGTTTTAAAGTTGAGTACATACAATGATAAAACGTGACAAGTTCGATACACTCCCATGTACACCCTATGTTATAATACAACACTAAATAAAGTAAATTACATTTTTGGTCTTGTGATTTTAATTGAAAATTAAAAATAGAAGTTAAATGACTAAATTACATATCATGTGCCGTGCATATGATGGCTCTAATGGAGGGAAATTGGACGGCGTCACTTTTAAAGACCCAACACGTTATAAAATGCAAACTACGATGATCAAAGCCATAGATACTTCATGTTAGGGACCTAGAGTGTTAAAACCACAAAATCACACGGACCAAATATGTAATTCGCTCTTGATTTTATGATATGTATGTATATACACACATAAGATCTCATAACCACAGGAATGATGGAAGCATGTCTTTTCCCCCACCAGCTACCCCTTAATCGATGACCTCATTTTGGCCTCCAAGTTCAACCACCATAGCAACCACGATCCCCACCAAGTGACTACCCCTACATATGATCTCCTTCCTATCTCTAATGAGATCTCCTAAGAAGATTCTAGCAATACGTGTACCTTGTTCGGTAACCACATCTCGATCTATCTCCTCATATCTTCACCGCTCCACACTTCTAACAGTATACTTAATCATCTTTGGTATTCACATCCCTAACTCCGATGCACCCTCGATTACAACCTCGGTTTCTTCCCCCATCGCGTCTTTTGCATAGCCTCATCAAGTATCAAGTATCAGGTATCAAGTATGTAAAGAATATTGAATGACTACAAATGAAATAGATGTTAACACCTTAAAGATCAGATGAGACTGCTACACTAAATAGTATATAGTGTCAAGATTATCATTTTACAAGGTTAACTATAGCTAATATATTTTAAAAGATATAACTACAAAAAAAATGCCAACCAATTATATTGTGGTTTTTAATTGATCATTGAACATTAGAATTGTAATTAAAATCTTACGAAGAAAAAGTTCTTACTCTAACTTAAACTTTTAGAAAAAAATAGTTACTTTAGAGTAAACTCTAATTTTGTTCTTTGAACTGTAGTGAAATCTAGGAAAATGGGATCTGAAGATACCGAAAGGATCCTTGGGATAATCTTAGGGGGCGTTTGGCCGGGGGTATTGAGCAGTCAGGAATGAGAATGATAATGAAAACTGCTGTTTGGTTTGATATTATATAATGGAATCATTCCTGCAGATTTATTAATTTACATTCCTGACCAAATTGGGGGGAATGAAATTTTTATTTCTACTTGGTTCTTTTTTCCACCCATTGTTCCATCTATGGATGTTAAATGAAATATATTTTGTATTTTCAAGTTGGAAAAACATATTTTTTTCAATATGAAGCAATTTTTCATTGATTATAGTGGGTTAACCAAACAGCATCAATGCAATGCTCATTCCTATTCCCATTCTCCTGCATTCCCATTTTCATTTTCATTCCCATTCCCTGAAATGAACCAAACGCCCCCTTATAGTTCCTACGAAATTAATAAATCTAAAAACCATCCTTATGGTTCTCACTTTATTCTAAAAGTGATCCTCGACACTAACTTCATTAACAACCTTCGTTTTAGAGTGAATGACAGTTTATTCTTTTTTTTACTTATATTGAACTATTGGTCCCTAACCCTATTGGCAAAATAGTGACCAATAGTGCAATATAGTGTAAACCACATAAACCTTTTCCATAATTATTTCAAAATAAGGACCACTAGTACAATAAAGTGTAAACCACATGAACCAAATATGTAATTCTCCCTATTTATATAACTACTTTTAAATTTTCAATTACCAACAAATTTTGAATTCTTCTTATTGCTTATTATTTACAGAGTAAATTACATATTGGATCCTCGTGGTTTACACTATATTGCACTGTTAGTCCCTATTTTAAAATAACTATGGAAAATGTTCATGTGGTTTACATTATATTATACTATTAGTCCCTAAACCTAACTTCGTGTAAGATCAATATGTTAAACATAGGAACCAATAGTGCAACACTAGTAAACCATATGGACCAACAATGCAATATAATGTAAACCGTAATGACTATTGTTATAATTATTTTAAAATAGGAACCAACAGTATTATATACCGTAAACCATAAGGACCAAATATGTAATTTACGCATTTACAAATTACAATCCTTTTGAGAAAAAGGTTAATAAAATATGTTATTGTTTATTGAAACCAAAACTCCAGGCCCATTAGCAATGTTTTATGGGCCGTAGCCCTACTTCACACTTCATTATCAAATACTCTATATATCAACTTCACACTCACAAAACCTCCACAGAAGCCCTAGCTCCCTTTGCAGCAGCAGAAACCCTCAGAAATGGCCGCCGCCGCCCGCCCTCTCGTCACCGTCCAGCAGCTGGAATCCGACATGGCCACCGACGGTGCCGGACTTCCATTGCCGCACGTCATGAAAGCCTCCATCCGTCCCGACATCGTCAACTTCGTCCACTCCAACATCTCCAAAAACTCCCGCCAGCCCTACGCCGTCTCCAGAAAGGCCGGCCACCAGACCTCCGCCGAGTCCTGGGGTACCGGCCGTGCCGTCTCCCGTATCCCCCGTGTTCCCGGCGGCGGAACTCACCGCGCCGGCCAGGGAGCCTTCGGAAACATGTGCCGTGGCGGACGAATGTTCGCGCCGACCAGGATCTGGCGCAGGTGGCACCGGAAGATCAACGTCAACCAGAAGAGGTACGCCGTCGTCTCCGCCATCGCCGCCTCCGCCGTGCCGTCGCTCGTCATGGCTCGCGGCCACCGCATCGAGTCCGTCCCTGAGCTTCCGTTGGTGGTTAGCGATTCGGCTGAAGGCGTAGAGAAGACGCAGAATGCGATTAAGGTGCTGAAGCAGATCGGAGCTTATGCCGATGCTGAAAAGGCTAAGGATTCGGTCGGAATTAGGCCTGGAAAGGGGAAGATGAGGAACCGAAGGTATATTTCTCGAAAAGGACCTTTGGTTGTGTACGGAACTGAAGGTGCTAAGCTTGTGAAGGCCTTTAGGAACATTCCTGGAGTTGAGGTTGCTAATGTGGAGAGGTTGAATCTGTTGAAATTGGCTCCTGGTGGACATCTTGGGAGGTTTATTATCTGGACGAAATCGGCTTTCGAGAAGCTGGATTCGATTTACGGTTCGTTTGAGAAGACTAGTTCGAAGAAGAAGGGGTATGTGTTGCCTAGGGCTAAGATGGCTAATGCTGATTTGGCTAGGATTATTAACTCTGATGAGGTTCAGTCGGTTGTGAAGCCGATTAAGAAGGAGGTGAAGAGGGCTCCAATGAAGAAGAATCCATTGAAGAATTTGAATACTATGCTGAGGTTGAATCCTTATGCCAAGACTGCTAAGAGGATGGCTCTTCTTGCTGAGGAGCAGAGGAAGAAGTCTAAGCAGGAGAAGCTTGATAAGAAGAGGCAGCCCATTTCTAAGGTACAATTACTTTTTTTCTTTAATTGTTTATTCATGCTATTGGTGTTTGGTGTTTGTTGTTTTGTTATTGGTCATTTTAGTTGTGTTGACATCATTTTTTGGGTTAAATGAGTCTTTATTGCATTTGTTTATAACAGTGGTAAAATTTTAATGTTTCATATTTGGGTATTTGGAATATGATATTTGGTGTAGAAATGAATTGCACATTGTTGAAAATCTTGATGAATTACACTACTTTGATGGACATACTTGTAACCTATTATTGGTATTTTGTATATGTTATTTGGTGTATAAATGAATTGTACATTGTTGAAAATCTTGATGAATTACACTACTTTGATGAGCATACTTGTAAGTTGTAACCTATTGTTGGTTTTAATTTCTTGTTTAGAATCAGTAATTGATTGGTTTTTGTTATTTGTTTGAATAGGATGTTATGTGTAGCTTTCACTTTATGATATTTGCATGCTAATGCATTTTGCTAGTTGTTGCTGCATTTATGTGTCTCTTGCCGCTACAATTGTAATTCAATGAGATGTGTTTCAAATGGAGATGACTATGAAACCACTTTTTCAAGCATGTATTTAACCAAGTCTACGTTGTTCTTGTTGATACCAAGGCTAATTCTAGTGTTCTTTGAAATACGTGAGTGCAATTTATATTGAAAGTGCTCTCATATATGCTTGCAATTTGCAAATGCAAGTGTTACAGTGGAATGTGGTTTACATGTGACCATGGTTCTTGGCTCAACAAGTACTTGTTTTTGTATGGCTTTGTGAAGACCAACATTTATCTGAAATCATGTGATATATTTCAACTCTATGAATTTGAATCATATGGGTGTTTTTTTCAAGGTGTATTGTTTTCATACTCCGTCCTATATGGGATATGAGTGAGATGTGGGGGTATGAATAGCAACGTCTGATTGTGACTAGTTGTACTTGTGTATTTACTTGTTGTTTTGAATTGTCAACAGGAGGAAGCAGCCAAGATCAAAACCGCAAGCAAAGCATGGTACAAGACCATGATATCGGATAGTGATTATGCGGAGTTTGACGTTTTCACCAAGTGGCTTGGAGTCTCACAGTGATTTTCTAGTGTTCCCATTGGTTTATGTTAAGTTTTTGAAACGGTCTTGGATAGAAGTTCATACTAAGTACCCTGTGTTTCTCTTTCTTTTTGTGGTTCTGGTAGACATAAGTTTTAATCTTTGTTCTATTGCTTGTCTGGCATAGAGTTTTGTTATGATTGAGCTTCACTTAAACAATTTCACATTATCCTTGTGTTTGTGTTAGTATAATGTTTCCAGTCCTTTTACATGTTTCCTTCAATTAATTAATGCTTCAAACTTAAGTTATAAAAAAACAGATTTTAATTTAACATATTGTTATGTATCCACTGTAGGCAATGTATGTCTTGTAAATAGTAGCATGATATCATTCAGATGGATACAAAACTATCTATGTAAAAAACCAAAGTTATTAGCTTGTTAAGTTAGCAACCAACGTCTTTCTAAATTGAAACGTGGTCCCTGGTTGTGATGCTATATGGAAAAAGTTGCCTTTTCTTCGTAAGCAATTGCTTTTTTGCGTAGTGTTAAGCTTTTGGATCTCAACATTGATCTTTTAGCCTCTTGTCTTCTGAAGAAAAGGGGTGAAATACCAACAGATTGCTTTCCAATATTTTTAAAATCAAATAGGATTTCATTTCACCAACTTTATTCTACGAGCCAAATGCTCAAATGGATAGTTTCACTCTACGATTTCATTTTATGTTTCTCATATATAAATTTGACAAAACAAGGCGCACGGCAAAATATTTTGAACTTTGACATTTTATCTTAGTTCCGCTTGATCGGTATAGGACATGACAAAAACTCAATGTTCACCGTCGTAAGTTGATTTAAATGGGACAAATAAAGCTTTTTCTTTGTTCACCGTTGTCGGTTGATTTATACAATGCATTGATTTCTGGTAAATAACTGAAATAAGGCACCATCAGTCGGTGCGCATTCAGACAAGATTGCTAGTCGGGCTATACCAACGTGCGGATTGAATTCAACTAGGAAGCCATTTGTATAACCCTACTGCAAAATTACTCCCATCGTATCAAAACAAACGTGTAAGATGAAAAAGACAATTTTTAAAAAAAATGTGTACTTACAACATTTGCTAGTGAAAACTGAAAAGTCCAGTAAAAACAAATGGACTTTTCAATTTTTCAATTTTAAGCGATTAAGTTCCTAAAGCAATTTTTTTGTACATATAAATTGTTTGACTTTCTAAAAATGAATAATTAGACTCTTTTATGAAGCACCCCCATCGTTAACTAGTCTAGCAACAAATGACCTTTTAATTTGTTTCTACAAACATTATTTATATCAAAATCGGGTCAAATCATATATTAAAAATGTAAAAAATAAGTCTTGATGTTGATGTGTGTGAAGAAGAGTCGGTAGGTAGGTAGGTATGCATTTAGTACTATATAATTATGCATTTAGTCTCCTCTTTTTTAACCATTTGCACAACTTAGATTGTGCCAACTTTGCTAACGCCGATTGTAACATCTTCGGTTTAGGTGACAAAAGGGAAAACAAAGAAAAGAAGAGTTGGACACTGAATCAGGGATCGTTTACCAAACTCTTACTAAGTAAACACCCACCTATACAGGAGTTATCACACTCACTTACCTTTTCAAAATGGATTATGGTAAACGTCTTTTACCCGGTAAGTGCTTACTAGGTAAGAATATTCTCTATCACTTACCGAGTAAGATTCTCAGCCTTAGCCATGCCTCTTACTGGATAAGGTTCTTGATCGTTGCCATGCTCATTGATATGTGATGCCTGATAAGCGCTTGCCTGGTAAGAGTTTGATAACAGGCCCCTGAATGTCTTAAAAGTTGAATGACACCTACTTTGCCAGTCATTACATGGAAAAGACATGCATGATTCCAACCAATTTCCGTTTCTGGTTTCTGAGATGGAATAGGCTGAAAAAATTGGAGCTCTACAAAAACCTCAGTAAGGCACAACTTTTTTTTTTGAATGGCAACAAACTCTTATAAATACCACTAAACAATGTGAATGGGGGTCTAAGCTCTAATGTGCCAATCACAAATGCTACATATATATATATATATACACACACACACATTTATGTTCTACCCTTGAATCAATTTTAGCCAAAATCAGCAAATACAATCCTATATGCTGGATGTATGCAAAGTTTTGGGGGCACCATCTTGGTTCACTTTTTGTCTAGTTTATCCAATGGGCACACTCTAGAACTGGTAGCATGCTAAATTTGATTATTATGATGCTAGTTTCTAAATCAGATCATACTTCAAACCTTTTAAAGAATAAGTTTCTACCAAAGAAGAGTTCTAAAATGCAAAAAAGAAAATCAAGATATAGATTGCCTGTTAGATGAGCAATCCTTCTAACTGAAAAACCAATCTTCAGACCTCTTATGACACATAAGTTTCCATGTCCTAAAATGCTAAAAATGACAATCAAGATAGACTGTATGTTCGATAAACGATGCTTCTAACAACATCGTCCCTAGAAAAAGCAGAGATACCTCCTCATATTCGAGTGCAGGAAGTATCAAAATCATCAGGTGCCACACGAGCAATCCAACTGCCAAGTGTCTTCTTGATATCCGAGTGATTAACATAAGCCAACTCATACATACTACACAGATTCACCACAAACGTCTCGTTCAAGGCATACGTAGGGATCCTCTCCAAAGCACTCTCCATCACCTTAATAGAATCAGACAAATCACGCATGTACATCAAGCAAAGCGCCTTGTTATTGATCGCAACCACATCCGAACCATCCCTATCGATGCACTTCTGGTACTCCATCACCGCAGAAACGTAATCCTTCTCAACCATAAACATCAATGCCTTATTCCTATTCACAATATTCTGCATCACAACATCTCCATTACTGCCTTCTGTTACAGTTTTCTCAATTCCATCAAAAGTCCCCCTGGCACCATCCAGATCCCCATATTGCATCTGAATAAACCCTAACTTAGTCATCAAGGTTGCCCTAGCAACAGGACTCAAATCATGGCTAATCAAGTCCTTGATCAGATCCAAACACACCTTAAACTCCTTATGACTCAAATGATGACTAATTATTGAATTAATCACCAAACTCTCGCGTTTCCTCCATACCTCACGAGACGGATCCGGCAAGTTCTTAGCCAATTTCTCCCTAATGAACTGCAGTAACAAGTAGAACCGATCTAGGCTTTCCTGACGTTTACCTAACCTAGACGGAAGCTCGGCATACAGCCAACGGAGCACAAAAGGCGCCATGGAGCCATGGCGGTTAGGGTAATGTTGTGGATAGGTTTCGTACCTGTAAACATCTAGGCCTTTCTCCACCAATTCGAGCTCCGAGGCGGCTTCGGAGAAACGGCGGAGCTTCGTGAGAGCTACGGTGTTGTAGGCGAGATATACGAGGTGTTCGTGAGGTTTAGAGAGGAGAGATCGAGATCGTGCCTGAGAGACTTTGTCCAGAATCGATCGCCATGCTCCACGGCAAGCGAGCTCC
The DNA here is from genome assembly GCA_030169165.1 of Centaurea solstitialis. Lineage (NCBI taxonomy): Eukaryota > Viridiplantae > Streptophyta > Magnoliopsida > Asterales > Asteraceae > Centaurea > Centaurea solstitialis. Next base: position 26,341,987 of record CM058046.1, read on the forward strand.
TGCAGAGACGCTAATCCGTAGCAGAGCTCATCGCACACTTTGAGGAAATCCGCATTGTCGCCTTCGCTCGAGGACATTGTTTGTTCGAGGACGGATCTGAATCGGTGTATGTAGGTGATCGTACGGTGGTTCGCGGCGGCGCCGGTGGCTGTAAAGTGTGAAAAGAGGAATCAAAAACGGAAAACAGACGGAGAATTCAGAAACGGAATCGATTATATGAAGCAGAAACGAAAATGTGAAGGAGATTACTTACGGAAACGGTGGAATGTGCGTTCGTGAGTAGGTATCCGGCGAAGGTTCGCCGATCGGAGAAGAATGATCACCGGAAAAGTGGCGAGGCTTGGTCAGGGAAACGTTTATGACGTGATCCACTAACAACACATGCGAATAAAGAAAATTTTGAATATAGAGTAAATTACGATTTTAGTCCCTGTGATTTTTTATGAATTTCAATTTTTTTTTGTGGTTTTGAAATTTCCATTTTAGTTCATGTGATTTATAATTTGTTGTTATTTTTGTCTATGAAATAATTTCTACCTTTAAAGTACAAGAAACTAAAATATAAACCCGGCCGGAAAAAAAAAATATGGATAACACCCAATAAAACAAATTTTCATTTTGATTAAATAAGAGCATCTCCAATGGAGGTTCTTACAATAACCTCATTTTTGCACTTTTTATTGTCACATCATTTCCATATCAAGTGAAGAATTTATTAAAAATGCTACAATGGTAGTTCTTGTAAGAACCCTTTATGTGGGTCCCATGTTACATTAATAATATTAAAGTGAAGAAAAAATAATAATGTCATCTCATACCGAAAATCAAGATAAGAACCAATGTTCTTAAATAAGAACCTAGAAGCAAATTGGTTCTTATAAGAACTCTCTACAATGGTAGTTCTTACAATTTTGCTTGTAAGAACCTAGCATTGGAGATGCTCTAAGTACCTCAACCTTTTTTCCAATAAAACAAATCATCACATTTTTAGAAATTTGCTACTTATATTCGTTTAACCTAAACTAGTATAATTATATATTACCTTTAAAATCCTTTTATTCGGTTACAATTATTATTTTTTTAATTTTCATTAAAGGGGGTACTAACCTATTTTTGAAAGTTTAGTGTTTTATTTATCAAAACAAAAATTGTTCGAAAACTTAATCATTGAAAATGAGAAAAGTTTAATGATTTTTCATTAAAGAAAATAGTGAAAGAACTTTAACATTTAAAAAAAAGTTTAATGACTTTTTTATTCATCAAATTAGTTCAGAACTTAACTATTCAAGCTAAAATAATTCATTAGGAACTCAGATTTTTTGAATTTTTCCCTTCTTTTAAAGATCTACAAACCCGTAAAATTTGGTAAATGTACATCACTATAACCAGTTGTACATAATTTCATTACCATTTTCATAGCGAAATCGCAAAATCATAATTCTTCACTCGATATCTACCGAATACATAGAATTTAAAGATTTTACAACTCGATTAGACATCAAATTGGGTTATTTTGCTTTGTGTTGGATTAAGTTGATCGGGTTGACCGAGCTTTTGAGCATCCCTAGCTGTTGAAGATGTGTTAAGATATTGCACTTTGCAAAGCAGTTTTAGAAACAATCTTTAAACCCAATTTTTAAATAGTAACCAAAAATCAAAATATTAGCGATCAATTTCAGGCTCTCAAAGAATCAAAGCTACATATTATCTTACAGGCAAACAATACAAAGAAGTTGGTTGCAATCGGATTATTACAAGAAATGACTATACTGCTGTACTCTAACCAAACCGTATTCAACATATCTCACTCAAAAGTAGTTTCTGGACTATACTCGAAAGAATTAACAAAATCATAAACTTATATACTATTTGGCATAACAATTTCTTTTAAATAAAGGAAAAATGTACCGTGGTATTCTTACGATTGAAAGAGATGACAAGTGGCTCGAATATGATTTTATTTTCTCCCCTGTACCGTGCTGAGATCTGAACAAAAAAGTTCTATACACTTGAGCGGGATAAACCTTATTTGTTCGACCATTGAATTTCTATTTCGAGATTCCTTGAGGCACCACTTTTGCTTTGTGGCAGCAACGCGTATTCACCGGCCACCGCCCCCATCATGACAACACGGTCAATCTGGATGGTCACTTTCCCAAATGACTTCTGCACAAACAAGAATTAAGGGACAAGATTTATTTCATGAGTTCAACAATCTAGATGGATACAAATATTACATACCATGATCATAGCTTATATTACGAAATGATTGAGAGATTTATAGGAGATGATCAAGGTTGGTTCACAATGATCAAGATAAATCATTTATGGAAAACAGGGTTCATTCACTATGATAATTGATTTAGATCAGGAACAATCGAGATATTTACTGAATCAGATATTCAAAAGGCTAGTACAACCTCCTTTAAATTCTACTCTCTTGATCCCAAAATAAATGGATTAATAATATTTTGGAATTTCCCATAATCAAAGAATATACATTTCCCTTTTTAGCGAAGTCTCAATACAAGTTTACCTATTTGCCTATTAATAATCATTAGTGTCCTTGTTAATCATAAGATAATACAGATGACATTGATTTTGATCTACAAGAGTGTTCTATTGAGTCCCCTTTGGTTTGTAAGATTGGGGGGGATTTAACCCCAATGGGGCAGCCTACCGGTTAAGGCTTGGTGTTGGGGAAAAAACCCACCCAAGTTCGAATCCGGGGGTGAGCAACCAGAGGCCACTGAGTGTTAATCCCAGGGAGCATGCTTTAGCTCTCGGTAAAAATTGCCAAGGATGTAGTCTGGCCAAAGTCCAGGTGAACCTTCCCAAAAAAAAAAAAGATTGGGGGGGATTTGAATTTAATTGCAATCCAGTTCCATGTATGGTTTGAACTTTGAAGGATTGCTTTATTTGAAATCCCACAAATATATCCCACAAACATGGGATTCAGAAATCCCATGTGGTTGTTGGTATTTTGTGGAATTTTGTAGGATTTGTGCATGATAATATTTTAAAGGGTTAAGTACATAGGAGTGTATCGAACTTGTCACGTTTTATCATTGTATGTACTTAACTTTAAAACTTACCGATTAATGTATCGAACTTGCTAAAATTGTCATTGTATGTATTTCATAACAAGTTTGATACACTTTCGTGACAAGTTAGATACATTAAATGGTAGGTTTTTGATTAAGTTGGATACATACAATGACAATTTTAGCAAGTTCGGTACATTAATCGTTAAGTTTTAAAGTTGAGTACATACAATGATAAAACATGACAAGTTCGATACACTCTCATGTACTTAACCCTATTTTAAAATATGTTGAAAACATTTGTTTTATAATAATCAATTAATAAAAAGGTAATTTCATTTTTTTATTTATTTATATAAATACTTAATAAGAAATGGAATACAATTCCATTCCAAAAATCCTACAAACCGAACACACCAAAGATTCCAAATCCAAAACCTACCACCAAAGCTAAATCCCTCAAATCATTTCATCGAACCAAACGGACCCTTAGTCAATATCGTAGGATACTTTAGAAATTTTAACTAATAGTCAAACACGTTCACGAAAGCTGCATACCCACTCAAATATTGCATTTATTTTGGAGGCAGACAGAGAGAAGAAATAAGTAATAGGTAATTAAGAAAATGAAAACAAAAGGAGAGAATATGTGATGCTGTAAAGATTGACTTACCTTCCCCATCTTGCTTTTATTCTTGCATGAGATATGTAGCTTCTGGCCTTTCGGAGGACTTTCAAACGACCACACGAAGTTCTCATCCCACTCGGGGTTTGGACCAGTTGACACAACCTGCAATGGATTGAACAAGAAAATGACAAACTTGCTAAGCACATGAATCACATGCATATCCAAAAGAAACAAGATTTCCCAATTATTGAAGAGTATTTAGGACATCAACCGACTACCTAGACAATTCTCTTAATTTTATGTGAATTGGAGTGTATGAGTTACTTCTCCAAAGTGGGAATAAAAATCACTTACCCCACCAATCACTTCATTTAATTCATCTATTTAGTCTGTCTACTACAAAATAATGGTGGACCAAAGGAGACATGGAGTTTGCGAACCGGTGATTTGTAGCAATCAGGTAAAAACATATTATTACTTTATTAAATCTAATTCATCTATTTATTCTCTCTCTTCAATAAAGCAATGAGTTGATTGGTGCACATAAAGGGGAGATAGAGTTTGGGGCAAGTGTTTTGTCCCTAAACTCCATGTCTCCTCCCTGTCCCGCCAATCAACTCTCGACACATCATTAGTTTATTTAATATACATTTATTTCAAAGTGGATGGGTGTGAAAGAAAAATGCTACGGAAGTGACAAAGTATAAGTAGCACACCTTGGTTAGCCTAGAAGGAGTATTGCCAAGTGTAAGCTTGCAGTACACACTTGGGTTTCCCACCGACTGTTTCATATCATTGCCACGCTTAATCATTACCGTTAACGTCCCCGGCAAACACTGCAACAAGAACTCGGCCTTGTCATGAAATCGAGGAGGGCCCGATTGGATCAAGTACTGCAACAACGGTATTGCATCTGCAGCAGCAGTTGATTGCGATTTAGAGACTTCAGCTGGGCAAGCCGACCAAGCTTGCCTCAGAAGAAAGAGTGCATCTAATGCCGCTTCTTGAGTTGCTTCTGAACCAGTCTTGAGGGATGTCACTAGGTGTGGGATGCTCAAGGTTGCAGGTTCGGTGCCTCTCAAACGTGGGAAGTTCCCAAAGAGTGCATTTAGAGCTTTTAGATACCCTTCATTCACTGTTCCATTGGCCCATAGATCCTTTTCAATAGCAGCTGCAAGTTTAAGAAAAAGAGCATGAAAAAGAGTTGGCTGAAGGGATAATCATACCCTTAGTTATCCAACAATATTTTCCAGACATACCAATCAGATTATATACTCCCTCTGTCCCAAAATAAGTGTCCACTCTCAAAAGTGTGTATTTTCCAATTCTACCCTTAATTATGAGATGGAGAAATTCATTACTCCCTCTATTCTTAAGGGAAAAATTGTCATTTCTCAATTAAGAAATGTCTTTGTAGAACTGCATGCTTTTTTCAGTGTGGTTAATTTTGAGATGGAGGGAGTATATGCATTTCGGTGTTGCCTGATATTAGATGATAATCAGACAAATGAAACTCCACCATTTCAACCAAACGCATTTTCTAAAATTTTCATAGGAAACTAAAAATGAAAACTCAACTCCATTTTCAGATAATGTTTTCTAGGAAAATGACAACAGTTTTCCACAACCAAACGCACCCTTAAACTTCATAAGAATTCTAAACTATATGCAGATTTATAGATATCCATTTACGAATCTATCATAACCACGTAGGAGCAAAAACTTACCAGTTATAGCTCTGACAGTTTCACTGGAGGCATACTCTTGGATGGTATTGTTAGAGAAAAGAAGCTTAACAAACATAGCCGCCTGAACCGATGTATTGGTATTACTTGAAGCAATCATATCAAGTACAACCTGGACCCCTCCAGCTTCAGCAACAGCTCTTTTATTTGAGCGGCTATACATCACAAGATTCTGCAGAGCGCACATGGCAACTACTTTCATTTCTTCGGAAGGTTGATCCTCGAGCAAATTCACCAAAGCACGACAGGCTACAACCGCATCAGTAGATTGTGCCAGAGTTTCATTCTGGAATAAGTCCCCGAGAGCAAGAGTTGCCAACAATCTCGCCTGCTGAGCTTGAGTTTGTGGATCCAGGAGGTATTGGGATAGCGGCAAGATGGCTGATTTGGTAGCTTTAGTTTCTCTAATCTTAACGTTGTTCAGTAGCACCCTCAGCAATCTTGCAGCGTTTTCCTCGCACTGATGGCCTCTGAGAAGATCTAAAAGAGCCTCGATCGCACCACTTTCAGCCATTGCTACAGCACTGCTGGAATCATCGCTTTCCAGGACTAGAAGAGCACTGAGCGCACCGACTACAGTGCCTTCCGAGCCTGAACGTAGCAGCCGTACCAACACTGCAACGGGTACTTCCAGATAGAACTCCGAGCTGAACTGCAGAAGACTAGATAAAGCAGCAGCAGCAGATTCCCACAAAGCGTTAGGAAGTAAGGGATCGGCTAGCAGAATGACTCTCGATAGTTCACTTACGCCACCCTCTTTCGCGATTTCGTTAGGCCACGCTAGAGAAATGCTAACGAGAGCCTTTAGAGCTCTGTGCTGCAGAATGGGAATACCAGAGCCGATAACGCGCATTAACGGACCAATTACTTGTTGTGTCATAGAGTCCTTCTGGAAACGTTCTTCCAGAAGCAGATGAGATAGAAGCTCGGCTGATGACTGCTGCACCGTCGTGGCAGGAGAATCGAGTAACGGGATGAGCGGTTCGATGGCTTGGCGTGGAGTTAAGGAATATTCAGCACGACACTGGTGATGCTCCAAGATATTCACTAGAACCTGCAAAGCGCTATGCTGCCCATCAGGTCCGAGCTCGGGCCTTGTTAGCAACGAGAAAAGGGGTTCGACCACCTTCGCTGCAGATGGGCCTTTTGCTATCGTGGCGTTATTCGTCAATATTCGGAGCAATTCTGCAAAAGCAGCACAGAGAAAATCGGGTGCTTCTTGTAGGATACCAAGTACGCTTTCTATGACCCCAGCTTTCACCATTTCCGTCTTGCAAGAAGGTCTATCTTTTCCCAACTTAACGAGAGCTCCAGAAGTTGCCTCGTGAAGCATGTAGTTCTGGCCGTGGAGAAGGCCTACAAGAGGAATTATTGCACCTCGTTCAGCAACTACTTCAGCCAAATTCTCATCATCCACGAGTCTTTCCAGTGCATGGACGACGGAATGCTGAGCAGGACTAAACTCCGATACAAGCAGTGAAACTAAAGGCTCGACACAGCGTCCAGCAGTAATGGTAGATCTGATTCTCGTGTTTTCAAATAGCACACAACACAACTCAGCAGCATCCCCCTTTAAGTCCATTGAACAATCTGATGAAAGAATTCTACAAAGCACATCAACTGCATTCAGCTCAACATCTGCAGCAGTAAGCCCTCTTGATGGATTTCCACTGAATAGCTGAACTAAAGCAGCAATAGCAGCATGCTGCTCCTTTTCCAAACCAGTACTTAGAATTTCCACCAACGGCTGAACAGCTTGCCGAGAAGATTCCGCGTTTTTAATGTGATCGGCAGAAAATAGATTCTCCAGTGCTTTAGCAGCACTATATCTTGCACGCCTTCCGCCCAAACGCAAGACAGCTACAAGCTGATTAACGGCGCCAAATGCAGACTCATGTCTCCGTATTTCAGCAGTGCTGAATAGGATCCCCAACAGATCAGTAGCGGCTTCCTCAGTAGCATCTTGCGGGCCAAGTGATAGATATTTTGTTAATGCTTCCAGAGCCCCACACTCAACCATGGCAATTTTATTTGTCGGAAAATCCCTCCCGAGCTGAATCAGAAGACCGAGTGCTAGAAAAGGTGCCCCTGGTCGGTCCGGGATTGGCTTTAGTAGATCAACCAGAGCTGGTATTGCCTTCCTAGAAGTAGCACCAACCCTAATGTCATCAACCCTAAACAACCTCTCGAGAGCGACTTGCTCTGGGTAAGGAACCAAAGAGAACTCTTCTGACAACTGCAAAAGATCGTGTATATCAGCATCAGCACACCCGAGCAAGGAAATAAGTCCGCCTGCAGCCCCCGAGTTAGCAACGGAAAGAAGAGTTCCCCTGCTTCCATTGCAGACTAGACTTGCTGTAGCTTGTGCTGCAAAATATCTGTTGGCTGACTCCTCTGACCTCAACAAACTAGCAAGGGCTGGTATGGCTTTTGATGTTGCGCTTGTGCGTATAATGTCTCTATCTTGGAACAGAACTGCTAACAGTAGAGTGCATATCCAGATGCTGTTATCATCATCAATGTCCAACTGCGTGAAACACCAGTATTAAGGCACGTTAAGTACAAGCAGTCAAATATCGTAGATCAAAATGCTTTCCGCAGTCAAGAAAATGTTATCAACAATTTACTTATATAGATGATGATGATGATGGCAGATATGTAAGGACGATGGAATTATTCGTTATGTAAATCTCATCTCAAAACACCTTCAAAACAAAAAATATGCATGTACCATGATTTATGTTTTAATAGTTTTAGTACGTCCTGAGACTTAATTTTTTTATATTTTCTGACAGTGTCTTGCTTGCTGCATAAATTTTCTGATGAAATCAATATGCCCACTAAGAGAACCAAGACAGGGGGATGCAACTTATTAAGGTTTTATGTCTTGAATAAGCCTTCTGCATGGTTACCCCCTCCACTTCAGCCACTTGAATGTTGGTAACTAAATTGCTCATTAACTAGCTTTTTCTAATATGCTACATATTCCCTCATTTACCAAAATAAATAAAAATTCTACATGCAACACCAAAAGTCTTAATTGTGACTCTGTTTTCTTTTCTTAAAGATTGTGTATTTTCAGAAGTGGAAGATGGAAATCAGATTATAGTGCTTAAAAGATCTCCCTGAGCAGTCTTACTACTCAATTTGGATACTTTTTACTCATAGCAACTGGCAAGGCCATCCATATTCAATTGTGCAGTATTCAGTATCACTAGTTGCAGCTCTTTGTTGTGACGTTCCCTTAGATCATATTCAAGCTAACTTAAAACTCAAGGTACACACTTTGAAATACATACCTGGCTGTACGACAATGGACGTGAGATTCTTCCTGTAAGAATTTCAACAGCTCCTGCCTCCATAACCTCAGTTTTATACTTTTCATCATGGCAAGCAATAGCAGACAGTAGCCATATAGAAATACTAGCACCACGTATAACTGATGTACTAGTGCGTTTCTCACCGGCAATTGCTTCTTTGGAACCTATGCAGATACTGACAGAATCCATGTCTTCCGAATGAGAATAACTTGGAGAACTCAACATTAAAACAAGAGACTGAATTAACTGAGAATGCAGATGTGTTTCACGCAGGTCCTCCACCACTCTCTGCATATTTGCTTTACTGGCACAAGCAAGAAGTGCAGTTCCACCAATTTTCACCGTTGCACTTGAGGAATCAATTACCCTTTTTGCAATCGATGAAGTGCAACCATAAGATCCAGTAATCGCGTTTCCAAGAACTACACTTTGATCCTGGCAAAGCCTTGATAAAATTTCTATTGCCTTATCCTGTAAGACAGAGGTTGCACCCTTAATGAATGAAACAATGGGGATTATGCTGTCTGGATGTTCAACAAGCACGGACCATGCGGGTTTGATGCCACTCGGTGATCCTTTTAATCTTGACAAAATAACAAGCGCATCAAGTGCCTCTGATGGGGCTATAGATCCACAGTTACTGGATTCTATGTATGAAATCAATGCAAGAACTGTTCCAGTCTGATTAACATAGTCGGTTAAGCTAGAATCCGTTTTGCGGGAATCAAGAAGCCGAGCGATCGCTGCTGCAGCATGGTTCCTTCTGGTTGCTTTGCCTTCAAGAAGAACTCTAGTAGCAGGCATAATAATATCTTTAGGGGTAACCTTTTCTGGAACTCCAGTGTCCAACAAAAGGTTCGCTAAAGCACATAGTGCCTGTTCTGCAACTTGCAGAGCTGAAGATCTTGCAAGTGTCAATAATCTAGGCAGCATATCCCTGGCAGCAACAGCCACGTCATGGTTCTCCCTGATCGACAAAAAAATTGCAGCAAGACATCCGCAGCATTCTGCCAAAATGCTCACGGATTCAGAATCTAAGAGTTTCGTCACGGATCGAAGAGTTTTAACAGCAATGCTGCTTTCACGTAAATCCTTCCGCAGATTAAAGATTCCAGCAAGAGCCATTGCAGAGTTAGCACAAGTCTCTTGATTCGTAGAGCTTAAAATCTTAATCATTGTTTCGGTTGCATCATTAGAGGCACTACCTTCACGCAGTAAATCACTGAGTGGGGCAAGGGAAAGCAGACTTTTTAATGCATCCAAAACATAAACCTTGGATTCAGGAAGATCACTGGTTAATAGTGCAGTAAGTTGACTTATAGTTGCTGTATCTGATCTCCGGATTAAATGGTTCAATGTCTTTGCAGCAATCTCCTTTCCATTGGAGCTTCCATTCTTCAGAAGCCATAACAAAGCAGGAACAGCATCAGCACTCTCGACACAATTGCGTATATCTTCACTGTGATTGCAGAGGTTACCAAGAATTGTTGCGGCATCTTCCTTTGCTTTCACAGACCCCGTCTCGAGAATTTGAACAAGTGGAGGTATGCCACCAGCGGCTGTGATGGCCCATTTACTATCGTCATTCTCATTGGACAAAAGGCAGAGCAATGCAACAGCACACTCCTGCTGCTGCTCAGATGATAGCCCAAAAAGAGAAATCAACATCTGAATGCCCTCACGACCCTGAAGAGCATGCCACAAATCACCCTCCTTGCAGAGAATAAGTAGCGATTTTATCAATTCATCCTGAACTTCATTGGTTGCCATTGTGATCAAACCAACCAGCAGATGTTTCGAATCAGAATTGGCAAGTTTGCTTGAGAGAGTGGCATTCCCATACAAACTGGCCAGAGCTTCTATGATGCGCTCCTGCACTAGAAACGGTAATTGAGGCTTAAACTGCTTAATCAGCGTCTGCTCAATATCCAGAGGATCTGATTCTCTGCTAGTTTCTGCTTTGCTGTCATATATCATAAGAGCAGAAGCCAAAGCTCCTAGCGTATCAGCTACCTGTGAAGGTGAAGTACATGACTCAAGACTTTGACCGAGGCTTGTGATGACATGGGACAATCCACCAGAAATATTTGCAAGAGCGCACATCGCGTTCTCCTGTAGGGCCTGGGCATCCTCACCTTGCATAAACTCTTTTGAAGGAGCTATGGTGGCATTAATCAAAGAAGGGATGCCGTTAGCAGCCGCTATGTCCTTCCTTGCTTTTTTGCTTTGAGCGGAAAGAGACTTTAACGCAGCTGCTGCCTGTGCTCTAGCTGGAGCTTCATTACCAGGCCCTAGTAGCTTAAGGAGCTGTTTTGTAGTCTCGGCGGTCGAAATCTTCGAACATACCGATGCATCCTCCATCATCATACATGCCAGAAGAAAGCAAACATTAGCTTGAGTGCTCGACTGGTCATGCATGAGTAGCTTTACCAATATATCTTCTCCCCCAGCTTGGATCGTTGCTGACCAAAACCCCTCGGTGCTGCTGCAGAGGTTTCTTAAAGCACCGGTCAGCAAATCATCGACCACATCTCCAGCTTTGAGACCCTTTTCGAGTTGCTCCCAGAGAACTGGCACAACCCCTTCGGTGGCAAAAATTTTGGACCCAACGTGATCCTTGGCATCACCTTCGGAAACAGCATAAATGGTCTTTGCAGCTGTAATCTGCCCTTCTGCTGAATTTGACTTTAGAAGAGCAAGAAGGGGTGGAATGCAACCCCCAAGTAATACTTTGACTCGTAGTTCACTCTCCTTACACATGGAGCCCAGAACTGTTGCCGCTTGCATCTTTACACCAAGTGACCCAGATCGCAGGAGAGACACCAGCACCGGAACTGCCTGAGAATGTGAACCAACAGCACTAAATGCACCTTCACGTGTATTGATCAGCTCTAGTAACTGCCTCAGATTAAATTCTTTTTCTTGTGCAGATGACGATTTCTGTCGTAACTGCTCAATGCATTGGGCAACACTTGCCAATGTCCCATCTGGATCTTCCATGCTACTACGCTCTCTAGAGACAAAAAGAAACCACTCGTCAAACCATCATGAACAAGTTAAAGCTGAAAACAGAACTTCTGAAGCATTACAAGGTCCATCTACATAATTAAACTGACCTTGAGCCCATTTTTATCAGGGAATGTGGAGTCGCAGGTTCTCTTTCAGGTGTACCATCCCCATTTCTTTCCTGAAATGACATTGCGAAATTGTCAACAACTGAAATAACATAATATATCATTGTTGATATAGTAAGTAACGGGCAGTAGTGAACCACCAGAACACCTGTGGACCCAGAGCCTGCCATGTTGTCTATCCATGCTATGCCATTTGCATGTGTATTTGATTTACTTCAATAGTATATTATTATGACAATAACGGTACAGTACCATCAAAAAAGGGCATTTTCCCAGAACTTTAATGAACAAACCAATGAATTTTGCAAAATTATAATGTCAAATCCATGTTAATTTTTTGTTTAAAGCATGACAAAATGTTCCGTTACATATAACTAATGGTATAATTCGAACCGAGTACTCCTATAGTTCTATCCTTTCATCACAAAATCAGTTGGGATGGGCTAAAACAGAAAGCGATTGAGGAAGCTGAAACTTTATGTATGGCAGCCTATAAGAGGAAGGGACTATAACATAGCTGAAACTTCGTGTTGTCTGCCTTCTTACATTGAAATTCTAATGGTTGATTAGAGCAACATTTTATGAGAGTAGTTTCTTGTACACCATCAATACAAAGAAAAATTGCACAACAAATTTTAGAAAACCACACAAGGATCTATGGATAAATGAAGGAATAGTATATTTACTTAATTAATTCATGAATGAACAAATGTCTTAACATTTTAGCATTGCTTGTATAACAAAATTTACGGTTGACTTACAAAAATTTGACTCTTTTTGGTTGATGTGGAATTCTTCTAAAGTTATATATGTACATTTTAATTAACGGACAGAAATCTGGCTGTGCAAACATGCCAACAATAGATCCAAGCAGCTATAATAACTTGCACATAAAATAGAAATGCAAATCATGAAACAAAGTCCATCAAAAAGACTAAGATCACCATAAACATATAAATCACATCAACCATATATCATATTAATATAAGTAAATCCAACTGCCACTTCATTACTAAAGTTTTCTTTGCTATCAATTGGTCAATCATAGATAAGCATCCACAACTTATAGATTCACAAAATCTCTTTGCATTTTCACATCAACTGATCACAGACAAAACCACATCCACTAGATTCACAACTTAAGAGAGAGAGAGAGAGAGAGAGAGTAACTAACTACCAGATGAGTAGCAGCATGATTGCTGCCGCCATTGCTGCCGGCAGAATACCTCCGACTAACCCTCGCCGCCAGCTTTACTGTTTATAATTTTATCAACTGCTTCAAATCAGATCTACCTCCAACTCCAAGCCACAGCACGAAATATTCAAAATCCCGATTGCTTCCTATTAAACACACAAAAACTCATCAATTCAATCACAAATTCACCTAATCACAATCACATCTCTTACAATTTGCAAACAGAATACTAGATCCACATTGATCGTTCATAATTGAAACACTATTTTGCGATCAACTAACTAAATTCAACCTACACAGCTATAATAAATCAACAGACACTAGATTCAAACAAACAATTAACAGCAATATAAGAATTGGATGAATGCAGAATGAAATAGTAGTGACTCTATGAAATAGTAATGAATGAATCTAACCAGTGTGGGAGAGGGAGTGGGGATAGATTTTGTTGATTTTCAGTGCATTTGAGGAATTTGGAAGCAGAGTGAAGAAGAAGATGGAGAGCAAGAAAGAGAAGGAGAAAGTGAGAGGAAGAGTAGTTAACACTTAACAAGTATGTATGTAACTATATGTATCTATATGTATGTATATGTGAGATGAGAGAGATGGCGGTGGGGTGGGGGTGGGCTTGCCAGCCACCGACAGCTCACATCACTACTCTACTCTGGCTGTTCGGCTTAGCTTTTTGGCTTGGTTTGGCTTGACTTGGCTCGGCTCACGTTCCGAGCCTCGACTCAATCGTTGGGAATTGAAGCCGCAAATCAAATAGAAAAAGAACATGAACAAGATACTTTAAAGTTTAAAATTAAGTTTTTCATTTCTAAGGTTAGCTAAAAGTTTCTATTTTGGTGTATAGAATTTTTAGAATTAATAGCATTTTCATTTCTTTGTTTATAATTGATAATTATATTTATTCTTGTGATTTTAACTTTAATATTTAAAATTTTATTTTTATTTTAGTTTCTCATATTAAAAAGTTAGTATTATGGAAAAAATATTAGTTTATTTAGGTTTGTTCATTTACGTTCGTTTATGTTCGTTCGTTTACATTCGTTTAAACACGTTGTCCTACTAAATGAACATGAACACAACAAATTTCATTCGTTTACCTTTCGTGTTCGTTTGGTTCTTTTACAACCCTAGCCACAAGGACAAGATCCTCAATATTTAACAAACTACTATGACTTCAAAAAAAAGACTACAAGAATGAAAAGGTAACTTGCTCAAAAACTTATTATATGAAAAATACTTTAAAAAAAAGAGTAGATTACCAATTTGGTTCATGTGGTTTGGTGTTTATGAAACATTTAATCCCCTTAATTTGAAATTTACACTTTAAATACTATGATATTCAGTTTCGTTTGAATTTGGTTTATAACTTTATCATATCAATGTGGTTTGTTTTTTATTATCTCTTTAGCAATGTGAGATCATCAAAACCAACCACATATCAAGATTTGAGAATACTCAAACATGATTGTGTTACACCATACTCTTTAGTTGTTATTTTTATATACAAAGATAAAGATTAGGCAACCATTTTTTGTATTTTTAATATATCAATTTGACTTGGTTTTATTTAGCATCAGATATGTGTGCTTTAAGTTTTAACAAAATCCCGTTGAAATTCTCGTTGATTTGGAAATTGTTTAAATGGTGTAACATATTTGAATTTGTTTAAATGTGTAATTTCAAAGTAAAAAAGTTGGTTCATTTCACTTATTTAACTCTCTCTCTCTCTATCTATATATATATATATATATATTATGTGTTAAATTCATTAGTAACTACAAATTTAAACTTTGAGGCTAGTTGTAGATAATTTTTAATCATATTTTCTTGGATTCAAGCCTACACATTTGAATCTTATCTTTTCTTTCAATTTTGAAACTTCTTTTAAACTTTTAAGCCGGTTAAAACCAACACGTCCAAGTTTAGTAACATGATTGGTTTGGTTAGCATAGTTGTTAAATCAGGTTCATCGCTTTTAGTTTAGCCGTCGTTTCATAGTCTAAATCTGAAAATCAAACCATGGATAAGATATATTGTATTGATAATTAATTAGGTTGGTGGAGATGTCAGATATTGTTTCAAAAGCTACCTAGGAGCTATGGTGAATTGATCAAGCAACTCTTTATAATTGTTTTTTTATACTTGATTTGATGACGAGGACAAAATCAAATTTAACACAACATGTGATTTAAGCATGTAAAGAAACATACAATGTTGAATGTGAAAATGATAGTTAGCCTATAACTTTGTCATCTTTTGTTTGCCAAAGAGAGCCAACTACACCAACAAAAAGATAATTCTTGCTTGTTGAAACCTAGCTGGCTTGACAATTGACATGCATATAAACTAATGCAAGACGTTGTTAAAACATATGATAGAAAGTTGCATGTCGACAAAAAGGTAGTTGGATGAGATCATGAGCAACCTCCAAATTGTGTAGGGAGATGCTTATGAACATCACATTGACAAATCAGCGTTCTAGATCTAATTAGAAATGTTCGTTGTTTACGGGTTGAAATATCTGTTTGTGTTGAGATAAAACATATTTTGGGAGCAATGTGTGAACTCTCTAGGTGTTATGTTTTAATTGATTTGCTCTATATGATTAACCCCATATCATCATGGATGTTACTCATTACTCTCTCAATATAACCACATTAGTCTTCATGTTATTAATTATCTGTGTTCTTTTTACTATTTTTAAAATCTTGTTTGAGATTTGCATTAAACATTTTATCGTACCAAAAAGCAGGCATGTTTATTTTAAATTACCCTTGGCCAAACAAAATACCTATAAAAATCCAAACATCACATGTGACTCTTCGACCGTATTTTACAATTTGTCAATGACAATTTCTATTTTCGACCACTTGTTGTCACATCAATCGTAATTTACAATTTGTCACCATGAAAAGTGATTATATATGCATTTTTTCAAAAAAATTATTTATACATCAAATTAGCAGGAAAATTGGAAAAGAAATTAAAATAAACTAAGCATAAAGTCTGAAAATGTTTAAAAATAAAAATAAAAACAGTTTTTAACAACCAAACACATCCTAAATCTTCAACTGAAACCCTTTCTTTTATAGTCAAATCATAAAAAATCTAAACTTGTTCAAAAAAAGTTTTCCATTTTTAATTGATCTTATATTTACGTTGAAATAAGCATACTTTTTTTTTGTAATTCCAAATAACATACTTTCTCATTTTAAGCAGAAAAAAAGTAATTTACTCATATCTCACCTTATTTTACACAAATGCTTGTTAATAAAATGGAGAATAAAAAGTTTATTGTCCGAAATGGATGGAAAAAATGAGGGATTTTTCGTTAACCATACATAACACACCAAATTATATTGTATGTTTTAGAACTTATGTAACATGGTTGGTTACCTTTTGTACTTAATCAAATCGAACATGTGTCTTTATCAACGGTTTTGAATTACAAAACCGTTGTTTTAAGTGTCACCTCACATATTGATATTTTTATCGATTAGTACATATATTGTTATATCGTAATTTGACAAAAAATACATTTAAAAACTCTAACAATAATGTTATGTCAATTAGTTGATGACACATCAAACTCAATCATTAGTTCTTCACGCAAATGGATGTATTGGGGGGTTGTAAATCTTGAAAAAAATGTTGTGCTTGGAAATTTGATGTAGATCTTGAGATAGTTGTAAAATCTTTAGAGTTGGGTTGTGATTCAGTTCATTGTTAATCAACTTTTTATTTAAATAATTACATTTTCACATAGTAAATTTTAAATATTAATTCTTTTTAAATAAATTTTGTTTTTGCTATTTACCTATTTCTATTTGCCGAGCATAATGGGCGTACACAAGTTGGATTGGTAGCGTTGAAGGCATTTGACCACACCAAACTTAATGTTTGCAGTTTGAAAAAATCTCAACCAACCTAATTGAAATCATGTAGTTGGGGTAGGGTTAGTCTGGATGAAACTTGGGTGCATCAAAATATTATTTTTACCTCGAATAAGTTGTTTCATGTACTCGTAATTATTTTACTCTTCATCGATTAGCTGATACAACTTATTTATACTCGTTAAGTAGATCAAATTCAACTGCCTTTTTTTTTAATTCACACACACATAGGGTTAGAGAAAAACTCAACAAACGGAAAACTGAGAAACATCTTGGTGATCATTCATTTGGATGGTACATACTTATGTATATAACTAATTTGTATGTGCATGAAAACCAAAAAACAACTTAATTTACTTGTATTTACAAGTGTATATTGTCTAGATAAAGTGCTATCAAGATGTTCCTTAATTTTATGTTTTTAAGGTTTTTTTACTAAACCTCCTCCCTTCCTCTATCCATCCATTGTTTATATGATTGCATTATTTAACATAGGTAAACGGAAAATAGATATATAAGTTATATAAAGAGGATGGTAGTCTATCGGTGTAACATACTTATTATTAATAAGGACCTACCGACAATATTAAAATCGAAGGGAAAAAATGGTTGGGTTCAAATAACTTAACCCATTCTCAACCCATTATTTAGGTGCATCTAGTTCGTAGGATCATGACGGAATCTAAAAGAATTATAATGATCAAATTTCATTGGTGTTTTCAATTTACTTATGGAGTTAAATTGTATTCCACACATATTATACCATTCATGAATTTGGTCATTCCTTTACAAATGAGAAGAAATTCAATCCCATATTCTCAAAAGACAAAATCCTTAGTTTTCCTACTTGCTTTACCCCAACACATAACATTCGAACCACATTGAGCACTTCCAATTCAAACCATCGTCGACCATCACCATCCGAAACCACAACCTAACACACCGACACCAACGTTATAAAAAAGGGTATTTAGGTCAATTATCATTTAGGCCATGCGCGGGCGTAGCGGCCGACTGAGCTAGGCGGGCATGTTGCCGGCGGGTTGGTGGGCTCGGGTAGAATTCGGTATGCGGCCGGCAGGCTGGGCGGGTTCCGGTTAGATTGGTTTGCCAACACCGATTCAACCACTATGGTGTGTGTTGTATTATTAATTAAATAATTAAAAAGCGAGAGGGTTGGAAAAGTTCAGGTACCAAACAAAAGGGGGCTTTAGATCCCAAAACCGATGTGATGCAAATATATAAGTGGGGCTGAGAGGGCCGGGAGGGTTCGGGTATTGGTTTCAATTCCGAAACTAGGTTCTCCCAACCAAAACAACAAACAGAAAGCTGAAAGCCGCAGCATCATATTCCCATTACACTCAGAACAGAAAGCCGCAGTTTCCCCAAATGGGCCACAACAAGTCTAGGAAGTTCAAGAATCATCACTCACAAGGTCAATCTAGTCGAACACATCAACCAAATCGGTAATTTTCAATTCACAGATTTTTATTACAATTTCAACTTCGTTGATTTTGATTTTGATTTTGATTTTGATTTTACATCTTGTTCAGTGAAGATGAATCGCTTCCTGTTGATCCAGGTACACTTTTTTATATATTATCAATTGGAATCTTATATTGACACAATTGTGAATGTTTTGTGTTCATAGTCGTTTATGGCGTTGGATGCTTATTTTTAAATGTTAGCAGAGTCTGGAGAAGAGACAACAGCAGTACCCAACATTCAGCTAGCCATGTGGGTATGTATGTATGTTCATCTATCTAATTACAAGGAAAGAACTTGTAGTTTGTAGTTATAACTTTATGGCTTAGAATCAATGTTTGATTTTGTGATTGTTGCTAGATTTAGGAATCCTTACACTTCCTAAAACCCTAAACTTTGACTTTTACATGTCAAAAAGATAAATTTCAAGTTGAAAATTGATAATTGATAATAAAAGTTAGATTGCATCAAACTTTATAACAAGGTCAAGGAGATTCTTGCTGCAATAAGATGAATAGAAAAATTCCAGCTACATGTTATTCGTCACGGATTTCAAATAGAAAATGGACATGCCCTGTTTCCCACATATGTTCCGATGCAAATGGTGTAAACCTTTAACAACAAGGTTGAGGATCGCTTGAGAAGTTGAGTTAACAGTGAGAAGTGGATCTAAACCCTTGATCTCTGTTAATCTCATGCTGCTCCAATGAATCCCCCTTTAGAAAGGGATGGATTCAATGCATCTCGGTGCATCTCATCCTAAAGTGCATCCAACGGCTAATAACCACGTACATCTTAACCACTTCAAAAAATTGGATGTCTTGTTATTTCGTAGACAACGAGTTGTATTTTCACTTTTATCTTCATATGGCCCAATCATCATAATAGGACAGTCCTACATTTTTTATTTCATTTGTGTCTTTCTTACTATGCAATACACCATTGAAGTTCATTCTCATAATAGATACTTTGTGCACATTTCAAAAAACTGTACTTGGTTTGTTTTACCATTTTTTTTTGCAAAAAGTGTATAAATGTTTGTGGAAGTTATGCATCTGATGACTGAATTGTGTTGTTTCAGGATTTTGGCCAGTGTGATGTTAAAAGGTGTACGGGGCGCAAATTAGCTAGATTTGGGTTTTTGAAAGTAAGTATTGCAGCCAGATACTTTGATTTTGGCTATGTTCACGGCTGTATGAAATTTTGAAAGCGAGGATGCCGAGTAATATATGCCATTTTTCATGTCATATCGCTGATATTACTTCCATTTTATATTGAACAATTTTATGCAGGAGTTGCGAGTTGGAAATGGGTTTGGAGGCATTGCTCTAAGGTATCTAATTTTCCTTTCTATGAGACACATCCAAATTTAAATGTCTTACTATATGACAATCAGACAATGTGTACAGATTGTTTTATGCGTTAGTCAGGACAAACAATTAAATATAGTTTTATTGTTAGGTTCTGTATTTGTTTGTTTTGATGAATTTTTCTATTTGTTATATAGTCCTGTTGGACAACAGTGCATCTCAAAGGAAGATTCAGACCTGATAAAAAGGAAAGGTTTAGCGGTTGTAGATTGTTCTTGGGCACGCTTGGACGATGTACCTTTCACAAAGCTACGATGTGCTGCTCCCCGTCTATGTAAGAACTTAGCACAATCTTCTAAGAGGACGCGGTTGGTCCACATGTTTACATGCATATCATATTTCAAAATTTAACATCCACGTAAATTTGGTGTTCCTGATATATCCTTTGTTAGGACTGAAATAGTTGTATTCAAGATAACAGTGTAGACTGTAGAGTATTGTTCTATCTTGTAAGGTGCTTAAAGTGTAATACCTTAGAGGTATAATTATAAATAGCTTAGGCCATCCACAATGGTACCAATGGTACCAATTGGTACCAGATGCCACATCAGCGCCACATCAGCTTACCAATACCTTACCAATTTCCTACCAATTCATCCACAATCATACCAATTCCATACCAATCTAAATAATTAATTAAAAAAATATAAAAAATAAAAAGGAAGAGAGAGAAGGAAGAGAGAGATAGAGAGAAAGAAGAGAGAAGGTTTGTCATTGAAATCGGCAGTGGAGTGCCAATTCTCTTGCCAATTCCTTGCCTACCGACCATCCTCTATGGTGTTCCCATGCATTGCCGATCAGTACCGGTTCTATACCGGTACCCATAGAGGATGGCCTTAGAGTTAGTTAAGCTTGTTTGAACACTTTGTCATAACTCATATCTGTGTGTGTGCATGTGTAATTCTCTCTCTATCAAAGACTAATACACTTGATGACTTTGATGCATATCTTGTGTTCTTGATCATTGTACTTTAATTCATTGTTTAGAACTTGAATCTTGGCCTTACATCCTTTCTTTTAAGAACTTGGACGGGGTGTTGTTTGGTAACTTGTAGTCGTCCAAATGTCACCTTTAATGTATTTTTTTTTCTTATGACTTAAGAAAAGGAGGTCAGTTACTACCTCTGTTACAACTTAGAACATAAGAAAATCTTCAGTGGACTTGCACATGGTAAAACCAATGAATGCAAGCAGAACTGTTGAGTTGCTATTTTTTTCCTTCTAAATTGATAGATTGGTTGCAATGCAGTACCATGGTTGGTAGCTGCGAATCCAGTAAACTATGGTCGACCCTGCGAGCTATCTTGTGTTGAGGCATTATCTGCGGGTTTAATTATATGGTATCCACCTCTATCCCTTAATCTTTTCTTATGTAACAAAATATAAATTTGGTTTTCGTTTTTTAATTTATTTATTACTTTAAAAGTTGATGTTTTCTAATGCATGTGCCCATCAGCGGGGAGGCAGAAAATGGTGAGTTGTTGCTTAGCAAGTTCAAGTGGGGCCATGCTTTCTTGTCACTCAACAGGTAGGTATCTTGTGTACCCAAATTCTTAGATTATCGATGTTACATTTTATGTTTATTGATTTCATTAGTTCAGCCGAAAGATAATTTGTGTCTATTTCTCTAATATAATCCAAGTGATTGAATGGTATAGCATCATATCTACACTTGCTTTGAGAACAGTTATTAGGCAAAGGATCGTGTGAGAAATTGAGTTAACGGTGAGAAACGTGAGAAGTGGATCTGAACCCTTGATCTTTTTTGATCTCGATGCATCTCGTCCTAATGTGCATCCATTTCTTATCTGACGGTTGATAACACTTTTCACGCTTCTCATGTTAACCTCAACTTTTCACCGGAAGCCTGGAACCCAACCGGAACCCAACCCAAGTTATTATAAGTTAACCGGAGTTGATGCCATTTAACTTGGCATGCTGATATGACAAGTGATTCACTTCTGTGATCGTTGTACATGACCCTTGGTTACAAAATAACTATTATACTTGCAAAATTCCTAAATAACATTGTATTTGAATATTTTTTTCCCATGGTTTCTTTATTTTTTTGTTCAGCTGGAACTTGCAGTGCTGAGATAGCTTTCAGTGCTTACTTTTTTTTTTGTTGAAAAATGGTGCTTGAACTTGTTCCAATCTCATAAAAATTGCCATTATTCATTATAAGAGGAGTAATGGATTAAGGGTAGAATTGGAAAATTGACACATTTGAAAAAAAAGTGTGGGTATGGTGTGAATTGGAAACTTACTTTTTGAAGAAAATCTCTTGGCAATAAGCGCTTACTGATAAGTATTTGGTAAACAGCCCCTGAAGAGTAGAATTGGGAACTTACTTTTGAAAAAGATGTGGGTATAGTGTGAATGCATCTATTTTAAGACAATATTTGTCACTACCTGATTGCTGATAAAGTGGTGCAAATGCAGGGAGCTTCTGAAGGCATATTCCAAATGTGAGAACAGTGCTGAGGTTATTGCATTCCAAAATTCTTGGCTATCTGAGCAAAGCTCAAAAATTCCCAAGGGTTTGACAAAGGAAGAAGGTATTTTTCATATCTGGTAATTTCATTTTTAATTTTTTAAGAAAAGGCAAGGTTCAACAAATAACACACATAACACTGCATTTTCACATGTGTTGTTTCGTATAAGAATGAGAACACATGAAAACTTTTAAACCTAAAATTTCAATATAAGGAGATTTGGGAAAGAAGTTGTTTCCCCATCCCTTTCTACATACATCTTATCTCTACACCTTACCTCTGTAATTTGGTTTGATTTTTTTTTTCTCTTGAAAGAATGTCAAAAAGGACAACACCGCAAGCAAAAGTTGACTTGTGGTGTCAGCCTTGCTGAATTCTGGGTTTTTTGTTGGTTAAAACTTAAAGGCCTTTTACACAATATTCGGCTGATTTACATGTAGTCGAAGAATATTTCTTGAATCATGTGTGAAGTCAAACTTTGTAATTTTTTTACGAGATGTCAAGACATACAGTAGACCATATCATTTCTGGCATGGTGTCACCCTAAATGTGGTTACCAAATCTCGCCTTTTTACTGTTCATCCTAACTCGCATATATACACTTACTTTTATTTGCTATCTTCATGGTGGTTTCCGGTGGATGGTGACTTTTGGTCTTTTGCTTTTAAAGGGCAAGCCGATCCTTGCCATAGTGACGATGAAGAAGGATCAGATGATTCTGACGATGGACTCCCACCGCTTGAACGGAATTTAAACCATATCACATTGGATGAAAGTGACAACGAAAGCGAGTAGCGTGTTTTTTGTTGTAATTGTCTATTAGATTACGAGAATATTAATATAGCTTTTGTGGCTCATATGTTGAACTCTTTCACTGATGAATAGAAATCGTTACTGATGCTGTTAGGTTGGTTTCAATTCTTAGGCTATGTTTGATAAACTAGCTTATTGATGACTAATCTTAACTATTGACCGTAGGGATCACAAAAAAACCCGAAATTAACATGGAAAACCGGAACTCAAAATAAACGGGCCGTGTTTGGGGACAATAAAAGGGGATATAATCGGTGATTATTTAATTATTTTAATTAATAATGATAAATAATATTAATTAGAGTTAGAATTAGAAAAAAGTTGCAAAAAGCTTCTTATCAACTACTCCCAAGTAGTTTTTCATAAGCTACTCTAGCTTATGTTCATTCAAACATACAAAGCGAAACTAAGCTAACTTATTTATGCCAAACAATGCCAAAATCTCCCAAAATTGACATTTGATTCAAGAACTACTCTATTTTAGCAATTCTATCTCACGTTATATTATAAAAAAATTCAGTGTATTTAATAATATATTAAATTTCTTATCTAAACACAATAAGTCTTTTATTCCTAAGAAAAATCACATATTATTTCTTTTTATTAAATATGGAGTTTTAAAAATTCTCTGAATTTGGGGATATTAACCATCTCTTTTCTCTCTCTAGTTTTAGATACAAAATTTACTTCTTTAAACTATACCTAAAATGTTATTGTGTGTATCCAACAATCAAAAATGTTATTAATGAATCAACCAATTATTTTTTTTCTTTTGTGTTTCAAAATGACTGGCTACCGGCTTAGCTGGTAAACACCACCACCGCCGACCTAGAACCACCGTCGTCGCCGTCGCAAACATTACCACCGCCGCCATCGCAAACATAACCCAGAACTGCCGTCGCCACCACAAACATCATCACCGCCGACCCAATGTCCAAATGCTGGACATGCTGTTAGCCCCATCGCTGACCCACTATCCACTCAGACACAACGCCACCCCATCCGGCACCGCCATGCCGCCGGTCTCCTCTATCAGAAACGACGTTAAGTAGTTGTGTTGCAAGCTTATCATTCCGGCCACCACATTCTCAACGTAACCCTACGGAACTTTTTCAGAGCGAAGTGGTTGTTGTTCAAAAAAAAGGTCTCGACGCTGTCTAGGAAGTTGGGTATTTCGCCAAAGAGGAAGTTGTGGCTGCCGAAAGAGTGAGCGGAGGAAGAGTGGCTGAGATCAACGGTGGTCGGAAGAGTGATTGGAACAGTGATCGCCAGAGATAAGAGGTTAACAACCGGTTGAGCCGGTCATTTGAAACACAAAAGAAAAGATAAATAAATGTTATACATTAAAAAGTATTTTTAATAGGTAGATACACACAATAACATTTTCGGCATAATGTAATATATTTTGGAAAAGTAAACCGATGAATACAATATAACATTTATTAAAACAAATAATTTTTTTATCCAAAAAAAAGCTTACAATTTCACGTTTAAAAATTTTCTTAGAGCATTTCCAACAACTTTGCTATAATTTTTCTAGATAAGAAAATGAAAGATCAAAATCTCTAAAAACTTTCTTTTTCATCTCTAACAACTTTTCTATTTTAGAGATTCTATCATCACTTGTATTATTAAAATATATACTATATTTATTATCCCAATAAACTTTTTAAAATCTTTTAAACAAGTAATTAGGCTATTGGTGGAATAGATTAAAAAAATATTTCTCCCTTCTCTTTTAGAGTTTTTAGAGAAATTTTTATATTTAGAGAAAACCTCAACTCTTTCTATTTTAGCAAATGTTATAGCAATGGTGTTGGACCACTTTAGGAGAAAAAAACCCAAAATTTCTATTATAGCAATGCTGTTTGAGATGCTTAGTTTCCCCTAATCACACACCAAAATTTGTTAAATAAGTTTATGCGAAATTGTACATCTTGATATTCTAAAAAGTTGACCGTTGGTTGCTGATTTGAAAATTTTATATTCCTAAATTGGAATACGCATGTATGTATGTATAGTTGTATACTCATGGATGCTTATCGATTAAAGTGTCGACTGTCGAGGTTAAAATTCGAATATTTGAGATTGGTTTAAATTTTACATTGAAAACAAAAGATTTGCAGAATAAGCTGCAAGTTGGAATATATATATATATATATATATATATTAATAAGCTCAAGCCTCAAGGCAAGGGGAACCCTTTTATTCAAAACTGTAAAAACTTCCATATCATCCTCACTAGAATTCAAAACTCCCAAAGAGAGAATTAATTGAACAATCTAATATCCATTTGCAATGGTTCTTGCTGAAATTGTTCTGGGTGCATTCATCAATGTGTTGTTTGAGAAGCTGGCATCTGCTGACTTGATAAAGTTGGCTCGATCCGAAGGAATCCATTCGCAGCTCGTCAAGTGGAAAACCACCCTGCTTCAGATCCAAGCTCTACTTGTTGATGCAGGGAATAAGCACATAACAGATGGAGCTGTTGCGCTGTGGCTTCACGAGCTTCAGGATTTGGCATACGACATAGACGATCTACTTGATGATTTGGCCACAGAAGCTATGCGACGCAACTTTAATCAAGAATCTGATCATGCCACCGGCAGCAGCAGCAGCACCAATAAGGTATTCAAGTTCATCCCGGCTTGTTGTACTAAGTTCACTCCTAGCAACATTAAGTACTGTCATAAGATGAGTTGTAAGCTAGATGAGATCACAACCAAATTGCAACATCTTGCTGAGCAGAAAAATACTCTAGGTTTGAATGTGAGCATGGATGTTGTTGAAAGGTCAAATGGAACATATAAGAGGTTGGAGGAAACTTCACTGGTTGATGAGTCCAAAGTTATGGGTAGGGAAGGGGATAAAGAGGCATTGCTTGAAAAGTTGTTAGGTGACGAAGCATGCAAGCGAAATGTTGGCATCGTGTCCATAGTTGGTCTTGGTGGGATTGGCAAAACCACTCTTGCCAAGGTTTTGTACAACGAAAAGAAAGTGAAGGATCACTTTGAGCTAAGGGCGTGGGTTTGTGTTTCTGAAGAATTTAATGTATTTAACCTTAGCAAGGCTATTTTTCAAGCTGTTGCCGGGATGAATCAAGAATTTGGTAATCTAGATCTGCTGCATGTAGCACTCAAAGAAAAACTTTTAAACAAAAGGTTCCTAGTTGTTCTAGACGATGTCTGGAACGAAGACTACAGGGAGTGGGAACTCCTCCAAAGCCCTTTTGTTGTAGGGGCACCTGGAAGTAAGGTTATTGTGACAACCCGGAAGACCAAGGTTGCATCGGTGATGAACTCTTTTCAACCTTACAATCTCAACGTTTTGTCACATGAAAAAGCTCTATCTTTATTTGCTCAGTATGCACTAGATGAACCAAACTTTTACAATCATCCAACACTTAGATTGACCGGTCAAAGCATTGTGAAGAAGTGTGGTAGATTACCTTTGGCTTTGGTAACGCTTGGAAGGATGTTGAGAACGAAAGCAACTGATGATGAATGGAAGGAGGTGTTGAATAGTGAGATATGGGACTTACAGGATGAAAGCCAGATTCTTCCAGCTCTAAGATTAAGCTACTACGACCTCCCACGACATTTGAAGCAGTTATTCGCATATTGCTCCTTACTTCCCAAGGGCTACGTGTTTGACAAGATTGAACTAGTCCTGTTGTGGATGGCAGAAGGGTTTTTGAACCAATCATATGGAAAGAAATCTAAGGAGAGTTTGGGTCGTGAGTATTTTGAAGAGCTAAAGTCGAGGTCCTTTTTCCAGACGTTAGCTCATGATCAATCACGCTACATAATGCATGACTTGATCAATGACCTAGCCACAAGTGTTGCAGGAGAGTTTTTCTTTAGGTTGGATGAGACGATGGATGCATACGATATGAATGAATCTTTCGAAAAGTTTCGTCATGTTTCATTTATAGGTCAAGGATATGAGGCATATAGAAAGTTAAAGGGAAATTTAAAAAGAGCGAGAGGCTTGCGAACTTTCTTACCGGTTTCACATAATTTCTGGATAAGATTCTACTTAACGAACAATGTTCTTGCCGAATTACTTCCCCAACTACAGTTCTTAAGGGTGCTAAACCTAAGTAACCATACTATCACCAAGGTACCACCATCCATTGGTAGTCTCAAGCATATTCGATATCTCAATTTTTCAAGAACTTCCATCGAATGCTTACCAGAGCAAGTTTCTGACCTCTATAATCTTCAAAGCTTGTTGCTTGTTAGTTGTAAAGTGTTGTCTAGCCTGTGCGTCAGTTTTGCAAAGTTGATAAACCTCCGACATCTTAATATCAACGATACTCCGATGTTGACCAAGATGCCCTTGGGGATTGGTGGGTTGACGAGTCTACAAACTCTATCTAAGGTCATTATTGAAGGAGGTAATGGGTTTAAAATATCCGACCTTAAGGGCATATCAGATCTTCAAGGTCGGCTTTCTGTTATGGGGCTTGATAAAGTGACAAGTGCAATCCAAGCAAATGATGCATTGCAACAAAAGAAGGGTCTTGATGATTTGGTGTTGGAATGGAGTGATGATTTTGATGATTCTCGGAATCATATGATTGAATATGAAGTACTTGAAGAACTAAGGCCTCATCATAAGTTGAAAAGGCTAGAGATTTTGTTCTATGGGGGAATAAAATTTCCTAGTTGGGTCAACAATCCCTTGTTTGATCGGTTAACAGAACTTAGATTACGTGGTTGTGTAAGGTGTACATGTTTAACCGCGCTTGGACATCTAGAGTCGCTTAAGAAGTTGTATGTGGAAGGCATGGATGGGGTGAAGATTTTGGGTTATGAGGTACTTGGACCCATTGACTCTTTCCATGGTATTGCATTTCCATTACTTGAAGTTTTGGAATTTAGTAATATGCAAGGTTGGGAGAAATGGTCAACTAGACTTGGCGGGGATATTGATGGAGCTTCTAGGTCGTTTCCTCGTCTTCGCAAGGTTTCTATAATGAAGTGTCCAAAACTAGTTCAAATCTCAATTGATTTGATGCCGTCACTTAACAATTTATGCATAAGTTTTTGTTCTAAAGAGGTGTTAGAAAGCATGGTTAGTGTGTCTTCATCAATTGTTACATTGGAAATGGTGAGGGTTGAAGGACTTGCTCAACTAAATGGAGAAGTTGTAGAGCTTCTTGGTGCAGTTGAAGATCTAACCATCCGTGGATGTGATGAATTGCGATATTTGTGCGAATCAAAGTCGGAGGAATGCAAGTTTCTTGTGAGTTTAAGGAAGTTGGAGATAAGGTCTTGTATGCGGTTGGTATCATTGGGAGAGAAAGGGGTTAACTTGGGGACTAGTACAGAACATGTTAGACAAATGGAGCTTCCAGATACTCTTGAGCATTTGCATATCGAGCTCTGTAACTCATTGACATCGTTCACCTTATCATTGATGCACGAGCTCCCATCTTCTCTAAAGACTCTTAAAGTTTTGTCTTGTCATAACATAGAATCCATTTCAGATAACGGTTTTGGTATTATCCCCCCGTTATGCTTGGAATATCTTCATATTACTGGCTGTAAGAATCTGAAGTTACTTCCTTTCAGATATGAGCATTTGGAAAGGCTCACATCTTTGGAACACCTGCTGATATCTCATTGTCCAAGTATGGACTACTCATTTCCTTGTGGGTTGTGGCCTCCGAATTTGAGAACCCTACGGATAGGATGCTTAAATAAGCCCATGTCAGAATGGGGGATGCAAAATTACCCAACATCACTAGTTCATCTAGCCTTATTTGGCCAAGATTCAGGAGTAGTATCATTTGTTGCAAATGCAGAAGATGTTACTTCATCATCCTTTCTTCTTCCACCATCTCTAATATCTCTAGAAATCTTTAATTTTATGGACGTGGAATCAGTTTCAGAGGTCATACAACACCTTCCCTGCCTGAAAGAACTTAGGATCTGGTCATGCCCGAAGCTTAGAGATGTACAAGAGAATACTACCAACCCATCTTTGAATATAATGGTGATCACGTAGGAAAGGCAAGTACTAGGTAGCTAGCGGCCCAGCATCTCTTGGATCCTCGTTTGTTGATGCTAATCGATCATGGTACGTCATCTTTGTCTCTTCTGATGTCATTTAAAGAAGGATGGTGGTTTTTTGTTGATATCTTTTAAGAGTTGTCACATTTGGTGGATTGCTTAAAGGGGTTTGTGAATATTTTTCTTGATCATTTTGTCTCTACGAGATGTGAAACAAATATTTAACATTTCTCTTTTGTATAGATACATAATTCTGGTTGTCTAAAAAATCTTATTTTATATGAAATCGTTGTTGATGTTGTAAGGTAATTAAGTTGGGAGTTTTCTTTATTATGATGTGTTTATTAATAGGTGGGTGCGGCTTCATCTGGAAATCAAAGAAGTTTTAGTGTGATACAAGGAGAGGATTCAAGCAAAAAGGAAGACTTGTTGTGCGTGAATTAAGTGCCGTTCAAAAAAAAAAGTAAGACTTGTTATCATTATATGTATATATATATATTATATACAGAGGAAGGTTCATGCGGGAAACATATCAATTTAAGAGAACGTGAGGAGCAATCTTAGCCACTCATCTTCGATTATGGTGGACGTGATCACGGAGGATTGACACGATTGACCGGATGAGTGGCTGAGATTGCTTCTCACGTTCTCTTAAAAAGTTATGTTTCTCATTTGAACCTTTCTCTATATATATGTGTGTGTGTGTGGGTGGGTGGGTGGGTGTGTTGTTAATCTTTGCAAAATTTTATCTCGTATACTTGGTTGGACCATTGTTTAATTATATGTAGTTCATTATATATATGGGTTTTGTTTGTTGTATTTTGAGTCTTGGATGTTAACTTTCTTAGGGGGTGTTCGGGAGTGCTTATCTGCTTATTTTCAAAAAGCGCTTAAGTGCGTTTTCAAATAAGTAGATCCCTTTCTACTTATTTAAAACTGTTTATCTGCGGTTTCAACCCGTGATAAGCACTTTTACCCAAACACTTAAACCTGCTTATCTGCTTTTTTAACCCGTGATAAGCAGGTAAGGAGAAAACGACAACAAGTAGAACACGCACATATGAAAGAAGCAATGAGGACTGAAGGATTTTGCTGATGTTGATGTTAAATGATCATGGTATGTTATATTTGTCTCATACAGTGTCATTAAAGAAAAGGTGTTGTTTTCTGTTAATATTTTAAGACACATTGGTCATGAAAGTATTTTAAATAGGTTAAGATTTGCAATTAATAAATATTTTGAAAAAAGAAGTAGAAAATCAAAAATTATGAAACAGGGAAAATTTCATATGATATATATACATATAGGTGAGCCTTTTATGTCTGGTGCAGAAATGTTACAAGGAATGGATTACATAAAGATGATCAAGATGGCAGCAAAACCACCTTGAAGCAGATAGTCACAATTTGGATCGTATGTCTTTCTATGTATATATCTTGCTTATTTTCGTTTCTGATATTTAATCATCCAAATAGTCGGATTTATAGATGGTTTCGTAGGGGATTTGATATTTATAAAATGTCTCAGCTGATCCAACAAATCGACCCCATGTTCGATCATTGTTAAGAAAGCAGCCTAGTCAAGTTTGAAGGAGAAGCAATAAATACAGCAGCAAATTGGCATAGAAGCATGTAGAAGTTGCAGCCAAACAAACAACAGCTGAATGGAGATTATTGAAGAACACCAAGTCGAGAATCAGATTCATGAGCTATATTACTTGTAGACCAATTCTATTATAAAACATTCGTACAATGTGATGAAAAACTAATTTATACGTTCCACTCTTTTTCCATCAAGTTAAAGAACTTCCAGCTCCCACATTTGGGATAACTGTTAACATTGTTGTCCAAGATACAACATTTTTGCTCGGCATTTGGTGTTTGGTAAGGTGCCCCTCTCCCTTGTAGTTATGGGTTTGAGTTCCATCGTGAACGTTGGTGTAGATTTATTGGGTGCATGTAGTTAAAAAAAAAACAACATTAACTTGGTCCCTTTAGGAATAGGTTTATTGGGTGCGTGAACCCTTGATCTCTTTTAATCCCACGCCCTACCATAAATTGCACTTTAGAGTTTAGAAGATACTTGATCTGCTGCATCTCATTCTAATGTTCTTCCAATTGTTGATAACCATTTCTCACGATTCTTATGCTAACCTCATCTTCTCACCGAAACCCTCACATAGAATGGTAAGTGCAGTTGAGTTAAAAAAAAATTATTAGCATAAAAATCAATGGAAGTTGGGAGATCAATAATTTGCAAAAACCCATGTAACGTGCCTTTGGGGTTTTTACTACCATATACCCTGTAAGTGACAACTTACTTGTACGAGATGCTTATGAGCAATCCATTTTGACGTCTGAAAATTTACCTGATAAAACATTTGGTAACCAGCCCCCTAAAGGGTAGAATTGGAAACATAGGGGCTGTTTAGTAAATGTTTGCCAGGTTACTTTACCTCATCGGAAGAACATGGCAAAGATTGACAGTCTTACCTAGTAAGTGATAGTAACGACTCTTACCAGGTAAGGCTATGTTTGGCAAGCGTAGCTTATAAGCTAGCTGGTAGCTGATAAGCTAGCGGATAGCTGATAAGCTAGCTGTTGATTGATAAGCTTGCTAGTAGCTGATAAGCTAGCTGTTGAACAAATTATGTTTGGCAAAAACTAGCTTATGAGTATGTAAAATGACCAAAAAGGGTATATTTGAATTTAATAATTAATATTAATAAGGGTATAATTGGAAAAAGCTACAATAAGCTCCTCATAAGCTACTCAAAGTAGCGTTTCAAAAAGTTAGCTTATAAGCTAGCTTCCTGGTACATGTTTGGATGGACTAGCTTATAAGCTAGCTTATCAGCTAGCTTATAAGCTAGCTTATGCTTGCCAAACGAAGCCTAAGTGTTTACTAAATTAATTGTTGCATACAGTGCCATTTTAATGGACTAAAATCTTAACCGATAAGTTAAGTGAAAGTCTTGAATACTGTGGGTAAGCATTTATGGGATATATGTTGGATAAAAGGCCCCTTACATTTAAAAAAGATGTGGGTATTGTGTCCATTTTAAGACCATATTTGTCACTACCTGATTGCTGATAAAATGGTGCAAATGCAGGGAGCTTCTGAAGGCACATTCCAAATGTGAGAACAGTGCTGAGGTTATTGCATTCCAAAATTCTTGGCTAGCAAAGTTCAAATTTCCCAAGGTTTTGATAAAGGATCAAGGTGTTTTTCCATATTCAGTCAACTTCTTTTTAAACTTTTTTTAAGAAAAAGGCAAGGTTCAACAAAGAACACACGGACGAGACAGCATCTTATAAACACTGCATTTTCACACATGTTTCATATATGAATAAGAACACATGAAACCTGGCATGAGAGTAAAAGAGATCAAAAGTTCAGATTCACTTCTCAAGCTTCACACCGTTAACTTCTCACGATCCTTCGCCTAATTTTATCTTGCTATCCTCGCCTAATTTTATATTGCTATCTTCATGGTGGTTTATGGTGACTTTTTGGTTTTTAAAGGGGAAGGTGATACTTGCCATAGTGAAGATGAAGGAGGATCAGATGATTCCGAAGATGGACTTCCATCGCTTGAACGGAATTTAAACCATATTACTTTGGACGAAAGTGATACCGAAAGCGAGTAGTGTGTTATATGTCGTAGTTGTCTCTTAAATTACTAGAATATTATTGATATTATATATATATATATAGCTTTTTTTTTCTTGGCTTTATGCTGTTGAACCCTTTCACGAATGAATAGAGACGGACAGACCGTTACTAATGTTGTGTTTTCGTCTTAATTGTGTTGATTGACCCTTAAAATTTCATAGATTTTTTTTCTTAAATCATGTTCAAGAATTATAATAAGATAATTATTTTGTAACAAATTAATTGAAGTTAAGTTTCAACTATTAATGTCATAATGGAGAACTTTTGGAGGTCAATGTAATTTCTTTTCTTTAAGATTTTGATTTTTGTTTTATACAAAAAGAAGAAAAATGAAGAAACATAAACGTTTTTGGGGTATATATTTTATTGTAGTAAAATATTGAAAGCTGAGTAGTTTTGCAATTTAGATATTTTTTTTAAATAGTTTATATTCTTTCATAGTTTCATCCTCTTCCTCCCACGTTTAGGAGAAAATATTTGACAGTAAACTTATTATAATGTATTTTCTCATAAAAGAGTTTTGTGTAAGCAGTTTTTTTTACTATCCTTTCCCTTCTGTTTATATTATTCTTAAAAAAAGTTTCAAGAACACATTCACGGATGAATAGAGACGGACAGACCGTTACTAATGTTGTTAGGTTGTTTTCATCTTAATTGTGTTGATTGACCCTTAAAATTTCATAGATTTTTTTTTCTTAAATCATGTTCAAGAATTATAGTAAGATAATTATTTTGTAACAAAATAATTGAAGTTAAGTTTCAACTATTAATGTCATAATGGAGAACTTTTGGAGTTCAATGTAATTTCTTTTCTTTAAGATTTTGATTTTTGTTTTATCCAAAAAGAAGAAAAATGAAGAAACATAAACGTTTTTGGGGTATATCATTTTATTGTAGTAAAATATTGAAAGCTGAGTAGTTTTGCAATTTTGGTATTCTTTTTAAATAGTTTATATTCTTTCATAGTTTCATCTTCTTCCTCCCACGTTTAGGAGCAAATATTTGACAGGAAGCTTATTATAATGTATTTTCTCATACAAGAGTTTTGCGAAAGCAGTTTTTTTTTACTATCCTTTCCCTTTTGTTTATATTTTATATTGTTCTTAAAAAAGGTTTCAAGAACACATTGTTATATTTGTTTAATTGTATAAAAGTCTATCAACAATGGTTGTAATTTTGAATAAATATTGAGCAAGTCGAATGACTATTTGAGGTTTGTATTATATTTTTTGCTGGATTCGGAGTTTTGTCGATATTAAGGGGACACGAGCAATTGGAAGTTAAAAAAAAAACTTAACGTCTCTTTATTTGAGCCATAAAAGTTGACGATATGATACGAAAAAAATATAACTAATACACGTTTTGGCATTCGGTTCGGTCCAGACCGCTTGAAAAACATTCAGGTCGCAGACACGAATTGGATCAAATGGTTTAGCTATTTTTCAATTTGGACCATGGTGGTGCTCAAAATTCCTACCAACCTGACCAACCTAACCTAAAAAGGCCCAAAGCAATTTAATCCTCCGACTCATAGTTGACACAAAATTAGACTAAACCGCATATATTGACTTGGAATTGGGCTAGGATAACTTGAACCTAACCACATTTAATGAACCCAATCCTTTTTTATACTTTGGATTTTAATTTATTTGTTAATCTATTGATTAACATATAGTCATATTTATTAGACATTAGACTAACTGGTAGTTAGTTATGCAAAATTATATTGCAATTTCAACTATAATTTTTATTTTTTTGTTCATGGTAACTTGCAACTTTTTTTGAGTTTGTTAACATTTTGGTATGTTTTCATTTATCTTACTTCATTTAAACACAAATGTTTAGCTAGCTTTTAAGAGCATCTGTAACAACTTTATTAAAACTTTCTCTAAAATGAAGAACCAAAATCCAAAATTCCTAAAAAAGTTACATTCATCTCCTAAAGCTTCTCTATTTAGAGACATCAAACATTGCTTATTATATTCATATTGGTTCTTTCATATAATAATTTTTTGGGGTTATCTCCATATTTGGTGAAAAACCTTTTCTTTGTTCTACTTTCTCCATTTTGAAAAAGCTGTTGGAGCACATTCTAGTTAAAAATCTCCATTTTTCTTCATTTTCTTTATTTTGAATAAGGTGTTGGGGATGCTCTAAATTAATATACAATTTAGGATCACTTGAGTACAACTTTGACTAGGTTGGATTAAAGATTTTTTAAATCATAAATATTAAGTTGGGTTATTTAAATGTCTTTAACATGGACCAACCAAACCTATTTATAACCTAATTGGACCATAGACACCTTAAATTAGGGGCGTGCATCGAGCGGGTTCGGGTTTTTAAGTTCGGGTAACCGAACTAGTCGGGTTGATTTTTGCCAACCCGCACTCTGACCGAACATTTCGGGTAATCGAAGAGTTCAGGTTTGTCGGGTTCGGGTTGAGCCTGACCGAACTTCTGATAAAAAGCCCATTTCAGATTAAATTTAAAAAATTCAGCCCAAGTCAATTTTAACCAAATTTCCAGCTTCTTAATTTTTAAATTATATATACTAAATACTTATAAAATTTTTATATATAATAAGTAAAAAAAAAAATTCCATAAGTTCTAAACTAACAAAAAGGACTAAAAAGTTCATAACTATTAGCCCCTTCAGTTCTTTTAAACAATTCATAATAGGACTTCCTTTTTACTGTTTGTAAATCTAACAAAAAATATATATAAATATTAGATAATATATATACAGATTATTAGTATATTTACTATTTAGTGTATTTTAAAAAAATAAAAAAATGTTTTTTAAAAGTTTGGCTTTTCGGATGAGTTCAAGTTTTAAAATAGCAACCCAATCCGAACCCAGACTTTATTCATGTAGCTCGGGTTCGGGTAGCTTGGACTTCGAGTTGGCAGTTTTAGGTTTATGTCCTAATTTACGGTTTGGTTTTAGAACGAATAGTTCAGATTGAACGGGTTTTGCTCATCCTTACCTTAAACTGTTAAACAAAAAGGTGGGTTAACCTTTTCTTTTAACACCCTAAGTATAATATTTTAATAAGAAAAAAAAATAGAGTGAATTACACTTTTGGTCCCTGTGGTTGTCACCTTTTTTCAACTTTGGTCCCTAAAACAAACTAATATCAGGAATAGTCCCCGAGGTTGCCACTTTGTTTCAATTTTGGTCCCTCAAACTAACTTTTGTTAAATAGGTCAGTTAACTCAAGGGTATTTTCGTCATTTTAGTGTTTTCAATTATTTTAACCTAATATATATATATATATATATTTAATGGGACCCACCTCAATCATTTATCTCTTTCTCTCTCTTTCTTCTCTCTCTCTCTCTCTCTTCTCTTCTTCTCTTCTCATCTCAACCACCCCCCACTCCATCCACCACCCACCACTCTCAGCCACCACCACTACACTGCTGCCAATTCACATTCACCATCACCATAGCCACCGCTACACCAAACTAAACCAAACCCAATGCTGATCTCCTTCTTATCCGGCAACCTTGATTAATTTCTGGTCAAAGAAACAATAAAGATAGAGATACGTACAATTTCCGTTCGTCGCCCAACGCGCCATCGCCGAAGGCGACGTAAACCTTAGCTTTTGTCCAGGTCAGACCTCTTTCTTGGCGGGTTCGCCAGAGCTCCAACCTGATGTGGCAAGAACACGTCTGTGCGGTGGACTCGCGTTACGCGTTAGGGTATGCGATGCTGTGAGATTGTTGTGGCGTTAGTGTTTGTTAAAGTTAAAACTCACTTGCGCAACTTGAAGCTGTTGATAATGGAGGCTAGGGCTTGGAGTTCTCCTTGGGGGCTTTGAAAATTAGCAGATATGAAGCTTTTATTAGCGTTATATAACGATTAGCGGCCTCCTCCACCACCATCCTCATTTGCAATATGATTTTATGAATTTGTTTGAGTTTGATTTGGATTTAGATTTTGAGCTTCTTATTTTATTTTGGTTTCAAGATCTGGAAAGGAATTTGGTTGGAGAAGATGATTGGGGGGTGGGGGTGGGGGTTGGGTTGGGTGGGGTCCACTATCAACACTAATGATAAAATAGTTACTTAAGTTAATATTTAAAACTAAAATTTAAGTAAAATATTGAAAAGACAAAAATACCCCTGAAGCTAACGGACCATTTTAACAGAAGTTAGTCTGAGGGACCAAAACTGAAACAAAGTGGCAACCTCAGGGACTATTCTTGAGATTAGTTTGTTTTAGGGACCAAAGTTGAAAAAATGTGACAACCACAGGGACCAAAAGTGTAATTCACTCAAAAAAATAATAATAAAAAAAGGAGATTGGAACTCCTTTTTACCGTCTCATGTGGCTGATCTCGAATTTCCATCAAAAATTAGACGCAAAAACCCTAAAAGACGACCATTCCCGTCTTACCCTATTCTCATCCGTCTCCATTAACAATTATCGGCCATTTGAGCTGCTTCTTTATTTTCTTCAATCTCCATTAGCAAAAAGCAAAAATCTTTGTTTTTGTTTTCAAATTTTGGTTTTAAAAACAACAATTTGTTTGTGCCCTAATACCTAACCAATGATTTTTATTTTTCCTCTTTATAGTCTTTGCTGCTAATTTGTTGATGGTTTTTCTAGATGTTCCTAGATTTTCCTGATCCTTGTTTTTGTGTGCTAGGGTTTCACTTTTTGCACCTACTACCTACCGATTAATCTTTGGGACCTACTACTAAATCAATCACTGTTTATTCTTCCAAGGATTCCTCTAACCAACCATTATTGTAAGTTCTTCACTTCACTAATTTGATTCCTGTGTTTAAGATTCCTGTGTTTAATAATCATTTGTTAGCAAGCTTTTTGTTGTTGTTGTTGTTGTTGTTGTTAAATATGTAGAATTTGAAGGAAGTCTTTGTAGGGAAACTGTCAGAAAATGCGTTCGGAATACTTCTATGATAACAATATGTCAAGAGATGAAACCCTAAGAAAATCTCTTAGTTATCTAATTATTTATATGGGTTTAGTTAGAGATGAAACCCTAAGAAAATCTCTTAGTTATCTAATTAAGGAGCACTGTCCAATTTAGAAGTTATAGAGTTAGTCAGATTGTGACAGAAGATACAGGCTGAAGGCGAGGGAAGTGGATGATGACTTAATCTACTTGGCTGTGGCAATGCAATTTATCTTTCTCCATGTAGGGCCAAATCCATGATACATGTACTTGGTTAAGGCCTCTTTGTTTATGTTTAGTGCTTGTATGGTTGTGTACCTAGGTTAGTTGCATCCTAACTCTTACCTCTTTAATGCCCTAGGCCCTCTCTTGGTGTAGAAGGTTTCCTTCAAATCTTTTCTTGTTGAGTTTTGTCTACAAATCCACACTGTGAGTCTGTATTAAAATTTAAAGGTACTGTGATCCAACATGCATGTTGTTTTTTGATGGCTGATGATTTTGATTTCATAAAACCTATGTGACCTTAATGGTTTTTCTTGGCAAAGGACTCTGTTTGCATGTGTGGTTCAACATTGGATGTAGAAATGTAAAGTTTGACACGCAGAAAGGGGCTTCAAACTGTTCTTGGGGTGGAGAGTGTTGGGTGAAATTGACTATGTTCTTTAGAATATTCAGTCGTGCCATTATAAAATCTTGTACTGTTTCAGTTTTCTGACTCGGTGTTTATTTCGTAAGACCACTTTGATCTTATTCAAGTATATGTAAAATGATTTTGTAATGCAGTGTTGTGTAAGTTTGTATTACCATGGTTGGTCAAACAACATAACATAAGAAGGCTGATATATGGTTTTGTTCCTCAAGATGATGTCTTCTTCCTCATATCATGATTGTCTCATGTCACATGTGATGTTATATTTTGCAACATGATTTATTTCTGTATTTGATTGTTTACTAGGGCTCAGGTGTTGAAAAATGGGAGAAAAGTCGGATAGTAAAAAGGCTTCTTCACCTTATGTTGTCCTTGAAAATCGACCCCTTGATCACTGGAAAGTAACTGAGTTAAAAGAGGAACTCAAGAAACGGAAATTAGTGACAAAGGGATTGAAAGAAGACCTGGTTAAGAGGTTGGATGAAGCCGTTCGTGCAGAAATGGATGAGGCTAAGAGAAACCTTGAGGATGACCTAAACAGTGAGGCTCAACCTGACGTTCAATCTGATGATGCAACAGTTGTGCCAGACGTTGCAGAGAAAACTACTGACGTCATGGATCACACCGAGGGCAAAAATGAGATTTTGGAGAAGGATAATATGGTAGAGGAATTGGATAATCAAAACAAAAATGACGATAGAGATGTCAATATGGGAAGGGATAAGGTTCAGATTGATGAAACTTGGCAATCATCTGCTGAAAAAGTGGTTACTGAAGGCGAAGGTAGCATAGTTTCTACTCGAGTAGAATCGTTTCAGGTAGTTAAAGAGGTTTCAGTAGAAACCACTGTCTTGGTTAGTGAGAGTATGGTATCTGAAGAGTTAGGCGGGCTAGAATCTAATATGGTCTCGAACAAGCAGCCAGACAATGGTGAGTTAAAGCCTGAGTTGCAATCTCTTGAAGAAGAACCAGCCAAGCCTGGTGCATCAGACCCCCCTAGCGGTGGCAATCAGGTGGATGAGGTCAGCCAAGTAAAATCTGATTCTATTTCTGTTGATACTATCTCGAATACTGAAAAGAATGAACTAAAGGATAATGTAATTGCTGATGGTGTCAAATTAGAGCTAGATGTTAAGCCTGAGGTGGCGCAGCCATCGTTTACCAGCATGGACATAGATGGTAGCAAATCAGAATCAGTTGAAGTTGATGAGCTACAAAAGGACAAGGCTTCTGCTGAAGATAAAGATGTCTGCAATGTTGAAAAAATGGATGTTTGCAAGGAAAACAATGATTTGGTTGCTGATGATGTCAAATTGGAGCCGTCATCCACCAATGTGGTCCTTGATGGTGGCAAATCAGAATCAATTGCAGTTGATGAGCCACTTAAGGATGAGGTTACTGTTGAAGAGAAGTATGTCAATAACACTGAAATTGTTGATATTTGCAAGAAAAATGATAGTGGAGACGTTGGTTCTTCCGAGAAATTGAATTTGGATCGGAGTTCTGGCGATGATTCAATGGACGAGGATGCCCTAGAGAGCAAGCAAGTTGATTCGAGGTTCA
This sequence comes from Centaurea solstitialis, assembly GCA_030169165.1. NCBI lineage: Eukaryota > Viridiplantae > Streptophyta > Magnoliopsida > Asterales > Asteraceae > Centaurea > Centaurea solstitialis. The sequence continues at coordinate 26,381,960 of CM058046.1, forward strand.
CTTCTGATAAAGTGGAAGATACAAGTGAGAAAATTGAAGTGCCTCTTGCAAAGGAAGACGAGTCTGTTCATGTTGTGGTTGAGGATGTAACTGCTGACAAGAATTCTGCTCCTATTGACGATAAAACTGGTCCTAATTTGATATCCACAAAGCGAAAGCCTCATGGTAAGTTCCATTTTCAAATAAGCATGCTACTTATGTTTGTTTCTTTGGAATGGGTTGCATTACATCTTTATATTTCAGAAGCTCTTTATATTAGTCTCTGGAATTAATTAGTCTTAATTCAGAAGCTCTTTATATTCACATGCCATCATAAGCTACTATTTTGTCCTTTTAAACCCTTTAGACCTTTGTGTTTGACTATGCCATTGATTTGGAGTAGGATACATGCTTAAAATTGAAAGCCATTCTTCTTAAGAATATGTGGATGTGTAAATTGGCCTCATGAATGGGTCTTCACGTGATTTGGTGATTGAACTCTAGATTTTTTAATAGCTTGATGGTCAAACTGGCTTGTTGGAAATCCCTACAACATATGGTTAATAGTGTGGGTTTTCTAGTAATACAAGCCTTGATACCGATTTGCACCAGAAACGATGATCGCAATGCTATTCTTCAGTCTTACTGTCTTACTGGAGCAGTATGATACTTGCAAGTTACACTCGCCATCATGTTATACATTTTCATTGGACTTTGTGCATTTGGGCTTTAGAAATCAGAAGCAGTTTATGAATCACATGATTTACCTGCACACTTCGATTGTTTGAAGGTTCTATAAACATCATACTGCTTCTAATTTGTGTGATCATTTAACGGTATTTATTTCACCCAAATCAGCTGTATATGGCTTCACATAGCATAAAAGCAGTAAGTTTGAAGGAATTTTTATCAAAAGGGTATGTGATGATGTATTTGGCCTGTCCAGTTAAGTTTTTTCTTTCATTGGTCCCTATTCTGCTCAATGTTCGAAAAAGCTCGCCGCAACGGCCGCCATGGCGCGCCGTGGCTTAAGGCTTGTGTCTCACGCCACGTTATGCCTGAGGCACGCCATGGGGTAATGCGCGGTTTTTGCAACACAATATTTTGATGTAACTTATCTTTTTAATGCCTTATTTGTTAGTTTATGATATATAACTTACTTTAAACTGTTTATTATAACTTATTCATTGAATAATAGTAGGAAAACGCATGTTAATGTGTATAATATTATATATAATATAGAGATTTGCCGCCATAAGTCACGCCTTGAAAAACGCAGCGACCTCGCCGTGGCTTCCAAGGCTTGAGGCTTGGCCTTGCCGCCACGCCACGCCTCGCGCTATTTGGAACCTTGATTCTGCTACATGTTGTGTCCCCATCTGCTTCTGGAAAAAAAGTTGATACTCTTCACATCATCACATGATTAGTAAAAGAAGTTTTGAGGAATAACTTAATTGAGAGAACTTTAGTTTAATCGTCGTCAATATTTTTGGTCTTCTAAAGTTTAATCAAATGTGTTTAAAAACTGTTAACCGTCTTCAAACTTCTGCTATCTCTGCACATATGAGTTGTCATTTTGTGAGGTCACTTCGTCCAGTGAGGTTTACCTCTTTCTTGAGGCAGTGAAAACTATATGATCTTATATGTGGTTCTTTCTCTTTTATGAGTTTTTTTTAAACAATATATTAGGACCAGCTGGATAATAGATTTTCTCTTTGAAACCGAACTTCACTTTTTCTAGCATTCGACTGTTTGATGCTGCTGTTTCCCTGTGTTTTGAACAACACTTGCTCTCATTTTATTTCTTTTATCGGTTTGTATCTTGTTATTTTGTGGTCCAGTTTTTGCTGCACCATCTGCGATTTTTTTTTTTATCTTGATTGTGGACTTCAATTATGGTCATTACTTTGTAAAATGCTGCCATGACAGACCAGGAAGCGGCAGGGAACAGTGAGATAGTAAAGAGGCAGCGCAAGTGGAATGCTGAAGGCCTTAAGGTATCTGGACAACAAGCCGCCAATCATTCTGCCTCTACTACACCTAAGGATGCATTTCAGGCTCCTGCCAAACGAACCTTTTCTAGGTCCGAGTCTACAGCTGATCAAGAGTCGCCAAAGGAACGTGTTGGTAAGCCATCACCTGTCATTTATTTCGTGCAGGTTGGTATTAGAAAATACATCTTTACCTTCAGACTCATTTGTTTGTTTTACCTGCAGTCCCCCCTTCAACAAAGCCTCCAACAACTTCTCTGCGAATTGATAATTTTTTGCGCCCTTTCACTTTAAAGGCTGTACAAGAACTTCTTGGCAAAACGGGTACAGTTGTTAGTTTCTGGATGGATCATATTAAAACTCACTGTTATGTTACGGTAAGTCCTACTGTCTCTCTCTCTCTCTCACTTGATTTGCGCATATCTTTTCATTTCCATTTACTCATGCGTGTCAAGTTTTTTGTGTTGCATCTTTTGACCAGAGGTTTTGAACATTAAAAACAGAGAGATACATGAATGGGAATATCTCAACTATTTAGAACTTATGTTACTTTAGTAGTTTACATCCATGGGATCCAAGATAGTAGCACTACTATTGAGGCGTGATTTGGGAGCATTTTTTAAGGCTATGGCTATGTTTGGCAAACTAGCTGATAAGCTAGCTGTTGACTGATAAGCTAGCTAGTAGCTAAGCTAGCTTATGAACAAATTATGTTTGGCAAAAACTAGCTTATGGGTATGTAAAATGACTAAAAAGGGTATATCGGGATATAATAATTAATATTGATAAGGGTATAATTGGAAAAAAACTACAAAAAGCTCCAAAAAGCTCGAAAGTAGCTTTTCAAAATGCTAGCTTATAAGCTACTTTTTGTCCATCTAAACATGTACACAAAAAATAAGCTAGCTTATAAGCTACTTTGTGTTTACCAAACAATGCCAACAATTTTTATTGATGTTCTGTAAGGTGTATGGTTTTTGTGTGTGTGTGTGTGTGTGTTCATTACTTATGTGCAGTAGAAAACTTGATCTCTTCTTTTTCTTTCTAATTGCAACATTTTACATTACTCTCAAGTCAAATTGTTTGTCAGATGGCTAAAATGCCATTCAGTGAAACAAATAAAGGAATGAGTTACATTCGTGGTCCTTGTGGTTTACTCCAAATCTGGATGTCGTCCCTCAAACGCACCAAGTACGGTGGTGGTTCCTAACTTTTCACTTTCAATAACTCCCGTGGTCCCTCAAGTTAACACTGTGCACTCAAGTCTGTTAACTCTAGTCTCTATAATGTGTCGCTCATATGAGGGGAAATCGGTCTTTTTTACTCTTCCCTCAGTTTCTAAATGGATTCAAAAGTAAATTGTAGGATCCCGTTGCCAGCTGGCACCACCACTAACAACCACCCATCATTCTTTCGTGTTCTTTCACATTAGAAACAGTTTTTACCTTTGATTATTTGGTAAAGCAACCCATTTCATCTTCAAGAACATATGAAGATCAAGAACCTTGCAACACTAGAATTAAATCCTAATTCAAACACAAATGAAAATCCAAATTTGAACACATATAATATTTTAGGGGGCGTTTGGTTCATTTTAAGGAATGGTAATGGGAATTAAAATAGGAATGCTGGAGAAACGGGAATGACTATTGCCTTGATGTTGTTTGGTTAAACCAATATAATCAACGAAAAATTGTTTTATATAGTAGTTTTAACATTTAATACAAATATGTTCCGTACAACTTGAAAATACAAATATGTATATAATAGTTTATTATATATAATATCTAAATATATGATATTAGTTTTATTATTATTTATAAAGAAAATAAGACAACGAGTTAAAAGACGGATTTACCCCTCATGTAAGGGGCACATGGTACTTTAACAGAGCTCCAGTTCACGGTGCTAACTTGAGGACTACTGGCAATATTAAAATAGAAGTTAGGGACCACTAGTGTAGACAATGCTTTTGAGGGACAACACCCAGATTTGGAGCAAACTACAGGGACAAACGGTGTAATTCATTCCGAATTAATAAATTTTATGGAAGATATTCAATACCATCCGTTTGTTTTTAACGACAATGGATAAATATGTAATTACGACTTACAGTTTCAAAAGAAACTTGTTTCATGGAGTGCTTAAAAAATGAAGTGTAGTATGCTAAATATTCTGAACCGTGGTTTTTTGGTTTCCTTTGTGTTTTAATGGGCGTGACTCTTGCGTGATTAAGTACGTATATTTATTTAAAGTTGAGGGATCTTATAAAGTATAGATGGATTGATGTGTTATTTAAGGACTTGGTTTTTGCTGCAGTATGCATCAGCTGAAGAAGCCATAGAGACCCGTAATGCTGTATGCAACCTACGGTGGCCGGTGAATGGTGGACGCCTTCTTATGGCTGATTTCGTGGATCCACAGGAGGTTAAGAATCGGGTTGACCCCCCTCTGCCGTCCCCCGCCAGCACCATACCTCCAGCCGCCATGCCTCACCCGCCACAACCCTCCCCTCGACTAGCGGTCCAGAAACAACAGCTCCCACCTCCACCCTCGCTCCCACCGCCACCACCACTATCCAATCCGCCGCCAGTAAGGGAGCGTGCACTTCCTCCCCCTCCACCTCCCGAGAAAATCGATCCTCCAATTGTCACATTAGACGATCTGTTTAGGAAGACAAGAGCCACTCCTCGTATCTACTACCTACCGCTCTCCGACGAACAAGTTTTGGCGAAGCGGAACTCTCAGGGGAAAGCTTGAAAGCGGTCGGGACGAGACCAAGCTCCTCTGTGGATAGCCTAGATCGATGTAAGATAGTGGTAGTATCATATAATCACGTGTTTGCAGGTCTGCAGGTGCTGCGTTTAGGAAGGAAGGGCTCGAGCACGGTGGTCCAGGAGGAGCTGGTTCGTTGGTGAAAGTCGGATGTTTTCAGGCCAGAACGAATTTGATCTGGAACTCTCGATGTTAGAGATTTTTCTTTTGAGCGGATCAAATTAACATCAAGTCTTTATGCTTTGTGTCCCAAAATGTTTTACATTTTGATTACAAAAGATTGTTTCTTGTCATATGGTTGAATGGTACTTTGGACCAGTTGCCATTTTAGGATCTAGTTATTGTGACACTGTTCCCTAGGGTGCACAAATTGGTAAATTTGGTTGCTGCTTTTTTTATTTCCTTGTTTTTTTAAGTATCTGTGAGTGTTCAGGCCAAGTATTTAAGAGAACAATTGGGAAAATCTTGGGTGGTGAAACTTGAACTATTTTCAGGCCAAGTAATAAAATGGTGTTAAATGAAACATTTTTAGATCACATAAGATATTGGAGGTATAAAAGATGCATTACTGTGAAGTTATATTGATAAAAATGTCTGGCTTAGAATCTTGAAATTATGTCACAATGGAATAGGCATCAAGGGGAAAGATGCTTGGCTAATATTAATTGGATAATTGAAAGGATCTTGTTATTTCAATCTCTTGTGTTAATTTGTAGTGTTGAAGTTGAAATATTGATTTTATGTTGATGTGTGTAAAAAATTAATAAGAAGAGGTTTAAATAGCTAGCAAAAAGTCTATTTATAATCGCCTAAATAAATAAAGGTAAGATTTTCAAACTCATTTAATTGTTTTCTTTTCATTTAAATGACAATGGTGATTTGTTACTTGTAACATTTTATATGTTGGTTTATTTTTTTATTTTATTTTATTTTTTTTGAACAGCATTATATGTTGGTTTATGATAAATTAACACTCTTCCTATTTGTTAGAGCACCCATTGCAGTTTATATAGGTGGAGATTTAAGATAAAAACGTGAAAAACCGAAAAATTGAAGAATACATTCGTAGCCCTCCATTTGCATCGTAATGCATTTATACATAGCAGTAAAATTAACTTGTTTTTTGGTATGTATACACAAGTGCATTATGCACTTGTGAATAAGAATACACGCATATTACAAATTACGTCTATACGCAAGTGCATACGATCCAGATAAAGGGTTACAAGGGTGTCAATTGGTTTTTCGATTTTTTAAGATTATCCCTTAAAAACTTGACCCTATTTGAGTAAGTGTATAGTAAATGGTTGCTTTTTAAAGTGCAAATAAATGATAGAAAATTTAAATGATTCCGTCTACCAAAAATCTTTCGCCAAAAAATAATTAATCATTCATATGATATTAAATTAATAAAGACAACATTTTATTTAACATATGGTGAGTTTTTACGATCAATAACCTTATTCTTATTTTTCATGCTATATGAAACAAAAATTGAAAAGAAAATAATATTACTTAATATTTGTTGATTTAATTAGAAATAAAATATGTATATTCATCTAGCCAGGGGGGGGTTTTAGTTGGAAGCCATCTCCTTATCCCACATCGACCAGAAGGAGAGTTTAGAGGTGGTTAATATACCAGAGCCTATCACGTTCATTCGTCCCTTCGGGGACATCTGATAAAATTGGAACGATACAGAGAAGATTAGCATGGCCCCTGCGCAAGGATGACACGCACAAATCGAGAAATGGTCCAAATTTTTTTTCTTTACCAAAATGCCCCCTAATCTGCACTTCTTCAATTTAGGGTTTATATCTGTATTTGCTTTGCACTTCAGTTTATGGTTGTTGCCAGTTCTCTGTCAACATTAACATGCTACTACATATACATGACATTGTTTATGATGTTTTAGATGATTTCTGATCTAAAATGTAGTAATAGTCATGATTCTAGGTCATCATGGTTATGATAACTGGTGGAATACCTACTGAAGTCATCATAGAATATGTTGAAGCCATGATCAGCTTCATCTTTTCATTCAACCACTTAGTTAGCCTATTGAAACAGCCATCAGTAAATTATTTGGAAGGTATCATCATCATTCATCTTCCATAGTTTTGTTGAGTCTGTGTATTTGCATATTGATAAAATAGATGTATGATCCTGTTTCCACTATACTTAAACTGACACATTTTCAAAAGTGATGATTTTAAAATTTTGTCAATTTTAACTGTCAAGTGGTTTGTGAGTATACTTGTAATTGATGTGGTCCCTTTATCTGCCATATTCAATCCCAGAGTTATGATGTTTTGTGGCAAGTATGTTGATCTTTTTGCTTCTTTTTCCCATTGTTTTGGCCTAGCGTAGTTGCTTGTTTTGGGATAGTGTCGTTCCTCGTGTCAAGTTAAGCCAATTATTAGCTCCTCAGATTATTAATCTATTTTGCATCATAGTTCTGGTCGTGCACTTGATCGCAGAGTTTAGCATCTCGCATTTAATATCTACTTGTGTTGTACTACTAATCATATTGATGTCCTAGTCCAAAGGGTTAGTTTAGTGGGCAACGGTTGAGAAGGCCTTAGTTAAAGAGGTCTCTTTAATCTCATATGTTAAAGCCTGAAAGTCTGTATTCTCAATGGACTAGTTGGTCTAAAGATGTCAGATAAAGATTAAGGCCTTGTTTGTTTTTTGGAAACAAGCTCTTATCAGCCTTTTATGTCTGATTCAGTAAGAGGTAGACTATTTGTTTTTCTCCAAATTTTCTGAGATGCTTATGTCTTATAGATTATAATATAACTCGATTTACTATAACTAGATGACTTTCTAATTTAAGCATATATAATTTAAGTATTTGGCTTTTGAAAGGCAACACCAAATCTTATAAATTAACCCAAAGTCATAACGTCTACACCCGAAACAAAAGACAAAAAGGAAAAACTTATTATCGAATGGATTTTACATATTCTCACATTCGTTTATCTGTACAATTTCAACTCAATTGGGTCGCTTGAGTTTGTGAGGGCATTGTACCATGCCATCTTTTTCAAGAATTTATCCCATTTTGTTCAATATATATTTATGAGAAGAAGAATATATGTTGTGGATATGATTCAAACAGATATACCTTTTCTATGTTGCTTATTGCTTGAATGCTAATCAACATTATTGAGCATTTGACTATCTCTAGAAAAGTCAAACTTTGGTGATGAAGTTTGAAGCAATGAAATGATACGAAAAATGTGAAGTTACTCGACGTACTTTGTTTCATAGGAACATTAAAATGATAACAGATGGATTCTGGTGAAAAAGTTCCATCTAAACACGTTTTTGATAGGATAATGAACTTTGGAAGCAAAATTCGGTTTGAAATGATGTCCTGAGAGTAGGGCGTTATAGCATCTTAATTGAATCTGGTCAGTTTATTAGCCACGGTAATCGCAGATTATGAGTTGTTCTCATGTCATTTGTGGCCATTCAGACATTTGTCTGTTTCTGCTGCAGGCCCATATGGACCTGTTAACGTGCTTTGTCGAACACCAACAGTGTGGTTTACGGTCAATTATATTTTGGTAGTTTCAAAACTTGAGTAAATTATAACTTTGATTGTGACCGAGCTCCTCTGTGGATGGCCTGGATCGATGCAAGATAATGGTAGTATCATAAAATCATGTGTTTTCAGGTGTTGCGTTTAGGAAGGAAGGGCTCGAGCATGGTGGTCCAGGAGGAGCTGGTTCGTTGGTGAAAGTCGGATGTTTTCAGGCCAAAACGAATTTGATCTGGAACTCTCGATGTTAGAGATTTTTCGTTGGAGCGGATCAAATTAACATCAAGTCTTTATGCTTTGTGTCCCCAAATGTTTTACATTTTGATTACAAAAGATTGTTTCTTGTCATATGGTTGGATGGTACTTTGGACCAGTTGTTGCCATTTTAGGATCTAGTTATTGTGACACTGTTTCCTAGTGTGCACAAATTGGTAAATTTGGTTGCTGCTCTTTTATTTCTTTGTTTTTTTAAGGCTTAATTACATGGGTATGTATCGAACTTGTCACGTTTTATCATTGTATGTACTCAATTTATAAACTTATCGTTGTATGTATCGAACTTGCTATACTTGCCATTGTATGTATCCAACTTTATCAAAACCTATCAGTGAATGTATTCTACTTGTCACGAAAGTGTATCAAACTTGAGGTTTTGATAAAGTTGGATACATACAATGGCAATTTTAGAAAGTTCGATACATACAATGGTAAGTTTATAAGTTGAGTACATACAATGATAAAACGTGACAAGTTCGATACATACTCATGTAATTAACCCTTTTTTTAATAACTGTGACTGTTCAGGCCAAGTATTTAAGAGAACAATTGGGAAAATCTTGGGTGGTGAAACTTGAACTATTTTCAGGCCAAGTAATAAAATGGTGTTAAATGAAACATTTGTAACCAAAGGAGTGTTAGCCTAGTGGTAAGGCTTGGGCACTACATAGTGGTGAACCTGAGTTCGAGCCCTGTGGGACGCATTCTGGAGGTACGGGGGCTTCGACCCCGGGCTGCATGCTTTAGCAGTCGGGTTTCGGCCCAAAATTGCCGAGGATTAGTCTGGGCCCAATGTGGTCTGGGATACCTCTTCCAAAAAAAAAAAAACATTTGTAGATCACATAAGATATTGAAGGTATAAAAAAATAGAGGGTTTATGTATTACTATGAAGTTATATTGATAAAAAAAAATGTTGGCTTAGAAAAACTCTAATGAAAGGCATCTCTTCAAACATTTTGAAATAATGTCACAATGGAATAGGTATCAAGGGGAAGATACTAGGCAAATATAAATTTTGGATAACTGAAAGGATCTGTTGTTTCAAGCTCTTGTGTTAATTTATAGTGTTGAAGTTGTTAAAAAAAATGTCTTGTGTTAATTTGTAGTGTTGAAGTTGTTAAAAGCATGAGTTTATGTTGATGTGTAAAAATTTATAAGGGGTTTAAACAAATTAGCACGAGTGCATATTACAAATTACGTCCATATACAAGTACATATGATCTAGATGAAGAGTTATAAGGATGCTCTTCGGTTTTTCCTTAAACCTAAACCTATTCGGGTAAGTATATAGTAAATGGTCGCTAACATAATGATTGACATAAATTAAATTAACCAATTTTTTTTAATCATCATCCATGTAATATTAATTAATAAACACAACCTTTTATTTAACATATGAATCGTATTCTTATTTTCATGCTATATGAAATAAAAATTGAAAAGAAAATATTAGTTAATATTTGTTGATTTAATTAGAAATAAAATATGTATATTCATTTAGCCAGGTGGGGTTTTAGTTGGAAGCCATCTCCTCGTCCCACATCGACCAAAAGAATAACTTCTGGTTGGTTCATATACCAGAGCTTATCACCTATGTTCGTCCCTTCGGGGACATCCGATAAAATTGGAACGATACAGAGAAGATTAGCATGGCCCCTGCGCAAGGATGACACGCACAAATCGAGAAATGGTCCAAATTTTTTTCTTTACCAAAAATGCCCCCTAATTTGTACTTCTTCGCCGAAACCCTAGCTATTGAATTCATCTAAATTTCTGTATAGGAGCAGATGTATTTTTTTTAAACTTTACCTTCTTTGTTTGCACTTCAATTGGAGGAAAAAGTGAACTACATCAGATTGTTGTAGTAAATCTAGTCAATATATTTGTAACAACCAGTCTTCAATTATAATGTTTAAATTATGATGTTTAAGATGATTTCTGATCTAAAATGTAGTAATAATCATGATTCTAGGTCATGCCTATTAATCCTGTGATAAGTGGTTACTGAAGTCTTCATATTCATCTTTTCTTTCAACCATTTAGTTAGACTACTAGTGAATTATTTACACATCTTCTAAAGTTTTGCAAATTCATCTATTATTGTGATTCCAACTTATTCTTTGTTTACTTGTCTATGCACTTTATTGGCACATTTAAAAAAAAAAAGTTTCATAAGTAGGTTGGAAGTGATGATTTTCAATTTTGTGAAATTTAACTGTTAAATGATTTTCGATCATTATTATATCTTAAAAATCTTATAGGATTATTGTACAAATTGGTGTCAACGAGTATAGAAAAAATCAATGTGCACCACCAATCACCAAGTTTGCCAATTTGTGCACCATAAGAGACAGTTTGCACAATAACTAGACCCTAAAATAGCCACAATTGGTCCAACGTTCCATCCATCCATATGACAAGAAACAATCTGTTGCAATCAAAATGTAACACATTTTGGGACACAAAAAGAAACAACATAAAGACTAGATATTTATTTGATCTGCTCAAACGAAGAATCTCAACATCGACAGTTCCATATCAAATTCATTTTGGCCTGAAAACATCTTCCGTTCGTCAACGAACCAGCCCCTCCAGGACCACGATGCTCGAGCCCTTCATTCCTAAAGGCAACACCTGCAAACACATGACTATATGATACTATACCATTATCTTACATTGATCCAGGCTAGCCACGGAGGAGCTTGGCCTCATCCCGACTGCTTTCAAGCTTTCTCCTGATAATTCCGCTTGGCCAAAACTTGTTTGTGTTTCGAATTAGCTCATTCACAACAATGTCAGAATACGATTTAATAATCCATACGCTAGGTATATATAAACAAAGACACATTAATGTAAATTTTGTCATATTAATTTTCTTATAGTCTAAAATAATATCAAGGAAAAACAGTGTTGATAAATATAATAAGGTTAGTGTTTATCGGACATCTTTAATCCAACTAGTCAATAAGGGTACATCAAGAATATAGACTTTATGACTTTCAGTGGGAGCGCATCATAAGGAGTTGAACCACGGTTTTCTGTACCTCAACGGTTTAATCCAACTAGTCCATAAGGTGCCAAAATATCACATGTACCTCAACGGTTTTCTGTAATAAATGAATTGTAAGACTAAAACCATAAGACCAATGAACCACGGGGATAAAAAAACTATAATCTACTCAAATTTAAAATTACCACAATACAGTTACCTCAAATCACACGTTTGGTCCTTGACTAAGCACATTAACAGGCCCATATAGGCTGCTCGAGAAACAGATTAAGATCTAAATGGCCACAAAATGGCACGAGAACACACATACACACACACACACACATATATATAGGTGAAGTCATGGTGTTCTATGGAGCCACCTGCAAGTCTTAACCGTGTTGCTAGCAGGAGTCAAAAATCGCCATCCGTAAGTTTGCTAGATTCATTTTGAATGCTAAAACACCCTAATGTTACTATGGAACAACGTAGCTTCGCATTTTTCATATCATTGCAATGCTTCAAACTTCATCACCAAAGTTTGACTTTTTTTTTAAAGATAATCAATTGCTCAATAATCTCATAATCTGGCCAATACTATAGCAGCCCAAATAACCATGAGGTTTAAATGAACCAATATAGATTAATTAGTAAACAAATGGTGTTGATTAGCATACAAGCAATAATAAGAAGCAGAAAAAGGGTATCTGTTTGAATCATATCCAGACATTTACATGCATTTTCTATTCCTTATTTTTTTTTTTACCAATTGACACTTCAAACACATTTCTTCTTATTAATATATATCAAACAAAATGGGATAAGTTATTGGCACAAATGGGATGATACAATGCCCTCACAAACTCAAAAACCCAATTTTAGTAGAAATTCGATAGATAAACCCAATAGATAACTCTCCAAGGCGTTGACAAGAGAAGAAAGGTTCCAACATATAAGGACCCCTAGTTCTGAGATAAGGAGAAGCTAATAAACCAAATAAGAAAGAGCTTGTTCACCACAATATCAAGATATTATGTGTGCATCCAAAGCCAAATAATTTCTTACTTCATACACTAGTTATATATAAACAACGACATACTTAAATGTATATTTTGTCATGTTTCCTAGTAGTAAAAAGTATCAAAGAAAAACATCGTTGATAAATATAGTAAACAGTTAATCTTTATCTGGCATCTTTAGTCCAACTAGTCTACAGATTCCATCGAAAATACAGACTTTAAGCCTTTCAGTTAGTGAACATTGTAAAGAGTTGATAGCACATATGAGATCAAAGGGAACTCTTAGGCTTGGTTTGGCAAGCATAAGCTAGCTGATAAGCTAGCTTATAAGCTAGTCCATCCAAACATGTACCAGGAAGCTAGCTTATCAGCTAGCTTTTTGAAACGCTACTTTGAGTAGCTTATGAGAAGCTTATTGTAGCTTTTTTCCAATTATACCCTTATTAATATTAATTATTAAATTCAAAGGTACCCTTTTTGGTCATTTTACATACTCATAAGCTAGTTTTTGCCAAACATAATTTGTTCAACAGCTAGCTTATCAGCTACTAGCAAGCTTATCAATCAACAGCTAGCTTATCAGCTATCCGCTAGCTTATAAGCTACGCTTGCCAAACATAGCCTTACACTAAGGTCTTCTCAAGTGTTGCCCACTAAACTAACCCTTGGATTAAAAGGGCACCCAAAACATTTAACAGTTAAAGTTCACAAAATTGAAAATCATCACTTCCAACCTACTTATGAAACATTTTTTTAAAATGTGCTAATAAAGTGTGCAGACAAGTAAACAAAGAATAAGTTGGAATCACAATAATAGATGAATTTGCAACAGACACAGACTCAACAAAACTTTGGAAGATACAATATCTTGTAAATAATTCACTAGTAGTCTAACTAAATGGTTGAAAGAAAAGATGAATATGAAGACTTGGGTAACCACTTATCATAGGATTCATAGGCATGACCTAGAATCATGATTATTACTACATTTTAGTTCAGAAATCATCTTAAACATAATAATTTATTCATTAAAATTGAAGACTGGTTGCTACAAATATATTGACCAGAAAAAATTTGGACCATTTCTCGATTTGTGCGTGTCATCCTTGCGCAGGGGCCATGCTAATCTTCTCTGTATCGTTCCAATTTTATCAGATGTCCCCGAAGGGACAAAAGAAGACGATAAGCTCTGCTATATTAACCAACTCTAAGCTCTTATTCTGGTCGATGTGGGATGACCTGCTCACTGTTTATTATTATTTTCTTACCCATAAAATCAAACGCCTCCTAAATTAATATACATATATTTTAATTTTAGTTAAATCAACAAATATTAATCCCCTTATACTTGAAGACTATACTTTTGGTGCTCTGAATTAATCTTTTATGAACTTAATAACATCATTTACTTTATTAATTGAGAATGACAAGGACCGAAAAGTTTACCCCATAAGAATCAAAGCAAATAAGAAGCCAAGAACCGAGACTCTTACCCTAATAAGTGTGGGAAATAACTCTTACCTGGTAAGCCATTACCGGGTTTTAAATGCTTACCCTACAATCCGTATACGAGGCAAAAGATGTTAAACGATAAGGCATTTGAATGTGAATTGCAACAAATGCTTATCTGTTAAGATTTTGAGTTACCTTCTTCTTTACATGTAATTTGAAATAAAACCCGATAAAAATAATCAATAATTTTATCAATTACAAAATAAGTATTTGAAGAGTTTAATGATCAATAGATAATGGGTTCTTTTTAGCTGTTCTTGAGAAGTGATATTTCGTCCCACATCGACCAGCAGAAGAGCTTAGAGTTGGTTCATATACCAGAGCTTATCACCTGTATTTGTCCCTTCGGGGACATCCGATAAAATTGGAACGATACAGAGAAGATTAGCATGGCCCCTGCGCAAGGATGACACGCACAAATCGAGAAATGGTCCAAATTTTTTTCTTTACCAAAATGCCCCCTATTCGTCTTCTTCTCCGAACATCTGGTGCATTTACTGCCACAATCACTCTCAAATTACGATTGTTTAGGATGATTTGTGATTTAAAAATGTAATAACAATGATGATTTCATGTTTAAGATGATTTGTGATTTGAAAATCTATTAAGCCATGGCTGTTTAGACATTAATACATCATCAGCTTATCTCAGTGTTGATTTCTTTAACCATTTTTTTCTCTATCTTTTGACCTGTGCATACTTGTCCTTTGGCTGTAATATTGTCAATTTGTGTTGTTTGTTATCTTTAAAACAAGTAGTAGAAATACTATTTGTGTAGCTCCTATTTGCAAGAGAAATAATAGAATATGAACAGAGCTGAATCACATTTGTCTGTCTTGTGATAGGGTCATTCCTTGTGTTAAAGTTAAGCCAATTGTTAGTTCCTCGGATTATTAATACTTGATCACAAAGTAAGAGGCGTTAAGACTCTGTTTGGTTGCAGCTTAATGAACTTAATAGGATTTACATGACTGTTTGGAGGTGGGTTTTATGATGATATAGAAAGTGGCTTATTCGATAAGTTTACCGGGATGAGCTTTATGCAGAAAGCCAAGTATTTTCCAAACATGTCTCTCCCAATAAAAAACACGCGCTTTCATAAACAAAAACTTTTCCAATCCATACAGACAAATTAATCCATACACATTAGCTTTATCCATACAAAATTTAATGAAAACCCAACCAAACAACCCCTAAGACAGTTCGGCATCTACTTGTATTTTAGTTGGACTAAAGGGGTTGTTTAGTTGGTTTTCTGTTAAGTCTTGTATGTATAGAGATGTCTGTGTGAACGGGGAAAGTTTTTGTTTTGGAGGAGTTTTTCTTAGATGGAAGGACCGTGTTTTTTATGTGGGAGGGAGATATTTGGAAGAAAAAAAACGTAGCATTCTACGTAAAACTCCCACCTATAAGCCGCTTTCTATATCAATAAGCCAATGTAGAGCTGACCGAATTAACTGTGAGTTTCGTTAAGTACTGGGTTGTTATCATACAGGTCAAAGATTTCCAATATAAATTAACTTTACTATATTATAACTTTATAAGCAATGTTTTTTCTTGATATTTTAGACTATTTCTTAGTCTAGATACTGACCTAGAATTACAAAACATGCACAAAGAGGAAGAATATTTGAAGAATGAACGAGCTAATGTTTTGTGAATAAACTCGTTGGATGTATATTTTATAGAATTTGATGTATCAATATATCACATTATTCGAATGATGACATTCAGACTAAATTCCACGGAAGCAACATAAACATTAAAGTTTGTTTTTTAAGAGGTGTTGAAGATTGAAGTCTGATTTCACTTATGATTTTTAGTGGTGCACAAGTGAAATCTGAATCAATAAGATTGTTTTTGTTTTTGTAAACCGACAAACATCTTAATATATATAATTGTCTATTTTATCCCTTAAAAAAATCAACTTAAACATGTCAATTGAAGTGAGCATCTATGATTGAAGAAGGATGAAACGAAAAAAGAAACAAACAAGGATGTTGACAGATTTGCACAGCTGTGGCATTTTAATCGTATCTCACACATTGAATTCCCACTTTAAGCGATTCACGACGTTCTAAAAAGCCAACACAAATCTGTAATCTTCGTGTTTTACGTTTTTTTTGCAAATTTGGGTTGCATCCAGCAAAGTAGAGGACGGGAGAAACACCAATTGGCGATGTTTTAGAATCTGGAACATTTCGTTTGGTAACGTGGATCGATGATTCATAACGTTGGCTTAAAATTAAAATCTAGATAACCACACTACACCCCGCAAAATAAGCCCAAAAACCTTAAAAACACAAACGTCTGAAGAAGCCCAATGATAATAAGGAAAATTCCTTATATGCAAATTGTGGTTTTATCAGCGCTATACCACCCATAAATCGGGTAATTGATTCATATGCCCAGAACGCACCTTCACTTTGCACAATATACCGACACCATTACGCCGTTATAACGGCGATATAACGGTGCGTTACGCCTTTATAACGCACCAAAACGCCGTTATAACGGCCTAAAACGCCGTTATAACGGCCCAAAACCCCGTTATTTGACTGAAATTGGTATAACGGCCTTTTAGGGGTATGGTTGCAAAGTGGGGGTGGGGCTTTTGAATATTATACCGGTAAAGCTCCCCCCATAAATCACGTTTGAATAATTGCATTTAGGATACTTTTGGTTGTGGAAAATTTTTCAATAAAAATGAAAATTTAGAAAACGGTTCGTTCAATTTTTAAAAGTTTTTCAAGAAAATGAAAATTTTTGGTTTTCTAACTTCTATGTAAATTAGAAAACTGTTTTCCAGAAAAATTTAAACACGTTTTCTAATTTTCTAAAAAGAAAAAAAATGAAAACTCCATCATTTCAACCAAACACATTTTCTAAAATTTTCATAGAAAACTGAAAATGAAAACTATCTCCATTTTCTGAAAACGGTTTCTAGGAAAACAAAAACAGTTTTCCACAACTGAAAGCACCCTTAGGCCCTAAGGCTTAGGGTCAATTTTTGCAGGACTGCGATTTGAGACCGCAATTTCACCACCCCAAATCGCGTTACAACCGCTATAGCGGCTCGATTAACAGCATAGATTCTGAGTAACTGATAAATTGATTATACTCTCTTATAAACACTCAGGTAACATGAGTAGTAGGTGTGTATGCATAATGCATGATGCATGTGGTGGAACAGAAACTACAATTTCATAGCCTTCCTTAAAATGAAATCCTTGATAAAGATAGGCAAATGGTACATAATGGCAGTTATTGTTGAGTAACCCCCCAGAGAGAACCAAGAAGGGGGGTTTTCTTCCAGGATTGCAGCTACCGTCGCGTTTGCAAACTCTTCCGACCGCATTGACTTTTCATTCTGTGAAAAATACGCTCGTTCCATGATTGCACTTTCGTATTTCTTGTACAATTTCCATTCGGGCATCTTTTTGTAGTTGGCTATAGCCGAATTCCCAATGTTTGATCTCACAGCTCCAGGTACAACATTAATCACATCAATTCCAAATGGCTTCAGCTCCAACCTATGCCAAATTCACAAGTTGGTAAGTTGTCATCTTAGATTTTGTTACATTCTTTCCTGTACAAGTTATTTCATTTAGACATATAGGTTTCTGGAGTAAAGATCGATTAAAAGTTCAACTGGCGGCATGTTGAAGGCAGCATTGGCTGTAGCATAATGATTGATTTAAGATTCATTTTAATCCCGAGTCTTCAAACGGAAAAGAAAAAAAGAGGTTCAAAGATGTCATAAGCCAGTAACTTTTAGTTGCCAATTTAATCAACTTAAACCCATAAGGCCACTCGCTTCCCGGTAGTTTCTGGGTTCGCAATCGAAATAAAATTCTCAACCGAACTTTCCTCATTAAGCCATAGTAAAAATATTTGTACTGACATGTTAAAAACGTAAACGGTTGGAGCATAAACAAGAAATCTGTGGTAGTTAGGACTTTGTAAAGCAAGTAGAAACACCAGCTTGTAAGTTATAACTCATGAAGTATAGTTCACAGATTGTTAACCTGAAAATGGATTGAAATGTGTTGTAATTTCAGAGTTATTTTCAATTAAACACTCGAACCAAAAGATTGGCAACCATATACTTATTCTCTTGTAGCCATATATGTAAATTATATAATTTGTGTCAAATTTTAATCATGTTACCTAACATAAATCATCAATAATGTTTGAGATAATGATTCTCAACCACCAAATTGTACTTTCATTTATTTTCCTGTCCTATATCAACCACCTTAGTTTATTTCGTTATTATTGAACGAAAATAATGTAACTTGACATAACTGTGACAGCATAGGCAGGTCATCAAGTATCTAACTGGATAAAAGACTGCCAACTTGTATCTATTTTGTGGATCATTATCTTACATTTTGATTATAAATCCCATCAATTAATAGCCTTAGTTCACATCTCAAATCTGTATGTTGTAAAAAATTTATACTACAAGATATCAAAACAGGTAGGGTAACAAACCTTAATGTATCAGTTATTGCATGCATAGCAGCTTTAGATGCAGTGTAGACACCTGACCATGGTCCAGGTGCCAAAACACTCACACTTCCAATGTTCACAATCTTTCCCTTCTTTCTAGATGCCATGTGAGGAGCAACTGCTTGAATCAGCCTCAAGGAACCTGCATGCAGCCCAGGAAAAAAAATGATGTTTAACATAATCAAGATAGCGATCGACACTATTTGAAGAAAGAAAATGAAGTTAAACAGAAAATAAAATGATAAATATTAATAAGGGAAACCCCTGCAACAATTGCATAGTGGTTGACCAATATATCTACATGTTAAGAGGGTGGATGAAGTTAGTTCTCTTAGGATGAAGTTACCTCCTTGGTGTGCACTGTTAATTGCTACTGTCAAATCTTATGGCTGTGAAATTTTCCTAAGGATGGGTGATCTAGTCGCTTGCCTCTGGGTCAACATTGCTTTTTCCGGGTTCGTTATCTGAGAGCTTCAGGGGCCGTTTACCAAAAGCTTACCAGAAAGAGTTGTCACTCTCGTTTCCCTCAAGGGATAACATTCCCAGACATCCAAATGGATTGATAAGGTTTATAACCTAGTAAGCGCTTACCTGTAAGAGTCATCATCCTCACTTACCAGGTAAGACTCCCAATCCTTGTCTTACCTCTTATCAGCTAAGATTCTTGGTTCTTTGTATGCTCACACGGTAACCTAACTGAACCGCTAAGCACGTACCGAGATAAGAATTTAGTAAACGGTCCCTTAGATCTCTTGGAACGCCATGTCTCTGGTCCGCTATCATAGCCCTGGTTGGGTAACTTACACTGGCTGGAATTAGAATTCTCCAGGTTTACAGTGACTAAGTGACAGATGGTGTTAACGCTTACATACCATCACTTTCATAATCACAGTCCGTGTTAGGTTTCTGACTCCTATTTTTCTGTTGTAAGTTCTTTCACATGGTTAATCATATAGTTGTGGATCCTTCTTTACAGTCCAAACAACCATTTATACAATCTGGAGCTCAAATATCTCAACTGATTCACTTATTAGGAATATAAGATGGAGTGAGTAATTACTGTAAAACAGGACACAGTTCAGAACCTATGGCTGGATTGAATCATGTGCCTTCTAGTTTTTCAAGTCCAGATTCATCAATTGGTTAAATCTACTAATTACTCAAACTATTAGCCTACATCCTTCAAATTTGATAAACAAACTCTTATCTCGACTAGATTAAGTACCAAAACCAAAAGAAATTCCGAACAATCGAATCATAGAAATCACGAACAAGCCGATAGCACTAAAATGTTACTTAAAACTATCACATAGAGTAGGGGATAATATACCGTAAACGTTGGTGTTGAACGTCTGTTCAACCGAAGAAAGAGGCATTTCAGCAAGAGGACCAACACACTGAACACCGGCATTATTCACAACAACATCAATCCGGCCAAACTTATCAATTACATTTCCGACGACTTCTCGAACGCTCAGATCCGATAACACGTCAAGCTCTTGAAGGAAAAACAGATCAGGATCGCTGCTTAAATCGGCCATGGAGGAAAGCGAGCGAGCAGTGGCGACGACTAGGCAGTCCCTGGCAGCAAAGGCTCGGGCGAGGGCGTTTCCGATGCCGCCGGCGGAGCATCCGGTGATGATCACCACCTGTTTGTGAAAAGCTTCCATTGATGAAAATGGCGAAAAAACAAACTGTTTTTTTGTGGTGGTTTCGTAAAGGATGCAACGATAAATTTGATGTTGGTCAATGGACCTGTATATGTCGTTTAGAATTACGATTTTATCCTTTTGGTAGAGAGTAGCTAAGCTAGGCCCCATGGCGCATTAAAACGTTGACGTTTTTTGGAATTAAATACTGGAGAAAAAAAGTAATTTATTATCTTGAGAATATGGGCTCGACTTTTATTTTAGAGTAAACTACAATTCTGGTCCCTAAGGTTTACAAAAACTAATGAAAATGGTCATTGAACTTCAAAAACTACTTGGATGGTCCCTACTGTTTGCATTTTGCTTTAAAAGTGGTCCCTTCTCATTAACTTCGTTAAAAAGACTCAGTTAATTTAGGGGTATTTTTGTCTTCTTTAACTTTAAGAGGGAGAAACTACGCATTCTTTAACTTTAAGATGGTCCCTACTCTCTCTCTCTCTCTCTAAAAGAAATTTCAAATATAAAGTATAAACTCTCTATTTGAGCGAAATAAATTATAAAACTTTCATTTTCTTTAGTTTATAGAGTTTCCAGCTTATTTGCACACAAGGATTCGTGAAAATGCATCTTTTAGATTACTTCAAACACGTAGCCTATAAATTAATGTTCCCTAAACCCTATCTGGTCACCTTCATGGCTCGTTGTTCGGGTGGTTTGTGGTTCAAGTTTGCTTCAATGTTCGTGGTTCGGATGGTTCCTAGTTAAGTTGTTGGTTCATTTGGCTCGTTGGATTGTTGTTTCGTGGCCGTTGTTTCGTTGATTGTTGGTTTGTGGCTTGTTGGTTCGTGATTCGTGGATCGTTTGGTTTGTGGTTCGTGGCTCGTTGGTTCGGTGTCTGTTTGTTTAGGTCAAGCGGGCCAAGTTCAAGTTTTGGTAAGGTTTGAGTTTTAGTTCGTCTGTTTCGGTGGTTGTGATTTCGGTTTAAGTCTTGCGGGTCTGGTTGCTTGGACCTTTGATTCGATGGTTTTTGTAATGGTGTTGTATTTTGCTGATCAATGTTACTTCTTGCAACCTCTGAAAGTTGGTATTTGTTTTGGTTTTAAAAAAATTAAAATAAGATATCTATTAGATTAATTTGGTTTGTGCATATAATTCCTAGTATTGAGACAGATAACTTATAGATGAAACTATAATATTAAATAATTTTTTTACACTAAAGAGTACATTTACGGTATCTAAATTAGATTTTTTTGTTATTTTCTTGCCACCATTTGTGATTTTGTTCCAAAAGATGGACAAAGACCCTGACGTTGATTGGTCGATTAGAAGTATATATAGGGTTAGGTTCAAATGTGAACTTGATTTTGATTGTGAACGTGAGAATCACTAAAATTGCGTCACGTGGTAATATTCACTATGAATATTAAGCATTATTTAAAGTGAATAAAACTTAGGCGCTTTTATTCACTCTGAATGCATAATATTCAGAGTGAATATTGTCACGTGCCGCGATTTTAGTGGTACTCACGTTCACAATGAAATATGAGTTTTAATTTGAACTTTCCTATATGTATATCTATATAGGGTTAGGTTCAAATGTGAACTCAATTTTGGTTGTAAACGTGGAACAAATCTCAACCGCACATCTTCGGTTACGGTGGACGCGATTACGAGGGATTGATGCGATTCATGGGAGGGTAGAGATTATTAAAGAGGGGGACTGGTCAAAGCCGTCTTTATTAACCGGATGAATGACTGAGATTTGTCCTTATGTTCACAATGAAAAAGTAGTTCACATTTGAACTTTCCTTTCTCTCTATTATATATACATATATATATATATATAATGTATAATTAGTTAACAGTGACTTTGGCAACGTTTTTGCACCAATATCTACATGGGGACTTGAACCCACAACCATAACACCTTATCAAATATTTATTGTTGCTAGATTACAAGTCCTTTGACAATAGACAATAACATATTGCACTGTATTTACTTTTTACTTAGGCTATGTTTGGCAAGCATAAGCTAGCTTATAAGCTAGTCCATCCAAACATGTACCAGGAAGCTAGCTTATCAGCTAGCTTATAAGCTAGCTTTTTGAAACGCTACTTTGAGTAGCTTATGAGGAGCTTATTGTAGCTTTTTCCAATTATACCCTTATTAATATTAATTATTAAATTCAAATATACCCTTTTTGGTCATTTTACATACTCATAAGCTAGTTTTTGCCAAACATAATTTGTTCAACAGCTAGCTTATCAGCTACTAGCAAGCTTATCAATCAACAGCTAGCTTATCAGCTATCCGCTAGCTTATCAGCTACCAGCTAGCTTATCAGCTACGCTTGCCAAACATAGCCTTATAAAAATCTAAAAACTATATAAATTCAAAACAATAAAGAAGTTTTTTTCTTTTTGTTTCAATAAAATGGGTGTTTATTAGCAAGCTTTGTCTAGAAGGTTGAAAGTACCAACCTTCATTCAAATGCTACTTGAAAAACATAAATTTTTGGTGCGCTTGAATGGAGGTAGTTGGACTTAAGGAATAAGAATGTAATGAAAATTGTTGTATGATTTAATATTAAATTATTGGACCAATTTCTGTAAATTTATTAATTTTCATTCATTACCAAATTGAGGGAAATGAAAATTTTATTTCTACTTACTTCTTTTTTGGCATATGTGCCATCTCGTGATCTTTCATATTTTTCAAGTTGGAGAAAAATACATTTTTAATATGAAACAATTTTTCATTAATATATTGGTTTAACCGTAATGCTTATTTCCATTCTCATTCTTTTGTCCCATTTTCATTCTCATTCCCTAAAATGAACCATACACTCCCTTATAAGCGTATGTGGTTTCAAAATTATATATTTAAATGTTTATATAAATTTAGTTTCAAAGTACACATCAAAGTGTAGAGATCATTAATTGTATCTCGGCTAAATTTGTCATTTCAGTTAATACATACATGCAATTAATATGGCCAAATTAGAACGTACTGAATGTCGACCTCCCCTATTAAAACTCTATTAATAGGCATTAAATTAAGAAGTATAAAGGGTTTGGTTTTATTCAATTTTAACAAACCGAGTTATCTCTGGCTCGTTTCATTCGATCCGAACGACTTTGATTTTATTGGATATGATGGTCTAGATAACTCAACGTTGATTTAACATCAAACCGAACAACTTTTATTTTGTTGAAAATTTATGACACTCGCTTTATCATATGACTTTGATTCAGATTTACGTCAAATCAAACGCTACCTTTTTCCCATTTAGAGTAGTATGAAAACTAAAATACTAGATGCTTGCGTGCACGTATTTTAAATGGAATTTTAGTTAAATGCATGCCCTTTTGATGTGCATGGATGTTGGAGATTTTAGTATATCATCAATCATTTTGGTATTATTGTGATTTTACTTGAAATTGAGAACATTGATAACAAAAATATATGGGAGCTAAGAGGTGCAGAATACACTACACACTCACAAGTTATCACTTTATATCGCCATAAAGCAGGGTTAAGGGGGTCGCACCCTCTTGTGGGGTCCTAGGGGTAGAGCCCCTTATCGGTGGTTTTGCTAAGTATAACTGTATAAGTCTAGGTGGTGGATTTAAAGATCAGAACCTTTTGATTAGTTTTTTCAATTCGCCTTGAAATAGCCTAAGTTCTAAGTTTGAAAAATCAGTGGTTCAAAGACCTGTCTATTCAGAATTCTAGACCTACGTGTTCAAAATTATGTTCACTCAAACTTAGTTCTTAATGAAGTTGGACTTCAATCTCTAAACATTCATAATTACCGTGTAACCACCTGTAATTGGCGACCTTTCATTTAAATATGTAAAATCGAGAATCTAGGTATTATAATCTTGATTTCCCAACATTTGAAACTAGAGACGAACTCAAGAATCATCTCACTACCCAATTCATAAACCCAAAACTAATAGGGTCAAATTGTCGTATTTGGAAAATGTTTTCATACACGATTCTTGACATTATCCGGTCTTTTTATCATCTCTACAACCCTGCTTCTAACAATGACTTCAATTTTTAATAAGTCAGGAGGTTATGTATTTAATTAAAATCTCATTTTAAGTTTATATTCCTAAATGCCTCATTGAGTGTTAAAATAAAGAGGTTAAATACTTAAATACCATGTGAAGGGGAAGTTCCTACAAAAATCATTGAAAAATCAAATTGAAGATACGTATGAAAACCCATATGAATAATATATAATAATTCACATATACATCTTTAAATAAGATTTTTTTTTTTCCAAATTTTTTCAGCGATTCACATATAAACATTTACTTTTTGTCTTCTTATAACATTTAGCCTTTCTAATTTAAATCAACCCATACGTGTAACACCCAAACCCGATTGGAAATTTTTAAAATAAAAAAATTTAAATGAAACTTTAATAAAACCTTGCATAAATCATTTAATACATAATTATTCTCAAAACCCAAGTCAAACCACATCAATATCCCATAATAAAGTCAATGATAAAAATAAAAAGCTCGGATCGGAACGCCGTCTAGCCGGAGACCCTCAAGCCGGAGCCTTGCCCTTATCGACACCCGAACTCGTACCTAAAAAAAAGAATTAACACGAGGGGTAAGCTTCACCGCTTAGTGAGTAAGTTAACAATCAATATATTACAATAATATGCACAACAGCCACAATAATACAGCTTAACGGTTTCCCGTTCACCGGACCATCACGCAATCCGGCCTCCGCGGTTTCCCGCCCGTTGGGTCATCACGCAACCCGTGTTATCACAACATACATCAATCACCACATATAACCACATGAAATCATAATACATATCATGAAAAACCCACTCACCTCGAAGATGATAACACGTGAAAAATAAAATCACAATAATTTCGAGTTCCTCACAGCAAATCTGAAACAAACAACGTACAAGTCCGATTACCAACCAACCCTACAGGTTATTCCCTTTTAACTAATTACACAAGAAAACTCGTGCAATCGAGCGCACCAGAACGGCTCACAACGGAACACGAGCTAAACCCGGCCGTTAATCCGGACCATACAACCGCTGCCGGACAGCCGTAGATGGCCGGACAGCCGCCCTCTCCCAATGGCAGCGGCGACGAGAATCCACCACCACCGCCGGACATCTCGTCAACGGCAGCAGCGACGAGCCCCGCCGCCACCACCGGTCGCAAAACCACCACAGCAGCAGCGGTGAAAAGAACCACCACTGCTGCCGGAATCAACGTGCCACAAAACAGCAGCGGCGGAGATAGCCACCGCCACCGTCGTCAACCACCATCACGGCAGCAGCGGCGTGATGAACCGCCACCACTGCCGGCATCGTCATCAAACAACAACAACACCGGCCACCACGATAGCGGCGCCGGTTCTACAACAGCGACTGCGGCGGAAGGCCGCCATCGTCGTCGGAGCTTGCTGGCGGCGGCAGTTAGGCCAAGGTCGGCCAAAGCCGGCGGCCACCACCACCACCGTGACTAGAAAAGAAAAAGAAGAGGAAGAAGACACGACCACCACCGCTCACCGTTTGCACCTCCGGCGAGAAATCCGGCGATCTCTCCTCTCTCCCCGTCGACCCTCTCTCTTTTCTTTCTCTTTTCTCGATTTCTCCCTCTCTCTCCTGACTTCCTACTCTCTCTCTCTCTCTCTCGTTTTCTTTCTTCTCCTTTTTTTTGTACTTTATGCTTTTCCTCTTTCATTGGTCCCATCAATAAATAGAGACAAACCCTAACCCTACTCTTGTTGGGTCCTAAGGAGACATGTGGGTCCCTCACCACTCTTATCATTGACTAATAAATAAGCCCACAATAATACCTAGCTATTAATATTAACTACATAAATACAACAGTAAAGTTTACGCAAGAAAAACGAGACTTGGTAAGAAACGAAACGGGACGTTACAACTCTCCCCCACTTACCAGGATTTCGTCCCCGAAATCAATCTGAGAACAACTCCGGGTAGTGCTCTCGCATCTCTGCCTCTGGCTCCCAGGTCCACTCGGAACCCTTCCGATGCCGCCACTGCACCTTCACAATTCCGATCTCCCTGCGTCGCAACCTCTTCACCTTCCGGTCAATTACCGCTACCGGCCTCTCGACGTAATTCAGGCTCTCGTCCACCTGAATATCGTCTAAAGGAATATGAGCCGTCTCGTCGGCGAGGCACTTACGCAACTGCGAAACGTGAAAAGTGCTGTGGATCTGGCCTAGTACCGCAGGCAGCTCCAAACGATAAGCTACCTTCCCAACACGTGCGAGAACCGTGAACGGTCCGATGTAACGAGGCCCCAGCTTGCCCCTCTTTCGGAACCGAATCACTCCCTTCCAAGGAGAAACCTTGAGTAGAACTCGGTCTCCCACCTGGAACTCCAAATCCGACCTGCGACGATCAGCGTAGCTCTTCTGTCGACTCTGAGCCGTCCGTAACCGCTCCCGGATCCTCTGAATATCCTCCGTGGTCCTCTGAACAACCTCGGTGCTACCAAGAACACGCTGTCCTACCTCGCCCCAACAGATAGGAGTACGGCATCTCCTCCCGTAAAGCATCTCAAACGGCGGCATCCCAATGCTCGAATGGTAACTGTTGTTATACGAGAACTCTGCCAGGGGCAGGTACGTATCCCAACTGCCACCGAAGTCCAAAACGCAAGCTCGCAGCATGTCCTCTAAGGTCTGGATCGTCCGCTCACTCTGACCGTCTGTCTGAGGGTGGTACGCGGTGCTAAAATGCAACCTGGTACCCAACTCCGAATGAAACCTCTCCCAAAACCGAGAAGTAAAACGTACGTCCCGGTCCGAGATAATCGACACTGGCACCCCGTGCCTCGACACCACCTCATCCACATAGATCTTCGCCAGCTGCTCTGCCGTCGAACTCTCCCGGATAGGAAGGAAGATAGCGCTCTTGGTCAAACGATCAACTATGACCCAAATCGCATCAAACTTCCGAGGGGTTTTCGGAAGCTTGGTGATCAGATCCATAGTGAGGTTTTCCCACTTCCACTCGGGAATCTCAAGAGGCTGCATCTTGCCGTGAGGCTTCTGATGCTCAGCCTTGACCTTTAGACAGGTCAAACACGACTCCACGTACCGGGCCACGTCTCTCTTCATCCCTGGCCACCAATAACCCGTCCGCAGATCCCGATACATCTTTGTAGCTCCCGGATGAATTGAGAATCTGGACTTATGGGCTTCCTCAAGCAAGGTCTGTCGCGCCGTGCCCGCCCGAGGAACCCACACTCTACCGTACCTAGTCAGCAACCCTCGACTATCCCTGACCAACGCGGTCATCTGCCCCCGAATCCGCTCCCCGTTCTGGTTCTCCTCCCGACCCGCCTCCTCTTGCGCCCGCAAAACCTGGTCCACAAAGGAGGTAGTCACCGCCATCTTTAGATGGGAAATACGAAGCGGCGCGTGCTCCGTCTTCCTACTCAAAGCGTCCACAACCACATTGGCCTTGCCTGGATGATAGAGAATCTCGCAATCGTAGTCCTTGACTACGTCAAGCCACCTCCGCTGTCGCATATTCAGATTCGGCTGCTCCAAGAAGTACCTCAAGCTACGGTGGTCTGAGAAAATGGTGCACTTCACCCCATACAGATAGTGCCTCCACAACTTGAGAGCAAAAACAACCGCCGCAAGCTCAAGATCATGCGTGGGGTAATTAGCCTCGTGGGGCTTCAGCTGCCTCGAAGCGTAGGCTATCACCCTGCCCCTCTGCATCAGAACACAACCCAAACCCAGCCGAGATGCGTCGCAATACACCGTCATGTCTTCCACCCCTTCCGGTAAAGTCAGAACCGGAGCCTCGCATAGTTTCCGCCTCAGTGTGTCGAAAGCTAACTGCTGCTCAGAACCCCAAACGTACGGCTCACTCTTCTTCGTCAAACGCGTCAAAGGTACCGCAATCTTAGAGAAATCCTGGATGAACCGTCGGTAGTAGCCGGCTAAACCCAGGAAACTCCGGATCTCGGTAGGTGCCTTCGGAACTTCCCAATTCATAACCGCCTCGATCTTTGCCGGATCCACTTTGATGCCCTCCCGATTAATGATGTGGCCCAAGAACTGAACCTCCTCCAACCAGAAAGCGCATTTCAAAAATTTGGCGTAGAGACGCTCCCTCCTCAGGACCTCCAGCACTTCCCGCAAATGCACCACGTGCTCCTCCTTCGTCTTCGAGTAGATCAAGATGTCGTCGATGAAAACGATCACAGACCGATCGAGCATCGGTCGGCAAACCCGATTCATAAGCTCCATGAACGCGGCTGGAGCATTGGTAAGCCCGAATGGCATAACCAAAAACTCGAAGTGGCCATAACGGGTTCGGAAAGCGGTCTTGTGAACGTCCGTTTCCTTCACCTTCAGCTGGTGATACCCCGACCGAAGATCGATCTTAGAAAACCACGAAGCTCCTTGAAGTTGATCAAACAGGTCATCAATCCTAGGTAGTGGATACCTATTCTTGATGGTCACCTTGTTGAGTCCACGGTAATCGATGCACATACGGTGACTCCCGTCTTTCTTTTTCACAAACAGAATCGGTGCACCCCACGGTGAGCTGCTCGGACGGATGAACCCCTTCCCCGAGAGCTCCTGCAACTGCTCCGATAACTCCTGAAGCTCCGGCGGAGCCAGACGGTAAGGAGCTCGCGCAATCGGAGCCGCTCCTGGTACCAAGTCGATGCCGAACTCGATCTGCCTATCAGGTGGAAGGCCAGGCAGATCCTCTGGAAACACGTCTGGAAACTCTCCGACCACTGGCACCTCCGCTACCGACAGCTTCCTCTCCTTCGCCTGATCCGCCATAGCATAAACCAAAAACCCCGTACACCCCCGCTGGATGTACCTCCGAGCTTTCGCGATAGAACAGAAGGATGTAGATACCCTTCTCCCCTTGCCGTACACCACCAGATCTCCCCCACTTGGGTTATGGATGCGTACAAACTGCCCCGCAACATCCGTGGTTGCCCGATTTGGAAACATCCAATCGATTCCGACAACTACGTCCACTCCGTTCATGGGAATGGGGATGAGATTGATGCTGAAACGAACTCCAAAGATATCAATGCTGCACCCCCGGTACACGTGCTCGACCACCTGTACTTCCTCCGCCGCTACGTCGATTGCTTGAGGACTATCCAGATTACCGAGCTCGATCTGGAAGTCCTTACAGAACCTACGCGACACATAGGACCACGTGGCCCCCGTGTCGAAAAGTACTAAAGCCGGTTTCGAGTTGACAGGAAATATGCCTAAAGTACACATTTAACGGCAGATACACTATTCTTATCACTAACACATAAAATAAGCTACTATCAGCAATCGTACGAAAATATAACAAGGAAAAACCTGTAATCACATCAGGCGCCGTCTGCGCTTCCTCAGCAGTCATCTGAAAGGCCCGTCCGCGAGTAGTAGCTCCGCCCTTCCCTTTGGTAGTACCGTCAGTGATCATAAGCGTCGCCGGTGCAGGGGCCAGGGCTGGCGTCTTTTTCAACTGAGGGCAATCGGGCTTGATATGCCCCGGCTGATAACAGTTGAAGCAGATCCTCGCAGTCTCCTTGCAATCCTTGCTCAGGTGGCCCGTCTTGCCACATTTGTAGCATGATAACTCCCGTGGTCTGCACTCGCCCCGATGATAACGCCCACACTTTGGGCAGCTCGGGGTCCCGCTCCTGCTGTCGTTTGCTTGCTCCTTTGAATTTCTTTGCTGGTCCCGATTGGTCTTCTGCCTTTCTCTTCCCTTGCTGCAATTCCTCCAAGACTAGCTCCTGAGACCGCGCTACCTCCTGCATGTCACTGAGGGTCTTACACCTCCCCGTGGCCACCGCCTTCTTGAGTTCTGGCTTCAGCATTCCCAAATAACGAGCCATCTTCAGCGATTCGTCGTTCGCGTACCCCGGTACAAACAGCAGCTTCTCCAGAAACTGCGCAGTGATCTCGTTCACCGACTCCGTCGTCTGAGTCAGCTTCAAGAACTCAGATGCTATCCGCTCCTTTTCAATGCGAGGTGCAAACTCCTCGTCGGACAAGGCCCGGAAGTCCCCCCAGGTCAGCGCAGTGATCTGTGCCTCCGTGTATTTCTTGAGCGTCAGGTCCCACCAGTCCTTTGCAGCTCCACGAAGAAGGTTCACAGCGAAAAGAACCTTCGAACCATCGGGGCACCCACAAGTGCGAAATGCTCCCTCGACCGCCGAGTACCAGCGGTAGCAAGCCACGGGATCCTTCTTCCCGTCGAACAATGGCGGTTGGCACGCCATAAAATCCTTAAAGGTGATCCCACGAGGCTGGGACTGACTCGAGCTCCCCGTACCTAAGCTACGGGCCGTGAGGGCCGCATCGATGCGCTGGTCCATGGTTTGGATCAGCTCGTCTCTCATCTGATTAAACAGCCCCGGCAGCATCTGCTGCAGGGTCTCAGTGATTTGGGCAGCAATGTGATCGGACTGCCCGGGCTCATCATCAGTCTGGCTTCGGGTTAGCACCATTCTGAAGGTTCAAAGCATCTCAGTTCATTACTATATTCTACTAAGATATTCACACGCAACCCTAGTAGTGGTGATCATGCCAACCCTAAGGCTAGTTCCTTACGCGCATGCTAACACAACAGATCCATGTATATACACGCGTAATACGTAATAGTTAACCACATAGCATGCTAAAACCCTAGCCGTTGTCAGTCAGTTGAAATCCCCAGAACTTAATCAAATCCAACCTTACACAGGTGCTTATAGTAACACTATTATTGGCGCCGTATTACTATAACCAACCATGCATGGCGGCCGGATCAAGACCACCGGGCAATAACCAAGCAGGAATTTGCCCTACGACCCATCCCCGACGCACCAAGGTGTTTAAGTTTGGTTCTGATACCGTCCTATTTAGACTTTAACTTACTAACTAACAGTCACATAAAATCACAACTCAACTACATTTCATTTTCATCGGAATCACATGCAATTATGTAATTAAGCATGCGATCATAAGTATTTAACACTACATACATGCAAGTAATAATTTTAAAGGTACTAAAGCTTACCTCCGTCTTGACGGTTCCGCTGGCCGTTCCGATCTCATCCGATTATTCCCAACCGCCTGGTTTAAGTCCAACCACACACACACCCACGAGTGCGTGTGCTGATTCTCTTAAACCGAGGCTCTGATACCATCTGTAACGCCCCCAGATACCCGTGACACGATATTGTCCGCTTTGGGCCCAGTCCAGGTCACCCGCACGGTTTTGTTCTTGGGCCGAGTCCACGCACCCAAAAGGCCTCATGCCAAGTGAGGTTATCCACACCCTTATAAGGAGTGCTTTGTTCCCCTCACCAACCGATGTGGGACGAGTTGTTACACTCTCCCCCCCCTCAAGGACACAACGCCCCCGTTGTGCACATCGGTCCGGGTCTGGCTCTGATACCAAGTTGTAACACCCAAACCCGATTGGAAATTTTTAAAATAAAAAAATTTAAATGAAATTTTAATAAAACCTTGCATAAATCATTTAATACATAATTATTCTCAAAACCCAAGTCAAACCACATCAATATCCCATAATAAAGTCAATGATAAAAATAAAAAGCTCGGATCGGAACGCCGTCTAGCCGGAGACCCTCAAGCCGGAGCCTTGCCCTTATCGACACCCGAACTCGTACCTAAAAAAAAGAATTAACACGAGGGGTAAGCTTCACCGCTTAGTGAGTAAGTTAACAATCAATATATTACAATAATATGCACAACAGCCACAATAATACAGCTTAACGGTTTCCCGTTCACCGGACCATCACGCAATCCGGCCTCCGCGGTTTCCCGCCCGTTGGGTCATCACGCAACCCGTGTTATCACAACATACATCAATCACCACATATAACCACATGAAATCATAATACATATCATGAAAAACCCACTCACCTCGAAGATGATAACACGTGAAAAATAAAATCACAATAATTTCGAGTTCCTCACAGCAAATCTGAAACAAACAACGTACAAGTCCGATTACCAACCAACCCTACAAGTTATTCCCTTTTAACTAATTACACAAGAAAACTCGTGCAATCGAGCGCACCAGAACGGCTCACAACGGAACACGAGCTAAACCCGGCCGTTAATCCGGACCATACAACCGCTGCCGGACAGCCGTAGATGGCCGGACAGCCGCCCTCTCCCAATGGCAGCGGCGACGAGAATCCACCACCACCGCCGGACATCTCGTCAACGGCAGCAGCGACGAGCCCCGCCGCCACCACCGGTCGCAAAACCACCACAGCAGCAGCGGTGAAAAGAACCACCACTGTTGCCGGAATCAACGTGCCACAAAACAGCAGCGGCGGAGATAGCCACCGCCACCGTCGTCAACCACCATCACGGCAGCAGCGGCGTGATGAACCGCCACCACTGCCGGCATCGTCATCAAACAACAACAACACCGGCCACCACGATAGCGGCGCCGGTTCTACAACAGCGACTGCGGCGGAAGGCCGCCATCGTCGTCGGAGCTTGCTGGCGGCGGCAGTTAGGCCAAGGTCGGCCAAAGCCGGCGGCCACCACCACCACCGTGACTAGAAAAGAAAAAGAAGAGGAAGAAGACACGACCACCACCGCTCACCGTTTGCACCTCCGGCGAGAAATCCGGCGATCTCTCCTCTCTCCCCGTCGACCCTCTCTCTTTTCTTTCTCTTTTCTCGATTTCTCCCTCTCTCTCCTGACTTCCTACTCTCTCTCTCTCTCTCGTTTTCTTTCTTCTCTTTTTTTTTGTACTTTATGCTTTTCCTCTTTCATTGGTCCCATCAATAAATAGAGACAAACCCTAACCCTACTCTTGTTGGGTCCTAAGGAGACATGTGGGTCCCTCACCACTCTTATCATTGACTAATAAATAAGCCCACAATAATACCTAGCTATTAATATTAACTACATAAATACAACAGTAAAGTTTACGCAAGAAAAACGAGACTTGGTAAGAAACGAAACGGGACGTTACAATACGGGATGTGACCTGAAGTTCAAAAATCGAGTAAAAAACCCTTCGATATCAAACCTCACCATGTTTTTTTATAACAATTGAACTCTATCTGAAATAGTTATACTCTATACGAACAATCAATGACGACCCAATAACGCTATAACGACCCAATTAAGAAATATGTTATTGGTATTTGTCAAAGTACTAGGATTTTTGTTCCGTAGATTATTTAGGTTTCTTATGTAACATATAGCTATATTCGAGTCATAAGCCGACTATGCATACCTTATATATATGCAGGGTTTTTCATTTTCCATCGGTACTAAACATCAATATGAAGCAAAATTCGGCATGGTATCTCAACTAAGGCTCAAAAAGGCCAAACCCTAGCCCGTATTAAGCTTTGATGTAAACAACAAGACACTGTTGCTCATCATACTCCCTCCCACCTGAATAGATTTTGGTGCCAACCTAGAGTTTGTTTCTTAGGATGAAGCAGTTATCACTTATATGACACATCCCTCACTGACAACCTTTTGCTAAAGTCATGTGCCTGCCCACAACACCCATCAACCCTCGTCGGTTAACAATCTCTAATCGTTGCTGACCCTCATCGCAGTGGCGAAACACGAGCCTTAGAGCCTATGGGGCCGAACGAGCTTCTCGTTTTTTCCTTTCAAAATCTTTTATAGGAGTTCTTATTTATTGAACCTTTTCGGATAATTCTTAGGGGGTGTTTGAGATTGCTTATTTAAAACAACTTATGTTTTTTATAAAACTGTTTATCAACTAATGTTGTGTTAAAAAGAAGTTTTATAAAAATTGTTTAGATTTGCTTATGATGATACCAAAATGTAATAAGTTAATAAGTTGATTTTTTATAGGGTGTTTGAGATTGGTAAAACATGCAGAATATAGTTAAAAAGTTGATAAGTTGTTTTAAATAAGTCAATAAATTAAAATGGAATGACTGTTTATGTAAAAAATTACACAACTCGATGTCGTAAGAAACTTGTGTGAGGCTTAACCGTCGAGAGAAAGAAATTACAATCAATGATAAGTGCGGAAAAATAAAATGAGACAAATAATTTGATGACGCAGGAAAAACCTCACGACGGAGGAAAAAACCTGCGGTCGACCTAAAAGATAAGTCGACAGAGCACTATGTTCACCAATCAGGGGTGATGTCCTTCAAGTATACAGCTTTGATCGTACGATTACAATTGAGAGAAATATGAAATCGAATGTAAATTACAGATGATTCTCAAGAATAATGATTATAGAACTTGTGAGCTTCGGATAGACTTCGTGTGTTGCAATGCTGGCTTGATTCTTCTTTTATAGTGGCTTGAGAATAACGGTCCAACGGTATTGTGGCTCATCAATGATTGAATTGTAACCGTCCAACGTTATTGTCTTCAATTAATGCTCGGAGAGTAACTGTCCAACGGTATTGCTGAGAGTTAATGTTCAGATTGTAACTGCTGCGAGAATCTTGCTTGTAACGGTCGATCTTAATGCTGTCGAACGATACATAACTTACGACTTGCTCATTGTAATGATGGACTTCAACAAGCATAGCATAGTACTCAATTTCCGATTTCCTCAAAGGTGGACAATTGTTAGATATGATAATCAGCTTATCTGCATCAAACATATAAACTTTGTATGTTATTCGTTAGTATCATCGTACGACAATATAGTCATCGTGCGTCTTATTTATTGTATACGTTCGATGCTTACTGATCTTTGTTCGATAGTCCTCTTAGGTTTTATCTCAGGACCTTATCTTAATACAGGACTATTGTCTTAACATTTACCTTACGATTATAGTCGGTTGTCGTGCGATTGTAGATTTTTACCCTAACAATTTGCCCCCAAGATTTAGAAAATAATTCTAATTTTATCTAAATCTTTAATTCGCTGGACAATGAGTAAAAATACGTTGGTAAACGGTCGAATTAACGTTGAGAAAATAGCCGTTATCTAGCCGTTATCTTGGACGCGTGTCTTTCTAACGGCTAATTGCTGATGCGTGGCGCGATTATCTTGGATTACTCGTATGATTTAGTTGCTATAAATATAAGTATTCAGAGGAAGGAAAGATTTTACAAAATCTTCTCTAATTTTCGTTTCGATTCACAAGATCGTAATCCGACTATTTTTGGCAAAGATTTCGTGCGACTTAGGCTTTATAAGGTACTCCTTCTTCTCTGTTTCATGCGTCTGAAATCGATAGCATATAAGAGTAATAGAGGTTTAGATAATCTTAGGTTCAACCGTTTGAGAAATAGTTTAGGTCGATCGGAGTTCATTATGTCGAGTGAAGTTAGGAGTTCTATTACAGAAAGTCTAGAAGTAGGAGAGTTGAGGGAACTGGCAGGGCTTCCTGAGAATGCTCTGGTGAGGGTGGCCGGAGAGATCCGTCCGGCGGATGCTCCGAAGGGCTTTTTTGCTCTTTTCGAGTATCCGTTTAAAGTCGGATTTCGATGGCCATACTCTCCTTTAGCGAGGGCGTTCATGACTCGCTTCGATGTGTCTCCGGGACAATTGATGCCCCAGTTTTGGCGCGTCGTTCATGTAATCGAACGAGTGACCAGAAATTGGGATCGTCCACCGTTCTCAGTCGACGATCTTCTCTCGGCGTACAATGTGATCCGTTCTCCCTACAACTGTTTTGGGTTGTTTCCAAGGGGAAGAAGCGATGCCATGTTGGTCCACGGTACCCAAGTAAACGATCGAGGATGGAAGGCTAGATACGTCTTTGTCCAAACATCCTCGGTCATAGGCGAGGAATCGTGGGTCGTTCCTGAATGGAACAAAGGCGGTAATATAGCTTGCTTTTCTTGTCTTCTTTGATCCTTGAATTATTTTCTCTTATTAATCATTTGTTTCCTTTTTTGCAGCGATCGACTTCTCGTTCGAGGAGACTACTGAAGCGATCGAACGCTTCTTGAGCTACAGTGTGA
Source organism: Centaurea solstitialis (assembly GCA_030169165.1). NCBI lineage: Eukaryota > Viridiplantae > Streptophyta > Magnoliopsida > Asterales > Asteraceae > Centaurea > Centaurea solstitialis. Next base: position 26,418,183 of record CM058046.1, read on the forward strand.
CCGATCGAAAGTATCGAACGTCGAAAGGAGGTGACGAGAGCGACGTCGAGCCTGAAGTACAAATAATCGAGGAAACAGATATGGAAGGTAGATATCGTACATCAGTATTTTTGTTTATAGTAATTTATTTTGATTCTAACTTCTCTTTTCTGTATAGGCTCAGCTTCCAAGAAGGCGTCAACGATGGAAGCAGCTGCTCGTGCTGCTAAAAGGAAGGCTGCCGCCCAGGAAGGTTTGGTGGCTAAACGTACGAGGTCGTCGTACGTTTCTGTGGATACCCCACCTAAGGATGCCGCACGCAAGGCTGAAGGTGGGATAGAGGCTATTCCTCTTAGCTTTGCTCCTCCTGCAAAGGGAGCAGGTGCGTCGAAGGCCGACAAGGGGAAGGAGAAAGAGGGATCTGGTCTTACGACCATGACAATCCAGATCCCTTCTGACTTCATGGTGGATGATGTGATCAGGACGGCGGCCACTTTTCCAGTCCTTGAGCAGTTTCACGTCCCTGCTCAGAAGGCGCGCATGGAGGAGGCCGACATCGAAGACCTTGATGCCTCCATCGCGGGTATCTCCTTCTTGGTAAGTCCCTGTCGTACTTTTGCTTTCACTTTACTTTATTTGTACAGCTTCTTCTAATCTTTTTCTTTTTCCTTTGTATAGGCCTTGCAAACTAGTCTTAGCCTCCATACACGGATGGCTAAAATTAAAGAAGAATTAGCGTTGAATCAGAATGACGCTAAGCTAGCCAAGAAGGAGGCCGACAAAGCCAAAAAGAAGCTGACCCAACTGACTGACGAGGTTAATGCTAAGTCGGTCCAGATTGGGGACTTGGAATCCAAGCTGGAACTCAGCGAAGGGTTTCAGGTCCAACAGCGGGAACAGCTGAAATTGGCCTTGGACCATGTGAAGGAGCTGGAGAAGGAGCTGCTGGCCGTTCGACGGGAGAAGGCTGAGAGAGAAGAAACTCTATCGTCCAAGATCCAGGAACTGGAAGATGACGCCGCCTTAGTCCGTGTGGTCGCACGTACTGCGGTCATGCGACGCGTAGCTGCTGGGACCGTGACTTCTCAGATGGCGAAGGACGAGGTGGCATCTTTTGTTCAGGTGATGGGTTCTGAAGACCTTCTCGACGAGGAGGATCTGAAGAACTTGGACGAAGAGGTAGCAGCTGAGGTCAAGGATGCGGGTGTCGAGGAGGAGGTTCCTGAAACCTCTGGATCCGTTCCTGCGCATCCTCAAGAGACTGAAGAGGCCCCTGTCGTAGATCCATCTTCCTCTGTCGCTCCTTTAGAATAGTTTTAATCTTTGTAATCGTAGAACTTCTTTCTTTTCTTGTATTCTGCCATTTTAAGGCAGAAAAAATGTTTAATGAAAGAAATTTTGATTGAATATCGTGCGTTATCACTATTGTGTTATTATAACTTATATCATGCGTTTTAGCTCGTATCATGCGTTTTAGCCTGTATCGTGCGTTTTAGCCTGTATCGTGCGTTTTAGCCTGTATCGTGCGTTTTAGCCTGTATCATGCGTTATAGCTTTTATTTTTGCATGCATTTGTTTTAAAGTCCTTAGACTTATTATAGAAACGTTTCTTTTGTACTCATGAGAGTATTCGTGCGACTGGCGAGTTGACTTGCGCTCTTGCGATATAATCGTGCGTTATAGCGGTTTTCTTGCGATCCATGCGATTTTTGTCGTGCGATTCCCGCGATAAGCATGCATTTAAGTCGTGCGATACTTGCTATAATCGTGCGATCCATGCGATTTATCGTGCGATACCTGCGAAAAAGGATGACTAAGGGGTGGCCGTTGGCTTAGCCAACGGCGCTCCGATGCTTAAGTCAGTAATGGATAAGGAATAAATCGTATGTAAATAGGTTTAGAAATAATACCTTTTGAGGTGATGGGCGTTCCAGCTTCGTGGGATTTCCATACCTTCCATAGTCGTAAGTCTGTATGCTCCATTTCCAATGACTTTGGAAATTATGTAAGGTCCTTCCCATTTGATGGAAAGTTTTCCAGCGTTTGGCTCTTGTGTGTTTTGAAACACATGTCGTAAGACATAATCTCCAACTTGAAAAATTTTTGCCTTTACCTTTTTGTTGAAGTGTCTTTCGACAATTCCTTTCTGTGCAGCCATCGTTCGTAGTGCTTTTTCTCGGATTTCTTCTAAGGCGTCAAGATCGTAGGATAAATTTATTGCATTTTGATCATACGTGCGACTTCTGGCAGTTGGTATTTGAGCTTCGATTGGCAAGACTGCTTCGCATCCATATACCAGAGAATACGGAGTTTGTCCAGTTGATGCTCTAGGTGTCGTACGATTTGCCCATAAGACAGATGGCAATTCATCTACCCATTTTCCTTTTGCTCCTTTCAACCTCTTTCGGATTGAATTGATGATGACTTTGTTGCTCGACTCTGCTAACCCGTTAGATTGTGGATATCTCGGAGTTGAAGTGATTAATTTGATTCCTCGCTTTTCACAGAACGTACGAGTCTTATCACTTATAAATTGTGAGCCGTTGTCGCACATGATTTCAGCTGGTACCCCGAATCTATAAATGATGTTTTTCTGAATGAAAGATATGACTTCTTTATCTCGGACCTGTGAGAAAGCACCAGCTTCTATCCATTTCGAGAAGTAATCGGTGAGCACGAGTAGATAGACTTTTTGTCCAGGGGCTGGAGGTAATTTTCCCACGATGTCCATTCCCCATCGCATGAAGGGCCATGGAACTAGAACAGAATGTAAAGGTTCAGATGGTCGATGGACCATACTCGAATGTTTTTGACATGCGTCGCATCGTTGGACGTACGTTATGGCATCTTCTCGTAGAGTAGGCCAATAGTAACCTTGTCGTGAGATTCGACTAGCAAGACTTCTGCCCCCTGCGTGGTTTCCACATTCTCCGTCGTGCATCTCCTGAAGAATTTGATTGATTCGTACCTTACTTGTGATGCATCGTAGGAGAAGTCCTGTCGTGGATCTTCGATAAAGTTGATCTTCAAAAATTGTATATCTTGAAGCTTTCGACCTTGTCTTTCGAGCTTCCATTTTATCTTCGGGTAGTTGGTCGTGCTTGAGGTAGTTCCATATGTCGAGCGACCAATTGTAAATTTCTTCGTTCATCTGTACTTCATCGTTTGCCGCAATTGTTGGTGTTGTGAGATGAAGTATTGGGATATTTTCCATGAACGGATCATGAAATGCAGATCCCAGATTGGCCAGTGCGTCCGCTTGCATATTTAGATCTCTTGGTATTTGCTCGATCAGGAACTGTTCAAATCGTGCGATTCGATCTTTAACGGCTTTGAGATAACTCATCATTTTTGAGTCTTTTGCTTGAAAATCTCCATTTACTTGGTTTACGACCAGTAAAGAATCGCTTCGAACGTGCAATTGTTTTGCCCCCAGTCTAAGAGCAATATCTAGTCCTGCGATCAAAGCTTCATATTCTGCTTCATTGTTTGTGGCTTTGAATTCGCATCGTACGGAGTATACTATATTTCCCCCTTGTGATGATTTTAAGACAATACCTAATCCACATCCTCGTACGTTCGAGGAACCATCAACGTAGAGTATCCAAGGCTGGTTGTCTGAAATCATCACAACTTCGTCGCACGTCGTGGGTTTCAATCCTGGAGAAAATTCTGCCACAAAATCTGCTAGTACTTGCGATTTGATGGCCGTCTTAGGTTTAAACTCAATGTCGAACCCACTGAGATAAATGCTCCATTTGGCTAGTCGTCCTGTCAGTTCTGGTTTTCGAAGCACCGTCTTGAGTGGATAATTGGTCACAACAATGATATGATGTGACTCGAAGTAATGCCTTAGCTTCTTTGCTGCCGTCATAAGTCCTAGTAGCAATTTTTCCATTGATGTGTACCTGGTTTCTGCGTCGAGGAAAGATTTGCTGACATAATAGATTGGTTGTTGTCGTTGATCTTCTTCTCGCACAAGTACTGCACTTGTCGCATTTTTGCTCACTGCCAAGTACAACTGTAGACTTTCTCCTTCGACTGGTTTTGTCAGCAGTGGAGGTGATGTCATATATTGCTTCAGTTCTTGCAAAGCTTTCTCATGTTCGTCTGTCCACAAGAAGCCTTGATTCTTTCGTAGGACATTATAGAACAAATGGCATTTATCCGATGATCGTGAAATAAATCGGGTTAAAGCTGCCACTCGTCCTGTTAATTTTTGGACTTTTTTGACATTCCTTGGAGATTGTATCTCGACGATAGCTTTGACTTGTTCTGGACTTGCTTCGATTCCGCGTTGCGTCACTAAGTACCCCAAAAATTTTCCTGCTCGTACTCCGAAGGAACATTTTGTTGGATTGAGCTTCATCTTGTATTGTCGTAGGATATCGAAGGATTGCTTTAAATGTGCGACGTGATCGATCGAACGTTCTGATTTCACAAGCATGTCGTCGATATAAACTTCCATCGTTCGACCAAGATGTTCCTTGAACATCATGTTAACCAATCTTTGATATGTTGATCCTGCATTCTTGAGACCAAATGGCATAACTTTGTAACAGTATATGCCTTTATCTGTCATGAATGCAGTCTTCTCCTGGTCGTCCGTATGCATCAATATTTGGTTATATCCTGAATATGCGTCCATGAATGTTAACAATTCATGTCCTGCTGTCGCGTCAACCATGGCGTCGATATGAGGTAAAGGAAAAGGATCTTTTGGACAAGCTTTGTTTAGATCCGTGAAATCAATGCAGACTCGCCATTTTCCGTTCTTCTTTTGTACGACGACTACATTAGCCAACCATTCTGGATATTTGACTTCTCGGATCTTCCCTGTTTTAAGCAGATTGTCAACTTCATCGTTGATCACTTTATTTCTTTCAGGCGCGAACTTGCGACGTTTCTGCTTAATGGGCTTGAAAGTAGGATCCACGTTCAGTTTATGCGATATAATGCTTGGATCTATTCCAACCATATCTTCGTGCGACCATGCAAAACAGTCTGAATGTTCCTGCAAAAAAGATATAATCGTATTTTTTATGTCAGGGGGGAGCGAGGCTCCTACGAAGACTTTTCGATCAGGATGTTCAGGATCAAGGACGACTTCTTCTAGCCGAAGATCGTCGTTCGATTTCCTCTCATCCTGGCTCTGTAATTGCTAGATGTCCTGCGACTTTGTCTTCATCGTAATCTTGTAACATTCTCGTGCGACTTTGTTCTCACTAGCAATTTCTTGAATTCCCCATGGAGAAGGAAATTTGATCTTCTGATGGTATGTCGAAGGAATTGCTTTCATCTCGTGGATCCATGGTCTTCCAAGAATAACATTGTAAGCTGATTGGCAGTCCACAACATTGACCTTTGTTTGTTTGTTGATGCCTTTGGCGTAGACAGGCAAGATGATTTCTCCGAGAGTGTTCATCGGATCTCCATTGAATCCAATCAGAGTAGTACTTCGTCGTACGATTTCTGACCGTTCGATTCCCATGACTTTAAGAGTATCTGCAAAAATAACGTTAGCCGAACTGCCTCCATCAATCAGTATTCTCTTAGTCGAACAGTTTCCGATTGTCAACTGTATAACTAGAGCGTCATGATGTTTATGATGGACCCCCTGTGTATCGCCTTGGTCGAACGTGATTGCCATTGCATCGAGCTCTTTTTCTGTCTTTGATTTGGCTTCTCCGGGGATAGGATGTTCGTTTGGACCATCTCGTGCATGTCGCTTTGCAGCTGAATATGTAAGTCCACAAACTTCTGATCCTCCAGTGATGCAGTTTATGACTTTTGTATGAACCGGTGACGCTGGTCGTCCTTGTTCTTCTGGGATGAGGCCTTTTAGATGCCCCTTAGATTTCAAATATGAAATCTCCTTCTTTAAACTGATGCATTCATCCGTCGTATGACCATGATCGTTGTGGAAGTCGCACCATCTGTTCTGATCTTTGTCCTTACTTGGTTTATCAGATTTCTTTGGCCATCGTACGTTTGCATCAATCTTTCGTAGCGAATCCACCAAATCTTTTGATGTACCTGCAAAATTGTAAGTAGATAACTCTGGATATCGTATTTTAACAGTACCTTTGCTTGGTCGAGTTTTTGACTCGTATCGTGGATTTCCAATCTTGTTTACTCTTTTATGCTTAAAGTCATGTTTTTGAGCACCAAGAGGTTTCTTTTCTGCGGAATGCTTTCGTCGGAAGAGAGCATCATCTTCTATTCTCATGAAAGCTAGTGTTCTAGCTCGTACGTCGTCGAAGTTTTCTGGTGGATATTTCGTTAATTCCAGATATAATCCAGAGGAATCTTCTAATCCACGCTTGTATGCCTCGATTGCTGTTTTCACGTCGCAATTTTTTATTTCAATCATTGCTGCATTGAATCTGTTGAAGTAGTCGCGGATTGTTTCTCCAGATTTCTGTACGATATAGTACAGGTCGCTGGTCTGCTTCTCCATCTTACGACTGCTAGCAAATTGTCGAGTGAATTGGTTCACCAATTCTGCAAATGATCCAATACTCTTTGGCTTTAGGTTAATAAGCCATTGTAATGCTGCTCCTGTTAAAGTTGATCCAAAGCTTTTGCACATGCAGACTTCTTGATATTGCGCCGGTATAGGAACTGTCCACATAAGTTGCTTGTACTGTGCTATATGTTCGACCGGATCTGTGATTCCAGAATATTTTGTTGCGAAAGCTGGTATAGTATATTTCTTAGGAACGTCAACAAGAGCTAATTCATCAACGAACGGTGAAGCCTGAAATCCAGTTTTAGGTTCGACTTCGACGGGTACTGCTGCTCCGGGTAGCTTTGTGAGTAATGCGAACAATTTTTGATTTTGTTCTTCCAGGGACTTCAGTCTTACGTTCAGAGGATCTTCAACGTTTATTGGGATTGTTGGAATACAACTAGAAGAGATTCCGGTACTGGGTGGTATTGTCGTATGAACGGTGGAACTAGCAGCTGTAGGTATATGACCAGGAATAGGAATTTGTTGGGATACATTGTTAAAAGGCTCGAACGTGAACATGGGTGCTCCTTGAGGCATAGAAGGTGGACCTCGAGGCATAGGCGGCGGGCCATGAGGTATTGGTGGTGGAACCTGTGGTAAAGACGGTCGTACGTTGTTGAATTGTTGGTTCACAGTTGAAAATGGCATTGAGGCATTGAACTGTGGTCGCGGTGGTGGTCTTAGATATTGAGGAGGATATGGAGGAGGAATAGACATTGGAATAGTCATCGATGGTCCTGGCAAAGCTCGAAGACGTTGAATTTCGTTGTTAGCTTCTTGCAATTGTTGTTGGAGTGATGCTATGAATCCGTTATCCATTATCCTGCGCAAATAGCTCAAAGAAAACTCAAAGAAAAGGTTAGTACTAAGGCGCACTTTTCACCGAATGAAATTTTTCTCAAAACGGAGCCCCACGGTGGGCGCCAAACTGTTTATGTAAAAAATTACACAACTCGATGTCGTAAGAAACTTGTGTGAGGCTTAACCGTCGAGAGAAAGAAATTACAATCAATGATAAGTGCGGAAAAATAAAATGAGACAAATAATTTGATGACGCAGGAAAAACCTCACGACGGAGGAAAAAACCTGCGGTCGACCTAAAAGATAAGTCGACAGAGCACTATGTTCACCAATCAGGGGTGATGTCCTTCAAGTATACAGCTTTGATCGTACGATTACAATTGAGAGAAATATGAAATCGAATGTAAATTACAGATGATTCTCAAGAATAATGATTATAGAACTTGTGAGCTTCGGATAGACTTCGTGTGTTGCAATGCTGGCTTGATTCTTCTTTTATAGTGGCTTGAGAATAACGGTCCAACGGTATTGTGGCTCATCAATGATTGAATTGTAACCGTCCAACGTTATTGTCTTCAATTAATGCTCGGAGAGTAACTGTCCAACGGTATTGCTGAGAGTTAATGTTCAGATTGTAACTGCTGCGAGAATCTTGCTTGTAACGGTCGATCTTAATGCTGTCGAACGATACATAACTTACGACTTGCTCATTGTAATGATGGACTTCAACGAGCATAGCATAGTACTCAATTTCCGATTTCCTCAAAGGTGGACAATTGTTAGATATGATAATCAGCTTATCTGCATCAAACATATAAACTTTGTATGTTATTCGTTAGTATCATCGTACGACAATATAGTCATCGTGCGTCTTATTTATTGTATACGTTCGATGCTTACTGATCTTTGTTCGATAGTCCTCTTAGGTTTTATCTTAGGACCTTATCTTAATACAGGACTATTGTCTTAACATTTACCTTACGATTATAGTCGGTTGTCGTGCGATTGTAGATTTTTACCCTAACAATGACTTCTAAAAATTGACTTATCTTCTTCTCCACAATGAAATAAGTCAATAAATTAAAATGGAATGACTTCTAAAAAATGATTTATCTTCTTCTACACAAAAAAGAAAAACCACTTCAAATAAGCAATCCCTAACATCCCCCCTAGTGCAAAAGAGGGATTTTCTTTTTCTTTTTCTTTTTTTTCAACTCATACACAATATATTAAAAAAAAATTATGTTGATTTGTTTGTCAAACTGAAAGTAACAAAAAATATGAATAAATTCAATATCATGAATTTATTTTTGAAGAATAAAGGGGTACACTTTTTTAATCTAACAATAAAAACGTAGTTTGATCAAATACTTCGATTTTCTTTTTATACTAAAGCATCAGAAAATCCCGGAACTCGAAATTATCAAGTTCAACAATTCAAGAATAAAATTTAATTACCAAAAGAGTGTTAGCCTAGTGGTAAGGCTTGGGCACTACATAGTGGTGAACCCGAGTTCGAGCCCTGGGGGACGCATTCTGGAGGTACGGGGGCTTCGACCCCGGGCTGCATGCTTTAGCAGTCGGGCTTCGGCCCAAATTGTCGAGGATTAGTCTGGGCCCAATGTGGTCTGGGATACCTCTTCCAAAAAAAAAAAATTTAATCATCTAATAACCAATTAGATAGAATCCTTTCACCAAATATGTACAGTTATTCTTGTTTGTTTATTTATTTATTATATTACTAAATTATTTTGTTATTTAACTCTATAGAAATTAAGTGTATTTGATTATTTAATTAATTAATATATACTAAGAGTTTGACCATGTTAGGATTTTAAAGTGAAAATTTCTATGCTCCAATAATAAGAACTGAAAATAAGTTGATAGAATTGGAAGGGGCCAAACACTTTTCATCTACTTGCCATAGTTTTAGGTTTGCAACTAATTCCTCCAGTTGTTCAATGTTTATGTTGGTTTAGTCATTCAAAATTTCTAATACTATATTTCCTAAGATATGGTAGTAAAAGGTAGCATGCTTTATGCATGTTTCTGTTTTAGGCTTTGTATTTTCAGAACCACAAGCAAAGGGAAACAAAATAAAATAAAGGGCAGATTCGGATGATTGTAATAACCAATACCTTCCCATTGTGTACTCTTAGTAGTATATATTAAGGGTGTGCAGAAATCCACCGATCCAATTACAACCGACCGATCCAATTACCGACCGACCAATGATGATTGGATATCCAATTGTAATTGGATTGGATCGGATGAAAAAATTTAACATTCAATTGGATCGGTTCGGTTCTTGGATGGTGGTCCAGAACCGACCAAAACCGACCGATCCAATCCAATTGACCATCCAACGTCAACCGACCGGACCCATCCAATTATCATCCAATGACCCATCCAATTACATCCACTAATAATATAATATATTAAAGTTTAAATAAAATTAAAAATGTTTTATGTTTCCCCTGTCTTAAATGGTTGCTTTTTAGGGGGCTGTGGTATTTCTTGTGTTTTTCTTGTGTTGGCTCCTGTGTGTTGTGCTTTTCTTGAACTTCTTTGGTGGTTAATAAAATTTTGATGCCTTTCAAAAAAAAAAAAAAACATGATGCCATCGTTTGGAATTTTTGATTATTATATGAAATTATAATTATTGTGAAATGGATTAAAAACATTGGATGGATCATTGGATGGATTTGATTACATGATCCATTGGACACCGGATGGATCCGATCCGATCCTATCTAATCCGATTTATATTGGTTGGACTCAATCCGGTACATTGGATATCCAATAAGAAAATTCAATGGATGGAACTGAACCGATCCAATCATCCATTGAATTAGAAAGATCCAACATCCAATGGATGATTGGATCAGATTGGATCCCTTCAAATCTCCATTGGATGTCATCCAATGCACACCCCTAGTATATATAGCGTCTTTATTTCTCTATTTTTTGTTTACTACCAACCCGCCATAACCTGCAAGTGTTGGGTTGGGTTATACTTTTGAATGGGTTCACTTGGGTTGAGATTTTCCAAAGTGACATAGTTGGGTTCGGTTGTAAAATTATCCCAACCCAACCTGTGTACATATGCCTTATTTATTCGTTATTTTGTTTAGAGTAAACTACAATTTTGGTCCCTGAGGTTTACTAAAAACAATGAAATTGGTCCTTGAACTTCAAAAACTACATTGAAGATCCTTAAGGTTCCTATTTTGCTTTGAAAGTGGTCCCTAGTCACTAACCATGTTAGTAACTCAAGTAAGTGAGGGGTAACTTTGTTTAAAATGAAAGGTAAAGGGTCATTTTTGTAAATATTTGTTTATATCTCCCACTCTATCTCTTTATTATACACACTAAACTGGTCCACACCACCACCACGAGTCCACCGTCACCACCACCACCACCATCACCACAGCCGCCACCAAACCACCACCACCACAACTGCCACCAAGCCACCACAACCGCCACCACAAACCACCACCACCACAACTGCCACCAAGCCACCACAACCGCCACCACAAACCACCACCACCACAACACCACCAAGCCACCACCGCCACCACAGCCACAGCCACAGCCACCACCGACCACCCTCTACGACAACCACCTTCGTTCCTCCCCAACACTGGAAACCATATCAATGCCGTCAACCACGACGGCAACCAATGCACTAAAATGAAACTTTGTAAATATTTGTTTAGGCGCCTTTAGTAACTCAAGTAAGTGAGGGGTAACTTTGTCTAAAATGAAAGGTAAAGGGTCATTTTTGTAAATATTTGTTTATATCTCCCACTCTATCTCTTTATTATACACACTAAACTGGTCCACACCACCACCACGAGTCCACCGTCACCACCACCACCACCATCACCACAGCCGCCACCAAACCACCACCACCACAACTGCCACCAAGCCATCACAACTGCCACCACAAACCACCACCACCACAACTGCCACCAAGCCACCACAACCGCCACCACAAACCACCACCACCACCACAACACCACCAAGCCACCACCGCCACCACAGCCACAGCCACCATCGACCACCCTCTACGACAACCACCTTCGTTCCTCCCCAACACTGGAAACCATATCAATGCCGTCAACCACGACGAATCCGGTGACCACGACCATGTCACCACCCACCGCCGGTGACCACCATCTGCAGCACCCACCCACCCACTGTGAACGTCGTAACCCCCATCGCCATCTGCAGCACCCACCCCCTGTTAACGTTGTAACCCCCATCGCCGGCGACCGCCATCTGTAGCACCCATCTCTCCGTCTTCGATACCACCTGCAACCTCTCCGCATCGCCGGCGACCGCCATCCACAGCCATCACCATCACTACAAAGCTCGATTTCATCAGCACCACCACCAACAACCATCACCATTTGGTCTCGATTTCATTAGATCTGGGACCAAAGCGAAACAGGAACCTCAGGGGACCTTCAGTGTAGGTTTTGAAGTTCGGGGACCAATTTCGTTAGTTTTAGTAAACCCCAGGAACAAAAATTGTAGTTTACTCTTTTGTTTATAGCAAATCAGATAAGAGGATTTTGACTTTTAAATCACTATTTTAAAGAAAACTTTAAGGAATGTGTATAGTCTCTTATAAACACTAAGGTTACATGAGTAGTAGGTGTATGCATAATGCATGTTGCATGTGGTGGAACAGAAACTACAATTTCATAACCTTCCTTAAAATGAAATCCTTGATAAAGATAGGCAAATGGTACATAATGGCCATTGTTGTTGAGTAACCCCCCAGAGAGAACCAAGAAGGGGGATTTTCTTCCAGGATTGCAGCTACTGTCGCTTTTGCAAACTCTTCCGACTGCATTGACTTTTCGTTCTGTGATAAATACGCTCGTTCCATGATTGCAGTTTCGTATTTCTTGTACAATTTCCATTCGGGCATCATCTTTTTGTAGTTGGCTATAGCCGAATTTCCAATGTTTGATCTCACGGATCCAGGTACAACATTAATCACATTGATTCCAAATGGCTTCAACTCCAACCTGTGACAAATTTCAATCATATTACCTAACATAAATCATCAATAATGTTTGAGATAATGATTCTCAACCATCAAATTGTTCCTCCTCTTATTTTCCTGTCCTAAATCAACCATCTTAGTTTATTTCATTAAAGTTGAACAAAAAATAATGTAACTGACATAACATAGGCGGGTCATCCGTAAATCGCTATAAAAGGGTGCCAACTCCAATGACAGTTGTATCTATTGTGTTGATCATTGTGTTACATTTTGATTATAAATCTCATCAATTAATAGCCTTGGCTCACATTTCAAATCTGTATGTTGTAAAAACTTGTATACTATAAGATATCAGCAAAACAGGTGGAATAACAAACCTTAATGTATCAGTTATTGCATGCATAGCAGCTTTAGATGAAGTGTAGACACCTGCCCATGGTCCAGGTGCCAAAACACTCACACTTCCAATGTTCACAATCTTTCCCTTCTTTCTAGACACCATGTGAGGAACAACTGCTTGAATCAACCTCAAGGAACCTGCATAGCAAAAAAAGATGACGTACAACATACTCAAGATAGCGATCTACACTATTTCAAGAAAACAAATGAAGTTAAACAGAAAAGAAAAATGATAAATCTTAACGATGGAAAAACCCTACAACGATTGCATTGTGGTTGACCAATATGTGTACATGTTAATAGTGTGGATGAAGTTAGCTTCTTTTATAATGAAGTTACCTCCTTGGTGTTCACTGTTAACAGCTACGTACTGTCAAATCTTTTGGCTGTGAAATTTTCCTATGGTCGGATGATCTCGTAGCTTGCATATGGGTCTACAATGCTTCTCTTAGAGTCGTTTACCAAACGCTTATTGCATAAGCGCTTACCAGAAATTGTCACCACCCTCATTTACCTTAAAGGATAATATTCCCAGCCATTGAAATGGATTGATGATAAGGGTTTATAACATAGTAACTAAGAGGGCTTACTGATTAGCGTCATGACCCTCACTTACTGAGTAAGACTCTTTGCCTTACCTCTTACCGGGTAACCTTCTCAGTTCTTTTTATGTTCACCTCGTAAGATAATTGAACCAGTAGGCGCTTACCAAGGTAAGTGTTTATTAAATTTCCCCAGGTACTTGGGTAAGCTTCTCGGTTCTTTTTATGTTCCCTGGTTGCCTTAACTTACAGTGGTTGGAATAAAATTTCTCCAGGTTTAGAAAACAGTCATACCTCTCTGTTCCTGTCCAGATGGTCTTAACACTTACTGACTTACATACCTTCAGTTCATAATCATCGTCCTTTATAGTGTTTTAATTCGTAATTTTCAGTTGTAGTTCTTTTACATGGTTAATCATATAGTTATGAATACTTCTTTACAATCCAAACAACCACTTATACAATCTGTAGGTCAAAACATCTCAACTGATACCCAAAGGTTACATGTTCACTTATTAGGATTATAAGATGGACAGAGTAATTACTGTAAAACAGGACACAGTTCAGAACCTATGGCTGGAATGAATCCTGTGTTGAACACGACTCTTCTTTATCAACACAACTTTTTATTAAGACCACTTTAAGAAGAAAGTACACTTTAGGGACTACTACACTTATGCTTTCTTGTTTTATGCTTTGGATTGTTAGGTTAGTGGATTGTGTTGGAGCAAATGAGCTCCATGCCTATTTATAGGCATTCCACCTCCTTATAGGAAACATCTAGATCTTTCTACACACTACATACATTTATGACCTTTCTAGAATTATCTACCACAATCTATATCTACTACATGCTTCTAAATGTTTCTAGAATCTTCTACGGTCTTCTAGAAAAGTCTAGGATGTTCCAGGGTCTTCCATGAGCTTCTAGGATGTTCCAGAACCTTCTAGGGTCTTCCACGACGTTCTAGAATATTCTAGAGCATTCTAGAAAATTCTAGTATTTCTAATTAGGCTAGTGATGATGCTTCAACACTCCCCCTCAGCACTAGCCTCCTTTCGTCGTACCATGTTAAGCTGACAACAGAAGTCCTTAAACTTTCCAACACTCAGCCCTTTGGTGAACAAGTCTGCTACTTGGTCTTCCGTCTTGATCTGTTGCATCTCTATTTCTTCATTTAGAACTTTCTCTCTGATGAAGTGATAGTGCACTTCCACATGCTTGGTTCTAGCATGAAACACCGGATTTTCTGCTAAGCAAATTGCGGATCGGTTGTCACAGTGAAGTGGTACCGCATAGTCAAAATTCTGATGCAGATCCTTCATTAAGATCATCAGCCATGTACTTTCTTGAGCTGCTGCAGCTGCTGCTCTATACTCTGCTTCCGTAGTTGATAGTGATACAGTTGGTTGTCTTTTGCTGCACCAGGAAATTGTTCCGGAACCGAGCTTGAACACGTACCCAGTTGTTGATCTTCGGGTATCATGGTCTCCTGCATAGTCAGCATCACAGTATCCGACTAACTTACAGTCTTCTCCTCTTCTGTATATAAGACCATAATCGATTGTTCCTTTGATATATCTTAGGATTCGTCGAGCAGCATCCAAATGAGGCTTTCTTGGACTTTGCATGTAGCGGCTCATAACTCCGACTGCGTAAGAAATGTCAGGCCGAGATAAAGTTAGGTAGATAAGACTACCTACTAGTTGTCGATACATCATGCCGTCGTCAAGTTCTTTGCCTTCGTGTGCAAACTTGGCATTTGGCTCTATCGGTGTTGAGGCTGGCTTGCACTCCATCATTCCAAATTTTTGAAGTATATCTCTTGTATACTTTTGTTGGCAGAGGAATAGCCCTTCTTTTGTACGATCAACTTCGAGCCCTAAAAAGTGTTTAAGCTCTCCGAGCTCTTTCATTTGAAAACGCACCGAAAGATTTGCTCTTGTTTGATGGATTTCTCTTTTATCGTCTCCAGTGATGATCAAGTCATCAACGTAGACCAGCACAATTGCTAACTTTCCTTCTCTTTCTTTTATGAATAGACTTGAATCTGCATGTGCAACTGAATAACCACTTCGAGTAAGAAATTCAGCAATCTTACCATACCAAGCTCTCGGTGCCTGCTTCAATCCATAAAGAGCTTTTCTCAGTTTGCACACATGATTGGAATTAGTTGCATCCTCAAATCCCTTGGGTTGGTCCATGTAGATCTCTCGGTCCAACTCTCCATGCAAAAAAGCATTCTTCACATCCATCTGCCATAATTTCCAGTCTTTACTTGCGGCAAGTGCTAGCAGGACCCGAACGGTAGTGATCTTTGCCACTGGACTAAACGTTTCATCATAGTCTAGTCCATATTGTTGTGAGAACCCTCGAGCCACCAAGCGTGCCTTGTATCTCTCGACTGATCCATCTGGGCGACGCTTTATTTTATAAACCCACTTGCAAGATATGGGTTTGATGTCTCTTGGTCTTGGCACAAGTTCCCAAGTTTGGTTCTG
Organism: Centaurea solstitialis; assembly: GCA_030169165.1. Lineage (NCBI taxonomy): Eukaryota > Viridiplantae > Streptophyta > Magnoliopsida > Asterales > Asteraceae > Centaurea > Centaurea solstitialis. Next base: position 26,433,940 of record CM058046.1, read on the forward strand.
CTCCAAGGCTGTAATTTCTTCTTTCATCGCCTTCTGCCAGGCTTTGTTTTGTGATGCTTCTTCATACGTCTCTGGCTCTTTAACATTGTCTTCTAAAATGGCTGTATTAGCATACTTAGGATTCGGCCTCGGAATTCTCTTCGACCGTCTTAGTTGTGGAGACGGTGTTTCCTCTTCACCAGCTTCGCATGATTGAGTTTCTTCTTGCTCAATAACATCAATGTCACTTGAATCGTCAGGCGCGTCAATGCTTGACCAGATGTGTGCAGTTTGCTCCCCCATCTTTTCTTGTAGAATTTCTTCAATGTTTTTGGAGTCTGGTAAGGCTTTCTTCTCCGAGGACCACCATGAAGATGCTTCATCAAAGACTACATCTCTTGATGTATAACATCTTCCACTTGTTGGATCACAACACCTCCATCCTTTTCTTTGATTGTCATATCCAACAAATATGCACCTAACTGCTTTCTTGTCGAACTTGCTACGTAAATGACTAGGCACAAATACGTAGCATATGCAACCAAACACTCGAAAATAGCTTACTGTAGGCTTCATGTTCCATAGTGTTTCGAATGGTGAGATGAAACCTAACCTTGGCTGAGGAAGTTTGTTGATCACATGAGCAGCAGTTCGCATTGCTTCAGCCCAAAACCTCCCTGGGACGTTCTTTGCGTGGAGCATGCTTCGACAAATTTCAGCAAGATGTCGATTCTTCCTCTCTGCTACACCATTTTGTTGTGGTGTGTTGGCACACGTAAACTAATGACGTATACCGCATTCTTGTAGATATCGTTTGAATTCTTCAGAGGTGTATTCTCCTCCATTATCTGAACGCAGACAACGGATCTTTGTTCGTACTTCTCCTTCGACCGTTGTCTTGAATTCTTTAAACTTCGAGAATGTGTCAGACTTTTCTTTCATAAAGAAAACCCACACATACCTCGAGTAGTCGTCAATGAACGTCACCATGTACCGCATCCCACTGATTGATGTCTGCTTGACTGGTCCAAACACGTCCGAGTGAACTAACTCCAATGGTTTCTTTGCTCTAAACTTTGACTCCTTGTATGGTAGTTGATGAGCTTTACCATACTGGCATCCAGCGCAGACAACATCTGTTTTGACATCTAGCTGAGGCAGGCCATTGAGCACGGATTTCTCCATTATCACCTTCAACTTGTGATAACCAACATGCCCCAACCTTGCGTGCCATAAATCTGCTGTCTCATTCTTTCGAGTCTTGTCTACATAGGCAGACTCTGCCGAGAGCACATAGACAGACTCCACTTTCCGTCCTTCTATGGTTGGCTTTTCTGAGATCTTAATATCTTTATAGACCTTCACATCTTCTGGTCCAAACAGGACGTAGTTTCCTAATGATGTTAGTTGTGACACCGACAACAAGTTCTTCTTCATACCTGGTACATGAAAGACATTTTGTAGTGTTATCATGTCGGCTTTATTACCAGGCATGATCATTGTTTTGCCAATCTGGGCAATTGGCAACCGTGCGTTGTTGGCTGTTTGTACCACGCGACTCCCTTTGTACTCCTTTGCATCTCGTAGTTTCTTCTGATCGCCAGTCATGTGATTTGAGCATCCAGAATCAACAATCCAGTCGTTCTCATAATCGATATGCCTTCCCATCGTTGTCGTGAGTGCTAGCTCATTTTCTTCCATGACACACAGAGCCTCAACATCCCATTCATCCTCAATTTCGTTTTTGGAGGTTACTATATTGCTTTCGACGGACTTTTTCTTGAACCAGCAATTCTTGGACATGTGGCCCCACTTTCCACAATTGTTGCAATTGCCTTCGAACCTCTTCCCCCGAGAACTCTTATGGTCGGTCTTCTGAGCTCTCCATGGTTGTGTGGTTCCTTGATGACATTTTGCTTTGTCACTGTTTTTGTATCCGCCTTTGGCAACTGGCTTGGAATTGCTCCAACTCTTACTTGTGTAGAGCGCTTCCTCTTCACTCTTCAGAGTGATACCACTCATTTGCTTAGCCATGGCTTCTTGACTGGCTAGCAAATTCTCAAACTCTACAAGCGATGGTTGAACGGGCCATCCTTGTACAGCAATGACAAAGCTTCTATATTCTGGTCTCAGTCCGTGGATAATGATCCTCTTCATTCGATCTTCTCCGATAACAGACTTCGGGTCTAATTCACTGATCTCCCGACATATCGACTTAACTTTGTGGAAGTACTGAGCAATCGTCATGTCACGTTGTGAGATTGACAATAACTCGTTCTCCAGTAGTTGTAGTCTCGTATCATTCTTCTTTGAGAAAAGTGTCACGAACGTGTCCCATGCTTCTTTCGGGGTCTTCTCGTCCCGAATATGTTCCAACATCTCTTCTTCGACTGTGGTCTTTAAGGCAAACATTGCTTTGCCTGCTTTGATTCTCCATTTGCGCAAAGCACCATTGGCATCTTCCTGTGGCGGCGTAGTTTCGCTTCCGCCAACAACCTCCCAAAGATCTTGTCCTTGTAAGTAGGACATCATGCATGTTGCCCACGTGTTGTAGTTGCTGTTGTTGAGTTTCTTGATTCCTCCAACGACTTGGAGATCACCCATCGTGTTGGTAGTACCGACAATATCAAGAAACCTTGCTCTGATACCAGATTGTTGAACACGACTCTTCTTTATCAACACAACTTTTTATTAAGACCACTTTAAGAAGAAAGTACACTTTAGGGACTACTACACTTATGCTTTCTTGTTTTATGCTTTGGATTGTTAGGTTAGTGGATTGTGTTGGAGCAAATGAGCTCCATGCCTATTTATAGGCATTCCACCTCCTTATAGGAAACATCTAGATCTTTCTACACACTACATACATTTATGACCTTTCTAGAATTATCTACCACAATCTATATCTACTACATGCTTCTAAATGTTTCTAGAATCTTCTACGGTCTTCTAGAAAAGTCTAGGATGTTCCAGGGTCTTCCATGAGCTTCTAGGATGTTCCAGAACCTTCTAGGGTCTTCCACGACGTTCTAGAATATTCTAGAGCATTCTAGAAAATTCTAGTATTTCTAATTAGGCTAGTGATGATGCTTCAACATCCTGTGCCCTCAAGTTCTTCAAGTCCGGGTTCATCAATTGGTTACAGCATATGTGTTCTCACCGATGTAAAATATACTAACTACTCAAACTATTAAGCCTGTAGCTTTCAAATTTTCGTGAATTTGCGAAACAAACTCTTATCTGGACTAGATTAAGTACCAAAAACCAACAGAAATTAAAAAACAATCGAATCATAGAAATCACAAATAAGTGATAGCACTAATTGTTTGCTTACATGCCTTAAATTTTCGTGAATTTTGGAAACGGTCTTTTATGTTGACTTGGAGGGTGTTTGGGATTGCGTTTTAAAAATGTTTATTGACTTATTGGCTTTTCAAAAAATAATGTTTGGATATCTATGAAGCACTTATCAAAAGCGCTTTTTGTTATTAGGCGAAGAGCTATTTTTAAAAAGTAAGGCCATCCTTAACCGTACCCCTCATACCCCTCATTTTTGTTGTCACATCAGCGCCACATCAGCTTTACCAACACCTTACCAACACCATACCAATCCATCCTTAACCATACCAATACCATACCCCTCTAAATTAATTGAAAAAAGAAAATAGAAAAAGAAGAGAGAGAGAGAGAGAGAGAGAGAGAGAGAGAGAGTGAATGAAGAGAGAGATAGAGAGAGATGGGGGTAGGGGGGTGGGGGTATGCATATAGAGAGAGACCGGTAAGTCACCACCGACGCCCTCCACTGTCGGTGCTCTACCGGCCACCATTTTTGGTGTGCACTGTCGGTACCCGGCGGTACCGACTACCTCCCTGATGGCCATTAAGGATGGCCTAAGGAAAATGTTAATTTTTGATTTGGCTTTTGGCTTTTAACTTTTCCCTCTCACGTAACTCTACTCTTTAACCCAAACACTTTTTAACTTATTGACTTATAAACTTTTACACCATAAAAGTTAATTCAAACACTTTGTTAACAACTTCTTTTATCACCACCATAAATCAAAAAACAGTCCCAAACACCCTCTAGATTAAGTACCAAAAACAAAAAGAAATTAAGAACACTCGAATCATAGAAACCACAAATAAGTCGATAGCACTAATAGCAATACAACATCACATAGAGAACGAGATGATACCGACATACCGTAAACGTTCGTGTTGAAAGTCTGTTCAACCGAAGAAAGAGGCATTTCCGCAAGAGGACCAATACACTGTACACCAGCATTATTCACAACAACATCAATCCGGCCAAACTTATCGATTACATTCCTGACAACTTCTCGAACGCTAAGATCGGAAACTACGTCAACCTCTTTAAGAAAAAACCGATCAGGATCACTGCTCAAATCGGCCATGGAGGAAAGCGAGCGCGCAGTGGCGACGACTAAGCAGTCCCTGGCAGCAAAGGCTCGAGCGAGGGCGTTTCCGATGCCCCCGGCGGAGCATCCGGTGATGATCACCACCTGTTTGTGAAAAGCTTCCATTGATGAAAATTGCGAAAAAACTGTGTTGTGGTTTCGTAAAGGATGCAACGATAAATTTGATACGTATTACGATTTTATCCTTTTTGTAAAGTAGTTAAGCTTAGGTCCCTTGGCGCAATAAAAAGTTGACGTTTTTGGAATTAAATTAATGAAGAAAGACTTTTATATAATTTTCTGGAGAAAATGGGCTCGACTTTTATTTTAAATATTTAGAAACGTGAGAATCTAAAAAATATCTACATTCAACATGAGTATACATATATAACTCAAATCTGATTGCACATGAAAGACATGTTAGATTATATGTATCATATTCGATTTCAATAATACAGGGTTGTTCAGACTGAGTATTATGCATCATTCATAATGAATAATACAACATTCAATATCATTCGGTGTGAATGTTATATTACTCATGTTGAATAATGCATAATATGTAGTATGAACACTAGTACAAAAATTCACATTTGCCACGGTTAAAAACCGTGGCCATAGGCCTTTAGTCACGGTTTTTCAGTTTTATCAAAGCGTAGCCTATTCTCCCGTGACCATTGATACCCTTTTGGTCACGCTTAAAATGTGTCACCAAATGAAATGAAAAACCATAGTCATAGTTTGAAAACCGTAGCTATAGGCATATCCAATTTTTTTGGTATTGGAGCATTTTACCTAAAACCGTGGCCATAAAGTACCTTTTGCCACACAAACTCACATTAAACGTAGCATTTAGTTATCTTTTGGTCACACAATATAAAAAAAAGCATGACAATAAACTATCTATAGCCACATAATTTTTTTTAATGTAGCCGATGATCGCTCTATAATCATGTATATTTTTTTGACGTGGCCAAGGCTCGAACTTGAGACCTCAACTTTGATAAGGAATGGACCAACCACTAGGACAATATTGATTTTGTTAAAATTATCTCATTAAATATTAAAAACCATGGGCAAATTCATGACATATAGTTACACTTAATTTTTAGAAACGTGGCTATATGTATCTTTTTGGTCACACACATAATAAACAATGGCTAATTCAAGACATATAGTTACACTTATATTTTAGAAGTGTGACTATTTCTTCGTCACACAATTGATTATGTAGAATCGTAGCTATTGGTCAGCTTTTAGTAACAATATAATTATTTTAGTCTTGGATTTAACTATATTAATAGCTACACACATTTCATATTAACTGTGACGAAATCATCACATATTGCCACACTTCATACAGTAAACCGTGGCTACTGGTTATCTTCTTGTCACACAAAATAATAAAACCATGACTACAAATACATGTGACTTATGGCTACGTTTTACAAATTTTCGTGGCTAAATATGTATATTCTTTTGGTCACGGAAAAATGACTTCATGAAGCCACATGCGGTCTAAGGTCACAAATAATAATTGTCACAAAAAAACCGTAACTATATATATGTCTATGGCCACGATTTTTATATGTTACTTGCCACGACAAAAAAATTGTGGCCATAGGAAAAATTTAGTCACGGTTTTGTTTAAACCATGACATTATGTTTAAACATGTTTTCCAATAGTCATGGTTATTGAGTTACATCGTGGCTAAAACAATACTCCAATTTTATTTATGACTTTTAGTCACGGTTCTAGACCTAAATGTGACTAACATGAATTTCAAAACAGTGGCAAAAAAACATATTTGTACTAGTGGAAATATTATGGGTATTGTTACATGGACCCCTTTTGACTTTTAATACACTCACATAATTGTAGACCCCCTTATATTAAGTCCCCCAAGTACACTGACATAAAGGCCCATTCCCCTCATAGGGGGTCCATTTGTAATTCCCCTATATTATTCATGGAGATTTATAAATGGACACCCCTTGAGGTAAATAGATAATATAATGTAAATGTACAGGCGGGACCCAGTTAAGGGGGTCTATATTTATGTGAGGGGATAAAAAGTCTAAGAGGGTCTATTTAACATCACCCATTATTCATATTGAATAATGCATAATATGTAGTCTAAATAATCATATATTATTCAGACTAAATTTGTAACATGGTGCACTCTTGGTTAACCCCATGCTCATAATTAGATTTGAGTTTTCATTTAAACTTTTATCATATATATATATATATATAGAGAGAGAGAGTGTGTGTGTGTGTGTATGTGTGTCTGTGTGTGTGTGTGAGAGAGAGAGAGAGAGAGAGAGAGAGAGTTTAGTGTATCAAACGCACCCTTAATGTATGGTTGCATTTGGTTATTTTAGTATCCAATGAACCCGACATATTTTAGTATCCAATGGACCTGACATTTTTAATGTTTTTAGTGTTATATTTTAGTGATTGGGTTGGAGATGTTAAAATCAATTCATCAGAAGACATGAAATTAAACATGCATGATCGTAATTTAGATCTACTTCTCACATTTCTCACGTAAACTCAACTTCTCGTACGGTCTTTTACATATATATATATATATATGTATATAGGGGGGGAGAGAGTATGTATGTGTGTATATATATATATAGAGAGAGAGAGAGAGAGAAAGTTTAAAATGAGAAATGCTAAAAAAATATGAAGTAGAGAAGTGATCTCAAGTTCTCAACTGTTGATACGGTTGAGATCAAAGTTGACTAATCAAATATTGCGGCTTTGACCGGTCAAAATTTGCATGGACGTGCATCTGCGAGGGGTATTTTTATAAATGTTACAACCAAGCCGGAAACGGGTTCATATATGAATTTTTTGGGGATAAGGTTCATATATGAAACCCCAATGGGGCAGCCTACCGGTTAAGGCTTGGTGTTGGGGAAAAACCCACCCAAGTTCGAATCCGGGAGTGAGCAACCAGGGGCCACTGAGTATTAATCCCAGGGGAGCATGCTTTAGCTCTCGGTAAAAATTGCCAAGGATGTAGTCTGGTCAAAGTCCAGGTGAACCTTCTCAAAAAAAAAAAAAAAAAAAAAAGGTTCATATATGATCTATGCAATTCATATATGAACGCATTCATATATGAATCTTCATCTGTAGACTATTTGTAAAATTTTAATTGTCCCTCTGTGTCCTACAGCTCTTGTGAGAAATTATTCGGTGTTTCACGGTCAAAACCACCTTTATTGACCAGATGAATAGGGGATATCACTTCTCAACTTCATATTTTTTTAGCACTTCTCATTTGAACCCTAATATTATGTGCGTGTGTGAGTGGGTTAGGTTTTGCTAAGAAGAAAAATTATGCTAAGAATGATAAAAAGGGAGATCGATTTTAAATAAAGTTAATGTATTTTAGTTTTAGATATTTCAATTTTAATTATATTATCTTTATATTTTATAAACTTATCACTTCAATACATTTTTATCTTTTAACAAAATAAGAATAATCCAACATTATTGGCAGTGTCGAATCTATAACAGAAAATCATGTGTTTCTTTAATTAAGTTTAGCCCGAAAAAAAGTGTCAACTATACTTATTTTGGGTCGTTCATTAAAATAAAAAATCAAACATATATCCAATAATGATATTAAAGTTCATATAACTTAAAGTTTTGAATTTGAGTTTTAAACAAACTTGATTGTCACTACAATTAGAAATCGGATTGCAAATTGCGAATTGGCAAGTAGAAGTTGAAGGAGATGAAGTGTCGTGTCGTGCGTTTCAGTATACCGTCATGGTTTTTTTGTTTAGTGTGGTTTCTTTTGTTTGGTATTTGGGTCAGATTTAAAATTGTTGAGCCTTAAACAAAAAATTAAAATAATAATAATAATAATAACAATGTGCACAAACAAAATTGAACCTATGACCTATTATAAACAACACAAGTTATTATCCAAAATGCCGCTCTAGTCTTTGTTTTTTTTAACTGTTTAATAAAAATTTAAGGTAGTTCGTGTAAACTTTTTAAGGTATGTCCCGAAAAATTTTCTATATAATTGTTAATAAAAAAAAATTAGGTAGATCCCGAGACCTACCTAAACATTTTTTTGAACAACAAGGAAAGGAAGCAAGGGAGCGAGCTTCAGCTAGGCCATCACCCACCCCAAACCACCAAACATAGAGTAAATTTTCCCTTGGTTATTGGTGGAGATGAATAAAAAAAAGTCATATTCATCTCTTCTTATTAAGTTCGGGTTCCTTAATCTGGTGGTTTCGTTTCTTGTTTGGTTTCGATTGTAAAGCTCGGCTTGTTTTTGTCAATATGTGTGTACTTGGTTCTTACTTTGGTAACAATAACTTATATTGTTGTTAAAAGTATTAAAAAAACTCCTCTTAGTTTCTTATTAAGTTTAAAAGAAATCTTTGAATTTAGAGTTTTTTTTAAAAGACTAATATAAAGTCTATTTGACCAAAATAAATTATAAAACATTCATTTTATTTTTATTTTTATAGAGTTTCCCTGCTAATTTGCCTACAAGGATTTGTCAAAATGTATCTTTTAGATTACTTCTTTAAACATGTAGCCTATAAATCAATATTTATTAGATTAATTTGGTTTGTGCATATAAGAGGATGGTATTGGAACGGGTATTGGCAATTTCAGTTCCAGACTTTATTATAAAATCATGTCCTATATTCGGTCCCGTCCCATCGAATATTCCGTTACCAAATAACCATCGGGGTTGGGGGTATTCCCACAGGTATCAGATATCTCATTTATATTCTTAGTCAATTAATAATTACTAAATAAAATTTCTCCTTCCGTCACTACTTTTGGTCTTCACTTAATCTAATTTTGGTCTTCAAGGAGTTTTATGACAATGGTTTCATGAAACGACTTGGAGAGGGAAATGAAAATCAAAGTGGAATTTGGAAATCGAAGTAACGTTTGTGGCTCAATGCACTATTGTCGAAGTGTTAATTGGAAAGTGGAAACATTATTACATTGATCTTCTTGAAAAACTTTAAATATATATTTTCTATACTAATAAAATTAGTCCGTCATTTCTATTTTTCTATATATTAATAAAATTGTAATATATATTATATTAATAATAAAATTATAAACTTATTAAATATATATGGTTCAGGGTCGAATAAATGAGATTGGGTAAATGGACGGACATTAAATAAAACCATAACCGTTCCAAACCCGTGAAATGTTTTTAAAAAAATCTCATACCTGGCCCATAACCATTTATCCGATCCAAAAGTTCGAGTTCAGGTATTTCTGTCATCCCTCAGATGTCACATGTAATTCTTGTAAAAACATTTAGGCTATGTTTGGCAAGCGTAGCTTATAAGCTAGCTGGTAGCTGATAAGCTAGCGGATAGCTGATAAGCTAGCTGTTGATTGATAAGCTTGCTAGTAGCTGATAAGCTAGCTGTTGAACAAATTATGTTTGGCAAAAACTAGCTTATGAGTATGTAAAATGACCAAAATGGGTATATTTGAATTTAATAATTAATATTAATAAGGGTATCATTGGAAAAAGCTACAATAAGCTCCTCATAAGCTACTCAAAGTAGCGTTTCAAAAAGCTAGCTTATAAGCTAGCTGATAAGCTAGCTTCCTGGTACATGTTTGGATGGACTAGCTTATAAGCTAGCTTATCAGCTAGCTTATAAGCTAGCTTATGCTTGCCAAACAAAGCCTTAATTTTTAGATCAAATTATAATATTAATAATATTTTTTTTAATGTAAAGAGTACATTCATGGTATCTAAATTAGATTTTTTGTTATTTTCTTGCCACTTTTTGTTCCAAAAGATGGACAAAGACCCCGATGTTGATTGGTCAATTAGACATATATAACAATATAATTAGTTAACATCAAACATCAATTTTTAATATTCATTTTACAAACGAATTATAGCACTCACAATAAAAGATGCATTAAAAAAGAACAAGAATTGTTTAAAGTTGTTAAGCAATTCAAAAAGTTTGACTAAAAAATATATTATAAGTAAAAGCGAATTATAACAATCACAGTAACATATCCACCGTATTACTTTTTATTTATAAAATATTAAAAACTATATAAATTTAAAAAATAAATAAGTTTTTTTTCTTTTTGGTTCAATGAATGGGTGTTTATTGGCAAGCTGTGTCTAGAAAGTAGAAACTAGAAAGTACCAACCTTCATTTAACTGCTACTTAAAAAAACATAAATTTTAGATTATATATAACAAAAATTGATAATTAATTGTATCCTGAAACCATGGTTTTACATGAATCTTCTTTGACTTAGACGGTTGATTTGATAATTTGAATATAGTTTCATTCATTGATTTCTCATTAAAATGGCAACTCGGTGTTAACTATTTGAGTTAACTCAGAAAACGAGTTGGGAAACTCGTCCAAACTAGGGGTGAGCAAAAGCGGGTACTCGGCTAAAATTCATGAAACCGGAACCGGCGGTTCCTAGGATGAAGGAACCGGAACCGGAACCGGTTGCACCGGTTCTTTATATTTGGGAACCGGTCCCGGAACCGCCGGTTCCGGTTCCGAAACCGGGTACCAGGTTTCTAATATTTTAAATATTTTTTTGTCGTTTTATGCTATGAAAACTAATTATTAGTTATTATATAGTTCTAATGTAACGAAACAAATACAACAAATGATGAAAATTTGTCCGACAAACAAAAAGCTAATAATTATATAAAGAACTACGAACAATTTTTGAAATGAAAATAAAAGAAATAACACAACTCGAAATGATAAATACGATATAAAAAATATTGAAAAAAGAGAATACATAAGATGAGTGAAGAAAGTGGTTATAAATGTATACGTGTAAGTGTGTAACCGTAAAAATAAAAGAATAATTTCAATTTTTGTTTAATTAAACATAATGAACGTATAAAACTATTTTTATTAAAACATAAGGAACCGGTTCCGGAGGGTACTTGGCGGTTAGCTGTTCCAAAAAAATGAGAACCGGAACCGGAAACTGTCCCGATCGGTTCCATATTTTAGGAACCGGAACCAATCACATCGGTTCCGGTTCCAGAACCGGCGGTTCCGGTTCCAAATGCGGGTATCCGGTTCCGATGCTCACCCTAGTCCAAACTCGTCATTTCATTTAATATATGTATTCAATATGGCCAAACTAGGGGAAATTGGCCAAAAATGGCCAAAATGAAAATATACTTTGAATTTCACCTCCTAGTTATTTCTCTCCTAATTGCAAAAATAATCAACAACTTTATAATTTAGGACCGTAATTAGGAAATTGGACTAATCTTCTAAAAAAATTTGAAGATCAAAAATTGGGTCGATAAGTGGCTCCTTAATTACCTCCCCAAACTAGAACGTACTGAATATCTATCTACCACCCCCTATTAGGCATGGGAATGGGGCGGGTTTGGGGCGGGGACTCCAATCCCCATCCCTGATCCCTCATCATCGTCCTCATCCCCGTCCCCATCCCCACAAGGGAATTTCATCATATCCCCATCCCCGTCCCCAACAAGGAACAGGGATCCCAACGGGGAAACAGGGATTTTTTGTACGTTTATATTGTCTATTTTTATATTATATGTTTTGAGACATCATACATGTTTAAATCTCACATATTCCAATAAAAACTAAAAATGTATCGTGTGATAACTTATAGACGTAATCGTATAATAATATATAAACGTAATACCAAAATAAATTACACTTAATCCTAAAATTATTTTTAATGACGCACATACCAAAACGTATCAAGTAATAGTTAACACCACGTCAAATACTATTCAAAATTTATTGAAATAGGAACTACCATATACCGATATAATAGAAAAAATAATATATAATTTAAATAATTAATTAATATATACGGGTACGGGTACGAGGCGGAGTGGGGAGTGCTAAACCCGTCCCCGTCCCCATCCCCGATTTGAGCGAACGGGAATCCCCGTCCCCATCCCCAATACCCGGTTTACCGGGGAATCCCGTCCCCGACCGGGCGGGTGGACCGGGTTCCCCAACGGATCGGGGATAATTGCCATGCCTACCCCCTATTAAAAAATCTATTAATAAGCATTAAATTCAGAAGTATAAAGGGTTTGGTTTTATTTTTTTAGAAAAGAAGGGTTTGGTTTTAACGTATGACTTTGATTCAAGTTTATATCAAATAACGTTATCTTTTTCTTTTTTGAGTATTACGAAAACGAAATACTAGATGCTTGCGTGCACGTTTTTTAACAGAATTTTAGAATATTTTTGATTTTAGTATTATCAATCATTTTGATATTATTATGAATTTGTAATTTACTTGAAATCGATTAAAGTGATAACACAATATCACTTTATATCGTGATAAAATAGGGGTAAGGGGATCTCACCCTTAGACTATCCACAACAACAATCTTAACCAATTCAATTTCAATTAAAATATTATTTTATCTCTCATCCACCTACAAAATATTCAACTCTAATGCAATCTTAAATTTTTCTTACTCCAATCTCAATCTCCTACAATCAAATCTAATCCAATATTTATTTATAAAAATTATATGTTTTATTTTTTATACATATAATGTTTTTTTAATCTATATATAATAAAAGAGTAACTGATTGACACGTGTCATGCTCTGGTGAGCCGTTGCCACATCATATCATATGTGTCATGTGTCATATGTTGACACATGGCATTGATTCAAAATTTAAAATCATTAAAAATTAATCCAAAATTATCTATTAAATATAACAAACTTTATCTCTATCTATTGGTATGAAGTCATCTATATCTCTATCTCTCTCCCTAAATTGATATTTAAATATTAAGCAGATTCAACAAAAACCGTATAAACCTTACCTTTTCCATTTTAATTTTTCAAGTTCCTCCATTACTCTTTTTGCAAACGTCTTAGGTAAGTTCGTCAATCATTTTTTCAAAGAACATTCATGCATAAAATTTATTTTATTATCTGTTTTTGCAATTATTTGACGAATGGTAAGAAAATTTGTGTCATTGTTTTCTTATGATGAACTAAATCATATGGTTTGATTTTCTCCTAATTTATGGTTTTTTGTTTGATTACTTTTTTTTAGTTTTTTGATCTACATCAGTAGAAGCATAACTAAGTTTTTTTCTCCACATTATATATATATAATAATTTATATTTGTATTCATGTAACTAGTTGATAAACGTCATCAAATAGAAAATAAATATTTCATTTTAAATATAATCAAGATAATCATTGAGTTTTAATATAATAGTTAATTAATATTTTCATAACAAATTATTGTTAAACGTACCCATTATTATATTTCAATCCAAGTAAACTTTTGTATGTATACCTTTCTCTTTATATGTGAAAGTATATTAACTCATTTTAAAGTCAAAGATAGTTTATAGTTTGATCTATAAAATGTCTTTGTTATATTTTCGTTGTTGATAATTTGATATCAATTGATTTAAATTAAAAATAAATAAAGTTTGTAATTTTTTTAGGGTTTATTTCATAGAATAGTAACCAAGTTTCAATTTTGTTCTCCTAAAGTCACTCAAACTTTTTTTGCTCAACAAAAACCACCCAACTTTCATTTTTGTTTCAATCCTATGTAATTTACCTGTTCTAGCAGGTTACCAGGTAAATTTAATTTTTTATTTAGTTAATCTTTATTTAATTCAATCCCTAATTAAAATAATCTTTATTAATCTTTATGTTTAATATTTATTTAATCTTTTTATTTATAAATCTTTATGTTTAATCTTTTTCATTAACTAATCTTTATGTAATTTACCAGCTTATTTATGAACTCTTGATCTATATTTATCAGCTTATTTTGCACATGGAAATCACCTTTGCTATTTCCTCTTGCTGGCTTGTTACACGCCGGATTGGATGTAGAGTTAAACAACAACCCTTTAAAAGAGTTAAACGGAAAACCCATAATTAAAAAGAGAACTTGTTGTTTTCCTCTCGTTGAGTTTATTTTCTATCTTTCTTTTTTGTGTTTTTATAGGGTTACACAAAAACACATAAAAAGAAAACTTGTTGCTTTCCTCTCGTTGAGCATTGTCTTTCTTTTTTGTGTTTTTTTTTAGGTTTAAACAAAAACCCATAAAAAGAGACTCATTTCTTAAAACCCAAAATCAAAAGGGAAAGAAATGATGATTTAGTTGATGAATAAAATTATACGATAGGAAAATAAAAGGTTTTGAGCAATTCAATCACAAGATTGTGATGGGTTTATACGAGTGAAACATTAATTATTTTAATTAGGATTGAATTAAATAAAAATTAATTAAATAAAAAAATCAAGTTTACCTGTTAACTTCCTAGTAATTGAATTAAATAAATATTAACTAAATATAGATTAATAAAGATTATTTTAATTAGGGATTATTTTAAATAAAGATTAGTTAAATAAAAAATTAATAAAGATTATTTCAATTAGGGATTAATTTAAATAATGATTAATTAATTAAAAAGTCAAATTTACCTAGTAACTTGTTAGAACGGGTAAATTACATAGGATTGGAACAAAAGTGAAAGTTGGGTGGTTTTTGTTAAGCAAAAAAAATTTGAGTGACTTTAGGAGAACAAAATTGAACTTGGTTACTATTCTATGAAATAAACCCTTTTTTTTAATATAATTAATATATTTGATAGAAAATAATATTGATGTTAAAAGATCAATAGCACAACAATTCATATTTGTAATATAAGGTTTTTGGCATGATTTAATTTTTTGAAATTATCCCGTGTATTACAGGGGATCAAAACTAGTTATAAGTATATAAATAAATAATATGAACGAACAATTACCGATTTTGAAATATAACTATAATTATAAAAAAAAAACTTACTATACATCTGAAATTAAATAAAACAAGTTTGGATGATGAGAATTTGAAAAATGATTTGGAATGTATGGATTCATGGTAGATAATTGAAGAAGATAACAAAATAAAAGGATTGAAATAAAGAGAAAAACTGATGTGACGAAAATATGTTAATATTGATCTCTATATTAAAAACCATAAATTTTGGTATTTTTTTTAATTTATAAAACTTGATTTTTAATCAGATAAATTTTATCCTAAAAATATAAAACTGACTAATAGGAAAAAGGTTATCAACAAACTTGGATTATTGGGCAAGAAGGTCATCTGAGATCGTTAGTCAATTTTTTTTTCTTTTTTAAACATTTTTTCTTCTTTTTCGGATTGAGATCACCTAAGTTCATTTATGTGGGTAGTGTTAGTGGTTGGCTCGTAGTCTAGGTGGTGGATTTAAATATATGAACCTTTTGATTAGATTTTTTAATTCGCCTTCAACTAACCTAAGTTCTAAGTTTGAATCAATGGTTTAAAGATTTAAACTTGTATGGTCAGAATTCTAGACCCTTGTGTTTAGAGTTATGTTTACTCAATCTTAATTCTTAACGGAGTCAGACTTCGATCTCTAAACTCTAATTCGTAAACGACTATTACTGTATATCTACCTGTAATTATTGATCTTTAAATGTAAAATCGAGAATCTAGGTATTATGATCTTGATTTCCCAACATTTGAAACTAGAGAAAAACTCAAGAATTATCCCAATACTCGATCTTTAAACCCAAAACTAACAAGGTCAAATTGTTGTATTTGAAAAATGTCATACACGATTCCTGACTTTATCCGGGTTTTTTTATCATATCCACAACCCTGCTTCTAACAATGAATTCATTTTTTAACATGTCACGAGGTTGAGTAATTAAATAAAATCTTGTTTTTAAGTTTATATTCCTCAATACCTCTTTGTAGGTTAAAATAGAGGTTAAGTACTTAAATACCATGATGAGAAGGGAAAGTTCCTAAAAAGATCATTAAAGAATCTAATTGAAGATGCTTATGAAAGCCCATATAAATAAATATAACATCAATTCCACATATACTTCTTCTAATAGATTTTTTCCAGATATTTTCAATGATTCACGTATAAACATTTACTTCTTATCTTAACATAACATTTAGCGTTTCTTATTTAAATCAACCCATATTAGACGTGATTTATAGCTCAAAAATCGAGTAACAAACCCCCTTCAATATCAAGCCTCACCATGTTTCTATAACAGTTGAATTCTATGTGAATTAGTTATACTCTATACGACCAACCAATCACGACCCCATAACGCTATAACGACATGTACCCGATGCATCGGGAGTTGTACGTTACATTTAGGAAGAAAATGAGAATAAAAAAAATAACACATTACATGTTTTTGTGCAGTTTTATCAATAGAAGGTCTGATGGCTACAAATGGCAGGCAACATCTTCTTCATATAGTCTTTCTGCATTTTCACACCCTGTTATTGTTAAGTCATAGGAGGCCAAGAGTCTTGAGCTGCTGAATGTGCTCTGGCGGCAAAGGTGGCGGAGACCAATCGGATCCGGTTATCTCACCGTCAACATCCTCCACCACATATTCCTATGTTTACGGTACCAGAATGACAGTTTAGATGTCAAGAGGATTAAAGTATAAACAATGAAGAAATCATAGCCATGGTCAGTAGTTGTTTGTCATGCTCACTTAAATGCCAAAACACTTGATATATAGGGCCGGGTTCAGGAAAAACAACCACACAAAAAAAAAATGAAAAACATCTTAGTAATCATTCACTTGAAGGGAATGCACACATGCATACAAGTAATTTGTCCGGATGCACACGTGCATACAAACCAAGGAAACATCTTCAGACGTCAATTACTTGTATGTACATGTGCATGTGCATATTATATAGATGAATGGTTATTTGGATGTTCCTTATATTTTCATACATATATATAGATATATAGATAGATGTGTGTGTGTGTGAAGGATAAAAACACACCATAAGAGCTTTGTGCTTTGGGCATGTATGACATGACAGTGCATGCAATATAAAAATTTTGTTGTCCTTGTCCATGTTTGGCATGACAATAAACTGGGACAAGATAGGACTAGAGTGAGAAAAAAATGCTATTTTTTGCTTTCCCACCAAAACAGGTGGAACAAAAAAAATCAGGAAGGGTACAATCGTACAAGATTGGTAAATTACTAAACCACCCATGTCAAATTAAAACCCTAAGAGCATCTCCAACAAATTCTCTATAATTTCTCTAAAGTAGGGATTCAAAAGTCAATCTCTAAAAAAAATTACTTACAAACAGATTCTCTATTTTAGAGAATTCAACATCCATTATATTATTGAAATATTCTATAAATTTATCATCCCAATACATTTCTTTTAAATTACAGAAAATTGTAATGATTCAACCTCATTGGTGGGAATGAATAAAAAATTGCATACATCAAGATCCAGAGAATTCTCTATACTCGAAGATTTCTCTAGTTTTCTCTATTTTAGAAAACCATATAGAGAATATGGTGAAGCAACTCAGAGAACCGCAATCCTATTTTCTCTATTTTAGAAAATCTGTTAGAAATGCTCTAAAACCTTTCACAATTCTTTCTCCCTCCTACCACACTCTCACCAATCTAGTCTAGTCCCGACCGGTCAATATCTACTTTGTCATCCAAATTATCATCCATGATAAATATTAGTAATATTAAAACACCTTAAACTAACTGTTTCATAAGCTAGACTGCTTTTTTTTTCCTATGCAGTATGCACTCCCATGAACCCTCCCATTGCCCTTTAGAAAGGAATTGATCCGATGCATCTTATACTAATGTGTATGGAATTCTCATCCAACGGTTGATAACCAATTTTCATGTTAACCTCAACTTCTCACTGGAACCCGACCCTTAAAACAATCTTAAAACATCTGTTCACACTCTTATTGTAATGTTATATAAAAATGAAGTTCAGAATTGTACTCATTGTTATATTTAGAACTCAAGTAACAGAAGAGAAAAGGGATCTCACTTTAGTTAGCATTCTTTTTGCCAATATGTGATAGTGGCGCTGCCAGATCCTTTGTCCAACCATCGTAGCCACAAGTACGCTGTAGAATATTCCGATGACGGTGAACAGTCCAAGCACGACTAAAGCCATTATGAATATTAACGGTAACCCGGCTTCACCCGCACCTCCTAAACAACCACATTCACCAGCTGCACTTGCACAACTTTCGAAACAAGTTGTACAGTCGGTCCACATACAAAGAGTACCGGGTAAATGGCAGTCTGCACAAACACTGCAACAAATGATGTGTTCAAATGTAAAGGAAAGGTAATACGTATTCACATGTGCATATTACATATATATATATATATATATAGAGAGAGAGAGAGAGAGAGAGAGGAATAATCAAATACAACCTTCTGAAAGGTTGAAACTGTGCAACCTCATCTAAAACCATTCATTTTTAGCACATTCATTATGACTGATTACTAGATTCATCAATGGTTATCGATTTCATGCAATAATCTTACATGTAATGTGTAGTATTTTTATTAATTAAATGCATACACTAATGAAATGCATATAGATGTGAATGAAATTCCATGCACATCTATATGCATTGACAGTGATAATTCCATTCACAACCCTATGCATTCCATTGGTGTATGCATTTAATGAAAATACTATGCATTACATGTAACATTATTGCATGAAATCGATAATCATTGATGAATCGAGTAATCAATCATAACGAATGTGCTACAAATGAATGGTTTTAGATGAGGATGCACGGTTTCAACCTTTTAGAAGGTTGTATTTGATTATCCCTCCCTCCCTCCCTCTCTCTCTCTATATATATACATGGATAATGATCATCTAAGGAGGCTTTGTTCTGAATTAAATAGTCATCGGTGCATCTTAGACCATCCAATTTTGCAATATTAGCACCTATCTTAATTAATCCTATGTCAACCTTGAGACCCCTTTGGTACCGTAAAAGACAATTTCACCCCTTACTACATTAACCCCTTATTGCAGCCTCTTTAACTTGCCTCATGGAAGTGATCACCAAATTCATTTTTCCCTATATTACTCTATACATATTTGTGAATATACATGTGTGTGTGTGTGTGTGTGTCTGTGTGTGTCTGTGTGTGTATATATGTACATTGAAGTTATTTACCAAAAAGACCAACATACAAACTATTCCAACATCCATTCATCAATTAACCCTTCAGCTAAGTTATGCGACCAGATTTCATATGTGGCATGCCATGCTGTACACATTTTTATAATGTCTATTTCCACATCTTTCAGCAAAATTTACAATTTAATCAGTGATATGTCAAAATTTTCATCAACTTTTAAAACCCATCAAAACTAAAAACACCATTTCTATGTAAAAATAAAAAATAAAAAAAGTGGACAAGCAAAAGAAAGTAAAGAAAAAAACATGAGATTAAAAATGGTCTCAGGAGAGCTTGTCACACACATTGTAGCAAATGGTGAAAACAAACTGTGGGTGGCCTGAGAAAAATGGCAAAAACCAAGATCATAACACCCACCATTTCTTTCACTCACCTAATTAACCTTAGAAAGCACACACTAACCAGCAATGGGAAAAAAGATCAAGGGTCTGTTTAACAAACGTTTAGCGGATAAGCACTTACTCGTGTCACTTTATCATGAAGCGCTTACTGGATAAAAGACGCTTACCAATATGGGGCAGGTTTTTTCTACTCTATTTTTAATTTAGCTTATATGCAATCCTACGTATTTTTCGTTTTTATTGTTCCTATTTATTATAACTAACTGGCATGACAACAGTGTAGCCCGGCTTGTGGCATAGGAATTCCCTCACTAGTCAATATTACAAAGAGAAGTTATCAAAGTAAATAATTGTTATCGGTCCCATCAACGAATAACCAATAATACGTTAAACAATAATGGAAGTTTACCCGGGTTGACAACAACAAAGACACAATTCTCGACAAGGCTGAGCGAGATCATTACGAACTCTCCGATCATAACAAGTTATAAAGCATCCAGATAGGCCAAGTAGCGCAAAAAATAATAGTGCACCTGCACAAGAATATCAATAACATGTTATTAGAACTATATGAAAACATATGTTTTGTATTCTTACTCAATGAGTCGATGACAATAAACAATTTAAAGTAGGTTATATATAAAAAAACAAGCAAATAAAACATTAAAAACGTAAAGAAAAATCACATATCGCGTTACAGAAACCACACATTAAGCCACGGCTTGCTACATGCTTAGTGTGGCATTAGACACAAGTCCTAAGCCACGGCGTGCCATGGCGGCTGTTGCGGCGAGCTTTTTAGGGCAGTGACTAGAATATAACGGTTAGAAGTTAACTCTCATATTAAGAAGCACCCAATGTGTTTTTGCACCAGGTGTGATATATACGAGGTGCACGGGTTCTACATCTTCAAAAATCCAAAAACCTAGGTCACACATGTGAACATAATCAACACACACACACACACACACACACACACACACACACACACACACACACACACACAATATATATATATATATATCTTTAATGAAATAGTCAAATAACTTAAGAAAGCAAACATACTGATAAAGTGATAATATATTAACCACCATACCAAAAAGAGTCCACCAAAGTACTATTTATGAAACTTTATTACAACTATATCCTATGAACAGATAAACAAGAAGCCTGTAAAATAAACATTGACCAAGAAGTAAGGAAAACGTCCTTGAACAACATTAAGAAATATGTTGTTGGTATTTGTCGGTGTACTGGAATTTTTGTGTTGTAGATTATTTAGGCTTCTTATGTATCATATAACTATGTGATTCATGAGCCGACTATACATAGTTCCATCAGTAATAAACATCAAAATGAAGCAAAATTCTGCATGGTATCTCAGCTAAGGCTCAAAAAGGCCAAAACATAGCCCATATGTAAACAAGACACTACTGCCATCATCCTTTTGCAGCATTAGCAATAGAGGTTCCTGCTGACACTGCATCCTGAAGAACCATCAGAGCACGTCGAGCCATGCCTGGCATAATCACATGAGGCTCTTCAGTCTCCTCTCTTTGTTTCCCCAATATGGCCATTACTGAGCTTAATCATGCAGGAAGTAACATAACAACTAAAAAGTAACTTACCACGAGAAAGGTAGGTTATATGCAATGAGAATGAGCACAGCGTTAAACAAAAGCAACAAGTTGTTTAAGAGAAATTAAATGCATTGAATAGAAGAATTAATAAAAATTTATGAAAGCTTTACCACATATGTAATAGAAGCTGGTTTCACTATCGAAACCCCAAGCAAGGCGAAGCCAAAACTTTTGATATCCGTCAACTAGATACACCAAATATGCCAACGAAGAAATCACCTGTAACAAGCAAGAGATGATCGAACAAGGACAATGGACTGGATAAGTCACCAACACAATCTCCATAAGAGCAAAAACAATCAAGAAATAGAGAACTGGCCACCTACAAGCTGTACAGAGAGAAAGATAAACAAAATGTCCCTGGTCACAAAGAAACGGAACTTCATGGTTCTCCACTTCCTATCAGCAAGAACATGAACTCTCAAATGATATGGAGCCTTGCATGTTGTGCAATGAGCAAATGCAAAACCTTCCTGCAAGGAATTGGAAAGAATAGAAATGAACCAGAAGTTAGCTATGGCAAACATCTAATTGAACTAAATTTCAACCAATTTCTGGACGAAAAGAAGACAAACACTGTGTTAACACACAACTGGTTTATGACAAGATCAAAAGATGCACATAAATAGAGTGAATTCCAAAAGATTAAATAAGATAATAAGAAATGGAAACACATCTAGAGGGCATGGTCTATTGATGCCATATTTCATATAAAAAACAGGATTAGCTTATACTGTTCCCATCTACTTCAAGTGATATATTCCAGTAATCGATACTCCTATATTTATGTAACTAGAATAAAAAACCTAGTTCCCTAGTTTATTGTGATTATCTTATTCTGTATTAAGATTTCAGACTACTTAGCCTTTAAGCTCTCCTAACATTTATGTCGTATATATCGAGTGATTAACTTTTTGCAACCATCATATTTGGGTTTTGGACTTTTGGTGCAAATAAACCGTCATTCTAGAGACAACACAAAAGAAACAATACACACCTAGTAAGACTCTGTGAATGAGTGATTAGATACATTGTAGCAATATAAATGCAAATAAAGTAATAAACCAACGCAGCTGGCACCGTTTCTCCCTAATTGCTCATTCTTGAAGACAAAATAAGTAAGTAATACATTTATATCAAAAAAAAATTAACAGCAAGCCAGTTTTCTCAAGATACATGGTTCGAGAAAATTTATTTTCAATTCGATAAGTTGTCGCCAATGTCTTTCTTGGTTCCTATTTGGAAAGGACCCAAAGTAACTAATCAAAATAAGTACAAGTTGATGCGGATTAAACAATAAAGGTTTCAAGCGACCAATTCCAAAAACATCATCTCATGTTGGTAGGCAAAGCATCAAAAACAGACCATGGCATAACCTAGTGTCACGATCCAAGTTTGAAGCCTAAATAGGACGTCTAGAGGTTAACCAACACAGCAGGCATTTAGAAGAGAAACAGTTACTTAATGGGAACAGATAGACAGGTGAACAGCAGTAGCGAAAGAGACAATTCTAAATCAACAAGGCCAAAATGTAATATGCGTTTACGTAGCTATTGTCAAAAACAACGTTAGTGGCTCGGCTAATGACTAATTTCATGGAAAGGGGAGCAATGAAATATATTTGCTAACCAAGGACAAGCAATTTTCTCAACCAAAGAAATCTAAGTTATTTTTTTACTTTCTCCTTGACGATCACAAATTTGCATAACAAGACAACAAAGATGCAAAGCTTACCCTCACAGCACGCCAGTGATCGAGGCACTCCCGGTGAACATATTTTGATGTCCCTCTGCATTTGCAAGGTGCAATAAAATCTCTGCCTGATGGAAAACAACAGGAAGATAAACATTACCAAGGATTACCAAAAACTCATATAAGCAGTTTAAGAAAAAAGTTAAACTGAACCATCTATAACCACTGAAAACTATATACATTTACAATGTATCATAGTTACAATGAGGTTGAAACCCTTCTTTCGTTGACCAGCACTAATGCAGTTAAAATGAAACTTGCTTATCTTTTTCTTTAGATGCCTGTTCAGGTAAATACAAGTTATTGTAATCAGGCTGCCTCTTTTTGTGGTTTTCATTGTATGGAAGGCTGGAATGCTAAACTTTTAGGATGAGCCAGTTTCATAGTACTACTAAGGACTGGCTTAGAAAAGTTAGCAACTCTTTTTGCAGTATGAAGTGCTAGCTATGGGGTCTTTCCTATAACATAAGACGCAAAATTGACTGAAATAGTCAATTAGCCATCCAGTCTTCACTTTTCAGCCACCTTTTTATCAAGTTGATCGAAATAGCCGGAGATTAGGCAAGTTGCATAAGTATTACTTGTGTAATGTCTATTTTTTGCTTCCCCACATAGATATTTTGCTTGCCCACATAGACATCACGCAGCTTGCCTAGTGTCTACTTTTTTTTAATATTATATTGATAAAGTGGTTTATGTAACTTGCATAAGTGCCACTTGTACTACTAAAGTGGAAAAGTTGGCTATAAATTGAAGCCTGGAACACTAAACTTTTAGGATGAGCCCGTTTCATTGTACTACTAAAGACTGGCTTAGAAAAGTTAGCAACTCTTTTTGCAGTGTGGAATGCTAGCTATGGGGTCTTTCTCTTTCCTATAACATAAGACAGTAAATTGACCGAAATAGGCAATCAGCCTTCAGGCATCCACTCTTCACTGTATAGCCACCTTTTCAACAAATTGATCGAAATAGCCGGAAACTAAACAAGTAGCAGTTATGCAACTTGCATGATCTATTTTTGCAATACAATATTCTGGGAAATTAGACATTGACCAAGTTGCATAAGTGTAAATTGCATAATGTCTACTTTTTGCTTGCCCGCGTAGACATTACACAGCTTGCTTAATGTCTGTTTTTTTCTGAACAATATATTGATAAAGTAGGTTACGTGAAACTCGCATAATCTCTGGCTATTTCGGTCAATAAGTGGAAAAGTTGGCTATAAATTGAAGCTAGGGGAGTCAAATTGGCTATTTTGGACAATTTCCCACATATGACTCATCTTTAGGA
Source organism: Centaurea solstitialis (assembly GCA_030169165.1). NCBI lineage: Eukaryota > Viridiplantae > Streptophyta > Magnoliopsida > Asterales > Asteraceae > Centaurea > Centaurea solstitialis. Next base: position 26,458,457 of record CM058046.1, read on the forward strand.
AATGGGTGTAGAGTTAATAGAGTGACTCATGAGTGTTGGAAATTCAAGGCTATTATCAGCTGAATTTTTCTACACTGTGTTTGACTTTGCTACTAACCCTTTTAAGACATGCCCTGATATCTAACATGTGATTCATCAACAGAATTAGGCTCAATTCACCACACCCCAAAAAGAACTGTTGCAATTCATTGTATCTAAACACTAGTAACAATGAAACAAAATAGAGGAATCACCTGACCAATTCAATCTTACTGGCAAATACTATCTAACACAAACCCTATATTGTACAATTTTCATCAATCCAACACATTAATTTCCCCTTCTAAACTACAAAAACCACAGACAACAAACCAAAAACCAAGAATTATGAGAGAAACTACAAAATATCACAGAACCTATAACTGAAACTATGAGTAAAAAGATTAAAAAAAACAAAAAAGTACCATCGGTTTCGAGACAAATTCGGCACTGAATTTGTTCCCCAGGGCCGGCTTCTAAGTCGATCTCGGTGGGCTGAGCGATGAGGGAAGAAGGTGCAACGAGAGGAGAAGGATCGGCGCGATCGGCCATGGGAGTTGGAGAAAAAAGAAGAAGCAAAATTGGAGGTTGGATTTGGTTAGAAAACAGTGGTGGTATTGAAGAAGAAGAAGAAGAAATCGAATTGGGGGATTTGCAACATTGGGATCAAACCATGGAATTGGATCATGGAAGAAGGCTCCGTTGATTGACACCAAAATTCAGAATTTAGAAGAATTGTTGGTCAACTAATGATTAAAACAGAGAGATTTTTAGCCCTAGTTCTTGTAGACATACTAGTTGTTGTTCTACAATGTTTTTTTGAATAGTTACAAGAGGAGGATCAAGATCAACGACCCCTCTAGTCAGTCTACGATTGGAGTTTAACAGAATTAATCAAGTCTAATCTTATTTCTGGTATCTATCATTGTAGTGTCGGGTGGATAAGTCTTCGGGGTTTATAACGTCTAACCCGGTTCGAATCCTTCCATGTGCATACATCTGGTCTTAATCTCTGTTTGTTTCTTATCTAACAATTGATAACCACTTTTAACGTTTCTTATTAAATTTGACACTTCTTAAGCTGTCAGTAGTGCAACCCTCTGAGCCCACAAACCTACTTTGACACATCAACGGCACATCAGCTTTACCATAAATCCACTAAAGAATTCGGGACAAGATTATACACCGGCGGTCTTGCGAGGGTGGCGGCAATGGTCCATTCTAATGCGCGACTAGAGGGGGTCATATACCAATCTGTAGTCCAAATACTCTGTAACAACCCAAAATATCAGATTTTATCTTCTATTCCTTTTAATGATTATCTCTTTTTTTTTTTATATTTATCTCCAAAAAAGAGGGGTAGTTGAGTTTTATTGGATAAGGGTTTTGACCCTTTAAGTATTTTAAAAAGGAAGAGAGGGATGTAAGATGGGAATAAGAAAAGAAAAAGAGATCCTTTGTTTTCTTGTGAAAAGAGAGAGAGAAGAGAGAGAGAGAGAGAGAGAGAGAGAGAGAGTTAGATATAGAAGTCAAGGGAGAGAGAGAGGGTGTTATCGACGGGGGTTGGGGAAAAGGAGGTCGCCGGAGAGTTTTCTCGTGTCGTCGGAAGTGTCAGGTAAGCCCCGTTTCCCGTTGGGTTTGGGCGTTTTCTGTGGTGGCAGGTCGTCGCCGGCCTTGGCTGGTGGCGGCTGAACCGCCGTGTGTGGTTGTTGCCGGCGGTGGTAGCGACGGCTATCACCGCTGCTGTGGTGGTTCCCCTCGCCGGCGGCGTCCGGTGTAGATGGGGTGGCCGTGAAGGGTGGTGACAACCCCCCCCCCCTTTTCTTGCTGTCGTGGTGGCGGTAGGGAGTTCCGGCGGCGACGGAAATCCTTGCTGCTGCCGGCGTTGTTTCCGGCGGGCGGTGGTGGCTCTCCACTGCTGCTGCCGTTGAGTCGTTTTTCCGGCGGCGGTGGTGGCTCTCCACTGCTGCTGCCGTTGATGTTGTTAATTCCGGTGGTGGTGGTGGTTTTCCTACCGCTGCTGCCGATGCTATGGTTGTTCCGGCAGCGGTGGTGGTCCTCCACTGCTGCTGCCGAGGTGATACTTGTTCCGGCGGCGGTGGTGGCGGTTCCCCGCTGCTGCTGCCGCAGTGGTGGTTGATCGGAGGCGGTAGTGGTGGTTTTCCGCCGTCGCTGCAGTCGTGGAGGTTGTCCGGCGACGGGTCGAGACGTTAAGTAGCCTAGACTTGTTTATCACCGCGATATAGTCTTAGCGTACCCGCGAGTACGCGTGGTCCTCGAGTGGTGAGCCATGGAATTTTGGTTCGTAGGATTAATGTGGTGTTTTACTTTCAGACTTGTTGCGTGGGTTGGTTGTGTGAGCGGGACATCTACTTTGTTTTCGCGTGTGCTACTTATTTGAGGTGAGTGGGATTACGTATGTTGTGTTGTAGCTGCATGTAGATATATGTTGATATGTTGATACGTTGATGTGTTGATAAGGTCGGGTCGTGGGACGACTCGAAGAGCGAGTGATCGCTAAGGCCGGGTCGTAGGACGACTCGAAGAGTGGGTAACCACTAAGGCCGGACTGCGGGGCGGTCCGAAGAGCGGGAAACCGTTAACGTGGATTGTGTGGTAAATATATGTATGTGTATGCTATAATGTGATGTACGTGATACTTGCTCACTAAGCGGATGTGCTTACCCCTCGTTAATTTTCTCTTTTAAAGGTACTAGCTCGAGCGTGGATAAGGGCAAGGCTCCGGCTTGATGGGTTCCGGCGCCAGCTTCCGATCATTATTATTAATAAAAATTGTTGAACTTGGTTTTGGGGATGTTTATTCTTAAATTACGGTTTAATTTTGATAGATTTTACATTTTGGTATAAAATTTTTGTTCTTTCAAAATGGGTGTGACAACTTGGTATCAGAGCCGAGGTTTAAGTGAACCAGCATGCGCACTAGTGGGTGCGTGTGTGGGTGGACTTAAACTAGGCGATTTTGGGAAAAATGAGATCGGAAGGGCTAACGGAACCGTCAAGGCGGAGGTGAGCAATAATCGTACTTTTTACATATATATATTTATACATGCGTGAACTAGACTTGTATATAATTCATACGTGGATACATGCAGTAGATGCTATGATGTCATGTATTGTTGAGGCTAATTAATGTGCGAATACCTGCATAGTCGATAGGTTAAGGCCCATTTAGGACGGTATCAAACCCAAACGAATACACCGTGGTCTGTTGAGGACGGGTCATCGGGCATGTTCTTGTTTGATTGTTGCCCGGTGGTCTTGAATTGACTGCCATGTATGGATGGTTATAGTAATACGGCGTCAATAATAGTGTTACTATAAACTCCGTGTAGTGTTGGATCTGATTAAGTTCTGGGGACTTTAACATATTGAAGACAGTAGGGACGAGCATATGTGTGTTGAAGTTAATGTTTGCATGTGGTTAGTTGCTAAGTGTGGTACCTATGTTTGTTTGGGTGAACTAGTTATAGGATGACATGCGCGTTATAACTAGAAATAGGTACCAGCATGAGCACTAGTAGAATAGGAATACAGCTAGACATCCAGTGAGAAGTTTTAATCACCTGTGAGCTAAGTGTGTTGTAAATATTCAGAATGGTGACTACTAGAAGTACAAGTGATGACCTTACGGCCGAGCATTCGGACCAGCTCGCTGCACGAATTACGGCAACCTTGCAGGAGATGCTGCCGGGACTGTTCGATCAGATGAGGGAGGAGTTAGTTCAGACATTGGACCAGCGCATTGATGCAGCGCTTACGGCACGCAGTACGGGGTCCGGGAGCACTGCACAGTCTCAGAGCCGGACCGTCACTTACAAGGACTTCATGATGTGCCAGCCGCCGTTCTTTGAGGGGCAGAAGGACCCCGTTGCTTGTTACCGTTGGTACTCGGCTGTGGAAGGGGCCTTCCGCATGAGCGGATGCCCGGCTGGCTCGAAGGTGATTTTCGCGGTGAATCTGTTGCGGAATGCGGCTAAGGACTGGTGGGATCTGGTCCTCAAGAGGCTCTCAGAGGCCCAGGTTACGGCATTGACCTGGGAGGAGTTCAAGGTTATGATGGATGAGGAGTTCGCGCCTAGCATCGAGCGGGAACGATTGGCAGCTGAGTTCCTGAACATGACTCAGACGACCGAGTCGGTGAACGAGATCACCGCAAAATTTTTGGAGAAGCTGTTGTTCGTGCCAGGCTATGCGAACGATGAGTCCCTGAAGAAGGCTCGTTACTTGGGGATCTTGAGGACAGACATCAAGGGAGCGGTGACAACGAAGAGGTGCCAGACCTTTAGCGAGATGGTGGAGACAGCGAGGGCACAGGAGATACACCTGGAGGAGATTCAGCGCGGGAAGCGCAAGGCAGATGATCATCCGGCGCCAACCAAGCGGTTCAAGGGAGCGAGGGGCGATGCTAGAGGTGGGTCGACGGGTTGCGCCAAGTGCGGGCGAAACCACAAGGGCGAGTGTAGGGCTGGGGAGACGGTATGCTTCAAGTGTGGCAAGCCGGGCCACTTCAGCCGTGACTGCAAGGCAACGGCGAAGACTTGTTTCCGTTGTTTCCAGCCGGGGCATGTTCAGAACGACTGTCCTCAGCTGAAGGGCACATCGGCCTTACCTCCAGCTCCAGCGCCGCTCCTGATTACCGATGGTACCATTAAGGGGAAGAGTGGAGCCCCTTCTGGTCGTGGGCGAGCCTTTCAGATGACCGCCGAGGAGGCTCAAGCGGCACCGGATGTGATCACAGGTACTCCCCTAGTTACGTTATGTCATTTATAAACTGTGTTAGACTGCTTATTCAAAAAAAAAATTTATGCTTATCCACCCATGCATGAATCAGGCATATTCTCTGTAAACGAAAAACCTGTATTAGTACTTTTCGACACGGGGGCCATGTGGTCCTATGTATCGCATAGGTTTTGTGAGGACTTCCGGTTAGAGCGTGGTAAGTTGGATAAGCCCTTAGCGATAGATGTAGCTGCGGAAGAGGTACAAGTAGTCGAGGACGTGTTCCGAGGGTGCGTCATAGATATCTTTGGCGTGCAGTTCAGCATCAACCTCATACCCATCCCTATGAATGGGATTGACGTAGTAGCGGGAATTGATTGGATGTATCGGAATCAGGCGACGACTGATGTAGCAGGTCAGTTGGTGCGTATCCAGAACCCAAGTGGGGGAGAACTGGTGGTGTACGGCAAGAGCAGTAGAATGAACACCTTGTTCTGTTCGGTTGCGAAGGCGCGGAAGTACATTCAGCAAGGGTGCTCGGGGTTCTTGGCTTACGCGGTGAGTGAGCAAGCGGAGGAGGGAAAACCAGCGGTAGCTGATGTACCGGTAGTTAGCGAGTTCCCAGATGTGTTTCCGGAGGACTTACCTGGCCTTCCACCCGATAGGCAGGTAGAGTTTGGTATCGATTTGGTGCCCGGAGCAGCTCCGATTGCACGAGCTCCTTATCGTTTAGCACCACCAGAACTTCAGGAGTTGTCCAACCAGTTGCAAGAACTCTCAGGGAAGGGGTTTATCCGCCCGAGTAGTTCACCGTGGGGAGCGCCAATCTTGTTCGTGAAAAAGAAGGACGGTAGTCACCGTATGTGCATAGATTACCGAGGGCTCAACAAGTTAACCATCAAGAATAGGTATCCTCTGCCTAGGATTGATGACTTGTTTGACCAGCTTCAGGGAGCGTCGTGGTTTTCTAAGATCAATCTTCGGTCGGGGTATCACCAGTTGCAGGTGAAGGAAGCGGACATTCCCAAGACCGCGTTCCGAACCCGTTACGGCCATTTAGAGTTTTTGGTGATGTCGTTCGGTCTTACCAACGCTCCAGCCGCTTTCATGGACCTTATGAATCGGGTCTGTCGACCGATGCTCGATCGGTCCGTGATTGTGTTTATCGATGATATCCTCATCTACTCAAAATCGAAGGAGGATCATGTTGTGCATCTACGAGAGGTGCTTGAGGTACTGAGGAGGGAACGTCTCTACGCCAAGTTTTCAAAGTGCGCCTTCTGGTTACAAGAAGTTCAGTTCCTGGGCCACATTGTAAACCGGGAGGGCATCAAGGTAGATCCGGCAAAGATTGAGGCGGTAATGAATTGGGAGGTTCCGAAGACACCAACCGAGATCCGGAGTTTTCTAGGGTTGGCCGGCTACTACAGACGGTTCATCAAGAATTTCTCCAAGATCGCGGTACCTTTGACGCGGTTGACGAAGAAGAGCGTGACGTTCGAGTGGGGTCCCGAGCAGGAGGAAGCATTCGAGACCTTGAGGAAGAAATTGTGTGAGGCGCCAGTACTGACATTACCGGAGGGGGTGGAAGACATGGCGGTCTATTGTGACGCTTCGTACCTTGGCCTGGGGTGCGTGTTGATGCAAAGGGGTCGGGTGATAGCCTACGCGTCGAGGCAGCTGAAGCCATATGAGGCTAACTACCCTACGCATGACCTTGAGCTTGCGGCAGTGGTTTTCGCCCTTAAGATTTGGAGACACTACCTGTACGGGGTGAAGTGCAGTATTTACACGGACCACCGCAGCCTGAGGTATTTCTTGGAGCAGCCGCACCTGAATATGCGGCAACGGCGATGGTTGGATGTGGTTAAGGACTACGACTGTGAGATACTCTACCACCCGGGTAAAGCGAACATAGTTGCGGATGCACTGAGCAGGAAGCCGTCGCCCATATCGTTGCGAGTTTCGCATTTGAAGATGGCTGTGACTACTTCGTTTCTGGATATGGTTCGTCAGGCGCAAGATGAGGCGAGTCGGGATGAGAACCAGAACAAAGAGCGGATTCGGGGTCAGTTGTCTTCACTAGTAAGAGATAGTCGAGGATTGCTGACCAAGTTTGATCGAGTGTGGGTTCCTTATGCGGGTGCAGCCCGGCAGACCTTACTGGAGGAGGCACACAAGTCCAAATTCTCGATTCACCCGGGAGCTACCAAAATCTATCGAGACTTGCGGACTAACTATTGGTGGCCGGGGATGAAGCGGGAAGTAGCACGTCATGTGGAGGCGTGTTTGACCTGTTTGCGGGTAAAAGCGGAGCATCAGAAGCCTCACGGCAAGCTCCAGCCGTTGGAGATTCCGGAGTGGAAGTGGGAGAACATCACTATGGACCTGATCACCAAGCTTCCGAAGACTCCTCGGAAGTTCGATGCGATTTGGGTAGTAGTGGATCGGTTGACTAAGAGCGCCCATTTCTTAGCTATTCGAGAGAGTTCGACGGCGGAGCAGTTAGCGGAAATCTACGTGAAGGAGATAGTCTCGAGGCACGGGGTGCCAGTGTCGATCATTTCGGATAGGGACGTGCGGTTCACTTCTCGTTTTTGGGAGAGGTTTCACTCGGAGTTGGGTACTAGGTTGCATTTCAGCACCGTGTACCACCCACAGACTGACGGTCAGAGTGAACGCACGATTCAGACCTTGGAGGACATGCTCCGAGCTTGCGTGCTAGACTTCGGTGGTAGTTGGGATACGTATCTGCCCTTGGCGGAATTCTCGTATAACAATAGCTACCATGCCAGCATCCAGATGCCGCCCTATGAGATGCTGTACGGACGGAAATGCCGAACCCCTATCTGTTGGGGTGAGGTCGGTCACCGTGTTCTTGGAAGTACTGAAGTGGTCCAGAAAACCTCAGAGGATATTCAGAAGATTCGAGAACGGTTGCGGACGGCTCAAAGTCGGCAAAAGAGCTACGCCGATCGTCGGAGGTCGGATTTGGAGTTCCAGGTGGGTGACCGTGTATTACTGAAGGTCTCACCCTGGAAAGGGGTGATCCGGTTCCGTAAGAGGGGCAAGCTTGGTCCCCGCTATATCGGACCGTTCACCGTTCTCGCGCGAGTTGGGAAGGTGGCCTACCGGTTGGAGTTACCGGAGGTGTTGGGCCAGATTCACGATACGTTTCACGTGTCCCAGTTGCGTAAGTGTTTGGCGGATGAATCCGCGCACATTTCGATGGACGACATTCAGGTAGATGAGGGCCTGAATTATATCGAGAGGCCGGTAGCGGTGCTAGATCGAAAGGTGAAGAGGTTGCGGAACAAGGACTTCGGGATCGTGAAGGTGCAGTGGCAGCACCGGAAGGGTTCCGAGTGGACTTGGGAACCGGAAACCGAAATGCGAGAGCATTACCCGGAGCTTTTCTTGGATTGATTTCGGGGACGAAATTCCGGTAAGTGGGGGAGAGTTGTAACAACCCAAAATATTTGATTTTATCTTCTATTCCTTTTAATGATTATCTTTTTTTTATATTATCCAAAAGGTATTGTTTTCTGGGCCAAGTAAAAAGAGGGAGGATGTTAGATGGAATAAAAAAGAAGGATTTTGTTGTATCTTGTGAAAAAGAGAGAGAGGAGATGTCAGATGGGAATAGAGAAGAAGAAAAAGAGATACGACTTGGGTTTCTTGGGGAAAAGGAGAGAGGAGAGAGAGAGGAGAGAGAGAGAGAGAGAGAGTTAGATATAGAAGTCAAGGGAGAGAGAGAGGTGTTATCGACGGGTTGGGAAAAGGAGGTCGCCGGAGAGTTTCTCGTGTCGCCGGAAGTGTCAGGTAAGCCCCGTTTCCCGTTGGGTTTGGGCGTTTTCTGTGGTGGCAGGTCGTCGCCGGCCTTGGCTGGTGGCGGCTGAACCGCCGTGTGTGGTTGTTGCCGGCGGTGGTAGCGACGGCTACCACCGCTGCTGTGGTGGTTCCCCTCGCCGGCGGCGTCCGGTGTAGATGGGGTGGCCGTGAAGGGTGGTGACAACCCCCCCCCCTTTTTCTTGCTGTCGTGGTGGCGGTAGGGAGTTCCGGCGGTGGCGGAAATCCTTGCTGCTGCCGGCGTTGTTTCCGGCGGGCGGTGGTGGCTCTCCACTGCTGCTGCCGTTGAGTTGTTTTTTCCGGCGGCGGTGGTGGCTCTCCACTGCTGCTGCCGTTGATGTTGTTAATTCCGGTGGTGGTGGTGGTTTTCCTACCGCTGCTGCCGATGCTATGGTTGTTCCGGCAGCGGTGGTGGTCCTCCACTGCTGCTGCCGAGGTGATACTTGTTCCGGCGGCGGTGGTGGCAGTTCCCCGCTATTGCTGCCGCAGTGGTGGTTGATCGGAGGCGGTAGTGGTGGTTTTCCGCCGCCGCTGCAGTCGTGGAGGTTGTCCGGCGACGGGTCGAGGTGTTAAGTAGCCTAGACTTGTTTATCGCCGCGATATAGTCTTAGCGTACCCGCGAGTACGCGTGGTCCTCGAGTGGTGAGCCGGGGAATTTTGGTTCGTAGGATTAATGTGGTGTTTTACTTTCAGACTTGTTGCGTGGGTTGGTTGTGTGAGCGGGACATCTACTTTGTTTTCGCGTGTGCTACTTATTTGAGGTGAGTGGGATTACGTATGTTGTGTTGTAGCTGCATGTAGATATATGTTGATATGTTGATACGTTGATGTGTTGATAAGGCCGGGTCGTGGGACGACTCGAAGAGCGAGTGATCGCTAAGGCCGGGTCGTGGGACGACTCGAAGAGTAGGTAACCACTAAGGCCGGACTGCGGGGCGGTCCGAAGAGCGGGAAACCGTTAACGTGGATTGTGTGGTAAATATATGTATGTGTATGCTATAATGTGATGTACGTGATACTTGCTCACTAAGCGGATGTGCTTACCCCTCGTTAATTTTCTCTTTTAAAGGTACTAGCTCGAGCGTGGATAAGGGCAAGGCTCCGGCTTGATGGGTTCCGGCGCCAGCTTCCGATCATTATTATTAATAAAAATTGTTGAACTTGGTTTTGGGGATGTTTATTCTTAAATTACGGTTTAATTTTGATAGATTTTACATTTTGGTATAAAATTTTTGTTCTTTCAAAATGGGTGTGACATACTCCTTGCGAATTTTGACTTCTCAGTTGTGTGATTTCTGTCGATGCTTGTCTATGCTGATTACTTAAGACATCGATTTGTCTATGAGCATTTTCCAATTCGTGTTGTACTTGTGTAAGGAATGTATCTTGATTTTTTTGGAATGTCATTTCCCCGTAAAGTAGAGAAAACAAAAACTCGAAGGAAAATATTAGTTAGGGCGCACATTTATTGAATGTTTTTTCTCTAGATGGAGCCCTACGGTGGGCGATAAACTGATTATACAAAAAATTACCCAGGTGGAAATTTAAAGTAGTTTGTGGAGCTTATCCAACTAAAGAGAGTAATTTTCGAATAACTGTACAAGAAATTGAAAATGAAAAGGAACACCAAAAAATTTGGTAATGCAGAAAAAACCCCGCGGTCGACTGTATGGAGTCGACGTTGCACTATTATCACCAATAAGGGGTGATATCCTTCTGGTTACAATGATCGGTCGTACATTACAATGCAAATAAAGTACAATCTAGACTATAAGTCTTATGAAGTAACAAGTTTTCTTCTACATCCGTCGTGCGTAACTCCGTAGAGAGATGCTTGAACTCGATGAGCATAATGTATTTGATTGTGGATGAAAGTAGATGAAAATCGATACCTTCAGAATGAGCCTAAGCCTTCTTTATATAAGGATCAAATTGTAACCACTGAGCCTTTAGGTTGCGTTTGGTACGTGGGACAGGACAAGACAGGACGGGACAAAACTCACTGTCCCACGTTTGGTGCAGCATGGGACAGAACAAGAATTTCCTGTCCCACGTTTGGCGCGACATGGGACAGGGACAGGAACTGAGACAGAGTGGGACAACATGGGACAAAAAGGGCTTTTTTTTGTTCCACCAAAATAGGTGGAACAACATGGGACAGAAATGAGACAGAAACTAATATATTACTAATTAACACTCGTTTGATGTATAACTTCAATATGGTATTTGTTTTAATGTTTACCACCACTAGTCGTGGCCGTAGCCGCCACCGGTAGCCACTATCGTCCACCTCCACCTCGTCTTCTACTACAACAACCTCCTCCACCACCTCTACAATTACTACCGATTACCTACCACCACCACCTACCACCTCTACAATTGTCCATCGCCACCACAACCACTACCACGACCGTTGGTCACCTCCACCACCACCACCACTATCCACCATCTTCACATTCTCCACAATCAACGACCACCACCACCATCATCATTATTAATGTTACCATTAGCCACTACCTCCACCATCAACATTAGTTATATAAAAATCTTATATATACATATATATATATACATATGTGTGTGTATGTGTTTATTTTATGAAGATTGTGTAATTTTTTTATAAGTTATATAGTTTGTTTTTTACGTTAATTATAACTATTATCTGACATATAAAATCATTAAATAGTTTTTCTATGAAATTTGTCTAGTTCTGTCATGTCCAGTCCTAGGTGTACCAAACACAAAACAGACACTTGTTCTGTCCTGTCCAGTCCCGTCCCATTCAGTCCAATCCTACTCTCTTGTCCTGTCCTGTACTGTCCAGTTCTGTCCCGTCCAATCCTGTTCCATCCAGTCTGCGTACCAAACGCTACCTTAATGTTGTTAACGAACAACGGTTATAACGACTAGCATCTTTAATTTTGATTGATCCTTGGTCATCAGTTATGTTAGATTGACATTGATGAGCTTTGACCCTCCATTTAATATATTCATAACGAGAAAGGTTCAAATGAGAAGTGCTAAAAAATACGAAGTAGATAAGTGATCTCCACCATTCATCCGGTCAATAAAGGTGGCTTTGACCGGTTACGGTGGACGCGATCACGGGGGATTGACGCGATTCATGGGAGGGTAGAGATTATTAAAGGAGGGGACCCGGTCAAAGCCGTCTTTATTGACCGGATGAGTGGTGGAGATCACTTATCCACTTCTCATTTTTTTAGCACTTCTCATTTGAATCTAATATTATACATAACTATAATATATTATAGAGTTAATTACATATTTGGTCCATGTGGTTTACACGAAATTACGATGGAGGTCCCTGAACCCTAATTTTCATGCCTACGGTCCCTGTGGTTTGTATTTCGTTATGATCGTGGTCCCTGCCATTAACTTCTGTTAAAATACTCCATTAGGTCAGGGGTATTTTGGTCATTTCATTATTTTTCATTTTCTATTAAAACTTAAATTTTATTTATAATAGTTTATTATTTATATTATATTATTATTAGATTTAAAAAAAGGTTTTAGTAGAGTAAATTACAACACATGGGCCCCACCCCACCCTAAAACCCGCATACCCCTATTTCATCTTCTTCCTTCTTCCGACAGACACCCCTCCCAATCTTCATCTTCTTCGTTTTTCCGGCGAGATCACCACCACCATCACCAACACCCACCACCACCATCCACAACCACCACCACCACCACCATCATCAGCACCCACAGCCACCTCCATCGTCGGCCACACCCACAACCACCGTTTTCTGATCTTCGCCGGAAACCTTCGTAACCGCTGTAGCCGCCATGGATTTACCGCCGAGCTTCTCCATATCTGTCCCTCTTCTTCTTCCAAACCCACCGAAAACCGCCGTTTTGTTTCAGATCCATCATCACAGCCGTTTTGTTACAGATCTGTTGCAGGTCCATCATCGTCGCCGTGCTGTTTCAGATCCACGCCCGCCGCCGTGCTGTTTCAGATCGGCGGCTGCCGTGCTGTTTTAAATCCATGGCCGCCGTTCTCTCGTGTTCTAGGGTTTCGTGGTGGTGTTCTGCTGTTCAAGTTTCGCCGCCGTCTAGGGTTATGTCGTGGGTGCGGGTGTTGGTGGTGGTAGGTGTTTGTGTTGGTGGGTGTGGGTGGTGGTCGTCGTGGTTGGTATAGGTGGTGGTGGGTGGTGTTGTTGGTGGGTTGAAGGTGGTGGTGGGTTGAAGGTGATGATGGTGGTGTTGGTGGTGTTGGTGGTGGTGGGTTGAAGGTGATGATGGTGGTGTTGGTGGTGGTGGGTTGATGGTGATGATGGTGATGATGGTGGTGGTGGTTTGAAGGTGATGCTGGTGGTGGTGGTTTGAAGGTGATGATGGTGGTGTTGGTGGTGGTGGTTTGAAGGTGATGATGGTGGTGGTGGTTTGAAGGTGATGATGGTGGTGTTGGTAGTGGTGGGTTGAAGGTGATGATGGTGGTGGTGGTGGTGGTGGGTTGAAGGTGGTAGTAGGTGTTGGTGTTGGTGGGTTGAAGGTGGTGTTGGTGTTGGTGGGTTGAAGGTGATGGTGGTGTTGGTGTTGGTGGGTTGAAGGTGTTGGTGTTGGTGGGTTGAAGGTGGTGGTGTTTGTGGTAGGGAAGAAGATGAGAAAAAATAAAAGAAAACAAAAAAAAAGTTGAAAAGACCAAAATACCCCTGCCTTAACGGCTGTTTTTAACGGACGTTAGGGAGAGGGACCACCATCGTAACGAAATGCAAACCACAAGGACCGTAGGCATGAAAATTAGGGTTTAGGGACCTCCATCATAATTTCGTGTAAACCACAGGGACCAAATATGTAATTAACTCTATATTATAATACTATATATGTAATATCTGTATATGTAACATATATATATATATATATTAATAGGGTTAAGTTCCGTTGTTAACCACAAATAGTGTGTTAACTTTGTTAACCCATCACAACCCTTAATAATCTAAATCCGGGGTCAAGATTAAATCCCTATAATTAGGGAATTTTTAATAACTCATAATTAAAAAATACAGCAAACACACGTGCACAAGGGTATTTTGGGAAAGCCACCTCCATCCTCCACCACCCGGTGAACACATATGCACAGCCACCACCATCACCACACCCACCACCCGGTGAACACATGTGCACACCCACCACCATCACAGCTACCACCACCACATCACCATACCCACCACCGGTGAACACATGTGCACACCCACCACCACCACTAGTCCACCATCACCATTAGTCCACCACCATCACCACACCCACCACCACCATTCCACCACCACCATGACAGCCGTCACCACTAGTCCACCACAACCACCACCATCCCACCACCACCACCACCACAGCCACCACCACCATCTCTAAACCACCAGCACTAGTCCAACACCACCACAGCTAGTGATGGCCAAATGTCGGTCCCGGGTCAGTCCGGACCGGTCCTTAATCGGTCCGGTCCTAAATAGTAACATTAAGTGACAGGTTAAGGAGGGACCGGTTACGGTTCGGTCCGGTCCTATGGCTCGAAGGTGAGGACCGATTAAGCTACTTCAGATAACCGGTTATAACCGGTTAAGGGGCCGGTTATGGATTAGGACCGGTTTTTTTTTTTTTGTTTTTTTTTACAATTATATAAACTTGCAAAAGAAAGGAAACGTTCGTTACTTTAAAAATACGTTTTATTATTCTTCGAAATTATAAGCTACGTACATCAATTATATATAATATAAAATACATCGTTTAAAGATTCGGATTCGTGCCTTCCCATGGACTATAGTGAAGAGTTCCGTAGTTCTCAAGTCGGTCGAGCGCCGTATTTTCTTCGAGGTCGTCAACGTCTAGTTCTTCATCATCTTCGTATTGTGAGATAGCACCGCTAGTACTACCACCTTCATCGTCGGTCGTTGCCGGGGTACTATACCCCGTTTCATTTTCGTGAATATGATCTTCATAAGCTCCCATATCCAACTTGATGTTTGTTTGGTCTTGAGCTCTATCAACGGCATCGAGGTAATCCTTCAAGCATACGGCCATCTCCAACGACTCCGGTGATAGTCTTGACCGACGTTCCGAAAGTATCCTGCCACTAAGAGAAAAAGCGGACTCCGAAGCTACGGCACTAGCTTGAATTGTTAGTATATCACGGGCCATACACGCCAAAATCGGGAATTGAGGTTGTTTTTTCTTCCAAAAATCTAATATGTCTATGTCCTCAAAACTCGTAACCGGAGTGGGGCTTGCCGCAATAAAATTAGTTCGTATGTAAATATTTAATTCACCCAATGAGCTAGTATCAAATCTAGATTTTTTACTAGATTCATTCATAACCTCGTTCATTAAATTTGTCATTAAATCGGCCCGATTTTGGCGGTGGCTACTAGAACTAGAACTCGACGAAAACATTTGAGAGGTTTGATGTTGGCTTCCACCCCATAAATATTTTTATAGTGATCAAATAATCGTTGAAAATTAACATTAAACAAACGTATGTGTTCCGTCGAAGTATCTAAACCAAAAGCTTGACAAATATTTGTGATTAAAACTTCAACACCTATGACATTTAGATACGGGTTTAATGCCGCGGCACAAAGAAAACCGAAGGGGATCTCAAGAAAATATTTTAACAACTTTGCTTTCATTGAAGCCATCAACGTTCCCCAATCGTGATGGTCTTCGTATGCCACAATTTTACTTGACAAAATATATAGTTGATTCAAAAGTAAAGGACTTTTTGGATAATAAATACCCGACAAAAGAGTTGTAGCATTTTTGAAATCGTTCAAAATATCGTGTAACCCTTCAATAATGGCCCAATCTTGAGATCCAATTGTGTTTTTCTCATAATGAATATTATAAAACGCGTGAATATATTGTTTTTGTTTTACTAAATTATCAAGCATATAATACGTCGAATTCCAACGAACGGGCATATCATGTGCCGGTCCCAAAGCTCTAAAACCGACATCTTTGCAATATTTTCTATATGCTTGTTGCATTTTTTTTCCTTTGTTGAAAATACGGCGTAGCATAAGCCTAAATTTATTTAAAACACGTTTACATGTTTCTAAACCGTCTTGAACGGCTAGATTTATTATATGTGCGCAACAACGTGTATGAAATATTTGACCATCTAAAATAGGATTTAAAGCCAACTTCAATTTATCCACACATCGGTTATTATTACTAGCATTATCAAACGAAAAACTAATAATTTTATTGTATAAATTATACCATTCAAGATTTTTTTAATAATAGAAAATTGACGATCACCCGAATGTGGCGCACCAAACACATCAAACGTGATTATACGTTTGCATAATAGCCATGATATCGGGTCAACCCAATGAGCCGTTATGCATAAATACGATTCCGGCAATCCATTTGGTGCGCTCCACACATCACACGTTAAAGAAACATTGTTGGGTAAGTTAGAAAATAATTCCCGAGTTTCATTTTTAGCTTTTTCCCAAGCTTGCATACCATCGCGTCTAAGAGTTTGACGACTTACCGGATTATATCGTGGTTGTAGCGCTTTTTGGATCAACTTCGTTAGGTGAGGATTGGTGAACATTCCGAACGGCATCGCGCTTTGGATGACACATGAAGTCGTCATTTGTCGGCACAAATCGGCACTATACATCCACACTTGACCGGTATTGTCAAGTATAGGTTGATTTGGCCCGGTTTGTGCTTTCAAAGCCGCGCACGAATTCTCGATGTGTCGCTTTAATGTGGAATTTCCTTCCGACGTAAGGAGATTTCCACAACCCTTGCATTGCGCCTTTCTTTTTCCGGTTACGAGGATTGCGATGTTGAAATGCTTCCAAACCTCCGCTTTTCGGCCATGGTCGGTAATGATTTCGGCAATTTGGTCGTTAGGATCGTGTTGTTGTCGGCCATTTTGGAACTTGAAAGATTACGAGAGAGAGTTGAGAGAGTAGAAATTTAGAATACGAGAGAGAGTTGAGAGAGTAGAACTTGCAAAAAAGAATACGAGTAGAGAACACCAAATCACGAATTATCTTGCGTTTTTTGCGTTTTTTGTAAATTGCTAAGTGGGTATTCAACCCAAATAACAACTAACTTATTTATAGTGCAGCATTGCAGCTACCTCCAACGGTCATATTATATGTGCAGCTACACTCTCTCTAACGGTCATATGGAATGGGCCAGCAGCACTCTCTCTAACGGTCATATCATATGTGCAGCTACCTCCAACATTACAGATGTATACTGATTTTCAGAGGTAATAAAAACTCAAATTAATTGTGTTTCTAAATAATGCTTTTATTTGAATTGGAACATCAATAAAAGTAAAAGGTCTCTTATTCTATTAGAAATAAGAGAATCCATTTAAGTGGAAATTTTGCTTTATGTGGTCCAAGTCCAACGTCTCTCATTCTCTATTTCTCTCTAACGGTTATATACTCATAACTCATATATGTGCAGCTAGCCGGTTCGGTCCTTAACCGGTCCCGGTCCGGGCCTAACCGGTCCTGGCAAAAATGCTAAATACCGTAACTGATGCGATTGACTGGTTCTCGGACCGGTTACTCTCCGGTCCGGTCCTAACCGGTCCTGGCTTGGTCCGGTCGCCGGTTAACCGGCCGGTCCGGTCCGGTACCTTTTGGCCATCTCTAACCACAACCACCATCTCCAAACCACCTGATAACTCCAAAACTATACATATTTTACTCGTGCTAATTCCCCACTTTTGTATTAAATTTGAGAGTATTTTTGATACTGTTTGACTTAAAAATGTGTAAATCCTAATCTTGCAGGTTTTGGAGGTGCTTGTGCGTAAAAGTATAAAAAGAGGGTAAAAAGCGTCAAAAATGAGACTTTTGTGCATACTTTGGAAATATGGATTTTTCTTGGCTCCTAAGACTGCCTTCTTGCTCTCGAAGACGGATGACTTCCTCCAAAAGACGGATCTTCAGCAGATAAGGCAATGAAATATTCTGGAAAATCAAATGGAAAATCTGGAAGCTGATTTTGTTATGCTCGCGCCGCGAAGAACACCACTCGCGCCGCGAGGTACTTGGTCGCGCCGCGAAGCTTCTACTCACGCCGCGAAAATGGGGACTTTTCTCTTGGAAGCTTCCAGAAGATTAGGGTTTTGGTTGTCGCATGTTTCGCTCCGCGAAAGTGCCGTTTCGCAAACGCGAAACGGGCCTGCCGAGTTTTCTTTAAATACAGCCTTGGGTCTTCAGTTTCAAATCATCCAATAAAATTCAGAAATTCAGAAAAATAATAATTCTCTCTTAGATAGTTAGGTTAGTTAGATGGGAGCCGCTTAGGGTTTCCAACCCAAGAAGCCGGAGGCTCGATGTGACGACTACGGAGGAGATTCGAGGGAATGTTGCAACAAATATGCTGGTCTTTAGTTGGTTTGTTTATGCATTTATGATTAGTATGTCTATGTACTGATTCCTTTTGTGTTTTCATTATGGTTCAAATACTTTGGATAATTAATTTAAATAGATGAATGGTTTGTTGAATGTTTATCTTTGATTCTAGTTTGATTTGCATTGTATGGTTATTTGAACTCGTTGGTTGGGTGTATCTGTTTGACCAGGAGAGATAGACTCCGTTAGGATAATCAACCTTTCTTGACCTTCACTTCGGTAACACGGAGAGTTGTGTTAGGTGGTTAGCTCGGACCGAGAGCAACTAGATAGTAGAGTTCCGTGCAATAACGATAGAATTGGGTGACTTTTACTAGACTGCCTGACAACCAGTCCATGTATTAGGGCTAGGAAGACCAACCTGGTTTATAATCTTAGATATTCATGCTTGGGTGCTATGTGCTTAAATTCTGACAACAATCATTAACCTATATCTCATGAAAAGTAAACACATAATGAATTCAGTTATCTCCAATGTATGTTTGTTCATCAGTTTTCCACTTCTTGGTTAGGTTTATTATTTATTTGTCTTTTATCTTTTAAAATACTTTTCCAAAAGCAAAACCCCCCAATTTTCTAGATTAATTAATTATAGCTTTAGTTGACATCTAGCTTAACCGTTCCCAGTGGTAAGAACGATACCTGGACTTTCCTACACTATATTACTCACGATCAGGTACGCTTGCCTGTGAATGTGGTAATTGTGGTTAGGCTTTAGAGGTTAAAACTTGTGTCGCTTTTGATATATAATATTTACCGCATCACCACCACCACTACAGCCAACATCTCCAAACCACCAACACACCCACCACCAAACTACTACCACTAGTAAAAACCTAGAAATTGTTGAAATTGTTAAACTCCAACAAAAACCTAGAAATCTCATTGGAAAGAATAAGGTTCGTTTGTTGAATCAGTTAAACTCTGGTAGAAACCTAGAAAGTGATGGAAGGCGTCGGATCTGCTGCGGTGGTGGTGGAGGCAGCGGATCTGCTGCGGTGGTAGGATGCGGCGGATCTGGTGGAGGTGGTCGGAGGCCTCGGATCTGGTGGAGGTAGTGAAAGATGGTGGTTGTGGCGGTGGTGGTGGAAGGCGGTGGAAGGCAGTGGTTGTAGTGGCTGTGGTGGTGTTGGTGGAAGGCGGCGGTTATGGTGGCTGTGGTGGAAGGTGGTGGCTATGGTGGATGTGGTGGTGGAGGAGGAGGAGGAAGGTGAAGGTAGAGGAAATTCTAAAATGGTTAGGTTAAGGGAGAAGAAGAAGGGTTGGGTATATATGCAAGGCATTCTTCCCACCTCAAACTCGTGGGATGCAATGCCTCCATTGTATCAAAGAAAGACTTTTGGGCTTGAAGTATATGAATGAAAGCCCTAGAATGACTTGCCATATGATGACTAAAACCTAGCTTTCTAACAAACAGTTTGGACCATTTCTGTGTTGACAATCATCTTTCAAGAAAATCACACACGGGATTATTGAGGCTATAAGATCATTTGAAAAAAAGCATGTAAAGTGGATTATGTTGTACACACAGATGAGTGAATCCAGAAAATCAGTTCCCAATTTTTGAAACAGAAAAGCAAAGAAGAGAATGGGACTTTTTTCATTTCTTTCTATTGCAAGACACAACTAAAATGACTCAAAGTCTACACTTGTTAGGATTGTGTGCGAGACAGTAACAGGGTTACCGTGTCCAATGTTATAAGACACTAGTAGGTCACACCGCTGCACACCTAATTGAGAACTTTTGTGTGTAAGAGATAATTGAGAAAAGAGAAATAAATAATTATAAGTTAATAATTATTTGTTAGATTAATTAATCAGTAAATTAATTAATTAAGTAATTAATTAATTAAGGGATTAATTAATAAAGAGATAATTATGAAAGGAATCTTAATCAAATACAAACACTGCCTTATTTATGTCTATAAATAAAGGCTTAAAGGTTTTATCAGATATATTTTCCTCGCACCAAAAATTACTCTCTCTCTCTCTCTCTCAGACCGCCGCCGGCCTCCCCTCTCTCTCACACATCGATCGGATTTTTTCGATCAGTCACGGTGGTCTAGCAACCCTCTCGCGTAGTGTCAGTAGCGGTGTACCCCCTGCTCGCTTTCCGGAGAATTTTTCGCTAAAGGTAAACCATCAAACTCTCTTTATTGTATCTGTTAAGGTTTAAGTTGGATCAGGCTTTTGGGAATCGTTTTGTTATCCGCTGCGCACTGTTAGTGCCCACGGTTCCCAACAACACTATCATGACTTAGTGACCAAAATTTACCTAAAATTCAATAAAGTTATCCAAACAAACCAGTGTGTGCACTAATCATGGATTAAGACTCAACTTAACAACTATGACACCTACTCTGAAACAGAAAAGCAAAGAGGAGAATGAACCCCAAAAGGTTACATCTCCATCAATTCTACTAACCTAAAAATAACAACCTCAAACTTGAAATGTTGTACACCATTCAAGTTTGAAAAATCATTAAAAAGACAATCAAGAAAACAACCTCAAACTTGTTTAAGACAATGTTTGAGTCAGGATCTAAAATTCAGCAAATTATAAGAAAATATACAAAGACTTAACAACCTCAAACTTAGTTTAAGACTATGTTTGGAACTAAGAAAAGACTTAAATTACCTAAAATGCAGCAAAGTTCCCAAAAATGGGGATATAAAGTGAGCATGCCATGGGATAAGTTATACTAACAATGACCACAATGCACCACATAGCTGAATGAGATATGAAGGTAGAGGGTCTGCCTCTAAGTGAATGAATTTTAATTTCACCAAGGGTCACAAAGGGACTGTCTTTGTGATGTGTGAATCCCAGGTCAACCAAATGAGAAAGAGGGACTGCCTCTACTCAGTGTAAATCACAATTTAGCCAAGTGCAATAGAGGGACTACCTCTATATGTAAACTGTGTGTGAGTGCAAGAGTGTATGAAAAACAAAAAATTTAAAACAAATAAACAGATATATACATAAACATGCAGAGAGTAGACTTTTTTTTTTCTTTATTCTCCGCGGACTTTTCTTGGCATAAACTTATTTTGTTTTCTTTTCTTTTCTTTGAAAAAGGTGGTAGAAAAATCAAAACTTAAAAACTTTACTTAAACTGAAGAGACTTTTAGCTACCTTCCCCGGCAACGGCGCCAAAAACTTGTTAGGAAGAATTCCTTGCCCTGTCCCTTTTATGGAACTGGGAACAAGAGCAAGGAGCAACAAACGAACGTGAACTGTGAGATTCAACTGGAAAATAGAACCAGGCGCAAGTATACACCTTGAACTACTGTCGTTTCGTAACAAGTAATAATGGTAAGTAAATACCAGATATCGATCCTCAGGGAAGGACTTGTGCAAAAGTCTTTTTAGCAGAAAGTCTAGTTCGTAAAAGATGATTTCAGATGGCGAATTTGAGGATTTTAAAGTGCTGCTTGAGCGAGTGAGTGAATGATTGGTTGTAAAATCTATCAGAGAAAGAAGCACAGGGTGCAAGGGTCTGATGAGACACAGGTGATCTAGAAATAATCCTATGCTTACTGAAGGTCTAACTACTGGTTTGATCGGCCTCCCAAGAGTACACACAGGTCAACGTGTATTCAGAGGTGATATATCAGTCACGAATCCTAGCACAGCACAGTGTTACCAATATCACTAGATGAGTATAGCACAGTACTAAAGCTACTTTTGGCCTTCTCACGTCTATTACAGATGTTTAACATAAATCCTAACTCTGAAAGCTAGTGCACTTTCATGTACTAAATTGGTCGTCAATCAACTCGGTACAATCTTCAATGAAACATCAAACACCTGCAATAAACAGCTAGATTACAACAATAAAGCACAGGATATACTTTCACACCGATAGCGGTCTCAACATTTCCTCACACCCCAAGCTAAGGCAATTAGCCATCATGGCTCGGATTCTTCTCGCGAAAGATGTGAGTACTAGAATCTTAAATGGCAGATAAACTGAAAGCAGTAATGAAAGTTGTAAGTGCTGGAATGTAAACACTGGATTATGACCAGTAGAGTTGCTGTAAATTAAATTGTGAGTAATTAAATTGCTGAAATAAAATAAGCTGGTAGTTATTACACAATACGTTCTCTTCTATGAGAGAAACAGAATGTAGATAACTCCGAGAAAATAAATTGTTGTAATGTAAATAACTGGAAAGTAAATACTGGATGAAATGACCAGTAAGAGTGCTGGAATGTAAATTACAGGAATGTAAATTGCGGGAATAATAATAAATAATAGAACAGGTTGGTAATTACTGCACAATACGTTCTCTACTGTGAGAGAAATAGAGTGTAAGTAATTCCAAGAGAGCAGAAAATAAATAGCAGTTACTAAATAACAGGTAAATAATATGTTGATTTGTAACTTGGAACAAAAGTCTTGGGAGACAAAAAGTACAAAAGGACTTTCTAGGTTGTACTTTGAACTTGGAAATGAAGCAACAAATTTTAACAGCTAAAAATACTGACATTTGGGAAGCAAGATGATGTTAGAAATCAAGTCGTTGGAATTTTAACAACAAGAAAGATTAAAGAGGATTTTTGGTGGAACTTTAACAAAAAGAACAAAACAGAAGATTTTTCCAAAGATTACTGAAATTGATACCGAAAACAACAACAAACAGTTTAATGCTTAAACCTGTGAGGAGATTAAGTCACAAACTGTGATGTTCAAAATATTACAACTACTAAATACTAAAAGCTAAGAACTTCGAACCATGAACTAAGACTAAGAACTACGAATAATAGGAACAACTAAAAACTAGAGAGAACTTCTCTCCCAACCAAAGAAATGGTTGGGAGAGATGTGTAGATGTTGGTGGTGTAAAACACACAAAATTAGGTTACAAAGGGAGTTATATTTATACTAAAACAAGCTTAGGCACCAAGCAAAAGGGTACACATGATGTCATCTTGATGAGGTAAGCCTTACAAAAACAGCAGCTTTCTTCAAAAGCCGGAATCAGTCTTCAAAAGTCAGCAAAAATCTGCAACAACCTATATAGTATAGGGTAATTTCTGCAAAACAGTAAATAAAAACCTAATTTAGACAGATATTTAATAATAATATGCACATAAGTCATGATAACTGAATTATACTAAAAACACAGATAAACTAGACTCAATTGGCACTTTTGGGCAAAATAAAAACCTAAAAAGACCCTAAAATGATATAATAAGTGGGCAATAATGAACACTTATCAGATTCCAATTCCATCAAAAACATTACATCTAACTAAACGCCACATAGGAGACGTAACATAGAAGGATAAAGAAGGTAACACTTTCTATAAAATTATATCTATAGAAATTTTGGAGATCTTTTACTTTTAACAAATTCCTTAAAAGGAAAAAATATAAATTTCTTCCATAAACTCTCTAAATATAATGTTTGGTGCCATAAGAGTGCGTTTGGTATGCATACAGGACTGGGCAGGACAATGTAGAATAGGACAGGACGGGACATAACAGTTGTTCAACGTTTGGTAAGATATGTCAGGGTAAGACTGGACAGAACAAGAATGATTAAATGACCATTTTACCCCTGATGAGAATTTTAGTGTTTTTTAACCTAATAGTCAATCCAAATGAAAATTAACAAAAAACAAAAAATAAAACCAGTAGAAAATAGAAATAGTGTGCAATAAAAATTAATCGGATGTGAAGCATTTCGGACCATGTCGGATTCAGATTTAATCGAGTTCGGGTTTTAATAATATATTTTTTTATTTTCTTTTCCCACCAAATTAGTAGAAAGTGTGGAACAAAAATTTAAAGATGAACATATATATTTTAAGTAACAAGTTTGAATAAAAAAACTATTAAATGAAAATTTAACTCGTATATTATATATAATATACGAGTTAAATTTTCATTTTTCGTTTTACATGCTTAATCATTAAAGATTAAATTTAATTTAATAGAAAACACTAAAACTAATAAAAATAAAGTTCATACCTCAAAAAATTGCAAAAAATATTAATAAAAGATTATATTCGGGTTTCCGGTAGGTTCAATTGACGGGTATTGAGATTTGAGACCTACATGAACCAAATAACTTGCCAAAAAGTCGGAATTTTGGTTTTTCGGATTTGGTCGAATTTTGCTCACCGCTAAGTATGAGACGATTATTGTCAAGACGAAATTATACCCGATCACCAACCTACTCGGGGGAACTTAATCGACCCCTTCTCGGCTGGTTCTTGGCTCTCTCTTTTTTATCTTTGCATATCGATGTTTCCTACGACACGCTGTATTTTCCTCGGACTATCAAAGGAACGGGAAAAAGTCAACCGATCCCAACCGTCCGATCAAATGCAACGACGCCAAAAACACAGATAGGATTTTACTGGAAAATGCAAACAAACAGACCTCGGCCCAAATATAAACCTCGGTCTGCTGTCGTTTTTTTGAGATAAAACTTAACAAGTAATAAAAGTGGTACAAGTACCGGATATCGATCCCACAGGGAGGCGTGTGTGAAAAACAGTTCTTTCGATGATGCCCAGTTATAAAAGGATTTCCGTGAGGTTTTGGAAGCAATAAGTTGATTTGTTTGTGTGCGAGAAAATTAAATTGACAGAAATCAGTTATTTTAAGAAGCAAAGGGTGTAAAACTCGGTTAAGATAACATAGGTTATTCAGTAAGATGATAATAAAAATAGCATCAATTACCTTGGATTTAATATTAAGCGTAACCTCTGAAAGATTAACACATTTTCATATATATGAGTTATTATATAATTAAATCAACGCAATCTTTAATGTAACAGTTATTTCATAAACAGCCACGTGTAGACATTTTGAATAGTCCATCGTGGAAAGACTTGGACTCAAGCCTTAACCGGGTCAAAACTCCCGTTAAAAGCAACCTCTGAAAGATTGACTCATTTTCATGCGTTGACGTAAAAATATAATAGTTTCATATATACTCTTTAATGAAATATCTAATCCAAAATAATGATATCGTCGTTAATACATTATTCGTAAGGTTAGTAGTGACTTCTGAAAAGCCAACTCATTTTCATATATATAAAATTATATAATTATTTTGACGTAATCTTCAATGTAACGGAAGTTTCGTAAAAGGCCACGTGTAGACAATAAAATTATCCATCGAGGAGAAATCTGGACTCAGATTCCAACCGAGTCAAAACTTCCGTTAGTGGCGATCTCTGAAAGACCGACCCATTTTCATACGTCAAGATAAAAATATAGTATTTATATATAATCTTCAATGAAACCTTAAAAGTAACATGTTAACGACGAGAACTATAATTATATCATAGTACTTTTCTCCGTATAAATCTCAACTTTATTTTACACCCCTAGCCAGGTTGTCAGCCTGTCATGCTAGGTTTCTTAAAATAAAAGATATATAAAAGAAAGCGGTAAATGAAAGCGGTAAAGGAAAGCGGTAAATGAAAGCGGTAAATAAAAGCAGATAAATCGTTAGTATCTTGCATAAAAAGTAAAGATAAAAAGCAGTTTGGTTAATTCGACCCCGACACCCAAGGGGTGAATAACCGTAAATAGAAAGCAAGTAATTCTTCCAACTAGTGGAAAGAAAGGTGTAACTAATCTACTAGCCAAGCACATCTATATATACTAATTATCCCGGGCTCACGGCCCGTTTCTAGAATATTCTTGATAATGGTCTAGCCCGAAGTTTCGATGATAAAACGAGCCCAAAACGTCGATCCAAGTGTGTGTAAAATATGATCCATAAGTCCAAGTAATCGGCCCATCAAAGTAAACCAAGTCCAATGCAAGTGTATTTGTCATATATGAGCCCAAAAACGAATAAAAGAACCGGGCTAAAATGCCATCCATGGCCACGGCCCAAGCAAGTTTGCTTGCGGCTCATCCGGCTTTATTCGGCCCATCCATCGCCAAGATCATCTCAAGTCCATCACTAGCCCATCTCTTTCGATCCAACTATCTCCAAGCCTCTTGGTCCAATTTTATCACCATCTTCTCTCGATCCATCACGTACAAAAATCGGCCCATTGCTACTTCGAGCCCAAAAATGCAACCTGAAAATAATCAATATAAAAATGATCAAAAACATGGCATTTTTAGCGTTAAAAGTGAGAATTGCACGAAAGTTACGTCAAATAATAAAAACTCCTAATTATAGCAAAAACTATATAAAAACAACTATAATTAATTAAATCCTATGCTAAAATGACGCTAAAAGTGCCCAAATAAGGGTAACTATTTTACCCTTATCAATTATCGTGAAAGAGAAAATCAATCTATATTTTGAGGGGTATAATGGTACATCTTGCCTTGTTCTACTTAGTTTCAGGGGGTAGGATGGAACAAATTTGTTTCACTCTTGTTTTACTTAGTTCTGGTGTATCCCACATAGATGTATGTCAAACATGAGACAAACATATTCTAGTATATCATGTCTCATCATGTTCTGTGTACCAAACGCACCCTAAGAGCATCCACAGTAGTGGAACCTCTAAGAACCTCATTTGTCATATATTTTCCTGCCACATCATTGCTACCTCAACAAAGTAAGAACCTCTTTAGAACTCTACAATGGAGGTTCTTACAAAAACCTCACTTTCCTTTTCTTATTTATCAATTATTACATATATTAAAAAGACTCAAGTATAATTTTTTATTTTCACTTTTATATTAATTTTATTTTTCAATATATATATATATATTTTATTAACATATATGAAAAACAATTAAAACACAAATATAATTTTATACTACAATTAAAAAAATGCAATATTACATAAATATTAATCTTTAAAAAAGTACGAGTAAATAGTTTATAGTAATATAGATCATTCGTAATCTCGAATTGACCAAATGTGTTCAACCAAGTAGCAGAGTTGATAATGAACTTTATTTGGGTGTATTTCCGAATTTATTTGAAGATATTCTTGGAATTCATAGGTAGAACCTTAAAATATTTGTGTCGAGTTATTTACGTCTTCACTGATCCAATTGACCATCATATCACCTTCATCATCAAAAGCAGTTTAAATACTCATCATAAGATATTGTATAATTGTTAGAATACGGTTCATCATTTAATTTTAATTTACATTTAGAAAAATACTTTAAAATATTCAAAACTTAATGATATAATTAAAAAATCAAACTTATCAAAAAATTATATAAGAATTTTTAAGAAACAAAAAAGTATTTTATAATAATTATTTTATTTTATTTGATATACGTTTTATTGCACAATATATATGTATTATAGATTTATTAAAAAATGGTTAACAAAAAATAAAATAATAAACAAAATAATAACAAATAAGGAAAATATTACAAGAATCCGGATTCTTGTTCAAGCACCTGTGTTCCAATAAAAACATGTAACTGGATAAGAATCTCTGTCCTACAATGGAGGTTTTTGTATAAACCCCAAGAAGAATCACGTGAAAAACCTCTATTAAGGATGCTCTAAATGTGTTTTTAACTGTTATATATATATATATATATATATCTCACAAGTTTGTTGAGGCATTAATTGTATTAAACTTTTTTGTAATATAATTATTGTTGAATTTTTTAAACAATTTTTTTTGACATTAAATGCAATGTTTTTTCTTTTTTTAAGATTTTAAATTATATATAAGATGTCAGATGTATTCTTGTCTAACACAAGAGTATGATGGACCTCATGAAAAGCATCTTATGTTTTGTATGTGTAGAGCTTTTTGTTTTCGGTACAACATTTGCGTGTGTCTATGTACCTGGTTTCGTCCTTTCAATCCAAAACGGTATACCAGATAGTACTATCAAAGTTCATTGCAAGGCAAAAGACACTGATATCGGTGAGCACTATCTATCTTATAATCAAGAGTTCCATTGGAGATTTTGCGAGACTTATTTCCACCATACACTCTACTTTTGTCATTTTTATTGGGGATCGCAAGAACAGGTTTTCGATGTTTTCAATACTACAATGATGTACACGTGCAACAAAGATAAAGGAGACAATAATCCCTGTGATTGGTTAGTACAGTCAGATGGATTTTACTTTTATGATTTTGATAAGGGTTCTTGGGGAAAACAATATGATTGGAGGTAGAGAAACGTATAAATGAATTGTATTTCTATATAACGATATATGAAATAAATAAAGCTAATTTTATTTGAATTATACAAATTCGTATACAACAAGTACTCATGCATATTTCTTCCATTACTGATCCCGTGAGAGGTTCAACTATACCGGTAATCCTAGTACCGTTTGGACAATGAGCTTTTAGCTATACTTTATAAGTTATCAATTTGTTATTTCATCTCATAAATTGTGCTTCTCAGTGCAAGTGATCCGATGCATCTCAATACAAGTAGTTAAGCTTTGTTTTTAAACTAACAAATGTTTGAATATATATTTTTATTTCTTAAAAATTCAACTATATATCAATTAAAATGAGCATTAATCATCGAATGACAAAATTTATGAGATGTGTTGGCTTTCTTAAGTCTCACAATGATGTTATTCATTCTGTCATTCGATCATCAATAATCATTTTAATTGATATATTCAAATTAAAATTTTCATACCGTCCTTTTGAACGAAGTAGCAAATATGTTGTAACGCCCCCAGATACCCGTGACACGATATTGTCCGCTTTGGGCCCATTCCAGGTCACCTGCACGTTTTGTTCTTTCCCAAAACCTGCCGTGCATGGGACCCCAAAACGCGTTGTTGTTAGGAAGGTCAAGATATTACTTATAACACCCAGCATTACTCATGTCCACGGCCGATATGGAATATGTCTAAGGTGTTACAAACACCCCCCCTTGGGACTCATCGTCCTCGATGAGGTTTGCCTCATATCCCGAACGGCACAAGAGTGACTTTGATACCATTTGTAACGCCCCAGATACCCGTGACACGATATTGTCCGTTTTGGGCCCAGTCCAGGTCACCCACACGGTTTTGTTCTTGGGCCGAGTCCACGTACCCAAAAAGCCTCATGCCAAGTGAGGTTATCCACACCTAGGGGTGTAAGTGAGCCGAGCTGTTCGTGAGCTACTCGGGATCGACTCGTTAAAAGCTCGACTCGAGCTCGAGTTAAACGATCCCGAGCCGAGCTCGAGCCTTATTTCGAGCTCGTTTAATAAACGAGATCGAGCTCGAGCTTTTACAATTAAGCTCGCGAGCCTAAACGAGCCTCAACTAATATATATATATATATATATTATATAAATATATATTAAAAAATAACTATTAAATAATTAAATAGTAAATAATAAATAATAAAAATATTAAAAAATAAAAAACACATAATAAGTATTGATTTATAGGTAAACGAGCCGAGCTCGAGCCGAGCCCGAGCTTGCTTAATTCTTGACGAGCTCGAGCTCGAGCTCGAGCTCGAGCTTGACACATAAGGCTCGAAACGAGCCGAGCTCGAGCTTTATACATTTAAACGAGCCGAGCTCGAGCCTAATCGAGCTCGAGCTCGGCTCAGCTCGTTTACACCCCTATCCACACCTTTATAATGAGTGCTTTGTTCCCCTTATCAACTGATGTGGGACGAGTTGTTACATATGTTCAACTCAACAATTAAGGGTTCCAACAAGTATAAATTAACGTAAATTTCAAATCATATTTATAGAGTTTTTCCTTAAAATTATCATTAACAACTTCATTATTTTATTTATAAGACCATTCGATTATTTTAATTTCCATCTAATCTATTTTTTTATATATCTAATCTATTAAGTTTATGTTTTTAATACTATTAATATCGACAGTATACTATAACATAGAGAAATTGACTGAAATAACAAATATGTTCAACTCAATTTATTTTATAGCTACCTTTTGAAACAAAATCCTAAACTAGTCAGATTTTACATAGAAGATTATGTGGTCTACAATATCGTAAATATAATTATAAGTGTATTTAGAATGGGTTTGGTTGCGAAAAGTTTTTCAATTTTTCAAGAGAATTTTTTTAAGAAACATGAAATTTTAAAAAATGTGTTTGGTTTTCTTTTTTTGTTTTTTAACTTACATGTAAATTAGAAAACTAACTTCAGTAATTTTCCAAAATTTTTCTAAAATGGAAAATGAAAACTCCGCCATTTCAACCTAACGTATTTTTCTAAAATCTTCATAAAAAACTGGAAATGAAAGCTCAACTCCATTTTCTAAAAAAAATTCATTTGTCCGCAACCAAATGCACCCTTAATATCTTTGTAATTAGTTTTTTTTAATTTACTTCAAGTCTTTTTTTTTTTAGAATATAAATCTTTATTAAGGTTTGTTTTTTGTTTAACAAATCGTGTTTTATTGAACTAGATTAGGTTTTTTAGCTGCCTTTGTTTTTTGTTTCAATTCGACTATGTTTATACATGAAAGTGAAGCTCTACAGAAGATAACTTGATTAGATGATCAAAGTGAGATGATTATACCTGAAAGTGAAGCTCTACAGAAGAGAACTTGAGGTGGTGTTTGTTTACCTCTTAACAGTTCCATTAAGAGGCTATATCTGAATCGTTAAGAGGTGAATCCTATTTGGCAAAAAAAAATGGGCTGCCTCTTAATGGTTTCAAAACCCTCTGAATGATTTAGTATCCTAAATGTCTCTTAACTATTTGGAGTCCTGATTCCATGTTCAACAATTACCAAACCACCATATTTCATTTTGCACCATATCAAAAGAGCCTCTTAGGTGCTGTTTGTTTTTTAAGAGGTCTGAAGTCTGAAGTCTAATTTCATGTCTGAAAAATTAGAGGTGATGTTGAAGTCTGAAATCTGAGTCCACAAGACTGTTTGTTTTTCTTTTTAACATGGACTATCTTCACCATAATGTATCCAACTTTACCCAAATTCCTATTGTATGTATCGAACTTAAAAAAGTGCTATTGTGTGTAATAAACTTTCAATTTCGGTTTATTGTATGTACAAGTTTACCTACTAAACAGGTTACCGGTCACCCCCTTCTTCTCCGGCGACTCCCTTCTCCGGCCACCACCACCACCACCACCAAACCCTCCGGCGACCACCACCACCACCAAACCCTCCGGCGACCACCACCACCAAACCCTCCGGCCACCACCACCACCAAACCCTCCGGCCACCACCACCACCACAACCACCATCTCCACCACCAAACCCTCCGGCCATCACCACCACCAAACCCTCCGGCCACCACCACCACAGCCACCATCTCCACCACCACCATCACCAAACCCACTACCTTTCACCGGCCACCACCACCACCACAACCACCACCACCACCATCACCAAACCCACCGGCCACCACCACCGTCACCAAACCCACCGGCCACCACCACCACCACAGCCACCATCTCCACCACCACAGCCACCACCACCATCACCAAACCCACAATATATGAACCCTAATTTCAATATACCAAGAACCCTAATTTCAAGAACCCTAATTTCAAGAACCCTAATTTCAAGAACCCCAAATATACCAAGAACCCTAATTTCAATATATGAACCCTAATTTCAATATACCAACCGACAATGAAGGTGGTGTAAGGGTGGTGGTTGACGGTGGTAGTTGCAGCGGTCTGTGGCGGCGGTCGTCGTCGGTGTCGCCGGAGAAGGGTGGTGGCGGTGTTGGTGGTGGGTTTGGTGATGGTGGTGGTGGCTGTGGTGGTGGTGGTGGCTGGAGAATGGAGTCGTCGGATAAGGGTGTTGCCGGAGAAGGGAGTCGCCGGAAAAGGGAGTCGCCGGAAAAATTACCTGATACACATCAGTATAAACCGGTTTAGTAGGT
Organism: Centaurea solstitialis; assembly: GCA_030169165.1. Lineage (NCBI taxonomy): Eukaryota > Viridiplantae > Streptophyta > Magnoliopsida > Asterales > Asteraceae > Centaurea > Centaurea solstitialis. Next base: position 26,490,256 of record CM058046.1, read on the forward strand.
AACTTTTACATACAATAAACCGAAATTGAAAGTTTATTACACACAATAGCACTTTTTTAAGTTCGATACATACAATAGGAATTTAGGTAAAGTTGGATACATTATGGTGAAGATAGTCCTTTTAACATCTGAAGTCTGAAATCTAAAATTTAAAAAAAAATAACAAATAAAATAAAGAAAAAATCACACCCAAATAAAACAACCAATTTGTTTAAATAAGAATATAAAAACCAACGTGTTCCATTATTTTACATATGAGAATTTAAAATAAACTATCTTTTTTTATATCAACCAAACCATTTCCAAAACCCTAAAACAAAGCCACGCCGCCATGGAAGCTCTATACAGCAAGTCCAGAATCTGCCATTGAAGCTCTCTTCAGCATCATAAGTTCATCATCATCTATATCAACGCTCACTGCATTACTTTTCTACTTCTGTTTCTTCTCTTTAAAGATCCCTAAAGGTATCTGTACCCTTACCTTTACAGATTGATCTTTGTTTTACCTATCTTCTACCTCTCTGTTGATCTTTCCTCATCACCATCGTCGTCTCCTTCTCCTTCACCACCTGGCTTACGAACTTCTGATTCCTTTCCATCCATGGAGGTCGATTAGATCTGATCTCTATTTGGGTCAAGAGCTATTTCCAGATCGACGACCTTGAGCGTGGAAAGGTTCTCCACATCGACGAACTTGATTCCAGATCGACGAACTTGAGCGTGGAAAGGATTTCAGATGCTAGAAGGCCACTTAATTTTTCAGATCAATTTCAGTTTTCAGAGGCTCTGAATTCCTAAAGAAATCAAACAGTCTGAAACTCTCAAAGTCTGACCGAATCAGACTTCAGAGCTTTTCAGTGAAAAAAATTGGAAAACAAACAGCCCCTTAATCATTCCGACACTTAATCATCCAGCACCAAACCATTCAGCAACTGCCAAACAGCCCTTGAATTCTCTCGAGACCTTACCCCTTCCCCTTGCTTTTCTCTCTCTCTCTCTCTCTCTCTCTTCTCTCTCTCTCTCTATCTCTCTCTCTCTCTCTCTCTCTGAGGATGTTTGGGAGTGTTTTTTAACTACAAAAGTGTTTATTGACGTATAACGGTGGCAAAATAAGTTTTTAAAAAAAGTATTTAGATTCGTTTTTATGATGGAAAAATTCAATAAATAAAAAGTGTTTGAGTTAAAAAAAATAGGTTATGTAAGAGCATCTTCAACCGTCCGTCATATTCTTTCTTTTACCGTTTTATACCCTCCAATCGTCCGTCAAAACTCCATTTTTTTGCAGGCCACCAATCTTCACCGCCAAATATGGCGTTTAATTTCCATACACCAATTAGGGGTGGACCCACCACTCACCCTATTTTTTAATATATAATTTCATTTAGTAATTATATCATGTTACCATTATTGTATTACATAAATTATCAATATTAAATTATTTATTTCTTTTATTTATATAATAAAATTAGTATTTAAAAGTTATAAACTAAATAAAAAAATCAAAGATAAAATTAATGGTTTTTATTTTAATAACTCTTCATTAAGTTAATTAATTATTGATTATGATATATATTTACAAATTACAATTATTGTTATAAAAATAATTAATAATGAATAAAATATGATATGTTAATGAAATTTGGTGTTTTTTTTAGTGTGTGATTGGAGTTGAGATTTTTTTTGGTGTTAGAGGGCCCACCATTTTTAGTGTTTTGGTGTGTTTTTTTTGGTGTTAGGCTAGTCGCACCGCACCCGGGGCTTGGCAGCGGGTTGCTGCGGGTAAAGCCGCCGGGTTCAGCGGCTTGGGTGCGTGCATGATTGAAGCCGGCGGGTTGGAGGCACCGCGGCTTCACAAAGCCGTTGCCAACGGCCTTCTCCAACGGCTACAAATTTTATTTTTTTCAAACACAAACCAACCTCCTATATATACACAACTATATTCACACTTCATATACACAACTATATTCACACTTCTACATTCACTTTTCATATACACAAATATATATACACAAGCATGAATCCAAACATGTCGGGACGTGGTTCACGAGAAAGAGCATCGAGAGGTGGCGGTGGATCGAGAGGTGCCGGTCCTTCGAGAGGTGCCGGTGGATCGAGAGGTGCCGGTCCGTCGGGAGGTGCCGGTGGGTCGGGAGGTGCCGGTGGGTCGGGATTCGCCGATTACGCGAACCACGAACCATACATACCGCAATTTGACGCTCAACAACAACCGCCGTATATACCGCAAAACCCCGAACAAAACGCCGGTTACGGAACCGGTTACGGAACCGGTTACGGAACCGGTTACGGAACCGGTTACGGAACCGGTTACGGAACCGGTTTTCCGCCAAATTTCTATCCTCCCCATTTTCCTTACCCTCCAAATTTCTATCCCACCCAAATGTCTAATACGGCCTTTCCCACCCACATCGGGCCATCCGGTGTCAATACGGATTACAACCGCGGGAAAACGGTTTACCCCGATGTCGTACCCCGTGAAACGGCCTCGGGTTCCGATTCAAGCGAAACACATTCGTATGTTCCGGAGACCCAACGGTTGCCAACCGAAGGTTCCGCTTCACCCGAGGCCGTAGAAAATCTTTTCCCCGAAAAACCGAAACAAACCTTCCCCACCCGCGCACCGGCAAAAAAATGGACACGCGAAGAGGAAGTAGCGTTATGCCAGTCGTGGATTAACGAGTCCGAGAACCCCGCATCCGGTAACGCGCAAACATCTTGTATATATTGTTTCGTTAATTTGTTAAGTTATTAATTAATTGTTTCGTTTATTTTTTCGATAATTTATTAATTAATTGTTTCGTTAATTATTTTGTAGTGAAATTTTGGAGCTCAATCGAGCGGTCGTTTTACGCCCGACTTGAGACCACCCCGTACAGAACCCACCACCAACTGACTGCAAAATGGAGGGCGATGAACAAAAAAATAACGGCCTTCAACGGAATATACAACCAAATAATGAACAATAGGCCTAGCGGACAAAACGACGTCACCCTTCTACAAATGGTTCGTTCCCAATACCAAATGACGGAGGGCGGTGTTTTCCCCTTCGAAGAGTGTTGGGAGATAGTCCGTCACAGCCCTAAATGGGCAGCAGTTCCGTTAATGTCCGGTGGGTCTTCGTCTCGCTCAACAAAACGTACTCGCACGTCCGGGTCTTCCGACGGTCACTTTGGTCAACAGTCCGACGACGTCGAGGTTCCGCCACCTAAACGACCCGTAGGTCGGGGCAAGGCGAAAAAAGCCCTTAGAGGGGGCCAATCTTCCACCCCCACGACCGACCTGTATGAATCGTGGGACCGCAATTTGGCGGAAAAAATGGACTACAAGATGCAAAAACTTGAACTCGATAGGAAAATTGCGGAGCTCGAAGAAAAAAAACTCCAACTCCAACTAGATGCTGCATTCGAGGAAGCCTGGGTGTTCTGCAAAACCCCGCATGACCACCTTGAGGGTTTGGAGTTGCAAGCGGTGTTGCAAAAAAAGGCTATACTAAGAGCGAGACACGGCTTCGACTTTTAGTTTATTTATTTTCGTATTTTTTTAGTTTATTTTTTTCGTAATTTTTTTAGTTTATTTTAGTTTAGTTAATTATGTAATTTTTATTAATATTAGAATTTTCAAATTATTTTTAACAATATTATTTATTTAATTATGTTATTTAATTAAATAAAATAAATGAAATAAATAAAATAAATTGAAAAGTGAGTGGGTTGGGAGGGTTGGGTGTGTGTTGTAGAGGGTTATGGGAGGGTAAAGAGAGGGTTGACCAAAAGCTGATGTGGAAGCTGATGTGGCAGTCAAAAAGTGAGTGGGTTGAGAGGGTTGGAGAGTATGGGTGTGTGTAGCCTTATGGTTGGAGATGGTAAGAGAGAAAAGCCAAAAGTCAAGTCACCCCTTCCTTACTTTTCAAAAACTGATTTTTCTATTATATCAAAAAGTCATTTCAAAAATGATGTTCATGTTTCGAAACACTATTTTTAAACTGTTAGTAATAATTCAAGTCTTAAAATCAATTAAAATGCTATAATTTAAAGTTAGTAAAATGAAATCCTGGACGTTACATTGATGATAAAAGAGGGCAATAAAGCATCACAAAATTTACATCATTGAAGGATATGATCTAATTCTTACATATTTGTGTCTGAACTAGTAATTGTTACATAGATGGAACATAGTTAATTTGTAATAGCACGTCGCATTTAGCTTAAATATATTTCCAACTCAACCTATTTTAATGGAAAATTATAAGCAAAATTAAGGGAAAATTGAAAATTTTCTATGGAAAGATCTAATGAAGAGAAATTCATGGAAAGATTTAAATGAGAACAAAAATGTAAATCACTCATTAAATGATGTATGGCAGTATAAGAAGTCAGATGTATTGTTATCTCAAGCACAAGTACGATGGAAGTCATGAAATGCATCTTGTGTTTTATATGTGTAGCATTTTTCATTTCCACTACAACATTTGCGTGCTTCTATGTACCTGGTTTTATCCTATCGATCCAAAACGGTATACCAAACAGTACTATCATGGTTCATTGTAAGGCAAAAGACACTGATTTTGGTGAGCATTATCTATCTTATAGTCAAGAGTTTCATTGGAGATTTTGCCAGACTTATTTCCACCACACCCTTTATTTTTGTCATTTTTACTAGGGATCACAAGACCAGGTTTTCGATGTTTTCAATACTACAATGATGTATGAATGCGACCACAATAAAGGGGATGATAACCCATGTGATTGGTTAGTTCAGTCTGATGGATTTTACTTGTATGATTTTGGTAAGAGTTCTTGGGGAAAACAATATGATTGGAGACCAAGAGTCGTATAAATGAATTGTATTTTTATATAGTGATATATGGAATAAATAAAGCTAATTTTGTTTGAATTATATGGTATTCATATTTAGCAAGCACTTATGCTTATTCTTCCATTTGGTTAGATTTGAATTACTAACCTCGTGTGTATACCTAAAAAAGGAAAATAATTGCACAATCTCTTTCGATCCAGCTCACACAACAAACTGAGATTGAGCAAGATCAAGATTTTACTGTTTTCTAAAATTGGCACATGTCATGGTTTCATTGGTTAGTTTATATTTTTATTCAATAAAACTTATTTAATTGACAAATAAATTTAACAAAAAGATAAGAATTAATCGAGGTATTGGTTAGAGCCCATATTGATAGAGGAATCTCTTTTGATTGGCCTGTTAGAAGAAAAAACTAGGTTTTATCTAAAGAAATGTGTAGAGAAAGGTCACTCTCTGCTATTAGTATTATAGAGGCTTTTTACCAACTTGTGGGTCATCCTTCTCTAATACATGTTATATGAAAGCTAAAATAGAAAGAGTATAAAGAGGTATCTTTAATGTGGTTTTGGTGCTCCCGTCTTCCTAACCTTATGGATAGGAGTCCTCTCGTGTGGTTTTGAAACTTTTCCAGCAGCCTCCCTTGACGAAGCTTCTAGAAAGCCAACCACTACATATAGAGATCCATGTACCGGTCCTTAAAACCTTGTTCTAAAAGACCTTGAACAGGGTCCTTTGTTTAAGATTGGACTACAGGTACCCAAAAAAAACTTTTTTCCTAGTATTTGGACCTTTGGCTTGTAGTCCCAATCTTTTTGTTTTTCAAATAAGATGATTGAGGGGGGTACATGTAAGGGTGAGGGGATTGAAGGGACGAACGAAGAAATGATGCGGCATTAACACGACAACGGAAAAGAAGGAGATGGATGCTGCTTGACAATCTTAAAAAGACAAACAAACAATAAACATGAAATTGGTCATATTTCATTTTACACTTGTGGTAATAAACCGTTATCTGAAACAAACTTATTGGTTTATACTAGAAAATAACATTTAAGGAGCATGTTTGGGACTGCTTTTCAAAACTCCTTATTGACTTATTGGTTCCTCAAGAAGCCAATAAGTGAATAAGCCTATTTGGATAGTCATAAAAACTCAAATAACACTTTTGAAATCTCCTTTTTGAAAATGAGGTCTTAAAAAAGTGTCTTTTAAGAGAAACCCTTGTCAAAAAGTTATATGCTAAGAAACATCTCAACTTAGGCCATCCACTGTCGACCCCACTACAACTCAATGGTTTCAGCTGCCACATCAGCTTTCCACAAAACTACCCAAAACTACCCATTTCATCCACTGTCGACCCACTGCAACCCACTCCATCAAAATTCATTTTAATTAATTTTAAAAAACAATTCTAATATTAATAATAAAAATTAAAAAATTACATTTAAAATTTTTAATAAAAATAATACTAACATTAAAAATTAAAATAAAAACGTTACAATAAAATTAAAATTAAAATTGCGATACTTAAAATTAAAAACTAAAAATTGCGTTGAATCTAAAAAATTAAAAACTAAAAATCAATCGAGAGGCGGCCATCCGTATTTTTGTCGTAGCTTCTCTTTCATTTCCAACGTTGTATATAACGCACCGCCGGAAAGATGCGCATGCGACGATATGTAAAACCTATAGTCTCGACGTTCCCTTTTCTCCTCCGCCTCCGATTCACGAAACCTCAAATCTCTTTCGCGCAAGTCCAAATCCCTTCGTTTTTGATCGAGTAATTCTCGAGATGTGGTGTTGAGCGTGGTTAACTCGCGAAACAACCCAGAGACGTTTTCGCTCGAGGCGCCTCCCGTAGAACCCGATGCCGAAGCCCTCGCTGTGTTTCTTCTGATGGGTCGTGGACGCTCCTCTTCGTCGTTGTCTTCGTTTTCGTCCTCGTCATCGACATTGAAAGGACCGTGTGCGTCGGAAGCATCGGTGGTGGGCATCGCGGATTCGGAAGTCTTTGATCGTTTGGGACGAGCGGTGGCACCTATGAGAGGTGTGCGCATGTATTTCTCGCAACCCTTGAGCACATCCCAAACATGTTCGTGATGAAAAGGCTTCTTGTGCTCTTCTTGGTAAGGGAAGCGGGCCTTTGTTAACCAGTCGGAGTCACCCTCGCCGCTTTTTCGATTCGATTTAATGTTGTTGTAGATGTTGGAAATTTTTAGGACAACTTTGCCCAACGATACACATTTGCTCCTTATTTGATGCACTGTGCGGTATTTTGGTGGGCATCCCGTGCGTTGCTCGAAAGATAGTCGAACCGTATCCCAAAAATCATCTACATGAAAAAATTAAAAGTTCGTAAGTTGCGTTATATACATAAAATGACACAATCAATATATAAAATACCTTGAGAACGATTGTTACCTACTACGGAATCCTCCGACGTCACCACCCATGCCTTCGCCAACTCAACCTCCTCCACGGGTGTCCACGCTTTCGGCGGCGCCCGGTCGGGGAATTTTCTTTTCGCGTCTTTCGGGGAATTGGCTTTGCCTTTGCCTTTTTTGCTCGTACTCGATGGTGGTGGTGGGAATGGCGGTGTCGTTGGTTGCGTTTCGGGTACCTCATCAAATTCAGGCGAGCTTTCTCCCTATCTCGGGGCTCGTTTATATTTGGCATTGTAGTCGGAGTTGGAGTTGATTGAGACACCATGGGACTCGAATGAGTGAGCATTCCCGTAAAGGATTGAGCCATCAACGGTAAAAGATTACCATGGCTCATTCCGTATTGCGGAACGTTGATGTTAAAAAAATTTGGATCGTATACGGCGGCGGATGGTGGGATGACCCAATCCGTATTGCGGGCGAGATATGTGGGACTCGGCATTTGTGGTATATATGAACCGGCGGAACTCAAAGTTTGGTTTGGGTTTGTCGGCATCAGTTGGGTTTAGGTTTGTCGGCTTGAACGTTTCGTTTGTTTCGGAGTCTTTTGTGAATCCATTTGGATGAAATGTGTAGAAGGAATGTGTAGAAGAATGTGTAGGATATGTGTGAATAATGTATAGAATAAAGAGTAGGATATGTGTCAATAATGTGAGAATGGTATTGTATATATAGGATTTAAATTTGAAAAAAAAAAGAAAAAAAAGGGTATACATCTGTTTGTTACCGTTGGGGGGTGGGGGGTGGGGTGGGTTAACGGTCAAATCTTGAACGGCTCGGACAACCCGCTCGGGGGCTACCCGCTTGGTGCCGCGACGGTGTTCATAATCCAACCCGACGGCTTGGAGCTAGCCGAAGGCCAACCCGCTCACCACAGCGGATAGCCTTATTGATTTTTACCGTCACAAAAACTAAAACAAATAAATTTTTTATTTTTTAAAACTCACTCCCTCTTCCACCCTATTCCACAGCCATTGTTAATAAAACATATTTGTCCAAAGATTCTTTTAAACCTGAAAAATCAATTCCAAACACCCTTTGAAATAAAACAAAATTCAGTTGACAAATGATAAACCCTAAACCTTGATGAAAGTTAAGTTGAAAACAAATCGAATTTGAGAGCTTTGATTTTGAAGCCCTGGAAAGCAAGCCAACGATGGTAGCCGATGCCATCCGTCCTCCATGGCTCCACTTGCTTTCAGCATTTCTCGCTATGGAACCTTCTGATTCCTTAATCTCCCTTTCCAGGTAAACCTCTTAATCCTATGAAGTTAATAACTCAAATTCAACAAATTTATGTATAGTTCTAATATTGTTTCTTTCCATATGATATGAAATGCCTTAATAATCCAATGAATCCATAGAGACTGTGGTGGGGGTGCAATCACGGAGACTGTTCAGACCTTCATATCTGACCAATGTATTATTACCACAGCCGTGAGTTCTTTCCCCTAAATTCACTATTTGTTTCAAATTAGTGTTTAGGGTTTTAATTTTTCATACATGGATTGTTTATAAATTTTTTAAGCTTCAGTATTCATATGAAAGCACACATCTCAATTGCACTTTGGTTGATTATGGTGAGCTAACTCATATGTGTTCAGTTAAATTTGGGGTAACTGGATTATAAGTGCCGGCATTGCGAATGATCTAGGTGTTGAAAGTGGAAATAGATTCATAGAAAGTAGTTTGTGTGACATCCAAAATATGAATTTAAGAATGAATGGGAAAAGTGATCTATTCTATATGTGAATAGGGTTTAGGGTTTAACCGATGAATAGTTAGTTATACATAAGCTTCTCCCTACAAGATTTCACAACTTGATTGGCAGGTAGTTAGTCGTGGACAGGATAGTTCACTGACAAAAGGATGATTATCACAAGGTAAAGTTCTTGGGAGTACATTAGAACAACCTTGGATTCTTTCAGAATAAGAGATGGTGCCTTTGCTGTTAGAGACGTGTCTTGGGTAGCTCAAATGAACATGGAATTCTTTAAGATATGGTATGCGTCTATGCATCGAATGGACAAAATAAGCATGAAGTATGTACGGCAGTACGAGAATGGAGACAAGTGTATACTGAGTGTTTTATATCGTTTTTATTTATTTATTATTTTTTGGGGTGGGGGGGGGGGTGTGTTTCTAAGACAGGGAATACCAGTTTCTAAGCCATGTTCTTGATGGGCGGCTGATATTTCAAGAAAACAAAATTTGAATAACCTGCAAACAAGAAAACTTAAACTCTGTTTATTTATAATCTAAGGCAACTATAACGCAGCTCAATATTTACATCATTGCAGGAAAACTACCTTTTAATATGATCTACTAATTCTTATTTTATGTCTTAATGTCACTGCAGGATGGAAAAGGTAACACGCCTTATATAAGGTCTTCCCTGAAAAAGTTCATTCTTGAAATTGAATCTGCAGGCGCTGTTGTTGCCGATGAACTTTATGAACAATTTGCATTTAGCATGACTTCATTGAAGGTACACATATGCTATTTTGTTTTTGCTGACAAAGGTTGTAGAAGAAAATAATTAAAGAAAAAAGTTCATGCATTCATGTTATGCTATGTGTAAAAGGGTGATGATTTAGCAAAGGGAGACTCAAGGATCATTAAGAAAATTTCGTTTCTCTACCCTTCTGGTAAGCGTATGTGAACAATAATTCATTAATTTTCATTTTCATTTTCGTTTTCATTTTCTATCTGTAATATATCTTGCATGTTCATTTTGGTTTCTTGTGAAGATCATGTTGAAGCCCAAGTTTGCCACAGTCCAAGGAAACTTATAGTGCCACTTCAATGTTCGCTTAACATGCTTGAAGGAGATACTGGGTAGGCATTATTGCTACTAGTAGCGACGGTTATATCACTAAACTGTTGCGATCATGCATGCCATTGCATTCACAAGAATATGAATTTAAGATGGGAAGATTAAACTAGCAGTCATGTTTAATAGCACCTCATTACATTCAAATTGTTTAAGCACCTTAACATACTTGAGGTGTTTGATTAGCTTAGTTATGTATTAATACCTCGATATAGGGCGGTTGCACCAACAAGAAACATTAAACTAGCAGTCAGAGACTAAAAATGAAGCAAAAGAAGTTACATATGTAGACAGACCTTACAGATTTCCAATATGAATGGCATTCTTCCTTGCTCTCCCATTAGGGCTAACCACCTCAGTACGTTCAAATTGTTTAAACCAGCGTCTTATTTAACGATTTTCATATTAATTTAGGCTTTCCGATACCTCTTATGACTCCCTTCACTTGCTAAAAGACTTGTCTGTCACGCTGTTGCTGGCTCATTGGACTAGCAGTGGCTCATGTTGAACCAGTCCTTTGCGGTATTGCACCTTCACTGACATATAATCCAACTGGTTGTGGATCCACTCTTATGCATGAACTTGTTAATGTTTTTTACCTGTCCTGTATGTCTTCAGTACAGATGACAATATTCTATTATTGTGGGTATCTGCACTATGATATGCATGATGTATATTTAAATGTGTAGCAAATCGACATATGTAACTGGTGACATGGTGTTCTCAGTTGTTCCATATGGCCCTCAAGCCTGTTCTTATCGGAATTCATTCTTTCGTGCCCTGAACTGTTCTCAATGAAGTCATGTTTTGAGGTAAGATTGTCTCTGAATACACTTCCAAATTCAATACATGGAAATTGTTGCTTTCATTTGATGGTTCTGTTTTTCACCCATATCTGGCTCGCCAGCTTAGGATCTTATTTGTTCAAGTACGTGTAGCGAATTGAACTTAACTGAACATATTTATAGAACCTGGAAAGCTATATAAAGGTATATTTCACATAATTATGACTACATTCTTTTAAGAACTGCAACAGTTGTCTTAGATATATTTTTACACATGAAATTTCACATTTAACATCCTTCGCATGTTTCATATGTGATTTGAAAATGAATGAAGTCCTCATATATATCTTAGTGTGCAGACGATATAGGATGCTTTGTGCCTGCACCCATATCAACACAATTTTCATTGAATTCGTGTCTCTGCTATATTTGTTTTGTTGATATGGATGATGACTTGGCCGCTGGTGTCGCTTACTAGCAATTTTTTTTTTAAATATTGAATATATTTAGGTCCTAGTGTTTTAGGATCTTGAGTATTCTATGCCCGACCTAATTGTTACATAGATGGAACATAGTTAATTTGTGATAGCGTGCAGCATTTAGGTGTATCTCACATATGTTTGCATATCATGCAGATTACTAGAAGTGCTTGTGCACAGAGACTATGTTCCAGTAGCTTGGCAAATAGCAACTTCACAAGAAATATGAAAATTAGAATATTTGGGAAAATCATAGGTTGTAGCAGGTTTTTATGTTTTTTGCTGTCCGTTGAGCTCACCGGCTATTGCACATTTGTAATAGGAAATTGTCATTTGTGAGTGCTTAAACAATGATTTTTTCTTCTGTGTTTTTCTTGATGCATGAAAGAGCAGCTTGGATCAGGCGTTGGTTTAGTTGGCATATGTCTGGCACATGTGAAACCCTCGAAGGCAAGTATCTCCTCTCTCTCTCTCTCCCTCCCTCCCTCCTGTCACGCTTACACACATGCCATCTCTCTATCTACACGCACAAACAACAGTTAACATGTATGTCTATATGCTGATCATGCTAGGCATGTGCCATGTTTGCAGATGGTTTCTAATTTATGATATCTCATTATAATCTTCATTAAGCTTGCGTGAAAATTGGAAGAAGTATCATGTTATGCCAGTTCTCATGCCCGAATTGTTACTTGGGATAATAATCAATCGTATATTTGTATCTAATGCAGTATAATTCTACCTGTAAAATACATGTCATAATTTGTAGTGATCCAGCATCACCATCAACAACTCTTTCCATTCCAAACTAGCGTAACTGGTAGAATGAAATAAAATTATGAGGTTGAGTAAATGTTGAGCATTTCTCCATGCTCCTCCCGTTGTTAGTGCTCTCTTGCATGTTCCATCTCAACCTATCCTAACAACCTCTGATGATACTGGTCTCCCCCCTCCACATTGGTCGTTGAGTTGGTTCTTGCTTACACCCTTTAGGACATGTTCACAAATAAATTGACCACCTCAGGTGAAGCCAACACAATAAGTATATGTCTAAAGTTCTAAATCGTAATATCAGGAGACATAGATGGAGAAAATTCAACATACTGATGGTGCAAAGAAGAAACCAAAAACATATTTAGAAAAGATCAAATGTTGATTATCATGTGTCATTTTTAGTTCTCATTTGTTGGGTTTATGTGACAGTAACTCCCAGTACATTTTATATTTGGATGCAACCCATCAAAAGATAAGTGTACCAGAAATGATGCCTTTGTCTTCTGTGTCTTCTTGCCTAACAATGATCCTAGAAAGTGGAAATGCGTGCCAGCATTAGTGAGCTGATTTAGGTTGCTTTGGTCATCTTCAATGTAGATTTATATAGGCCAAACTGGATTTAAAAGGCACATACTTTCACTCAATTGTCATTTTGGGGAAACATACTTTCAAACAGCACATTTGAGTTACTTCTCCAGCCACTACCCCATCTTCGGGCACCGTACACTAGAACACACACCAAACACACCAAATCAATCCAAATCCAAACCTTAATCACTAAACTCAAAATCAGAAACCCAAACCCATCAAAATCCAAAATAAAAAATAAAAAATGAACTCAAATAAAACCAGATTCAAAGCACCTAAAACTTTAGAAATCATATTTGTTGCAAAAGGTTTATTCCGGCAATCCCAACCGGCCCACCACGGATTGCCAATGCCTGTTGTGGGGGGTATTCCTGACTCACTCAACGCTTGTGGCTATGGGGGCGTCCTTGCGCAAGCCGAGGCTCAAACCTGGACCATTTGATATTTGTTGCAAACTTACCACCCACCCATTACCAACTGAGCTACACGCCATTGGCCTCAAGAAATCATATTTGGATCCCTGAAAAGTGAAAACTCGAGCAAAATCTATATATGGAACCCGTCAAGAACATACATTTTTGAAAAACAACCAGATCAAATGAAACAAAATCAAATGAAAAACCCATTCATTGAAGAACAAACTTTAATGCAAAAACCATTGATGAACTCGATGCATTTTGGTCACTGAAAAAAGCCAGTCAAGTTTCTTTGTACCCAGAGAAAATACAAGATATGCTAAGATCCTTTATTAGAAGTCTAGAAAGCTATCCACTGATAGCATTGATGAAGAGAAGCTAGTTGTTGCAAAGGCACTGGTTGTTATAAGAACACTAGCAAAAAGCTTCTGCTTCACCAAAGTTAACCAGAGGACAGAGGGGGTTCAAATCGTCGAGGAGCGGAGGTGAGGGACGATGAAGGGGATGGAAATTCACCGGCAAATCGGGGAACGGTGAGGGGCGTTTTTAATAATATTTTTCTAAATAATGGGTAAAAAGACCAAAACACCCCTGCGATTTGACTGAATTTTTTTAATGGGAGATAGGGCCAAGGGCCTGATCCATTATGAAGTTGAAACTCTGAGGACCCTAGTCATGAATTTTCAGGGTTAGGGTCTAAGTAGCTTATTCGAAACCGAGATGAACCACAGGGACGAAATATGTAATCAACTCTAATATAAAATATATCCATTATGTAGTCCCATCCATAGCTTGTTGTAGCTAACATCTTAAACTAATCCATGCAATGCAGGTGATTCTAACTGATGGTGACCTTTCAACTTTAGCCAATTTAAAAGTTAACTTGGAGCTAAATCACTTGAGTACCCAATTTGGTTCAAGCGAAAGCATTCTTGAGGAGGATCCACACAAGGTGAGTTGCATTGTGTTGTCTTTCTATCTCTCCTCTATTGTACATTTGTACCACACCATCAAAATTCAAACTTTGTTCTAGGAATATCGGAAAAGAAGTATATTAATCAACGAAAGAAAACCCACAAAATTTAGATTAATCAACTACAAAACCAACAAAAGATCCATCCTGTATGTGTGGTCATATATTTCTTGAAATTAGTCATATGCGCATATGTATATCTTAACTTAGCTGATGACTCCAGGTCAAATGCTTGCATCTACCGTGGGAATCTGCACTTGAGAGTGATCTTCGAGAACTGATGCCAGACATAGTGTAAGCACTTCATATTTTTAGACCATCTTCAAATATAAAATTTTTGGGTATCATTTCTCGAGTTGATAAATGAAGTCAAAGTATTAAAAACATATCAATAAAAAAATAATATACATCAGAGACGGTTTACTGTTTGCATCATTTTCATGTACAGGTTGGGTGCAGACGTGATATATGATCCAGAATGCATTCCGCACCTAGTTCGTGTCATTGCCACTCTTTTGAACACGAAAAAGTCAACTCCCCGTCATCGAGATGGACTCGAAGTGCCCAATGACATATCTGGAAATACCCAGGTAAAGGATTCGAATGCCGACTCTAGTGATATCGAGAACATAAGGTATGAAGAGTTTCTTCTTGCGTTATCCACACAACCCGTTGCGTATATTGCTTCCGTGGTTCGGAATATCGACACTTTCAACTATTTTCTTAAGGTAGCACAAGAAGCAAACCTTATAGTGGTGGATATCACTCAAAATGTCAAAATGCTTGATTTCCTTCCTTACATGATATCATACCAAAGATCCTCTGTAAGGCTACTTGGGATATATCACTCATTTCATTAGATTAGACCAAGTGGATTGTGGTGGACTAGTGAACGCAAGTGGTTGGACCGGTGGAGGGTCAACGGTGGACTTCCCCGTGGAACGAGTTAAAGCTGGGATTGGTCTGTGTACGTCCTACCCATCCTTTAGATACTGCATCTGTCTTGGATATACCGAGTTCCTTCAAACAAGTTAATCTGATTGTAGCTTTATGTTCTAAATCGGAATATCTGGACCTTATGGAAAGTTAATGTGATTACTTATAGTTTTTCGTTTGTATCTTTTTTGAGTGGATTTTGGCCTGGCTGGTTAGGCGATGGGCATTTTTGTAGACCTTTTGTAACGGTTTCTTTTTACGGTGAGAATGTTAAAATTGTCACGACATTTAATTCAAGAATTATGTTTTTTATTCTAGTTTTTCTGGTTGATGGGACATCTAGCATAAAAACTCGATTTTTAGGTACATATGTTGGTCTAAGGAGCTGTTTGGTTGGTTTTTCATGAAGTCATGTATGGATAAAATTGCTTGTGGATTAATCTATCGGTATAGATTTGGAAGGTTTTTATTTGGAGGGATTTTCCTGTATATGGAAGAAGCGTGCATTTTTAATTGGGGGGGATAGGTTTGGAAAACAATTGGCCTTATGGATAAAGCTACTACCCAAAAGCTTATTGAATAAGTCATTTTCTATATCATCACTACTAAATAGTTGAATAATCCGAGTCACATCAAGTCGTTAAGCTGGTAAAAATGATGTTATTGGCCTTAAATCAGGGTATTCAGGAAGAACAAGTTGTTCCAGCTCGATATCGTCAAGAATTCCTGACTGTTGCATGGGAACAGGTTCATCTTCAAAGTATTGAGGACCACCTTGCAAGGCTAAATACTTCTGGGTGACCGATAGCGAAGTAGTACCTAAAGGGAAGGGTAAAAAGAACCCCCATCGGGAAGTGAATATAACATGAAACTGTAAGCTCTCAAGCAATGGGAGGAGCCTGGGGCTTTGAGTCTCTGACCATGTCTCTGTTGAAGAATGAGCTGGCGACTCATAGGCAGTGGCTTGGTTAAGGGAACCCACCGGGGCCGTAGCGAAAGCAAGTCTTCCTAGGGCAATTGTCACTGAGATTTAATAAATAAAAGATTCTAGTATTTATATTGAACGAATAAATATGTTATTAAAACCCCCCAATTTTGGGGTAAAAATGTGATTTTCATGTTCAGAAGTTTAATATGAAGATTTCTTAAAACAAAAACGATTTCAAACACCACAAAATGATAAATTAGATAAAGAAAACAAAGAAAACAAAGTACGTTCGTTCTCTTCTTGTTTTGCGGATATAAACCAAATCTATATTGTTAAAAAATGTCTCATTTAATGGCTCATAACTTAAAATCTTTGAAAATGTGATCTGAAAACACATCACGAAATCATATATGTTATTAGGCCATCTGTAACGTCAAGGGTTCAACCTTCTAAATCTTGATGCCGTATCAATTTTTTTCTCTTTCGTACCATCCATACCCTAAAGCAAAGTACCACTTACCCTAAATTAACCCATATTTTTATTATTATTTTAATATAATATATAAGAGAGAGAGAGAGAGAGAGAGAGAGAGAGAGAGAGAGGCTCGGGTTTGGAAACCCAACCTCCTCACCCGCCAACTTCACCCGCACACCGCATACGTGTATTGCCGAACCAACCAAGGGCTCGAGCCCCTCACCCGAGGACGCTACGGGTGGCCTTATATACTAAAATTAGAAAATTTCTAAACCACGTACTCTAGATGTCTTAGAAAAATGTTTATGAAATACAAATTGAAATATATGTTGTTTTATTATAAAAATAGTCCAAAATTTAATCCATTAATAAAGACAATTGTTCAAATGTAACCCAAAGTTAAGGCAATAGTGTTGGCAACTAAACCCTCTTTGATAATTTTATTGTCATCAATCATTTGATATAATATGTGAGTTTATATAAAATTGTTAAGGTGTTAAGTTAAGATGAGTTAGGAGGTGTAAGGTGTACATTAAAAAATGTTGTATCTATCATCTTAGATCGTCAGAAGGTGCGGTGTTAAGATGACACTACCCTATAGCGAGGTCCAAGGGGCAACAACCTAGTAATGGTCTTGTTCACGTTTCAGCGAGCATGATCGAGAGGGGGTGGCCTTGCAGTCCCAAGGCAACCCTTGGTAGATAGAACAAAACAAAATAGAGCATAACACATTTTCTCATGTTTATTCTTATTGTATGTAAAACATATTGACCTAACTTGGACAAACATGGAACATGAATGTTTCCTGTAACCACTAGGATCTCTATAATTTTTCTACAATAAAGAATTAAAACTCAGAATCTCTAAATAAGATTATATTTCATTTAGACGTGTTCATGGCGGTATGATCTGTTAGATCCGGCTAGTTACGCCTGTTAGAAAACAGATCCTAAAAAATAGACGGGACTCTTCAAATTAACGGGCGAGCTTGGACGATGAGAAAAAATATTTGGACAAGCCAATATTAAAAAGGTTTAGACTTTAGAAGTGGTTTGGATTAACCTCTTTTTGCTGTATACCAAACACCTCCCATATGTTATATAATTTTCCTTTCTCATATAATTTTATCATTCATTCTTGAGCTTCAAAAGTTCTTTCTTTCTCATTTTCTCTGGTTTGCAGAAATTTTAGAAAATATGTTTGAGCAAAACTTCTCTCCTTCAGGCTGATCGCCTCCTTTCTACTGAAATCGAAGTCTGAAATCGTCTGTCTTTCCTCAGGTAATCGATTCTTCCACCGAAATACTTGTTTTCTCTCTAAACCCTAGATCTCTGATTTCTGCTTTTTGTCTCTGATTTTTTCTTTTATTTCTGTCTACATTGATCGAAATTGAGGGTTAAGTCTCTGAGAATTGTTATGAGTATTTTGTTTAAAAGGAATTGCTTAGAACAAATTGGTTAACTGAAATTGATTATTGTGAACAATTTGTTTGTTATTTTGAAGTCCTAAGGTGATGTTGTTCCAATCATAGTGGTGAGATTGGTTTGGTTACCTTACATTTTTCTGTATCAAGATGAGTTTTTAACTGTAGGGTTTTAGATAGGAATCCAACTAAAATAGCGTTTCTAAATAGGAATCCAGCTATGAATGTGTATTGCTACTAGATAGGAATTTTTTTCTAAACAGGAATTTAACTAAGAATGTGTATTGCTACTGTTATAAACTAGGATTTTAGAACATATACTTGCTCATAGTTTTGTTCCTATATGATTGCTGTTTCGTGTTTTTGGAAACTTTCATTTAGAATTAGATTGACTATTTGGTAAAAAAACGCTAAACAACTCGGTAAGGGTAAATTGGTCATTTAACCAGTTCTTCTTTAAAGAAATCAAAGTCCCCTTCACAACTCTACAGTCTCCGACTCTTTGAAGCGGTCACTAAACTTCAAGAAAATCTTGACCTTTAAGATGCCAAGCAGAAAGTCACTTGCAAAATGTCAAAATCACATCCAAATATTCTGCAATGGCATTTTTTAAGAAACATAAAGACACTGGACTGAAAAAGGTCCTTGATAGTTGATATCCTAACCTAATTGATGATTAGTTGGATCATTGCCGCTTGAAGAGAGCTCACCTGCCACTATAGTTGCAACTCTGCTAGATTATGAAAGAGAGCTTGTTTGCCTAAACGGGTTTTATGAAGAAGTTTACTTAGCAGCTCTAATCTTCAAAAGGCTGGAATCCTTATTGAGTTGGCTCTGTACTTAGTAATTTTGAAACTAAGTATGCATCAGAAGCTGAGTTAGGGGCCGTTTACTTGATGCTTACCTGGTAAGTACTTACCGGGTCAATTTACCTTACGGGAAACACATGAACATGACTAGAATCTTACCCGGTAAGAGCGATAGCATGAACCGAAAGTCTTACCCGGGTAAGTGAGATCCACAACTCTTACCCGGTAAGAGCTTTCCGGGTAAATTGTTGCATACGATACCGTTTTAAGAGACTAAAATGTTGTCGGATATGGTAGGTGATAGTGTTCAATTTTACCGGTAAGCACTTATCGGGTAAGTGTCCAAGTAAACGGCCCCTTAGTAAAACTAAAGGTATAAAGACTAAAACAGGAAAACTGCATAATGATGTATCTTAAGGGACTTTTTTTTGTATTTCATGCGTAAATCATGGTTTAAAATATAAAAATCTTTGATTACAATTCCAAGAAACAAAAGCTCGATTAGCTACTTAGGATGAACCACACGGAGGCGATCTCGAACATAAGAAAAACAGTCAAATTTTTTAGTGAAAAATCAATCTTTCCGCCTCGCCTCTCCCAACCGGCGATCTCGAACATAAGAAAAGCAGTCAAATTTTTTAGTGAAAAATCAATCTTTCTGCCTTTGCCTCTCCCAACCGGCGATCAAACAGATGTGATTGATGGTTTCTGCTCCAATACTCATTTATTCAGCGAGAAATCCTCATATGAAACTTGACAATAGTATTCTTCGAGTTATATCTTCTCTTCGATCACTTCTATTACTACTTCTAGCATGGGTAATTACATCTTTTATTGATTTTCGGGGAAAAGTAATGTGTTGATTGGCATATGTTTGCTATTTAAAAATCATGCAATTTTGAAAAAATGAGCATGTTATATATGAATCTGCTTTACCTTAATTGAATGTCTTATGATGTAAAACTATTGAACTCATTGGGAATGAAACTTGATTTGTTTTGTTTATCGACATGTATCTCTAGATTTGGATAAAGTACTATTGATGATGCTAGTGGATAAAGTACTAGATTTGGATAAAGTGTTGGAAGGTAATATGGCTGGTTAACAGGGTGTTTTGACCACCACATCGTTTGGGACAAAAAGCTTAGTTTGGCTTAGTTCAGAATAACGTTCAGTGGCTGTTGTTGTTACACCTTTTTGTATGCTTGTAGGAGTTAAAAGAAACTGGTTAGCATACACTGTGTTAATACCTGCTCGTGGTTTGGAATTTGTGTGGTATGTGTATATAGATCTATCTGATTCACAAGCTAAACAACAGGCATATGACAAATTTACGATTAGGTCATACTGAAATTTTGGTAGAAGTGCTATCCTAAAAGTAGGGTGTTAGAAAGAAGTTCAAAATGATACGCGATGTACCTCTTCTTCCTCCCGCTCTCTAGAGCTCGCTCAATTTATCCTTCTAAGAATGCAATCCCTCACGTCAAGATTTTCTGAAGTCTCTTTCAATCATGCTAAATGGCATAGTAGCTTCGTGGTTTGTTTTCTACCTTATTTTCTTCCACTAGATTCCTCTCCTATCACCTCTAAAGAAATCAATGCCCTTTTCACAACTCCTGAGTCTCAACTCTTTGACTGAACTTCAAGAAATTCTTGACCTACAAGATGCCAACCAGAAAGTTGCGCAAAATCAGATCCAAAGATTCCACCATTATGGCATTCCTATACAAACGTAGAGAGCCTTCTCTTAACGTTCTCTTTTACCTTCTCACGATATTTAGTTTTCTTATTTGAACTGGCCCCTAGAAAGTAAATCTAATCTTGGGCCTTCCAACTTAAATGAAATAGAAATGGAAGAGGCAAAAGATTCATTTACTTAGGCCGGACTTCATGGCGCTGTTTATCTTTTTGGATGACCATAGCTATTCAGATCAGCTTGCACTCACCTCGACTAAATCCATGAGTCAGTGAAGTTATCAGGCAGAGGAGGATACTCGAACTGTGACCAGTGGGAAGCAAAACAAATATCTTACTAGTTGAGCTCCCCCAAGGGTTTGTTTATGTGGTTTGACATATGAGTGATCTGTTTTGCTTTTGAGTGCTCATTTGACCTTAATTCATTTCTGACAAAAAGGGTTTTGCTGCTTTTTTTATCTCACTTCTATGT
The DNA here is from genome assembly GCA_030169165.1 of Centaurea solstitialis. Taxonomy (NCBI): domain Eukaryota; kingdom Viridiplantae; phylum Streptophyta; class Magnoliopsida; order Asterales; family Asteraceae; genus Centaurea; species Centaurea solstitialis. The sequence goes on from CM058046.1 coordinate 26,511,119, forward strand.
TCCTACATGAAATAAGTTTCTTACCTCTTTATTATAGTGAAGTATTTCATGCAGCAGTTTCATTGATGGTTGATCTTGCTTTTATATTTTCTGACTACCTGATACATTACCTATCTTATTTCACGCTTGCACACACTTTTGTTTCTTGCACAAGCTTCTCGATCCTAGTGGTTGAGGTAAGTCTGCCTAATTCTACCCTCTTTTGGACCCCTATTTCAAATGGGATAACATTGGGTTTGTTTAGTTTGCTTTGGTTTGGTTTTAAGTGAGATAGTTACAAAAATTCAGTTGTTAGAAATTTAGAATTTGGAATTTATCATTCAAAAGTGGGATTCTTTGTAGAAAACTAAAAGTACCAAGGATTGAAACTGCAGAATGATGTATCTCGAGGGACTCTGTGTATTTCACTTATTCATAACCGTTCCAAAATATCTCCAGGGTTTCCTTAATTATTCTATGTTGATTGTTCCATTTTTATATTTGTGTCACGTGTTGCTTGTTTAGATTTTGTGGAAATCCATTGTTGAACCACCATATATGGATTTTATAGTCGTGTAATGGCTAAATGGATTGATTTTAGTTCTAATTTCTGCTTCATTGCGGAGTGCATTACTTCTTTCGATTACTAAAGTTTTGTGTTTGGTTTGTTACCAAACAGGCTCATAGAAGAAGTTCAAAATGCTACAAAATGTACCTCACCAGATCATACAATCTCCGGCCAGGCTAGGCCTCCCAAACCCTAATTCACCCTCTCTTCAAACTCCTGCTCCTCCAAAATTCTCATCGCAGATCCAACAATCACATCCACCACCCATTCTGCATCCAAATTTATTAACGACGCCCACCTCCCTAACCCTACTACCGCTCCTTCCACCACTATCTAGAGCTCAATCCATCCTTCTAAGGATGGCGGCCCTCACATCACGACTTTTCGAAGTCTCTCCTAATCAAGCTCAGTGGCGTAGCACCTTCCGTGGTTCATTTCCCACCTTTCTTTCCACCCAAACCGCATCTTCCGCGGATTCATCTCCGCCACCACTAAAGAAATCATTTCCCTCTTCACCACCCTCCAGACCCAACTCTTCGAATCCGTCACCGAGCTTCAAGAAATTCTCGACCTTCAAGATGCCAAGCAGAAAGTCACCCGTGAAATCCGATCCAAAGACTCCGCTATCCTGGCTTTTGCTAACAAACTTAAAGAAGCCGAACGGGTCCTTGATATCCTGGTCGACGATTACTCGGATTACCGTCGCTTGAAACGATCGAAAGTCGAAGAAAGTGATGAGAGTTCGTCCACCACTACAGTTGCGACTCAGCTGAACCTATCCGATATTTTATCGTATGCACACCGAATCAGCTACACAACGTTCGCCCCACCGGAATTCGGCGCCGGCACCGCCCCTCTCCGCGGTGCTCTCCCGCCCGCCCCGCAGGAGGAGCAAATGCGCGCTTCTCAGCTGTATGCTTTTGCCGACCTCGATGTCGGGTTGCCGAAGTTGCCGGAGAACGAGAAGTTTGCGATCGAGCCGTTGGCTGAAAACCCATCGGACCCTAATTCACTTGCGAATATGGCAATCAAGGATATGCTTCCTCCGAATATTGTGGTGCCATCGGGATGGAAGCCCGGGATGCCGGTGCAGTTGCCTACTGATTTGCCTATTCTTCCTCCGGCCGGGTGGAAGCCGGGCGACCCGGTGGCTTTGCCGCCATTGGACGCGCTTGCGGGACCGCCGAGGACCGAGGACCAACAGACTCAACCGATCCATGTTCCTGGATTTGCAAAAGGGCCGCAACCGATACAGGTTCGGCATGTGCAGCTTGATATTGCTGATGATAGTAGTAGTGAATACAGCAGTGAAGATGATAGTTCTGATGAAGATTGACAAAAAAGAAGTTATGGTTGCTTAAAGTAGTGTGATTTTCTTCTAGGCTTTTGTCTCAAAAAGGTATTATTATTCATATTCACAAGTGAATGATATGTAATGGATCTAAGGAACCTCTTAGTTTAGCTCAAAAACTCTTGTATTTCTGCTTCTTCTTCTTTTTGGGTTTGTGAAAGAAGTTGGTAATTCTGTACATGTTAGGCAATGATCTGATGCTAATATGAATATGTAGGTGTTAATGGGCTTAAATAGAAAGGTTATAGGCGCTTGACTTGAAAAAATAATATCATTAACTTCAGTAACTTTTTTTCAAAGGTAGTGTTGGAGCAGAACATATGGTTTTGATGCTCGTTGAACAATATCGAGTTATACATTATGATCGAAAATTCGAACTTTATAAGCTCGCTTATGAACTTGAAGTGGAGACGGATTAACTTGTTAGTTTTGGATCGAAAAAGGATATGCTCTTGTGGCTTGATTTGACATGACTCAACTTAAAATTATTAACCGAGTTTTGGAACGAATTGAGTTTATTATTGTTGGGCTCGCATCTATGAACAACATATTCAAAAACCAATCAACTGCTAAGATCATTGATCGACTTTGTCAAACTTTGATTAACTTCGAGTGATACCAATTATAACAAAAGATGGAATCTTGATCAAGACTAAGAACAAAGAAAACCAGAAATATGCAATAAGATACACAACTACCAAATAGTGGTACGAATATCCTTCCAAATAGTGGTGTTGTAAACAGATTTGCTCCAAAGAACAATGGCTTCTATCCATAACCTTTGCTACACATACATGTCAATCATCAAGAATCTATCAGTATCATCAATACACATAAAAGGAGAATCTTGATTTGATTCTCATCCATCTATACAATGGGTAAAGATTTGCTATATCAGGGCTTTATGGATCCTATAGAGCTATCCTCTTTAGTCTTTTCCCATCAAGTTTTCCCCAATTTTGGAAATTTAAAACAAAGATTGAGGCTTTATGTACAAGGTTGTTTCATGGGTTTTCTCCAAACTAGCATTCAAATTCTTCAAATCACAGCAATTTATTAATGATTAAGATATGATTTTGTTCTTAATCTGCAAAAATAATGAAAGCCTACCAATATCATGAAGAACATTGTAAGCTTTATTTGGTGAAATTGATCCCACATCGGCTAAGAAAGAAAAAAGAAAGGGAAATGGGGTTATATAAAAGTTGGAGGAGGGGTTTGGAATAGGCACTTACCTGGACGGGGTCAATGAGCGATCAAGTAGGCTCATGGCCTAGGCTGGCAACCTCCATTGCACATAGGAGGGGTGTCTGCTTAAGGTCGGCCCAAGTGGTCGAACCTACGTCATAATTTGTGTCAGCGGGGGCCTGCGTTCGCGCGGCCCCTATCCAATTTTCTAGTTTGCAATGTTTTAATGTTCTAGTGCTTGTGAACCTGGGGTAGAAGGATTAACAAACCACTTTCCCCACAAGCCTTAACTAGTACGTCATAGCCTTATGGTCGTAACTAATACTTGTCTTTAACACTTGTAAATGGATTATTCGAAAACCCTTTGTTCCAAGTATGAACCAAAATAATCATTTGTTCTTCATAAAATCTATATTTCAATGGGTCCGTATTTTTATACAATTTATCTCCAAATCAATAAAGAAAATAAATAGCCAGCTTTTTAAAAAATAATCGGTTGTTTTTCATAAACTCACAAACTAAGAAAGGAAAATAGCCAATCTTTTAATGATATTAAGTTGTTTTTCACAAACTCACGAGTTAACAAAGAAAAACGTCTTTCTTAAACAAATAAACTTTGTAACTTTATGCCACTTGTCCCCGAATTAACAAAGAAGACCGAATAGTTAATTTTTTATAAGTACAAAATAGAAAACATATATAAATTATATATTTCATCAACTCAGCATTTAAAAAACAATAAGATGTCCAGTTTTCCATGTATTTATATTGTATTTTGATTGTGAGCGACAAAAAAAATCCATATTTATTTATTTGTCTCCTGATTTAATTAATATCATAAAAGCTTCCAACATCCAATCTACTAAAAATTCTCATATTGTTGCAAAACAGGATTTACGTATTATTTACATCAACCTCTATGTTCGTGATTTGCTTTCCAACGTAAGTGGTCCTTTCAGAATATGGTATATGAGGTCTTCAAAACGTTTGACGTTTCAGGATTGGTTGCAAGATTACTTCATATAGGTAGATCCAATCAATGTCAAACCGATATTTGAGTTGTTCCATCACCTTTTTTTTATGTAGAAAAATAGCAATAGGCTTCTATTTCTATATAGTTTAATTGAAAACAAATGGTTATATTTAGCAAAAGAAAAGAACATTGTCATTTTTTATAATTAATAGCCTAAAATAGAAGAATTCAAAAGTAAAAAGTTATTAATATGTGGGATTAAAAACAGTGGGACTGCTAAAATTATGTAATATAGTCTAAGAACCCTAAAAGAAACCGGATATAATATGATTAATGTAAATTTAAGTTCTAACTTTTTCTAAAATAAACATCTATGTGTGCTAAAAAAAACTATATGCAAAAAATATAGAAAACCCAATAGATTCTGTTAGGATGTGTTTGGTACGCAAAATAAGATGGGACATGACAGAACATAATAGGTTTGTCTTATGGTTGGCAGATATCTATGTGAGACATACCAGAACTAAGTAGAACAAAAGTGGGACAAGTCTGTCCCATCCTACCCCCTTGGAACTAAGTAGAACAGAGTCAGATTTACCATTATACCCCTCAAAATACAGATTGATTTTCTTTTTCTTTATAATTGCCTCATACTTTGGGGTGAACAAAACTCGACCAAACCCGAAAAAACCGAAAATCCGATTAAAAAAATCTCGAATCTACCTGACCCACATAACTCGAACTAACTCGTTCTTCGAAATACAACTTTATGACGAGTTACTTGGTTCAGGTAAGCTCTTCGTACCCATTACCCGAACCCTGAATAAAACCTTTTATTAATATTTTTGTAACTTTTTTATGTAGATCTTTGAGACTTGAACTTGTTTTTATTAGTTTAAGATTAAATTTATAGTCATTATATCTAATATAGGAGTAAATTTTTCATTAGATATTTTTTTATTCAATTTTTCTTACTTAAAATATATATGTTCAGCTTTAAATTCAAAATTAGGTGTGAAGTATTTTAGACCATATCTAATTCAGATTTAACTGAATTTATGTTCGAATTTTAAGAATATATGTTTTCCTTTTCTTTTCCACCAAATTAATAGAAAATAGAAATAGTATGCAACGAAAATTCATAGATATATACTTTAAGTAAGAAATTTTGAATAAAAAAATATCTAATTAAAAATTTAATCTTATATTAGAGATAATGACTATAAATTTAATCTGAACATTTCCTTTTACATGCTTAATCATTAAAGATTAAAATTAAATTAAATCCCAAATCCAAAATCCAATTTTTAAACATTAAAAATTAAATTAAACACTAAAACTAATAAAAATAAATTCAAATCTCAAAGATCTACATAAAAAAAATTACAAAAAATATTAATAAAAAGTTTTATTCAATTTCGGGTGGGTTCGAGGAGTGGGTACGGAGAACCTATGCGAACCGAGTAACTCATCATAAAGTTGGATTTCGAAGATCGAATTAGTTCAAGTTATGTGGGTCAGGTAGATTCCAGATTTTTCGAATCGGATTTCGGTTATCAGATTTGGTCGAGTTTTATTCACCCCTAAGTATGAAGCAATTATAAAGAAAAAGAAAATCGATATGTATTTTTACTTTTGAACATGTTGTTTAAAAATTTATGTAAGCCAATCAAAGGTTACACGCAACGCCCACGTCCCACGCTCCTTCCCGTGGTCCTCCACTCACCCAAGCCTGGCCTAACTCACCCAACCACCTAACCCCAACCCCCCTTCTATCTTTCGCACCCAAACCCTAGTTTCAGATTCATTCCACCACCAACCACCACCACCGCCATGGCTTCTCAACAAGACGACGACCACCACCACATCGCCACCGTATTCCCCGAAGATCTAGACGAAGACGACGACAGCGACGACGAACCTCCAACCCTAACCAATAATCCAAACGTCGAAGAAGACGATGTTGACCTAGAAGAAGACGACGAGGACGACTCCATGTCCTCCGGCGTCGGCGAGGTCACCATCGCCGTCCCCGGTCTTCCGACCGCCACTGACGCCGTCGCCGCTACGCCACCTCCACCGATCGCTACCACCGTCGACGATGTCACTCTCACTCCGCTCCCCCGATCTCGATCCGACGACGTCGTCGTTTTGGAGCAGAAGAAGGCCATGCCGTCCGACGAATCTCGCCGGCTGTTCCAGCGGCTGTGGACGGATGAGGATGAAATTGAGCTTTTACAAGGATTCCTCGAGTACACGAACCAGCTCGTCGTCAACAATTCGTTCCACCACCATCACCACCACCACCACGATACGACGGCGTTTTACGACCAGATCAAGGATAAGTTGCAGCTGGATTTTAATAAGAATCAGTTGGTGGAGAAGCTGAGGAGGTTGAAGAAGAAGTACAGAAACGTTTTGAGTAAGATCAGTTCAGGCAAGGAGTACGTCTTCAAAACGCCTCATGATCAGATCACTTTCGACATCTCGTGTAAGATTTGGAGCTCCGAAGCCGCTATCCTCTCCACTCCTGCACCTGCGGATGTCGTTGCTGCGGCCAGGTTCGACGACGAAGAACCGAGCAATCCTTACGCTAACCCTAACCCTAACCTTAACCTGAGTTTCAATTTGAACGAGCAGAACGGCAACGGCGGTGCGTATCCGAACAGTTTGGAGAAGAAAACGCCGCGATCGCGAAAGCGATCGAGGTCGAGCGGAGTCAAAATCGAAGAAAAAATCGGTCAATTTCAACAACAGGTTCCACCGCCACCTGTTATGGGGGTAGGGGGTTCGAATTCTTCAAATTCGGTCCCTAATCTCGTTGAAGAAACTGTGAGGAGTTGTTTATTGCCGTTGTTCAAGGAGTTGCTAGACAGTTCGCAGAACGGTGTTCGTGGCGGTTCGAGGGGGTTGATGAATTTGGATCCGTTTGGTGGATCGATGAATTTTGCGTTTGGGGATGTAAACGATGAGAAGTGGAGGAAGCAACACATATTGGAATTGGAGGTTTGTTCGAAGAGATTGGAGTTGGTGCAGGATCAGATTAAGTCACAATTGGAGGAGTTGAGATCATTGAGGAGGTAATAAAATCTTTGTATGTAATCAAATGAGTAAATTCTTGAAGTTGAACCACTTGTTATCTATTGGTATTTAAGTTTATATACTTAAGTTTTTATGGTCATTTGATCAATTAGTGCATACTGTAGTAAGCCAATTTAGTCTGTTTAGAGTTTATCTTATTTCTTGAGGCTTGTTGTTGAATAATATTAATAATTATTATGTATTTAGCCTTTTCATGGGCTATTCCATCATGAACTCTTGTGCACATTCTTGCTTCTATTGTGGGAAATTGCATAACTTTGTTAAACTTAGAATAACACTTTAGCTTCAACTCTGTATCAATGTGAGAATTGCAGCCACTGTGTGTCAAATTCACAATGTTTAAGGGTACCCATTAAGGGGATAATGAGTGTTTGTAGTTGTACCATTTGGGTTCCTGTGAAGCTATTTGTTGTTGTTGTATGCAGTTTCAAAGAAGATAAAGGTTTTAATCATGTTCATGTGCAGTTGAGTAAATTCTGTAAGTTCAGCCAGGTCTTATCTATTGGTTTTAGGTTCATATGTTTTATGGTCATATGATCAATAGGGCATATTGTAGTATGCAATTTGTATTTTTAGGGCTTGTTTATATTTTTCCTGTTAAACGTTGTATGGGATCCTAGTCTACTTAGGTTCAATCCCAAAGGGGGGACAATTGAGGGCATGAGGAGTACCCAAGGCCCAGTGCTTGGGTTGGTCCAGTCATAGACTGTGGTTGGGTTCTAGGGCCAGCTTACGCTGGGCCGGGACAGCGACGGATTAGTGGGCTGCCCATGGATGCCTGATACTGCCGGGGAGGCGTGTGTGCGTGTGTGCGTGGTAGTCGTTTGTTGGTTCTATGCCGCTATGCCTAAAACAACGATTTGATGGCGATGATACTGGCTGTCGAGAATCTTGATTATGTGTTTAGTTAGCCTATGAACTTTTTGCTTAGACGAATAAACATGATCGACTACCAAAAGGTGCATTTGGCACGCTAATTTTGAAAGGTAAATGTAAACTTATCTGACTACCTTAATTTGAATCACTTTGTTAGAGCTAAGTATTTGATTTTGATACTTAAATGTTAGAATCATTACTTTGCGAAAACTAATATCGGAGGGTATTTTGGTTAACACTATGTTTGACAAACTAACCGATAAACTAGTTGATATTCTAATCATATTTGGTAACAAGTAGCTCATAAGTTATATGACTTGTAAAATGGTATACAACAATATGTTAAATTTAACTCGGATACCTTTTTAAGGGTAGGGTTTTGATTGAAAAAAAGAAGTGGAAACCCTTCTCTAACTTATTGAAATGTCTTGTGAAATAAATTTGAAAAGGGGAAATTAGAGCATCTATAGTGGTGGAACCTCCAAAATCCCGACTTACCGTATTTTTTGCTGCCACGTCATTGCCATGTCAACAAACAAAGAACCTCCTTAAAACTTTACAATGGAGATTCTTACAAAAACCTCACTTCCATTTTCTTATTTATGATATAAGTTTTATTTATGTAAGTTATTGTATAACAGAAAAGGAAATTATTACAAGAACCTGGGTTCTTGTTCAAGCACCCGTGTTCCAATAAGAACCTGTGACTGGGCAAGAACCTCTGTGCCACAGTGGAGGTCCTTGTAAAAACCCCATGAAGAACCTTAGAAAGAACCTCCATTGTGGATGCTCTTAACTTACAACCAGGGGGTGGGCATTGGATTTGGATATCCGTCTTTGGAACCAGAACCATTTTAGAACCATCGGTTTCGGAACCAGAACCATAATCGATGTGGTTGGTTTCGGTTCCAGTTCCTAACATGTGGAACCAATTAAGAGCGGTTCTAGTTTTGGTTCTCATATTTTTGGAACAACTACCTATTGAGGTCGCCTATATTTTGATAAAATTATTTAAATGTTTATTATATTTAAATGTTTAATAAAACTAAAATTATTTATTATTATTATATATTTATTATGTTTTGAGACATTTGTTAGCATCGACTAATTTTCCTTTTTAGTTGAATTCTAGTTTATTTATTGTTGTTACAATTTATAAAATGATGTCTTATAAATATGAAATTTGATCGTATTTTGGATGTTTAATAAATATGAAAATCTTGGTATTGGTTATCAGGAGTTATAAAACACGACATGTGTCTGTATTAAGAACAACAAAAATTGGAAATTGATGAGATAATGAACGACCAAAAGGAAGTGGTACGGATATCGTTCCAAATGTTGTAAACACATTTGCCCCAAAGAATAATGGTTTCTATTCATAACCTTTGCTACACATACATATCAATCAACATACATAAAAGAAAATTCTTGATTTAATTCCTATCAATCAATCCAACGGGCTGAGATTTGCTATATCAAGGCTTTATCGATCCTATAGAGCTCTCCTCTTTTGCCATTCTTGATCAAGTTTTCCTCAATTTTGGAAATTTAATACAAAGATTGAGGATCTATTTACAAGGTTGTTTGATGGGTTTTCTCCAAACTACTTAACTAGCATTCCAAATATTCCAAAATCCCAACCATTTATTAATTGTTATAGAAAATAAGATACAATTTTATTATTAATTTGCAAAGACAATAAAATCCAACCAATCTCATGAAGAACACCATGAGCTTTATTTATTTAGTGAAACTGATCCCACATCGGCTAAGAAAGAAAAAAGAAGAGAGAGGGGGTTATATAAAAGCCGGAGGGGGGGATTGGAATAGGCACTTACCTGGACGGGGTCTATGAGCGATCAAGTAGGCTCATGGCCTAGGTTGGCAACCTCCATTGCACATAGGAGGGGTGTCTGCCTAAGGTCGGCCCAAGTGGTCGAACCTACGTCATAATTTGTGTCAGCGGGGGCCTGCGTTCGCGCGGCCCCTACCCAATTTTGTAGTTCACAAAATTTGAGTTGTGGCCTTTGTTTGGCGCAATTGGTGAAGGATATAGCCTTTCATTGCATGAGGTTTAAATATGTGTCTAATGTTAGGAGTTTTAGTTGTTTTGAACTTAGTGTTCTATTTGTTTGGTGTTGACAATTTGACATGAAGTTTCTAATTTATTTTTGTAATAATTGCTTTATGATTGTAAGTTACAGTTGATCAAATGAGACTTTATCAATAAACTCAAAAAAAAAAAAATAGTTTACGATTCTCAAAGAATAATTTCGATTGATACATATGATGAGGTTATTTGGTGAAATGGTCTTGTTGCTCCAAATGTTGCAATTTAATTCAAGCTCATCATCTATCACAACCTAATGACTCGTTTTAATAAAGTTAAAATTTGATGAAAACATCATGCATTTTGTAACATATGCTAATGCCACCAGAGTTTATCGTCTTTAGAAACTTTACATAAAGAGGAATAATATTTTTTTAATAAAAGTTTGCTTTGTCGTTAAAAAAAGAGGACATATAACGAGTGACTAAGTTATCCATAAGGTAGCGTTTGGTATGCAGACAAGATTGGATAGGACAAAACTGGACATGACATGATTGGACATGACAGAACTGGACAGTACTGGACAAGACAAGAGAGTAGGACGGGACTAGACGGGACAGGATTGGACTGGACAGAATAAATGTATTGTTTTGTGTTTGGTACGCCTAGGACTGGACTGAACTGAACAGAACTAGAAAAGTTCCCCAAAGAAATTATTTGCTAATTATATATATATATGGTGGTGGTGGTCGGTGGTTGTGGAAAACGTGAAGATGGTAGATAGTGGTGGTGGTAGTTGTAGAGGTGGTAGACGGTGGTGGTAGATAATCGGTCGTAGTTGTAGAGGTGGTGGATGATGTTGTTATAGTGGAAGAGGAGGTGGAGGTGGCCGATAGTGGCTACCGATGGCGGCGGCGTCCACGAGTCCACGACTAGTGGTGGTAAATATAAACAAATACAATATTTAAGTTATATAGCAAACGAGTGTTAATTAGTAATATATTAGTTTCTGTATCATTTTTGTCCCATGTTGTTTGTTCGTCTAATTTCAGGACCCCCTTTTGTTCTTTTATGATTTTAATTTATTTTATTATTTGAACGGACGGTTCCAGAAACAGGTGTGCAAAAGAAATAAAACAAGTAACCTTTGATCCAAGTATAAACCTCCAATTACTGTCGTTTCTCCAAAAACAAGTAATAAAAATGGTACAAGTACCAGATATCGATCCCACAGGGAAGCGGTGAAAACAATCGTTCGAGATTCAGTTTTTGTGAAAGTTAACTTCAAATGGGGTTTGGATGAAAAAGTATTTTGATTGGTTGGTTGATTATGAGCTATTGTAAGAGAACAATTATAAAAAGGAGTCAGGGGTGTAAAGTTTTTTAGTTGGAATAACAATAGGTAAATTGGATAATAAGTAATTTAATAAACTCAATTATGCAGAAATGATATCCAAGTAACTTCTGAAAAGTTATCACATTTTCATATAGCCCAATTATTTATCGATGAGTTTAGATGCAATCTTTAATGAAATGTTAAAATATATTAAAAATCAACACTTACGCAATCTCTGAAAGATTAACACATTTTCATGCATCTGACTCATTGTTAAATAATTAGTTATAATCTTTAATGGGATACTAGATCTGATACCAACTTTTAGGAATAGTGCCAATTGTAGTCCCTTAAGAGACTAACACATTTTCATGTCTTTGGATTATTACCAGTTAATTATTAAATATACTCTTTAATGAAATGCTAAAGACGTGAGATAATAGCAACGAGTGTTGTCACCCACTCATATATCCCCAAAATAACATTTTAGTAGCTTCTGAAAAGCTATCGCATTTTCGTACATCTATTTAACTGGTAAAAATCCAAATACAATCTTTAATGAGGCATTAAACTTAAAGTGGTAAAAATTGAGTTTATATAGAAGACTTTTTTCTTTACCAAAGATTCATTCCAAATTAAACCTTACACCCCAAGCTATGAAATTAGCCTATCATGCTTGGTGTGGTTTTACAATTATTTTTAGACATATATTTGATTGAGCAAGAAATGATTCGTACAACAGAGATAATTATAGGATGCGATAATTAAACCAAATCATAAAGTGCAATTACTGGAATTGACCAGTGAAAAGTAAAGCAGGTGATATGAAAGTAAACTGGAGAAATGACCAGATGGAATTACGAGTGCGTAAATAAACACAATTATAAGAGGAACTATTCAACGTTTACTAAATAAACATAATTATATATATAGGTAGATTTATAAGTGATAAATATTAATATGCATGCATGAATGAGTATATGTATATATACTTATGGTGTATGTTTATATATGTATATTCATATACACATAAACTCACTTGCAAGATGGTAAAAGAAAAACTGATAAATGAGAAAAGTACGTAAATTAATTTATCAAGATGATGTCAAACACTTGGTATGACTTTCGGGAATACAAAAGTGTGCTACCAAGCCCGAAAGCAAAACGATACCAAGTGTTTTCAAAAGAGTCGTTCGGCCTCACCGAGAGGAAACCCGAACACTATAACTAGAGTATCACAATGTTTAACCAAAAGAGAGGGGGGTACTTGGATTCGGTCCAAGTAAGGAAACCGAAAACCAAGTGGTGGGGTGATATATGAGAGAGTTGTGTTTTTTTAGGCTAGATAGATATCAAATACATACACATGCATTCATATATATAGCTAAGTATCATGGGCCATGGGTAAAAAGTTCATCAAAGAGGGGTAAATGGGTTTCGGCCCAAAGAAACCGATCGGCCCATGGACGATCCAAAACCGCAACAGCCCAGCTTCTATGTTTCGGCCCAACTTCGATGACTTGGTCCACAAAAGAAATCTACAAAATCGGCCCACGATACCGGTTCCTGAAAATACATACAAATTCTATAAGTTTAAGTGATAAAATGCGAAAAATACATATGTATGTATGTGTGTAACAAAAGGGTGCATGCGGTGATATTTAGCGTGGTTTTGACACAATATATGTAAAAAGGTGAGAAAATTGCACAAAATTTATTAGTTACGAGGGTAAAATATTTACCATATCATTGTTCCACTTATTTTGGTGGAACAAAAAAAAACCCATTTTTTATCTCATGTTGTCCCACCTTGTCCCAGTTTTGTCCATGTCCCATGCTGCACCAAACATGGAACGGTGAATTTCTGTTCTGTCCCATGATGCGCCAAACGTGGGATAGTAAGTTTTGTCCCGTCCCGTCCTGTACCACGTACCAAACACAACCTAAAGGAGAAGTGTAGAATACCAACTGAGCTTTTTCATTTTCATTTATCAAAGTGGGTTGAGCCCTTTTATGGATGAATGGTCACCTTGGGAGCGTGTATACGAGGAGTGTTACCTACAACATATCATAACTAAGTTTACATGAAGCATGTTTTGTTGTATGTAAGAGATTTGAAAAGACTATGCTTTAAAATTAGTACCATATGTGACAAATGTTGTTTTTAAGATTTTATTGTCAAATACTTTATAAGGTAATATATATAAACCATTTCAACTTTCTCATTTTTGAATGATAAGTCTAGGGATAGGTTTTTTCGGATAAATAATTTGTCAAGTTTTTAGAAGCTGGTTACCTACATTATGTAACCCAAAAAATAATTGTCTGTAGCGGCTATGTAGGTTTTAAAGTAAAAAAGAAGACCAAAATCAGTTATACCATTTCGCAAGCTTTACATCATTCAAATCCATCACACTTAACAGGTTATGCCCCTCTTCACCCCTACCATTGGCCTGCCATATATCGCTCTCCATCTCTTTAACATGTTCCTTTCTCCCATTTTCTCCATCTTTTATAACATGGAGCACATATAAACACAAAAAAAGGATCCAAAGCAAAAAAATAAAACGATTAAAGAGATAGAGATCAACGATAGGGGACAACAATTGTGATAGATGTTGATAGATAACGGTCCATGATGTGGCGATGACGGGTGGCAAAGCTGGGGATGTCGTTGCATACGAGGGGTATGTATGACAAAGTTTGGGAAGAATAAAACTAATTCTAGCCTTTTTGATTAAAATTGTGCAATTTATAAAAGTTCGATTGTTTATTGTAACACCCGCAATTTTCGGATAACACAACTTCGGCCCAATGTGGAAATTGATCTTTTAAGTTAAATATGAAAAATAGGACTTTAGGTTAAATCATGGGTTTTATGGTCTTGTTGGATGGGAAATTGAAATACGAGTCCAACGGTTCTTTCCGGAGCAAAATCGGAGCTATAACGAAGAAGTTATGGCCAAAACAGTGAACCGCGCGGGTTTCAAGTGGGTTTCAGAGTAAGGGCGGGTCAGCCGCGGGTCAACCCGCGGGTCGGACCCGCCGATACCGCTGATCAGACCTGAAAAACGCATTTTGAACCATCATCTTCATTTCTTCATATCTTTCTCTCTACAACTCCGATTTTGGTGATTCAAATTGCTATCTTCTCGATTTTTCGAGCTCTTCAAGAATACATCAATGGATTTCAAGTATTTGGTGGTTCTAAAATGTTGGTGTAAGTAATCTCTTCATCCCCTTCGAGTTTAAGCTTAGATTTGGGGGTTTTTCATCTCCAAACCTTTTCTTCCATACTTGCCTTAGATTTGGTGTTGTATTAGGTGGATTATATGCTTTGGAAAGTGTTGGAGGCTAGATCTACTAGTTTAGAAGGTGGAGATTTCTATGGCTTCATCTTCTCCACCACCTCTCCACCATTGTTGAAGGTTTTTCATCTTAGGGTTTTCACTCAAGATCTTGAGGAGGTGAGTTCCATTTATAGTTTTAAGTGTATATCTAAGCTTACGAGATGTAGATTTTGTACTAATCTAGACTTTAATCTCTTATCACCATAGGTGATCACTCAAGCTTTTAAAGCTAGGGTTCTTTGTAAAATTTGGGGCTTTTGGCTTTACGAGCCTCAAGGTGAGTTCTAAACCTTTTGTTAAAATTGAGAACACATCATCTTGTTGATTTAACATGCTACGCTTGATTATTGCAAGTAATTGTGCTATGGATGAAATACCTAAAATGTTAGGTTTGAGATCAATTATGCTTGTATGAGTTTATGATGGTTATATAGATGCATTGATTAAACTGTTATATGCTCATGATGTGTGAAATAAATCCATGTAATTATATGATGAATGATATATGGGAAATACATATGATATTATGTATGCCATGGAATGATGTAGGGGATTGAATCCCCAATTATGTTGTCCTGTTATAAAAACAAGAAAGGTCATGAGACCTTCGATGATATTTAATTTGGATACTATGTGGTATGTCATGGAATAATATGGGTGAATTGAATCCCTAATAATGTTGACTTGACATAAAAATAATGAAGGGCTTGAGACCCTCGATAATACCTGAAAAAGGTATATATGGTAATATCGGTCTTTTTAGACAGAATGATTATGCCTCTGATGGTGTCATGATAGATATGGCATCAGGGTATATACAGTATAGTATAGCCTCTTAGACCGGGTGAAAATACTGGACATGTATGTGTAAATAAGTATATCCCGCGCCATGTTTCCACATTAAATAGTCTTGGGGTATGTACCTATGTCGCCGACTTTCGGGTTGCTCCGAAGTGCGCGGGCCTCTGTTGATGGTGCCATGTTAGATATGGCATCGAGGTGTTTGGAAGTAAAGAGTGATGGGACTGGCAGAGGGTGTACGGCTATATAAATAACAACGGACGATCCAACGCAATATTTCCACACCAAACAGTCTTGGGGTTTGTACCTATGTCGTCGGCTCTCGGGTGGCTTCCGAGGTGCGCGGGCCTCTGATGGTGTCATGGTAGATATGGCATCGAGGTGTTTGGAAGTAACGAGTGATGGGATATTGGTTGGTGGAAGTGGGTCGCTCCCACTGTTTCCGAAGATAAAAGATAACCTGTAAAAGTATACTTTGACTATGTTTGTCTATATACACTTATGTATACCTCGTATGTCTTAACATGATTTTATATGTATCGTAATTGTTGGTACATCTCACTAGGCTCTTTTGGCCTAACACTTGTGTGGTGTCGATGTGTATCTCAGGTGCTAGTGGCTAGCAGACATAAGTGTGCGAGATGAGCATCAGGGGATGCTTATGGGGACCGGACCTATGGACCATCAACCGACTCTAGGATGATAAACCTTTGTGACATTTCGTTTATGTAATTGTACAGTTCTTATTGTTAATTTATTGGATTAAGCTCACGTTTTGGCGTTGTTATTGTACCAACCTTTCTTTTGAAGGTTTTTGTTAACTCCAATTTTTGGGGTGTTACATTTATTTATTAAAAATGATATGGAACTTTGTCACTGGAAATGAGAAGCCTATTCACTCAATATATTTAAAATAGAAAGTTCATTTCATTTTTCTGAAGTTGGACTGGAAGACAAGATAGTTCATCAATAATATACTTAGGTGTCGTTTATTTTTTAAAGAGGTTTGGAGTCTAATTTTACATCTAAAAATGAACAGGTGGATGGTGCACATCTTAAATTTCAAAGGGTGACAAGAGGTTTTCAAACCGTCTTAAGACTACAAACCTCTTAATTTTTAGACTTAAGAGGTTTTAAGACCTATAGTGATTTACCCGAACCTGGTGCGACCCGATTCACTAGCCACGATTAGGGCGGGATCCCCGCTTAGCTAAAACCTGAGATGGGATAGGGATGGGTAATACATCATGTGAATCACCCCACACCCATTAAAATACAAATTAATTATTGTTTTAATTATTATTATTATATGTTTAAGTTACCTTACCTTGTTAGTGTTATGGTTAGTTCTTCTATTTGAACCTTTTGGTGTTGGAACATGGCTAGAAACGATTTGGCTTGGAACGCCGCTGGATCTAGCTTGAAATGATGCTAGAATGTGGCTGGAACATGGCTTGAAACGTTGCTGGAACATGGTTGGATCGGGGTTAGGCGGGGGTTCCATTAGGCATCGAAAAGGGGATTCTATTCCTCGTACCCGTCGAAGAACGGAGACATGGATATGATCGTGAACCAGAGCTGGGGTTGCCATGCCTACTAAAGAGTAATCATTGTTAAAAAGTGGTTGATATTAGGCTATTAATTATGGTAATTGCAAAATAAATTACTAAAGTGACTTCCATGTAAATATAAAGGGTGTTGAGAGAGACACCCCACCCTACAATACCCTACCCTATATAACTCTCAAATTACTATATATTAAATGCTTCTTTTTGACTTTTTTAATTAATGTTCAACTTTTTTCTTTAACTTCTATGTTTTCTTACTTGAACAGTTAATTACATTGTAAAACTAATTTTGACTACATTCAAAAACCATTTATTTATTTTTCTTAAAATAAATATTATATTAAAAATATATAAATTAAAATGTAACGCCCCGTTTTCAGTGTTGGAAACCTAACGGCGTTTGGTTAGAGATTGATTTTGTGTAACTTATGTTACAGAAGCTCGGGGGCTTAAGTGTTATATATATAAGTGCAAGGGTTGGATCAGCAGATAAAAAGGGGTTAGAAACCCTTAATCACTCTCTCATTTGGCAGTTTCCAGGGAGCGAGAAAGAAAGGAGAGAGCGACGTTTGGAAAGGGAGAAACGAAGGCTCAATTGGGGCTTGTAGTTGCTCAATTGGAGTGGTGATCATGTTCATTGCGGAAAGGTATGAACCCTACGTTCAATTTTGTGTCTAATTGTTGATATTGGTGAAGTAGAGTTTTGATTAGGGTTGTGGTATGAATTGATGATCATGGAATTGTCAATTAGTATGTTTTGGGTCAAATTACTCGCATCTAAATGTTAGTTATTGACCCTAGATGATGTAGATTCATACTTTTGGTTTGTGTTAGTCGAAAAGTGAGTTTGGGGTATGAAATTCGAAGCAGAATCGCGAAGTGGAGGAACCTGGTGAACCCCGCGACCTAGCCCGCTACTTGAGGTCGCGGGGCAAGGTCGCGTAAGTCACTCTGGTGATTTTTACATTTTTCGTTTGCGGTTCTTTTTGGGATTTGGCTTTGGGCTTCCCTTAGGGATGTTATGAGACGACTATGGGTGGATTTTGGGGACAATTGGACTAGTCTAGCTATGACTACGACGCGTATTTCGGTATCGAGTGTCTAGTGCCCGGTTGAGCATGTTTTGATATGTATGTGTATGTGATTATGACTAGGTGTTACGGGCTGAGTATTGTAGTTGCAAAGAGCCTATTGTAAGCATTGCTAAGGTGAGTTCACTACCTCGCTACCTATTGTTGTATGTGTATGATGATGGTTCATGTGATTGCTTTATGATATTGTATGCTTGATAAGCACTATTATTTAGTGCTTTTTACACATCCAATTATCCTATTTAGATAGTAATTGTGTTAAAAGTATCCCAAATGATGTAAAAATATATATCTTTGTGCATCTTTATGTCAAACGGAGTTTTGGAATTGTGATGAACTTGTTTTATATAAAAATGGTACTAATTATAGTTTTTTTTTTTGTTATATATAGATTGTTTGCAAAAAGGAGAATGTTGCAGCAATGGGAGAAAACTGCAGAAAAAAAGGAAGGAAGCTTATAAGAGAAGCTAACTAGTTGGAAGGAGGAATTTTTAGCTATTAAATATTCCTTTACCCACTAGTTTATGTTTAAATACTCTGATTGTTGACTTTTGAGTATCTTATCTTCTTGGATTGTCATCCTTGGCAAGCAACTAATAGTTAATTAGTTTATTATTTAATTATATAATTTAAGTTAGTTATTTTATACTTTTGGTCCTCCCTCCTCTCCTATAAATAGAGAGTTTGGGTAAGGCATTTTGGCATCCGACAACTAACCAATAGTTGTGTTCTCTCTTCAAATCTATTCTTCTTACAATTAATCTAAGTGATATTTTTCGGAAACTCTTGAATTGCTACAGCAATTCAAAGGGTGTTCTTCATTTTAAAGTTTCTTTTACTTGCATCTTTACTTATAGTCATTTAAATTCCGTCTTTAATTTCTGTTACATTTGCATTAAGTTCTTCATAAAGGTTTTTACTTCAAGTATCGACCATCATTCTTTACTTTCCTTGCAATTTATCGCTTTCGGTTAATTTAGATTTACTTTTATCGCACTTTATATTATCGTCTTTTATTTCTCGCAATTTATTTTATCGTCTTACATTCCGTGCAATTTATTATGCTTTCTTATAGTTATTTGCATCTTATCCGTTATGAGTAGCTAATTCCATTAGCTTGGGTGTGGGACAAAAGATGGGATTTTTGATTAAAAGAAAGTAGGTAACTTTTGGTAACAATGGTTTTTATTATTTCATCTTAAGTATTTATCTTTTTAAAACTTCTTACCAAATGGATTATCGTATGAGATATTAAAGTGCCATGGTCTTGGATACGAGCCATGATAAGCACGTCAATTTCGAATGACATAAGAAGTAGGTTTGAGAAAATTACTTTTTGACTAATATCATTGTTGTCATTCCTTAAAATTGATTGAGTCTCATATGGTAAAACATTAGTTGAGATTAAAATGAGGTGCACTTAGAGATAAGGCACTAGTCATACTTTTACTTAGTGATATGGGATTTGGTGCAAAAGACCAAATTATAATAAAGAAATTTATTAGTCCATATGTTTTGAAAATCACATCGAATTATTTACTAGGTTGAATATCACACAGACATGTGGGTTGAAATCTAGTTTATAAAGACATGATGAAAGTCCGAGAGGAATACTTTCATGACAAATAATAAAACCTGTTGTTACCAGAAGCATGCTACAGCATTCCTGCAGCATGAACCTATAGAAATTTGTATTAAGATCCCATCCCAAGTCTTACACCCATGCTTCTTTTAAATCTTGTTCACAGTTCAAAGTAACCAACCAATCCGAAAATATTTTCTCCAAATTCGTCATCTGAAATTAGTTTTTCATATCAAGATCTTGCAACTAAAGATACCTATCCCTATGGATTACGATACTTGGTTCTTACCACTTTATTACTTGAAAAGACGACATGGTTCCAATTTGTATACTTGCTTTTTGGTTCCATCTTGTCTAAAGGTTTCTTGCAAAAGAAATCGCCCTTCAATGCTCCCTTCGGGGATATGGTTTCCCTTCGGGGATATGGTTTCCTTTCGAGGATATGTTTCCCTTCGGGGATAGGCGGACCTAAGGTGGTAGCAATACTCTTAGTGAAGCTTGTGGTTTTCTTCTTATTTCGGGTTTAGCCGAAGGGAAGATAGTGCAAGAGGCACGTACGTGATTATGTGTACTCGTTATTATGTATGTATGATGGTAGATCGTTTAGGTGTGTTCTCACTAAGCTTTTCGCTTACCCCATTGTTGTTTACTCTTTTTAGATGCAGGTACTTCCCGTAAGGGAAAAGAAAAGGTTTGATGCTCCGGGTTCAGCTAGTTCAGTCCACAAGGAGATAAGTGAAGAAATGGTTTAGAAAGAAAGTGGTTTTGTTTAAGGATGCATAAACAATTACATTGTTAGCTTGAAATGTCGAATTGGGTTTTCCTAAACATATAACTTTTGTTTTGTACTTGGGTTTGATTTCAGTTTGACACCTTATGGTGTTTGAACGTGTCTTTTAATTTAAAAGTTTGGACAAGCTTCCGCATATTTAATCAAGTTGGTTACTTTTCCTTGTTAAATTGTGTTTCGGAATTTGGGTGTTACATAAAAATCTAATAATAATAAGTTTTACAATTTTTTTATAGAAATGTGATACATTTATAATGATGATTTTTTAATTATATATATATATACATATTCCTACCCAACAATCTATATATATTAGCTATTTTGTTTTCTAGGTAGTATACTAGTGTTACTTTTATTTCGGGGCTTATGAGCTGATTATTTTATTTTCCTACATATATATATATAACCTATGATTCAATATCTACAAGTTAATTTTTTTATTCTATTATATACAAGCAAGTTATATGCTAATATACACACAAATTGAAATTTATAAAGTTATATAATAAACAATATATTATTTTTTATAAGTAACAAGACATTTGTCTTTTTAATTTATTTATTTGAATTTTATTTTATAATAATCATAATACATTAGTGTTTTATAGTAATTTTTAATAAAAAGGAAAAGAATAAAAAAAGAATAATATTAAAGAGAGAGAGAGAGAGAGAGAGGAGAGAGGGGGAGAGAGAAAAGAGAGGAAGAGGAACAATTAAATGCTAACTCAAACATCTAGATATTTTTTTGAAATATTAGATAATAATTAATATAGGGTGTCCATAGGGGGTGGAGTGTATGAATCCATATCCAAATATAAAAACATATTGTGAATATTATATATTAAACATCAAAGCATGGACACTTACTAGTTGGATGAAAATTTCAACTCTCATGTCCAATCCATGTACAAGTTGTGCATTAATTACATGTCTAAACTATGTAGATGAATAGTAGTTTAACTTGTATAATTACCATGTTATGTAAATGAAAAAACTTGCACCTTCAACATACTTTCATAAGTATTTCATCTTCTCAACTTTCTCTCTTTATAGCTTCTTAATTTTCTTAATCAATTGTTAATCAAGTGGTAATCCTAGTTAATAATTAACACGTTATCAGCACGAGAGCTCTAATCAATGTATGTATTTCCTTAATCCTACATGTTAAGAAGGTAAAATACTTAAATAAAAATTATGGAACTTAATCACTTATTATTTTATATATTATGTCTACTAACATTCTAAGGGGGCGTTTGGTACAGAGAATGGAATTATAGAGAAATGATGCAGAGAATGGAATTGCAGAGAAAGAGAATTGGTCTGGAGAATAGGAATTGACTCTTCTGTTTGGTAGCACAGAGATTTCGGCAGAGAAATGTAACAGAGAATCATTTCTCTTGTTTGGTACAAAAGAAAATTTAACAGAGAATTGTACCAGTCTAAAAGTTTACACACATCTTTTTTTCATAACAATAATTTATTCAAACCCCAAAAACAAAAAAACAAAAAAAAAAGATGCATAAATTATCTAATTACAACTATTAGCCTTATCAAAAATCATATATATAGTAACTGTACAATACAAACAAAAAATCAACCTAACTAAAAATAGAAGAATAGGCGTTAGTTTATTAACACATTTACATATGAAATCACCATAACCCTTCTTGGTGAAGAGGTGAGCCACGCTGCTGTTTAAAACTCATGATTAAAAAACCCATACATCGCCTTCCTTGTTTATGTTCTTCATCATCATCGCCCCAGTGTTCTTGTTCTGCATTTTGAGACCTAGCTTGTACATTTTGAGAAATACCATCTATTCAACGTCATCCTTATAAAAAGAAGACAATAATTGAGAGGAAAAAGTAATTTAATATAACGCAAAAACCAAGTTCCAAGTACAGTATAAACCCGAAACAAAACAACACCATCCTGAACCCCTAGCTATAACTCAACTAAAGAAACACCCAAACAGTAAGCAAGGCCGAAATAGTTTACAAGACGTAAACAACTTAGAACGACGCCTTAAAGGTCGACCGAAGCAGCCCAAAGACCATTGAAACTAGACACAACCGATCAAGAAAAAAACACAAAACTTAAGACTGTTGCAGATAACCGATCAACCTCCGTCTTTTTACTGTAACCCGTTACGTTGGTCGGCAACCATAAAAGCAGAGTTGCGCCAACAGTAGATAACAAACCCATAGTCTGCTTGAAACTCTTACTGCCAACTTGATGGTTGATGGAACAAACCTGATTGTAGAAGAGAGCAAGATGTATAAAGAAGCTATCAAGTTAATATTGATGTAAACCATGAATATGATCAAGACAAGCCTTGTACAAACCTTATCTACATCCATATGCATGTGTCTCATTCAACAATTAAGTGGACAAACTTAACCATTTTATGAGAGATAATACAATCACAAATCAGCAAATTAATCATTGAATCCAGCATACAATTATAAGTATGCTGCCCTATAATCTAACTAACCCCCAAATTGAGTTTTTTTAATAGTAAGATTTCAATAACATGCTACTTTGTAACCACATCCCACAGAAAGTGATAATAGACACCTTTGTTATGTACAGAGTACTCAAACCCCCCATTAAATCAAATTCACAAACAAAGCAGAATTCTGACACCATTGAGATACACGCAAAACCAGAATAAATGCTCACAAAAAAATTGAAGAAAATTAACAAGCTACTAGATATTCATTCATGGAAGCATTTGATCGAACGCATGGAAGGCACAAAAACATAGTACATCAATCAAAGAGCTACTAAATACAATGTATGTGCAAATTAATCACAGACAAAGAACCCTAAAAAAGAGATTACAGGCGATAATAGAGGAAGATTTGAAGTCGATTGAGAGGTAGAGAAAGAGAGAGTCATACCTTTGAACCGTATCCGTCGATGGAGTGAGACAGATGAAGATGAAGATTCACCGGACCCTAGCCGCCGGTGGAGAGAGAGCGCGAAGAAGGCAGCGGTCTGAGAGCGATAGAGGAGGCAGCGGTTGGAGAAGAGAGCGATAGCAGTCTGAGAAGAGAGTGATATGATATCTTTCATTTCTCCGTGTGTTTTTGCTGAGAATTCAATTTCATTTCTCTCCATTTCCTTTCATTTGAGGGAGAATTGAAAATAGAGAAAGAGAAATGTTTTTTTTTCTCGCTTTTGTTTTCTCAGGCGTAAACAAAAGGAAATGGATTCATTTCCTTTTCTCTCCTCCCAACTCTCTCTACCAAACACACCCTAAATGTTATTTATACATGTGTTAATCTTTACTTATGCTTACATGTTTATACCAACTTTAGTTATGCATGCTTTATATTATGGTCATCCTAATACTTAAACACTTGTTTATGCATACGTTTATTCTCTTGCTAATTGTTATCTAAATATACTAATGTTTATTTTATGTCATTGATTTATATCTACCATCAATATAATCCTAAATCAATTTTATCTTTTTACAAAATCCTTCCCAACGGCTATATATATAACGGTAATAAAACATCCCCAACGGCTATATTTTTACATTATAAATTAACCACTAAACTCATTTTCAACACACTTACTCTTCTTTTGCAAGTTCACCTAATCAAGAAGATTTTTCGAAGATGTTTAATCCGGTTCTAATTTTCATCATTGTAATACTTATATTGTTAATCATTCTTGTTTTTAATCTTCCGCTTAATGAGTTTTATCCTACCATAGTTGTGTTTGTATCCTTGGTTCTTCCACTTCTTTGTATGTCAATATTTATTGAAATATATGGATTCTTTTTTTTCCTCGTTGTTTGATATATAGTTACAATATGTCGAATCTTACAAAGCTTGAGTTTGCGGCACTTGATGTAAATGGGAAGAATTACATGTCATGGACTATTGATGTTAAAATGCACCTTGAATCTATGGGCATTTTAGATACGCTAAAAGAGATCAATTTATGTTCATCACAAGATAGAGCCAAAGCCAATATTTTCCTTCGTAGGCATGTTGATGATATGTTAAAGTTTGAATATCTTAATACTAATGTTCCTAGCATTTTATGGAAAGACCTTAGAGAAAGGTTTGATCATCAAAAGGAAATTTTACTTCCGGCTGCTAGGGATGAATGGAATAGTTTAAGATTTCAAGATTTTAAGAAAGTGAATGATTATAGCTCCGCATTATTTAGAATATGTTCACAACTTAAATTTTACGGACAAAGTGTTACTGATGCAGATATGTTGGAGAAAACCTACTCCACTTTTCATGCATCAAATATCACTTTGCAACAACAATATCGCCTACAAAAGTTCAAACGATATTCTGAGCTTAACTCGTTTTTACTTGTTGCTGAACAAAATAATACGCTTTTAATGAAAGACCACCAATCCCGTCCAACAAAATAATACCCGTTAAAAACATTTTTTTAATCATCTTCTTTTGGGTATTTCATATGTTTAATCTCGTAAACTAATCTGCCATTTTGTGTTTTTTTTTTTACCGTTTATATGGATTGGGTGTTTGACATTTCTTTGGTTTTATCTAGTATTATCCATCTTTCTAGGTACCGCATCTCGTTTTTGAATCTTAGTGATCAAGGGATCGAGAGGACGTGGGCCGTCATTTCATATGGCCAAAGCACTTCCAATTGTTACCAAGCCGTCTTAAGTACAATGAGGGCATTGTACGGAAAACGTTTGGGGGGACCGAGATACCTCCGGAAAAAAATTGTAATTATTTGGTGTACAACAATTAATTGCAAAAAAAAAAAAAAAAAACGTCTTCAGAAAATTGGGAGACGATGAAATAAAAAGCATGATGTTGATGAACCAAAACAAATCAAAAACCATTATGCACTTCGAATAAATGTGACCGAAATCCGGAACCTAAGACGAGATAAAATCTCAAGAACCTTTCGGACACAAGACAAGTTTGGGGGACGAAGTGTGGAAACCATATACACTAACCCGCAAAAAGACCTACCGATTTATCCCTCGATCAATAAGATTCAAAGAAGAGTGTGGTCCATCTCTCGGCTAGATAAAACGTCAACATCTTCCTAGTAAGTCTTTTCTTTCTTTCTTTTATCGTATTTTATTTCTTTTTGTTACTTGAGGCCAAGCAACATCTCAAGTTTGGGGGTGTGATAACTTTCTATTTTGAGAGTTATTTAGTGTCTAAAAACCTCATTTTGTATATTATTTTATACCCACTTTGCTCTCTTTCTTTCTCTTTGGACTAAAATGTTTTTAAAAGGTTTTGATAAACACAAATGATCAAGTTTGATGAATAACGGCCTCAAAGCTCAGCAAATCAGTCCAAATCCCGAAAGCAGTCCAAAAGCTCTCCAGCAGCTCGAGATTCAGAAATTATCACACAACGGTCCCCTCTGTGTCACCACTGAGGGGAACGTTTTCACTTGGCTCTTGGAAGTATGGAGGGAACGAAATTCAGCAAATAAGCAAGTAGGCCCACTTGGCCCATGTGAATAGAAGAATGTCAGATGTAAAGATAAGAAGAAGGATGCCATTGGATGAAACATACCCATGGATTATATCCATGGGTTATTTTTTTCTATAAAAAGGCATCAAGGCCTCAAACTCCAGGGACCATACCCTACACCATCTGCTACTTCTTGCTTTCTTCTTCCTTACCTTGCTCCTCCATTAATGGAGGAGCTTAAGGTTTCTCTTTTTTCTTTCTTTTTACTGCTTTATTTAAATATCCGTCTTTAAGCTTTTCGTATTTATTTTCTCGTACTGTAGTTTATCTTATGTATTTTATTCTATGCAAGTAGTAGTTAACTTTATTTTTATGTCTTTTATTTTAGGCTAAACCCTTTAATGGGTGTGGGTGTGAGTTTATTTTAAAGCTGTGTAGACAACACTTGGGTGTTGTCGTTATTTCCAAATTTTACGATTAGTTATTTGAACCGACATTTAATTTCGATACAAATAAACCGATCATTTTGATGTGTCGTGTTAGACCTCAGATCCAGAGATGGGCGGGTCCGAAATACGGTTTGGATAATGCACGAAGAGCTCGAGAGGGCCTTTGATAATCACGCAGAGATGCGGGTTCTGCATGGTTTGTTAAGGTTCAGTAAGCCGGTCGGGATTTATATCACAAGGAGACGTGGGTATAAATCCCCATACTCGGTGGAACGAGATTTATTTTAATCTACTTATAAAAACCGGTAATCTTACGATTTGGAATAACGATGACTTCATAGCAACTTCACGGTATGTTTTGTAAAAACGTAGTTTCGAGAGATTTGGGTTTTTATAAATAATCCCATAACGTGAAGTTTCTAAACTCGTGTACTACCTGGTTTTAAGAGAAAGCTTACACCCATTCCCTTTGCTTTAATTTAATTTTCTCTAGTTAACTGTTATAAAAATCACCCAAAAATATTATCTTCTTCTCTAACTGAAATCAGTGTATTCTCAACTCTATATTCGAAGTTCTGAAAACCAATCCCTGTGGAAACGATCACGATATACTTATCACTTTATTACTTGTAGCGATCCCAGTGTCGGTGTATACTTGCATCCTCATTGTGGTGAAATTGTGACCACATAGTGGCACATACAGCATTTCCGCTACCAAGTTTTTGGCGCCGCTGCCGGGGATTGGCGTATTTTTAGAATTTCTTGAGTTAAGTTGAGTTTTTCATTGGTTTTTCTATCACCATAAATGGAAAGTTTTGGTTGGGATGCCCCGTATTTTAATACTTTCGATTATTCGTGGGAACAACATCCTAATTTTTTGACAAATGTTCAAGATGATGGCACATTCACGTCATTTTCACCTCCCTATAATGATTCGAACGAAACTTTTATAAATACATTTAACCATTCATGGGAGGAGAATTTTGACAATTTTTCTGATTTTCAAGGAAATAATCCATATCATGGATTTATGTCTTTTGATTCCAACAACTTGTTTGAAAATGGTTTTGAACAACCCGAGCCATCTCACTCTTTTGAAGAAATTTCCGTAAGCTTTATGGAGACTTTTACAACATTTTTGGAAAATTTCACATCCACTGTCAAAGCCTTAAACGATAAGATTGGACAACTAGTCGACGAGTTGCGAGATCAAAATCGAGGTTCCTTACCAAATGATAGTGAAAAATCAAAGTGTGTTGGTAAGGATGAGAGTGATGTTGAAAAGAAAGAGGTGGAGATAAATAAGCCTTTTTTTGTGACGATAATGCTTTTACGGAACCCATACCGTTGACCGTTAGAAGTGTTTGTTTGATCAAAAGCTTGGGTATTTTACTCGGATCTTTGGGTGATGTTGTTGGAAGAACCTTTGGTAAAGTGGAGGTGAGCATTATCTTGAACCCACTCCACTTTTCAAAAATGCACATGTGGGGTGGTGAACCTCATCCTACATAACATTGTTGAAAAAGGTTGGAGAAAGGATTTATAAATAGTTTTATTATTATTATATTTTTTTTGTCTTGTTTTAGTTTAAAAAAAAAAGAAAAAAAAAGAAATGGGGAAGATAATTTGGGGTGTGGATAATTGTAAATCTTATACTGATAAGATTTGTAATGATGAGAAAGATTTTTTTGGACTTCAAAATTATTCTATGATTTGTAAAAAGTAAACAGTTTGGAGTCCGTAAAATATCTGGTGAGAAGAGTTTTGTAAAAGAAATAAAAAGAAATAAGGCATACTGTTACACCGGAGAAGACGCCGCCGCCGCTACTGCTCTGACCCACGGCGCACACACCGCTGTTGCTACCGCCGTTGTGGCCACCATCTCCGACGAAATCCGGGTAACCCTAGCTCCGGCGAGACCGTCGGCACTTCCCGGAGACCCACCAAACTCCGGCGACGCTCCCACTGCTTCCACTCTTCGAAGGTCTGCCCGAATCGTCGGCGCTAGACCAGATACCATTGTGCCACCACAGGGAGGTTCAACTCATCCACCACAGTCTCCTGCTTTTGGGCCTGTTTCAGACGCTTGATCTTTTTGGGTTTGTCAATACCCGTTAAAAACATTTTTTTAATCATCTTCTTTTGGGTATTTCATATGTTTAATCTCGTAAACTAATCTGCCATTTTGTGCTTTTTTTTTTACCGTTTATATGGATTGGGTGTTTGACATTTCTTTGGTTTTATCTAGTATTATCCATCTTTCTAGGTACCGCATCTCGTTTTTGAATCTTAGTGATCAAGGGATCGAGAGGACGTGGGCCGTCATTTCATATGGCCAAAGCACTTCCAATTGTTACCAAGCCGTCTTAAGTACAATGAGGGCATTGTACGGAAAAAGTTTGGGGGGACCGAGATACCTCCGGAAAAAAATTGTAATTATTTGGTGTACAACAATTAATTGCAAACAAAAAAAAAACGTCTTCAGAAAATTGGGAGACGATGAAATAAAAAGCATGATGTTGATGAACCAAAACAAATCAAAAACCATTATGCACTTCAAATAAATGTGACCGAAATCCGGAACCTAAGACGAGATAAAATCTCAAGAACCTTTCGGACACAAGACAAGTTTAGGGGACGAAGTGTGGAAACCATATACACTAACCCGCAAAAAGACCTACCGATTTATCCCTCGATCAATAAGATTCAAAGAAGAGTGTGGTCCATCTCTCGGCTAGATAAAACGTCAACATCTTCCTAGTAAGTCTTTTCTTTCTTTCTTTTATCGTATTTTATTTCTTTTTGTTACTTGAGGCCAAGCAACATCTCAAGTTTGGGGGTGTGATAACTTTCTATTTTGAGAGTTATTTAGTGTCTAAAAACCTCATTTTGTATATTATTTTATACCCACTTTGCTCTCTTTCTTTCTCTTTGGACTAAAATGTTTTTAAAAGGTTTTGATAAACACAAATGATCAAGTTTGATGAATAACGGCCTCAAAGCTCAGCAAATCAGTCCAAATCCCGAAAGCAGTCCAAAAGCTCTCCAGCAGCTCGAGATTCAGAAATTATCACACAGCGGTCCCCTCTGTGTCACCACTGAGGGGAACGTTTTCACTTGGCTCTTGGAAGTATGGAGGGAACGAAATTCAGCAAATAAGCAAGTAGGCCCACTTGGCCCATGTGAATAGAAGAATGTCAGATGTAAAGATAAGAAGAAGGATGCCATTGGATGAAACATACCCATGGATTATATCCATGGGTTATTTTTTTCTATAAAAAGGCATCAAGGCCTCAAACTCCAGGGACCATACCCTACACCATCTGCTACTTCTTGCTTTCTTCTTCCTTACCTTGCTCCTCCATTAATGGAGGAGCTTAAGGTTTCTCTTTTTTCTTTCTTTTTACTGCTTTATTTAAATATCCGTCTTTAAGCTTTTCGTATTTATTTTCTCGTACTGTAGTTTATCTTATGTATTTTATTCTATGCAAGTAGTAGTTAACTTTATTTTTATGTCTTTTATTTTAGGCTAAACCCTTTAATGGGTGTGGGTGTGAGTTTATTTTAAAGCTGTGTAGACAACACTTGGGTGTTGTCGTTATTTCCAAATTTTACGATTAGTTATTTGAACCGACATTTAATTTCGATACAAATAAACCGATCATTTTGATGTGTCGTGTTAGACCTCAGATCCAGAGATGGGCGGGTCCGAAATACGGTTTGGATAATGCACGAAGAGCTCGAGAGGGCCTTTGATAATCACGCAGAGATGCGGGTTCTGCATGGTTTGTTAAGGTTCAGTAAGCCGGTCGGGATTTATATCACAAGGAGACGTGGGTATAAATCCCCATACTCGGTGGAACGAGATTTATTTTAATCTACTTATAAAAACCGGTAATCTTACGATTTGGAATAACGATGACTTCATAGCAACTTCACGGTATGTTTTGTAAAAACGTAGTTTCGAGAGATTTGGGTTTTTATAAATAATCCCATAACGTGAAGTTTCTAAACTCGTGTACTACCTGGTTTTAAGAGAAAGCTTACACCCATTCCCTTTGCTTTAATTTAATTTTCTCTAGTTAACTGTTATAAAAATCACCCAAAAATATTATCTTCTTCTCTAACTGAAATCAGTGTATTCTCAACTCTATATTCGAAGTTCTGAAAACCAATCCCTGTGGAAACGATCACGATATACTTATCACTTTATTACTTGTAGCGATCCCAGTGTCGGTGTATACTTGCATCCTCATTGTGGTGAAATTGTGACCACATAGTGGCACATACAGCATTTCCGCTACCATACCACAAACACCATCCTAAAATCTAAGAAATATTTTTCAAAATTAAAGCTAACAAATGGAACCGTAGGTACTATATCTGGTCCTGTAGACGTTATAGAAGGAATAGGAATGGCTCATTTTCTTTTACCAAATGGTACAAATTTCCTTATAAATAATGCATTATTTTCTCCAAAGTCGAACAGAAATCTATTAAGTTTCAACGACATTTATCTTAATGGATTTCATATTCGAACAATAACCTTAGGAGATAAGAAATATATGTTTATTGTTGATAAGGACCATGTGTTAGAAAAACTACCAATACTTCCCAATGGTTTACATTATACATATATAAATGTGGTTGAAACAAATATGGTAGTCAAAGAAAAATACTTTGACCCTACGGTATTTAGTTTATGGCATGACAGGTTAGGTCATCCAGGGTCGACAATGATGCGTAGAATAATTGGAAGTACAAATGGACATCCATTGAAGGAGCAAAAAATCCCTCAAACAGGTACATTTACTCAATGTACATCTTGTTCACTTGGGAAATTAATTGTGAGACCTTCACCATCTAAAATTGAAAAGGAATTGCCTACATTTCTTGAAAGGATTCAAGGGGATATATGTGGGCCAATTCATCCACCGTGTGGACCATTTAGATACTTCATGGTCTTAATAGATGCGTCGAGTAGATGGTCTCATGTTTGCCTATTATCAACTCGCAATGTGGCATTTGCCAGGTTTCTTGCTCAAATTATTAAATTGAGAGCACATTTTCCTGATTATTCTATTAAAAAAGTGAGGCTTGATAATTCTGGTGAATTAACATCTCAAGCCTTCAATGACTATTGGATGTCTGTAGGAATTGTCGTTGAACATTCTGTCGCTCACGTTCACACACAAAATGGTTTAGCTGAATCATTAATAAAACGTTTACAATTAATAGCTAGACCATTAATAATGAGAACAAAACTTCCAGTTTCTATATGGGGTCATGCAATTTTACAAGCTGCATCATTAATTCGCATTAGACCGAGTGCATATCATACATATACCCCTCTACAACTTGCTTTTGGTCAAGAACCAAATATTTCCCACCTTAGAATTTTTGAATGTGCAGTATACGTCCCTATTGCACCACCACAACGCACAAAAATGGGTCCTCAAAGGAGGTTGGGAATATATGTTGGATATGAAACATCTTCTATCATAAGATATCTTGAACCACTAACGGGTGATGTTTTTATAGCACGTTTTGCATATTGTCATTTCAACGAGACAATGTTTCCAGCATTAGGGGGAGAAAAGAAGATCAAGGAAAATGATGTTTCGTGGTGTGAACCGTCACTATCGTATCTTGATCCTCGTACGAAACAATATGAGATGGAAGTGCAAAAGATAATGCATTTGTAAGAAATTGCAAATCAATTACCTGATGTATTTACTGATACAAAAAGAGTGACTAAATCTTATATACCAGTTGTGAATGCTCCAGCTCAAGTTGATGTCCCAGTTGGACAAACAAATGATAAAGTCACTGAAGAGTCTAAAACACGCCTGAAGCGTGGAAGACCATTAGGCTCTAAAAACAAAAACCCCTGAAAAAGAAAAGGAATAGAAATTGCAACTGGTGAAGAGAAAAGTGTTCCTGAAGAAACACAAAATATCAAACTTCCTGCAGATGAGGATATGAATGATATTAATAAAGAAGTTGCAATCAATTACGGATATATGGAAAATGTATGGAACAAAAACAAGATGAGAAATATTGATGATATATTTTCTTATGTTGTTACATGTGATGTTTTTGGAAATGATGACCCTGAACCAACATCTGTCATTGAATGTCAAAATAGACAGGATTGGGTTAAATGGAAAGACGCTATTCAAGTTGAATTAGATTCCCTCAATAAAAGAAAGGTTTTTGGACCTATTGTTCTCACGCCAGAAGCCGTGACACCTGTAGGGAACAGATGGGTTTTCGTACGAAAAAGAAATGAGAAAAATGAAATTATGAGATACAAAGCCAGACTTGTGGCTCAAGGTTTTTCTCAACGACCAGGAATTGATTATGAAGAAACATATTCTCCAGTTATGGATGCTATTACTTTTAGATATTTAATTAGCCTAGCAGTCTCTAAGAATTTAGAGATGCGTCTTATGAATGTTGTTACAGCATACTTATATGGATCACTTGATAGTGATATCTATATGAAAATCCACGAAGGATTTAAAATGCCTGAAGCATTAAGTACAAAGCCCAGAGAAATGTATTCTATCAAGTTACAGAGATCTTTATATGGGTTAAAGCAATCTGGACGCATGTGGTATAACCATTTGAGCGATTACTTGATAATTAAGGGTTATACAAATAATCTTATTTGTCCATGTATCTTTATTAAGAAAACAACATCCGGGTATGTAATAATAGATGTCTATGTTGATGATCTGAATATCATTGGGACACATAAAGAAATCAATGAAGTGATTATGCTTTTAAAGGGAGAATTTGAATGAAAGACCTTGGAAAAACCAAATATTGTCTTGGTTTACAAAATTGAGCACATGCATAATGGGATACTTGTGCATCAATCAAATTATGTTGAAAAGGTCTTAAAACGTTTCAATATGGACAAATCAAATCCTTTAAGCACTCCAATGGTTGTTAGATCACTCAATGTTGACAATGATCCATTTCGTCCTTGCGAAGAAAATGAAGAGGTTCTTGGTCCAGAAGTACCATACCTTAGTGCAATTGGAGCTTTTATGTATCTTACTAACTGTACTAGACCTGACATTTCTTTTGCAGTAAATCTGTTAGTAAGATTCAGTTCATCTCCCACAAAGAGACATTAGAATGGAATCAAACACATATTCCGATATCTTCGCGGAACTGTTGATTTAGGTCTATTTTAGTCTAACAATGCAAAAGAGGGTTTTCTTGGTTATGCAGATGCAGGTTATTTGTCTGATCCTCATAAAGCTAGATCTCAAACTGGATATGTCTTCATGAACGGAGGTACTGCTATTTCATGGCATTCTTAGAAGCAGATACTTGTTGCTACATCTTCGAATCATGCCGAAGTTATTGCACTTCATGAAGCCAGTAGAGAATGTGTTTGGTTGAGGTCAATGACGCAACTTATTGTGACTTCATGCGGACTAGAGGAGGACAAAGATCCAACTTTAATCTACGAAGATAATGCTGCTTGTGTCACGCAAATGAAAGAAGGATATATCAAGAGTGACAAGACAAAACATATACCTCCAAGATTCTTCTCGTACACTCAAGATCTTATGAAATCCAATCAGGTGGAAATAAAATACGTTCAGTCAAGCAACAACACAACAAATCTTTTCACAAAGTCGCTACCTACCGCAATTTTCAGAAAACATGTTCATAGCATCGGCATACGACACGCGCATAAAATGTGACGATTCATTGATGTCAACATCAAGGGGAGTCAACTACCAACTGCACTATTTTTCCCTTAGCTAAAGTTTTTTTCCCATTGGGTTTTTCTTTAGCAAGGTTTTTAACGAGGCAGTACTTCATGGTGGGACTCCGATTTGAAATTGTCATCCAAGGGGGAGTATTGTGAATATTATATATTAAACATCAAAGCATGGGCACTTACTAGTTGGATGAAAATTTCAACTCTCATGTCCAATCCATGTACAAGTTGTGCATTAATTACATGTCTAAACTATGTAGATGAATAGTAGTTTAACTTGTATAAATACCATGTTATGTAAATGTAAAAACTTGCACCTTCAATATACTTTCATAAGTATTTCATTTTCTCAACTTTCTCTCTTTATAGCTTCTTAATTCTCTTAATCAATTGTTACTCAAGTGGTAATCCTAGTTAATTATAACAAAACACACATATATAATTAATTAAATTATAGATTTGATAAATTTAATGAACACAAGTTCTTATTTAAGAGCATTTCCAACAACTTTGTTAAACTTTTTCTATAATAAAGAATAAAAAGTAAAAATTTCTAAAAACATTTTGTTTCATCTCCAACAGCTTTGCTATTTTAGAGAAAGAAATTAATATTTTAATAAATATTTGACCAACTTTTGATGGAAATGCATTAGGGCATCCGCTGTGGATGAGCCCGAAGACATCGGGTAGCATTCAAGCCGACGGGCTTGTGTGGGAACACCGCCGTGGATGGCGGCGGGTAGTCTTCAATCGGTTCGTCCAAACCGAGCAGTTTCACCCCCTAACCCCCCACCCCCACCCCCACCCACCCCACCCCCTCTCTCCTTCTTTCTCTCTATCTCTCTCTTCTTTCTCTCTCTTATTTATTTATTTATTTATTTTACTTTTAATTAAATGATAGTGGGTTGATAGTGGATGAATTGGGTAGTTTTGGGTAAAATAGTGGAAATCTGATGTGGCGCTGATGTGGCCGTTGAAACCATTGGGTTGCAGTGGGTCGACAGTGGATGGCCTTAAAAAAATCATTTCTCTCTCTTCAATATAGCCTACTATTGGTTGGAATATATTAGAAGTTGTTTCTCTGTCTTAATTTAGAGACTTTAGAGAAATCTTTATATTTAAGAAAATCTTCAAGTTTTTCTATTTTAGATAATGGTTTAGCAAATCTGTTGAAGAAGTTTAATAAACAAAATTCAACCTTTTGCTATTTTAGCAATGCTGCTGGAGATTAATCTAATTATATCACGTTAACATACTTTGCTGATATGACAAAAATAGTTGTACAAAACTATTAGGTATAATTTGTTAGGTGTTGTTTGTTTTTTAAGTGATGCTGAAGACTGAATCTGTTTCCACTTCTGATTGTTAAGTGGTGGTGCTGAAGACTGAATCTGAATCTGTCAATACTGTTTGTTTTTGTAAACTGTCAAACATTTGAATCTGAGTCTGATTATTCATAAGAACTAAAATCAACTTAAATACGTCAACTCAATCAAGTACAATAGTAAACTTTAACAATCCAGCAGCTTAATGAGCTTTATAGAACAATCCAAACAAGCTTAATGAACTTAATAAACAATTCAAACAAGCTTAATGAGCTTAATATACAATCCAAACAATCCAAACAAGCTTAATGAGCTTAATGAACAATCCAAACAAGCTTAATGAGCTTAATGAAAAATCCAAACAAGTCCAAGCTTAATGAATAATCCAAACAAGTCCAAACTTAATGAAAAAAAATGAAAAAGTGAACAAAAAGTGGTTTTACCATCACTTTTTGGGTAAGTGGTGAAAAAGTGATAAGTGGCACTTAATAAAATAAAAAAACAAACAGTCTGAATGGGAAAACCACTGACCGAATAAGTGATTTGCCCCCAAAAAGTGTTGAAAAAGTGATCAGTGGAAAAAACAAACACAACCTTAGTAGAATCTGTCAAAAAAAAAAATTTGTTAGTAGAAAATTGTTCTTGGGTAATTGTTGATGACTTAACGGTCCTTAAACATAGGGACTAAGATTAAAATATTCTACAAACAACAGGGAACCACCGATAATTTCAAAAGTATAGGAACAAAAAATGAAAAAACCAACAAACACCTTAAAAAGTTTCAAATATATAAATACTCGATTGAAATCCTTGGGGTTTTCTACTCCCAAACCAAAGAAACGAAGCCCTAATTCTCCATCGAAGAAGAATCCACGTGAACTTCGGCCATCAAAATTCAATCCTCCAAACCCTAATTTTGGACTCGGAAACTGAATCTCATGGACTTCGACGAGTACGACTACTTGGAGAAGACCGTCGACGAGCCTGGCAGCCACCGGAATGGCTCCTCTTCCAAGCCAACAACCGACGAGAAGAACGAGAAAGGAGGTTACAGGCGGAGGGAGAGAGAGGAAGACGACGACGATGTGGAAGACGAACGAATTGTAGGAGAAGAAGAAGAGCGAAAGAGTAAGAGAAGCAAAGGAGATGAAGAGAACGGTGGGAGTCGGAGAGATAGAGACCGCGAGCGTGGTGACCGTGACCGCGAGAGGTCTTCGAGGTCGGAGCGGCATAGGAGTAGCGGTAGAGACGACGGAGATAGGGAGCGAGAACGGGAGAGGGAGCGCCGGAGAAGCAGTAGAGACGGAGAGAGGAGTTCGAAGGATAGGGAAAGAGAGAGGGGTTCGAGGGACAAGGATAAGGATAGGAGAGGGAGAAGGAGAGGGAAAGAGAGAAGAGGGAGAGGGAGAGAGAAAGGGAGAAGGAGAGAGAGAGGTCGAGGAGGAGCCGTAGCCATTCGAGGCTTGAACGTGAACGGGAACGCGAGAAGGAGTTGTTAAGGGAGAAAGAAAGGGAGCTTGAATCAAGAGAAAGCAGGTGAAAAAAATTCGTTCCTTAAACTGGTTTTTGCTTCTTATAATGCATTGTTTTCTAGTATTGTTTTATGCAGGTTTGCTTTCCAGTTGATGGTTGGGAGTAGGAATCGATCGGTTTGATTTTTAATACACCATTGCATTAACTATATCACTGCATTTAGCTTAAGGGCTTATGTTTATCGATTCAATCTTGATGAGTTTGATTGTTTTGAGACCTCAAGATTTAGGGTTAGGATTAATTGAAGGTTGATACATAAATGCCTGGCCCTACCTGGTTCTACATTGAGATTTAAAAACCTCAATCTGGTGAAATAGAAGTTAGTAATTAGTTGAACCTAAACTGCCTTTGTTCTTCTTTCTTTGTGTTACATTTATGAGCTAGTGATGAGTGTTTGTTGTTTCACATACTAGTGTTTGCAATTGCTTCTTGATTAGTAATGGTTCATTGGAGAAAGCTAAAATGGAAAATTCCCCACTTTATAGAAAATATTAGGCTGTGTAAAGACTATGTAGTTTAGCTACTTCACAAGCCAAGTATGTAGCTTCTAACTTGGGTTGAAATCGTAGATGGAGTATTTGCACATACTAATGAGCTAACAATGAGGAAACTTCTTCACGGCTTCACTGAAGAAAGTGCTTTCCCACAAATTGAGTTTCATAAGGTCTGTTTGGTTCTTTATTTTATATTTGACCTCTAAGATTTGGTTTGAGTTAAATCTTAAACTATTTTTGTAGATAAATGGCGTTAAGGTTACTTGTGGCCCAAGATGTTAACGAATGATGTATTGGATTTTTAGGTTGGCAACGCATATGGTGCTGTCTCAATCTATGAAGTTTTTGTTCTCTGCGAAGACGTTTTTGCTTTAACTCCATATTTAAGTTCCTTGATGTGAACCATGGAAAAAAATATGCAATATCAAGCTGTTGGAGTGGTCCAGTACCAGATTATACTGTTCTGCAGAGTGTAAAAGCACTATTTAATCGCCTTAAAAACTCGAAGCATTATAGAAAACCTGAGCTAAATATTAGTTAGCATAAGTAAGTACTATTAGTAAGAATATTAAAGGCCATTTACAGATCTATGCATGTGCTGCATCTTGCAGATATGGGTTACTCTCCCATCCACTCGACCAAGACAAATGTCTATACTGATATTCAACTTGATGCAAGAGGATATTATTAGTGAAATATCTTACTACATGTCTGCTTGTTTTATGGCTGAATCTATGAAAATATTGGATATCTTTATGTGACTTAAAATTGGCATCGGGAGGAAATTTTTTAAAACCAATTTATAGGAGCCTTAGCAATCCTTTCTCAAACAATGGAACTCCTTGATGCAGTAGATTATAGAAACATCATTCTTAGGTAGATAAGTAGGGAATGGCAATGAATATGCTCACTGTTATGTACAATGACACACAAGAATCTCTTATGATCTTATTTTCATGTGAGTTAGTACTAGGTCACTTGTTGATGAATACTTGATCATCTATTTTTTCCCTGTTTTCATTTTATATATTGGAATTTTGGATTTGGATCAAGTGATGTAACTAGTCACTTTACACTTTGACAGCCTTTGAGATGAATGATTCTGTCTCGTAGTTCCATATATGATGCAACTATGCATATATACATAGTCATATTGAGAACAATGTTAATGATTTTTTCTTTTGGGTGAGATTCTTGATGCTTTCTTGCACCTTTTTATATGTTACTTACATTTTTAATACATTACAAGGATACATGGAGACTCATATGGTCATTCACATGATTAATCGAGCATTTCTCAAAACACTAATAACAGTTATAGGTCGGATCAGAGCTATGATATTTGCATGCACTATTCGGTAATGTTAAAAAGGTGTTGAGGGAAGGATATTTGTGATTAGTGTGCAACTATAGTTAGGGATTTAAGCAATTTGTTCACAATTGAGTGGGAAAATGTTACTCTGTTAAGTAAGACATTGTGCACTTCCAATATTTCTGAAAAGGTAATCACACAGTATGGATCAATGTCTACCCTTGATTTGCTACTCATTGTATTGTAAGTTGTTTACTTTGGCAGGAGATTGAAGGATAAAAAAGAAGTGGTTGAGCCAGAAGCTGATCCAGAAAGGGACCAAAGAACTGTTTTTGCTTACCAGGTAGATGGATTTTATGTAATGTTTATGTTACTGAGGAATTTTCATCTTTTTGTTCTTGTGCCTTTACATTGTCTTTAGGTTTTTTTTTTGTTGGTATTTTGTTCCTTAAAATTAATTTTAAGTTCTAACAACTTGCTTTTGTGTGAATCTGTTGTTTGCAGATGCCACTGAAGGCAACTGAATGGGATGTGTATGAGTTCTTCTCAAAAGCAGGAAAGGTAATGTCTTGGATACTTTGTTGAGAAGCAAATGTTTGCATATGTTTTCTGCTACACTGAGTATCATTATTTAGTTTCCAAAATGGGGTTTACAACTTTACATACAGAGCATGGTCAACTTATGTCTACCAGGCGGCATGTTGCTTTTAAACAATGGTTGTAGGTTGTGGTTTTAGTTCTGATTTATGATTGTTATTTACACACTGCTTTACACACCATGATTACTTGTTATTAAGATACATCTCCTTCCTGTTGCAGTAAATGCTCCTCTGCCTTCAGTTCAACTAGTATATTGACTTTCTTTTCCAACCTTCTATTATAGTGGGGTGAGTGAATTTTTGTGGACATGTTAGTTGATGATCTTGTGAGCACCCTCCAGTGTGGTAAATATATATTATGGTGTCCATGATGGCCTTTTATGTTTAATATGTCCTGGAACTATGTTATGTACTTATGTTGTAAATGTGGTTCTTTTATCATTTCTTATGCAGGTGAGAGATGTGCGACTGATCATGGATCGGAATTCACGAAGGTCGAAAGGAGTTGGGTGGGTGCCTCTGTTATATTTTGTCTTTATTTCTGATTATAAGTTGTATTTTGTTTCTAGAATAGGTTGAGTTCATGATTTATCAATATTCATATGCATCAAAATTAAAGAGTCTGACAATTTGTGATGGATGAAAGAGCAGTAATATTTTGCACTTTTTCCCACTTTCATGGTAGACAAGATGCTATAGACTTTTTTCCATTATATTTTTGTTCTACCATGTTCTGGATTAGGTGTCCTATCTATTTAATGTTATTAGTCATTGACTCATTGCTCAATATTCTATATCAAATACCAATTGTTATCGATGCATTCTCTCCTTAAGAGAATATGTAATATGGAAATGGTATTATTTATTTATTCATGTTTGTGTGTTAAAAAGACACTCATGAGAAGTTTATCCCATGGAGATAGTCATATTATTGTTCAGTAAAGTTATTGGTTGTGGTACACTATAATTTAGCTTCTCTTTTAATCAATAACTGCAGGTATATTGAATTTTATGATGCGATGTCTGTGCCAATGGCAATTGCGCTCTCCGGTCATCTGCTTCTTGGACAGCCTGTAATGGTTAAACCTTCAGAGGCTGAAAAGAATCTTGTGCAGTCTAATGCTTCAACTGGTGGAGCAGGTGGTATTGCAGGACCCTATGGCGCAGTTGATCGGAAGCTTTATGTGGGAAATTTGCACTTCAACATGACCGAATTGCAACTCAAGCAGGTGAGATTTCTAGGCATTTTATATGGTTAATGCTTGCTGATAAGATTCATAAGCTTTAGCTATCGATCTGTGGTTCAAGCTTCATTTACATTGATGTACTAGTTTTATTGGAAAATGAATTCCAACATTTTGTGTCAGATGTGATTCAAGTTAACATGATGGAAACCATTGGTTTAATGGTGCCTTTGTTATGCTTGAATGATGTGTGAAGTCTACCTCAAAGGAACCAACTTAGCTCTTTGAACTTAAAAAATCTACTAATCCAGACCAAGATGACAAATATAACCAAGTACATTCTGGGGGAAGTTAGGATGATGTATAACAGTAAAAGTTTCTACTTGATAGGATATTCAGAACTCACTACAAATTTGTATGGCTTATATATATTTAGGGGAAGTATCAAATACAGATCCTGTAATTCTTACAAACTATACAAACCAATCATAGCCGTTGATCTAGTCTAAAAAATGTTTGATTTTATTTTGTTTCCTAATATAAAGCTATGATAATAATTAATGAATTTTATTTGCTTCCATATATATATATATATCAGTTTAATTAATTAACCATGATAATTGTCTATAAATAGCTTTAGTATTTCCAAATATAATGGTTTGTATAGTTTGTAAGAATTACCGAGTTGTATTTGATACGACCCCTATATATATCATGTTAGGGCAAAAAAAGCTCTACACCACTAACACACCAAGTGATATAAAACTGTACAAGCCTTTCATATACCGAGTATAATTTCTCTAACCTTTTACGTAACTCGAGGCATAATAAAACATATTCTAAAATTCTATTCTTCAATTGTTTATGCACTCTTATCATCTTCTAAAATTCGATTCTTGATACTTTTGATGATCTTCAGATATTTGAAGCCTTTGGTCCCGTGGAGCTAGTGCAACTGCCAACAGATCCTGAAACAGGACATTGTAAAGGTTTTGGGTTTGTTCAAGTAAGTGCTTCAATTTCAACTACTTTCATACTGGTTGTCTTAATGGTCAAGATGAATAAATAACACATTTTCCATTTGTCATTGAAGTTCTCTCAACTTGAGCATGCAAAGGCAGCACAAAGTTTAAATGGGAAGCTCGAGATAGCTGGGCGGACTATTAAGGTGAATTTTTGTGCCTGTTGTGGTGTTGTGTTCTTATGTTAATGCTGTGTATTAAAGTTTGACCTGATGACATATTTTCAAGCCTTGAATTTTTTTTCTGGAGGACCCATGCTTCAAATTTTTGTTTGTTGTGTAGGTATCTTCAGTTACGGATCATGTTGGTGCACAAGACACAGGAGCTAAAGCAGCAGACTTTGATGATGATGATGGCGGAGGTTTGGTGAGTCTGTTTTCTTGAAATATATATATAGAAAGAGGTTCAAACGAGAATGATAACTTTTTACGAAAAACTTTTTTCATGAAAAAGGATGCGCCGACTTCCACGCGACTTAAAGTCGCGGGCAAGTTGCATACGTTATTAATCATATATGATTGTGTACATGAAAAAAGTTTTTCTTAAAAAAACTTTTTCTCAAAATGGTAGCGTTCTCGTATGAACCCACCTCTCTCTCTCTCTCTCTATATATATATATATATTTCTGTGTGATGTTTTTCATTGTTACGTTATAGAAGTAATGCCATACATTGCATTAGCTCCAGATTTTGAATCTTCCTTCATAACCAGTTGGTCAGCACTTACCGGAACATTTGAGGGAATTGGCTACATTGATATTTTAGGCTCACATAATTATGTTTTTTTTCTCTCTACAGGCTCTAAATGCCCAATCAAGAGCAATGCTTATGGCGAAACTTGATCGCAGTGGGATAGCATCTAGGTAAGTTTCATGAGATGCTCATTTCTTGACATTGCAATGTTATTTTTATACAATTTCTGATGATAATTATCCTTGCAGTGTCCCTGGAGCTCTTGGAGTTGGAGCACCTTTAGTTAATGGATCTGCTCCAATTCAAGCTGGTGCTTTACCGATAAATGGCCCATCGACAGTTCCGGTTCCAGGTTTGGCCCAAATGGTTTCATCCATTGCTTCAGAGCCTGTTGGGAACCCCAGCGAGTGTCTACTATTGAAGAATATGTTTGATCCTGCTAGCGAGGTTCGTGTTTTTCTTGGTTGTTAAATTCAGCATGTGCCCATCCCACTAGTAATAGCTGTTATTATTTGTGAATGAAGATGAGTTCATATGTTGTATGGCACCAGTTAATTATATTGTTCTTCCATGTATTCTTCTGTTGAAGCAATTTAACTTAAGGTATATTTTGCAGGTTGACCCAGAATTTGATTTGGACATTAAAGATGATGTGCAAGAAGAGTGTTCCAACTATGGAAGGGTGAAGCATATCCATGTTGACAAGTATGTGGTTTCATGGTGCTTTTTAGAATACCATCGTTATCTTGATTTTGATATTTTGTATGAGGAAGTTATTAGCCACCGTACTACACATGCACACATTCCAAATGGCTATTTGATGCGATTTTTGTTTGTTTGTTGGATGATAGAGGTGAATTACATTGTAGTAGAGTGTTACGTGAAGGTCTTTCACGTGATAGTGGAAATAGTTGGCAAAAAACTAAATAGAAAGAAGACATTTAAATCAATCTCAAACATATTTGGGGGCATGACGCCAACAGCAGAAAAAAATATGTGCAAATTATAATAGTTAAACAAGCATAGTTATGGATGGAAGTGCCATGTGACTGATTGATCAAGCCCGGGTCAAGTGCTCATTAAAAGGTTTATTAGTTTTAAACTTTTTAATGTGTAGAATCCAATTTATATAAAATAGCCCTTTTATCCATTGCCGCCCTTTGATTGTTCCTTGGTAGATGCCTAGTAGAACTTTGTGCATTAATATCTTTTAATTTGTTAAGATGCATATATTGTTGTTATTGCTCTATTGTTTAGATGAGTAGACTGCATGCCAATATTTTCCTTTTGTTTGTTGTTTTGTGCTTCTGTTCAACAAACTAATACACTATGGAATTAACCGTTTGGCGAACAGGCATAGTGCTGGTTATGTGTATCTGCGATTTGATAGTGTGGAGGGAGCTGCACGAGCTCAACAGGCAATGCATAAGAGATGGTTTGCCCGCAGATTAATATCAGCTATTTTCTTGGTAAGTCGCTTTATATGTGCTTTTTGGGAACACCTTTCCTTCACATCATCTGTTTAAATACTCCATGGCTGCCATAATACTTAAATATTGGTAGTCTAGACTTCAACGCACAATATATCAAGAGAGGTTCATTTGTAAACCAATAAAAGGGTATATAAACCCTATGAACCAATCCACACCCTTGATTTTCAAAATGGACGGTTGAGATGGGAGGCGGTTATATTTTTAAACAATCGAAAATCAAAATACACCATAGCCGCCTCCTATCTCAACTGTCCATTTTGAAAATCAAGGGTGTGGATTGGTTCACACGGTTTATACCCTTTTTTGGGTTCACAAATGATTCTCCCTCTCTCTCTCTCTCTCTCTCTCTCTCTCTCTCTCTCTCTCTCTCTCTATCTATCTATCTATCTATCTGTATATATAGAGGGATAATCAATTGTGAACTAAAATAATTGTGTGAACTTAATCCTAGCCATCCAAATCTTATGTTGACGGTCAAGATTAATCATGGAAACTTATCCTATAACCGCCCACCATTTTAGGAAGCATATATTTTTTTTTAAATAAATAATTCTGATTGGTTGAAGTGGGTTCACAAAATTTACATGATTTTATTGGTTCACAATTGAAATGGACTCATAAGTGAATCAGGGACATTAGGAACATTGCTATTGCCGATGTTGAATGTCTTTAAATGTCACATATATAGCTTTAGGAACTTCGTAGTA
Source organism: Centaurea solstitialis (assembly GCA_030169165.1). NCBI lineage: Eukaryota > Viridiplantae > Streptophyta > Magnoliopsida > Asterales > Asteraceae > Centaurea > Centaurea solstitialis. Next base: position 26,555,725 of record CM058046.1, read on the forward strand.
TTTGATTAACGTGTATATGATCTCGCCAAAAAATAAGAAATTGAGAATATAATTCTTCTGTTAGATACTGAAACGAGTTTATGTTTATATTGTTGTCTTTTGTTTTGATACGTTGGATTACCGAGTATGCATTCGTAATCTGTGTATTTATATTGTTCTTTCTGTTTGACTCTTGCAGCAACCGTACGAGTATGATGCCAAGTTCAAAGGTACGGCTTGATTATTACGTTGACAGATGATTTCGACCTCAAATTCGTTAGTTTTGGTTAGCGGTTTGCAAACTACATTTCTTCTTTGCATGTATAATGATATTATGAAATTGGTTTATGGATCATAATATTATAATGTTGATGAATTTTTTATGTGAAATGTTGAATCAAGTATTTTTTTTAAAATTATGATGAGTTTGTGAAAGGTGAGTTTATTTGACATTTTGTTCGTCATAATTGAGTAACAATGTCAAGGGTGATTGAGTAAATGGGAATTTCAATTAACCCAAAACACTAGTACATAACTCAAGAGATAATAAGTGTTCAATGAGGCATGTGACAGAACATGGGTTTGTTTTTTTGGTCAACATTTGGGTCATAGACCTCTAGGTGTGAAATGTGAAATGTGTCATAGACCTCTAGATTAATCTCGACAATTTATGACTCTAAGACATGAGCCCCTGATGATTCAATGGCCACGATTGTTGTGTATGTCTGATTCAAACCTTGAACAGATGGGATATTCCATCACATCTCCTAGGGCCTCAAGACCTCAACTAGTAAGTCACAACCCTTATGGTTTAAGTATGAAATGTTGGTAACATGAATTCCTATAACTTAGTGGATCAATTCATAAATTTTAGGGGGTGTTTGGTTCAAAGGAATAAAAATGGGATTGGGAACGAAAATATGGGAGATACTTTCCATTTTATTATATTATGGTGATTCCTTCCATTACTAATGTTAAAAGGAAAAAAAAAAAAAAGAAAAAAAAAAGGATATTCTTCTCCAAGTCAAAACAAGTGCAGGTCTATATCTTCAAAACGACACATCTACGTGTTAATTTTTATCAATCCTCGTTTTTATCTACATCACAGATAACAAGAATATTAAATCCATCTCCATCTTATTTAATCCGTAAATGCACAAAAAAAGATCATCTCAATATCCTACTTCATCTCTAATTACAAAAATCAAAATGAAGAACCATATATGGTCCATTTGGTTGGGGATATTGGGAACCCTAAACCCTAACAAATGAAGAACTATACGGACCAAATCCAAGAAAAAGAATGAACAAGATAGAGATCTATGAAAAAATTGAACCAGGTGAAGAAAAAGAGAACGTGATGAACAAAAATAAACCTAATTGGAAAAATGAAGAACGAGATGAAGGCTTTGAAGATGAGGAGAGGCTTCCAAATTGAACGAAATGATGCTTGCAGATCTAATAGAGAAGATACTTTGAACAAACGAGAAGATGTATTTCTTGATTTTTCTCCTTCGATCTGCAATACATTGTTTTTTGGTGTTGATTTGAAGACTTCGAAGATGAGAAATATTCATCACTTACCAGATCTGTTATTCTCTTTCTATTCCTCCCAATTTGGGGAGGAATGAATTTTAGGAAAATCTATTATTATTGATTATAATAATAGATATTCCAACCAAACGTCACTTTTCATTCCATTTTCATTCCTTGTTTGAACCAAAGACCATTAATCATTTTCATTCTCATTCCTTACCCTCCAATACCCCAACCAAAAGCCCCCCTTAATACCTTTGAAAGTAGACATACTTGTCAATGTGGAAGATGAGAAGTAAATAAAAATGACCGGTTAATGGTGGGACCCAATTCCACGTAAGGTTTATAAGATGTATGAGAAAGAGACGGAAGATTTATAAAATGTATGGAAAAGAGAAATATGATGTAGCAGCTTGGTGATTGGGGATGTCTTAAGGAAGCGTTTGGGTTAAGGGAAAACGCTAAATAGAAAGAAGACAAAAAAAACCATGAAAAAGTGGATGAAAATACACCAATGTAGATCTTCATTAACGGGAACAAGATGATGTTTTTTTTTTTTTTTGTAATTTGTTTGATTCGAATTTTGTTTATTTTTCTATTTATAAAATTGAAGGGATTTAATTTATGAAATTATTGTGATTAGATATTTAATCACGTCCATCTAATGGTAAAATGGTCGAGTGACTTTGCTCAAATACAAGACATGTTGCGGGTTTAATCTTGAACCACCATTTGCCTCATGTGTTAACTGTTGAATTAACCAAAAAATACCTCCTCATATTAGTGTCCTTAGGGGTTAAGGTTGTCAATAGTGAACTTTTTTTGCCAGATTATATGATATATCATAAAGTATTTGTAAAGACTTTTAAAAACAATTAATGAATGTTAACTATTACATGTTTTTTTTTCAATAATTTAAATTTTTCTAAAGTTCATTGTTTCGTGTTTGAACTTAAAACGAACTAATAAACATCTTCTATATATGATAAACAATGAGTTGGTTAAGATAATATAATGCTCTATAAGCCTAAAACCTTACGAGTTGTCTCGAGATAATGACGTTCTTTAAAGTATGTCCTAAGGCGGTATACACACATACACGCATATATAATACTTGTGTGTGTTAGTGTTTTAAATAATCTCATATAAATTTTTAAAAAAGAAAGTCATAACCATTTATATAAAATATATCAAACTTACAATACAATGATGTCAATATTGCAAAATCGGCTTAAATCTTTTCAGTTTATACTCTCTACTTTCTTCAGTTTTCAAAATATTCGTAATCGACTCTCTATGTACAAGAATGAAAGTAGAAATTTGACCTATCTAGGGTTTTTACTTTTTATGTATATTTAAATCTTAAGTGTTGCACATAATTATCATTCACTTCCGAAGTTGTATGCCTAAAAAAGGTAAAGAAAATACATGCATTGCAAAATAACACGCCATAACGCGTTACAGTGGAATCAACCTTAGAGTAGAGCCACAGAGGGCTAACGTGGTGGTCAAACCAGTGGCGGATCCAGGATTTTTGTTTAGTGAGGGTACTTAAAGGTAAATTAAAGGTCTGCAAAGTCATCCAATATATTTTTAGGCTAATTCTACCTTTTTGAGAGATTTATAAAAGTCTTCTTGGTTGATTGTAAGAGATTTTAAGCTTTTTTTTTCCTATTGATTTTGAAAGACTTATTCGTTTTTCAGTTCATTTCGAGTGTTTTTTTTTAAGAAGGTATAGCGGCATCGGACCAACGAATGACTACCACGAACACACGCACACACGCCTCTCCGTCGATATCGGGCATTCAAGGGTAGCCCACTAATCCGCCGTTGCCCCGGCCTAGCTTACGTTGGACCTAGAGCCCAACCACAGTATTTGACTGGGCTGGTCGACGGCCCAGTCTATGACTGGACTTGCCCAAGGACTGAGTACTCCTCATGCCCTCAAATTGACTCCCCTTGGATTCGAACCCGGATAAATTGGGATACCATCCACCCATCCCCCCCCCCCCCCCCCCCGGAATGTTACCGTCCTTAGGAAGACCAACCGATTTGTCACTTCGAGTGTTTTTTTTTTCTTTTTTGGTTGATTTTATTGTATTTTTTTGGTTGATGAGGACCCTCTCAAGAAAGTACTCGAGGGAACTATGATAGAAACTAAAAAAAACCCTGTTTTTTTACATGGATCTTTCTTCCTTTTCTTTTAGTAAGCCCCCCACCACACACACACATCTTTTATACATTAGGTCCTCCACACTAAGCGAGACCAAGCTTCGACGCCATACCGAATTGTTTAGAGCTACTGTTCTAAAAAACTCGTCTTGCAGCCGCCATGGCGCGCCATGGCTTCAAGACTTGGGTCTCATGCCACGTTAAGCTTGTGGCACGCCGTGACCTACTGCGCAGTTCTTCTAATGCGAAATATGATTTTTCTTTACATTTTTATGGTTTTATTTGCTAGTTTTTAGTATATAACTTAAAACTAACTTGTTTATTTACATATAATCTTATATATAATAATTTATATGAATTAGAAATTTCACGCCATAAGTCACGCCTTAAAAACACCATGCCTTCGCCATGGCTCCTAAGGCTTGAGGTATGGCGTGGCTTAGCCTCGCTGCCACGCCATACCTCACGCCATTTAGAACCTTATTAGAACCATGATAGATTTTGGATATTTTAATAAACATCTATATTAATATTTCATCCTTGCTTGGTAACAAATTCTTTTCGTTTTGCTACATTATATTAAACATAACTACTAATAATAATATGACTCAAAATGAAAAACAAACAAGTTAAACTTTTGGAATAATGGCTGATTAGACATATATTGAACGATTCTATTAAATTGTATTTATTAGAAGATAGAGAAATAATATCGTATCCAACCTGTGTTAAATATAGAAAGTAACTCATCATTAAAGTTGCAACCCATAATAAATCATGTTTGATTTGATGTATTTTAAACCAATTGTTTTTTAGATAATCCATCCATAATGCACACTGCTTCATCTATGCCAAAAATAGTAAAATGATATAAATTTATTTTATAAGCAGACTTCTTCATGATACTTTATAGGTTTTGATACAAATGTAAAATCAAAAGGCAAGCATGCAATTTTTTTAATAACTATTTTTTATTAGTAAAAGAATTAAATACTCTTCTTTATTATATATAAAAGAGCATTTAACTTTTTTTTTTGTGCTTTCTAGGTACCGTTGCTTTTGGGACATGCTACAACAATGTCCATTCTTTCACTTAGGCTATCAGTATCCCAACTCTCTCAACCCTCTCAACCTAACATGTCACATCAGCTTTTCTCCAACCCTCTAACCCTCTACAACATATACCCCAACCCTCTCAACCCTCTCACACAACACACACCACACAACGGTGTGGGTAACCCGCAAGGGCTTCAAGCCCGCTGAACCCCCTTGATGCGTACCCCCAACCCGCCAGGCTTGTGAACCCGCCGGGAGGAGCCCGCCCAACCAAACCCTCCCGCTACGCTTAGCCTTAAAATCTTCTCCTTACAGTAATTTGTCTTCATACAAACCTTACTTGAAAGCATAATGAATTTTATGATGGTTAAATTAAGTTCTACTAATAAGAGTATTTATCTGGTTTATTTTTTCCTCAATTTAGAATACCATTTCATTAGTCTATTGGAGTTCAATACCATAACTCTTGTGTTTGGTAGTAGTTGCTTTAGTGCTTTCTGTCAAGTTTTTGTTCTTTGTCATTTATTGTTATTTAACTTCAAATTATTTGCTTTGTAGTGCCTTGATGTCATTCATTTATTTGCTAATTTGATTGCAAATTCTCAATTGTTTCATTAGATTCTTACACCAGATTCTTACTATATACATATAAGTTTTACAAGAATATGATCAAGTTAAGTTCCTACTTATGAACAATTTAGGTTGCAATTAAAGACTTATATCGTTACCTGCCACTACTTCAACAACATTTATATGAACAAAAGTATTGTTTATTTGGGACAATAAGTTGATATCGACAACCCCAACCGGTCCACAATCATTTCTTGATTCCGTAATGTGGGGTGAGGGGATACCTGACTCACTTAAAAAAATTATAATTGAGTTGTTTATTTAAAAAATTATAATTGAAGTTTGTTTATTTAAAAAAATTATAATTGAAGTTTGTTTATATGATGACTCATGAATTGAGGTTTGTTTCATTTATGAACTTCAACAAGTTATTGATTTTGGGTTTTGAGTTTCATTATGGGTTGAGATTTGTTCTTTTTGATCAATAATTAGTTGAATGTTTTTTGTTTGTTTGTTATAACTAATAACTGAAAATTTTGCATATTAAAGGCATTAATTATCGAAATATTGACAACAATAACAATAGGATATATAGTGCCTCAAAGCTTTGATGTTCATTCTTTTGTTGAAATAGTTAATTTGGTGATATTTTGTCTTTTGGGCTAACACATGAAGTATGTTTGGGAGTAAACTAAGAATTTTAATGCAAGTAGTGGATTTGTTTTCGGAAACGGAAAGTTTTGTCAAATATAGTCATAGTGGGCATATGATATTGCTATGAGGAATTGATTAAAAAAATGGTGGATTGTGAATACAATTTATAAGTCAAATTGTTGGCCTCAATTGGTGATATATAAGTCGCTTAATAACAATTTGTGATTTTAACACGTAAATGGTTGGATTTAAAACCGTAAAGCGGTGTATCTTCAGAGGTAGTTCAGTCAAACTATGTTTTAAAATACATGTATTTCATTTGAGGATGCCTACTTTTATTTTGTACACGGATTCTTTTTTTATATATTATATTTCTAGCATATTATCTAATATATACAAAGAGCAGGCGCCCCGGCCCAGCAATGACCCGCCCATGCCCCGACCCGATCCGTGACCCAAACCCATCCTTACCTCTCTCATTTTTGACCCATGCCCGCCCATGACCCGCCTCATAACCCATAGAAGACCCGCGCGTCTAAAGCGTTACCCAACTCCAAATTTACATTTTTGGCCCCCTCAACTTATAAGATTTATTCACTTTTTACCTTTAACTTTTCAATATTTCATTTTTCGTTTTAGTCATATATCGTGTATTGGCTAAAAAACGTTAAAAAAATACATTTTAATTTTAACAAATTACGCCATTATATTCGTATCTTCGATACGATCGAAATGAGCCTAATATTGAATATTTTTTGACGTAGTTATTTTATTATATACCATATTTACGTTCCAACTTCTAACCGATCCAAATCCTATATCCATTTTCGAATTTACATATTAGTCCCATAAACTTAGAACTTATAAAGTTTATTCACTTTACATCTTTTACTTTTAAATATTTTATTTTACGTTTTAGACATATATCGTGTATTGACATAAAGTTATTAAAAAATACGCTTTAATTTTAACAAATTATGCCATTATGTTCGTATCGTTGATACGATCGAAATGAGCCTAATATTGAATATTTTTTTTATGTAGCTATTTTATTATATACTATATATAAGCTTCAACCGACCCGAATATTATACCCATTTTCAAATTTACATATTAGCGTCCTAAACTTATAATATTTATTCACTTTATACCTTATTTTTTTATATTTCATTTTACGTATTGTTTTGGAACATGTTAAAAAAATATGTTTTAATGTTAACAAATTGCGCCATTATAATCGTATCGTCGATACGATCTAAAATATGTTTAAAAAAAATACGTTTTAATGTTAACAAATTGTGCCATTATAATCGTATCATCGATAAGATCGAAATGAGCCTAATATTGAATATCTTTTTCATGTATTTATTTTATTATATACAACATATATATATATATATATATACGCTCCAACCGACCCGAATATTTATTCACCTTTAAACTTACATATCGGCCTCCTAAACTTATAATATTTATTCACTTTATATCCTTTAGATTTTTATATTTCATTTTACGTTTTAGTCATATATAGTATATTGACTGAAATATGTTAAAATGTCGGTAGCTACTGTTTATGAACCCGGTGTGAAACCCGGGCTTATCAACTAGTTAATATATACAATCAGCAGGCATACCCGACCCACTGCACCACCCGCGACCCGAAACCCGACCCGTGCTCCAAACCCATGCTTTTCTCTCTATCTATTTGACCCAAACCCGCCCAAAACCCACCCATGACCCGCCCCAAACCCAACTTAGACCCGCGCGTTCTCCTCCAAATACCAACTCCATCTTTACATTTTTGCCCCCCTCAATTTATAAGATATATTCACTTTATACCTTTAACTTTTCAATATTTCAGTTTACGTTTTAGTCATATATCGTATATTGGCTAAAAAACTTAAAAAAATACGTTTTAATTTTAAACAAATTACGCCATTATATTCGTATCGTCGACACGATCAAAATGAGTCTAATATTGAATATTTTTTGACATAGTTATATTATTATATACTATATATACGTTCCAACTTCTAACGGACCCACATTCTATATCCATTTTTAAATTTACATATTAGCCCCTTAAACTTAAAACTTATAAGGTTTATTCACTTTACACCTTTAACTTTTCAATATTTCATTTTACGTTTTAATCATATATCGTGTATTGGCATAAAGATGTTAAAAATACGTTTTAATTTTAACAAATTACGCCATTATGTTCGTATTGTCGATACGATCGAAATGAGCCTAATATTGAATATATTTTGATGTGGCTATTTTATTATATGTGACTTGAATCCTATACCCATTTTCAAATTTACATATTAGCGCCCTAAACTTATAATGTTTATTCACTTTATACCTTTACTTTTCTATATTTCATTTTACGTTTTACTCATATATCGTATATTGGTTGGAACATGTTAAAAAATACGTTTTAATATTAACAAATTACGCCATTATAATCGTATCGTCGATATGATCATAAATATGTCAAAAAAATACGTTTTAATTTTAACAAATTACGCCATTATAATCGTATCGTCGATACGATCTAAAACATGTCAAAAAAATACGTTTTAATTTTAACAAACTGCTCCATTATAATCGTATCGTCGACAAGATCGAAATGAGCCTAATATTGAATTTTTTTTCATGTATTTGTTTTATTATATACGATATATATACGTTCCAACCGACCCGAATCCTATACCCACCTTTAAACTTACATATCAGCCCCTTAAACTTATAATGTTTATTCTTTTTATATCTTTTAGTTTTCTTTAATTCATTTTACATTTTAGTCATATTAGTATATAGATTGAAATATGTTAAAGTGTTAGTAGCTACTGTTCATGAACCCGGTGCAAAGCCCGGGCCTATCAACTAGTTTCTTAACAAAAACAAAGAAACGTTTACACAAGTGATTTTTTTAAGTGAATTTCAAAATAATGTATTAGAAGAGTCGAAGGGTAAATTACATTTGTCGTCTTTATGGTTTGTTAAAAATTGTAATTTTAGTCCCATGGTTTTGAAATTAGAGTTTTCATTCCTAAGGTATGTATTTCAACGCTATTTTATTCTTATAATTTACAATGTGTTGTTGTTTTGGTCCCTATAGTTTACAAGTCCTTACTATTATAGTCCTTTGTACTTAAAAATAGGAATTAGTCAAGGAACAAAAAAAGCAATAAGAGTAAATATCACTTTGGGTTCCTATGGTTTGGTGATTATAACACATTTGCCCCCCTGCAATTTAAGAACTACATTTTAATCACAGGGGTATGCAATTTCGACTGGATTTGATCCTTGCCTCTAACCGCCATTAGAAGAACCTGTTAAGCAGAAGCGTATTATTGTCTTTTTATTTTTTCTACCATTTTAACAATTTTAAATTGATTTGTTCTTTTATTTTTTTTAATCTTCATCTGCTTCACTTTGAATCTTCATTTTCTTTATTTTTCATTTTCATATTAGATCCAAAACCAAATCAACTCCAAAATTTAGAAGATGAAAGATAACAACTGCCTCGCAATAAATCGCACTTTTATGACGAAATTAAACCAGTTTGATGAAACCCTGAAATTGTGAAATCTTTTGTTACAAAATATACAAATCGAGAATCCTTTTGTGCAATATGAGGAGAGTCATCACCTCCAACCGATTTGTGTCCCACCACCAAAAGGAGAGCCATTACCACCTGACCTGATGTAGGGTTCAATGCACAACAGAGGTTGATTTCAATTTCTTAGGTCCAATGCACAACAGAGGTCGATTTTGGTTTCTGGGTTGAATTTGTCACAATGGGTTGGGCTCGATTCCGATTTTTGGGTTGGATTTTACACAATGGGGAAGGCTCGATTCCAATTTCTAGGCTGGATTTCAGTGGGTTGTCGACGTTGGAGCTATTGGGCGTCAACAAAAGGTGGCTGGTGACCATTTGTGGATTGAGCTACTGGTTTTGGACAATCTGGGTCTTCGGATATGAGTTTTGAATGACCTATTTGGGTAAAATACATATTTGGTCCTTGTGATTTAAAAAAAGGCAAAATAAAGAAAAAGATAAAAAGACCAATTTAGCGTCGCACTTGACGAAGAGACTGAATGATCGTTACACCCAAAGACCAAATCCGCTCGAAATTTCATACCACAACATTTAAACTGTAACTTTAAATTGTAAGGTCCAAATATATTATAATCACCAAACCATAAGTACTAAAACTGTAATTTACTCGAGCAATAAATTGAAAACCATAAAGATGAAAATCCTAATATCTAAATACTAGGGACAAAAACTCATTATTAACAAACCACAAGGACAAAAATCGTATTTTTTCAAAGTTAATTACGTATTTGATCTCTATAGTTTGATAGATTTTACAAAAACAAGAAAATAACAAAAGTATGCAAAAAGAAAGAAGAAGAAACACTCCAACGATTTTATCCATACATCTAACAGAGATTTTTAACAACCCTAATGACCAGGTCTTATTTTCAAAAAATAAAAATCTAAACAAAAAAATCTCTAAATCCTAACTTACTAAAATTTTAAAGTCCTATTTTCCCAAAAACCATAAACCTTAAATTTACTCATAATAATTTTATAAAATGGATAAAGTTATATATATCTATATATATATATATATATTGGATAAAGGGTAAGTTTTGGTGAGATCAAGCTCTTTTCGTTAGACCGGTAAAATAACGTATTTTATATGAAACTTCACATTAAAACATTTATGAAAGTAACAAAAAAATTTAACATTTATCGTAAAAACATATATTAAAAAACACTATCGAAGAAAAAAATCCAGATAAAAAAATGAAACCTTCACAGCATTTCCGTTATGAAGGTTTGCATTATTTGTTTGTGACCTTTACAGCATTTGAGCTATGAATGTTTCATTTTTTACCTTGTTTTGAATATCTTTTTGCATCGAAAGTGACTTCTACGTCTGCATATTCAAGCTTTATTTATCTTTACAGTGTTTTATTTGTGACGTTTCATACGTTAGGTCACGTAATGTCACAAAAACAGCTTAATCTCACCCGATCAGATAACAAGTGTAACGATAGAAATAGATATAATAGAGTTGTTGCTTGGTATTCGATAATTACACATAATCGTGGGCCCATCTAAAACTTCCAAATCCAATCTTCTTTCCTTTGCTCCCATGGAGTCTTCTTCTTCTTCTTCTTCTTCTCCTTCTTCTGATGAATCTTTGGATCATGTAGCACCAACAGATGCCATCATCTTCATCATCATCAATTCTCAAACCCTAGATAAATCAACTTCAATTTCACATCCTCTATAACTTATATTCCACTTCCATAAACCCTCACTCGATCCTCTACTACTGTTTCATCTAGGGTTCTTATTTATGTATTTCATCATACTAACTCCTTTACGTTGATTCATTTCTTATCTGTTTCTTTCACTTTTTGTCTACTTATTAATCTGTTCTATTACGATATATAGATATATATATTCTTTATTAATCGAGTGTTAAACAGACCACAAATTTTGGGAATTTTTGAAAACCAGTTAATTAGGTCATGGCGGTTAATCCACACTCGGAACCTGCAAAAATGGAACAGATTATCACCGAATTCTTCGCCAAGAGTTTGCATATAATACTTGAATCCAGATGCCCTTATGTGTCTTCACGTAATTACAGTGGAGGAGGGGAGCAATTGCTGCATTCCCCTTCTTCATCCGGTTCGTCTTCTTCGAGTATGAGACCTAGGGATAAGTGGTTTAATTTGGCCCTCCGTGACTGTCCTGCAGCCCTAGAAAACATTGATTTCTGGCGGCAGAGTAACCTTGAACCGATGGTGGTGGATGTTGTTTTGGTTCAAAGACCTAATAATTGGGACTACGGAAGCGGTAATTCGCCGCGATTGGCGCTCGAACGGAACCTCTCGTCGAAGGAGAGGTTTCCGTTCGTGTGGAAGTCGGATTCGGATGAGTTCGATGGTGGTGGTGGTAGTGAGAAGGTTATTGAGAGGTGGGTTGTGCAGTATGAGAGTAAGAAGGGTTGTAAGGAGGTTTATTCTTCTGGGAGCAGCAACAGTAAAAGGTCTAGCTCCAACAGTTCACATGCATTGTACAAGAAATCTATTTTGCTTTTGAGATCTTTATATGTAACTGTTAGGCTTTTACCTGCTTACAAGATATTCCGCGAGATTAACTCGTCCGGCCAGATTCGGACGTTTAGTCTCGTTCATAGGGTGTCTTCTTTCGTCGAGCCACTAGTCGAGTCTGAAATGCAACAGTTTATCTTTTCCCCTGTAGATACGTCTTGTGGTAAGCTTTGCGTTTCGTTGTCGTACCTTCCTTCGATTTCCGATACCACTTCCGAGTCGTCCACCCCGATGTCCCCACAGTTTATACCGGATTACGTGGGTAGTCCGTTGGCGGACCCCTTAAAGCGGTTACCTTCGGTTCCAATGCCGCAATATTCGCCATCTTCTTCCCCGTTTGGTAGGCGTCATAGCTGGAGTTATGATCCGAGTATAGCATCGCCACCTTCGGCATTGCCAACTCCTTCGCCCACTTATTCGGAGTCTCGTACTTCTTACTCCAAATTTGGTACTCATCGTCCGCCCACTAGTTCGCGTTACCCTTTGGAAACAGCTCAAGTTCATACGAAGGATACGGGTTATGATGAGTACCTGCCTTCTCCCAATTTCTCGCCATCTTCATCCCCATCGCCGCCCATGCATCTTCCGGGGAGTAATAATATGTTGAAGATTCTGTTACGGTCTGATAGTGCTCCGGTTTATATACCTACTTCTAGGCTTGGTGATGCACCTTTATCTTCCAGCAAGAGCGGTTTGCCGTTCTCTCCTCCTCTTAGAGGTACTAGGCCGAGCCTTTCTTTGGTGGAGAGAAGCTCAAGTATACTCCAGAGTGCCATAACAGCTGGCAAGGTACTTTTGTAATGCAAATTCTTATGTACTTTTGCTTGTGTATTTCTCATGGGTTGTACTTCCCATTTGGGGATGTACAGAACTTAACTATTTCATATTTCCCATGTTTAAAAGTTAGGTAGATTTTCATTCACATCAAAATCAGAGTTGAAAAGACATCTTAAAGAGGCTCTTATTGTATAGTGTGAAATGAAATATGGTTGTTTGGTACTTGTTAAGAATGAAATTAAGACATTGAATGGTTAAGGGAGGCCCAAGATACAAAATCATTTAGAGGTTTTAGGACCATTAAGAGGTAGACTTTTTTTTTTCCAAACAAGATTCACCTCTTAGTGATTCAGAGGTTGCGTCTTAATGTAATATAAAGTGAATTGTATGGGCCATATACATAGTAGCTTACACAGTGAAGGGACATTTGTTGCATAGTTTGTTACTTTTCTTGATATGTTCATAACGATAGGCTATTATTTTAGACTCGAGGGAATATGTTGTTATTGGATCAAAAATTGAAAGGGCTTAGTAAGTTATGTCATTTGATATAGTTTTATACCTCCAGGAGGAAGATATTGCAAGGCCATCTGGTGTGAAGATTTCAGCCAACAGCTCCCCACATAAATCTTCTTCTAGGTTATCGTTTGAAGATAGTTATGATGACTCTGAGTTTTCAGGTCCCTTTGTGGTGGATGATGATGACATGATGGATCCTGGTAGCAGGTAATGTAGACATAATGCTAGATCCTGTTTCTTGAAAACCTGTTACCGTATTATGTTGATTCGTATACTTGTTTTGTTATTTGCTTTCGTCATTCATGTAGGTTACTTGAAAAATAAGCGGAAAATGGGTTGTGGTCACATACAGACATGAGATTATGAGTAGTGGAAACTTGGGGTATTTTTTTAAAAATTCTATGAGAAAAAGGAATGCAAGCTTGAGTCATCAGTAGCAACATTAATTTCTGTTAGATGTACCCATCTTATGCTCATTTTTTGTTGGTAGTGCTATTTGATTTATTATTGCTTTCCTGTATTTGCATGCATTTTGATTTGTTATTATTCTTCTTTTCTTATATTTGTCATTTGAATTCCGAGGAAAAATGAACCAGACATGATATATGACCTGATATATACATATGGGTCATCCACTAAAAAGTAAGAACTAGGCTTCATGAACGTTTTTAAAACCTTTTGTTTTCTTGGTGAAAACTGAGTATCAATCTTCTTAATTGATTACCGAATACTGATTATCAATCTTCTTAATGAAAAGCAATGGGTTAGAAGCGCTCCAGTTAGCTTAGTGTTCCTGTGTTCAACTTGCGTCTTTTTTAGTTTTTCATTTTTGTCTTCTCCCTTCCTCTTTTGGTTGATAAGTTGGTTGTCTTCTTTGAGTCTTTGAATGGTTAATGACTTCTACATGTGTGTTGATTAAGTCAAGTTGTCATGCATTCTTGGATTAAGGTTTTCTAAGTGTAGAAACTAATTGGAAGTTTTTCTAATAAGATGCAAGAAATAAGGTTTTCTAAGTGTAGGCTGAAGAAATTCTTGTTGGTGTGTTTCTGAACGGGTTTTTTTTTCCAACATTGGACATTGATGAGTGATGACTAATGACTTACCTTCTTTTCTCTTCCTTCTTTTCTTGGAGATGTGTTAATCTGTATTCATAGGCAGCAGAGGTTTCTTCAGATAATATCGGTTCGTTAGATTGAATCACTTCTTGTTCGTGGATAGATAAATTCACATTGTGGAAGTTGCGATTGTTATGCTGATAATTGGGATCACTGTGTTTTGGCAGGTAGACTAGATCGCCTCTGTTAGCTATAGATAATAACGGCCACTGATTGGTGTGCCTTTCTTGAAGATTACATTTGAAGTGACACTTGCTTCCAATATATATATATATATATATATATATTATAGTATATCATGTTTAATGGTATGAAGTTAAAGAGTCAAAAAGTTGGTCAAATTTTGGCAAACATACCCAAATCACCCCAGTTAATAGCGTATGAAAAGACCTACCCCTCTATCTAAGAACTTGTAGCTCTGATTGCTCGACCTGAAAAAAGCATATCAGGTTATTATATGCGTTGAAATTTACCGTATTGAATTTGCAGGAACTAAGTATATCTGTATATGCTATTTCTGATTATTATTGTTTCATGCTGGTGCTTAAGTCAGTAGAATAATTAATAACAAATCCTGATGATTAGGTGTATTCTTTATTAAGCTTTTATTGTTTCTTGTTATACGAGGATCTACCAGGGGGTACGGTTCCCTGTTATGGTGAATTCTCTAAGTCAATATTTTTATAGCTTGGATTGGTGTGCTCCTGGTCATGCTGAAGGAATCGTACAATTATATATGTATATGCATTTTCTTCAGCACTCTAAATGTGTTCAGAAACTTGGCTGAAGCTTCTTATATGATGCAATGATATTTCAGCTGACTTATTTTTTGCAACATTGGCTGCTTTTCTTTATATCGAAAACGAATGCAATAGCAGAATCAAGAATTAGCTGCTATTTCAGAAAGCTATGCTGCATGTAGGTTTTTATGTATCTTATTTTGATGTCCGACACTGCATGAGTAAAAAAGAATAGCACTAAGGGGATCTTTGGTTGGTTTTCCATTAAGTCCTTTATGGATTAAGTTGTTTGTGTGGATTAATCTGTCTGTATAGACCAAGAAGGTTTTTGCTGGGGAGAGTTTTTCATAGATGGAAGAAAGATGTTCTCTTATTAGAAGTGCCAGGTTTGGAAAAACTTGGCTTTCTGCATAAAGCTCCCCCCTAAAGCTCCCCCACTTCCTATACCATTAAGCCACTACCAAGCAGTCATGTATAACTGACAATATAAGCTGCGAGTCTCGTCAAGCTCATTAAGCTGCTAACAAACAGGCCCAAACTTTGGTTGAACATGTTTAGCAGGGTTCTTTTGCTCGTTTTTTTTAGTCTAAGAGAGAGATAGCATGCACAGGTAAAATAAATATGTGGAGATTGGTGCAAGTATCGATGTTATTGGAACTGTGTGTACATCTTACCCTTCCCAGACCCCCACATTCGGATGGGAGCTGGGATATACTGGGTTTGTTTGGTTTGGTAACCTGTATTATATCATGTAAACATTTTTTTTTCTTGTGCATATTGTTTTGTTACTATATACAGTAATTTTGACTCTGTATGTGGTCTTCCAGACCTGGTTCATCCGATCGATCAGGAAACCTGGGCACGCCGCATGATCGCTTAGGGCCATTTACGCCAAGGAAATCGCAGGATGCTGCAGTTGGGGCTCTTGTTCACATGCTGAAGAAAGCGCCACCTCTTCGGCAAGACTTGAGTGGGTCGCAGAACGTGTGTAAGGCCTCGAGGCCTGAAAGTTCGTGCAGTCGCATTCGAGATCTGGCGGCTGGTGGAGTTGGTTCGTCAAGTATGGCTTCTTCGAGGGTGAAAACGACATCTGATGCGTTGGAGGAGCTGAAAGGGTACCTGGACGTGAAACAGCTTTTGTTAAGGCAGTCAGGCAGCAAGTCATAGAACGATATATGCTTGAAAAACGGTGTTTGGTTTTTTATATTACGTCGTTGGTCATATGATTATATTCGTTCTGTGTTGTCTGTGTACATATTTGAGATGTTGGTATATATGGTGGTTTTAATACAAGCTGTGAATTTGGTTTTTATGCATTGTGGTTCTCCTGTTAAGTGTTAATGAACAAAAGAAGAGATATATACACACACACAAGTTCTTTAGGAACACAAAAGTGGTTAGGAAATGGGGACTGCCCACATTGTTTTCAAGGCTTTTTTGGTACATGGAGCAGGATAAGATAGGAACTAATTGTTTCATGTTTGGCGTGATATAGGACAAAATAAGAATTTAGTGTTCCATGTTTGGTGTGACATGAGAAGGGACAAGGTGGGATAGTGCAGGGACAAAAAAAGACTTTTTTGTGTCATCAAAAGGGGTGGAACTATATGGAACAAGAATGAAAAAGGAACTAAAATATTATTAATGAACCATCATTTGATATATAACCTTAATATGCTATTTGTTTTAGTAGTCACCACCGTTAGTCATGACTGTCGTTGCCATCGGTAGCCACCTTCGGCCACCTCCACCTCCTCTTTCACTACAACAACCTCCACCACCTCTACGACCACCTACCACCACCATTGTCCATCTACCTCCTAACCACACCACCACCACTGCCACCTCTTCAACCACACCACCGCCATTGTCCTCTACCTCCTCTACCACAATAACCTCCTCCACCGCATCCAAAACCATCATAGATCACTGACACCACCGTTCATTGTCGACACCACCACTATCACTGCAGGCACTTCACCTCTACCATAACCACGATCATCGGCTACCACTATCATTGCCCACCACCGCCATCCATTATTAACTCCACTATTATTGTTTGCCATCACTACTCCATTTTAAACCACAACTACTACCTCCACTAGATTGGTTACAAGTACCTTATCCACCCTTGTCGACCGACACCGCCATTACTATCTACCATCTTCATGTTCTCTACAATCATTGACCATTACCATTCTTCACCACTAGTAGTGACGTCAGCCACCACTCTATCATAACCACCACCACCACCACCTCCAGTCCTCCACCTCTACCGTAACCACCATCGTCACTTATGTAATTATGTTTTATGAAAATTGTGTAAAAATGTTTATAAATTAGATTTTTTTTTTTACTTTATTTGGTTTAATTATAACTATTCTATGATATATAAAATAATCAAATAACTTTTGGGGGAACTTGTGTAGTTCTGTCCTGTCCAAACCTAGTCATACCAAACACCGGATGTCACTTGTTTTATACAGTCATATCTCATCCACTCATGTTCAATTCTACTCTCTTGCCTTGTCCAGTCCTGTCTTCTCCAATCATGTATGCATACCAAACACTACCTAAAGTAGTGTTTGATACGCAGACTGGACGGGACAAGATTGGATTGAACTGGACTGGACTAATTTATGTCCCACGTTTGGTACCACTAGGACAAGACAAGACTACTTTGTCTGTCTTGCATTTGTTAAGTTGGACACAAAACTGTTAAAATAACCATATTGCCTTTAATTGTTGTTAATTTATTTAATATTATATAATAGTTGTAAATGATACAAATCAACTAAAACATAATAAAAAAAAAAACATTCTAACATAAGAATTATAAATACATACATAATCTTAAAAAATTCAACAACAGTTGCAAAATATAATCTCTCACAACATTATCAAAAGTTTAAACATTCTAAGACAACAATTGTTTTCACCAAATTTAAAGCTATTCCTTACTCTCATCATAAATTCATTTCACAAACCTGTAGTTTCACGTCCTTACACCAAGTTTATTGATATGCTCAAATACGAGCTCGCATTAAAGGTCGCCTATTAGATGCAAAACGTTCTATTTTGCGAAAAAGAAATTTTCCATTTTAAACGATCGAGTGTCTGAAGTATTTTCAATGAATATATAATTGAAATTTTCTATTTTGAATAATTTACAAGTCTCTCTTTTTTTAAGTTAAACCAAGAATATATTAATGGACATTTAAAAGGTATACATCCTTCATAAAACAATTAAGAAGACTTGGAGTATCAAAGTACGAGATGGCACAAGAAGATAACCGAGCTGCATGTGCTAGTGCATGAGCAACTTTACTAGCTTATCGCCTAGTGAAACAAACTGAATAAGAATCATGTTGTAGAAGTAACACGTGGCATCTTAAGACAAGTCTTTTAAATACTCATATATTAATGTAGAATTCATTTTTAATTAATTGATATATTTATCAAATAATATGTAAAGTTAAATTTTGTGAATCTATAATTTATAATAAGAAATCTCAATTCGATTAAGCAAATATGTTACACATATGGCCAATAGGATAACATAAAAACCTATTAACCTATGTCATATCGTTTTAATCTAAAATAATTCAAGAGCTTATTGTAGTAATAAAAAAAACATCTAGCCCTTTTAATAATAAGCCATTTGAACTTCTAAAAGTAGATTAATGTTTTGTCAATCTAATCCTTTTTTAATAATAAGCCAATTGAACTTTTAAAAGAGTGGCTTGTAAGTTGTAACATTCTCTTGGTCCAAAAAAGCTACATGTACCTAGCAACATCGTTCCTCCTTGTTGTTTTATTGTTGTCCATTCTCCATCATCGTCCACTGCTTTATCTCTTTCTTTCTTTTTTCATTCTTTATGTATTTCAGTTCTTTGTTTTTTCAATATTTAATAGAGTATATATAAACATATCAAAAAAGGGAGAATAAAAAAAACAATAAATACGTGTTAAAAAGAGGAAAATCGATAGCAGAAGCCTGCAAAATCAATTGATGGTGATGATGAGTGAATGATGATGGGGTAATAAAGAGAGCAATGGGTTAAAGCTTTGAAATGACAACTAATTTTTATCTTTTTACTTTAGAATATCTACAATTAGCTTTTTTGACTTAAAAAGATATAGATATCTAACTTATAAAAGTTTAATGGTTTACTTATTTATAAAAAATATAAATATAATAAATATAACTAGACCCAACTGCGTTCTGGGTCTTAACCGACCCTTAGTACTTCAGGTCCACCTCTAGGATCACAACCACCCCCATTGCATTTTTTAGGGGAATTGACCCAACTATAACCATTTCTCTTTCATTTTGACAGAAAGGTTACTATGTCTACAAAATCTAGATCTATAACCCACGGACATGAAAACAAAGAAAAAGCCAATCTCATCAATTTCCCTTAATTTCTTTATTTTTTATAAGGACAAAAATTGTGGATCTAGACCTAAAAATTGCAGAGGTAATGACAATTTGGTAAAAATGGGAGTAATAACTAGAAGAGAAATTTTAGTAGTGTAAAATGTTTGTCAATTTTCCTATCTTTTACAAGACCAATGGGACTTGATATCTTCATAGCATACTTATAGTAGTAGAAGCAATCCCCTATTTTCCATCATAGGGTCACAAAAGAGCTTATTTAAGTATAGTAGTAGAAGCAATCCCCCATTTTCCATCATAGGTTCACAAAAGAGCTTATTAACAATATGCAAAAAAGGGCGGTTGCAATTAGAACAAAACACCCATGATCAAGCCAATTACCAAACAAGGGTTTAGCAGAGAAGCAAATCAACGTCGAATTCAAGCCACCAAGAAAGACTTATAACGGGTGTTAGGCAATTATGAGAGATTACAGAAAGGATATGATTTAACGGTTTTTTTTTCATATTAGTAAGCATTAAAGGAAAAGAGTGATGTCTTTTTTAGGCAGCAGCAGGTTGAGAAGTTTGGGATTCTTGTTGTTGCTTCTTCCATTGGTCAGGAGTCAAGGCTTTGGTGATGGAAAGGGCATGAATGTCTTTCATCTCTTCTGCCAGGGCCCCGTTCACCATCCGATGCCTTTCCAACAATCTCTTCCCTTCAAATTGTTCCGTAACAATCTCAACTTTGAAACTTGCACCACACCTGCCAACAACAAACAAAACCATATAAAACCAAAAGTGCTACTTGCGTAATGTCTACTTTTTATGAATGTTATACTGAACAAAGTGGGTTATGTTCAAGAAAAAAACACAAAGGTGGTGACGTATTAGCAAAAGACCTAGGGGAAATGTGGTGGAATATCCCATCTACCCCGGTTTAAGGTCCAACCGCTAGCATCCTGTGGTCAAGCTTAGTCTCAGACGGCTGTAATTTAATTTTCAAATTGTCAAGGATGTAGTCAGGGTAAAGTCTAGATGAACCTTATCCAAAATAAAAAGTGGGTTATGCAAGTTGCATAAACGTCACTTGTAAAATATTGGTTATTTCAGTCAATAAGTTGAAAAGGTGGCTATAAAGGAGAGGGGGGGTATTGTCCCCTCACCCATGTCCCCAACCCACCTAATCCCTAACGGGTACCCATTTAGGAAAAATTGGTTAAACGTTAAATTAGTTTAAATAAAAAATAAAAAGGAAAAGATATAATGATATAACCAACCACATGCAAGCATATCAAGACAAATTTAAGAGTATAGAATTTTTAAGCACCAAAAAAGAAACTAATTAAATTATATACATAAAATATATATCAGGGATTATTAAAGGGGGGGGGCACCCCCGACCCCGTGCCATATGAAAAGCAATACCCATCCGACCATCCCCACCGCGTTAGGGTGGGTACCCCATCCTAGGGGTAAAATTTCCATCACTGGGGGGAGGTGGGGGTGTAATATAGGCTATTTTGGATAATTTCCCTAAATCCTAGCCACCTTGTAAGTCAAGGGTTCAAACCTCAACAAAGGGAGGGATGAAAGTGAGTTTTGCCATCGTATAATCATTGCATACTTAAAAAAAAAAGACAATGTGTGATAGATGGTACATGTTTTTGATAAAGAACTTACCCTCCAGATGTATCGATTACTTCCTGAAAATAGAACATAATCCAAATCATTAATCAAGGGAAGCAACAGATTGAGATGAACAAAGAAACTAAAAACAATATTGTAAGTTTGAAACATCCAGCTACAGATGATGTTACTAATCGCTATTAAGCACCAATGTCTTATGCAGGATCATAAAAGCAAAGCATCTTAACAATGGCTTTTTATATATATGTAAACAGTCAAAAAGTCTTTGAAGCAACTAACTAACAATAATGTGCAGAGTAAATTGCTAACCAAGATGAGGACAGATTCATATACAGACTCATAACCTTAAACAACTAGATAACATAAAGCTTTGATGGTCCAAAATGGGGGACCATTATTGCAGGATACACAAATTTGTAAATCAAAATGCATATTTAAAGTAATAGTTTGATGACTTTGATCATCTATACATGCTTGTATTTTTGTTTCATTCAATAACTTTTATTTACTTTTTTTTTTGGAATAGGACTACTGAACTAGTACATAATTTGGGAATAGAGTGACAAATAAAGAAGTCCTTTTTTCTCTCAAACTAGCATGAGACTGGTTTTTGATGGACTTTTGCTGCCTTTTCAGCCAAAGTAGAAGAGAACTTTTGACCAGTATAAGTCATTACATGTGCTCAAGTCATCCTCAAAAACTTAGCTGCATGAATGGTCCAAAAGCATCTAAGTTCTAAGACTTCCAAAGGATTTAATAGCCAGCCATTTTATTTAAATATTTCTGTGATTCAAAGTTAAAATATCTAAAGAAGCATTCATGAATAAGGAGACAGGTAAATTGCAGCATGGCCACAGCTTATAAGTTAATGAACTTAATGGAATTCACAGCTTATTTGGTCAGCTATACATGATTGATTGACAGTGGTTTAAAAACATAGAAAATGGCTTATTCAATAAGATTATAGGAGGAGCTTTATGTAGTAGAAAGCCAAGTTTTTCCCAAACCTGTCTTGTCCAGTTAAAAAGAACACCCTCCTTCCATAATCCATCTATGCAAAACCTCTTCCAAACCAAAAACTTCCTAATACACATATATAACTTTATACATTCAAGTATACAACTTTAAGGTCAGGTTCAAATGGAAACTCAAATTTGATTACGAACGTGAGGTTAGCCGAGAGCACGCCACGTGTCCTATTCAGCCTGAATAATACAGGATTACTCAGACGGAATATTATCCAATATTCAAGGTGAATACTATATAGTATTCAGACCGAATAATATGTGTTTTCATTTGAACTTTTCTCTACAACTTTATACATTAAAAAAAAAAAAAAAATCAAGCACACAGCCTCTTAGTTCCATCAGATGAGGAACTTTTTCTTAAGTTCCTACCATCTTTCAGCGATAATTTTGGTGATTTACCTACCCTAGTGTTTTGCTCTCAAATCAATCAGCTTGAATTCATCTTTTTTGTGATGATTATTAGTTAGTTGCTTAAGGAATCTAACCATCAAAAATTGAAGAATTTTTTCAAAATTACAACCAAAACAATGGGGAATCTGTGCGATTAGGATTAAAAAACATAAACATAAAGATGACTTGAAGAAGTACTTACGATATGAGAAGGAATCAACTTTGACCTAAGTGTCGACTCCACCTGCTCCTTTGTAACTCCCATTTTTATTACTATTATTATTCTCTCTTCCAAAAACCTTCTGTTTTTTTACGTCCAGAATGCAGGAGTTTTTAAGAATTTATAAATTTAAAGAAAAAAGATACCTGCGTCCCAATTACGCCTTCTTCTTCTCTTTTTATTTCTCACATAGGAATAAAACTTAAGAAAAATAAATAAATTTAAACAACATTCTTGGAAAAGAAATCTATTTTATTAAAAAAAATATATTATAGTTATACAAAGTTACAAACTTAACTCTTAAAACATTCTCAATTACATTTAAAAGTTTAGGCAGAAAGTTAAAACGACATTCTAATTTTATTTTATTTTTACATTTGCCCTACACTTTGGGTCTTCACAAATCACAATCAACCCCCAGAAGAATTCAAGCTTAGCTTTAGAAAATATATGTTTTAGCAAGTCCACTGGAAATGTAATGAAACAAGGAAAGTAATGTCAACTGTATAACCAAAATTACAAAACTGCCCTCCTTAAATTGAGCATGTAATTTAGTGGGATTAAAATTCATCGAAAGAATTTAACTTTGAAGGAACTGGATGGGATCTGGTGATGGAATTTGACAAAGCATTTGGTTGATAAGAATTGGAATATGCATGATCTAGTTAATTCATTCCATGAACCAAACATCATCAAGTCGAAAAGTATTAAGGTCCATTTGATTTTTTAGTAAGATTCCACTCCAATCATTTTAAGGCAAGTCTAGAACTAAAATCCCCGGATTTCAACAAAATCTTATAAACATTGGATTTAAAAATCTCACATAGGATGTATAGTGTAACAACGTCACATAGATAGAGGGTAGTATTTGTGAACTCTTTATAAGCCTCAAGTCATGGGTTACCAATAACTTCCACCATGGTTTTACGTTGACTCGAAGTTATTGGGTCAACATGTTGCTTCGAGGTGTTATAGATAGCATTTCACGCGATTTCATAGTTTGTGATAACGTTTTTAAAATACGCTAAAAACACTAGTTTTATTATAATCAATTAACAAAACCGAAGATTGTCAAGATAATGAGAAAGCGAATTAAAAACATCTTAAACTAAGGTCATTAAGCTACATGCCGGAATTAGTATCGTGGTACAAAAGATTCGAGAAATAATTCTAACCCTCGTCTATCATATCCGTATCCGTCATCGTTACCTTCTATTACTAAAAATATGTCCATAAAATATCATAAAAATCAGACTTTGATCATAATAAGCAGCATTTGATTCATAATTGGAACTGCTCCTCTTGCTTCAATGTGTTTTCCTTTAAGCTTTTAGTCAACCAAATGGCAGTTTCTCTAGGAGAAACCTTCCCTGGCCCAAATGGTTTCAGCAACACACCAAGCTCTTCAAATCTCTCCTCTTGCAACAACCTGGCGCTAAACTCGAGCAGCCCTTCCAACGCTTCGGCTCGTTGCTTTTGTGACGACGTGTCGAACCGCCGCCGCCGGAGGTCCGACGACGTCCGGCTCGATGCACCGGCCGTCGCGTTTTGGTCCGAGCAATCGCTTCCGGACCCGTGCCACGCGGTCGGGGAGTTCTGCCGCCCGGCGGAGGTCGTGTCGCAGGCTTGGACCATGCACTTGTCTTTCATGATCGAGCGGTCGCATTGGGGGGAGGACGAGCCTTGTGCGGAGGTTATCGAGGTTCGGCGAGTGGGGACGAAGTGGTCGTCATTTTGAGCGAAAGGGAATTCAACCATTTTGTCGATCCGGGGGGCGTTGACGGAAACGTCCAAAGAGTTGAAGCACTCGAGGAAACCGGTGCTCTTTCGGCATGCGGAATCTTCGATTATGGGTTTTGTTAGTAGCGGTAGAGACGCCCGTCTACTTGGTGGACCGGATTGTCTTACTGAAGTTCTTGAATCAGATTCCTGCACCTGCAACCATTTAGCACTCACACTAAAACTTGAAAATTCGAAAAAATGTACAAAAAGTTAACCTGTCGACCGAACAAATATGATGTTAAAAGAAACGAAATATATGCATAACACAAACCAGATATACCAACTGCTACTACAGCTAGTACCAAAGGCACCAGATCAACATCGTATCGATATATATAAGAAAACATGAATTGTTATTTAATAATCTTACCGTTTCACGACCCTTTGAGAGCTCTGTTCGCTTTTTAGGCACAGAGGAGGTCTTCTGTGAAGTAACCCTAAGGTTCTTGGCAGAAATGGAGGCTTTGGAAGAAATATTCTTGTTAACCGGTGACTCGTCACATGTGCTTCCGATAGACAGCCTTCCCATTCTTCGTTGCAAGTAATGAGGGGAATCTTGAACCCGTTTGGTTGAAAACGGAGAACCTTGATCACCTAAAGAAATGCTTGGATTCAAAGTTCTATCATTGCCACACGAAAGCCGCCTCTCCCTTGATCTTGGACGAAGATAAACCGGCTCCGCAAATCTCGTTTTCTTCATGTAATCAGTTTCAGTCCAGTTGGTCGTTAAGCTGCTGCGTTTTGGGCTGTTTAGTTTAAGGTTGACCTTAAGTACATAAGGCTGGAGGTGTGGATGTCTGAGTAGCTCTGCTGCCTGAGAGAAACCACCAAACATACACATCAATGATTTACACCACAGGGTAATCATCTATATATTATTTTGAAAAGTGTTGTTCACAAGCAAAAGAGTACGTTATTTTACAAAAACCATTCTGAGATGAGACCAAAGACGTAATAAGTTGTTTGGTTATGCTAACTTTAAATAAAAAGCAAAAGAGAATTTCAACATCCTCCAGGAATATACTTCCTCCGTCCCAAAGTAAGTGTCCATGATGAAAAAGGCACACGATTTTAGAAATGTGTAATGATTACACTTTCAAATTAACTAAATGACAATTTTACCCTTGATAATAGAGGGGAGTAATGAATTTCTCCATCTCATAATTAAAGATAGAAATGAAAAGTAGACACTTATTTTGGGATGGAGGGAGTAATGAAGTTCCCCATCTACAAGATACAAGAGTTGAATTTATAATAGGAATGATTTGTATAATGCACTAGATAAAAGAGATGTCACTACACTTGGCCGTAGTTCCGGATTTTTCCGCAGCATGCTTTTCACAAGCCCCCGACTGAAACAGAAACGAGCAAAATGATTAGATTCTTCAACCAACTGAATGCCACAAAACACAGAAGAAAATATCATGCACGTACATCTAATATCCTACTACTATCCAAGTTCTCGCTAGACGCCTTCACACAGTTGTGAAAATTGACATGCATTATTACATAATGAAGTGGAATAAAATATTTGACTCACAAGGCACCGGTGTATTTGGTTGGAAGTGGTGCCACAATTGACTTGTTAATCTTGTTTATCAGTGCTTGCATGTCCTGTTCCAGAAACCAAAATCATAAGCTTTCTGAGCCTCAGGCACAAAATAAAAAATAAAATAAAAAAGACAATGATGAGATTGTAATATATGAAACAAACAAAAAGACAAGGTTTAAAACATATATATCACATAGCAAAGAAGATATATTGTATGTGCCAAGTTCCCAATACTGAAAATTTTTGTTTTTTTTACTTTGTCTTCGTATTAACAGATAGAATGTATCTTCTGCTGACAGGCTGCCATATTTTCAAATGGTTCACCATCTTACACCAGTCTCGAGAAGAACATAACTAAAGTGTATTATATTAGAATCCTAGATATATTAGCATATTCCATGTCTGAAAGAAAAACTTGTTTGACTCCAGAGTTTGAGAGGAGAATACTGCTCTTGGAAGATCTTTTTTATCTTCAACGAAATACATAGATGCTCTTGACACTTACAAAAGCTTTAAATGCAGCCTTGTGGGAAGTCATTTCATATATACAGCATCCTACAAAACAGAAAATGAAGAATCGTCAGTACATGCTTATATTAAGAACCAATGTGAGAAAAGTCACGGTATATCTCATGAAAGCAAATGTCAAACATCATTCAACATACTCCATTTATCCCTTACCAAGAGACCAAATATCTGATTTTGAACCATAAGGTATATCTGCAAGAAGCTCAGGGCACATATAACTAGGAGTTCCTACAACCTGAGTAACATATAAACAACAAGAAACAATGAGATACATCATACATCCACCAATAAAACTGAATGAAACTCAAATTTGAAGGCCCTCTGAAAGAAACATATCACTCACAGATGAGGCAAGGTCATCTGAAGTCAACATCTTGGCTAGTCCAAAATCACCTGAAAGATGCATTATCGATGATGAGTCATCATCACTTACTTTCAACTCGAGAAAAAGTCCAGAAAAATATACTCACCAAGACGTATATCTTGATCTTTTGTCAAGAATATATTTGAACACTGCAAAAGAATAATCATCAGCTAATGATGGTCCATGAAAATTCAGAAGACATTACTACTGATAGTGTAGCCAAAAGCAATTTAATCTGTTGAGCTAACCTTAACATCACGGTGAAGAACATGATTTAAGTGTAAGTAGTCAAGTGCCATTAGGAGTTGTACAAGCCATTTACACAGTTTCTGCACAATAATCTGTTGTTTAGGACAAACAACTTCAAACGTAACAGAGAGAGAATAGAATGCAAGATGGTAAGTAACTACCTCTTCAGAAAACAACATGCCATTTGCTTTTTTAATAGCTCCTGCCCTGCATAAAACGAAATTAAAAAATCATGCCGATTACCACTGCAACTCTATTTACCAAAACATTGTAAATCAAGAGGAAAAGTTACGAAGTACTAACATGTCTCCACCTTCACAATATCCTATAATAATGCAAACATAGCATCCCTGTCAAAAAAAAAACAAAAAAAAGGACAGATGGAAATAAAATTGTTAGTGCAGATTTCGAGATAAAGAATGAATGGTTCCTGCAACCATGGCTGTTCTATTTGTGCAAATTGTCATGTATAAGCAGTTGTACGAATTCTATTAAAAAACGGAACAATGACCTCGAACCATAATCAAGAATGATGAAAATTTCATTTTCTTACCTTTTCTACCCAGGAATCTTTATATTCCACTATAAAGGGATTTCGCATTCTAGAGATAAGCTCCATCTGCAAATAGAGAAACTTGATTAGTTTTAGATGTTTGAAAGTAAAAACTAACCAAAAGTCATCAGTATTGAGATTCAAGAGCCAATTTAAAACCATATATGTACAAGGCAAAAATGCCAATACATGTGCAGAGGTAAGCACGTAAGAAGTTACAACACGAACAGCAGACATTTTACTCAGGTAAGAACTCTCCTAGAACATATGCCCAACAATTCAGGTGCATTTAGGACATTGATTCCCTCAAAAAATAGAATTAACAAAAGATTGTAGGATGCTTAAAGTAAAGGATACCAACCTCCTGATGTGCAGACCTACGTGTTCTATCAGTTTGGCGGGCAAGGCGTATCTTTTTCAACACATACCTTAATATACAGAATTACATGGAATGGGAGAAACAATCAATATATGTGTCAATGAAAATGCAACGTAGCATCATCGAATAAGCATACAACATATTATGAGAATAAAACAAGCACAGAAATACATAGATATAGGGATTGAAACAAACAAATAAAAACAAAGGTAAATTTCTAATTTATCCTCACTTCTTTCTTTCATGTCTATGCCGTACGAGAAGGGCGGCACCAAACGCCCCCCTTCCAATTTGCTCAAGCACTTCGTACTGATCCATGTAGCTAGCAATGCATTACACTTACGGAGACTAACAAGATGCTTCTACCTGTCATATATTCAATATAGACCATGTAAGTAAACAAACACCAAGATGCTAAAATAATGTCATAAAAGCAGTGGCATAAGCAGCTTAATACAGGCATCTTCGCAGATTAAGCCCATTTTCTTAACAGAACAATTCAAAAGAAGATGGGAAGGAGAAGAAACAATCCATAAACAACCTAAGAGATAGTAAGAAAAGATATTCTACTACTATGCATTTTTAAGTATTTGACGTGCCACTTCGTTTATATTCATTAACTACATAGAAACATCAATCTTACCAAACTAAAACAATACTGGTTTTTTCCCTCAAAAAGAAAAGACAAGATTGCATATCTTAACCCAGTTAAATTAACATCTTATACAACATGCTGATTGCTTCATCTAAAATTTTTTAAGAATAAACAAACATCAAGTGTTGAAAACCTGCAACAATATGGTTTTCTCCTCACCAGAATCTATAGACACAAAAATGTGTTCAACATTTAATATACTTCCTCTAATTTAGTCATCCTACTAGTATTAACTGAGACAATAATGTTCCTCCACCCACCATTTATAAAGATCACAACACAAAAATTAATCACTCAGGGGAGAAACACAGAGGGCTTATCAATGACTTGTATACAACCTGCAAATTCCATTAAGATAGACGAACATCGACCATTATTTACCAAAGACCACGATACGTCCTCTCTCCCATCATTTATAAACATCCAACTAACTACCCAAGGAACATCAACCAGAAAATGTGGTCTTAAAAAACTTGTTCCCAAATTCATTAATGTTAACCAAAAATTCAAGTATTAGTAACCTACAACCACAATGTCTCCCTTCAACCACCATTTATAAAAATCATAATGAGAACTAAGGAGAAAAACGACATTTATGTCCTATATACATACATACTTCCTCCAGAATTCTTCAAATTAAACAACTATCAAGCATTATTAGTACTCAAAACAATAATGTCCCTCTCAACCACCAATTATATACATACATATATATATATATATAATCAGACAAACAACTTGAAGATAAAACAGCTAGAATGAGCATATACTTCCACCTTCCAAGGATAAGCCTCCAATTTCAGCCACAATGTATTCACATTTACAGACTCTTATAGCACATTTGAATCTAACAAAGAGAGATCCAAGCAAAAACAACTAAAACAACAAGTAATTACTCAAATAACAGCATATAACTCAACATCGAAAGCAAAATTAAGCAAAAAAACAAGTTCAAATGCATCGTAAACCGTACCGGAAAACAAAGTAGCAAGAGCAGGAAAGCAAAAGTGGTGTATCAGTGACTGAATCAAAGTCAAAATAGAAGAAGTTGCAGATTAAAGTATATAAACATACCTGAAGAAACTGATTCAATTTGAAGAAAAGTGAAAGAATGAAAACAGTGTGAAGATGAAGATTAGTTGTTGCATCGGAGATGGAGAAAGTGGAATCTGAAGGCTGACATTTTGCACGGAAAGACTATTGAAAAACAAGTGTTGATGAGAGGTTTCAATGGAGAGAGAAGGGGAGGGGGAGGGGGTAGGGGGGTGGGGGGGGGGGGGGGTAGGGGGGGAGCATAGCAGGCTATGTGTCTGCTGCTACTCTTCGTCGTATATGGAAGGTACAAGTTTTGTTGCATAAGGTACAAGTGGAACGTATCAATCCTCTAGATCTTTTAATCACTACTACTACTACCTCACTCACTTGCTTTATATTATCTTCTTTTCATATTCATATAAGTTTAAAAAATGTATATTGTTACTTGCTTGATTAACATTAATATATCATTAACTTTAGTTAACTTTTATTTTTATCATGGATTACTATTTTAGTTTATTAGACCATCTCCAGCAGCGTCTTCGTAATTTATCCAGAATGAAGAATCAAAATATAAAACCTCCAAAAAAAATACAACTATGTTCAACAGATTCTCTATTTTAAAAACTATAATATTAAAAATTTTGATTTCAAAGCTTTCTATTGATTATTAGATTAGGTAATCATTTTTTAGGTTAACTCCATATTTAAAGAAAAACCTCTTCTCTCTTTTAATTTCTCCATTTTAGAGATAGATATTGGGAAGCTATTGAAGCACTATTTTAGACAAACCTCTAATATGTTTTTAGCAATTAGTCATGTACTTCAAGTTAAAGGTGAAACAAACCTTGGATGATCTGAATGGACATAAATCAGTAGCCAATATTGAGCAAATCTAAGACATCCCTAATCAACTGTTTTCTCAAACATATCAATATCAAATGTTTTTTTCCTTTTATTCATAACTTTGATTTTAATACAGTAGAGCTTCAAATGGCAACAATCTTTCTTTTATTAGAAAAATGCTTGTTTAAGTTGATTATGATTAACAAATGAGTAACTTAAGTTTTTCGTCCCTATGTTGTGTTAACGATTCGATCGTTGAATCAGACTTCAGCCCTCCCTCATAGACGTTAGGCAAAGAGAGCTCAATGTAGGAATCGTGGAAAAATGGTGTGCTCACTATCAAATCTTGTCCTCGTGGACAGAAGAAAGAACACTTGGCTTCTGCTGCAATTTACGATTTTCGTTTATACGGCTTAGAAATTGCAGTTTTTGTTCGTAATTCCATATAATTTGTAGTTTATTGTTATTTTCATACTTATGATTAGCAATCTATTGTTGTTCATGTTCATGTAGTTTATAATTCATTATTTTTTTGTGTCTTGTACTTATATGTAGGAATTAGTCCAAAGGCAAAAAAAGAAATAGATTACAAATCATTGAACCAAAATTGAAATCTCTAAATTATATGGATGAAAATTGAAGTTGTTAACAAACCATATGGACAAAAATTGTAATTTACTCTTAATAAGTTGTTCCAAACTTTATCTTATTAAATATTCGATTACAATTTGTGAATAAAGTTAGCTAAATAAAAAAGATAGTGATAAAGAAAGCAAGATTAGTGACTTTAAAGAATTTATAATTAGTTATTTCCATGTGCTAATCATTATAAAGTGAAGTGTGGATCAATTTCTATTAAGTTTCTTTTAATAGCAACAAAATGAACCTTTATTTTCAAGATCGAACCTCGAATACCGAGAATAGGGAACAACAAAACGAGTCTAAACCAAAATAAAAACAGGCCCTCTTTAAAGAACACATTGAAGATCAAAAATAGAAAGAAAAATAACGACCAAGTCTATTGCATAACACTATGAGGAACTAGCTTATGAAACGTAAGTCGGGCCAATAGCAAGCCCTGAACGAGAAGACCTGAACTGCAACTAGGCCACACCTAACCACGAACGGTCGGGCTAACGAACTTCAAAGTCATCTAAGCTGCTTTTTATGCTATTGTCGAAAAACCTCACGAAGCTTCAATTATCATTTCACAGCATGTCTGATACAAGTCTTCAACTATATCTTTTGTTTTAGAAACATAATATTGGTTAAATTATTTTAAAAAATTATGTTAATTCATCGTCTCTAGTTTCTTATTAGTTAGTAGAATTTTTATTTTATAAAAATAAGAAAATAGTTTTTTATAATGTATATTTATAAGTATTAATGTACTATGATATCTAGATTTAATTGAATGAAAAGTGTATATTCATATGAAGCTTTAAATTTATAGAATTAGGCTTGTGAAAACAATTACAACAATCTCAACTCCTACCCACATTTCTTTTGCATTCACATATTTATTACACATGATAAAAAATACAAATTAAAAAATAAATGGTAGATGTGTATAAACTATATATAAAGTATTAAAGTTCACGTTATTCAATTGTTATTTTTAGAGTAAACTCTAATTTTGGTCTTTTATGATTTAGTGAAAATCTTGAAAAGGTGATTTGAATTTTGATAAGTCTAAATATTATACTTGTGATTTGCATTTTGCTTCAAAAATGATATCTAACCAATAACTCTGTTGAAAAAATGTTTGTTAAGTAAAACACATTTCGGCCTTTTATATTTTGGTCTCATTATACTTAAAAATAAACAATACATTATATGTATTGTTAAACCCCCCTGTATCAGTTACATCGTGTGTTCGTCGAGATTGGTTTCATTACCGGCTACCATCACACCTCTCTCCGGCTCTCCCCATCGTCGATCACCATGTTTGGCTTCCCCTTATCGATGGTCACCATCTCCGGCTTGTAATCTAACCACAACCGACTTATTCCCAACCTCCCTTCACCATCCCCTAGGTTGAAATCCAAGTATTTAGATGGTTGCCATAGATACAAATGAACAAGAATGAATCAAACCATTTAAGTACTTACCTCATTTGTCCATCTATTTAAGTACTTAGTTGATCAATCGACTAACACATTATAATTAGGGATAAATCCATCATCAATCCAACTATTTAGGTGATTACCTTATCCGTATGTGTGTATGAAATCATATCATTGTGTGTATCATTGTAGTCTATGCATGTACAATAAACAAATACTCGAGTTAACTTCAAATGTATATTACATGTGAATATCAACTACTTAACCATGGTAAAATTATTTATTAAAAACTACAAATCCATGGTGCGCAATTGGTGGCCACTGAGTATTAATTCCATGGGAGCATGTCTTAGCTATCAGTAAAAAGTACCAAGGATGTAGTCTAGGCAAAGCCCAGATGAACCTTCTAAAAAAATGAATTCTTAAATCATAATACATGTAACAGTATCGTATTTATATGTGAATATTAACTAATATAAAACCATTTAACCACAAGGGTTGTGGTGCAGCGGTTGAGTCTTAGAGGAATATGGTAAAATATCCCATCTATCCAAGATTCTATTCCTTACGTACACAACAATTATGTCCACTAAATTGTCAGGGGTCTGATATTTTACAATTGTAATTTACTGAGATTAATATGGACATTACTCAGGACACCTTTTTAAAAGAAAAAGAAAACCATTTACATTTTACTCAATCATAAAGCTTATATATTATCACATTTGAATATTGATTGTAAGTTGCTAAATTGATTACACATTCAAGTATGAAGATCCATCGCAACAATTTTATGGCATAATATATAAATATGTGATTTTACTTGTTAATATTCGGAAGTGAATATCGACTGATTTAATTGTAATAAAGTCACTTATTAAAAAGAAAACATAAATGTACTTGCCCTGCATATTAGAGTACCCAATTTCATGTAAGCATTAATTCATATAAAACATTTACATTTCATAACATACAAGATATTATAGAGACACGGAAAAAAAAGATCCAATCGAGAATGCTAATTATTTATAAGAATGCGACGAACTTTGTTTACGAACAAAATCACATATTATTTTATGCTAACGGAAAAAATAGAACGCAAACGACTTTGGACCCGACTTAAAGTCGCAGACAAAGTCGCCTGAATCATATGTATTTTGTACGTGAATCATATGTGATTTTGTATGTGAATTATATATGATTTTTATACGTGAATCATATGTGATTTTGTACGTGAATGATATATGATTTTTGTACGTGAATCATATATGATTTTGTACATCGAAAAAACTCATCGCGTTTTCGTAAATACTTAGCATTCATCGATGAACCCCCTCTCTCTCTATGTGTGTGTGTATATATATATATATATATAGAGAGAGAGCGTGAGACGAAAGTTCGGTTGCGAAATCAAATTCCATTGTGAATGTAAGAACAACTGAGAGCGCGTCACGTGGCGTATTCACTTATTTAGAGTAAACTAGTTAATGACCCGTATATTATACGGGCATTTGAAACATGTTATTTTAATTTTTAATAAGAATAGACATTTACATGACAATTGTCATTACCATTTAAATACTTATATAAATTATATGTTATACCACAATTGCCATTATAATTGCTTATTACAATAGATATTTTAGTTATCTAATAGTTGTTAAAATTTTAAAAATTGAAAATTTATTATTCTTTTGTCAAAATATTTGAATTTCGTGAATGATTTTAAAACTGGAGGGATTCAGAAATAAAATATGTGTAGTGTTTTGATTTGTAGGATTTTAAATAAAATAAAATATAATTATTTATAAATAATCTACAAAAATAAAATATGTGTTTTTTTAAGGGTGTCTGGGCCAAAGCCCAACTAATCCCTGACAATTTTGGGGGCTAAACATGACCCCACTTAAATGTTCTCATGCATGCGCACGGGAAAGCTCGAACTCGGTTAGGGCGCTATGAACCCTCCGAGCGATAACTAGGGGTGAGCATCGGAACCGGGTACCCGCTTTTGAAACCGGAACCGCCGGTTCCGGAATCGGAACCGATGTGAGTGGTTCCGGTTCCGGTTCCTAAAATACGGAACCGGTCGGGACCGGTTCCGGTTCCGGTTCTCATTTTTGTGGAACCGCTAAACGCCGGGTACCCGCCGGAACCGGTTAGGTTATATATATATATGTATATATTTATATATCAATAAAGGTAATTTTATATATATGATTATTATGTTTAATAGACTAAATTTAAAATTATTATTTTACCTTTTACATTACGCATAAACTTACGACAACTTTTTCACTCGACTTATTTTTCTCTTTTTTTCGATATTTTTATATCGTATTTAACATTTCAAGTTGTGTTTTTTGTTATTATCATTTTCAAAAATTGTCGTAACTATTTATATAGTTTTTATCGGATAAGTTTTCATCGTTTTACTATTTATTTCGTTACCTTGCGACTATGTACTAACTAATAATTTCTTTTTTATAACATAAAATATTTAAAAAACAATTAAAAAATTAGACACCGGGTACCCGGTTTCGGAACCGGAACCGGCGGTTCCGGGACCGGTTCCCAAATATGAAGAACCGGTGCAACCGGTTCCGGTTCCTTCATTCTAGGAACCGCCGGTTCCGGTTCCATGAATTTTGGCCGGGTACCCGGTTTTGCTCACCCCTAGCGATAACCAATCTGTCACAGCACTGTTGACATGATTATGTGTTTTTAACTTAAATAGTACATGATTATTTAAACTGAATATATCATGTGACACGCTCTCGACCGACCTCACAATGAAAAATGATTTTTCATTTGAACTTGGCATTATATATATATATATATATATATAGAAAGAGAGATATAAAGAGGAAAGTTCAAATGTGAACTCATATTTCATTGTGAACGTGTGGACCAACAAAATTGCGTCACGTGGCAATCTGAATCGGCGCCTAAGTTTTATTCAGTCTGAATAAAACATGAATATTGCCACGTGGCGCGATAGTAGTACTTCTCACATTTACAATGAAAGATGAGTTCACATTTGAACCTGCCCATATATATATATATATATATATATATATATATAATTATGCTCAAACAAGAATAACTGAATTTTGTAAGAACAAAAGAACAATTGTGAATCACATATGATGTGGGCCCATGTGGGACCCACCCATTAAATAAACCATATATGATTCAGATGGGTCCCACCACTAAATTATATATGATTTATTTAATGGGTGGGTCCCACACACCATGTGGCTCAAAATTTGTTTATTTGTTCTTGCAAATAGGGTTGTTTCTTGTGTGAACCCACCCCTCTCTCTATATATGTGTGTGTATGTGTGTAAAGAAGTAGATTCAAATAAGAATCATTACAATTTATAGGAACAAAAAAACTAATTACAATTACATATGATGTGAGTCCCATACATTAAAAAATCATATATGATTCAGGTAGGTCCCACCACTGAATCATATATGATTTTTTTAATATGTAAGATTCACATCAGCCCACATCAATATGCAACTATGGATAGTTCTTTTATTCCTACAAATTAGGGGTGATTTTTGTATAAACATGCTTTATATATATATATAGAGAGAGAGAGAGAGAGAAAGAGAGGAAAGTTCAAATGTGAACTCTATTTTGATTGTGAACATGAGAACCACTAAAATCGCGTCACATGACATGCTCTCGGCTGTCGTTACGTGATCACAATCAAAATTGAGTTCACATTTGAACCTGACCCTATATATATAGGGAGGTTCAAACGAGAAACATATCCATTTAAGAAAACGTGAGAAGTAATCTCAGCCATTCATTCGGTCAACAAATGAGGCTTTGACCGGTCTCCCCCCCCCCCCCTCCTTAATAATCTCTACATCCCATGAATTGTGTCAATCCTCCGTGATAACGTCCACCGTAACTGCTAGATGAGTGACTGAGATTGCTCCTCATGTTTTCTTAAATTGACATGCTTTTTGGTTGTGAACGTGAAGACAGCCCAGAGCACGCCATGTGTCAGTCTGAATTTTTTGCGACTAAGCTTTATTCATAAAGAATAACACTATTATTCAGACTAAATAAAGCGTTATTCACTATGAATAAAGCTTAGTCGCAAAAAATTCAGACTGACACACGCGACTTGTGTGCATAAAGCCCGCGACTTAGCCTTATTCATTATGAATATAGCGTTATTCATAATGAATAAGGCTAAGTCGCGCGTGTCAGTCTGAATTTTTGTCACGTGTCGTGTTGTCGGTTATCCTCACGTTCACAACCAAAAAGTGGTTTGTATTTGAACTTTTCTCTCTCTCTCTCTCTCTCTCTCTATATATATATATATATATATATATATGGAGGTTCAAATGTAAACTCTATATTTCGTGTAAACTATGTAAACCCATCGTGGCCCTTAATCAAAAAAATCAAAGGAGGATATGGATTCATAGAAAATATGGAAATGTGAAATATATGGTAAGTCAATGATTATGGAAATATGAAAATGTGAAATATGGAAGCGTTTTTGAAAATCAATGGTGTGGATTGGTTTACATAGTTTACACGAAATATAGAGTTTACATTTGAACCTCCCTCTTTACATAGTTTACACGAAATTTAGAGTTTACATTTGAACCTCCCTCTCTCTCTCTCTCTCTCTCTCTATATATATATTATATATAGGGGTGGGTTCAAATGTAAACCACTTTTTGGTTGTGAACGTGAGGACAACCGAGAGCGCGACACGTGGCGGAAGACTAGGCGCCACGTCAGATCCACGGCGGGTGACTAGGCGCGATTCATGGGAGGGCATTGAATTAAAGAGGGGGACCACACTCAAAGTTGCCACGTGTCGCGCTCTCGGTTGTCCTCACGTTCACAACCAAAAAGTGGTTCACATTTGAACTTTCCTCTCTATATATATATATTATATATATATATATATGGTCAGGTTCAAATGTGAACTCAATTTTGGTTGTGAACGTGAAGACGAATCTTAGTCACGCATCTTCGGTTACGGTGGACGCGATCATGAAGGATTGACGCGATTCATGGGAGAGTGGAGATTATTAAAGGAGGAGGCCCGGTAAAAATCACCTTTATTGACTGAATGAATGGCTAAAATTCGTCCTCATGTTCACAACTAAAATTGAGTTGATATTTGAACTTTCCAGTTTCCCCTCTCTATATATATTGTTACCACTTTATCTTTTACAATTTTTACATGCCAAAATATTATTCTATTACAATTCTTACTAACAAATGATTTTTTCTAATTCTCAATCCAATTAAAAACCAACTTACTATGCAAACTTTAAAAAAACATATTGATATGTTTATTAAATATAAAATGTTTTACGTCCATGTATCAATTAAAAAAACAATTAAAATCAGTTACAATATAAAAGATATAAATATTTGACTATATATGTAATTAATTCCTATGAATTGGTCTTATAAAAATTAATTACATAAGAATTAATTCTCAATAGGGGGATTCATATTTGACTATACATTTTCGTTCATTTGGTGATTAAGAAATTTTATTTTCCACTTTAGCGCTAGGCGCCTTCCATATTCCTAGAAAAAAGGTTTATCGCTTTTTCAACACTTCTAAAGACACAATAAAAAGTTAACAAGTATTTCTACATTTGCATAAATTACAAATATTCTCATTTAAACCATTTTCTAAAATACACTGCAATATAACTTTATTTTTATCTGATCACTTTATTAAAAGAGGCATTAATACCCTATTTAATTATATGTTTAAATGTCTATGGTCGTATCAATAATACATTGGGTCCCTTAATTTAAGGCCACAATGATAACTTTGAATACACACATTTAAACATTGCCTTAAAGCCGAATGGTTATAGGCATATGGTCTATGGAACCTAGGATATGCTTATGGTTTTGTCATTTGTCAACACACACAACATACATATATTGCATATAAATCTCTTTACATGTTTTTATTTTTTATTTTTATTTGGTTAAAAGGCATAGGTTTAGGATAATGACATATTTAAGAATTTTCCATCACAATATGTTGTACAACCATAAAAAAGATCAAGAGATATATTGCCATAATCAAAAGTTTCATTTTCATGTATTGTAGAATACTACAGTCTTTTACATGCAAAATTATACATATATAAATATATAAAATATTTATTGTTCAAATTTAATATGAACCTGAGCAAGCATTAGTAGCCAAAGGACATGCCCTTCAAGGAGTGTGACCTTGGATATTGTCTAGTCATTCGAGCCTAAAATGGCCCCTCTTTTCCAAGCCATTTTCGGTTAAGGACCAACTCGGCCAATGATTAAATTGGGTATGGTTGATGCCCTCTACAACAGTTAACTTTTGAAATTTTGAACGTTTTGGATTGCTTATGCATAAGCAATCTAAAGATACACAAACATATGGATTGCTTTCATGAAAGCAAAAGAAAGTTTAATTTCATTAAAAAATTTGGGTTTACTCAATACCCGTTGGGGTATCTGACCTAATTTTCATATGCAACATTGATCTTCAAATGGACATGGTATTTTTGGGACCAACTGAAGGGGGACCGCGAATGCCGAACCAATGATCCGTCGTTGTGCACGTATGTTAAATCTGCACATGAATGTAGACTTGCTTGCCATAACTTTAAGCCACAATACAAATGTGCCTATACAAGGTTCATGAAATAAAATTATATTTTTTAGTCCCACGTAATCATCTATAAAATTCGACGTCTGGTTTGCCATACTTTGTATTCCATATGTGCATTACTATATTGAATTTTTTAAAAATTATCCATCTTAAATTATTAATAACTTATTAAAAGGAAAAAGTGTATCAAAAAGTAAGGAGGTTTATTTTGATTCTTGTTTAGTGTTATTGTGTCATTCTTGTTCCAAATCAACATAACAAACTTTTAGATCTTTCTATTTTGAGGCCAAGTTATCTATTAACCAAGTAAAAATTTCTATGATATCAGTTTTTTGAGAAGATTATCGATTTATCATCTGACATTATAAATCAATATTATTTGATAATGTGAAATTTGAATAGGTTTTTGTTTCCCCCCTTCTTCCTTCCCCTTCCCCTTCCCCTTTTAGGATTTATGTTTCTTCAATTTCTTTCTTAATTCACATTTCTTCATTCACAACTTATAACTTCTAACGTTTAAACCTTTAGATTTGTGCTAAAGTTGACAATTGGAAGATCCCATTGAGTCTTTAAGCACTCGCAACACTCCATTGGTCAATTGTATTTTGTTGTAACTCATTTTCTTTATCTATTTCATCATCAACTGCTTGTAGTTCTCCTTTTTGGGTTCTTAGTATCTTCCTTGATTTCAATTAAGCATAATTTTTTTTCGCCATAATGGCTTATGTCACAACTTTCTTCAGAGATGAGATACATTATCCATTTTGTATTGTTGTTCACCTCAACTTCAGTTGCCAATTTTAATTCAACTTTTTAGATTTCATCTTATGTATAAAGCTTTTATCTCTAGAGATGCTAAGATTGCATATTTCAATTTACTGTTGATTATTGCCTTAATCACTTGTTATTCTAGCCATTTTTGCTACTTTTTTAAGCTTCTTTGGTTTCAACCGAAGAACAATTTCGAGATTCAATTTTTCCAAGCTCATCTTAGTTTTAATTAAGGGTGTCCGGGCCAAAGCCCGACTAATCCCCGACAATTTAAGGGCATAAACATGGTTCCACTTAAATGTCTATAGGCATGTGTACGAAAAGGCTTGAACTCGGTTAGGACGCTATAAACTCCTCAAGCAATAACCAATCCGCCACAACACTGAAAGAAAACTTATCTTAGAATCTTAGTTTTCTCAATCTGTATTGTTTGAAACATTAATGCTTCCAACATATTTGAAAGATAGTCAAGGATTTATATCAATAATAACATAGAAAATTAATGTAATATAAGATATGCGTAAAGTAGTAAATATTAATTGTTAAATCATATAAAATAAAATATTCATTGAGAAGAAGTGCTTTTCATCATTTTTAAATATAAATATTAACAATGATCCAATATTTATTCTTCAAAATATTTGATAGGGTTCTTTTTGGAAAAGCTAGGCAACGACTAACCACCTAAAATAAGTTTAAGTACTTCATTCATGAAGTACGGATTGAAAGGTGGATTTGATTTCAAGTAAATACAAAAAGGATATATATTTTTGTTGGTGATCATGATATATAAAGGTTGAAATAAAAAAGGCTAAAGAATGAAAATGTAATAATATATAACTTATATACAAGGTTCAAATAGCGTAAGGCATGATGTGGCAGCGAAGTGAAATTTTAAGCCTTACGAGATATGACGACTACACTTCGTTTCTTAAGGTGTAAACCAAGGCGACAACTTAATACATCATATAAATTATTATACATGTATAAATTACATGTTTTCTTTTGTAAAGCCAATAAAAAATGATGTATAAGACTACAAGCAAATATAAAACATATAAACAAAAAGTTACATATTGTTTTGGTAAAAAAATTACACAATTTAATATCGTAAGATGTTGTGAGGCGAATCCGTCGAGAGAAAGAAATCTAATTCGATAAAACGTGCGATGAAATAAAATAAATGACAAGACAATTGATGACGCAGGAAAAACCTCGAGGTCGAGGAAAAAACCTGCGGCCGACTAAAAGGGTATAGCCGACGTTGCACTAAGTATCACCAATAAGGGGTGATATCCTCGAGAATTACAGTTGAGATCGTACGATTACAATGAATGAGAATGTAAATTATAAAAAGTAATATCAAGATTGTGGAGAGTATTCGCTAGCTTCAATATAATCAGATGTCTTCAAATGAGGTCTTCGAACTCTTTTTATAGCTGACCAGAGTGTAACAGTCGTCCCATAATTACGTCTTTAATGCAACGGCTATAACGGTAGCTAAAATCTTGCATGTAACGGTTGGAGCTTTATGAGGAGCGTATCTTGGTCTTTAACGGTCATTTGATCTTCAATGTCTGTCGTTCATCTGTTACAAATGATCATACTTAAGATATATTTAACCGCCAGTGTTATATCGTGTGATATCGTACGTTTCTAGGTTATATCGTACGATATCTTGTCTAAGAATCGTCCGTATTTGGCTGTTGTTGATCGAGGGTACACGTATTTTATCTCAGGACCTTATCTTAATACAGGATTATCATCCTGAAAGATATCTTAAGATTTTAAGTCGGTCGTCGTGCGTCGTGCGTTTTTTCACCCAAACAGTTTGCCCCCGAGATTTAGAAAAATTTTGTCCTGAATATTTCTGAATCTCTTATCTGCAAAAGCTGATCGTTAGTTATGTTGGAGAATAATCAATTGTTAATGAATGAATTTAATTTAAATCAAATCGAATATGAAGCGATTTTAGTGACGTCGTCGTGATGACGTGTTTACAACAGCTGTCGTCTCAACGGTTGTAATTGGACGCGTGTCGATGTATGATTAGACCTGCATTACTTGGAGAGGAAATTTAGTTACCATATAATAAACAATCTCAATCCGAATTAGATTCAAATTTCGTAATTTTGATAAAGCAATCGTTTCCTAAATTCATTCCTCTATTTTCGACCAAGATTTGAGCGTCGATTGTTTAAAAGGTACCTTCCTCTTCTTAGTTTTTCATGCGTTTAAAGATTAAGGCTGATAAGAACCCTAGGAATTTCGATTTGCTCCGTTTTATTCGTCTTAGAAATAGCTTAAGTCGCTTAGAGTTTTTCGAATCTATGGAGGTTAGGAGTGCTATTAAGGATTCCGTAGAGGTTTTAGCCCTTAAGAGGTTATCTGGGATGCCTGACGATGCTATTTTAGAAGTTGCGGGTGAAATTAGGCCTACAGACGCTCCAGCGGGTTTCTTTGCTCTTTTTGAATACCCGTTTAAGATAGGCTTTAAGTGGCCTTTCAGTCCTCTGTCTCGAGCCTTTATGACTCGTTTCAATCTTTCCCCTGGTCAATTGATGCCTTAATTTTGGAGGGTTATTCAGGTGATCGAACGAGTAACGAAGGACTGGGGTCGTCCTGCGTTTACCGTTAACGATCTCCTTACAGCGTATTCTGTGAAACCGACAGATTATTATCGTTATGGTTTATTTCCAAAGGGTAGAGGGGATTCCATGTTAGTACATGGCACTCAAGTGCACGATCGTGGGTGGAAGTCACGATATGTGTTCATACGATCGTCTTCAGTTCTGGATGAAGGTGGATGGGTTGCGCCGGAGTGGAATTCTTTAGGTATAGGCGTGTTTTAAATGTTTGCCTTCATTATTTTTGTTTCGTTTATCTAATCGTTTAAATGTTTTTTGCAGATATCGATTTCTCATTCGAGGCTACTGAAGAGTCAAAGGCGGCTGTCGAACGATTTTTATCGTATAGCATTGGTGAACGATTTTATTCCACTCAGAAGGCTAAGGAGATCGTGGTAGAGTGTGAGGAAGAAACTACTCAGACTGACCCCGAAGTTCAAGTGATCTCAGAAGAAGAGATGGAAGGTAAATCGCACGTTTGATACGAATCGTACGATAACGTTGGTCATTTGTTTTCTTATATATGTTTTACTTTTGTAGGATCATCGAAGAAATCATCAAGAAGGGCAGAACAGTTGGAAGCTGCTAGGAGGGCAGCTTTGAAGAAGAAGGAGATGGCTGGAGGTGAGCCTCCAGCGAAACGTACGAGGTCTACATCTGAGACCTCTGATCCGTCGCATGAAACCGCTCGAAAGGTGGATGACGCGATCAATGCTCCTCCGATCAGGTCTGCTCCTCCTGAGGATCAGTCGAAGGGAACCAAAGCAACAAAGACTCCTGCGAAGGCGCCGAAGAAGACGTCTTTCGATGCTAGTTCATCCTCGATGAACATAACCCTGCCTAAGGGTTTTCTGGAGGGAGATGTCATGAAGAAGGAGGACATCTTCCCAGCAATCGAACAGTTCCTACTTCCTTCTCAAAAGGAACAATTTTCCAGGCTGAGGTTCGAGGAAATCGATGCTGCTGCTGTGGGCCTCTCCTTCTTGGTAAGTCTTCTCTCTATCGCATGATTTGTTTTTAGATATCGTACGATTTTAATTAACCTTCTTCGCTTTCCAGGGCTTTCAAGCCAGCCTTGGTCTTCATTCTCGGATGGAGA
The DNA here is from genome assembly GCA_030169165.1 of Centaurea solstitialis. Classification (NCBI taxonomy): domain Eukaryota; kingdom Viridiplantae; phylum Streptophyta; class Magnoliopsida; order Asterales; family Asteraceae; genus Centaurea; species Centaurea solstitialis. The sequence goes on from CM058046.1 coordinate 26,599,829, forward strand.
CCATTAAGAAAGACATGCGCGATAAGATGGCGAGTGAAAGGGCTGCCCTGAAGGAGGTGGATAAGGCGAAGGAGAAGGTATTCAAACTTGCGTCCGACCTGGAGGCTAAACAGGTCAAAATTGATGACCTGGAGGCGAAGCTTGAGGAAGTGGAGCATGTGAGAGAGGAACAGCGAGCTCGTATGAAGGTCTTCCTTGATCGTGCGTCTAAGTTAGAGGAAGAGCTGAAGGCTATTCGACTGGAGAAGGCAACGCGGGAGGAGGCCTTATTGTCTGAGATCCAGGATCTGAAGGACGAGGCGGCGTTAATAAGGGTCGTAGCTCGTGCGGCCCTTATGCGTCGTGTGATAGCTGGAACCCTCACCGTCGGGATCGCCAGGGAAGAGGTGGAGGCGTTCCGCGAGCTTATGGGATCTGAGGATCTCTTAGATGCTGACGATCTCAAGGACTTGGATGAGGAGGGTGGTGAGAAATCTGCTGAGGTTGCCGTGGTTGGGGAGGAGACTCAAGATGAAATGGTCTCTGGATCCACTCCAGCGATCTTGACTACTGAAGAGGTCCCCTCCCATATCGTTGGATCTGCAGAAGGTGGAGGTGTAGAGGCATCAAGTGGTGATGCAGGGATCGTAGGATCAGACCCTCCTCCTAGTAGTTAATTTTCGTTTGTAATCGTACGATCTTTTGTCTAAGTACTCTTTTAAGTACTTGTTTATTTTGAAATGAATGGTTTAGATTTATCGTACTTGTTGATTTATGCCTTAGAACTTTTTTGTTATTTCAGAAACGTTTCTTTACTTTGTATCGTGCGACGGGCGTTTTGTCTTGCGTGCGTGCGTATTATGATCATGCGTTATAAGCTTAGGTTATTCGTGCGATACTTGCGATATTCATGCGATGTATGTGATATTCGTGCGATACATGCGATATTCATGCGATTCCTGCGATAAGAAAAGAATGGCTAAGGGGTGGCCGTTGGTTTGACCAACGGCGCTCCGACGCCCAAGTCAGTAATCATTCGTAAGAAAATAGTAGTAAAAAATGAAAAGGCTTAGAAGTAATACCTCTTAAGATGTGTTGCATTCCAACTTCGTGGAATCTCTTTACCTTCGATGGTTGTAAGTTTATATGCACCATTCCCCATAATCTTAGAGATTATATAAGGTCCTTCCCATTTGATGGAAAGTTTTCCTGCGTTTAGCTCTTGAGTATTCTGAAATACCTGTCGTAGGACATAGTCACCTACTTGAAAGATTTTTGCTTTAACTTTCTTGTTGAAGTGTCGTTCGACCATGGCTTTTTGTAATGCCATTTTTTGGAACGCCTTTTCTCTAAGTTCTTCCAATGCATCTAAATCATAATAGAGGTTTATTACGTTTTGCTCCATCGTACGATGCCTTGCGATTGGAAGTTGAGATTCGATCGGTAGTACTGTTTCACATCCATAAACGAGGGAGAAGGGCGTTTGTCCTGTTGAAGTCCTTGGAGTCGTACGATTTGCCCATAAGACTGAAGGTAATTCTTCGACCCATCTTCCCTTTGCTTCCTTTAGCCTTTTTCGAATCGAATTAATGATGACTTTGTTACTCGATTCTGCTAGACCATTGGATTGAGGATATCTAGGTGTCGAAGTAATTAACCTAATTCTCCGATGGTACTCCAAACCTGTATATAATGTTAGTTTGAATAAAAGAAACAACTTTCTTATCTCTTACCTGGGAAAAAGCAGCAGCTTCGATCCATTTGGAAAAATAATCGGTGAGAACAAGCAAGTAAACTTTTTGTCCTGGAGCAGGAGGTAACTTTCCTACGATGTCCATCCCCCATCGCATGAATGGCCATGGGATTAGGACAGAATGTAGGGGTTCGGAAGGTAAGTGGGACATACCTGAATGTCTCTGACAAGCGTCGCATCTTTGTACGTACCTCATAGCATCTTCTCGAAGAGTAGGCCAATAGTAGCCTTGTCGTGAGATTCTATTTGCAAGACTTCGTCCTCCAGAATGGTTTCCACATTCTCCATCGTGCATCTCTTGTAGGATCTGATTCATATGCTTCTGACTCGTTATGCATCGTAGGATCAATCCAGATGTGGATTTGCGATATAGTCTTCCTTCGAAGATTGTATACCGCGAAGCCTTCACTTTGGTCTTTCTGGCTTCCATCTTGTCGTCGGGAAGTCTATCATACTTTAAATAATTCCATATATCGAGCGACCAGTTGTAGATTTCTTCGACCATTTGTACTTTTTCTTTTGCTTCGATGGAAGACATCGTAAGATGAATTATTGGAATGCTCTCTAAAGTTGGTTCATTGAATGCGGATCCCAAATTGGCTAAAGCGTCAGCCTGTACGTTCATATCTCTTGGGATTTGTTCTATCGAAAACTTTTCAAATCGTGCGATGCTTTCTCTAGCGATCTCGAGATATACCATCATTTTCGAATCTTTTGCTTGAAAATCACCGTTAATTTGATTCACCACTAGTAACGAGTCACTGCGTACGTGCAGACATCGTGCCCCCGAGTTATAAGCTATTTCCAATCCAGCGATTAAGGCTTCATATTCTGCTTCGTTGTTGGTAGCCTTGAATTCACATCGTATTGAGTACACCATGTTCCCCCGTGTGATGATTTCAGGACAATTCCTAATCCCGATCCTCTTATGTTGGAGGATCCATCGACGTATAGGGTCCAAAGCTGATTGTCTTGAATCATCACATTGTTGATTTCATCGTGCGATGGTTGCTCTACTTCTGGACTGAATTCTGCCACGAAATCTGCCAACGCTTGAGACTTTATCGCCGTTCTGGGTTTGTACGTGAGATCAAATCCGCTTAGGTAGATACTCCATTTGGCTAATCGACCCGTAAGTTCAGGCTTACGAAGTACGGTCTTGAGAGGATAATTGGTTACGACTATTATATGATGTGATTCGAAATAATGTCGTAACTTTTTAGCTGCTGTCACGAGACCTAAGAGCAAATTTTCCATCGATGTATATCTGGTCTCGGCATTTAGAAAGGATTTACTTATGTAGTAAATCGGATGTTGTTGCTGATCATCTTCTCGTACGAGAACTGCACTTACCGCATTGTTGCTGACGGCTAAGTATAATTGCAAGCTTTCGCCTTCAATTGGTTTTGTCAACAGTGGAGGGGAGGCCATGTATTGTTTCAGATCTTGCAATGCTTTTTCATGTGCCTCTGTCCAGTTGAAACCTTGGTTTTTACGTAGTACATTGTAAAATAAGTGGCATTTGTCAGATGATCGTGAGATGAATCTGTTTAATGCCGCCACTCGTCCAGTAAGCTTTTGTACTTCTTTCACGTTTCTCGGAGATTGTATCTCTTTGATGGCCTTGATCTGCTCTGGACTTGCCTCTATCCCACGTTGAGTGACCATGTATCCGAGGAATTTTCCAGCACGTACTCCGAAGGAACACTTCGTAGGATTGAGTTTCATTTTGTATTGTCGTAGGATATCGAACGATTGTTTCAAATGATCAATGTGATCATGTGATCGTTCGGATTTTACTAGCATATCGTCGATGTAAACTTCCATCGTTCGACCAAGATGTTCTTTGAACATCATGTTTACGAGTCGTTGGTACGTTGATCCTGCGTTCTTGAGGCCGAAGGGCATCACCTTGTAGCAGTATATCCCTTTGTCCGTCATGAAGGCTGTCTTCTCTTGATCGTCCGCGTGCATCAGGATTTGATTGTATCCAGAATAAGCGTCCATGAATGTGAGTAATTCATGACCTGCCGTTGCATCGACCATCGCATCGATGTGAGGTAGTGGAAACGGGTCTTTTGGACATGCTTTATTTAAATCTGTAAAGTCGATACAGACTCGCGACTTTCCATTCTTCTTTTCTACGACTACCACGTTTGCCAGCCAATCTGGATACTTAACTTCTCTAATCTTTCCTGTTTTTAGTAAGTTATCAACCTCGTCGTTAATAACTTTGTTGCGTTCTGGCGCGAACTTACGTCGTTTCTGCTTAATTGGTTTAAAGGATGGATCCACGTTCAGCTTGTGCGATATGATGTCAGGATCAATCCCAACCATGTCTTCGTGCGACCATGCGAAGCAATCTGAGTGTTCCTGCAAAAAAGATATTATTCTGTTTTTTATATCAGGGGTTAGTGTTGCTCCCACGAAGACTTTTCGATCAGGATGTTTTGGATCTAGTACGACTTCTTCAAGTTGAAGGTCATCGTACGATCGTACTCCATCCTGGCTCTGTAATTGCTAGATATCCTGGGGTTTGGTCTTCATCGTGATCTTGTAGCATTCACGAGCGATTTTCTTTTCACTGACGATTTCTTGCACGCCCCAGGGAGATGGAAATTTAATCTTCTGATGATAGGTTGATGGTACGGCCTTCATATCGTGGATCCAGGGTCTTCCGAGTATTGCGTTGTATGCTGACGGACAATCTATGACGTTGAATTTAGTTTGCTTGTTGATTCCTTTGGCGAAGACTGGCAATACTATTTCTCCGAGGGTACTCGTCGCGTCTCCATTGAAGCCTACTAGGGTTGTAGTTCGTCGTACGATGTTGGATCTGTCGATGCCCATGATCTTTAGAGTATCTGAGAATATAACGTTAGCCGAGCTACCTTCATCCACCAATACTCTCTTGGTCAAACAGTTTCCAATGGTTAACTGTATGACTAGAGCATCATGGTGTTTTTGGTTAACGCCCGATAGATCGTCTTGATCGAACGTTAGTTTAGCTGCATCGAGTTCTTTTTCAGCTGCAGTCTTCGAATCTTCAGGAATAGGATATCCTTCAGGTCCTTCTCGTGCGTGTCGTTTGGCCGCAGAGTATGTCAAGCCACATACTTCTGATCCACCAGTAATGCAATTGACCACTTTGGTATGGATCGGAGATGCTGGTCTTTTTGCTTCATCGCCTATAATACCTTTTAGGTGCCCATTCGTTTTGAGGTAAGCAATCTCCTTTTTGAGGCTGATGCATTCGTCCGTCGTGTGTCCATGATCACCATGGAACTCGCACCATTTAGTTTGATCTTTGTCTTTGCTGGGGTTCTCCGGCTTCTTGGGCCATCGTACGTTTGCATCGATCTTTCGCAAGGAATCCACCAGTTCTTTGGATGTACCTGCAAAATTGTAAGTAGATAAATCGGGATATCTGATTCTTCCTGTACCTTTGCTCGTGCGAGTTTTGGATTCCTGTCGAGAGTTTCCAATTTTATTTACTCTCTTAGGTTTAAAATCGTGCTTTTGTGCGCCCAGGTTTTTCTTTTCGTTCGAGTGTTTTCGTCTGAAGATGGCGTCGTCTTCAATTCTCATGTGGGCTAACGTTCGAGCTCGTACGTCGTCAAAGTTCTCTGGTGGATACTTCGTGAGATCCGTATATAATTCCGAAGAATTATCGAGCCCACGTTTGTATGCTTCAATTGCGGTTTTTATGTCGCAATTCTTGACCTCGATCATTTCTGCGTTAAACCTGTTAAAATAATCACGTATCGTTTCTCCAGTTTTTTGTACGACATAGTATAAGTCACTGGTTTGTTTTTCCATCTTGCGACTGCTCGCGAACTGTCGAGTGAATTGGTTCACCAATTCAGCGAATGACTCGATACTCTTTGGCTTTAAATTTATAAGCCATTGTAGCGCAGCTCCTGTAAGAGTAGATCCGAAGCTTTTACACATGCATGCCTCCTGATATTGAGATGGGATCGAAGCAGTCCACATAAGTTGTTTGTATTGTGCGACATGTTCCACTGGATCTGTTATCCCCGAGTACTTGGTTGTAAAGGCAGGAATGTTGTATTTCTTTGGTATTTCCATGAGAGCGATTTCATCAACGTAGGGTGAAGCTTGGAATCCTGTCTTTGGTTCAACTTCAACTGGTACGGCTGCTCCAGGGAGTTTTGCGAGCAATGCGAGCATTGCTTTGTTTAGTTCCTCTAACATCTTTAGTCGTACGTCCATAAGGTTTTCATTGGGTGTTACTCCAACATTTCCTTGATAATTGGGTTGAATTGGGATATGGGTTACGGTGGTATTTATTGTTGGTATATGTGGTATTGGTTCTGGGATTGAATAGAAAGGTCGAGGAACACCTTGGGGTTGACCGTAGGTAAATGCAGGAGGTGGTCCCGATGGAAGAGGAGGAAAAATAGTTTGAGATTGGTTATTCTGAGGTGGACGTACGTTGTTTTGAGATACTTGAGGCATCACTGGTATTTGAGAGGCTTGAGGCATTGAAGGTACTTGTGGTGTCCTGAACTGATTCTGCTGAATGGGAGGTGGTCTAGGAAGCGGTGCTGATATCGCAGGATTAGTTTGAGTAACTTGGGGGTTTAGACCTCGTAATCGTGCGATTTCGTTATTGGCTTCCATGTTTTGATTAGCCAACTGCTGAATTTGTTGCTGAGCAGCTGCTAGTTGTTGTTGCAGAGTTGGTTGGAAGTTATTCTCCATAATCCTGCAATGAATACTCAAGAAAACTCGAAGAATTTGATTAGTAAACAAACGTTTTATCAAACGAGATTTTCTCAAAACGGGGCCCCACGGTGGGCGCCAAATTGTTTTGGTAAAAAAATTACACAATTTAATATCGTAAGATGTTGTGAGGCGAATCCGTCGAGAGAAAGAAATCTAATTCGATAAAACGTGCGATGAAATAAAATAAATGACAAGACAATTGATGACGCAGGAAAAACCTCGAGGTCGAGGAAAAAACCTGCGGCCGACTAAAAGGGTATAGCCGACGTTGCACTAAGTATCACCAATAAGGGGTGATATCCTCGAGAATTACAGTTGAGATCGTACGATTACAATGAATGAGAATGTAAATTATAAAAAGTAATATCAAGATTGTGGAGAGTATTCGCTAGCTTCAATATAATCAGATGTCTTCAAATGAGGTCTTCGAACTCTTTTTATAGCTGACCAGAGTGTAACAGTCGTCCCATAATTACGTCTTTAATGCAACGGCTATAACGGTAGCTAAAATCTTGCATGTAACGGTTGGAGCTTTATGAGGAGCGTATCTTGGTCTTTAACGGTCATTTGATCTTCAATGTCTGTCGTTCATCTGTTACAAATGATCATACTTAAGATATATTTAACCGCCAGTGTTATATCGTGTGATATCGTACGTTTCTAGGTTATATCGTACGATATCTTGTCTAAGAATCGACCGATATTTGGCTGTTGTTGATCGAGGGTACACGTATTTTATCTCAGGACCTTATCTTAATACAGGATTATCATCCTGAAAGATATCTTAAGATTTTAAGTCGGTCGTCGTGCGTCGTGCGTTTTTTCACCCAAACACATATTATCGATGACTTTTAGTGTTTTACCCTATAGCAATTGCAAAAAAAAATACAATTTAAAAAATAAATAGTGACGTCTTAGAAAAACGGACGACATATCACGCCTCAAGCCACCATGGCGTAAGCCACGCCTTACACAAATGCTATGGCCTATTTCGTACGCGTCTCATGCCATATCGCGATATATCACACGATTTTTCGAACACTACTTATATGTAAATAAATGTCTACATTACTATTTTAATTTGATTCAAAATATGTTTTCATTTTCAAAAGTTATCAAAAGAGAAAGAATTTCCTGGTTTTTTTTGCATTACTTAATGAATTACAAATATATAATAGGGGTAAGCAATGGGTTTGAAAAAATCGGCCCGAACCGAATCTGGTATTACCTATACGGCCCGGTTCTCGACCCTAAAAATCGACCTTTTCTGGTTCTGGTTTCAAACAGGGTTCGGTGCCAAATATGCGGGTAAAAAACCGAGCGCATCCCATTTGTTTAAGAGACGTTTTAATATACTTATTGTAATTTAAAAAATATATATATATAATTTATATTATTAAATAAGTCTGACAAGAAACACTTAAAAAAACATTGACCATTAAAAAATCCATCAAAATACGGTCGTCAAAAAACCAACAACCATCACGATACCAACTATATAAATAGTTATTGTTCTCGTATAAATTTCTCTGTAACACCTTAAAATTTCCATACATATGTTTAAAGAAAAACATTTGAAATAAGCGGAAGCCTAAACCAAAAATCTTCAGTTTTAACAAAACCCAATACATTTATTCTAGAAAGGTTGATAAGTAATCAAATGTAATCCAAAACAAACATAAGTTCGAACACTACATTGTTCGTCCCACATAACTAAAGGTCATCCATCATGATTAAAAGAAAACGTTGTCTTTCCAGACTCCAAAATCACTTGATCCCTTGACTGACTGAGCTGCTACCATCGGAATCATCAGACGTGAGCCTTGCCCTTGCTACCCGAAGTCGTACCTGACACTAAAAGAGTGAAATAACAACGGGTAAGCTTTCGCTTAGTGAGCACGTATCTATACCGACATAACCATACATACATAACCGGAATACATTGCAATCACATATCACATAACTTGATCCTTTGACACTGGTACCAGGCCGCTTAATCCGTAACTTGATCCTTTGTCCCCGAAGGAACTATTTACCTAGCGGTAACCCGTACCAACTAGGTAATAACATAATCCATATAACACATAACCACACATGCATAACAATCACATAAGCATGACCACATCAATATAGATAGAGTACTCACCTGATGTCAGCTTTCTATCACTTATAAAACACGTACAAGCTCAGGGCAGAACACCTAAACATTCACATGCAAATTCATATCAATACATAGTCCGAAAAGACCCTTTAATACTCTATACCGAAACACTAGTCTTAGCCATAGCTAGACTAGTCTACTTGCCCTTAAAATCTACCCAAAGTCATCTCATAACATCCCTAACATAAGCCCATAGCCAAAACCCCAAAAGAACCGCAAACGAAAAACGTTGAAAATGCAACAGAAAGTTGCGCCACCTGTCCCCGTGACCTCAGGTCGCGGGGCCAGGTCGCGGGGTTTTCCTGATGCCCCAAGAAACGCGACTTTGCTTCGAAAAACATGCCCAAAACCTCAATTTCGTCCAACACAATCCAAATTACGACTTCCCCATGAACTAGGGTCGATAACCATCGATTACATGCGAGTAATTTGACCCCAAACATACCAATTACAACAAACGATGACTCTATGATCATCATTCTAACATCAATTTCACAAATTACCAACCAATTACACAATTTTATAACATAAGATGATCCATTGGTAATTAACTTGATTTACCATCTAACCCATAACCCTACTTGAAATTGACATCTACTAGACATTAATTGACATAGCAATCATACCTTGGTTGTAGCTAATGCGATTTCTACAACAAATTCTCCACAACACCTTCAATTGATCACCCATTGGTTCAAACTCTCCAATATCGCCTCTCTCTGTTTCTCGTACGTTCTAGAAACTGAAAGAGAGTTGGGGGTTTCTCTCTTTTGATAAGCCTCTATCTTACCCTTCACTTTCCAAAGTTACACTCTAGCCCCTCAACTTCTACAAATACAGCCAAATGAGTTAATCACTTAACCAAATACCGTCACATCATAAAATAGAAAACGGGGCGTTACATTCTCATACATACATATATATATATATATATATATATATATATAAATGTTCAAATGAGGAGTGCTAAAAATATACGAAGTAGAAAAGTGATTTCCACCACTCATCCGGTTAATAAATGTGGCTTTGACCGGTTACGATGGATGTGATCACGGGGGATTGACACGATTCATGGGAGGGTAGAGATTATTAAACGAGGGGACCCGGTCAAAGCCGCCTTTATTGACCGTATGAGTGGTGGAGATCACTTCTTTACTTCTCGTTTTTTAACACTTCTCATTTGAACCTAATACTATATATACATGTATATATATATTATAGATGGGGTGGGTTCAAATGTGAACCACTTTTTGGTTGTGAACTTGAGGACAACCGAGAGCGCGACACGTGGTGGATGACTAGGCGCCACATCAAGTTCACGGCGGATGACTAGGCGCGATTCATGGGAGGGCATTGAATTAAAGAGGGGGACCACACTCAAAACCGCTACGTGTCGCGCTCTCGGTTGTCCTCACGTTCACAACCAAAAAGTGGTTCACATTTGAACTTTCCTCTATTATAGATGTTTTATACAAAAAAGTGAATATATATATATATATATTGTAAAAACCACATATTTTGTAAAAACCTCTTCTTTTGTAAAAACTTGAGGAATAATTTAAAATGACGATCATGCCCTTTTTAGATCAAAGGCTTAGATTATTCCTCAAGTTTTTACAAAAAAAATGGTTTTTCCTTGAAGGACCCTCTATATATATTATAGATGTTTTATATTTCATTGTTGTCGACTAGTTACAAGTAAAATAATAATATGAGATAATAAAATATTTTTTTGACCTATCAAGAAATTACCACATTATAAATCTATTTACACGGTTCCAACCGGGTTTTTGACTAGAAAACCGGGACTGGAACCGACACCGATATTCCCTAGATGGTCCGGTTTTCGATCCTAAAAACCGGCTGTTTCCAGTTCCGATTCCAAATCGAGTTTAGACCCAATGCTTACCCCTAATATATAAACTCTCAATTTATATGAAGGATCAAAATAGACTAATCACTCCTAAACAAAAAGATTTCATGGATAGACACATAGAAAATCACATACATACTCTTACAACTAATAAAGTAACTTTTCGCTTACCAAACATTTATTGATAAAGATATTACTTTTATTAATTTTATTGTATAATATTTTAGACCATCAAAACACATTATCGGTAAACGTATTCAACCCGGTAAGTGTTTACTGGAGTAATAGTCATTTTCATCACTTACCCAATAAGTTTCTTAGTTTGTGTTAAGAATCTTATCGGATAAGATTCGTAATGATTTCTATGTTCAATTGATAAAAATTACTAAGTAAGTGATACCAGTAAGTAGGGGTGAGCGTTGGCACCGAAAATACCGAACCGTACCCATACCGTACCGGAACCGGTACCGATACCGGTGCCGGTTATGTTTTTCGGTCCGGTACTCGGTATTTGGAATATGGCTAATTCGGGATTCGGGAAATCGGTATTTGGGACTCAATATTCGGTACTAGTACCGAATCGTCCCGATAATACCAAAGGTCACTTTTACTTAATTATATTTTAGAGAGAACTATATTTTCCTATTTTTTTGGATCCCAATCAGTACTTTTTTCCTTCTATATACCGATTAATATCTTCATCCTTCAAAATTGAAACTCGCTTGACATTTGTTTAAATCGAAGGTTCGAAACACATTTGCTAAAATCAAAGGTTAGAACTTAGAAACAATTCTTTTGACTTTTTTATTTATACATTTGGAAACGATTTTAGTTTTTGGGACAGAAACGATTTTGGTTTTTGGGATGAAAATTTTATTGTTCAAAAAAATTGATATTAAATTGATTTTTTCGGGAAATTCGGGACGAGTACCGAATACCCGGTACCATTCCCGATACCGGTACCGGTACCATATACGATTATCGGGTTCGGTATTCGGTACCACCTTTAGATCAAGTTCGGGATTCGGGAAAACCGGTACCGGTACCAGTCGGTACCGGTACGGTCCCATGCTCACCCCTACCAGTAAGTATTTATCCAAACAAAAATAGTCCTAGAAATCAACATTTCTATTTAACTTTTAACTAAAGAACGAAAAAAATCTGTTTCTACAATTTAAGGTTACAACTAATATTTTATAAATTATAAACTATAATAATTACATCTTTTTAGTGTCTTTATTTATTTATTTAGATATTTATTTTAAAACAAAAGATAATAATTGAAAAAAAGAAAGAAAGAAGAAGGGAAAAGGGAAAGAAGGTGGTCGTTGTATTGAATGCAGGTTAACACCGTCCAGACAAGGTGGGCCCCACTCCCCACACTTTCCACTCGTCCCCTACCGCTCAATCACGAGGGAAGAAGCCTCTAATTCATCCACAATTTACAATTTTACCCCTTACTTTACACAACTTCCCTAACTAACCCATCCACTTTCCAACCATTTACATAAACTATCCCTATATTTACGTTTCCAACAAAATCACTCCTATCTTCATGCACCTACAACCATATTCGAAATTCAACCGTTACTAGATTATCCGATTCTGGTATCCAAGAAATTGATGGGTGTTTTTGTACACGTAGCTATATACCCGTAGAAGGTAGCAGTATGTGTTGACTTTGTTATCTAACTTTGATCAATACGTTTCTTAAACAACTAAGTTTTTATACAAATGCAGTTTTATTATATTATCTTATGGAAAAAAATCAATTGTCATTTGACTTGAATATGATTCACAATTACTAAGATGACTAAGATGACGGGGCCTTTTTGATACAGAAGACATTGAAAATTTAGGCAATTATATGGACGTTGATGGAATTAAAGAAGCATTGAAGGATATAACTATTGACAGAAGTACTCGAAAGTTTTCAAGAATTACAAGGTAAAATTAATAAGTGCATTGTTTTCATTGGGTAATCACCACTTTCTTTAGCATATGGTTTATTAATTTTTTATTGTATTTTCACAACAAGGTGGCATGACCAGGTTTTCGATAAAGATTCATTTAACAACTGATATTGCTCAATATCTTTTATGCTATACAAAAGGTTATATAAATGATATTTGATTTCTTTTATCCTATTACCACAACCACCACCGTTATCATGGAATCATGGTCATTGAAGATAACTAGATGTGACAAAATATGGGCATCTAAGATAGGTTGAATACCATGTTTAAATGGGGTTGAATTAAAATAATTTATAGTTTTTTAGTGTGAATAAAAAGTGTTAATGTATTTTTTTTTTGAATAAAATGATTAGAAGGTTGTATGTGTTTGAGAATTAAAATTTATTAATTCTTATTTTTATTTATATGGTTTGATAGGAATAAAATATAACTTAAACCAACATATTTTTAGGTAAACGAGTTAAAACTATCACGTCTATCCATAATAAAAGTTTATAAACAATTTGTTTTTAGTATATTTTTTTAACTCAAAATTAACAATAACCCTTTTATATATAATATCAGGCAGTAGACTTTAAAATGGTTCAAAATAGTATAACATAGTACAAATCCTGTAACGTAGTACTACATGGTACATATGAAATCATTAAAGTCGAAGCACACCTTATGACGAAAAGGGTGTACAAAATAGTACGTAAGAACACGAAATTATATCAGACACGCAACTATATAACATTTAATACATGTTCGACAACGTTCAATCATATAAATATAAAAATATCTAAAAATCTAAAAATCTAAGATAATTTAGGTAAAGAGTTCGAAATTTATCTTAATATGGATCTAATATATGTTTGACCCTATTTTTTGACCTTCCAACTCAAATTCATTTCATTACCGTAAATGTCGACCTCTTGCATTTGATGCGCTACTTAGAAAATTTATCAAACGATCATTTTTCATCCAACATAATCTCTAAATCACATAGCACATTTAAGGCTGGTTTTGTTCTTTTTTCTTAATTAGCATAAGGATTTATTCGGCCAATCACTTTGCCTTACGTTTTAAATAACGGCGGGAAATAACTAAGATGAATAAGTACCATCTATGTGTTGTCCATATTAAATAATCTTATTCTAGATTGCGAGACATTTTGTTAAAACAAATCACTCCTTATTTCATGTATTATTAAGGAGTGTAGCCTTTGAAATTCATTATTGAAAGCTTATTCACTTAATTATATTATATTTCCTTGTTTTATTTTAATTATTCACAAATTTATATAACTTTTCTCTTGACATTTGTAACATCCATAAAACAATTTAGCCTTTTTAGCACTAAAAACATGAAAAAGTATAAAATGATGTTTTTTCTTCATTCACTTTATCTCTTTAACACACAAAACAAAATATTAATTATAAATAATAATTCATACAAAACAAACATCAATTTGGTTTTTGAGTTAATAAAATATTAAAATTGGGCCCTTTGGAGAACTGGCGAAGCAAGTGTCGGCTAGCTTGATTACAAACATCACCGATCCATATAAAACTCTCATTTGCGACCATCCCTACGCCATTATGGATATTAATTTATAATTATTGTTTACCACTTTAAAAATTTAGTGAAATTAATTGTAGTTTTTTCTAAAAGTTTAAGTTTCTTTTGTTGTTGAATTCTTTGTTTTGAAGTTTTATTGCATTTTCTAACCTTTTATATAATCTGTTAAAGACTTAACTCTAATTTGATTGGTTTTTACCATCCAATGGTTTTTTAACACCCCAAATTACTTGTATAATTTGTCAGATATGAATTTAAATAGCTAGAAGGAACTTGTAGTTTAAATAAAAATAACTTCATAGTAATAATTCATTTGAACGGTATGACATGTCTATATAAGTAATTTTTTCAGTACGTATATGTGCATAACTTGCACAAGTGTATAGAAACATGGAAGCATCTTCAAATTCCTGTATACACATGTACATATTTTACAGATAGATGGTTATTATAATGTTCAATTTTTCACCATTTTAAGGTTCTGAACGAGGAATAATCATACGAGAAGTCAAACATTTTGTGAGAAAACGAGGAAGTGATGAAGTATGATATCATACTTGATTGCATAGTTTTTGGGTATGTTTAATCATGTATGTATTGTCAATGTAACATGTGTTTAATCATGTAATTAAGCTTGTGTTATATGATATCACATTTTTTACTTTCTCGTAAAATGTTTAATTTCTCGTTTTAATCTGCTTCTTTCCTGAACCCCCTCTTTATATATGTATAGGTATATATATTTTTTTTGTATAATACATGCTTGTACTTTAGTATAAATACAAAAACTTATAAATATTATTTTGTTAATATTAAATGTTGGGATCCAATAATGCATGCGTGAGTTTTGAAATACAGATACAAGATAGATACAAAAATACCACTAATTTATTATCATTTTTAGTATTAATTGATGTCCATTTATAGTTTTAAAATATATTCACATACATGATACATCGACTTTTACTACTTCCAAACAACTTTACAACATATTATTTAAAAAAAATAAAAAAATAAAAAATAGAATATATTTTAGTATAATTCTTATCTTTTGCAACGTATTTTCATATTTTAATACGTTACATCATTTATGTAATATTTTAAGCATTTAGATCCAACTTCCAAGTATGTTCACAAAAAAGTAATAAAATCAAAAATAAGTCGCACTTTCATGTTTATGTAATATTTTAAGCATTTGTATATTAAGTACCTAAATTGTTGAAATGTCACATTTAAGATACTAAATTGTCATAAATCACAATTGATAATAAAGATCTAATTATAACAAATCCTTAAAATGTAGATAAAATATTTTTCTGAGACAACTATAATAAAAAAATGTGTGTTTATGATAGGTCGTGGCCTCGTGAGAGTACAAAAAAGTTTTGATTTCAATGTAGCATCAATATTAAAAGTATAATTAGAACAAACCCTTAAAATTTGGATAAAATATTTTCTTGAGACAACTGAAGTAGAGAATGTTTCTTTATGATAGGTTGTGGCCTCGTGGGAGTGAAAAAGTTATTTGTAAGCTATTATACGTTTTTCTCGTATTAGTAATTGCGGGTATATGGACCAGTTTACGTGTATCAACTAAGTTATCTGAAGCCATAATAAACTAATAATCTATAGTCATTGTAGGTGAGCCTCCATGACAACAAGTGCTTTGGCAACATGCGAAGTCAAACTTGAGGAAAATGAGATTTCCACTACACCACCTAAGCTCTACTAGTGCACTACAACACAAGTGATTGGTTTTTTCAAGTTTCTATAGGCTCTTACAGGTAGACCGTGGCGGAGCCAGCTTCGGCTCAGAGGCTTCAATAGCCGCGTTTCATATGCAATTTTCTAAAAATAATATCTAGTCTTTGTTTAGCATCAATATAATGGCCCATGCCATCCTATCAAAGGCCCAATCTCAGAAGGGTTTGAGTTTACCAAATAGATATTCTTCTTTTACGGTGAAATTATTGAAGTTTTTACAAAATGTGAGGTAACTTAGGTTTTTCAGATTGTTTATTTATCGGTATATGGTGATTATTATTGAATCTTCTTTTACAATTTCACTTGGTTATGGTATTTTCTTGTGGGTTATTTATGGTTTATGATCACAGCTAATTTTTAGTAGGGGTATCAAAAATAATGGAACATCTAATAACCCATCAAATCGAATGAGATTTGGGTTAAACGGTTTTGGGTTATTCGAGTTTTTGATTAAACGGTAAGGTTAACCAAATAAGAATCTTTATTAAGTTCGATTTCAGGTTAATTTTTTCTAATTTGGTTAAACCGAATAACTCATTACACCAATACTTTATATATTTCATGTTCATAAAAAAACCAAATACATACCATATCATCATTAATTTACATCTTTCATTGCAATAAAATGTATTTTGTTTGATGGTGGATTATGTTTTTTACTTGACGTAGAACATCATATGAAAAGTAATGTCTTGTTATAAATATTGGTTTTTGTTAGATGATTTTTTATTTGATATAAGTCAATTGTTGAGTATAAATGTAATGAATGTAGTAGATGTGATAGATACTAAATTTGGGAATATTGTTAGAGCAAGTGTCTAATGCAAAAACATGTATATTGTCCAATTTAACTAAGTACCAAACCAAATAACCTGGAATCGCTTAAACCCAAAACCCAAATCTCGATCAGTTCAACATATATATCTTTTTGGTTTACTATATAGGACCATCCTTGACAAAATTTCTAGCTCCGACCATGCTTACCAGGTAACTAGGCAAGAAGTGTGTCTCTGGTACTTATTATTTATCAGTACTTCTAACCAATAAATGTTGTTGATCGAGATGCTGATCTAGTGTTTAACCAATTTTTTTATTACTCATCTCATCAAACATTTTATTTTTTCAATCAGTGTTTACCCAATTTTTTTTGGAGTAAATGACCCCAAAATCAACTTTCTTTGAAACTTGTTTGGCCAATGTCAATTACTGTGGTGTTTGCATTCGAGATTCGTTCGGATGGAATCTTCATCATGCCTGCAGATTGCTACCGTAGCTTGGTAGGTAGTGTCGAACGGTAATATGGGACACAACTAATTCGATCCAATCGTTAACCGGATATTAAACTTTTACAACTAATCCAACCTAATTAAACAATTAACTTTGAATTACCCGATTCATTGTGATCCCATCAAATAGATGATTGATGTTACAATTGGTTGCTTATTGGATCAAATTACATATATCCAAATTATCCAACCATTTCAATCAATTATACATCAATTTCACTTAAAAGAGGCTACTCATAAATAAATTCTCTCCATTGGATCAAAACGACCATTAGATGTGTGTAGAAAGATATCCGATTCAACTACAACAAAATAGACCAAACTTTGACTAACAAACTTTGACATCCAATTGTAACCGAAATGGATCGGATCCAAAATTTCAAAATACCCAATTAGATCAATTCGTTGTTGGATGCCAATTGAGAATCCAATAAACCAATCCAATCTCTCACCAATTACCGTCCAAGTATCAAGAATTTGGATTGAGTAGGATCAGTTAGATCAGATGTTAAAATCCAACATCCAATGAATGATCTCATTAGACCAGTTCCACCCAAATCCATTTTATATGAACCGATAAACACCCTTACCAACCAACATAATTTATAAGTAAAAACCATGATTAAAAAAACAAGTCTACTTCACCAAAATCCCACATAAAATAAATCCTTCTCACTCGACACTCGGATGGTTAATTCGATTGAATTGGTCCAGTTTTTCGGCTTTTGAACCGTCATCTAACAACTGAAACCCAACCAATCCAATTGGATACCAATTCAATCCATCGGTTATAAGTTGTGAGATTGTCACCCAAGATCAAATCAAAGAAAATCCCATGTCTTATAAATCACTTAACATTAAGCAACTAATCCAAGTTTCTTAAAATATTTTCTATCTACCACAAGAATACTTCTTGAGTATGCATTATAATCTTACTTGTTTTATCAAGACCTCATGAGAAGGTTTTACCCTTATCTCCCCTTTAATCTTCCTTGTGTCACCACCAAATACCTTTGAATCGCAAGAATGAGGACCCACGTGGTCGCCGTTATCTTCTCTTTTATCATTAGAAGTAACGCCGAGCTTAATACCGTCTTCAGTATTTGAGCCTGCAATCCCTTGAAAAACCCGAACACCCCTTCTCGTCTCCATATAGCATCTAAAACGCTCAATATCGTTTTACGTTGTTTCTTATTGTTTTTCTTGCCGTCATCTTCGCTAGATTCCGCAGCCTGAATCATGACCTTGCACCTGCATCGGATTCACAAAGTTTTGATTTTGACTACAAAATTGATCTGAATTCTTTCTTCAAATTACTCTAGAAACCCGTCCCACATGGATAGAAAACTGGATTTTGGATCTCTTTATAAGCTCAAGTTGTGGGCTACCAATAACTTCCACCGTGATTTTAAGTAATATAGTCCAGTTTATTAAGCTTTTTATTGGGTAAAAAGTACCATCAAATATAGTGTTATTATTTAGCTTTTTATACTTTATTACCATTATAACTTTTCCTCTAGTCAATTCTGAATTCAAAGTTATTTGGTCAACCTGTTGTTTTGGACTTTGAGGCATTACCGTTACCATTGGCCTCAATTTCACACGTTCCGTAATCCAGTTCATTAAGCTTTCTTTGTTGGATAAAAAGTATCCGTCAAATATAGTGTTATCATTTAGCTTCATATAGTTAATTATTGTTCTAGTTTTTCCTCTAGCCATTTCTGAATTCAAAGTTATTTGGTCAGCTTGTTGTTTTGGGCTTTGGGGCATTACAGTTACGATTGGCCTCAATTTCTTTTTGCAACAAGATAAAAATATTTTTTATGGAAACAATATCTCTACCTTTCGGATAGAGGCAAGGTTTGTGTACATCCTATCTTAGAAATGAAATATCTGTGTGGGATATAATGGGTTGGTTTGTTTGTTTAATAAAGGAACTGCCAAACTGGTATTTACGAACCTGATAGCTGGATATGTGAGAACGGTTGCAATACTTTTGGAAATTGCACCGAGTAAAAAGGCGGAGAACGCGGAAAGGGATTCAGGAGAAGATCCCTTCCCGGCCTTTTTCAACTTTCCGTCTAAAAGTCTTTGCTTCAGCTGATCAAATACTGTGTACTGCATAAATAAATTGGTCAATACAGTATCAGCTATATTGATCTCAACGTGTAATAGAACACGAATGGATAATGAGTCAAACATTCAAAATTTAACCATTATGGTTCACACACACACACACACACACACACACATATATATATGTATGTGTGTGTGTGTGTCTGTGTATATATATATATTATATATAGAGGAAAGTTCAAATGTGAACCACTTTTTGGTTGTGAACGTGAGGACAGCCGAGAGCGCGACACGTGGCGGATGACTAGGCGCCACGTCGTCTTTGAGTGTGGTCACCCCTTTAATTCAATGCCCTCCCCATGAATCGCGCCTAGTCATCCGCCGTGGACTTGACGTGGCGCCTAGTCATCCGCCACGTGTTGCGCTCTCGGTTATCCTCACGTTCACAACCAAAAAGTGGTTCACATTTGAACCCACCCCTATATAAACCACCATTAGAGTACAAACCGTGCAACCCACTTAATCACCATAGATTAAAAAAATCAATGGCCAAGATTAATATAAACTATATTTGGTATTAAAAAGTTCACATACCAAAAATAGGAGAGGGTTCATCTTCACTATTGATTTTTTTAATCCATGGTGATTAAGTAGGTTGCACGGTTTGTATTCTAAGAGTGGTTTGTAATTGAACGCTCCTCTATATATATATATATATATATATAGGAGGGGAAAACCACAAAAGATGGAACTTTTGAGGAGCACACTGATAACCATTCATTTATCCGGCATATACATGTGCATAGAAGTAATTAAATTTTTTATGTATATCTGTATAAAAGTAACTGAAAACTTTATGCACACATGTATAGGGAAAAAGGAATTCATAGGTTCGAATAAGAAAGCTAAATATCGTTAGAAAAGAAAGTTTAACACAAGGTTTATATGTGAATCATTGAAAAATATCATTTGGAGATGCAGATGTAAACCCATATGAATAATTGGTATCGCCAATTCACATATGCGTGTAGAAATTATTCATGAGAGTTTAAATATGCATCTTCAAATGGGTTTTGTCAATGGTTCACATACGAACCTTCCCTTAATACTCACTTCTTATGTTCTCACTATATTTAGCCTTCTTAAATTTCATCAGCCCCAACACACACACACACACAAGGACGCCTTCATCTTAGAATTGTAATATTTTTAGAACCGTGAGAACCATGTATTCATTATGAATATCCTGTGAATATCATGATATTCATTATGAATACTCATGTATATTCATTATGAATGAATGTTCCTCGATTCTCAAAAGCTAAAACTACATACCTGAATTGCAGGGTTGGAAGTTAAAAGTAAGGAGATCCCAAGGCCATCAAATGCTTCAATCCAGCTGCCTTCCGAAAGCATTGCCCAAAGCCCTTTCGATCTCCCAAAATCACTTGTCTGCATTCGCGATGATATTGTATCCAAAGGCTACATGATAAATAATGTTAGATATACCTTCGATTCACACAATCTGAAACACAGAGCTCAAGAAAAAAAGAAAAAAAGGTGGATAACTTCAAACCTGAGTAATAATGGCAGTACAGGCCCCGGCAGAAGCAGCAAGAAGCAAGTTGGCTTTTGTTCCGATAGATTTCGTACCATATTTCACTTGATACAACCTCTTAAAGTAGCTATATCCATAGAAGTATACAAATTGTGCGATAAACGATTGCAAATTCTTGGTTCCGAGACCCTGATACAACGACAAAACTTTACCGTTGGATACCGCCTCCAACAAAACATCCGATAGTTTCCTGCATTGCTCACATGACAACTTTATTAGATTCAATTCCGACTTTAAGTTAAGATAACCGCTCAATAACTCCACGATGGTATTATCAAACATTTGTGTTCATATTTCAAAATAAAAATTGGAAGTTTAGGAAGATATAACATGCTTTCTTTTGAGAAGGGTAGACTGATAAAATGTAAGTGTGGGCGAGTATGTAGCTACTCATGAATGGTGCTACCATATTATTTTGTTAAGTGCAATCGTATAATTGTAATTTCTCTTGGTAGAGCTGGTTTGTTGAGTCTTTTCTTCCCTTCCAGAATCGGGTTTGAATCCCATTGCATCACCTACTTAGTATTTGGCTTTTAATTTCGAGTTCATTAAGATCTTAAAAAAAATTGGGATAATAGACTCGAACGCATGACCTCACATACAAAACAAGGAACTAACCAACAAATCAATGATGTGTCCTGAAGAAGTATCAGGTGGCAATTTGGTCACTCTAGCGGTCAACTAGGCCTAAAAAGGCTAGTCAAAGGCCTTCAAGTTGTCAATTATATTGGAGGAGGGCACTAAAGGCTACATAGAGAGCTCGATAAACTTTAGCGTCAATTTGGTACACATACATGACTCAACAAGACTAGATGGATGAGAGTGAGATTTTAGGGTTATAATTTGACATGGATAGTTTAGTAATTTACTAATCTTGTCACATCTTCCTGATTTTTGTTCCACCAATTTTGGCAGGACGAAAAAATGCATTTTATTCCCACCAAGTTGTCTTGTCCCAGTCTAAATGTCGCACCAAACACATTGAAATAAAAATGGCACCATAAATGTGCCAAACATAGTGAAAGCCTAACATAACAAAACCACACATAAATCTTTACCTTGTATCTCTAAAAAATAATCTAAAATCCATAATATGAAGTTGAAGCATCACGAGTATGCATATCAACCGTGCCAAGCACGATCAAGAACAGATAGGATATAAAGATGGTTTTAGTAACGTTATCAGGATTCAAGACCATATGCAGTATAAAGAATGGAACTTTAATCATGATTGGTCTTCCTCCATGTTCTCACAAGGCAAAAGCTCATTTTCATCAAAGACTAAAATCAAAATGTGTCCCATAGATACCATCATTTGTTTACCTCTTACCAATTCCATTAAGCGGCGGTCTCTGAATCGCTAAGAGGTAAATCTTGTTTGGCAAAAAGAAAAGGACCGCCTCTCAATGGTTCCAAAACCCTCTTAATGATGATTTTGTATCTGGGATCTCACTTAACCAATGGTGCGTTCTGATTTCATTCTCAACAATTACCAAACAACCATATTTCATTTTGCACTATATCATAAGAGCCTTTTAATCATTCCGACCACTTAATCATCCAGTATCAAAACCATTCAACAACTACCAAACAACCCCTAATTCTGATTCAACTTCAACCAAAACCTACCATCTCTGTTTAAAATTCCGAAATTGTATTCCAATTGGCGACCGCAATTCGAATGAATAACAAAAGTAACAACATCCCATATTAAGAAAAAGTTTTGAGTTAAAATCTGTCGGCAGATGATGACAATTTTCAAGATTTATAACAATTTCAATTCAAAATCAACTTCCAAAAGTACCCTTTTTGACAATTGAGAATCAAATACAAACATATACCAAGTTCAAACCCAATTGAAGATCAAAATTGAAAATCAAATCCTATAAAAACCAATTAAATTGATGCGATCCATCTTCGTCAACGATCAAACTTCACCAGATCACAAAAACCCACATGGCGATAATTACGAAGATGAACAAATTAAAAAAAATCAATCCATCAATCAAATCTCAATTTTAAAGATCATAAGAAAAAGACAAATACCTATATTTCTGCTGACGACCATGAGAACGAACCTCAGCTTGATACTTGGCTTTACAGGTGTCAAGTGGGTACAAGATTGTTGTACTCAAAACAGCTCCAATTGCTCCTGATGTTGCTTCTGAAATTGATTCAAGATCGATCGATGAAGAAGAAGAAGACATCTTTTTTATTTTTTAATCACACCCAATTACATGCAGAAAGAAAAGATCTTGAAATAAAAAAAGGGGATGAATGAATTTGAAAGAGGTCAAATTGGAGTTTGGTGGAGATGATGATGATCGTGTTTTAAATGGCTTTTATAACAACTACTACTACAAAGTATTATGTATGTTTATAGCGTGTGCTAATGTTGACAATAACAACAAGGAGAAAAGATTGAATTTTTTGATGATGGTGACGGAATGAAGAGAAGAAGGATGAAGATAGTATTTTTCTTGGGAATATCAAATGGGTCAAAACCGTGTTTGATTAAAATTTAAAACCCATTTTCGATTGATTGCAAACATAAAATAAAACCTCTGTTTTACCCTAGTGAATTCATCATACTGATGAGAAAATAAAGATTTTGTTGGCATTTTTTTAGGAATTTAATTAAACTATTGATACTAGTACCTTTTAGCCAAAATCTCGTCAAAATTCAGTAAATAACTACAATCTCCGTCCCACAAAACTCCTTTTCGGGTAGATAGAGACCATTAGGGTAAATTCTAATTCTTCAAGGGGTAACTTGAGGGACTAAAATTGCAACTTTGTAGAAAAATTCCGTCCCAAGACGGATATGTGTGGGGCGCAAATATTTCAGGGACTAAATTGTAACTCCTGGAAACTTAATTGATGGTGATGTCAAATCGGATATCCTTCTAAACCTTAGCTACAATCCACATCAAAACTACGTAGTTTTGATTAAATTTTATATATAAAAAAAGATAAATTAATTTCTTTTCCAATTCCATCCTAATCAACAGTAGCTTGCGACTACTCCATCAAAATCAAAATCGATCTCCATGGAAATCAATTTCCATCCTATTCGACTCCATCAAATTTGATTTCCAATCAATTTGAATAGGATCCAAAATCTATTGGCATCCAATTCGATTTCCATCAAAAATTAAATATCCCAATGGACTAGCATCCAAATTGAATAGGATCCAAAAAGACAGTAGCAATCGATGATAAATAAAGTAAACCTGGATGGAATTGAACTATAAAATATAGTAAATACAGTAAATGGATGATAAACATTGGAAATTTTGACCATGAAAACTCAAAATTGTGCACAAACCAGACAAAACCCACTTCACACCATGAAGGAAAAGAAAGTAAAAAGCTTTTTCTCTCTTTTATAACACACACACACACACACTCTCTCTCTCTCTCTCTCCCTCTCTAATAATCTTGTAGAAGGAATGACTAAACCCACATTATAGAAAAATTAGAAGGAATAATTTGCAACATTATTGTGTATTTCTCAGGCTCCATCTTTGAATGAACTTCACTAAGGTTATAGGCTTTTGCAATGCTCTTGAGAGACCTCCTCTCTTCAAAAAGTAACTTTTACAAGATGTCACATCACAATTAGCTTACAAATGTTTAGTAGTAGTATAATGTACTTCCTATTATCAGGACGACAATTTACAGAATGAAGAAGAAAAAAGAAGAAAAAGAATACTTCCCAAACAATTATCACCAATTCCATTACTATCACACTAGCAACCCAGCAAACAAAAAAAAAGGTAGAATGCCTACAATTATCACCAATTCAAGACCACATCACCAATTATAGTAGCAAACCCAAACAATTATCACTTGACGATGGCAATCTAATTAGATTGGTAAAAAATGAAAACAATTTGATTAGAACTCGATTTGATGGCAATCGAATTAGATGGTGAAAACCAATTGACAGAAATCGATTAGGTTATCAGAATCGATTAGGATGGTAAACGAATTTGATTTGGTCGATTAAGTTGCTGTCAATTAGGATGGAAATTGGAAAATAAATTAATTTATCTTTTTTTTTAGAGTTAAATGCAAATTTGGTCCTTATGGTTTACAAAAAATAATGACTAAGGTCCTTCTAAGAAACTTTTAACTAATAAGGTCCTTGTACTTTTGTTTTTTATAACATCTATGGTCCTTCTTATAAAATAATTTTAAAAAAAGTAGAATTAAGAAAGGGTAATTTTGTCCATTCACTTTTCCTCTTCCTTTAATCTTAGTGTATAACATGTTTGGTCCTTCTTTGATTAATATAATAATGTAAACTTATTTGGTCTTTTTTCAATTATATTATATTATTTTTATGTCAAAACATGTATATATATTTTTATATTGAATAAATAAATTTTAATACCACCCCTAATTATATCTATTTACTTTACAAGTTATACAAATATAGTTTATATTTTCTTGTTTGTTTTATCATCCATTTGAAGCAAATTGCAATTTATGATTATTTTCGAGTTATATTATTGAAAAGAGATCCAACCGATTATAATATATATAAATCATATATGCAATTAAATAGAATTAATATATTTTCCTCATAAATCATCTATTAACACATTTCTACCTCGCACGATCATTTTGGTATCGAATTTACGATATTCTTTGTAAACCATAGGGATGTTACATGTTACATTATTTATTAAAAATAATGAGTTAAAATTATACTTAGTCCCTATACTTTACAATAAAATAAATATATAGCATTTTTAGTAAAAAACACATCACTAATCTAAATTTAGTATGAAAATAGCAAAATGAGTAAAACATACATAATAAACACTGCAAGAAAAAAACATACACAATCACAACATCATGTCTTAAATAACACTAGCGATAAAAAAACATGGTAAATTCGATACCAAATGATCATACGAGATTATAAATGTGCTAACATTTATGAGGAAAACATATTAATTCTATTGAATTACATATTTGATTTATATTTATTTTTTTATTTGATAAATATCTTTTCAATAATATAGCTCGAAATTAATTATAAATTGCAATCTATCTTTCAAATAAATGATAACACTAACAAGAAAATATAAACTATATTTGTATAACTTGTAAAGTAAATAGATATAATTAGGGGTGGTATTAAAATTTATTTATTCAATATAAAACAATATATACATGTTTTGACATAAAATAATATAATTAAAAAAAAAGACCAAACAAATTTAAATTATTATATTAATCAAAGAAGGACCAAACATGTTATACACTAAGATTAAAGGAAGAGGAAAAGTGAATGGACAAAATTACCCTTTATTAACTCTAGCTTTTTTAAAAATATTTTATAAGAAGGACCATATGTGTTATAAAAAACAAAAGTACAAGGACCTTGTTAGTTAAAAGTTTCTTAGAGGGACCTTAGTCATTAATTTTTGTAAACCATAAGGACCAAATTTGCATTTAACTCTTTTTTTATATAGAAATTAATCAAAACTACCTAGTTTTTATGTAGATTGTACCTAACCTTAGGTAGAGGACAACCACACCTTCCCTTTTCCCTCTAAATATATTTTAAAACAATTAAAAATATAAATAATTATGTATAAATTGAATTAAATTTGTAAATTACTTAACTACATTTTCTCAAAATCAAATTCCTTTACTTCCCAAAATCATAGACTTCCCAAAAATCAAAATCATCTACTTTCCAAAATCATGAATTTCTCTTTAATCTGATTTCTCCATAATCATATACTTTCCAAAATCATCAATTTCTCTATAATCTGATTTTTCTTTAATCTTAATTTATCCTTGTTTTCATGATAATCGGTTTTAACATAAATCAATATTCTATTCCGCGGCTGAGCTTCTACGATATATACCGGAAACCTAATAGATTCATCGGAGTAAAACAGAAACGAGACGTTAACTTCATAAAAGCTGGCAAGCCTGATGGAGAGCGTGAGATTTTCGTCATGTCCTTCCGTACATTCTACGCAACTCCGTCGTCGGTCGGTTTAGCTGTACTCGTCCGAAAAAAAGCTTGATTTCGTCGATCCAGATGCCGGCGATGCTTCCATACTGTGCGCCTTTATACTCCACCCGGTAATGGAGGTCGCCATGTGACCAGTCGCACGTAGCGTTGGGCGGAGCAAAGCGGACATCGATTCCGGCAGCGGCGGCGTAGGTGTTTTTGAGTACGTTGACGGAGCATGGCGGAATGGAGTCAGCAGTGGGAAGCGGAAGTGTGACCTCAAAGTACTCCGTCGGAGGAATGTCGATTGTTTCGTTACTGGAGTTTTGTTTGAGGACATTGAGGAAATGCGGTGGTGATGGTGAGGTTTTGGGGGAGGATTGGATGGTGAAGGTGAAGAATAAAATGATAAATCTAATTTGATTTTGGAAGTGGATGATTATGAGTTTTTGACCAAATGGGTGTTTTTAAAAAACATATTTACCAAATGGGTGTTGTTTTAAACATATTTACCATTTAGGTGTAGTTTTCTATTTAATGAACTTTTAATGCCTAAACATATTTACCATTTAGGTGTAGTTTTTTATTTAATGGGTTTTTAATGCATTTTTCCTACTTTTCTTTACTATTTATTATTATTTTTTTGTTGATGATTTTTTTAATGTTTTTTAAAGATCATATAAATAAAAAGCTTATGTACGGTTAAGTACAAAAATATATAAAACAATAATACGATTATGAAAAAAATCATATAAAAACAAACCCGTCCGAAAACCCGAAAATTAAAAATTGTATAAAAATGGTGAGGAGTTTGGGTTGGCAATTTCAGAACCAAACCTACCGAAAAACCCGAACATTTTAGATATTTTTCTATTAATGTGAGTATTAATATATACTATTAATATATTGAAAAAAAAATCTCAAGTACGGTTAAGTTTTTATTGAAAAAACAACAATAAAACTCAAGTACAGTTAATGTTTTTATTAAAGTTTAAGTACGATTCAGGTTTTCGGTTAATGTTTTTGGGTGAGCAAAACCCGTCCAACCCAAACTACGCATTTGAAACTTGAATCGTACTTAAACTTTAAAACCAAGACCCGAAAACCCAATTTAATTGAGTTTTATAAAAACATTAACCGTACTTGAAAACATTAACCGAAAACTTGAATCGTACTTAAACCTGAATTGTACTTGAGTTTTATTGTTGTTTTTTCAATAAAAACTTAACTGTACTTGAGATTTTTTTTTCAGTATATTTTTTCGAAACATATTAATAGTATATATTAATACTCACATTAATAAAAGTATATTTAAAATGTTTGGGTTTTTCGGTAGGTTTGGTTCTGAAAATGCCAACCCAAACTGAACCCAAACTCCTCACCATTTTTATACCATTTTTAATGTTCGGGTATTCGGACGGGTTTTTTTATATGATTTTTTCCAGAACCGTATTATTGTTTTATATATTTTTTTTTACTTAACCGTACATAAGCTTTTTATTTATATGATATTTAAAAAACATTAAAAAAATCAGCAACAAAAAAATAATAAAAGTTAGAAAAAAGGCATTAAAAGCTCATTAAATAGAAAACTACCTAAATGGTAAATATGTTTAGGCATTAAAAGTCCATTAAATAGATAAGTACACTTAAATGGTAAATATATTTAAAACAACACCCATTTGGTAAATATGTTTTTTAAAAACACCCATTTGGTCAAAAACTCGATGATTATAGAGAAATCTGATTAAAGACAAATTGATTATTTTGGGAAGTAGATGATTTTGATTTTTGGAAAGTCTATGATTTTGGGAACTAAATGGAATTTGACTTTTTGGGAAGTCGATGATTTTGGGAAGTTAATGGAATTTGATTTTAAGAAAGGGTAGATAAGTAATTTATAAATTTATAAAACATACATTTGCCGTCGCACAGTAACAAGATTTTTTAAATATTTTTTTAATAATTTTTTATTCTTATGAATAGTTACAAGATTTTTTTAATAATTTCTTATTCTTATGAATAGTAACCTTTTGTTATTTTAATCGATTTAGTTTTTAAATTTACATTTTAGCCCCTAAATTTATAATCTTTATTCACTTTATACTTTATACTTTCGTATATTTCATTTCATGGTTTAGCCATATATTGTCTACCGACTAAAACACGTTAAAAAATGTGTTTCAATTCAAACAAATTACGGCATCATAATTGTATCGTCGATACCTTCGAAATGAGCCTAATATTAAATATTTTTTGACCTAATTACCTTATTTTATACAATATATATTACGATTATATATTTACTCAAAAATAGTAAAAGAGCTAAAAACGTCATTTAATCAAACTCATTAATCAAAATTTTATTATAATAAATTTAAATTGTTAAAGTTACGGTTTACCCTCTTAGACTTATAATATTTTTATACCTTTTACTTTTCTATGTTTCCTTTTACGATTTAGCCCTATGTCTATATTGGCTAAAACATGTTTAAAAAATACGTTTTAATTTATAACAAATTACGTAAATGAGCTTAATATTGAATATTTGTTTATCTAATTTTTTTATTATATATTATATATAGTACGATTATATAATACATAATCGTAGTTGTGAAAGTTACATTTTACCATTTTACGTTTAAGCCATATATTGTGTACTGGCTAAAATATGTAAAAAATGTGTTTCAATTTAAACAAATTATGCCATCATAATCGTATCGTCGTACCATATATATTAGGATTATATATTTACTCAAAAATAGTAAAAGGATAAAAAACGCCATTTAATCAAACTTATTAATCAAAATTTTATTATAATAAATTAGAATTGTAACAGTTATGGTTAACCCCTTAGACTTATAATATTGATTCACTTTATACCTTTTAGTTTTTTATATTTCCTTTTACGATTTAGCCATATGTCGTATTTTCGTGAAAATATGTTTACCTTTTAGTTTTCTATATTTCCTTTTACGATTTAGCCATATGTCGTATATTCGTGAAAATATGTATTAAAGATACGTTTAAATTTAACAAATTACGTTTTAGCCATATATCATGCATTGGTTAAAAAATGTTAAAAAAATGCGTTTCAATTTAAACAAATTACGTCATCATAATTGTATCGATATCTTCGAAATGAGCCTAATATTGAATATTTTTTTATCTAATTATCTTATTGTATACCATATATATTATATATTTACTCAAAAATAGTAAAAGGGCTAAAAACGTCATTTAATCAAACTCATTAATTAAAATTTTATTATAATAAATTCGAATTGTAAAAGTTACGGTTTACCCTCTTAGACTTATAATATTAATTCACTTTATATTTTTTAATTTTCTATATTTCCTTTTACGATTTAGCCATATGTCGTATATTCATGAAAATATGTTTAAAAAATACTTTTTAATTTTAACAATTTACGTCATTATAATCGCGCCGTCGATACCTTCGAATTGAGCATAATATTGAATATTTTTTTATCTAACTATTTTATTATATATTATATATAGTACAATTATATAATATATATAATCGTAGTTGTGAAAGTTACATTTTACCCCCTTAGACTTATAATATTTATTTATTTTATATCTTTTAGTTTTCTATATTTCATTTCACATTTTAACCATATATCGTATACTGGCTAAAATATGTTAAAAGAATGCGCTTCAGTTTGAACAAATTACGTCATTATAATCATATTTTCAATACATTCGAAATGAGCCTAAAATTGAATATTTTTTGATCTAATTATCTTATTACCAATTGTGAACAGTATCATACTATTATTTTAATTGCATTTATCAGGAATGGTGTGCACTATTCAGATGGATGTTTACGACAATTTTTCAAAATTTACATTTTCACCCCTAAATTTATAATATTTTATGAATGGTAAATCTATATTATTTTAATTAATTTAGTTTTGGAAGTTACATTTTACCTCCTTAGACTTATAATATTTATTCAGTTTATACCTTTTAGTTTTCTATATTTCATTTCACGTTTTAGCCATATATCGTATTCTGGCTAAAATATGTTAAAAATTGCGTTTTAGTTTAAACAAATTACGTCATTATAATCGTATCGTCGATACATTCGAAATGAGTTTAATATTGAATATTTTTGATCTAATTATCTTAAATACGTATATAATCGTAATCTTGAGATTATAGAGGGAAATAATGCAAAAAATTTGGAATTCAGAAATTTATCAGTCATTAAAATTGTTTATCTTGTAATTGGAGTCAATACATTTTACCTCCTTAGATTTATAATATTTATTCAGTTTATACCATTTAGTTTTTATATCACGTTTTAGCCATATATCGTATGCTGGCTAAAATATGTTAAAAAATGCGTTTCAATTTTAACAAATTACGTCGTTATAATCATATCGTCGATACCTTTGAAATGAGCCTAATATTGAATATTTTTTGATTTAATTATCTTATTGTATACCATATATTACGATTATATATTTACTCAAAAATAGTAAAAGGGCTAAAAACGATTCTATTATTTAATCAAATTTATTAATCAAAATTTTATTACAATAATAAAAAAAATACGATTCTATTATTTGAATTGTAAAAATTACGGTTTATCCCCTTTGATTAATGACACTTATTAAAATTATCTCAATAACTTTAAATCGTCTATGACTTCAAAATTTAATTATAAAAAACCTTATATATATAATGACTCGGGGCGAAGCGCGGGTATCAAAACCTTGTTAAATTAAGTTTATGACAATTACTTACGTTTTTAAATATTTAAAATATAATTAAATTGGAAGGTAGGATATATACGTGAGTTTAGAGTTTTAGAAAGATATATACGTAGTTTTCAAGTTTATAAGGATATATGCGTAATATAACAAGTTTTTAAGGATATAGATGAAATTTTCCCTATTTTGAAGAGGTCCTAAAATAACTTGGTACGACGTCCATAAACGTCAAATAAATTTATTGTAACATTTTGTTTATAAAACACTTTATATTTTGGTCTAATTATATGGTTAAGGGTATGTTGGTTAACAACTTAATGAGCTTCATGTAACTTATAGTTTATTTAGTCAACTATACATAAATGTCTTATACTGGCTTAATGATATACAAAATGACTTATCTAGTAAGCATATACGTATGAGCTTTATATAAAAAGTCAAGTTTTTTTTTTCTTTTTCTAATTTGTTCCTTTAAATTAAAAACATATTTCTTCCATCTACAAAGAAGAACCCGTTAAACAAAAATCTTTTCAATGGGATTCATATATTTTATACCTGAATTGGAGACCATATTTTCTACGGGATTCATTGATTTCTTTTTTCTTTACACTTTATTATATACACATACAAACAAAGAAAAAAAAAAAGAAACTCGTGGCATATATTTTTTAGGGGTGAAAAAGTAATTTGCTAGTGACCAATTTATTGACCATTAATACATTTGTTTTCACTGTGTGACTCGTGATCACATGCTATATTATTTATTTTATATTTTTATTCTTTACAAACTTTTTACTTTGCATTTGATACATGTAGACAATTTACAATCTCATATCTGGTGTGAAATAAGATAGAACAAATATTTAATGTTTTATGTTTGGCATTACATGGAAAAAGATCAAGAATTTGAGATAAACTGGGAGAAAATAATATTATTTTTAGTTAAACGAAAATAGGTAGACCATGGCAAAAAAAAAAAAAAAATCAAACCTTCACAGTAAAAAATACCGTGCACGTAACATTTACAGTAAGCTTGAAATAGGCGTATCACTACCCACAAGCCAGTATACCCTATATATATATATATAGAGGGAGGTTATTTTGTAAACCTCATATTCCTTATAAACTTTGTGAACCAATATGGAACGTTGATCTTGTATGTGGATGGTCCAGATTAGAACAGTGGCATTTTAGTAAATAGTTATTAATTGAAGGACACGCTGGTACGAGTGAATTTGTTTTAAGGGTACAATAGTAAAATGGATCCTGATGCTTCAATAGGAAAGAAAATTAAATCCCGTCAAATTAGGGATTCATTATCGGTCGGTCAATTCGAATAGAGAGGAGGGTTCCTGGGTTTTCGAAATTCAAATTATGATCAGCTGAAATTGGAGGAAGATTGAGCATATCCTTAAAGATTGACAGATTTGAAGATATAATAGGTGGTATCGCCTTGTTGATTTTGTATGCATCGAGGTTAGGGTTTAGTTTTTTCGTGTTTTTTCTGAAGAAGGTTTCATTCTAAAAATTTAACATTAACATCTGTATTTTGTTATTTAGGAATAAGATCGAGTTACAGGTTAAAGGTGAGGAACACTTTCTTTCGTTTTACAAACACCAAAGACGATCCTTTGTGTCCAGACATGGATTCAGAACATAATGTCGAAAGTGAAGGTTAGTGTTCGAATCGATTGATATTAGTAAAGGTTTTTTTGAAAGTATTTGTATATGGTTGATATTATGAGTGAATGTGAAACATTTAATTTTTTTTGACCATCCATAGATTTTGGATGCGTTATGTAATATATCTGTTTAGGGTTTATGATTGACTGTGAAACGTTTACCTTTTGATTAGTAAACACAGGACTTAGATGGGTTCTGTAATGTATATGTTGTGAAACACTGTCGGATGAACTTTAGGTAATAATGTGGAAGCAAAACAAAAAAAGTAGGATAGGTCTGCAAAAGCAAGGTCGTTAAACAAGATATTCGAGGAGAAAGGTTAGTTGGGAATACGCATTCTAGTTGTAGTCACATATAGTATAAAAAAAGTGTATGTCGTGATATTTGTGAAACCTAAATTGGTAATACATGTTGGAAATTAGACACGACTGCTGTATGTATCGTATAGTATTATATGCATAAATTTACATAACTATTGTATAAAGGTTCATACGAATATATATGTCGAATGTGAAACTTAATTAGTTGGTTGTAGTTAAGTTAGTTGGACAATTATTTTACAGTTTACAGTTGCCGTTTGACTTAAAAAGATCCAAAATTTAAATTAAGAAAACGTAAAAAGTACATTCATTTAATACATCCGTTTGGTTAAGTAATCACAAAAATTAGTACGAAAAGTGCTTATACATACATGTAACAGAATTACAAGGTTTGACAATTTAACTTCAGTGAGTCATGCGCACCCCATATGGAAGCTAAAAGACTATGGAAAAAATGTTACATCATCAAATGATGGTACTATATTGGAAGGTAAAATGTTAAATATATGTGTTGTATGTATACATGTTTAATGTGAATCAAACTTATGGTTGGTGTAGGAGTTGAACCTAAAGGGAACCGTCAAAAGAACACGAAAAAAGGCAAAGGTGAACCATCGTCACAAGGTATGTGTATTTTGAGTAAAGGTGTTTTATTAAAACGTATATATATGTGTATTGATTTATAATAGAAACGCCAATTGTTTTTGCAGTGAAAGGTATATTGCGCAAATTAAAAAGAAACGACAGAAACCAAAAAAAGGGTCAACCTAAGGAAGTGGATGGTGGTACGGCAAAACCGGAACGGGTAACTAGAAGTAGTCAGAAAAAGGTTTCGTTTAAAGACGTAAAAAAAGGTGAACGTCTGGAGAAGAAACCAAAATCTACAGAATGTGATTTTTCTAAACCGCATAAGGTGTACATCATTGGCGAGGAAGACGACGATGATGACTTTGTGGAACCAATATTTGTGAAAGAAGGTAAAACACAAAGAGAATAGTTATATAATGTTATTTAGTGGTGGTTTAACGTTTTAGGTATATGAAACAATCAATATTAACCAATTCTTTGTAATAGGTCCATTGCGTTCGCCATTAAAACATGGAAAACGTAAAGGTGAAAGTGTTCCAAAGGTGTACCCACCGAGGAGACAACAAGATGGTAAAGTGAATGGAATTCGCACAAGAATTTCACCTAAGACGCTATGTGTTACCATTAACAAGTTGACACTGCCACAAGCGACTGTTGTTGATGAGATGGGATTAGGCTCGTTGTTAGATATGACTGTTGATGGTATACCGGAAAAGTTAGGATTTTTTGTGGTTGATCATCTAAATACTGAAACAATGGAGCTTTAGTTCGGAGGAAACTCACTGAAGATTACACCGGATACAGTTTCGGAAATACTTGGATTGCCAAATGTTGGTATAGACTTGTCGGCAGAAACCACAGATATTGAAAACAAAATAGTTTTCAAATCGTGGAGGAAGAAATACGAGGGACTTAAGATAAGACCTACTAACTTGGCTGATGACATAAAAACGTTCGGTGTAGCAGACGATGACTTCAAAATCAACTTCATGTTGTTGTTTGCAAGTGTAATGGGAGAATGTAGCCCACAAGGATGCTGTTTCATGACCATTCTTCAGAAGTTCAGCAGTATTGAAATGATTAACAGTGTAAATTGGGCGAAATACATATTTGATTGTTTGCGTAGAAGTAAGTCAACTTGGAGGCCGAATAAGCTAGACTGTTACTACACTGGACCATTGACTTTCTTGACGGTAAGATGTACTTTGTGATTGGTATTTCATAACTAACTTTTTTTTAGTTCACTTCATAAGCCTAAGTAAAGTGTGTTTTGTTTCACAGCTACTTTATGTGACGAGGACAGTCCCTATGGGTGTCATAGTTGACCAAAACGCTCCTCCGCTCTGTGCCTGGACTATGAAGACGTTGCGTGCACGTCAAGATGCTGAAGGTGGTTTAGATGCAGCTCCGATTCGTGTTGAATTGGATCAGCAGATAATACCTGTGGATACGGCTTCTCCGACACATGTTGAGACGACCGATTATCAAATGGTGTTGAGTGTATGTAATGCATACAATGACGCACCAAGCGAGACTGATGTTAATATGTCTGATGCAAATTGGGAAGAAGAGAATGCAGAGAAGATGAGTGCGGATGATGAAGTTCCAGAATCGAAACCAGTTGCGGAAGAGAAAGAAGAAGACGATGAGGAGTCAGATCCTAGTGATTTTGAAATGGACATGGATGACTTGATGAAGGTAATGTAGTGTATTATGTTAAATGATAATGCATCAATCTATTGTAGTGAAACTTATGAAAGGGAATTTTGTCACAGGAGTACATAAGATTGATTGATAACAAGTTTACAACGATTCATGAAACAAGGTGGGATCTGGAGGAGTTAATAGATTTGGCACAAGATATTTTCCCATACGCAGATGTGTTCAAGAATTATGACGAGTCTAGGAGAAGCATATTCAGGGACTGTGAAACTGATGGTGACGATAGCGACGGAGAAGATGATGAGGAAAGCAAAGAGGATGATGCTGACCCAAAAGAAGTGAAGACAGATTTGTCACGCCAACGAAGGGAACCGATGAAATTTGTGATCAGACTGATCAGCTGTCTCCACTGTCGCCTATCTGATTAACACAAACAACGTATAACATACTTGACGGTTCAATCCAAGACAAAGAAGGTGTGAAACCAATGTCTATTGATGAGAAAGGTAAGGGAACAGATATGGTCAAAGCTGATAATGATGTCGATGTCATACCAAGCTACAACATTGGTTTCAGCCCGATTAGATCTTGTTTGCTGCCGAAACCATCAGATGCGTCTACGGAACGTGGTGCAAATACAGTTAAGGAACAAACTCCGAAACGTAGAGCAAAAAAAGTTGGCAAACAGCTTCGATCACCTTTCTTGCATAGGCATGTGCTGGTTGGGGTTAGTGTGAAACCACAGGAGTACCGGGTTCACGATCTGTGTTTGTCTAATTTCCGAGGAGCAGAGTTAGTGCTTAAATATTGATTTAAAACTATATAGTATGTGTACTTTAATCATTGTTAAACTAACATGAAACTATTACCTTTTCAGTGATGTTTTGTACAAGTCGGAAAGTGGTACGAAATTGATACGTACAACCTTAGAAACGCTGGCTGCTCACGAGCATATTTACACAAATGTGATTGATGGATGGGTAGATGTACTTAACATGGAAGAACAATATAGGAGCTCAGCCTTACCATACCGCTATTTCTTCACACCATCTGTTTTGGTATAAATATAATGTTTATCAGTTGATACTTATTCCATTCATCGCCTGAGTTAATTTAATTTTCTATCATGATTGTGTAGGTTGGAGGTGTTCTGATGAGGTACACGTACGAATTCAATCAAAGATATGAGATGTTTCGTAGCAACGTGTTGAGTCAATCGAATGGAAACGATGACATCTTCAACATGCGGTCGTTCGATTTGGTTAGTACTAAATTTTAAACTAGAAAATGGTAAACTTTATAAGGAATAATATGAAGTGGTTTAATAACAACGAATGTGAACCAGAAATGTAAGTTAAAAGAAACATTGAAACGTAATTATCCGAAATGGGTTTGACAACAGGTTGTAATGTTAAAAACAGGTTGTGTATACGGTACAAGATACAATTGGACAGAAAGTATATCTTTTAAAGCTTTTATGAAAGTGTGAATCTTTGTTACTATTATTTCGGGAAAAGGATTTCACAACAGTTTATAGGTTCACATGACATGATCACATATTAAAACAATAACGTTTATACATTTGTAAACAAGTGTTCTTTCCTATTCTACAAGATAGGCATTATTTTTGTGTTGTGTTCAACTTGAAGAAAAACACCGTGGATATTTTGGACAACATCAAAAGTAATGACAAGGTGGACATTTATGACAACGCAATATCTGACTTGGTTAGTGACTGTGAAACATTTCAACTCTATGTAATTGTTAGTATACATTTTAGTTTTACGACACCTAAGTGTTTATTTGATTTTGTAGAAACACCTGTTTGTGCATCATCTGAAGTTAGTTGAACACCCAGCAGCAGAGACGTTGAAACGTGTGAACGTCCGGTTACTTGAGATGAAGTGGCAGACAAAAGATAATTTCGTAGACTGTGGAGTCTTTCTTATGCGACATATGGAAACCTACATGGGAGGAGGGGTACGTGGCTGGTTTACGGGTTTGACAACGGAATGCGAAACTCAGAAAAAACAGTTGCATATGTTGCGTATCAAGTACACGGCGAAGCTGCTATTGGGCGAATACAACTTAAGTAAGGACGACGTTCTCGAGGAAATGGAAGAGTTGGCTAAGTTAGGTGAAGAGGGTAAGCAGAAGAAGATCGACGAGGCAGCGGCAACCAGAAGTAAGAGGCTGGAGAATTATTAGTAGTTGCGATATATAGGCATAATAACGTTTTATTGTTTTTTGAAGCAGATGGTAGGTTTAATGTTTGCTTGGTTGAAAAACATATGGATTTGGTTTTTTGTGGTATGCACAGTTACATTATGCATGGAAATGTTATTAGGTTGCGGGTTTTTAAGTAAATTTTGTTTTTTGGACAGTTTCTTTATGCATGAAACATGTTGCGTATACGGTACAAGATACAATTGGAGAACAACTTATATGTTTTTCAACTTTATATGAAACTGTTAATCATTGTATAAGCCAGTTTGAGACCATTTTTTTTTGGCATTAAAAACAGATTGTCATCAAAAACAGTTGTTACTATTATTGGTTAAAATGAATGGAGGGTATTTGATGCTACATTGTATGGATGCACACAAGAATAAGATAAAGTAGTTTCATATCACATAACATAGTAGGTTGTACACTGGGTGTTTTTGGAAAAAACACCCAAAAACCATTCAAACACAATTGGAGAACAAATTATATGTTTTTCAACTTTATATGAAACTGTGAATCTGTGTATAAGCCAGTTTGACACCATTTTTTTTTTTGGCATTAAAAACAAATTGTCATAAAAAACAGTTGTTACTATTATTGGTTAAAATGAATGGAGGGTATTTGATGCTACATTGTATAGTTGCACACAACAATAAGTTAAAGTAGTTTCATATCACATAACATAGTAGGTTGTACACTGGGTGTTTTTCGAAAAAACACCCAAAAACCATTCAAACACATAAGTAGTAAACCCAACCACGCATATAATAAAATAGATTCCGAAACAAAAATCCAAACAACATGCCAAACGCATACACTTAGAAAACACCAAAATAGTCTTATTTAAGAAGGCATGTACGTCGACGTCTAACCATCCCACAACCCATAGAAAAAACTATAGATCTACATCACGAAAGGCGTTGCACACGCACATCTCCTTGACAGCTGTGATTGTCCTGATCGTGTCTTCAAGTTGAACTTTCACCTCAAAATACTCTTTTTCAGTCTCATCCCTTTCAGCTTTCAGAATTTTGACCTCCTCACGTTGGGTAACCATCAAACGATCAAAGTTTCGAATCCTTGACTGGAGTACCTCAATTTGTTTTTTTAGCATCTTGTTCTCAATACGCAATTGCCGATAAGATTCAGGAGTCATATAAGGTGCGTTGACTGTTGCTGGCCTGCTGGACGCATCAGACTCTTGGCTCGCCATCAAAAACTGGAAGTTAGGATGCAAGAAAGGAAGATTATTTGGTTTGTGAAATTTTGGGAGGATGATAGGTGTACGGCGGATTTGAGTGATATGTAGGAGATATAGTGACAAAGCCAAAAAACACAACCATATATATACTAAGAGTTATAGGGCTGCAATGTGAAACCCTAAAGAATGTTGGGCAAAAACAACAAGTAGGCCCACAACCATTACTTTATGCAAGAAAAAAAAGGCCAAAAAACACTTATTCAAAACAAGTACAAAACCCACTCTCAAAACAATTATTATATTGGCATTAATTTAAAAAGAAACCCAGAAACACATCAGGTTCGTGAACAACAACAGTATTATCCAATAAATTTATTCTTAACTTCCAAAAACAAAAAAAAATCCTATGTCGTGTTGCGATGAGGACAATTGCGTGAATCATGGTGCGCAGGTGTGTTGCAAACACGACACACCCTCAGTGGGCGCTTATTCTTTTCAACAGCCTTCTCCAAAGAACCAATGAGACGTTTACCACGACCACAACCCTTGTTTCGTATTCCCGCTGCAGGCATTATTTCAGGATCAACGGGAGCATCCATTCTGTAACATTCTTTAAGAGCTTCTGCTTCGTCCTTCGCTGGGTTGTTTGCAAAAAAACTTGCACCATATTTTGCCTTCATAGTTGCAAGGGTCTCTGACACTTCGCGCAATGAATTCATTTCGCTTCTTACACGACTAACTATAAGATCGAAATCAGCATACATTACGTTAATCAGTGATTCTTTCTCCATGTCAACTTCACCATAACGTGCTCTAGCTGCTTGTACTTGAACAGGAATAAGAGCCCTCGTCCACCGCTTGCAAATGAAATGATCGGGGATTTTGTCAATGCCATCATTCATTAACACCTTAAATATATGGCGACAAATTAACCCAACACGAACAAACATGTTGCATTCGCAAGTGTGTCTATCTCCTTTAACATCATGCTACACCTAAAAAAACAAATCAAACATAGAAACATCATAATTCAAAAAACATTAACGACAAACAACTTTATTGATTAACTTGTGATAATACCTCGTATGAAGCCTTTGTAGTAAGATTTTTATTCTTATGTGAAACACTATACTTCTTCACATCACCTTCTTGACACAAAAACGACAATCCACAAAAATAAATAGATTTGCGGATTTCCTTCTGAACATCGAAAAACACCACTCTTGTGTATAGTTCAGAAGCATGCCGCTCAATTCCAAGAGGTGAAAAGCAACGTGGAAAGGTATTTCGAGTTGCAAATTCCAAGCATGCGTGTTTATTTCGCTGTTTCTCAATGGAGCCGTCGTAGGCCCGCATGAACCGAACCAAATCATTCTTGAACGATGCAAACAATCTGAAATACGCATGAGAACTCTCAGACCTTGATGTTGTCCTCATTAAAGATGACATTGGATCATCTTTATAGTACGCAGAAATCCATGATTCTCTAATTTCATAAATGTCAGATAACCATTCATGAGATTCTAAACCAAAATCAACTAAAATCCTATGCCATTCTTCTTCAAAGTAAGTTGCATCTATATGTGTACTCCAAACAATCTTGTTGATTCTTTTCTTAAATGCAACGTATGCATCTTTGGAAATCGTCACCTACAAACAATATGCGCATCATTTAAAAAACATATACAATACATCAAAAAGTTAACCAAAAATATATATTTGTCATTTTAATACTAACCTTACTGGGCTTTTTTTCATAATATGCCAACAACACAAAGGATGCTTTGCTTCGGAAAACACAGTAGGTATAGCTTCTTTCATACCTAAACACTGGTCCGTAATTACAAAACGAGGTTCCTTCCCGTGAGCTTTAATAAACGCATTTAGAACCCATGTGAAGTTTTCACCATCCTCACTGCTTATCAAGGCAGAACCAACAACAACCGATCTCTTGTGGTTGTCAATTGCAATGAATGGAACGAAGTTCATTGCATGCCTGGAAGGTATAAAAAGGAAATTAAAAACAATCTACTGGGAACAAAAGTGAATTATATGAACAATTGCAATGAATGGAACGAAGTTCATTGCATGTCTCGTCATCAAATTGATGAGCATTTGAGCATCGTTATTACCTATTAGGGGTGAGCAAAAACCGGACCGAAAACCGAAAAACCGAAAAA
Organism: Centaurea solstitialis; assembly: GCA_030169165.1. Taxonomy (NCBI): domain Eukaryota; kingdom Viridiplantae; phylum Streptophyta; class Magnoliopsida; order Asterales; family Asteraceae; genus Centaurea; species Centaurea solstitialis. The sequence continues at coordinate 26,641,209 of CM058046.1, forward strand.
AAACCGAAAAAACCGAAACCGAAAAAACCGAAAACCGAAAAACCGAACCGAAACCGAAAACCGAAAAACCAAATGGTCCGGTTTCGGTTTTGGCTCCAAAACCGAACCGAAAAAACCGAACCGAACCGAACTTGGAACCGAATTAAAAACCGAACCGAGAACCGAGAACCGAACCGATATATATACTATATTTTTTTAAATTATATATAATTATATATAATAATTAATAAATTAACCCCTTATCTTTTAACATGTTGCTACTTTTTTCCTCAAAACATTCTTTGTTTGGCTTCTAAAATTCTAAATTTTATTTATACTCAATAACTAAAGTTGTAAACATAGACTTATGTCTTATGTAAACATAATTTTTAACTAAAGGAGTTTCTATTTATATTCAAATCTTATATGTAAAGTTGTAAACAACTAAACATAATTTTTCAACAAATTAAATGCAAATTATAAAGTTGAAACATGGAATAAAGGAAATACAGAGTTATAGACCGAAAACCGGACGAAAAAACCGAAAACCGGACGAAAAAACCGAAAACCAAGGGAAAAACCGAAAAACGGAAAAAAACAAAAAAAACCGAAAACCGAAAAAAAAACCGAAAAACCGAAAAAAAACCGAAAACCGAAAAACCGAGAACCGAACCGAAAAAAACCGAGAACCGAACGGGAGCGGTTTTCGGTTCGGTTCCGGCCAAAAACCGAACCGAACCGGACCGTGCTCACCCCTATTACCTATAAATGCGATCATATCCCTTGACGCATTCTTTTAGTCTTGAATAGATGCAGACACATTTTCAACACCACCTCGTAACGCTGATTGTATGTTGTGTGCTTTGGAGCCACCAATCGACGCACCAGTTGTGTTATAGATGTTACGATAATCTGTGTATTGCAACTGCCTTCGTCCACGAGAAAACCTTTTCTCCGCGTGACTATATAACGCGTGGTTGTGTCTCTCCTCAAATTTGTATACAACAAAAGTCCTGTCTTCTTTTCGAAACCTGAATTTAATACATGCCTTGCAACCAGTTCTTTTAAAATTAGAGTTACGCACCTTCCGTTCTGTAACTTTCGAATCCATAGTATCATGGTCCTTTTTTTTCGAAACACCTTGATGGCTGCACAACAAATATCTCGTCTGAACAATATTGTATTTGTTCTTCTTTCTATTTGATTGCCTTACATCGAAACCTGCTTCATCTGCGTATTTTCGATACGCTATATCGGCTGCCTCACTTGAAGGAAACCCATCGCCAACAGAAAGCTTCACATCGTCCGATACGTACGGAATCCAATACTTGGTATCACCTGGTGAAACAAAAGTTTCCGACCTTTCTGCAAAAATGTAACTCGACATAAAAGATCAACAACGAACAAACAAAGATGTTCATAATTCATTAACGAACGAAAACATTTAATTTTTAACATAATACAACCTGGTTGGTTCGATACTCGTGGTGTATGTGAAACTTCTGCTACTGCAGAAGCATCATCTTCACAAGCAGATTCATCATCCTCAAACGCTTCGTCAATGAATTTTTCTATCAAATGCAAATCAGAGTAATCGTCCATGTGATCCATTTTCTCACGTTAATGAGCAACCTGCAAACTAAAAACTAATGTTCACTATGAAACAGTCGAATGGTTTTCAAATTCGAATTTCTAAGATCAGGGATAATTTGATTACTATCCTAAATTAAGTTGACGATAATGATGGAAATCAATTATATTTCATTTACATTTAAAAACACCATAATTTGCAAATTACTTATTTGCCCTTTCTGTTATTTAATTAATTAATATAAAAAGAAATTTTCTGATTGGTCCATATTGGTTCACAAAGTTTATAAGGAATATGAGGTTTACAAATGAACCTCCCTCTATATATATATATATATTTCAATAAAAAACAGAAAAAGGTGTGAGAGAGGGAGAGAGACGGCCTGAGCGGGGTTGGGAACCTGTTGCCGGAAGCCCTAGAACGTTACCCGCATGGGGCGTATCCTTGCCCGCCGTGAAGCCGAAGCCCGACTGGAGGAAGCCTGTGCCAAATCGAAGGCGTTGTTGATAGCATATATATATATATATATATATTTCAATAAAAAACAGAAAAAGGTGTGAGAGGGGGAGAGAGATGACCTGAGCGGGGTTGGGAACCCGTTGCCGGAAGCCCTAGATGTTGCCCGCATGGGGCCTATCCCTGCCCGCCAGGATGCTGAAGCCCGACTGGAGGAATCTTGTGCCAAATCGAAGGCGTTGTCGATAGCCTAAGGGTGGTTGGGATAAGTTATGCTTTTGACCCTTTAAATATTTTAGCATTTTTAGTTTACTTTATTTCGGTTTATATATTTAATGTTACAACCTTACCAATCGCTTTATAGTTAATTAATTGTTGGCTAAAATACATTAAAATATATTTTCTACAAATTATACCTTTATTGAATATTTTAAAAATTAATCATATTCTAGTGTTATCACAAAGAAAATATAGCATTTTTATAACATTAACGGCATATATGGTATGATAAATGCAATATTTAATCTCCATTGCATATACATTTGCCTCAATGTTTAAGGTTTCTTTTTGAATTTTTTCTAACAAAAATTAGCTTGAATAACATGCGGAATTTTTTTTTAATAAAATACACCATCAATACATTTTTTTAATTAAAATCTTTTTAGTTAGAGTTATTTGTTTATATTGATGCATAATGTTAATACACGTGAAGGGATCCTGTGGCGTGTGAGTCACTTACCAACGCTGAGATCCTGCATGCCAAAGGTCCTGCTTTATTAGATCATCATGTATCTAGAGCTTTAACCGGTGCGGTTTGGCCTAAGACGACCCCGTATGAACTCCCACCTCTAGTAGCAAAGGTGATCCCTTGGACAATGGTCGACGTTCAAAAAAAGATAAAAACTAACATAATAGACGGTTTTTGATCCTTCCAAAATTGAATTTAGCTATGCTTATGATCTTCACTCTCTTAATTCATGGTAACTAGAAATTAAAGCGTAAACTTTGATAATAAAAACAACCCCAACATTGTTATTAATTAATGATCTCGAATCAATATCAATTTACATCAATCAAATTATATATATATAGATTAATTCTAACCCTAACCCTACTTAATCCTAACGAAATTGCGACATGTACATAAATAACAAAAACATTAAAGTATATTAATTACACGGAAAACAAGTCATTAGAAATCAAAGACAACACGTATAAACTAGAACATACTAAGTTATAATAAGTTTCTAGTAATTTGTCTCCCAAATCCTTCCCATCTTTATTTCTTCTTTCATCAAAAACATCATCCGGCGAGCGATTCATAAACCCATATAACATCGATCTCTTAAGATTGTCTCTCGGCATCACCCTTGGGGCCTCATTTTCATTATCGTCGTCGTCATCATCATCATCATCATTATCATGTTCTTCGGCACGCAAATGGGGAGGTGGCGTAGAAGCCATGTTCATGACTTCCCATTCCTCAAAATCCATACCCAATTCACCATGATCTATGCCCGCCATTGCCAAAGCTTCGATTGAAACAGACATTTTTATTTTATTTGTTTATGCCCAAGAGTAGTTTCATGAGATATATATACACATATATATTCACATATGGTTGGTTTGTCCTGAATAGAAAAATTCAAACTTTGGCATATGCAACTTTTTAAGGTTGAAAAGGCAAAGTTGCCCGTGACCATTTTATTGACCATTTATATAATTAATTTGCATCTTTATTTTCATTGTGCAACTCGTGATCACATGCTACTATACATTGTTTATCGTATTCTTTTAATTGTTTCACGAGGCTATTTGAATATTTTCTTACAACATTAATTAAACAGGTGTGAACTGAAACAAATTTGAACTTTTCGGTCAATATCTATGTTTGGTAATTATCCGGTGTGCATATTGTTAGCGATTACGTCACCTTGAACAAGTTTCAAACATTTGGACAAATTAATCTATTTGAACGGGGTTGCTTGAATGATGTGTGTGTGTGTATATATATATATGTGTATGTATGTATACCAAATGTAATGATCTCATGATACTTGATGGTACAATCGAATGATTTTCATGACGATATTAATCGGCTCCATGGTTGTGGATTGATGAATTCTTAGAAGCAAATGGAAAATAAGGATGTCGATATCAACCTTTTGTTTAAAAATGACAAATGTGAATGCAGTCTGGTTAACTAATTAACTCGTGGGTGTTTCTTTGTATATTAATTAGTCAAAGTCTTGATATAAATTCATGCATTAGTGTGAACGATTGGGTGAGTTGAATTAATGGTCCCCAATTGAAATATCCATTTTGGGTCAAGTTACCACATTTAAACATTGTATCGAATCGAAAGACCATCATTCGAGCTATTACATGTGTATAGATACATATATATATATATATAGAGAGAGAAATGTTCAGATGAAAAGTGCTAAAAAAATACGAAGTAGAAAAGTGATCTTCACCACTCATCCGGTCAATAAATGTGGCTTTGACCGGTTACGGTGGACGCGATCACGGTGGATTGACGCGATTCATGGGAGGGTAGAGATTATTAAAGGAGGGGACCCGGTCAAAGCCACCTTTATTAACTGGATGAGTGGTGGAGATCACTTCTCTACTTCTCATTTTTTTTAGCACCTCTCTCTTATATATGATCGTATCAAAAGTTAAATATTTTGCGAGAAAATAATTAACAAGTCTAATATTATATATGATTAAGAGTTTGTATTGTCAACATATATAGCATCTGTCTAATCATATATGATCAATTAAGCTTGTGTATCATATATGATTAATTAAGCTTGTGTATCATATATGATATCATAGTTCTCGGTTTCTCGTAATTGTATATGCAAATATTAATCATTATTAAAACATTGATATGCACCTTCATCTAGCGACCAAATACCCCTCTCGCAACAATATTGGTAGCCTTTCTACTTAGGCCATCCGCGACCGACCTGCATGGAGAGCTGCACAACCCCCATATCGGCGGTAGCACCGCCGAGGTGTGCCGGTATGGGGAGCGTCCTGTGAACCGTTGCAGCTTACTTTTTTTTTCTTTCTCCTTCCAACGGTAAACTCAACGGCTATTTTATTTATTTATTTTTTTACTTTTTTTTTTTACTTTTTACATATATATATATATATATATAAATCTATTCTACCTTTTTACTACATCTCACTTTTATCTCTTCTCTTCGTCACCTCTTAACACTTTTATCTCATCTCTTCCTCACCTCTTAACGCTTTTATTTTTTCTCTTCCTCACCTCTTAACACTTAATTTGTTTTCTTCTCTTTCACAACACACATGGATTCACACGGTACCCCTTCCGGTTCCCGACGTCCTAACTCGGCATCCCAAACGCCTCCACCGTCGGGTGTCTATCGCCCACAAATGACGAACCCTACGGGGTTTGCAAGTTGGTTGCCTCCGTCGGGTTGGCCGCAAACCCCAATGGTCGACAACAATTTGGCTTATGCGAATTTGATGGCGAATACCCCCAACAACCGACGACGCAAACCCAACAAACTACCATGCAACCCCCGTCGTCACAAGTGTTGGAACCACAAGATGGAACTAACTCGCCACCGCAATCGTGGGGAGATGACGAGGAGGTACCCGAGACCCAACCGGAGTCGCCGCCACCGCCACCGCCGTCACAACCCAAAGGTAAAAAACGTGGGAAGGGTAACGTAGAAACGAGCTCGAGTGCGAACCCGACCAAAACTAAAGCGCCTCCTAAACCATGGTCGAGTGAGGAGGAGGTCGCGTTGGCGAAAGCGTGGGCCGAAACCTCGGAGGATTCAACCATAGGTAACTATCGAACGGGAGGTAAATAAAAAACCGTTTTTTTACGTACTTAATAAGTATTCGCTAATGTTTTTTTTAATTTTTGGATTTTTGAAGTAGACAATTTTTGGGGGGCCGTTAAAAGGTCGTTAGACATACGCATGCGGTACGGCCCCACCGTCCGCTCAACTGACGCTGTGCAAACCAAAGTGAGATTGCTTCTATTGGGGGTCTCGAAATTCGCTTGTATATACAACAACACATTGAATTCGCGACATAGCGGCGAATCCGACGTTAATATCTTGAAACGAGCTAACGAGCGATAACGAAGCGAGTATCATCGAACATTCCCTCACCAATCCGCTTGGAGAGTTCTCATCGAATGCCCGAAGTTCAACCTGGTGGAAATGATGAACCCATTGGACATCCGCGCGTCAACAAACAAACGGTCGAAAACGTCCGAAACCCAAACGGACTCCCCCGGCGATTCCGATGCTCGTACTTACATGAACCTCGGGGATGATGATCAATGCTCACAAACCGAACGGCCACGAACAATGGTTCGGAACGCGGCGAGACGTGCGGGGTCATCGTCTTCGACAACCGAGACCAACACGGGAATGTCAACCCAAGTAGGCGCTCTCGCACTCGCGAACACCGGGCTTGTCGATATACTTAAAGAAAAACAAAGGATGGCACACTTCCATTTCTACACATCACCGCACAACCATCTCTCGGGTACCCTTTTGGAGACCACGTTGCGAGAGAAGGCACGGTTGCGCGATCTATACGATTGGTCTCCTTTCGAATAATAAACTTTTAATGGTTAATTTTAATGTAATTTTTATTTTAATTGTTAATTTTAATTTTAATGTAATTTTTAATTTTAATTGTTAATTTTAATTTGAAATATTTAAAAAATCATACAGGTGGTATGACCTGTACGGTTGTGGGTGAAATGGTATGGTAATGGTAAGGTAGTGGTAAAGCTGATGTGGTGCTGAGGTGGCAGCCTGTACAGGTGGTATCACCTGCACGGCTGCGGATGGCCTTATATGGTTTAGAAAAGCAACATTTCCACGTTACAAGAAAACAGAAGTAATTTTGCATGACAAATTCTTACCATTATTGAGAATCCGGAAGTTGACAACGTTAATTACCGGCTTTTTTCTCGTTGTATAAAGCTCCAAACAAAGTTTTGAATTCCTTAGAAAGCATACGACGTAAGTTCTTTTGGGGCGAAGTGAACCATTCCAGAAAAATTAACTGGGTCGCATGGGAAAAAGTTCTACGAGACAAAAAGAGTGGTGGGTTGGGCATCGGTAGCCTAAAAGCTCTCAATATGGCTATGCTCGCCAATTGGTGGTGGAGGGAGAAAGTGGAACCAAACGCTAAGTGGAAACTCGTGATTTCCACCATATCGGAAACATACAATGGATCGAGTAGCGGAGTCTGGAAATCCATTCGGAGCATTGACAGAGAGCTTGGTGATTGGGGAATAAATTTGCAGAATTTAATGGTCCCTAATGGTGATAATAGAGGCTGGTGTTGGCAACTAGATGACAATGGCGAATTCTCGGTTCGGTCGCTCAGAAAATTCATCGATTGTCTCATTCTTCCGACTGCGGACGCTGGAACCACCTGGGTAAGTTGGGCTACCAGTAAGGCCAACATCCATCTCTGGCGAGTCATGAATAATCGGCTGGCTACAATGGACAATCTGATCAAAAGAGGAGTCTTGGTTCCTTCAGATGGCTGCAAATTTTGCAACTCTTATCAGGAAAGTGCAGATCACGTTTTTGCTGTTTGTTCGACAACAAAGATTGTTTCTGCATATCTCTCGAACTGGATAAACTGGTGGCCGACGAATGCTTGCTCTGTTTCAGATCTGTGGGCTCGTATCGATTCTATCTCGAAGAGTGGAGTGGAAAGAAACATCAGAAGAACAATTGGGGCTACATTTTTGTATGTTATTTGGAATCAGCGGAACATGAAGACTTTTTCGGGGGCTGTGAAGAAGGAAACGGAGATTGCAGAAGATATTAAGTTTCTTGCTTTCGATTGGATCCGATGCAGAGTTAAGGCTGGAAATTGCGTTAATTGGGAGAGTTGGTGCGGTAATCCTTTTATTGCTTTTTCTTCTTGTATTGCTCTAGCTTCTCGCTAGTTTCTTAATAAAGTTGCTCTTTTCTTGCGGTCCAAAAAAAATTAAAAATTACCGGTATCCATTTACATGTAGTTTTTGAGCTTATCTCCATTTCTTAGTCTTTAATTTGTGTTTTACTTGCTCTTCTTTGATTTTGTTTATTTCAGCCAATTAGTCATAGTAATCAAATTGTACAATTGATCATAAGGCTACACGCACCCAACCCACTGAACCCAATCAACCCACTCACTTTTTGAATGCCACATCAGCTGCCACATCAGCTTTTGGTTAACCCCCTCTTTACCCTCCCATAACCCTCTACAACACACACCCAACCCTCCCAACCCTCTCACTTTTCAATTTATTTTATTTATTTCATTTATTTTATTTAATTAAATAATATAATTAAATAAATAATATTGTTAAAAATAATTTAAAAATTCTAATATTAATAAAAATTACATAACATTAATAAAAAAATTAAAAATCAATATCGAGGTTCCAAATATGTTCCACTAAATCCGCCCGAAGATTATGGTGAATAGTTGAGTTTCTCACTTGGAAAATATTCACCATACGTTGCTCCTCAGTGAGTTGCGGGTTAGGTTGATCCGGAATATCGTTCGGGACAACACAAATGGCCTTGTTTTTGTTTTCGAGTATCATATTGTGTAATATGATACACGCGTACATAATGTTCCTCATCGTAGGTATCTCCATTGGTGTATTGGTGTGTGTATATATATATAAATGATTTGAAAAAAAAATTAATGTTACCGTTGGAAGAGCCGTTTAACAACGGCTCTCCCTACTCGCCAAGCCCCTTACCCGCCGGCTTCTACCATTCACGCACCCAACCCAAACCAACCCGCCGGGTCCGGCGGGCTTACTCGCTGGAAACCCCTTTCCCCGGTGCGTATAGCCTAAGTGATTGATATTTAGGGTATCACCCCCACATATAATGTTCAACTTGTTATTACACTCTTGTACACATGTGATAGATTTAAAATACATCAAAAGAATTTATGTAATTTATTCTAAAGATAAAGATGAAATATATATCATGCTATTTTAGTAGAGTTTAATTAATGATTATCATGTATACAAATGTATTCATCAATTGATTACTGGTTAATCTTATAAAACTCAAAAAGAATATTTAATATGTTACACTCGTGATTGTTACATTATTGTTGAATCTAATAGACATTTTATCATAAAATATGAATTGAGAAATTAATCAACCAATAAGTATATATTCGTTCATAGCAATGAAACAAATATCTTCAGAAACAAAACACAAATAAATAAAAAGAACTAAACCGGTATCAATCAATAAAGAATATCAAATAACTGCACCTAAAACCTCTACTAGGATATAGATGAGCTGAGCTATTCGAAAACTACCTAAGCTCGGATCGTTAAAAGCTCGAAAGAAGTTGAGCCTTAACGAGCTCAAGCCTTAATTAACGAGCGCGAGCGCGGGCCTAAAATAGAGCTCGTTTACTAAATGAGCGAAACTTGAGCCTTAAAATCAGGGAGCGATCGTTTAGGCTTGCGAGCTTAATTAAACAAGGTTCACATATAATATTATCTATTTTATAATTTATTATTATTATTATTATAAATTTAACATAAATATAGAAATTGAGCTCGAGCCTTGTAATTAATGGTTCACTAGCCGAGCTTGAGCCTCAAAGCACATGCTCTCGAATGAGCTCGCGAGCTCGCTCTTCTATAATTTCAAGCGAGTCTGGCTTCATTAGCTTAAAGCTGGGCTCGACTCGACTCATTTACATCCCTAATCTCTACTTAAATTATAAGGTTTCTGATGGATTAAGTTTCATGTCACACAGGTGGTAGGTCGTTGTTTTCTAGCCTCTCGCTAATCTTTTTATAATATTTTGCTTTTGCATTAAAAAAAAAACTATGCTTATAGATTAATTAATCAAAACGATTTACAAACAATTAATCAACCAATAAAAAATATATATAGTCATTGAAACCAATTAACAATATTCAATTCAGATCAATTTACACATTAAAAAAAATGTAACAAGAATTAACATATTGAAGTGCATTATTTCATAGAATTTGCCTCCTTAGAAAGCCAATCACTGTTATCATCTTCACAGCCAACTTCCATCTCTTCATACCATCATCATCCTTCAAAGATTTAATACCAACTTTTGGGGATTGTATTAATCCTTCATCATCATCATCATCATCATCATCATCATTGCCATCGATATGCTTTTGATCAAATTGGTATTCATCTTCTTTGTAACGATCTTCTTCATATTCATCGGCATATAAATGAGGTGGAGGTGGACTCATGATCTCCATTCGCTCGAATTCATCGAAATCCATACCCCACTCGTTATAGTCCATTCCCGCCATTGCCAAAGCTTCGATCGAATTCGACATCATAATTAATACTTTCATACAACTCCTGACTGTTTAATTCTGCTGCAATTAACAAGATATATATATATATATATTAGTTATAAGCACTTGACTATATATACTCTTGTGCGTTTATATCTATACACACACATATATACATAGTACTATATATACACACACAATTCCCTATGTTCAAATACGAAAATTTCAAAAGTTGAAAGAGTGGCGTGCATGCATGCAAGTACTTTGGTGCTCGTGAGCTATTACGACCATATTATTGACCATTGAAATATTAATTGATATTTATTGTGCAACCCGTGATATTATAAATTTATTACTTTTATATATGAGCCTAATTCTTCATTCAAAAAACAATAAGAATATGAGACTATATGACGTTTGTTTGCTTCTGTAAGCACTATTAAAGCTGATCATATCCATAGCCTATATATGGTATACATACAAACACGATCGATGATGTGTATATATATATATATTGTAATGTATTGATTTTTCTTCATGTTCGAGAAGACTCACGAGGATAATCTGCAGTATGTGGATTAAGAAAGATCAACAGAACCAATACCATCTTTGCTAATTATAGTTAATTAGAATGCCATGGAGGCAGCTGAAGAAAAAATATCGAATAAAAATTAAAAATGAATGTTGTAGAACCAATAATTACCCAATGATGTAATCTAGAGATATACAATTTTTGGAGTATCATAGTATTTGGTTTTTATATGTCTAATCTAGAACGAACACACTGACAAGTTGAGGTTAACATGAGAAGCGTAAGAATTAAAGTAGATTTGAACCTTTGATCATGCCCTCCCATAAATTGCCCAAAGGAATTGATCCAATGCATCTCATCTTGGCTTTAATGTGCATCTAATTCTCATACAAGAGTTGATCGATAACCACTTCTCAGACTTCTTACTTTGACCTCAACTTATCCTTGGAATCCAACTTTAAGGGGGCATTTGTTTCGCAAAATGTTTTCTGATGGAATGAAATATGTCAAAGAAAATTGGAATCTGGAAGGAATGCAATAGAATGTTATCATGTTTGACCAAATATTGTTTGGTTGACACTTGACAAGAAATGGGATATTAAACAAATTCGAGTCTGGTTGTTTGGTTTATAAACGAATTGGAATGGAATAATGAAAATTGATGGATAAAAAATCTTTTTTAATTTATTTAAAAAAATAAGTGTAAATAATAGAAAGATTAACATTTAATCCCCAATATCGAAACCGAAAAAATTAAACCAGGAAGAAAACCGAGAAACCGAAACCGAAAAAAATCGAACTGAAAGCCAAAAATCCAAAAGGTTCGGTTTCGGTTTTGGTTTACATCCCGACCGAATAACCAAACCAAAACAAACGTACTCGATTTCACCTAAGAACGAAAACCAAAATATTTTATATACCATTCATTTTAAAACCGAACAGACCAAACCGAATGGTTCTGTTTTCATTTCGTCTAAAAATAATAATGTGCGGGTAAGTTTTTAAAAAAATTGATGATGGTATTTTTGTCATTTAGTTTTTTTATGGAATGGATTCAATTCCATCCATTTTAAGAATGAATGATCAAATCCTTATTTGAAGAATTGTAGGGATTTCATTTCCATTCCTTAGATAACTAAACATCATAATGATAATGAAATTCAGTCGATGGAATTAACCATTTTAATTTCGTCGGAATCCGATGAACCAAACAACCCTAAATGCATTGACAATGTGAATGCAGTGTGGCTCACTAGCTTGTGGTGTTTCTTTATGTATTAATTAGTCAAGTCTAAGATATAGATACATGCATCAATGTGAACGTTTGGATAAGTTGAATTAATGGTCCCCAATTGATACTTCCATTTTGGGTTTCCCCAATATCACGAGCTAAGGCAAATTACCACATTTCAACATCTTAATGTTGTGTCACTCCAAAGACCATGCATGCATTGCGTCTACCAATTTTTACGTATTATGATCACTCATTCGAGAAGTATATATAACCGTCATTTAGGACCAAGAATTCCAATTTAATGAATGGCGCTAATTAATTATCTAGATTTTTAGGTTGGGATCGTTGATTTCAACCTTTTGTCTAAAATTTTGTATAAATATGCGGTACATCTGCAACTCCTTCGTCAGTGGACATTTGTACATATGTATATATGTATATACATGTACATGTAATACATTATAATCTTTACTAAAATATACATGACATTTGTATTCTTCATGCACCAGATACACTTTCATAAAACATGTTATGCAACTATATATTAGTCATTATTAAAACATATGATGTGCACAAACAATGTATATATATGTTGTATTGAAATAATCACTCTATAATTGCTTTGTACATACAAGTTTCTACACCCAATTCCCTTTACAATAATCATATTTTCTGATTTTATCTACTTTCTTTTGACTAGTTAAAATTTCATGCACAATAAAAGGTTTCTACACCTAGATAGTTTCGGCCCATGCTTCATCATGTTTGATGTTAGGGGTTGTTTATCAAAGATTTATCAGATAAACGCCTACCGGAAAGAATCATCATTGTCATTTATCTTATAGGGTAACTTTATATAGGCTTTCAAATTGGATTGATGGTGAGCGTTTATAAACAGTTAAGCACTTACCGAGTAAGAGATATCACCCTCACTTACCGAGTTAGATTCTCGATCATTGTCTTCCATGTTACCGGGTATGATTTTAATTTGGTCCTAGTTAAAAATAATTAAACCGGTAAATGCTTACCAAAATAAGTGTTCATGGATGATACCATTAGCAACGGACAATAACAATGGATCAGTCATGGCCAAATTCCTTCGCTAATTAGTGATGGACTAATGATGGATGCGGGTTGTGGCCTATCCATTGCTGGCCCATCAATAATTAGCGATAGAATCCGGCCGTCACTATTTTGTCGCTAATACTGCTTTTTTTAGTAATGAACTGTGAAATATTATGTAAGGTTAGTACTTTTAGTAGGGTCCAATAGTTTCTATATAGTAAATGTATTCATAAGTTGATTATCAGTCAATTTTATAAAGTTAAAAGACATTAACTTACTTGTGAAAAGTTAAATGTATCCTTGCAATTTAAGGCATCCATAGGTTCATCAAATAATAATTTTTTTTTTGAAACAGAGATCAAATAATGCTTGGAATGATTGTTTTTGAGAATTTGAGCAAAATGTTTTATAATATAAATACAAATTTGAAGAGTGCAAACTAAATTCAACCATTAATAAACAAATATATATTCTTATTCATTGCAACCAAACAAATATCTTCAAAATAATATATACAATATATATTCTTATTCATTGCTATCTTTATCTTTTTATAGCTTCTCTTTACTCACATAAATATATAGCCTTATACACTAAATCTTGTATGTATCCTTGTATACACCTATTCATACCTCTGTAAGAGGTATGGATAGACAACTTCTTAAATAATTGCAACCAAACAAAGTTCTCCATAAATCAAAACGATTTACAAATAATTACAAGAGTAACATTAAAATTAACCAATAAAAAACTATAATCATTGCCACAAGTACTAATCAATTCACTTCAATTTACAAACTAAAAAATGTAATAAAAATTAATGTATCAACGTAGAATTATTTGTCTCAAAAATCTAATCACTATTATCATAACCACCACCAACTTCCATAGCTCCATACCATCACCACCCTTCAAATATTTGATACCATCATCATCCCCATGGATAATATGCTTTTCATCAAATTCATATTCATCTTCTTTGTAATGATCATCTTCATCTTCGTATTCATCGGCATACAGATGGGGTGGAGGTGGAGCCATCGTCTCCATTCGCTCCCATTCGTCAAAATCCATACCCCACTCGTTATAATCTACTCCCGCCATTGCCAAAGCTTCAATCGAAGACGACATGATAATACTTAATTGATACAACTCCTGACCTGTTTAAATTCTTTTGAAAGTACAAGATATATATATATATATACCTTAATAAGATATAATTGAGCTAAGATGATGCAAAACTTGACTCTAAATATATGTATATATACGCTTGTGCGTTTATATCTATATATATATATATATATACATACAATTTCCTTTGTTGAAATAAGAAAATTTCAAAGGTGAAAAAGTACTTTTTAAGGTTGAAACGCAAAGGTGCTCGTGAATAATTACGACCATGTTATTAACCATTGAAATATTCGTTTTTATTGTGCAACCCGTGATACATTATAAATATATATAATTTTTTTTTAACTTGGGTTCTTAATCATAAATATCTTCATTCAAAAAACAATCAGAATATGATACTATATGAAGTTTGGTTGCTACCGTAAGCATAACCAATGCGGTTCATGCGAGAACGATAACTTTTTAAGAAAACGCAAGGACGATTCTCAACCACTCATGGTCAATAAAGACGGATTTGACCTGGTCATCCTCCTTTAATCATGTCCACCCTCCATGCATGAATCGTGTCAATCCTCCGTGATCACGTCCACTCTAACCGAAAATGTGTGGCAGAGAATTGTCCTCGCGTTTTCTTAAATTGACATCGTTCTCGTATGAACCCACCTCCATACACACATGTGATGAATCAATACCATCTTTGCTAATTATAACAATAGATTCATAACTAAACAGACCGAATGGCAAAAAAAAATTTTAACGGCAGATAACTCATGCACATGTCCTGACACGAAGTTGACGAGGTATCTTGGATCCATACGAGCACCCGACTAATCCTCGTCCATGGACCGACCCGAAAGCCAACCCATGGTCAGGGTATCGCCACATGATCACCCTATGAATCAAACCCAGATAGACCCTCCACTGTCCCTCCCAAAGATGCTACCGACCACTAAGCCATTAATGCTTTGATAGAATTGACGAATGCCATGGTGGCATGAAGAACAAATCGAATTAATGAAACAAAAAAGTAATTGAAATCTTGTAGAACCAATTACCTGATAAAGGTAAAGTGTGGAACTATAGATGTATCTAAGAGATACAATTATATTATTTGTAACTTATATATAGAATTTTCAATCTAGAGTTTTATTTATAGCTTAGATTTGTTACCATTTATATAAACATAATGGATAACTTGAGATACTAACGACTCGACTTGAACTACTTGATACTCAACTTGATAAGATCGTGAGATACTCGAATTGATATACATATACATATACATATACATATACATATACATATACATATACATATACATATACATATACATATACATATACATATACATATACATATACATATACATATACATATACATATACATATACAGAGGGAGGTTCATACAAGAACATCCCATTTTAAAGGAACAAGGAAACCAAATGTGAGCCACACATTATGTGGGACCCACCCATTAATTAAATTATATGTGATTTAGTGGTGGGACCCACCAGAATCATATATGATTTAATAATGGGTGGGTCCCACATGGGCCCATATCATGTATGATCCAAAATGGTTCATTTGTTCCTATAAAATGGTTTTGTTCTTGTTTGAACCTTTCTCTACATATATATATACATATATATTTAATATTATTTATTATTATATTTATTAATTATAAAAAATTAATTTAATTTGAAAGTAAAATAAAATTTTGAAAGTTCACATGTGTCGTGTCAAAGTGAAAAATAGGACTTTTTAAATTTTAGAAAAGATTAATTATTTTTATTTTTTATTAACTTGAAAGACATAAACCTTAATTTATAATCTATCTCTCGATTATTCTTCCTCTTTCTTCAAGCATAGGTTCCCAGCACAACTCTATCTGATCTTTCATCTATTCACTGCCGACAACTTCAGTGTCGATGACGCCATGCTGGCGATCCTTTTTCTCTCTACTCAAATAGGCTCGACTCAAACTCGGTTAAATTAACTCGACTCGGTCAAAACTCGACTCAAATAAACTCGGTCAAAACTCGACTCGAATAAAACTCGACTCAAGATACTAACGACTCGACTCGAACTACCTAATACTCTGCTCGATTCGGCTCGTTTACGCCCCTAAGCTTAGATTTGTTACCATTTATATAAACATAATGGATAACTATTAGGGTTCTGTTTCAATTCTTATCTAAATGAAAAATCATAATTGAACTTAGGTCATCCTTAACCGTACCCCTCATAACCTTCATACCTGCTGCCACATCAGCTTTCCACTATCTTACCACTACCTTACCACCACCATAACATTCCATCCTTAACCGTTCCCCTCATACCACCCATTTTTTTTAAATACTAAAACATATTAAAATAATTTAACTTAAATTAAAATTAAAAAAATATATTAGTTACTTTCTTTAAAATTAAAAAAATAGTAGAATTTAATATATGAATTCAATTAGCCCAAAAATTATTTCATATTTTTTTTGTATGGAAGGGCTTATTGGGCCTCTAATTTAGGGTCCAAGAAAACAATATAGCCTCATATATATACACACACAGTACAAGTGCTATCAAATTTTGGGGTTTCCAGCAGCCTACTCCTCCACCTTCTTCAATGGTAAGCAAGCTTTTAAAATTTTCACGTTCTTGGTGTATTTTGAATATATATGCACACAGTACAATGTATTTTGATTTTGCTCACATTTTGGGGGGTGGGCGGGAGTGGGGTGGGGTGTCGCTTGTTTCCATCGGCATGGAGGCACCGTTGGTGCGCATACTGGTGGCCATACCGGGTAGGCACGACGGTGTTGCCGTCGGTACCGGCCCCGATACTGCCCCCTCCACCAGGCCCGTTAAGGATGGCCTTAGCTCAAATTTCCTTTTTAACGAAATCAATTACCTGAATTCTGAAAACTTGTTAAAGTTAATTAATAACTAAAAGGTCATTAAAATAAAGTTAATTCTATAGGTCATTAAAGATTTTTAAGTGTTCTAATACAATAAGATTATATATAGAACTTAAAGTTTATATAATTAAAAATATAAAAATGTCTTATTTTAAAAGTGTTGCAATAGGTTTATAGATATTTTTGGATGTTTTAATTAACAAGTTTCAGGACAATTATAAAATAAAGTTTTGTATTAAGTATTTTATATAGGATATTGTCCTTTTAACAAGTCTTGTTATGGAACATTTGTGTTATAGGACAATTTTCAAATAGTATTATATAAGTAGCTAATACGACATTTTATTTTATAAACATTCGAAAAACCTTGTTGCAACACTTAAAAACGTTTTATAAAACCTATCGTAATACTTTTATATATTTTGTTTTTTTGGCTTGGTCCTATAAATTCTTTCATCGGGATACTTAGACATTTTGGATGTCCTATAATAAAGTAGCGTATGAACTAATCTGATTTGACAAAAAATTGTTGATAAACTAGTTAAGAAATGTAAAATGACCAAAACAAATATTTGTTAACGATCATGAACTAACTAACAAACACCCGTGTATGACAAATGAAAAATCTCAAACCTACAACCATTGGGTTCGGATTTTTTGTGCACATCTAGCATGAGGTGTAAAAGAGCCCATATGCTTCAAACTTGGGTTGGGCGTTGCGATGCTGTCACTTTTTGTATGGTTCATTTGCATTTTTTTGTGTTGTATCCTTTAATCTGTTCTTATATAAAAATAATCAAACATTTGTCGATGTCTATTTGTACGTTTTCAATCATTAAGTTTTTATCAAATGTGTTATTTGAAACCTACCTTGTTATTTGATATTTTTGGCCATTAAAACAAATTATTGATAAGTGTCTCTTAACCTCTGCATATATAGTAAATACTAAGAGGTTTAGAGTCTTGGTTGTTGCATGTTTACCCATTAATCACTTGTCCAAAAAGTTTGGTAAAGGATTACTATGCATGGTTCGACCTTGTACATTCAGGCTGCGTTTGGTGTACAGACTACATGGGACAGGACGGGACAAAAAAAATTAGGACAAATACAGGATGGGACAAGGTGGGACTAAAACTCATTTTCATGGGACAAAATCAGACTTTTTTTGTTCCTCCAAAATAGGTGGAACAACCTTGGACAAAACTTAAAATTACTTGGTTACCCTTCAAAATCTCCCAAACTCTATAATCTGAGACCAAAAAACTCTCAGCATTTTAATTTTTGGAACCCAAAACTCCACCAAATTCCAAAATCTGAAATCTGAAAACCTAAAAATCTTCAATATTGAACTCTTTCGTTGAATTCCTCCAAATCGATCTTATTTTCTCCTCTAAAATCGTACCTATTCGTTGACCAAGAAGCTCTGCGTTGAAGAATACAAGACCTGCATTGAAAACTTTCACTGCTACATTCTGCGTTTGAAGATCTACGAGTAGGAGATGGAGATGTATGGTGGTGAAGAATTCAAAACTGAAAGAGTCGTGCGGCTGGTAGATGGGGGAAAAAATAAGAATTGGGCTCTTGGTTAGGCCATCCTCTATGGAACCTGCCATACCTGCCATACCTGCTGCCACATCAGCTGCCACATCAGCTTTCCCACTACCCTACCAACTCCATACCTTTCATCCACTATCATACCCCTCATACCCTTCCCTTTATTTTTTTAATTTTCATTTCATACCCTTCATTTTATTTTATTTTTATCTCAAACCCTTCATTTTATTTTTTTAAAATAAACATTAACTAAACAATTAAAATTAAAATTAAAATTAAAGTAACATTAATTAAATTAAGTAAAAATTACATTAACACAAAAACTAAAAAAAAAACATTTCATTATAAAAATTAAAATTAACATTTCATAAAAATTAAAAAAACTAAAATAACTAATAATATTTTTTAAAACCCCACGTTTCGCGTAACCGTTCTTTTTCTTCCAAAGCGGCCTCCAACTCTAAACCCTCGAGGTGCCGATGCGGTTTCATGTAGATCTTGTAATCGATACTTCGTTGTCGTTGGGAAATCGCATCGATTAGCCTATTATTCGTGGTCGTGAGGGAACCTAGTTCGGTCGCAACCATCGCCACGGCTTCGGATGACGCGGTTGCCGTAGAGGAAGACGCCGCACGTCTTGCGGCATTTCGACCCATCGGTCGTGTGCGCTCCGGGTTTGAGGGGGAGTCGGTATCGACGTTCACGAAATTAGTGCGTGCATCGGATTCGTTGGGGGAATCGATTGGGGTTTCGGAAGTTCGCGACCGTTTATTTTTCGGCGCGCATATGTTTCGTGGGTCCATCAAGACGACCGGGTCGAACTTAGGAGAGCCTTTGACAACTCTCCAAGCGTGTTCGTAAGGAAAGCTTTTGCCGGTCTCGCGATGGTATCGGTCCTTGGCTTTGTCAAGAAGTATAACGTCGTTTTCCCCGCTACCTCGCGAGTTCACCACGTTATTGTAAACGCATGCGAACCTCGAGACGCTAGAAATGAGCGTCCTCACCTTCGACGGAAGGGCATCATGAGGAGATTTTCAGGTTTCAAGTAAACATTTAAATGAAATTAAATATATAAATCATATTAACTTTTCTTTTAAATCGTTTGTAAAAATCATTTAAACGTGAATGTGACTTTTTCTTATTGTTTATCAATATGATTTATCTAAAATATTTTAATTTTGATTAACAAAATTTTAACTATTTAGTTGATTTATAATTATTATATAATAAAAAGTACGCAATATTATGCTAAAGGGTAATTTAGACATTTTAACAGTTTAGTCCCGTCCTGTCCAGCTTACCAAACATGAAACAGACAATTAGTTCTGTCCTGTTCTAGTCGTACCAAACGCAGAACAGACAAATAGTTCTGTCCCGTCCCGTCCTGTCCCGTCCTATCCTGTTCTGTTCCGTCCCATCCAGTCTGCATACCAAACGCTACCTCATGGATCCATGCATGTTAACCACGAAAGACTTTTGTTATATCATGTGGATCTTTTGTAACATGAAAAACTCTAATTATATCATGTTAACCAATAAGTACGTTTACATCCTGCCACATTGCAAGACTAGTAATTAAAATGATAAATTAAACTAGATTCAACCGATAAAGAATATCAAATAACTGCAGTCTCTACTTAGGCCATGCACTGTGGTGCACGGGTTGCCTTCGGCTTGCAAACGGGTTCCTCCAAGCCGACGGGTTCCAACGTGAACACCGCCGCGACCTCCCTTCGGGTAGGAGGGATTCGGTTCTCCCAAGCCGACGATCCTCCCCCTCTCTCTCTCTTCTTTCTCTCTATCTCTCTCTTCTTTCTCTCTCTTATTTAATTTCTTTTTTGGTTTTTTGATGGAGTGGGTCGACAGTGGATGAATTGGGTAGTTTTGGGTTGTTTTGGGTAAAATAGTGGAAAGCTGATGTGGCGCTGATGTGGCAGTTTAAACAATTGGGTTGCAGTGGGTCGACAGTGGATGGCCTTAGATTAATCAAAACGATTTACAAAAAAAAAAGGAATATGAAGAAAATTACCAATAAGATAATATATATAATTAAAACAATTAAGAATAAACACCATTAATTGAACAAACAATGTACCGAATTCAAATTACATTATTAACCTAAACATTATAATATTATTTACTTTATAGTTTAGTCAATTTCATTTTATGTTTTAGTACTTTTATCGTTATATTGCTAAATATATTAAAATACGTTTTAATTAAATATATTTGAATTATAATTAATAAATTGTATCGTTCGATACGATCAAAATGAGCCTAATATTGAATATTTTTTGATGTAATTATTTTATTATATACTATATATAGTATGATTATATGAAGCCAAAACACTAATCATGAACAACAACTACCGACATTTGAAGAAATTACAGTTTTTGGCCCCCTTAAACTTATAATATTTATTCAGTTTTATATATTTCATTTCACGTTTTAATCATATATCTTATATTGGTTGTAATATGTTAAAGTGTCTGTAGCTTCTGTTCATGAACAGTCTTTTGGCTTCGTGGTAACTTTTAGTATTATTAAAATCTCTTAAAATTAAAATTTTTGATTTTTGATTTTTTGATTTTTTTTATTTATTTTATTAAACCTTTCATATGATGATATTTGTACAAACTTTATGTTTCATATATAAATCCATGTTTACTATTTACGATCAAATCTATCACAGTTTATAACCCGGCGTGAAGCCGAGCTCTTAATAACTAGTTGAAACCAATTAACAATCAACTCAGATTGATTTAATTACAAATTAAAAAATGTAACAAAAATTAACATATGGACACCCTACTAGATATATATTGAAGTGCATTATTTCATAGAATTTGCCTCCTTAAAAAGCTAATCACCATTATCACCATCACCACCAACTTCCATCTCTTCATACCATCATCACCCTTCAAAGATTTAATACCTTTTGAGGATTGAATTCCTTCATCATCACCGCCATCATCGCCATCGATTTGTTTTCTGTCACATTCACATTCATCTTCTTTGTAATGATCATCTTCATCTTCGTATTCGTCGGCATAGAGATGGGGTGGAGGTGGAGCCATCATCTCCATCCTCTCCCATTCGTCGAAATCCATACCCCACTCGTTATAATCCACTCCCGCCATTGCCAAAGCTTCAACCGAAATCGACATTATAATACTTAATTGATACAACTTCTGAGTACACTGTTTAATTCTGCTGCAATTAACAAGATATATATACTCTTGTGCGTTTATATCTATATACATACACACACGATTATATACAGTATATATATATACACAGAATTCCCTTTGTTCAAATACGAAAATTTCAAAGTTGAAAGAGTGGCGTGCATGCATGCAAGTAGTTAATTTGTTGCTCGTGAATTATTGATTAAGACCATATTATTGACCATTGAAATATTGATATTTATTGTGCAACCCGTGACATTAATATAAATATCTGCTACAGTTTCTAATTTGTTTTAACTTTTATTATTACTTTAATGAGACTAATCTTATATCTTCATTCAAAAAGCAATCAGAATATGAGACTATATGACGTCTGTTTGCTTCTGTAAGCACATGCCAAAGCTCATCATATGCATAGCCTATATATGGTATACACACACACACGTGATGTGTATATATAATATAATGTATTGATTTTTTCTCATCTTCGAGAAGTTGATGACGAGGGTAATGAGATAATCTGGAGTATGTGGATTAAGAAAGATCAACAGAACCAATACCATCTTTGCTAATTATAGTTAGAATGCCATATGGAGGTAGCTGAAGAAAAAATCGAATAAAAATAAAAAGAAGTGAATATATGTTGTAGAACCAATAATTACCCAAGATAAAGTTTGGAATGATGTAATCTAGAGATACAAATTGTTGGAGTGTCATAGTACTATTTGGCTTTTATCTGTCTAATCTAGAACGAACTCTCACACACACACATATATATATATATAGGGGTGGGTTCAAAAGAAAATCATATATAAATTTATGTACAAATTCATATATGGTTTAGAGGACTTTGCAATTTGCTATCAAAAACATCCGCGTGGCGTTTTTCAAATTTAATGTAAAATCATATATGTTTCTCTTAGTTTTCATGTTATTTTAAATAGATATCATTCTCACATGATCCTCCTTAAGTGTGTGCGTGTGTGTGTATTAAGGACCGTATGAGAAGTTGAGGTTAACATGAGCATCCGAAGAAGTAGATCTGAATCCTTGATCATGCCCTCCCATGAATAGCCTTTTAGAAAGGAATTGATCCGATGCATCTCATCTTAATATGTATCCAATTCTTATCCAACGATTGATTGATAACCACTTCCCACACTTCTTACTTTGACCAACTTATCCCTGGAATCCAACCTTATACCTTAAGGGAACGTTTGATCATAAAATGATTTATGAAGGAATGAAACATGTCAAAGGAAATTGGAAGCTAGAAGGAATGTAATGGAATATTATAAGGTTTGACCAAATGTTTGGTTCTCAGAAAATGAAATGTAATCTCTCAAATGAATTTGAATATATATGTCTGTTTGGTTTACAAATGAATTGGAATGGAATAACGAAAATTGACATAAAAACCTCTTTTTAAATTTGTTTTTGAAAAAGAAATTGTAAATAATAAAAAGATTAACATTTAATCCTCAAAACCGAAAAAACTGGGAAGAAAAACCGAGAAACCAAAACAGAAAAAACTGAACCGACCGATAACCAAAAATCCAAACGGTTCGATTTCAGTTTTGGTTTCCTTGAAAAACAGAACCGAAATCAAGCATACTCGGTTTTCACAAAAAAAACCTAAAACCAAAATATTTTATACCGTTCGGTTTAAAACCGAACTGATCTGAAAAAAACAAACTAAATGGTTCGGTTTTTGTTTCGTACAAGAAAAATAGCGTGCAACTTGGTTTTTAAATAAAATGATGAGGGTAATTTTGTCATTAATTTTTTTTTTTGGATGAAATGGATTTCAATTCCATTCATTTTGAGAAGAAATGGTTAAAAATCCTTATTTGAAGGGATGTTGGTATTTTAATTTTATTTCTTAGATAACCAAACATTATAATGGAATTCGTTCAATAAAATTGACCATTCCAATTCCATCTCATTCCATCAAAATCTGACAAACCAAACACCCGGTTAATGTATTACTCTTAATAGAAATTATGATGATACCATGGTAATAGTGGACAATGTGAATGCAGTGTCGTTCACTAGCTTGTGGTGTTTCTTTGTATATTAATTTAGTCAAGTCAAGATATAGATACATGCATCAATGTGAACGTTTGGGTGAGTTGAGTTAATGGTCCCCAATTGAAATTTCCATTTTAGGTTTCTTTGTGTATTAATATCACGAGCCAAGGCAAATTACCACATTTCAACATCTTAATGTTGTGTCACTCCAAAGATCATGCATGCATTGCGTCTACCAATTTTTACATATATACATAACCGTCATTTAGGACCAAGAATTCCAATTTAATTTTGTGCAAAAGGTTGATTCCGGAAACCCTAACCGATCCACCACGGATTGCCAATGCCCGTTGTAGGGGGCATTCTTGACCCACTCAGCGGTTGTGGCTATGGAAGTGCCCGGGCTCAGGCCGGTCCTACGACTTTTTATGCCCTGGGCGAAAAGACTAAATAATGCCCCCATTATTTAAAGTTATAAGACATAAAAACATATTATTTTTAAAAGACCAATCTTTGTTACTGTTTTGGTAAAAAACTACACAATTAAATATCGTAAGATATTGTGAGGCAAATCCGTCGAGAGAAAAGAACCTTGTTCGATAAAGACGTGCGATTAAAATAAATGAAAGACAACGTAATTGATGACGCAGGAAAAACCTCAAGGTCGAGGAAAAAACCTGCGGCCGACTAAAAGGGAATAGCCGACGTTGCACTAAGTATCACCAATAAGGGGTGATGTCCTCGAGAGTTACAGCGTAGATCGTACGATTACAATGAAATAAGCAGTTTAGTCGAATGTAAATTACAACAGATCGTGATTAAGAAAAAATAGAGCTTGAAGTATGCGGGAGAGATAGATGCCCTTGAACTGTTGTCCTCGTATCTTTTTATAGCTGCTTTAGTCGTAACCGTCGTTCAATAATGGCTCATTAATGTAATGGCCATAACCGTGGCTAGAATCTCGCTTGTAACGGTTGTGTCTTTATGAAGAGTGTATCTGGGTCTTAACGGAAGAATAATTGTTGATATGTGACCGTTGTAGATATAAGCTTCGACCTGTAACAAGAATAAACTTTACGTGCATCTTAATCGTTAGCATAATCGTACGATATAATTAATATCGTACGACATTATATGCGAATCGTTTAATAATTGGTCATCTTGATTCGAGGGTCCATGGGTCTTTATTTCAGGACCTTATCTTAATACAGGATTATCATCCTGGAAGATATCTTACGATTTAAGTCGGTCGTCGTGCGATCGTAAATTTTCACCCAAACAGTTTGCCCCCAAGATTTAGAAAAAAATATTCTAAATATTTCTGAATCTTTCATCTGCAAATACCAATTGTTAGTCTAACTGAAAATAATCAATTGTTAGTAAATCAACTTAGTCTAAATCGAATATGAATCGGTTTAATGACGTCGTCATGGTGACGTCTAGGCGACACTTGTCGTCTTAACGGCACTGTTTAGACGCGTGTTGATGTGTGATCGGACCTGAATTGCTTGGAGAGAAATTCAGTTTCCATATAATAGATGATTGTAATCTCAATTTAGATACAAATCTCTTAAATCGTTTGCGCAATCGTTTCTAAAATCAATCCTCTATTTTCGGCAAGGATTTAGTCGATTTCCAATATAAGGTATTCTCTTCCCCTTCTGATTTTCATGTGTTTAAAATCTATGCTAAGAAGAGTGTTAGAGGTCTTGACACCCTTAGGTTTCTTAGATTAAGAAAAAGTCTCGATAGATTAGACTTTATAATGTCAACAGAAGTAAAGAGTACGATTAAGGATAGTTTGGAGGTAATGGCTTTGAGAGATTTATCAGGTTTACCAGATGGTGCTGTAATTAGGGTGGCCGGAGAGAGTAGGCCAGCGGATGCTCTGGCAGGGTTTTTTGCCCTGTTCGAGTATCCGTTTAAGATTGGCATTCGATGGCCATACACTCCTCTTTCTAGGGCTTTCATGTCGTGTTTTAGTCTTTCTCCTGGTCAGCTGATGCCTCAGTTTTGGAGGGTGATACTCGTTATCGAACGAGTAACGAAGAATTGGGGTCGACCTGCCTTTTCAGTCGACGATCTTCTTACGGCGTACACTGTGAAACCAACGGATTACAATCGGTATGGGTTGTTTCACAAAGGTAGAGGGGATATGATGCTGGTTCATGGAACTCAAGTACATGATCGAGGTTGGAAGACGAGATATGTCTTTGTCTAATCTTCTTCAGTCTTAGGAGATGGGAATTGGGTGGTTCCGGAGTGGAATCCATTAGGTATAGAAGTTGCTTTTTTATCTATTTCTTTTATCGCATAATCTTACAATAATTTTGTGTCTCGGCAGGTATTGATTTTTCATTTAACGCTTCTGAGGAATCGAAGGCATCGGTCAAACGATTTTTATCGTACAACATAGGCGAACGTCTTTACTCTACGCAGAAGTTGCGAGAAGTTCTTGCGGATAGTGACAATGAGGTTACCGCGACTGAACCAGAAGTCCAAGTGATCTCTGAAGAGGATATGGAAGGTAAGTCGTATGACGTAATAAATATCGTACGATATTTCTTTCACTCTTCTTCTTCTTATTTACTTTATGTTTTGTAGGGACATCAAAGAAGCCGTCGAAGAGGGAACAACAGATGGAGGCTGCCAGGCGTGCTGCTTTGAAGAAAAAGGGTATTATGGGTGAGGAACCTCCAGCTAAACGTATGAGGTCATCGCATGATCCTCTTGACCCATCGCATGAAGCCAAACAAAATGCGGACGATGTGGTCGACGCTGCTCCCCTCAGATGTGCCCCGCCGGAGGGTTCGACGAAGGGTCCCAAGAAGACTCCTATTAAGCCTGCAAAATCGAAGGCTGGGATGACGTCTCTCAATATCTCAATTCCAACGAGGTTCTTGGAGGACGATGTCGTTAGGAGAGAAGACATGTTTCCTACGATCGAACAATTCCTTCTCCCTTCGCAGAAAGAACACTTCGACAAGCGACGTATTGAGGAGCTCGATGCCGGTGTCGTTGGTCTCGCCTTCCTGGTAGGTTAAATAACGTACGATGTAATCTTTATCGTATATTTTCTTTATGTGCTAATAATTTTGTAATCGTACGATCCAGGCTTTTCAAGCAAGTCTTGGTCTTCATTCTCGAATGGAGACTGTTAGGAGTGTCATGCGCCAAAAGATGGCTAGCGAACGTGCGGCGGTGAAGGAGGCTGAAAAGGCGAACGAGAAAGTCTTCAGGATGGCATCTGACTTGGAGGGTAAACAAGTCAAGATCGATGACCTTGAAGCGAAGCTCGATGCTGTCGAGCATATGAGGAACGAGCAACGGGCTCGTATGAAGACTGTCCTTGATCGTGCGTCCAAGTTGGAGGAAGAGCTGAAGGAGGTGCGCCTGGAAAAAGCAGCACGTGAGGAGGCTTTGTTGTCTGAGATCCAAGATTTTAAGGATGAGGCGGCGTTAGTGAGGGTCGTTGCTCGTGCGGCCCTTATGCGTCGTGTTATCGCTGGTACTCTCACTGTTGGGATCGCTAAAGAAGAGGTGGAGGCGTTCCGAGAGCTTATGGTTCCGAGGATCTTCTCGATGCCAATGATCTCAAAGATCTGGATGAGGAGAAGGAAGAAGGTGGAGAAGAGCCTGAGAAGGCTGAGGTTGCTGTGGTGGGGAGGAGACTTTAAATGAAACGGTCTCTGGATCCAACCCTGCGATCATGGTTACTGAAGATGCCTCTCTTGAGATCGTAGGATCTGCATATGGTGCGGGGGTTGCAGGATCTGGTGATGTTGCGGGGGTCGTAGCATCAGATGTTACCCCTAGCATTTGATTTCCTTTTGTAATCGCACAATTTTTTGTTTTAAGTACTTTTAATTTGTTCCAGTACTTCTTTTGTTGAATGAATGAATTTAGTTTATCGTGCGTATTTAAATTTGATTGTGCTTTTTAACTTAGAATGTTGAACTAAGTGTTAGAAACGTTTCTGTTTTTACTCGATAGAGTATTCGTGCGACTGGCGTTCTGTCTTGCGCGCGTGCGTATTATTCTTGCGTTTGAAGCAATTATCGTGCGATACGTGTGATGATCGTGCGTTATAAGCGACAATTGTTTCGTGCGATGCTTGCGATAATCGTGCGATACCTGCGACAAAAAATGGCTAAGGGGTGGCCGTTGGTTTGACCAACGGCGCTCCGACGCCCAAGTCAGTATTCGTTCGTAAGAGAATAATAAAAAATGAAAAAGGGTTTAGAAGTAATACCTCTTTAGATGAGTTGCATTCCAGCTACGTGGGATTTCCTTACCTTCGATAGTCGTAAGTTTATATGCACCATTTCCAATAATTTTGGAAATTCTGTAAGGTCCCTCCCATTTGATGGAAAGCTTTCCGACGTTTAACTCTTGGGTATTTTGGAACACATGTCGTAGGACATAAACTCCTACCTGAAAGATTTTAGCTTTTACCTTTTTGTTGAAATGTCGCTCGATCATGGCTTTTTGCGACGCCATTTTCTGAAACGCTTTTTCTCTGAGTTCTTCCAAGGCATCTAGATCGTAGTATAGATCTATCATGTTCTGATCCATCGTACGATGCCTTGCAATTGGAAATCGGGACTCGATTGGTAATACTGCTTCGCATCCATAAACAAGAGAGAAAGGAGTTTGTCCTGTTGAAGTCCTTGGAGTCGTACGATTCGCCCATAAAACCGAAGGCAACTCTTCAACCCATTTCCCTTTAGCTTCCTTTAGTCTTTTACGAATCGAGTTAATTATGACTTTGTTAATAGATTCAGCAAGACCATTGGATTGAGGGTATCTTGGAGTCGAAGTAATTAATTTGATTCCACGTTCATCGCAGAACTTGCAAGTTTTTCACTTATGAATTGCGAACCATTATCGCACATGATCTCCGATGGCACTCCAAACCTATAAATAATGTTAGTTTGAATAAAAGAGATAACCTCCTTGTCTCTTACCTGCGAGAAGGCAGCAGCTTCGATCCATTTTGAAAAGTAATCAGTAAGAATAAGTAAGAAAACTTTTTGTCCTGGAGCAGGAGGTAACTTTCCTACGATGTCCATTCCCCATCGCATGAATGGCCATGGAATTAAGACAGAATGTAGGGGTTCAGAAGGTAGGTGTGACATACCTGAATGTCTTTGACAAGCGTCACATTTTTGCACGTACCTTACAGGATCTTCTCGAAGAGTAGGCCAATAATAACCTTGTCGTGAGATCCTGTTGGCGAGACTTCGACCTCCAGAATGATTTCCACATTCTCCATCATGCATTTCTTGGAGAATTTGATTCATGTGTTCTGTATTTGTTATGCATCGTAAGATTAGTCCAGATGTGGACTTTCGATATAGTTGTCCTTCGAAGATCGTATATCGTGAGGCTTTCGATCTGGTCTTTCTAGCTTCCATCTTATCATCAGGGAGTCGATCGTATTTGAGATAATTCCATATATCGAGCGACCAATTGTAGACTTCTTCAATCATCTGTACTTCCTCTTTTGCTTCGATTGATGGTGTCATAAGATGAATTATTGGGATGCTATCCAAAGCTGGCTCATAAAATGCAGATCCCAGATTAGATAAAGCATCAGCTTGCACGTTTAGATCTCGCGGGATTTGCTCTATCGAAAACTTTTCAAATCGTGCAATATTTTCTTTAGCAATTTTGAGATACATCATCATTTTCGAATCTTTTGCTTGAAAGTCGCCGTTAATTTGATTTAGCACCAGTAGTGAATCGCTTCGTACGTGCAAATGTCGTGCCCCCGAGTTGTAAGCTATATCCAATCCAGCGATCAAGGCTTCGGACTCCGCTTCGTTGTTGGTAGTTTTAAATTCGCATCTTATCGAGTACACCATATTGCCCCCGTGTGATGATTTCAGGACAACTCCTAATCCTGATCCTCTTATGTTAGAGGATCCATCGACGTGTAAAGTCCAAAGCTGGTTGTCTTGGATCATCACATTATTGATTTCATCGTGCGATGGTGGTTCTGTCCCTGGGCTGAATTTTGCTATAAACTCTGCCAACGCTTGTAATTTTATCGCCGTCTTGGGTTTATATGTAAGATCGAACCCACTGAGGTAAATACTCCATTTTGCTAGTCGTCCTGTGAGTTCGGGCTTACGAAGTACGGTCTTGAGAGGATAGTTAGTTACGACAATTATATGATGAGATTCAAAATAATGTCTTAACTTTTTAGCAGCTGTTACGAGCCCCAAAAGTAGCTTTTCCATAGACGTGTACCTAGTCTCGGTGTTGAGAAAAGATTTACTTACATAATAAATCGGGTGTTGCTGTTGATCATCTTCTCGTACGAGTACTGCACTCACTGCATTATTACTGACAGCTAAATATAATTGTAAGCTCTCACCTTCGATTGGTTTAGTCAGCAGTGGAGGAGAAGCCATGTACTGTTTTAGCTCTTGTAGTGCTTTTTCGTGTGCCTCCGTCCAATTGAAACCTTGGTTTTTGCGCAGAACGTTGTAGAACAAATGACATTTATCGGATGACCTTGAAATGAATCGATTTAACGCTGCCACCTGTCCAGTAAGTTTTCGCACTTCTTTCACGTTTCTTGGTGATTGTATCTCTATAATGGCCTTGATCTGCTCTGGACTTGCTTCTATCCCACGTCGAGTGACCATATATCCAAGGAATTTCCCAGCACGTACTCCGAAGGAACATTTTATTGGATTGAGCTTCTTCTTGTATTGTCGTAGGATATCGAATGATTGCTTTAAATGATGTATGTGATCGTGCGATCGTTCTGACTTTACAAGCATGTCATCGATATATACCTCCATCGTATGTCCGAGATGTTCCTTGAACATCATGTTTACAAGCCTTTGATACGTCGATCCCGCATTCTTGAGACCGAACGACATTACCTTATAGCAATATATTCCTTTGTCCGTCATAAAGGTAGTTTTCTCTTGATCGTCCGTGTGCATCAGAATCTGGTTGTATCCAGAATAAGCATCCATGAATGTAAGTAATTCATGACCTGCCGTTGCGTCTACCATGGCATCTATGTGTGGTAGAGGAAATGGATCTTTAAGGCATGCTTTATTTAAATCCGTAAAGTCGATGCAGACTCGCCACTTTCCGTTCTTTTGTACGGCGACCACATTTGCTAACCAGTCCGGATATTTGACTTCTGTTAGCTTATTTATAAGCTAATAATTACAAGTTTTATAAATGAAAGCCTTTTACATTGTATGAGTTGTTTTACTTTATTTGGGTTTGATTGTCATTATATGGGCTTGGGCTTAGGACATGGTCTACATAGTATATATAGTGGGAATGCCTTGTATTGAAAATCTATCTATCATCTTTGTAATTGATTCAAGAGAGCATCAATGAGAGTCGACTTACATTAATTGTTTGTTCTTCATTTTCTCACTTTACATTCAATAAAGTCGATCTCATCTTCATCTTTTACGTGTGAATTGTTGGTTTCCTATTCTACAATTGGTATCAGAGCCGGAGCGAATCGTTTGATTCGTTTCGATCCTTTGAAATCAACAATTCAAGGTATTTTTTTCTGGATTTTCGAAGTGTAATTTGATATTAGATACATATTTGGTGATTGATTGGTATAGATTTGGATGATTTATGAGTAAGATTCAAGGTTAGATCTTGTGATTGTTCACACATTATGGTTTTGCACTCTAGTTGTTTGATGAAATGCCTCAAAGAAGATTAGAATTCGTTTTGGTTGTTCAAAGCATGATCTGAAAGTTATTTTGGATGTTTGGTTACTTACAATCAAGTTTCTAAAATGATAAGTTAGAAATTTGGTTATTTGTAATTTTCATGGAGATCGGCTTATCGTTCATGGATGAAGATGCACGCAAAATCAGCTTGCTGACAGATTTGCGTTGCTGTAGTATTTTGGTCATATCTCATTCATCCGAACACCAATTGAATCGATTCAAAAGGCCCTGGTTAGAAAACTGGAGGATCTACAAGTTTCATGTTTTGAGTTTTCCTTGATCCGATCTGTACAATGCCCAGAAATGTCTATAAAGTTGGTAGTAGTTCGCTGTTGCAGAAGCTGTTGGCAGATTTGCGCGACTGTAGTAAAACAGGCATATCTCACTCGTCTGACGTCCAATTTAAGAGATTTCAGATTTTCTGGAAAGATAAGAGACGGGGCTACAAGTTTGTAGTTTTGAGATTCTGTAAATTCAGAGTGAATATTGGTCGAAATAGACCTTGAAGTCGTAACAATGTTGCTGGACAGAAACATTGTGTGCTGATTGTATATTGAAGACAACAAGAGGCAAACGAGAGGTTCTTCGAACCACAGAGGGTGTTCACAGAGGGTGCTCACAGAGGGTGTTCACAGAGCCTCTTTGGAATGTCACAGAGCCTCTCCGGTGTCACAGAGCCTCTCCGATATCATAGAGCTTGTTTGGATCTTTATAGAGCCTCTCCGGACCACATAGCCTCTCCGGACCACAGAGCCTCTCCGGACCAAAATGCCTCTCCGGTCACCTTAGGACCTCTGTTGTTCTTCAAGTCTTTAAGATGACTCTTACCTTTCTACTCAATCTGTGTCAAGCATAGCTCACGGATTTATTTGCTCACTGCTTGATTCTCATTGGAAAACTTTGTATAGGGTGAACTTAAGCCTTCAGTTACAGAACCTCTGCTGGACTCCACAGAATCTCTGCATAGTTATGTCCGTTTGTTCTTCAAATTTCTAAGAAGCTATGAGTTGCTGTCAACTTTGCGCAGCTGTAGCATTTTCGACGTATCTTCCTCCTCGAAGCTCCAAATTTGATGATTTTAGTTGCGTTAGAACGCCAAGACAGAGAACTATAACTTTGAAGTTTTGAGTTTTGTCAAATTCAGTGTGCTTATGTGCTTAATTCTGTCTCAAAGTCGGTGGACAGGTGCTGGACAGAAAGCTGTTACTTCCGAAAAGATTCAGATTCGGGCAGATTCATGTATTTTTCAAAGCTTCGAAATTCCCGGTGCATATCGCGTCAAGTGTTATTCCGTATGTGTGTACGATGGAGACTTTTTTGTCTCGATAGACCTTATTATAGCCCGAAATTAATTTTCTTTATTGGAAGTTAATTTTCTCTCGTTCCCCCACTGTTCACGAGACTCGATGTTAAGCCGGTTTTGCTCATGATATTTGGATTGTTGGTAATCTACTTCACATTTGGTTGGATCGTTCAGAAGTTTTACGTTCGGCTTTCAGATTTACGGAGTTCTATTAGATGGATTATTCCTCTTTGGGGTTGGAGTTGAATTCTCCTTTGGATGCTATGCTCGATGGATGGTACACTCTTCTTGCGCTCGAAGTCTAACCATCTCATCGTCATAGAGGTTCATTATGTGATCCTGAAGTTTGATTAATTGGTCGTCATCCATCTGGCCAAAAAGACCGAATCGGGGTACGATTATCTTCACATCTAAATGTTGTTTGGAAAACGGCTAAGTATGGACAGTGAGAGGTGCATGTTTCTCCCGGTACTTTTATCGTCCATGATGTTGGTATTAGCTCACTTTGAGGGGGGGCTTGAGATCGATTCGCTACCGACATTACTTTTGCCTTATAAAGAAAGCAAGCGGGAGAAGATCTAGATGATCAAGACATGCTTTATTTATAAAACTTACGGGAGATTGTTAGCTTATTTATAAGCTAATAATTACAAGTTTTATAAATGAAAGCCTTTTACATTGTATGAGTTGTTTTACTTTATTTGGGTTTGATTGTCATTATATGGGCTTGGGCTTATGACATGGTCTACATAGTATATATAGTGGGAATGCCTTGTATTGAAAATCTATCTATCATCTTTGTAATTGATTCAAGAGAGCATCAATGAGAGTCGACTTACATTAATTGTTTGTTCTTCATTTTCTCACTTTACATTCAATAAGGTCGATCTCATCTTCATCTTTTACGTGTGAATTGTTGGTTTCCTATTCTACAACTTCTCTGATCTTTCCCGTTTTAAGCAGGTTATCGACTTCGTCATTAATCACCTTGTTGCGTTCTGGTGCAAAATTACGTCGTTTTTGCTTTACGGGTTTAAAGGGCGGATCCACGTTCAGCTTGTGCGATATGATGTCAGGATCAATTCTAACCATGTCTTCGTGCGACCATGCGAAGCAATCTGAATGTTCCTACAAAAAAGATATTATTTTGTTTTTTATATCAGGGGTTAGTGTTGCTCCCACGAAGACTTTTCGATCAGGATGTTTGTGATCTAATACGACTTCTTCTAGTTGAAGGTCATCGTACGATCGTACTCCATCCTGGCTCTGTAATTGCTAGGTATCCTAGGGTTTTGCCTTCATCGTGATCTTGTAGCATTCACGAGCAATCTTCTTTTCGCTGACGATTTCTTGCACACCCCAGGGAGATGGAAATTTGATCTTCTGATGGTACGTTGATGGTACGGCCTTCATATCATGGATCCAAGGTCTTCCAAGTATCGCGTTATATGCAGACGGGCAGTCTATGACGTTGAACTTCGTTTGCTTGTTGATTCCTTTGGCAAAGACTGGTAGCATTATTTCTCCAAGAGTGCTTGTTGCATCTCCATTGAATCCAATTAGTGTGGTAGTTCGTCGTACGATATTGGATTTGTCGATGCCCATGATCTTGAGTGTATCTGCGAATATGACGTTTGCTGAACTACCACCATCAATCAATACTCTTTTTGTCAAACAGTTTCCGATAGTTAACTGAATGACTAAAGCATCATGGTGTTTTTGGTAAACTCCTGAGAGATCGTCTTGATCGAATGTTAATTTTGCTGCGTCGAGCTGTCTTTCAGCTGTAGTTCTAGATTCGTCGGGAATAGGATATCCTTCGGGCCCTTCTCGGGCGTGTCTTTTTGCCGCTGAGTATGTCAGGCCACATACTTCTGATCCTCCAGTAATGCAGTTGACGACTTTGGTATGAACCGGCGATGCTGGTCTTTTTGCTTCATCGGGGATAATGCCTTTTAGATGTTCGTTCGTCTTGAGATAAGCGATCTCCTTCTTCAGGCTGATACACTCGTCCGTTGTGTGCCCGTGATCGCCATGGAACTCGCACCATTTAGTTTGGTCTTTATCTTTGTTGGGATTCTCCGGCTTCTTAGGCCATCGTACGTTTGCATCGATTTTCCGTAGAGAATCTACCAATTCTTTAGCTGTACCTGCAAAATTGTAAGTAGATAAATCGGGATATCTAATTTTACTTGTACCTTTGTTCGATCGAGCCTTGGATTCTTGTCGAGAGTTTCCAATTTTGTTCACTCTCTTCGGTTTGAAATCATGTTATTGTGCACCAAGGTTTTTCTTTTCATTCGAGTGCTTTCGTCTGAAGATGGCATCATCTTCTATCCTCATGTGGGCCAACGTTCGAGCTCGTACATCATCGAAATTCTCCGGTGGATATTTTGTAAGATCCATATATAATTCCGAAGAACTATCCAACCCACGTTTGTATGCTTCGATTGCTTTTTTTTACATCGCAATTTTTGACTTTGATCATTTCTGCATTAAACCTGTTAAAATAATCACGTATTGTTTCTCCGGTTTTCTGCACAACGTAGTACATGTCGCTTGTTTGCTTCTCCATCTTACGACTGCTTGCAAATTGTCGAGTGAATTGGTTTACCAATTCAGCGAATGATCCAATACTTTTTGGCTTTAAGTTGATAAGCCATTGTAATGCAGCTCCTGTAAGAGTGGATCCAAAGCTTTTACACATGCATGCCTCCTGATATTTGGAAGGGATTGACGCAGTCCACATAAGTTGTTTGTATTGTGCGACGTGTTCCACTGGATCTGTTATCCCCGAGTATTTTGTTGTAAAAGCGGGAATGTTGTACTTCTTTGGTATGTCCATGAGAGCAATTTCATCTAAGGTGAAGCTTGAAATCCTGTTTTGGGTTCAACTTCGACGGGTACTACTGCTCCAGGAAGTTTCGCGAGCAATGCGAGCATTGATTTATTTTTCTCTTCTAGCATCTTCAATCGTACGTCCATAAGGTTGTCAACAGGAATTATTCCAACAGCTTCTTGGTTGTTTGGTTGAATTGGAACGTGAGTTATGGTAGTACTTGTTGTTGGGATATGGGACAATGGTTCTGGAATATGATGGAAAGGTCGAGGTCCACCATGAGGTTGAGTGAAGGTGAACATATGTGGATCAGGAGGTGGTTCTGATGGAAGAGGAGGAAAAATGGGTCGAAAGTTGTTATTTAGAGGTGGACGTAGATTGTTTTGAGATGTTTGAGGTGCACTAAACTTGATTTTGTTGAAAATGAGGTGGTCTTTGGTGATGCAATGGAATCGCAGGATTGATTTGAGTAGTTTGGGGGTTCAAAGCTCGTAATCGTGCGAGTTCTCCATTGGCTTGCATGTTTTGATTAGTCAATTGCTGAATTTGTTGTTGAGCGGCTGCTAATTGTTGTTGCAGAGTTGGTTGGAAGTTGTTATCCATAATCCTGCAATAAATACTCAAAAGAACTCGAAGAATTTGATTAGTAGGCAGGCGCTTTATCAAACGAGATTTTCTCAAAACGGAGCCCCACGGTGGGCGCCAAATTGTTTTGGTAAAAAACTACACAATTAAATATCGTAAGATATTGTGAGGCAAATACGTCGAGAGAAAAGAACCTTGTTCGATAAAGACGTGCGATTAGAATAAATGAAAGACAACGTAATTGATGACGCATGAAAAACCTCGAGGTCGAGGAAAAAACCTGCGGCCGACTAAAAGGGGATAGCCGACGTTGCACTAAGTATCACCAATAAGGGGTGATGTCCTCGAGAGTTACTGTAATAACCTTGCAAAAATAAGTTAATAAATGAAAGTTGGTTATTACCAAGGGACTTGTTATGTAAAATAAGAGAATGTAGGAAATTTATGTTACAATTTTCTTAAGTATGGATGCATATGGGAAGCCATAAACGGCCAATAATTTATGGCTTAAGTTATTAAGTCATGGCCTTGCCTATTCATGTGTCTAATAACCGTCGAGATATATATATATATACATATATATGGGTAGGGGATATGTAGTCTCATAAGAATCACTCGTCAATGAGAGCACTAGTGTAAGCAAGGTGAACGGTGGCAATCGAAAATAAAGTTGACGGTTTTCTATATCGCGGCTAGTTCGGCATCCATCGGTAAGTCCTTCGCATTTCTCGTACCAAAATTATGTTTGCTATGTGTTACTTTAGATGATCGGTTATTCGGGTGAGTTCTTCGTAAGACAACGGTGGTTGGCGGTCACCATTGACACCCCACCGTTCATCGCAACGGTGATCTTTGGTAACAACGGGGTGTTCAACCGGTGACCCACATTTTGTTAATAAGAGTTAAATTACAATTTTGGTGGGTCTCGATCACGGCATTTAACAAATAATCCGACGTTTCTCTGTTACAGTGGATCTACGGGTTGAAAACTCTTAATGAGTTTAAGAGATCTTAGTTGAGGATAAAATGTTGGTAATGTGTTTGATGGTTTCTGTAATTAAAGGAAAAGGAGAAGAGAATATTTAAAACAATAGGTGAATGCATTGTTAATTGGAATGGAAGTAGAAATTGGTAATTGAAGTTACGAGGTCAGTGACATAAAGTGAATAGTATTTGAATTCGTATGGAAATTTCATGCATGGTCATTATACTCATAAGTAAGCTTGGGATATATATATATATTAAAGACGTTGGATTGTATATATAGAATTATAGATCCCTCCATAGTGATAATTTATGTACTATTGTCACATATATATATATATATATATGTGTGGATGTATATAAATTAATCTAGATCGCGTTATATCTTAGTTAGCGGCTCACGGGCCGTTAAAGATAATTAGGGCTAAGAGAGCCATCTGATCATCTTAAGGAGTATCGTATTTATATTAGGATTTAAAATTATGGCGTTCGATTTGTAGGGGAGGCGCTAGCCACTGCAAGGAACGTTTTGGACGACAACCACGGTGAGTTATACGTGATTTTTAAAACGGTTGCATATGTTTTTAATTATAACTGCTTGCAAGCATGTTTAAAAGTTTTGTTGATGTTTTCGATGTCGTTTATGCAATAAATGTGATGCTTTGTG
This sequence comes from Centaurea solstitialis, assembly GCA_030169165.1. Taxonomy (NCBI): domain Eukaryota; kingdom Viridiplantae; phylum Streptophyta; class Magnoliopsida; order Asterales; family Asteraceae; genus Centaurea; species Centaurea solstitialis. The sequence goes on from CM058046.1 coordinate 26,679,335, forward strand.
AAATATCTCTTTTTGTGTGGCAACGGGGGTGTACTACGAGCATGCTGTGTGAGCTCGTTTTAAAACCGTAAGAGCAAACAATGCTGTGTGAGTTTGCCGGGTTAAGCTGTGTGGAATATACACCTTCCCAATGCCGTAAGTTGTGTGGATTATATATCGTATGTGCGATAAATTGAAAATGCTTTGTGAAATGTTTTATGCGTAGAACCGTATATCCACTGGGCCCTAGGCTCACCCAACTCTTTTTCAAAATGATAATGCAACCAGGTGAATACGAAATGGAAGGAAAAGTGGATAAAGCGTAGATCGGCTGAGAGTGGTATCGGAAGATGGATATTTTAGTTCACGGAACTAATATAGAGAACAAATTGTGTTCGTAAGATTTGTAAAGCTAGGGTATACGATTATATGACAAAATTATAAATTGTTTCCGCTGCGATGTATGTGTTGATCTTGGGATAGTATTTTAAATATATTGAGGTGTTCGAAATTTCGGGATGTTACAAGTGGTATCAGAGCATAGTTTAAGTGAACTAGGTTATTGTTAACCTAGACTTAAGCTGAAATTGGAAGATTTTATTCCCGACAAATGTGAGAAGACTAAGGACTGATTTATAGTAATGAAAGTAGCGGTTTAAGCTTAGTTGGAGTTTGTAAACCTAGTTTTAAACTAGATCAAGCTAGAGAAGTCGTTAGATGGCTTGATGCCAACGGATATAATGCATTGATAGAGATTATCTATAAGCGATGAAAAACGCATGGTAAGATGCGATGGAAAAAAAATGGTAGTGAAAAATTGGGTTTAAGGGATAAAGTTTGGTGATAAATTTCCATTAATTTTCTTGAGTAAAAAAAATACGTTAAGAGAAATTAAAGGTATTGACAAGGGCGAATTTAAGACCAAGCTAGGTAGGTCCCGGGACCTACCTAAATTTTTTTTTTTTTGTGTTAGAAGTTATATAGAAATTTTTTTGGGACCTACCTAAATTTTTTTAGAGGAACTACCTTAAATATTTTCTAAGCAGCCTTGAGTAAATGAAAGTAATGTTGGTGTGGTGGATAACATCATTTGTTGTGTAAGGTAGGTCCTAGGTTCAAGTCTTTCAATTCCCCAAAAGCTGTTAATTTTTTTAAATTCTTTTTGTTTAGGCCCAACAGTTTTAAGTTTGGCCCACATACCAAAAAAAAAACACATAACCTAACCTTTTCTATCTGACTTCGATTTTTTGATCAAATTTCGACCAAAATCGACTTCTTCCCATTCGACTTCATCCAATTCACCTCCAATCTCCAATCTAAACAAATCGAATCAATTGGATTTCGCAATTCGCAATTCCCTATCCGATTTTGAAGTGTAGTGAGCCAGGTTTGTTCAAAAATCAAAACTTTAAATCTTCTTTTATTTGCGAATTGAGATGTATAATCTAACAATAGATGTACTTATTAATTCATAATGAACTAATGATATTTTGAATCTTTGATTGTAGTTCTCGTTGAATAAAAATGTCGTTGTTGAGGTTTTTGAAAAAGAATGGAGAATCTAGTTCATCAGGTGCGAATGATTCCGAAACAACAAAGAGAGTGGAAAAAACAATAGGTGAAGATAATGAGAAAGAGCAACATAAGTATACGAAGGTTGATTTGAATTCACTACCTGTTGATCCTGCGGAACGACCAAGTATAGATTTTTATCATGTGAATCAACGAGATGAAATTAGAAGAGCATATTTGCAAAAAGGGCCTTGTCAACCACAAAACCATATTTTTCCACAACGTGATTTTGGAGGTAAACCTCGAAGATTTAATCGGTCTTGGTTTGATGATAATAAATATTGGTTAGAGTATAGTATAAAAGAGGATGCCGCATTCTGCTTATGTTGTTATCTATTTAAATCCAATATACCAAACCAAGGTGGATCAGATAATTTTGTAAAATCTGGATTCAAAGCTTGGAATAGAAAAGCAGGACTTGATCTTCACAAAGCTGGAAATCCACACAATATTGCTGTCCAAAAGTGTCAAATTTTAATGAACCAGAGACAATCCATTGCGTCTGCTTTTGAGAAACAAACAACTTCACAAGAACATGAGTATCGGATTCGTTTAAATGCTTCAATCGATTGTGTAAGATTTCTACTACGACAAGGTTTGGCATTCCGTGGTCATAGCGAGAACGAAGACTCACATAATAAAGGTAACTTTCTTGAACTATTACAATGGTTAGCCGATAGATGTGATGTCGTAGATCGTGTTGTTTTCAAAAATGCACCAAGAAATGCACAAATGAAATGTGGTGATATCCAAAAAGATATTGTGCAAGCATGTTCCGAAACAATTATAAATGTTATTATGGAAGATCTTGGAAATGATTTGTTTGCGATTTTAGTAGATGAGTCGCGTGATGTGTCTTGTAAAGAACAAATGGCATTGGTTTTGCGATTTATTAATAAAAAAGGTGAAGTTGTAGAAAGATTTATCGGCCTTAGAAATGTTAGTGACACTTCAACTTTGTCACTAAAGGCTACCATTTATGATATGTTGTCAAAGTGGAAACTGAGTCCTACTAGGATAAGAGGACAAGGCTATGATGGTGCTAGTAACATGAGTGGTGCATTCAACGGATTGAAGACATTGATTATGAATGAAACAAAATCTGCATACTTTATTCATTGTTTTGCTCACCAGTTACAGCTAGCCCTGGTGTTTGTTGCAAAAAATCACACAAAGATTAATGATTTCTTTGATGTGGTTTCTCGACTGTTAAACATCATTGGGTCTTCTTACAAGCGACGAGATAATTTAAGAAGAAAACAAGCAACAAAAGTTGTAGCTGCATTGGCTGAAGGTTTGCTTTCTACTAATTTGATGGTTTAACTTTTCTTTTTAACTATTATTAGTTGTTTAATTCTAATTAACTTTTTATATGGAAATTCTAGGTGAGCTTGAAAGTGGTACTGGTTTGAACCAGGAAGTTGGAATCAAACGACCATGTGACACTCGATGGGGTTCTCATTTTGCATCTCTATTAAATATCCAGACTATATATCCTTCAATTTGTGAGGTACTTGAAGATCTTGGTGATGATAATAATGATAGCGATCGAAAAGCTGAAGCACTTCGAATCTTAAAGTCGTTAAAATCGTTTGATTTTGTGTTTTGTCTACACTTGATGGTTGATATCTTGGGAGTCACAGATCATTTGAATACGACCTTACAAAGAAAAGACCAGGATATCGTAAATGCCATGAATCAAGTAAGTAGCTCAAAAAAAAGACTTCAAGAAATTAGGGATATAGGATGGGAACCACTTTTACAGAATGTTACTTTGTTTTGTGATAAGAACGACGCTCAAATCTTGGATTTGAATGACGCATATTATAACGGAATAAGTCGTCGAAGAGGGTCACAGGTTAGCAACTCGCACCACTAGTAAAGTTGATATATTTATTGCAATTTGTTTTTGTGATAATTATATAAAATATTTGTTTTACAGGTTAGCAACTTGCACCACTATCAAGTTGATGTATTTTATGCTGTGATTGATATGCAACTTCAAGAGCTAAACCATCGCTTTAATGAAGTCAACACGACTTTACTTCTTTGTATTGCTTGTTTATGCCCGAGTGAATCTTTTAAAGCCTTTGATTTGGATAAATTACTGAAGATGGCTACATTTTATCCGGAAGAGTTTCCAACAAAACATGATCTTCGAGTTCTTGAATTCGAACTTCAAAACTATATTAAGGATGTGCGAGAAGATGAACGATTTAATCAATTGAAGAGCATTGGAGACCTTGGCAAAAAGATGGTCGAAACAAAGAAGCATATAATCTTTCCGAAGGTTTATCTTCTCTTAAAACTTGCATTGATCTTACCCGTTGCAACATCAAGTGTGGAACGTGCATTTTCAGCAATGAAGTTGATAAAGACGAGTACACGCAACAAAATGGGTGATCAATTTTTGAGTGATTATTTAGTTTCGTATATTGAAAAGGTTATTTTAGAAGGTATTAGTAACGATAAGATTATGCAAATATTTCAAGGTATAAGACCTCGTCGAGTACAATTGTAAGAACTTTAAAATACCATTATTGGGTAAATGTTTGATTTTTTATTTTAATGACCCGACCCGACAAAAGTATAGTTGACACTTTCATTTTTTTTCCGACTAAACTTAGTAGGGAACCACGTGGTTTTTTGTTCTAGATTCGCCACTGGGTATTGATGTGGAATACAAGAGTAACAATGAGGTCCTCGGTGTCATGAATGGTGACAACAAATTCATGGTAAGAAATGTTGATCTTGATTGGATGCATGACTAATTGAAGAGTTATACGATTTAGAGTTAGAATGTTTCAGGATTGTATGTAAACCCTATGAAAAGATTTAAGGGTTCTCTCAGGATTAGCTTATTAATGTAAAAGACACAATATAGGTGTGCAATATGGTCTTGTAATATAGGAGACTATGGTTGATTAGTACAATTGGAATTCGAGGTTCTATTATCCTCCATATAGGTATGGAGAGTAGTTAAAGGGATAATATTATCTGATTTGATTTGAGGAAAGGAAAGTAAATATCTTTGGTAAGCATGTAATACTGACTAAGGTATATATGAAAGTGAGAAAGCAATAAGAAAAGTGTTATGAATGTAATTGAGTATGACATGTAGTAAGTAAGAAATATTTTATAGTAAAATAGTAAGGTTATCTAAATATGTGACTTACAAGCCATGAAAAGGTGGAAGTGGAATTGTCCTCATGAATATAGCTAAAAAAGTGTCATGCTAAAATAGTGCAAAGATAGAATGAGATAATTTTTTTAGTGAGATGAAGACAAGTAAGTTGTGATACGAAGTTGGACAAGATGAAATAAGTAAAGATGTTCATTTAGAACCATCACCGTTGTAAATGGCGTGTAATATGTTAAGTAGCAACTAAGACGTAAATGTTATTTATCAAGAGCCTTGTTTAAGAATGGCTAATAAATGATTAGTATTGAATTCGGTCATGAGCACCAAACCGTGGGATGTATGTTACGAAAGAGGAGTTAATTATTAGTTGGTAAAACAAGTAGTGCAAATGACTAATGGTATATATTTGTTGTCAAAGGAAAGTTGTGACTAGACTCTAGAAAAATAAATGCAAGATATAAAGACCTATCTTTTTGGAAGATGAGGTAAATTAAACTCTAAGGTCGCTCGAGGATGAATATGAATATGATTTGGCGAAATACTAAAATAACTCAAGGGTTGGTAGTGGACTAGTGATTTGGTCAAAGCCAATAATGAGCAATGTGATGTTTAGGCGTATATCGCACGAATCTGAAATGATAAAGGAATCATGAGTAGCTTAAAGATGACAATGGTAAGGTGCAGATTAGTACATCTTGGAATAAGAAATAAGCCCTACCAATATATATGTGATGGGCAATGGGAGTCCACACGAGAAGGTTATGGTTAAATCAAAATCCTTTAAGGAATACTTGACATGTTTCAGAATCCACAAAAGGTTGAAGGGACGGATAATAGAGGTAAAACTAAAAGTATATATAGTTGAAGTGATAAAAGGTATTATAGAGAGAAATTTGGAAAAATAAGAAGTGACCTTATTTATGATTGCTAATGTGAGCATATTCCGAGAGTACTAAAATTGGAGAAAGATGGATAATATTCTTCTACCCGGAAAGACCGAATATACATCAATTATTAGGAAGTATGAATGTCATGATATGCAGTATCATCGAGATGTAAAGTAAATGAAGTATGTTTGGGATTGAAAGGAAGAAGTGCCTTTAGAGGGTCTATGCCACCATATTAGACAAAAAAAATTATTTATAATGATGTTCCAATGGTGACATTATGATGTACATTGGTGAATAAGGATATTGTATAGTATGTGTGTCATACTAATTGAAAATGTATGACTTGAAATTAGTAGTAGTGGTAGTGGAGCTCGAAAATGGGGACATTATCTACAAGACAGACTTTCAACCCTTGTTGTTAGCAATTTAATTTTTTATAATAGTATAATAATATCATTGGGCCTAGATTAATGCCCCGTTGGGCTCTGATGCCCTAGGCCACCGCCCACGTAGCCCACCCCTTGGGCTGGGGCTGCCCGGGCTCGAACTCAGGCCATATTGATTTTGTGTAAACTTGCTCCCACTCATTACCAACTAAGCTACACCGTCATTGACAGAATTCCAATTTAATTAATGACGTTATATATTTAATTATCTAGGTTTTTAAGTTGAGGTTGCCGATATCAACCTTTAATTTATCCAAAATTCTATAAGAATCATTTGTACTTATGTATATATGTATTATGTATCAAGTATCATGTACATGTAACACACTCGTTGACCTGAAAAGCTGCTATAATCTTTACTAAAATGTACATAGACATTTGTATAGTAAAATATTCTTTATATATGCACCTAATACATTTTTATAAAACATGTTATGCAACTATATATTAATCACTATCTAACATTGATGTGCACAAGCAATGTATATATATATGTTGTATTGAATTAATCACTCTATAATTGCTTTGTACATACAATTAGTTTCTACACCCAATTTCTTTACAATAATAATTTTCCCGATTTGTTCTAGTTTCTTTTACCTAGTTAATTACAATTTTGTGCACAATAAAAGGTTTACACCTAAATAGTTTCGGCCCATGTTTAGTTACAGTACCCATTGTTCATCCGGCCATGCTTGTTTGATGTTAGGGTACTTTTTAATCAGACTTACTGACAAGAAATCTTCATTGTCATTTATCTTATAGGATAACATTATAGGCTATCAAGTTGGATTAATGATGGTAAGCGTTTATAATCGGCTAAACACTTATCGAGTAAAAGTCATCACCCGCACTAATTACCGAGTTAAATTCTCGATCCTTATCTTCTCTCTTATCAGGTACGGATCTTGGTCAACTTGTTATATATTGACTAGACAGATCTTATTCAGCAAACGGCAACCGCCAAAGAACATATATTTTTATTCATTACCAAACAAATATCTTTAGAAACAACATACAAATACTAAAAAAAGTGAAATTAATTAACCAGTAAAAGATATTAAATAATTGCAACCAAACAAAGCTCTCCATATATTATAATCATAACGATTTACAAATAATTAAAAGAATGAGATTAAAACTAACCAATAAAAAAACTATAATCATAGCAACAACTTTACCAATCAATTCACTTCGATCTACAAATTAAAAAAAATGTAATAAAAGTTAATGTATCAACGTAGAATTTGCCTCAAAAATCTAAACACAGTTATCATAACCACCACCAACTTCCATCTCTCTATACCATGATCACCACCCTTCAAATACTTGATACCATCATCATCACCATCACCATCTCCATGGATATGCTTTTCATCAAATTCATATTCATCTTGTTTGTAATCATCATCTTCATCTTCATCTTCGTATTCATCGGCATACAGATGGGGTGGAGGTGGGGCCATCATCTCCATTCGCTCCCATTCGTCGAAATCCATACCCCACTCGTTATAGTCCACTCCCGCCATTGCCAATGCTTCAATCGAATTCGACATGTTTAATTCTGCTGCAATTAACAAGATATATTTACCTTAATATAAGATATAATATTTAAGTTGATGATCAAACTTGACTCTATAAATATATGTATATATAGGTTTGTGCGTTTATATCTACATATATATACCGTTTCTTTAATTTTTTTGAATTAGAAAATTTCAATGTTGAAAGAGTGGCATGCAAGTACTTTTTAAGGTTGAAACGCAAAGGTGCTCGTGAATTATTACGAACTATGTTATTGACCATTGAAATATTCGTTTTTATTGTGCAACCCGTGATCATATATGCCACTGTTCATATTTTTTTTTTTTAAACTTTGGTTCTTAATCATAAATATCTTCATTCGAAAAACAATCAGAATATGATACTATATGACGTTTGGTTGCTTCTCTATGCATGACCAAAGCTCATCATATCAATACTTATATGAATATATATATTACACACACACATATATATATAGGGGATGATTTCAAATGGAATCTCAAATCTAATTGCAAACATGAGGATGGCCGATAGCAGACCACATGTCCTATTCATGAGTCTGGATAATACAGTTTATTCATGCTTTATTCATGTTGAATAACACAACATTCTTCGGACTGAATAATACCGAATGTTGTATTATTCACCATGAACAATGCATTACATTCCGTCTGAATAGTCATGTGTTATTTAAACGGTAATTAAGTGACACATGGTGCGCTTTCAGTTGTATTCACGTTTAGCTAGTTAAAGTTGAGTTTGCAGACGAACATTCATCGATATATAAGAAAGATCAACAAAATCAATACCATCTTTGCTAATTAATTGAAATCTTGTAGAACCAATTACCTGATCAAGATTATGTGTGGAACTTTGGATGATGTATCTAGAGATACAATAATTGGAGTATCGTATTTATAACATATATATAGAATGTTCAAATCTAGAGTTCTATTTATAGCTTATATTTGTTACCATTTATAAATAATATAATGGATTATGGATAAGTATTAGGGTTCTGTAAATTTATTAATTTCTTATCCGAATAGGAAATCATAATTGAACCGAACTCTAATTTCGTTTTTTTCGAAATCAACCTGAACTATTAGGGCTATCTTTGGTAAGGTGATTATAAAAAGATATATTTAATAAAGTTTTTAGTTTATAAGTTAGTTGATAACTATAAAGTTACCAAAATTAAGTTTATCTTATGGCGCGCCTAGGATGCATGTCTAATTAAATAAATATTGTATAGTAATTAAGTTTATAATATCAAGCTATAAAACTTCTTATTTAAAAGTGTTGTTGTATGTTTATAAGACGTTTTTTACTATTTTAACAAGTTTAAGACACTTTAAAAATAAAATGTCATATTAAATATTTTATAGGGCATTTTTTACCATTGTCTTATAGGATCAGGTTTAGGGAAAAAATTTATTTAAATAAAAAAACCGAAGAACACCCTATAAATCATTAGATTCATTGATCCAATGGATGTGATTAAAGAGGTGGTTATAACAAGATTTTTAAATTAAAGAAAAATCTCTCACCTTCTATTTTTAAAGTGAAAAGTACACAATATGATAAAGATTCGAATGAAACAAATTACACCAAAATATTAATCATATTCTTCTCGTTAATTTGACATTCATATTCATATACTTTTTAATCAGTTTTTTCGTAGTTTTTTCGATTTTTTGAGGTTTTCCTTGAACCTCACAATTGTGTTTATAGAACATTTTTTTTAATAGTGTCATATAAAATAGCTACTGCGAAACTTTGTTTTTAAAACACCTGAAAAACCTTGTTGAAATACCTAAAAACGTCTTGTAAATCTATTATAACACTTTTAGCTCTGATATCTTTTGGTTAGGTCTTATAAATTCTTTCATCGGAATGCTTACATTTTAGACGTTCTACAAAGCCAATTTTGTTTGTAATAAGTTAGAACTGAACTAATATCATTTGATGACAAATAGCTAATATAAACTAGTTGAGAAATGTAAAATGATCAAAAACAGACAAAGATTACCGAGGTAACCGGAAACAAACTAAGAAACACCCATGTATGCCACTCGAACCTACAACCAACGGCCGGGTTCCAACAATACAATATGTTCGAACCCGATCAATATAATTCTCAATTCAATCTTTATTATGATTCAAGAAAATCTTGGAGCTCATGACTAAAACTATCTATGTATGCAGATTTCACATCTTTATTCAATAAAAACTCCCTTATCTTCTCATGTTTATCTCTCACTTCTTTCCCAACTTCACCATCTTCATCCATCACCTTCTTTATTGCCTCAAAAACATCCATTTTCGTGAACACCCCATCTTCTTCTCCTTTCTTCACTTCAATCCCAACCCCATAAACTTCACTCATTATCCTCGAATTTACGATCTGATCGCCTCCGTTCGGCAACAGCACCAATCGACACTTGCTAACCAACCCCTCGCTCAACGATCCCCACCCGCAGTGCGTAACGAAGCACCCAACCGACCCGTGTTGCAAGATTAGGTTTTGCTGAACCCATCCGCCGTAAACCAACCCTCTTCCCTCGAGTCTTTCAAGTAATCCATTCGGGATTGCATCATTGATCGAGTCCGTACCCACCGGTGGTTTCAGTGCAGCCAAGAACGGCATTTGAGTGAGCTCCAATCCGAGCAGGAGTTCTTGGAATTGGGCCGTGGTTAGGGCACATTCGCTTCCGAATGCAATGTAAATTACGGACCCGGGGTTGTGCCCATCGAGCCAAGTAGAGAGGTTTTCGGTTAGAGTGGTGTTTGGTGGGTCGATTACCATGGGGCCCGCGAGTAAAACCGGTTTGCGGAATTGGGTTTGTAGGTAGTCGATGAAAGGTCCTTCAAGTTCTCGAGATGCATTGTATGCTAAAGCATCGGATTGGATTAAAGCGATGTACGCACGCTCTACGAGAGTTATATCGCTTCCAAATTTCATGTTGGATCGAGCCGTGAAGTTGCGGGCTTCGTGGGCGTGGAACTTGATGGAGGGCCACGGAAAACCAACCGGAGGATGCATGAGATCGGATTCGCTTATGCCCTAAACATAATGAACAAATACGTTAAATGTTAATCAGGTCGCTCGTTCAAGTTTCCTCGGGTCGTCACTGGGATTTTTCTTGTTATTACCAGGGCCATATGAAATTAATTGAGGTGCAAGAAAGTTGCCCTAAATACCCATGGTTAAAAAAAAATCTCTCTTGATCAATTTTCCATTCTTTTGCGAACCCTAGTTACAACATTTGCGAAGGATCCTAAGATCATTCCATTAGGGAATCTACAATTTATATAACTTTACAAGAGTTTAGTAGACTTCCACATTAACATTTCACTCATCATACAAATCTACCATTTAACATTCACACTCCCTACAACTTTAAAAAGTCTAATGGATTTCCACATCAGCATTAACATTATTTGTTTACTAAAATAAGGGAAAAAGGTATTAATACATTATCTATTTATTAAAAAAAGGTAAAAGAATGTGAGGACCACATGAACTCTCATACAACCGTTGAATGGGCATTCAACTCTACTCTCATTGAACTCATCCTACAATGCATTCAACTCTCATTCAATTGCCATATGACGTAACAAATTCGTTAAGGGTAATTGGACATCTTGACAAGATTTTTTAGGACACTTATATTAGTCTTATTACAAAAAGTTTGATATAAAAAGACTAATACGATGGTTTATTTCAAAAAAAATCTAAAATATTTGTTAAGGCCAAAAATGGCTATCAACTTATTCATTCATGTACCACCATATATGATGCACAATTGTATGGTCTCTTGATGTAGTCTATTAAAAAAATTTAATTGCCTTTGACGTTCTATAAACTCGATTTTATGGTAGTACACCGGTTTGCAGTCGTATAAATATTTACGTTATAATCTCACCAATTTCGATGATATTGATACCTTGCTCCAATTAATTCGTCGTGCTGGCGAGAAGACATAACCAACGGTCACTGGAGGAATCGTACAATAGTTCACCGACTTGACCCTTATTCGACGACAAACATTTGGAATCCAATGAGCCAAATCGAAGAAAACAACATCGACCGTAAGATCTTGGAGGAGACTCTCGACAACTTTCTCGGTTTTATCCATGGCAGTCATGATGAGAGGGTGTAACGAGGATGGCACGTCTGAAGTGGTCTCGGCACCGAGTGGGAGGCCTTCGACATGTGGGACCTTGATTGGCACAAATGAGATGAGGTTTGGATGATGGTTAAATGGCTCAAGCTTGTATTGTGTGTTTCTAGGGACCAAGAAAGAGATCATATGGCCCTTTTTGGCTAACATGTTGGCTATGTGTATATAAGGTGTAAGGTGCCCTAGTGCAAACCAAGGGTACATTGCAATATGACATTTTGTTTCATCCATTTTAGTGCATGTATTCTAATTTCTTGCAATTTCACTATAATTATATCTTTATATTTATATGTATATAGCGTATATATATATCATGCATATGAGCCTCATTGCAGTATAACAGCAGATTTTGTGTGTAGGTTTGTTGTGACATTAACTTGTTTGTTTATTAAATACAAAGGCTGTGGACAAAGTACAACCGTAAATTTTTTTATATGCTTTATTCAAGGTGAATAACACTTCTCTTCTCTTAGCTTGTCACAATATCTATATAAGAATTTTGGTATAAGATTCTAAATGAAATAATCTTATGCAGCTGCCATTGACTTTACATTAAACTGTTAAAAGGTAAACTCTAATCCATATAACCTGTCTGAGGCACAAAAGGAGTCATTTGAAAGCATAAATTACGAATTTCTGGAAATAATAAAAAGGAGCAAGAAAACTAATAATAGGTTTCAAAATCAAATAATTAATACAAGTGAAGTGAACCCGATCATATTTAGCAGGCGCAACCTCCACCTTGTTTATCCGACTGGTTCGGATTTGATGAAGATTTCAAATTCACATCCACCATGTCTTCTTGTTTCGTGGATGAAAGAGTTTCCATCCCCGGCAATGCAGCAGCAATCTTTCGGAATAAAGGCTGCAATCATAAATAAATAACTGTATGAATTCTCTCGTTCCCCTGAAAATCTCATGATAAAGATCAGTCTAAAGGTAGAGAGGTTATCTCCGTGAATACCCTATCATGCTAACCTTAACTTCTCACCAGAACCCAACCGAAAAACCGTAACTTCAAGTGAAGCTAAAAAAGCAATTTGACCAATTTGCATACTAAAATGATATTATGCCGTCACTCATCTAAGACGAATATATTAGGATATACAAGGTTTTGAGGTACGTAAACAGAAGGCGAGGCATTTTCCCTTGGTAAGGCAAAACAGGAAAAAGGTAAAATAAGTATATTGTAAATTTGGTCCTTAGACTTCATTTATTATGTAGAACACCTAGCGGTTAAGCACTTTTTCAAGGTTTGGGTTTAGTCCTCAGCGGTTGGTTTGAGTTCCCTCAAGGTCATTGAAGATTTGCCAAGTCGTTAACTTTAGGGTCCGAGGGATTAGTCGAGGTGCGGGCAAGCTGGCACAAACACAGTTATCCAAAAAAAATAACAGGGGTTTCATCTGTTTCCGGAACATGAAACTCACAAGAAACTTTCAGAAAAAAACATGTGGAGGGAGTATGGGTGAGATAAGTAGTCTTCATCAATGACCAAAACCGCATTAAGAAAAAAAGGGCAGATATAATGAAGATATGTGCAAGATAATAAGCCAAAATCATGTGAGATTTATGGTATATAGAGAACATGTGGATGAACAAGCAAGAAAAAGGGGATAGAAGAAGAATGATAAATAGCTGTGTTAAATAAGAGTTTTTCCAACTCATCATTACAGATGGGATTAGAAGAATAAAAGATTGAACCTACAAAAGTAGCAGCAAAACACAAAGAAGTGAAAGAACAAATAATCAGGGGTGTGTTACCGCCCCCAGTGGAGGAGCTAGATAGAATCATGGCATTAAATGGCAAGAAAAGAGCATGGAAAATAGGCTGAAGCAAGCATATAGATGTTAAGTGTCATGAATGCTTAATGGTATGCTACTTGTTCAAATAAACCGTTGGGCCTTTGGCAGTTTGGGCAGTCTGTGGTCTGGTCAGGTCTAAAAAGTAGTCAAACTGCTTGGTCCACTCCGGTTTGCGGATCAAATGTTTTGAGTGGTTTGGACCAAACTGACCGCCAAAATACACATGTATTAATTATATCAAGTTTTCATGGCGTGGCTCAACTTTTATGACCTAATTAAGAGAGAGTCCATCCAAGACATTAAGGAGCCGTTTACTAAACGCTTACCAGGGTAAGCAATTACCAGTATCATTTACCTTATTGATTTATCATGCCAATGACCGATACTCTTACCCCGGTAAATGTGGAAAATGACTCTTACCCGGCAGACGTTTACCAGATTTTAGATGCTTACCAACAATCCATTTTCAAGGCCAAGGATGTTATACATGATAAGGTAGTTGAATGTGAATCTCTTGCAGGTAAGCACTTGCCCAATAAATATTTGGTAAACGGCTCCTAAGATTTTAGTTTTCTTTTCTCAATTGCCCAAGTTCTCTAAAATCTAAATTGGCAAAATTCCAAACTCCATCAAAATCAAAATCCAAAATTCTAAATCGTCCGTCAACTTGCTCCATGTCTGTCAAAAATTCCAGCTATCGTTGATGAAGGTGTTTAACCCTTTTTCAATTTGCTCAATGCTTTTTTTTTTGTAGATATTGTTCCATTTATAATTCGATATAGTTTTTTCAATACAATTATATTGATAGAAATTTCTTTTTTTAGAAAGATGTTATGTTTCCATTAATAGGCTCAGATCGCCTAATCCAGACCGCCTTTTTGTGATTCAGTTTGACCGGTTTGGTCGCTTGCTGCCAAGCCGCTCGGTTTGGAAATTTTCTTAAACCGCCATTGCAGTTTGATTTGTAATTTGGGGGTGAGGGGTTAAACTATCCAAACTGGACACCCCCCCCCCCCCCCTTACACCCTTGAAAGAGGAGAGCTCAGAAAATAGAAAAGCTCCGAAGGTAGCAAAGAAATACCAAACAGTGGTGGTTAAGAATCAAAGGAACTCCCAAAAAATGTATGAAATGACTCAATTTTCAAGAAAATTGTTAGTGGTTTCTGGTAAACTAGTGACCTTATCCAAACAAATATTTAAAGGAGATGCTTCAGAAGAAGCATACATTTTAGCAGAAACTAGTGACCGGTGAGCATCAAGAAGGTGATTTTTCATTGGTGGGGTGCAGGAAATTTAGTATTGTTACAGAAGGAGTTTCATGGGACAGAACACCATATACACACACTCCTGTAATTTGAAAACGATCAAAACTGCATACCTAATCTACATGTATATACTCATATATAATATACACTGCTGGCTTTCGTAAAGAGGGTATAAGAGGTACTGCATATTCGTTATGGATAATATGAAAGGAGAAGAGTATGATTGCGAGTATACTACCTTAATGTTAAATCCAGCTTTTGCACTGGTTTCTACAAACATGACCCCAAATTCTCGAGCCTTGCCGTCTCCTTCTTCAATTGAAACTTGCCTGTTTCACCACCAAAAACACACCACAGTCAAACAAAGAAAACTGCCATCTCTGATCCGTCAAAAAGAGAATTACCAGTGTATGTGTAATAAATACTGAAAAGTATAGCAAGACTGCAGATAAAAAGTTGCATATATGACTAGTGCTATGAAAACCGGCATCTTAAAACGATAAATTAAGCTGATAAACAATTAATGCCAAACCTTTTGTCAACAAGATCAGTTTTGTTTCCAACAAGGACTATAATCACATCACTGCCTCGCTCAGTACGTACTTCCTCTATCCACTTTGAAGTGTTCAAAAATGACTGCCGATCTGAAACCAACAATGTAACTTATAGAAGGGTGCTAAGATAAAGGAATACATGTTTAAGCCATTTTATCCAATGTAAATCCAACTTCCGATTCCCTCATGGGATCAATCAATGAATGCAGATAGAATGCAGCATCTGGTGTTATGAATAACATCATAAAGCGTGTTTCATGCCATCTCAAATTCATTAATACCCCTTTCTTCAAGTGTGAAAACTGAAAAGCATGTATAATTTGAGCAATTCCAGATGGACTAAAAGCCCTCTCGATCTCGGGCATAGGGAACGCACTGGTTCAAGTGTTTGGTTTCTAAATTTTTAAAATGAAAAAAATATGAAATTACTAACACTTGTCACTAGAAAACATGGAAAGTGAGAGAAAAAGAAAAGAGAGATCCCCCTTGTGAGAAATGCAGTAAAAGGTGCACCAGTTAAACAAATGGACTGGCATCACAGAGAAAAACTGCCGCCAAAAAGATCATCTACAAGTTTTTAGCGGGGTGCTACTTACTGGCAACATCATAGACAATCACCGCAACCGATGAATCTCTTATATAACTTGGAATTAGACTCCTAAATCTCTCCTGCCCAGCAGTATCCCTGAGATGTTATGAGATGAAATGTGAGAAGAAAACAATGTAACCGATGTAAATAAAAAACATCACATACACCAGATTGTTGGGAAATGTATCTTAAAATTCTTCAATCTATGGGGCCATGTTATTAACTAAATTCTCTGTCGCCTCGGGTCCTTTTAGTAAATTTTCTCCATTCGCTTCTGAATCATATCATTTTAGTTCACATGGGGTAACTAACTACTATAGTAGACAGATTCACACAATAAGAAACCACCATAATACTATGTGTGACAGCAACGCAGCATCTTATGAACCCTAATACCAAACCTTAACAGGAACTCTCATGAAATTATCAGTTCCAAGTCTTCTTGCCAATATTTTTCTCAAGTTTGACAGTCTCTGATATATTACTATATGGAAGGATATTGACTGTGAGGGAGGTTCAAGGGAAAACCGAGAAACACCCTCATAGCCCTCCATCTAGACCGTATGCACGTGTGTGTAGCAGTAAACTAAGTTGTTTTTTGGTTTTTATGCACAGGTGCATTATGCACGTGTGCATATTACAAATTGTGTCTAAGGTGGGTGTTCCTCAATTTTCTCCTTTTTGCGGTTTTCCCTTGAACCTGACCCTATTGACTGTTATACACATAATAATGGGATCATTTAGAGTAAGAAAAAGGAAACACATAACACACATGTGAGCTTACCAAAGCTGCAACCGAACTGTTCTATCTTCAAGGTACATTGTTTTTGACAAGAAATCAATGCCGATGGTAGCCTGCAGTTAACATAAACAACAATTTAAAATTGAGATTATAAGGCATTAAAAATGCTGTAAGAGAATCGAACTTTTGAGTCAAACACAATACAATTGAGGATAACACGACCTGTTCATATCATCTAAATAACAATCAAATATATGTACTTAAAAGTTAAAACACATTGCATCTTAAGGTAAATGATCTGTAATTATTATGAAATAGTGTACATGGGTGTACGTATTTCTCTAGTCCACTTTCACCATTTACCAAAAATATAAGTGACAAGCACCAAAGGGAAGGGGTTGTGGGAATAAGATGTCAAAGTCAAAGTCAGGCTGATTAAAAGGTTGTAGCCAGTAGCCCATTTGCTGATTTAAATGGTGTAGCCAGCAGGCAGATTGAATAGACTTCCTGATATATGTCAATAAGTTTGGGAAGTAAATATCCTATAATTATCAGCTATGAAAGAGAATTTGTGAATCCTAATCATGACAGACTTCTAGTCTTCCCTAATTATCTTTTCTGCCTTTCCTATTTAAATTGTATTCAACTCTATTGAAGAAAATAATAAGAATGAGTGAAAATCATCCTCTTCTCACAGACTGTTATTGTTTCCATGGAATCACAGCTATAAGGCGCATTCATGAATTATAAGATACCATTGTTGGCTTCAGTTCATCCTCCTAGGATGTCACCACTAACCTTACTCTAAGGTCGTATACTCAGCAAAGTGGTCCACAAATGATCCCGTAGGTTCAAACAATTGGGATCCAAGTGCAAGTTCAACCACAATCAAGAAATGCCAAAATAATGAGCCTAGCAACAAGTAGATGAGAATCCAAGCACAATAAACCAACCACTAACAAGATCCAAGCAATATAAACCAATATCAAACAAATGTACGGGAAAGCAAAAAGAGACACCAACATTTAAGTGGTTCCACTACCAGGAAGGTAGTTACATCCACAAGGGAGAGAGAGAGAGAGAGAGAGAGTAAGGGGGATCACTAATATTAATCAAATGGGAGACACAAATGTTACTTATAAGAGAATAAGAGATGATCTTCAAAATAAATGAGAACCCTTAACGGGTCTCCAGTCTCCTCTTGAGTTTTCTCTATAATTGGGAAGCAGGGTCAAGTGAACAAATAAGCAACTATGTGGAAGGGGTGAAAACCGCTACTTTCATCACAATACTGTGGCGCGACACTAAGGGAGATCCTCTTGTGTTTTCTCTATAATTGGGAATAAGGGTCAAGTGAACAAAATAAATGGGGTGAAAACCCACACTTTTATCACAATACTATGGTACACGACCCCCAATGCCAGGCCCAACTTGCATAGGCGAGCTCACCCGGATACAAAATTGACTTCCTTGATCCTTCGGCAGCGGGTTTTCTTTCTACCAGAACCCTTTACTGAACCATTTCATTTGTTTCTTTAGCAACTATGAAGATACATTCACTTCCCTAATTGGACAAAATGGAATTACAAGCTCTTGCTTATATTTCCTTGAGACCAATTATTTGAAAAGGTATCAAATTAAAGGAGTAATTTTAGGACCTGCTATCAAAGGTGAAGGATTTTGGAATCCCTTAGCCTAATTAGTCAAATATTTATGCAAGAGAATGATCTAATAGATATTGCCTTCCGTCTTCTATTTTCTATCTTTTCTTAAATCAAATGCCTTGGAGGGACAAGGATGGCACTAAAAATGGCTTGAGGATTCACATGCAAGAACTAGATTGGGAGAAAGAGAACATTGGTCAAGGCAAGCATCTTGAAACTGAATATGCAACATGATGGCAAAAAGAATTCAAAGAGCTTTCAGAAATTCTGAACAGGGTCATGATTGAATGCCAATAGCAGCTTCATTGCAACATTAGTGATACTGGGCAAGAATTTTGCCACTGTACTCTAAGCTTAAACCCGATTCCACAAGAAATTTGAGTACCAACTGACGGTTACATTCTTCAATTTTATCTGAACCACCCATTTAAATTCCAATAACAATCATTTTGGAGCAGGTCATATATATCATTTCATAACAGAATCTAGCTGCTTTGATCGGTGGACCTATCGTGAACTCCAACCATAACAAAGAATATAGTTATCATACATTGAGAAGTATCCAGGGCCAATTCCATCAGAATTATTCTAGGACCCTCATCAACTATAAAAGTAAAATCCATTTCATCAAAATAAGAATTCATGTCCCACCACCATAAATGGTTCAAATTTGAGTTGGATCAAGGTATTCCATCTGACCTAGAGTGGATCATACACCACCATTGGTAGTAACTTTTGCATAATGATTGCTTACTAGTTTGAGTGCAAAACCTAGATATACATACACGATTTCATCATCCTAAACATCAATCTAAACAAAAGAGCCTGATCCATAAACAATAATCCACATCCGATCAGCAGGAAATGAAAAGTGATTAAGAAAGAAGCCGGCTGAATTAGTTATATATATATATATATATATATACCTGATAGGTTGTATCGAATTTGTCGTACATAAATCTGGTGATGATGCTGGTTTTGCCGACGGATTGATCTCCTAGAAACACTAACTTGTATTTGGCAAGGGGCGACACCACCGCCATTATTCAGAATTCAATTGCTTCAAATCGCCGATCAGATCTGAATCTTTTGAGTGAAAGTTTTTTGGTGAAAACTGAAAAATGAGAAAAATTAGGGAGGAGAGATAAAGATGAAATCAAAAAAAGGGTTTGATTTTCAATCGGGTCATATATATATACACATAGGAAAGTGAGTGGGAGAAGAAACCGCCAACTATAGACGGCAAGGTCAAACCCACCACCTCTATCAATCTTCGTGCCTGCCTGCCCGCCCTTATTTATTTCGCCCAAAAAGATTTTACATAGAGTATAAAAAACGTTGCTTCAAAAAGAAAAAGAGATTATACGCGTTAACGGTGTTCACATGGTTATTAAAACATTTTTAAATTAAATTCATGACCGATCTCAGGCATACGAGTCGGTTTCCCCAAACAGGCTCGGTCTTGGATATGTACAGACCGTGCACAGGACATTAAAGACAGAGGGGCATCAAATTTTCATATAGCGATTTAGTTATGTTAGTTTCAAAAATGGCCTAAAAGTTAAACATCAAATACTTTTGTGTGACTATGTATATGCCCGAATCAAGAGGAAAAGAAAAAAGAATATTGGCTCAGATTGAATGCTCATGCATCTGAGCCGGTGAAAACTGTCAATTTGATTTTGTAAAGGTGTTATTTCTTCTTGATTTTGTATTTTTGTTTTAGCTAATAAAAATCGACGTAGAGGTATGTAGTTTAGCTTGAGTAGATTCCACATTCTTTTACAAGAATTGTGTCATTCGCTATTTCATTTGCTTAGAAAGTAGGCATAGGAGCATCTTTAAGCTTGTTTCCTAGGGCATCAATCATAGGAACGGCTATGTCCCCAAACCATCCAAATCGAACCCTCCCTCCCTCTCTCTCTCTCTATATATATATTATCTCTCTTTCTCTCTCTCTCTCTCTCTCTATATATATATATATATATATTATCTCTCTTTCTCTCTCTCTCTCTCTCTCTCTCTCTCTCTCTGCACTCCTCTCTCTCTCTCTCTCCTTTTTTTATTTTAAATATATATATTGGGTATTCGGTTTTGTGGGTTGTAGTACTTGGTATAGCGGCTTATTGTGGTTTATGGTGGCGCTGATGTGATAGAGTGGACTTGTGGGTTGACTGGGTTGCAATACCGATAGCTTAATGCATAACATACGGTCGGGTAGTCCTTGGTCATATGGAGCTTGTACTTTGTTATTTAGCTATAAGTTTAATACCACACTTTAAACAATTGTTTAATTCCAGAGTTGTTGAGGTAATTAACTAAGGGTCTAATCAGTATTTGATCCATGAATTAGAATGAGTGGAAAATGGTATCGTGAATGTTTTTAAAAAAATAAGCCAATTTCTTTTGTGATACACGGGTTCGAGCTTTGATTGATTCGATTTTCAAGGCTTGAATGACATTTCATTTTCAGCCGACCACAAGTTACGCAGAATTGATGATTGTTCCTTTTGTAAATGTTAGTCATAGTTTATTTTGTTTTTCTTTAATTTTGCAATTGCTTTAATATTTGCAACTATACATGCTAAGATGTCATTTAATTTTTGACTTATTCTTCATAGTTTAAGATTTGCGCATGTTGTTTTTTAACTTGTGTGGCATTAGCTTTGATGTAACTTTATTATTTTTTTATCAAGTTCCTAGTATCGAAGTGAACACAAATATAATAAAAGAATTATTATATTTATGTAAGTTTATGTCATGTTTTTAGAATTTGGTTTATGCCTTCCTTTAGTTGTATATTTTTGTTATATCAGTTTTTAAAGAAAATCAACATGAGATGAGGCTAAGCTAACTGACTTAAGTAGGCTCCAGACCCCTTAAAATAGTATGTTGTGCTTGCTAAAATGTCGACATGAAAGAGCACCTTTAGCTTTTTCACACGGGCCATCAAAACCCCACAACCTACCTTGTATATGACCACATGTTAAATTGATTCACTATTCATAATGAATAATACACATTCATCACGAATGATACATTATTCATGATGAATAACCCATGAGGATGTAAGACATGTGTTGTACTCTCCTTTGTCTCCTAGACCACAACCAAAAATTGGTTTTTATTTAAAATGCCTAAATATATATAAATTTTGAAGTATATAAATGTTACATTCTGTATAAACTACTATCGACTTTTAATTTTGTGTATTTTAAAATTTCCATACAGCTGCCAAATAAGTTACATATACCATATGAGATTTATATGAATAAATAACGTTTGTATATTTTAATATCGTTTAAATTTTTATGAAATATAAAGTAGTACAAAGTTCAAAGCCGTATTTATTATTTAACTATTTATACAAAGTTATCTAAATTTAAAGAAAAAATTATACATTTTTACAATATAAAACACCCACCTGAACTCCTGAACCCTTGTTCTCCCTTTTCGATAGAAAAATTTTCTTCCACGTCTCACGTTCTAGTTAATTGTACAGAGAAGTTTCATCGCAATACCTTCTTGCTTACTTTTCCATATATAATTATTTTAATCTAAAGTATTAAACCATGGGTGCCATAATATTTCATACCCTTATATCTTCATGTTATATTAGCGTTACATCAGTTTTCTCTTTTCTATCCTCTAAACCCTAAATTCATACCCTCTGAATTTTTTTTATATGTAAGAGATAGAGAGAACGCCACCCTACCCACCCTGTGATACCCAGGAACCCCGTACCATATGCCCGCCCTACCCGCTAGCCCCTACCCACTATGAACCCGGGTGTGGTATGCACGGCCTTAGAAACTTGTTTGATAAATACTCCCTAACTGATTTAAGAAATAATTGATCACAATGATATACTCTATGTTTAAAGTTCTCTCATCCAAATCCTAGTGCATCTATTAGGGGTTGTAGCTATGACAATCTACAAGCAACTGACGATTTTCATTTAGGTGAGTTTTGTAATAATATGTGGTTGAGAACCAATATGGTGTTCTTTCGTTTTTAGGTTCTTTTAGTGGGGTTACATCTCTGGATACAAGATTTCATTTCCCATGTTAAGTAGAAGTCTCTCCATGCCATAAGACTACACTGAATGTTAATTTGGGATGTTTTATGTTAATTACCATGTTATGTTTTTGGATAGATTTGAGCTTAAATGGTTGCTCATGTGTTTAGCAGATATCAATCGTTTTCCACTCAATGTTCAACCGAGTATCTAGCATTTGGTGAAGGCAGTCATTTTGCAATGTATCTTAATAGTGATTTGTATGAGTCTTGCACCTTTGCTATCTTTTCCTTTTTGAGGACCTTAATTCCTTGACTATTCAACAATTTACGTATTTTAAATTGAGTGGGTCAAGCTTGTCCACATAAGTGTGTGATAAATCTTGTTTGTCACACTCTGAAGAGTTCGAAGTGAAGGAAATTGAGGTTTTATATCTCTTATCTTTCCCTTGCACGGTTATAATTACAAATAACTTGTAATGAAAGTCCATGTTAGTCCTTTGAATTCGATTAGCAAAATCATTGTCCAATTACGGGTTTGATATGTTAGATCAATCGAAACATCTAAAGTCTAATAAAAGAGATCCATAAAAGTAATAGATTTCTCTACATGTGCTTAGAAGAGCTCAATGTATATGTGCACTAGTGTGCGGTGGTAACATGGAAGTATATTCATACATAATTAGGTTGATACATACATGTATATTTATACATGCATGTTTGTATACTTATATGTATACACATACACGCAAGAACCAACACAGTTGTAAATTTTAACAAAAGCTCACTCAAATTATGCTTTTAATGAATAAAATGAATGTGAATATGTTTTACATTGTTATGTTTTATGTATATGATGCTATGTTTGGTTAAACAATTAATTCACATAGAATGAGTAAACAAGAAATCAATTGTAGTAATAATGTAATATAGAGTTGTTATGTTTGTAGAGTTTGTTTTTAGCCTCAAAGTTGTAATTTATGAAAATTAGGTTTATTCTGATACAATCTTATTCCTTACAATATTATCATCATCTATAACAAAACTTCTTTCAAAAGATATATGACTCACTAAATGTAAAAATAATACGTAAGTTCATTTGTTGTATTTAAATATTATATATTTTAAAAGGCCAAAAAGAAAACAGAGATTCTGAAGATTTTCTTTAATTAAAATTGACTCTAGAAATAATTATTATTTTCCAAAATGGATAGTACAACTAGAAAAAATTTATTATAAAGAGAAAGAATGTGCATTAGACCATCTTCAAGACTTCAACATGTAACTTATAAAAAAAAAACACAAATAGACTCGCACATCAAAAATTTCCTCTTTTTGCCCTTTTAGAGAAGTGTATTTTACTAAAAAGTTAGTTAAAATATTAATCACTTTAATAACAGAATCTCCGATATAGTATAGGTATAAAAATTGAAAGTATATTTTTAAAAGATTTTGACTTTTACTTCTCTAACAAGAATCGTGATCTCTCCAACCTGTTTGGACACGAAAAGCTTGAACCCGTAAAGTGAAGTCTTACGAAAACCCAAAAAGCATATTTCAAGCCTATTGATTTAAACCCTAGTTAGAAAATATATACAAAATGAAGTTTTTTCCTTCCATATAACACAAAGCCATGGCTCTTTTAAGTAGTTCATATTTGAAACCAAACCATTCAGGTTGCTAGCAATGGAAGACATCCAAGTTGTCAAATTATATACAAAATGAAGGCAAGCCAACTCGTGGTGTTACGCTACCAACGGCAAATCCCAGGTGCCTCTGTTCGCAACAGAGATAACGCATCTTCGTACTCTGAAGCGTACACGAACCCCCACAACTGAAACACATTCAAAATACATGACACATACATACATGCATGCATATACACACATGGCTACATACATACATACATAGTGTCAGGTTCGTGTGAGAAACTTTATTTTTGTGGGAACTTGAGAACAAGCGAAGATATATCTATACTATGCGAAGATTGCAATTTTCCCATTGCCCTCAACTGTGTATTGGAAGGATATGTTATATTGTGTGGATGTTGTAACATTCACACAATATAAAGCAATCTTCATAGTTCTCACGACAAATCTTCACTCAATATAATGATACCCCCATGTTTTCTCAAGTTCTCACGAAAAGGGTTGTTCTCACCATAACCTAACCCCACATGCATATATGTATATAAATACCTAAAAACATAGGTCGGTTCAAGGGAAAACCTCAAAAAAAAAAAAAATTGAAAAACTGAGAAACACCCTTGTAGCCCTTTATCTGGAGGGTGTGCACTTGTGCATACAAGTAATTTGCAACATGCATGTGTGCATAAAAACCAAAAACAACTTAATTTACTTGTATACATAAGTGCATACCACGCCCAAATGAAGGTCTACCCATCTTGTTTCTCAGTTTTCCATCATTTTAAGGGTTTCCCTAAAACTCCCTCCAACTACATATCCACATGGGTAAAGCTACTCATGTATAGGATAAATGATTGGAATTTTTGTTGTTTTCTTGGAATTCAAGGAAGACTTTAATCTTTCTTGAACTCTGATTCTTATACTTGGGTAGATTTCAGATGTTTCAACCAATATAATTTACAGATCTATCTTATATAATCCATATTTGGGCAGCATTTTGCTAATCGAATTCAAAGGACTAAAATGAAATTCCAATGCATACTATTTGTAATTAGACTGTGCAAGGGAAAGAAAAAGAAGGGGCACCTCAATTTCCTTCACTTCGAACTCTTCAGTGTACGACAAACAAGAGTTGCCATACGTTTCCGAGGCCAAACTTGACCCATTTAATCTAGAAAAATAAACATAGATTGCCGAATAGCTAAGAAATTTAGGTCATCGAAAAGGTTAAAGATAGCAAGGGAGGAAGAGTCGTACAAATCACTATCAAGGTACATTGCAAAATGACTGCCCCCACCAAGTGCTAAATACTCCGGTTGAGCATAGAGTGAAGTAGCGATTCACACCTGATAAACATACAAGCAATTAGCTGCACAAGCATTTAAGCTCAAAATCCATCAAAAAGGGATCGTTGTAATTAACACTAAGCATCCCACAAAATGGCGACCATTTGCAGTTTTCATGGCCGAGAGAGACTCCTACTTAACATGGTAAACGATTTCTTGGGTTCAAAAGAAACGTACCCTACTAAAAGAACCCAAATACGAAGCGGCATCATATTGGTTCTTAACCACCTATTGTTATAAAAACCGCATGAAGCTAAGTGGTATTCAAGGTCAAGAAATAACGGAAAGAAAAGTAAACAAGAGTAGAATATGCAAAAAGTTATGACATTGCATATATAGGGTCAGGTTTAGGGAAAACCTCGAAGAAATGGAAAACTGAGGAACACCGTGGTAGCCCTTCATCTAGATGCTATGCATTTGTGCATACAGGTAATTTGTAACATGCACACGTGTATAAAACCAAAAAGAAAAACTTAAATTACTTATATGCACAAGTGCATACCGTCCAGATGAAGGCCACCAAAGTGTTCCTCAGTTTTCCATTTTTTTTAGGTTTTCCCTTGAACCCCCCTCTACATATACAATTGTTTGTAATAGAAAAAACATATTCACAGTTCACACATGAATAAATATTCTATTAGTTTCACCAAAAAGATGCAATTCACCCATACTCAAGGAATAGGTGTATGTGATTTAGAGGAAGAAATAGCAGTACCTGTTGGACGAAATATAACAGGACGACCAGATGTATTTGAAAAAACGAACGTATTATTTGATCCCTGTACGGTATTCAGCCGCGGGTGAGAAGGGGAGAAAAGTCTCGATCAATGTTTACAAGTAAGGAAAATTAAGCATACCTGGTATCTTTTCTTTGTTGACGGTCTCAAGGGTGCCTCTACTAAACCACCAAAAACCGCACCTTTACGATCTCCAACGACCTGAAATTGTCAGCCTAACCCGTTTTAACCCGCCTTAAATACTCACCCATTTTCTACCTATACGTTTGCACCATGCAAATAAGAAGTCAAAATGTCTAATGGACTGGAGGTTACCAGCAGACTTAGCCCGGGGCAAAGATTGCTTCTTCTATATAAAGTTGACAAAGATATACCATGCCTCCACGTACTGCATATTACAACCGAAATATATCAAGAATATTATGAAACCGTAAATACTTGCATACCACCGAATATATATTATACAAGGGTCTGCCGTTCAAAAGAAAAGCCAGGTTCAAGGGAAAACCTCAAAAGAGCGGAAAACGGAGGAACACCCTCTTAGACCTTCATCTGGACCGTATGCACTTGTGCATATAAGTAATTTGTAATATGCATAATGCACACATGCATAAAAACCAAAAAACAACTTAATTTACTTCTATGCACAAAAGTGCATACGGTCTAGATGAAGGGGTACAATGGTGTTCCTTAGTTTTCCGTTTTTTGAGGTTTTCCCTTGAACCCCCCCCCCCCCCTTCTCTCTCTCTCTCTCTATATATATATATATATATGTATATGTATATGTGTGTGTGAGAAGAAATTGTGCTATACCTGTATAGTAAGACCCATTTCTTTCCTTGACTAAGAGAAGGGAGTGCAACATAAAGAGAGCTTCGTGTATCTTCGGTCATAAGCTGTGACGGTTCTGACATTTTTGGAAGTTTATCACACGGAAAAGGCAGACTCGAACTTTCCACGGGAACCCCCAAATCTGTGCCAAATTGAGAAGTCATTTCTTTTGTGTCATCAATCTTCGATTCGGTGTTTACCTTCCCAGAGGCATGGGATCGATAGCCACCAAGCCTAGCAGCCTGCGAGAGAGCCTTGCCGATCGACTGTTTCCCCCTGGAGAGAAGGCCTTTCTTTCCGCTACTTTCTTTCAACGGAACGTTTGTGGATGGTGCATCGTTACGGTTCTCGTTCCATCCGGGATACTCAGAGTCATTTCCTGATTTTCCCGGGGACAGAAATGAATAGAGAAATGCGCTGAAAGAGGATGTATCTGGACCGTCAACCAACACCGGAACATCTTCCTCTGAGCTACATTGTTGTGTGTTTCTCCTCGGTTCGCCAGTCACATCTCCCTAACAAAAACAAAATTTTAAATCTCAATGGATATGGTAAAGTTGAGCAACAAATTACGAGAAGCTAAACAACATGATTACATGAATCCGTTATATCCCACCTGTGGTAGGGGTCTAGGAGGGTAAGATGAAAGCAAACCTCACTTTATTTTAGTCCAACTATATTAAGGTTTCATTGTTCTTTTTTTTTTTTGGAATTCAACACCATTATTCTTGGACACCATTATTTTGACCTCTTGCTTTGAATAGAAGTATTCACGTTGTTAAATTATTCTTATTTGGACTTGGACATCGTTACTCATAATATAATTTTTGTTGAATACATATAATATGTTGAGTTATGTATACACATATAGATATAGATGAAGGTTCGTGTTAGAAAAAAGGGTTAAGGTGAGAAGCATTGATATTATGCATTTTTATCATAGATATAATGTATTATCATTATGATTAGTTCTCGTCATGAATATCTATCACGACATTCATCATGAATAATTTTCATTATTCAGTGTTATTTATGAATTGTAGGTTCCCCGTTTCCTCAATGAATTTGAGTTTCACATTTGAACCTAATCATTTTATGATTACACAACATGTATAAATGAAATCACGCTACATCTTTGACGATCAATAATTTTAAACAGTCAAATTGTCTCCCACAAAGCTTGAACCCAAAACCCATAAGTCAAGAAGGATGATGTGAAAAGCCCCTTGAATCGCCATTCAGCTACAAATATAATTGTTAACCCTTGAACCCCATTTGGTTTGTAAATGTTATGTGATATGTTCAAATGTCGAACTGACTAACATGTAGACTTTTGAATACTAGATGTCTGTTTATAATTATCTAAATCATAAACAGCATAAGACTCTTTCGCCCCAATTAAACTCCTCACTAGCTCACCATCATTCTACACTTCCTCTTCTCACTCTACAGAAGAATTACAGGGTTTACTTTCCACAACTGCGCGCAAGGAAAATATATAAACAATATGATTCCCTGCACATACAAGACTATGTTTGACCCTTATTTTTCACCATCTCAAAAGCTTACAATCTAGCTTAGAATGAAAACTTTCATTGTTTTAACTGGAATTAAGCCCATAGAAACATCTTAATGATTATAAGATACATGACTTATAAAGTTTTATGATTCCGCTCATTTATCCTGAATAATACATGAAATAATTGGTTCCGATCTTCTCAAAATATCTATGATTCATTTGAACTAATTTGCAGTCCAGTTCAGTCGAGTCCAATACCATCCACTCTGTGCATCAAAAGGTGACTTAATTGCCGGCAAGAGTCTTCTCGCATTTCTTTTTATACATAAATCTTAAATCTATATGTATAGGGTTGGGTTCACGTGAGACCATCTTGTTTCCGTGAGACTCGTGGGACCATAAAATTACACTGAGACTTCACAGAAAAATGTTGTGAATGTATAAAAAGTACTGAACGTTCACAGTAAAAATATTGTGAATGTTTAACAATACAATATTTTGCTATAAAGATTCACCATTAATTATGCGTCACAAAAACAGCATCGTCTCAAATGATCCCATGTTCTCTCTCTGTAATTAATTTAATAAACGGATTGGTCCACATCGAGTTCTCACAGATATCACAAACTACAAATATATATATATATATATAGGCCACAGTTATTATGCAACCCAGTCAAAGGTTACAACCCGTGTAACCCTCATCTAAATCACTCATTTAGCCCATTAATGATGATTGATTTCTCATTTCATGCAAAAATCTTACCTAAAATGCATTATATTTGCATTAAATGCATAAACTAACATCAGATGTATATTGTTTCATGAAAGTATCGCGTGGAAGTCAACTCATTCATGAAACAATATGCATTCCATGTTAGTGTATGCATTTAACGAAAATACTACGCATTATTGGTAAAATTATTGCATGAAATCAATAATCATTGATGAAGCGAGTAGTCAATCATTATTGAATAGGCTAAAATGAACTGTTTAGACGAAGGTTGCACGGGTTGTAACCTTTTACGGTTTAGTATTTCTAGCCAACCATCTTTGAGACCAAACATACTTGCAAAGCGATTTAGGGTTCCAACTTCCAAGGGTTAAAGCAATTATAGTGGTGATTGACAAGTTCAAAAAGGAAACCAAAAGTTCATAGACTCTAAGCTACGAAACCCTAACCCTAACCCTAATCCT
This sequence comes from Centaurea solstitialis, assembly GCA_030169165.1. Lineage (NCBI taxonomy): Eukaryota > Viridiplantae > Streptophyta > Magnoliopsida > Asterales > Asteraceae > Centaurea > Centaurea solstitialis. Next base: position 26,709,006 of record CM058046.1, read on the forward strand.
AATCCAAATGAAGATAAAATTGCATGTAAACGAACAAATGAAAGTTAAATCGCAAATTCACAGAACAAGATAAACCCCAAAAATCCAACAATTTCCAAAATAAACAACCAAATCAATAAAACCCCTATAGAATCACAAAACAGGATTACAAAATCAACGATCAAATTACAGAAAGAAAAAAAGCAAAAGCAAACTTCAACAAACCCCAAAAAAGTAAATCCAACAAGAATCAATAGTAAGAGTAAAAAGAAACTTACAGAGGGAGGAGAGGGATTGGAGGAGGGTTTATCAGAAATGGGATTAAGGATAACGGTGGTGAGATCAGTGACGAAATGTGCGGCTTTACTCCTAATTGAAGTGGTCAAACGCTGTTGCTGCTGATGATGATGTTCTTGTTGTTGTTGCCTGCCCAATTTCATCCTGGATTGTAATCTATGATGATGATGATGATGATGATGATCTATATCTGAACATATAATAGATGGAATTGAAGAGAAGAAGATTAGAGAATTTGGTGGATGGTGGAGCTGGTGGAAGTTGAAGTTGGTCGTAATGAGTGCGTTGTAAGGAAGAACAAAAAGTATTCGGGTTTTCTTTTCTCTTATTACACCCGGTCAAAATCACACCATAAGATTATCCGCAACCAAAATTTAGGAGAAAACAACCAAAAAGTTGTCTTTAAAGACTGGATTATAGTTTTTAGTCTCTAATAAAATTTAATTTTGTTTGATTTGTTATTGGATTAATTCTTATATTTAGCAGTCTTTGGTAGATAGACATGATTAGATAAGAACCGTATAGGAGGAGTTGCATGTTTGGTGTTTGGTGCAACTAAAGCTCGATAAACAAGTAGGCGCTAAAAACTAGTTGATGCTTTTTTATATTATAAGATAGTTATAAATGACATAAGTCAAGTAAACATTAGAATGATTTGCTTTATAAGCATTTTTATACATTTTTCATGTATATAGATACATACGTATCAAATTTCAATGAGATTTTTGATATAATTGTAGTATTAAAAAAAACCGGTTCGTAATGAATTGGTAAAGGCACGGTGGAGGTTGTTACAAAGACATTTGGTGGTAAGGAGAGAGGCGATGGTGACTCTAAATGGTGTGAAAATGGTGGATGGAAAGATAGTGGTGGTGGTGGTTGTCGACGTTAGTAGTGGATGAGATAGTTGTAGGTGATTTGGCGGTGGTGCTTATGTTATTGGTAGTCTATGGTGATATATTGAACAAAAGTGATTGTGGATGATGTAAAGATGATGGATAATCGGGAGAGATTGAGGTTGTTACAGTGACAATGTTGATTGAATTACAAGTGATGATGGTTGGTGGACGATGTTAGCTATGGAGGACGTGAAAATAGAGGACAACGGTAGTGGTTGTCGGCAATGGTGAAGGACATAGTCGAAGCCAATGTGGGCTTAGGGTTATTATGGACGTGGCTAACGGTGGCTACCAATGGTTGCTCATGGAGTCATGGTGGTGGGACAACTACAAGAGGGGGTGATTATGAAAACAAATATCATATTGTGGAAACCATAAATTACTAATTTTTATTTTATCTCTCAGCCTTATCTCATCTTATACCACATTTGGTGGAACAAAAAAGTCTTTGTCTCACCAAGTCTCAGTCTCTGTCTCTGTCTCAGGCTCATGTCATGTTCCATCATGTCTTGTGTCGCATCAACGTAGGATTAAGAGTTTTGTGTTGTTATGTTTCGTGCACCAAAAGCAATATAAAGAAGCTAAATATACAGGAATACGGTTAGGGAAAAGTCCAAAATAAAAAACCAACAAACTATTCTTTTTTGAATGGTTAAGTCCCTAAACAATTTTTTTAACAAAAAAAACCATTAAACTTTCTCATTTTGAATGATTAAGTCACTAAACTATTCTTTTGAATGAAAAAACCATTAAACTTTTTCATTTTGAATGATTAAGTCCCTAAATACTTTTTCCAACAAATAAATCATTGAATTTTTAAAAATTTGCTACTTATATTTGTTTAACTTAAGCTAACATAGTTATATTTTACCTTTAAAATCTTCATAATTGGTTACATTTATTTATTTTTTTAATAAAAGGGGGTAAGTAACCAATTTTTGAAAGTTTAATGGTTTATTTATCGAAAAGAAATTGTTCGAGGATTTAATCATTCAAAAGGAAAAAGTTTAATGGTTTTTCATTCAAAAAAATAGTTTAGTGACTTAATCATTCAAAATGAGAAAGTTTAATGGTTTTTTTGTTCAAAAAAATTGTTTAGGGACTTAACCATTCAAAATGGAATAGTTTGTTGGGTTTTTTTGGACTTTTCCCTTTGGTTAATTCACCTACTTTATTTATGTATATATGTAGGGGGTTGCTTATTTTGCAAACCAAGCCATTTGTACAAACCTCATTCAACCAATCATAAATTTTCTTTCACAACTGTATCAACAATTCCTTTCAACTACATCACTGAACACACACTTTATTTAGCCCCAAACAATCAGTCTGGACAGTCCCTACTTGACCCTCGAAGCCTACGGGTGTAACCACCAGTGTAGGAAACACAAGAATCAAGTAAAGATTAGTCTGGACAACAAGCTCGCATTCTTCGTGCACTTAATGCACCTCACTACCATCACACCTTCTCGTATCTCCGACTCTGACCTCTCATCACATACAGTTCATTCTTTTTTTTTTCATTCCTAACCCAATTCAACAACAGTTTCGAACAATCAAGTGTTCGTTCCATGATTTACTACAATAACATTCACCAATGAAAACGATCACCGATCCATTAAGCATCGGCCTATAAACCAGGTTCGTCAAACCTCTGTAACAGCCTCACCATGTCGTTTTCCACGGTTTACGACAGATTTCACAACATGAACACATCTGCACACATAACTGCTCTCCGTTTCCAGAACGGAAATGATCATGCCTTCTACTCTATCAAGAATGACACTATCCCCTTGACCCTTATGGGTACAAGGCTGTCCGCAAGCACACAAAACATGCTATTCACATCCTACATAGTCATCTACCCTCTACCATCACGTGTAGTACAAACACACATTATAATTCCTTACATCATCCATTTACTTCCCATCATGCTTCATCATATTACAACTAACACGTGGTAAGAAATACCACCACAAACTGCCATGTCCTCTACTGTCCCCGGTGAAGTTAACACCGGTGCTTCGCATAACTCTCTTCTCAAGGTCTCGATTGCTGCTGTCTCCTCTTCTCCCCCCACAACCGTTCCTTGCGTAAAGTCTCCAATACGCCTCGTATGTACTCCACTTGCTTCTCCCTCGATCTTAAATAGATCAACATCATATCTATGCATACGATCACTGACCTATCCAACATCGGCCTGCAGTTCTGATTCATCGGGTCTACAAAAGCCGCTGGCGCGTTCGTCAACCCGAATGACATCACAATGAACTCGAAATACACATATCGAGTACAGAAGGCTGTCTTATGCACATCCTCTCCTCGAACCTTCAACTAGTGGTACCCTGAGCGAAGATCTATCTTCGAGAACCACTGGCTCCCTGAAGTTGATCGAAGAGATCGTCGATCCTCGACAGCGGGTATCTATTCCTTACCGTAAGCTTGGTTAACTCTCGGTAATAGATACACATCCGCAACATTTCCTGCATCTCCGGAGGTGCTACCCGGTACAGGTCTTAGCTACCGACACCACCCCTGGTATTAGCTCGATCTGGAACTCAACTTGCCTCTCATGAGAAATGTCAGGCAAGTCATCCGGGAATTCATCCGGAAACTCGCTGACCACTAGCACGTTCGCTACCGTCTTCTTCTTGTCTCAGCTCGGCTATCGACCACATACGCTAAGTAACTGCTACCTCCAAGAAGAACATGCTTCCTGGCCTTAGCCAAGGTACACATCTTAGGTAATCTCATTCTTCCGTCTCCTTTGATAGTCAGTTCTCCCCCACTTAGAGTTCGAACTACTACCTGAAGCTTCTCGCAGTCAGTGCGAACTCAGTTTTGACTTAACCATTCTATCCCAACTACCACTTTATCCTTATACACATCACTACTCCAACATTACTCCTCGTCCGCTACGTACTTCTACTTCTAACGAACTCTCTTGCTTACCCTGACAGAACGTCCAACTCCATCATGAAAGGAAAAGAAATTACCAACTCTACCAAGGAAACCTCATGCATCTGATAAAATCAGCGCACCTTACTGTCACCAAAACTTCTCTCATCTTTGGCTCTAACACTTCAACATACCTGCACACCTTCCTCCCTTCGCTCGCGACATACTCTAAGCAACAGGGTGATCGCCTCTATCAACTTGCCAGTAATCTCATTCACCAACCCGATAGGTTGAACTACCGATAGTGACTCGCTGATCGGCCTCACTATATCTAACTGCTCTAGTCTCAGTAGACTGGGAGCTTACTGCATTGCTGACTCATGCTGCCATAACTGTTTCTAGACTGTTATTAACTACCTAGGTTAATTCTTACTCTTCACGCTCGAAAGTCCAAGAAGGATCTTATAGAGAACTTCTCCTACCTCATATGCTGCACTCCCTAACCCACTGACTATTCACATGTAATTTATTCATACTATCATCACAATTCCCAACATAACGAGGACACCCATCTGTCCACAACCCGTAACAATCCAAATATCATCACACTTCAGAATGACCACTTTCCTCTTCGTCCTGCCCACAAAAGTTCAGGTCAATGACCCCCACTATACCTCTCCTCTCCCAACCTGCTTCTGAGTGGTCTATCTTTTCTGATTCATCTAACATGCTATTCTAAACACTTCTCTACTTTCCGCTCCAAGCAGTCTACTAGCTCAGGTCAACGACCTTAGCTCCCAATCCTCTCCTCATCACATGCTTTTACGGTTCTGACTACTTATCCTAAGGACATTCACACGCCCTATCATGCTACTACCCCTTCCCACACAACATTGTTGGTTCATAGAAACTCCCGTAACTATGTCAATTCCCAACATGTACAGTGTATTTGCAATGATATGGGCCCTTATATCATTGTAACTACACCCTACATGCTTAGCCTCGACACCATTACTAAAGCTCCCCTTCCCAACTCAGTTGTCACATGCACATAACTCAACACTAGAGCTCAAAGGCTCCTGATAACACCAAAATTATACATGTTTTGGTTACGCGTAATCGTATGACTTTACCCCATTTCTCACCCGTTTATGATCATTTCATGCACTAAATGAGCTTTTTATTGATTGTGAAGGATTTGGAGGCCGTGGAACGGAAAAGTACGGAAAAATACGAGAAAACGTGAAAAATGCACGAAGTCAACACAGAAGACACTTGGCGATCGCGAAATGCCCAATCTGGCGCCGCCAAGTTCGACTGAAGTGCATATTAGGGTTGATTTTAAGTGTTTGGCGTCGCCAAGTGAGCAGTTTGGCGATCGCCAGATGGCGCCTGGTCGTTTTTCTTTAAATATCAGCCTCCTCCTTCAGTTTTGGACATGAGTTTTGAAGTGCGATACACGAGGGGAATACAGAGGAACGAGAGTGAGAGTACGGAAGGTGCCGATACGCTGCGGAAGTCGATCTCTGATCATCTATCGTTGTACTGTCAGTATCATGTCGATGTCCACTTTTGTTTATGTTTTTGTTTTCAATATGAGTGAGTAGTCTATTAGTAGTGCTTGTCATGATAGATGAACCTTTGTGGATGATATTTTGCAATTAATGTTTATTGGTTTGTTTTTTATTAATTGAATGTCGTTTATGGTTCTTTCTTGATTATTGTTGTTGTGGCAATTTGAATTCACTTGGTTGGGTGTATTTGTTAGACCAAAAACAGATAGACTCCGAAAGGATAATCAACCTACCTTAGCCTGACTTGGACCATAGAGTTATGTTAAGGGGTTACTTTGACCAATAAGTGACCGATAGTAAAAGAGCCATTGCAATACTGATTGGGAAGGGTTTACCGATTCTGAATTGTGGACCAAACAATTTAGGATTAGAATTAGGAGGACCATATCCTAGTTCATAGCCATAAATTGCACATGTTAGGGTGTCCCAGACTTAAATTCCTACAATAGTCAAAACAACCAAACCTCCGTCTTATTTTTGTCATCCATATTGGGGATTCACGTTATCATGATAAGTACTGCTGTTTTTCCATTATTATAAACTCAATTATTATTTTAATCGCTTTCTTAGTTTTACTTAGTTAATTATCTTTTTCAGTATTCAAACCTTTCTCATACAAAACCCCCCTTTTTAGATTAATTAAACCGATTCAGACTTTAGTCTACGATAACTTGACCGTTCCCAGTGGTAGATACGATACCTGGACTTTCCTACACTATATTACTCACGATCAGGTACGCTTGCCTGTATATGTGGTAAGACGGTGGCTAGGCATTAGAGGTTAAAACTTGTTACGCTTTTTATATACGATAATTACCGCATCAGCTCCTCTACCAGCTAATCACATAACAGACATCATGCCTGTCTACTTACCAACACATAGCTACAACCTACATACAACACACATGCATACACACAATCCATATCAGCTATCAATGGATACATGCCCAAATTAATCTGCATAGCACTAGTATTTCACATACTAGTGCTTACTTATCACACATGCCATACTTTCACGTAACATATATCACAACATGCATACACTTCATCACATAACAACTATCATAGGGGTACATGCTCAACATAACTACATAGCATTAGTTATTCACACAACCGCTGCTCACTTGTCACACATGCCATAAGCTCATGTAATTCATGCATACATTCTTAACAGCTATCATAACGTACATGCTCAACTTAACTGCTTATCACTAGTAATTCACATACTAGTGTTCACATATTCACATGTCATATATTCACATCATAACAAATCATCATGCTCAAAAGGTAAGGTTAGTGTGCTCACCCCCGTTTGATGCTCCGGTCCGCAGTTCAGTCTCACTACTCATCTCTCCATAAAACATTTCATACCCATCTCTTCATAAAACATTTCATACTCATCTCTTCATAAAACATTTCATTTTGGTTACTCTTATTTACGAAAACACGAGCATTTGGTTTAAGTTCAAGTACCCACCACTTGTGAATACTCGAATCCCTTAAACCTAGGCTCTGATACCAACTTGTAACACCCCAAATCTTAAAAACATTCATTTAAACTGAAAAGTAACCAAGTTCGTACAAAAGCGGAAGCTCATCCAAAACCAACACTAAAATCATTTATAAGTCATAAGCTTTAAGAAAAACATAAGCTAAATGCTTGAAATCATGAACGTAGTTTAAACAACCCATATCCGTATGTTTACATGCCAACCAAGAAAACTAACTTATCCCTTCGACAACATCATTTATAAAACTTCATGCTTAGACCGAACTGCTGCAACCTCGGAGTCTCATTCGGAAGCTTACTCTTTTCCCTTCTGGGACGTACCTGACACTAAAAAAAATAAACAACAACGGGGTAAGCATAAAGCTTAGTGAGCACACACTTAACTACTTACCATCATGCACACACAATCACAAGTACATAGCAACTACATACATGTAAGTCTCCAATCTTCCTTACGGCTCAATACCATCAAGGAAAGATAAATGACACTGGTACCAGGCCTTTGCAAATTCCCTAGGGGTATCACTACCACCATAGGTACTCTCCCAAGTCCCCGAAGGAACACATCTCATAATAATTCTCTAGGGGTATTACTACCACCATAGGTACTCTGCCATGTCCCCGAAGGAACGCATACACATAATCACACATGCAATCGTAACCATACATACATAACAATAAGAGTTAAGTGAGGTACTCACCTGACAAGCTGATAAGCAAGCTCTCTTAACTACCACAACAATCACTTTGCACCACCTATTCATAACACATACACATATACGTCAAACAAAGCCCAAAACGGGTCCTTAACCCAAACCCGACTCCCTAACGTGAAATGGCCAAGCTAACCTCGACCAATTTCCACGAAACTTCACCTAACATCAAGTTACATAAGCCCTTAGGGGTCCACAAGCAAAAGAACCCCAAACGAGCCCTTTACGGAAAACTCGAAAAATCCACCAGCAGAAACGGAGGGTCGTCCCGAGGGTCACCACCCGCGGCTTGACCCGCCGATAAACGGAGGGTCACCCCGAGGGTCACCACCCGCGAATTGACCCGCGGATACCTGCAGACCCAAAAACTTAAGTCGCAGGATGCGACTGCAGTCGGGATTTCAACCCCAAATCCCCAAATCGACCCATAATAACCTAATTAAGGTTCTACAACATCCTGGGTTGATATCAAGCGATTACATGCCATCAAATCTATCATAAACATGCCAATTGATGATCTTTTGATCACCAATCTAACATACAACCCTAATCATCCATAGACTACAACAAAAACCACAATTAACAACAAAACTAACATAGAACTCTTACCTTAAGTGCAATTAGCGTGATTGCTAACACACCCAAACCAAAGCAAGCCTCCAATTCGACCCCTTTGCTCTCCCATCCTCCTCAATCGCTATCTCCCTCTATACGTTCTCTGGAAACTGCAACTGAAGGAGTTAAGGGTTTCTAACCCCTTTATCTAACCACACTCCCCTTACACTTTTACAAAAAGACACCTGGCCCCTCAACTTCTAAAACATAACAATTAATCACTTAAACTGTTTAAACCAAAATATAACGGGAAAAAGAGAACGGGTGTTACAGATCAGTTGGATTTTATGATTGTTTATTAAAAGTATAGTTTTAACCTTAATAGATTCATGCCGTTTTCTAAGTACTAATTATTTTAAAATTAACTTAATGTTAAATACAACCAAAAATAGAAGATTATAGTAGTATTTATTTTAAGTTGTTGTTTGCCTTTAAAAAAAATTAAAGAATAATTAGAATAATAATAACAATTACAATAACTTAACAATTAGAATAATATAAATTAATTAATAATAATATAATTATACTTATATAATGATGATTTAACAACATTGGAAATATAAAAAGTAATATTTGTATGAAAAAGGTAAATCAATTGTTTAATTAATATAGAACCATCAAATAAAAATTGGTCAAACTTTATTATTAGTTAATAATTAATGTAAAGTAGGGTGCATTTGGAAAGTAGGATAGGGTGTATTTGGAAATACCCATTCGAGAAGAAGAGATAAAGGAAAGAGATGAGCAATGTTGATAGCAGAAAAGATGAACAATGGAAGTTGGGCCTAAAATATCTTTTTTAGGGGCTTTTTGGCCTTTTGGGCCTTGATATATAAGGTTTTTGCTCCCCTTCTTTTTGGGGGAGGAAGCCATTATTTTGTTATTTTAACTTAGATTTAGGGTTTCCTCTTGATTAGGTTAGGTTTTCTTTTGGGATTTTAGAGCTACATACTCAATTTTTGAGCCATGAACTCATATTTAAGCATGGATCAATGAATTGAAGAGTAATTGTATCTTTTTATCCCTTTTATGTTTTATTTTATTTCTTAATTTGTGTTTAATTATATTTTAGATTCTTGAGTTTTTGATAGCTAGCTTTCATTTTATGCAATTAATTAGTTTATAGATCTTGATTCTTCCATTAATTTCATGTTTCTTATCTTATTAGATTTAGGGTTTATGTGTTTTTCCTATTCTAGTTGCTTCCTTCATAGATGGTTATTGTTTATTCATGTTTTAGCTTAGAATTTTGTTTCCCCCAATTAGTATTGGGTTGATTTTTAGTAATTTCATGTCTATTTGCTTTATGTTGATTTAGTTCATAGGTTAAGGTGAATTTTGGTGAAGACTTGATTTGTATCAATTGGTTGGTTTCATGAAAAACGGTTTTCGGTAAAATAGTTGTTTGATTAGCCGACTAACGGAAGTTAGGGGTTGTTAAATGATTACCAATCGATAATTGTTGAATTTATTGTTGAGATTAAATGGAAGTTTGGTTTTGACTTAGGTTAACCAATTGGTGATTCTTACTACATCATGAAAATAGATGTTTCAAGTAATTGGGTACATTTGTCTTGCTTAATGCTTCTTGTTGGAATTAATCGATATGGAAATAATCGGTTTTCAATTAAGAAAGAACTTTGTTGCCTTGGAAGAGGGACAAAAGTAACAATTGATTTGGACATTACTCACTTTGAAAAGCCTAAACCGATTTTCACCACTTAGCTAAATAGTGTATATATTAGTATTTTTGGTTCATTCATGTTATTAGTATTAGTTAGATCATTGTTTGATTTTTACTTAGTTGTAAGTCGAGCCTTTTTCGTTTCCAAGTTTTGATTATCATATAGCTTTTTTTAACTTTTTGTCTTTGTTTTGTTTAGTGTAGTTAATTAGTTGGTTTTGTTATTTGATTTCCTTAGTTAATACAACTCTTGAAAAAAAATGATTTCACGCAACTAGCTAACACCGTGGGTAAATCTATGCTTATTCCATTGCCTCCCCGTGTTCGACCCGTATGCTACGACATGACACCGTACGCTTGCGGTTAAAAATTGATTATTAAAACTCTTCGAAACAGAAGGCTGATTAGTCGAGAATATATGAAACAATTTCATCAAAACTAACTTATTATGTTCGCTCTCCTTATGATACAAGATGTTTTCTATATCATGAAGCCTCTGAACGAATGCTACCAAGTTTATACTTAACTCATAATCAAATCGCATAACAAGTTTATGCTGGAGAGGAGATGTGCACCGCTTTGGCTAGAGATGAAGTATATTTCAAATAATTTCATTTAAAATTTAGGCTTTAAGGCTTGTACTTTCTGCAGATGTGATTTGATTGAGTTTTGAATAATCAAATTTCTTTTTTATTTTTACATGAACATAGGAACTAAAAAATGTGTCTTGCTTGATTATCAGTAGTTCAAGAATCAAGGCCAACAAGTTGAAAGGTTTAGTGTTGAATGATTGAAAGGCTCTTATGATATACTGCAAAACTAAATATGGTGGTTTGATAACTGTTGAGAATGAAATCAGGATGTTGAATGGTCAGGAAGACGCATGATACAATCATTGCTTGATTGTCAGTAGTTAAAGAATCAAGGCCAACAAGTTGAATGGTTTAGTGTTGAATGATTGAAGGCTCTTATGATATACTGCAAAACTAAATATGGTGGTTTGATAATTGTTGAGAATGAAATCAGGTGTTGAATGGTTAGGAAGACGCATGATACAATCATCTAAAGGGTTTTAGAACTATTAATAGATAGTCCATTTTCTGTCAAACAAGATTTCTTAGCGATTCAGATTTTACCCCTTAATAAAACTGTTAACAAGTAAGCACATTTATACATTCTTTTATGATATATCCCTTCATTCCCAAAATAAATATTTATAATAAAAAGTATAAACAATTTTAGAAAGGAGCAGCTATTACATTTTTTAATTAAATAAAAAAAATCCTTAACTATAGATAGAAACTTTCTCCATCTCATAACATTAAGTGGAAAAGTATTGAAAATGAAAATTTTTAGTAGTAATTTGAACGGTCTTTTTAGAGCATCCACAATAGAGGTTTCTCTTGTGGTTCTTTTTGAGTTTTTTTTTTACAGAAAGCTCCACTGTAGGATAAAGGTTATTGTCCACTTATAGGTTCTTATTGGAACCCAGATGCTTAAACAAAAACTCGGGTTCTTGTTTGTACTTTCCTTTTGTGTTAATATTTTAATTATTATTTTTGTTATTTCTTAACCAATTTATAAATTCAAAATATGGAAACTAAGGTTTTTGTAAGAACCTCCATTGTAGAGTTTCATTGAGGTTCTTCTTTTGTTGAGGTGTCAATGATGTGGATGAAAAAAAAATTGACAACTGAGGTTCTTGGAGGTTCCACTATTGTGGATGCTCTTATTTGAGGCATAAATAATAATTTGAATGACTTTCTTACTTGTGTCATGTAATCAAAACTAACATGTCATCTGCATCGTCTAATTTAAGCCAAGAAAAAAAAAGATTAATCAGGTTAAAAATACGATGATTGAAATAATTCGATTCTACATGGTGAAATTTAAATTTCTCGGGTTCTAATAACAAATTCTAATTCCTTTATCCCATCTTTTAAATAGAAAAAAAATATCATGTGATGTTTGGTTTGTTGAAATTTATGAAAGTCACCTTCGTGATACCAATATTGTCATCATCATCGTTACCATTGTCGCTTTCACCCCTTCCACCACCGTTATCGTCAATACAATCGTTGCCATCACCACTTCTACCATCATCGCTGCCACCACTTCCGAAATACTGGTCTACTATTGACACCACAACCTCCACGCCACCACCACTTATATTTGACTGAACATACAAACGTATTCAAATTATTTGGAGAGGCTTCATTCTAATTCCCACTAACTAAACCCATGTCAAAAATGATTACATTCCATTTCAAAAGGTGGTGTTTGGTTTAATGGAATCTAGTAGAATTGAAAAGAATTAGAATAGTCAATTCTATTGACCAAATCATATCTTGCATTTGATTCATTCGTTGAGTGTTTGAAGGATTCAAATTCCATAAATGGTGGAATATAAATTCTTTAAGTTCTAGCAAAAATATCAATCCTTTCTTACCATCTTTTTAGAAAGAAAAAAAACCTGTTATACTCTTATACTAGTGGCAAAACCGCGCGTTGTGCGGTAGCCCGATAAAGTGATATATTCATTTGTATTGTTTATAAAATACTATTATATGTATTGTTAAAAATACTAAACGGTAGATTATGTCATATATATTCATTTGTATAAACACTATCATTACTCCTATATAAACATAATATATATATATGTCAATTAGACCTATTTTCAAGAGAAATTGTAATTCCAAAATAAAATATACAATAAATAACTAAAGTCATTATATTAAAAAAAATACTAAACCTTATAAATCTTATGAAAATTAGTCAATAGATATAAATGAAATTATAATTAATATAAAATAAATACAGTTATAATCAATATATAGTTAAATACTATTATTAGTTCTGTAAATATATAAGACATTTACCGTGTTTAATATCACCTAAAAACATAATTAAATAAATAATATGTATAATTAGAATTAGTACACAAAATATAAAATTACTACAATAAGATATAATAAAAAATAAAGTCAATAAAGTAATATGTGTAAAAGAAAACATGAAAGCAATATACAAACACTTAAATTAGAAGAATTAATATATTAGATGAAAAAAAATTATTTATTACAATCACAAATACATATATATTAATTCGTATTCTACTATTACTTTAGATTAAATCAAATTAAATATGTAAATTGAATTAGAATATAATCAATAACATATATATATATATATATAATATGACATTCCTTTGGTTTTAAAAAACATAACAAAAAAATTATGAATGATGCATATTGCACTTATAAACTATGATGTTTATTTTTAATCGTTAACTTGTTGTTTTATCGAGTTATAATCTTAGTGTCTGTTTTATTATTTATTTACATTGATTTGTCACTATTAAATTGTACCAATGAACGTTTTGGCACCGCGCGTTGCGCGGTGATAATAAAATTTTAAAAAAATATTGAAGTTATATTGGTCGATAATCGTGTATCAAGTATTATAAATAATATGAATCAATATTCAATTTGATATAAATCCACCTTATCATCGTTTATTCTTCTTTTAGTGTATAATTAATAAGTTTTATAGCAAACATACATCAAACTTTATTATTGACTAAAAATAATAAAAGAAATGTGTGATACCGTTGATTATAGTTATGATGAGTGTTATAAGGATTGGTGAAAATATATCAAACAATTCTTATTTACTATTGTATAATTGCGAGATATTTTGTAACTTGTTTACAATTTTTGTAGTGTACCCGTTTGCAACTTTGACCAAAAAAAAAAAAAAAAAAAAAACCTTATTGCACAAAGAAGAAAATTAGTTATCGATGTTGCGGCTACTCTGGTTGCGAGCGAGTTTAATTGAATCGTTAATATTTCATCTGACATGTTCGAGTTTTTTTGATATTCTTAAAACCATTACTTTATATTTGGTTAGTCCGTAAAAAATTATGAAAAAGATAAATTTTTATTAACTTTATGTAATAAAGATGTTATTTCTATTCTAATTTAATTTGATTTAATCTAAAGTAGTAATAGATTGTGAAATAATTTATACGTATTAGGGATTGTAATAAATTATTGTTTTCATCTAGTATATTGATTCTTCTAATTTAAGGTTTATATATTGATTTCATATTTTCTTTTACACATATTACTTTATTGACTTCAATTTTTATATGTATATTATTGTAGTAAATTTATATTTTATATATTAAATCTAATTATATATATATATATATTATTTCTTTAATTGCATTTTTAAGCAATATTAAACATGGTAAGTATCTCATATATTTAGAGGACTAATAATAGTATTTTACTATATACTAATTATATTTTTATTTGTTTTATATTAAGTAAAATTTCATTTATATCTATTTATTAATTTTCATAAGATTTAAAAGGCTTAGTATTTTTTTTTATATATAACGACTTCAATTATTTATCGTGTTTTTAGTTTTGGAATTACAATTTCACTTGAAATAGGATTAATCGATATATGTGTGTGTGTGTGTGTGTTTTTATATCGAATTAATGAAAATAGCATCACACAAATAAATATAGATAGCAAAATCTATCGTTTAGTATTTTAACCAATACATATAAACATATAGACAATAACAATTAATAATTGTCATTAAAACATATCAATGATTTAATTATTATAGATATTTCATTTATATTTTAAATTGATATGAGTAATTATCATATTTATTTATATATTTATATTCATTATAACCAACTTATTATTATATTTTGAAAATTATATATATATATATATATATTACTATATTCATGTGGCATCTAAATAACAAAATTTTTTATTCTAATATTTTTAAAATAATTAATCAAGCAAAAAACTTAGGAAAATATAAAAGATTGGGATAAAAAAAAAAGCTTTAAAGCTACAACAACAGTATAAAAATGTATACTCAAATTAATTTTCTCGAAATAAAACCTGAATAAAAATGCAAAAACCATCGAAGATTACTTATTACAATTATATTATATATTGTATCTTGTCTTCTAAAATCGCTGCCAATATTGCACCATTGGTTCCACTGAAAAAACCACTATCAAGCAAGAAAACAAATTTCAAAGAAAATATATGTGCAAACATCAACAACAATATATAATTCGTATAAAACATGAAATAAAACATAAACATTGTTACCTGAAAATTGTATGGTGAAAAAGCAATAACTTCTTTTTTAGCGGAACACCCATCTTAGCTTACAATTGGATGGATCTTGCAAATAAATCAATACACGATTGTTAACAAAACTCAACATTAAAAAACAAATAATTCTTCTTAAATACTTTGTGTATGTGTGTGTATATATTCTCTAACATATGTTTGATGATTAAAAGGTGAATGAAATAGATTAAAATTACTAACCATTACAAAAATAAAGAAAATTAAGAAGGAAAAAAAAAGAGATTCTAGGCATTAGAAGGTGTCATCTCATACATGGTGATTTCTCCTCACACATTTGAATTTTGATGAAGCTACATACAAAATCGTTAGATTTTCAAGACTACATGATTGAATCATCTATCAAAACTCTATAACCATTAGGAAATACAATACATTGGTTCCATCAATGGGGAAAAAACAAAGAAGATATAGTGACATAAGTAAACAAAAACAACTTTAAAATCCCAACAAAAGGGAAAAGAGATGTGTACCTCTTGTTAGTTTTCTCAAAGTTTACATGAAAAATTGATAACCATGAGGAATTGATGATTCTCATAATTTATAGTATGAAATTATTGGAAGATGTAAAATAGGTAGGGAAAATGAAGAGATTGTGTTAAATACAAACATAAATAACAAACAATGTTGATGGAGGATTAATGTTGGAAATTAGAAAAAAAGAGAATAAAGGAGAAAAAAGATAAATACATTTTTAGGCTTTAGGAGATGCCACCTCAACATGCTTGGTTCTTCCTTTAATATATATAAATGATTACTATACCCCCAATCCATTGCTTCACACTGCGGCGGAAATTACCACCCCCTTTGTTGCCACCACCATAGCCGTCACCATTCTCTCATCAACATTGTTGTCAGCATGCCGCCATTACCATTGTTACCACTTTCGCCTTCAGTCCCACCCACCACTACTACTACTACTGTTAGTAAGCACCACCACCGCCACTACCACCATAGTCATCACCACCACTGCCAGCACCATCATTGACACCACTATTCCTTCCACCCAACCATCACTATTATATTCAAAGAATCGATTCAAATTATTTTGACAGGTTTTATTCTAATTGTTGCTAACAAAACGCATTGATATTTTATTTCAATTGTTTCCAACCATACACATTGTCAAACATGATTAAAAGGGTTATTCGGTTCAATTTTCATTAAAACCTATATGGATAGATCTGAATGTATTGATAAAGTTGTCTGTATGATAACAAGTAAGTTGTTCGCTCGTTGTTTTGAATAAAAAGTTAATGTCAAAATTGGTCATTTTACCCGAGCTATATTTTTATCTAAATAAAATAACTATTTGATAAAATGTTAAATAAATGACTTTAATGATAAAAAATTATATCAATATATGAGCTTTTTTAAATGAGAACAACTTGATTTAACATAGTGATATATAGTTGAGACGACTGTAATGGTATAATTTGTTAAAAAGAAAAATGAAAATTTTAATACATTTTAGTTCATTTACATTATTTATGTTAATATAATAAGGAGTAAAGTGAAAAATAAAAAAGTAAGGGATTGAAAGTAGTTTAATTAAGTAACTATAAGGGTATAGAGTGTAAGTTATAAATTGAAATTGATGAGCACTACCGAACGTGAGAGTGTTGTCCAACTAAGGGGGTTTGGTTGGGGGTATTAAGAGGTCAGGAATGAGGATGATAATGAAAACTGTTGTTTGATTTAATATAATATAATGAAATCATTGCTGCAGATCCATTAATTTTCATTCCTGACCAAATTGGAAGGAATAAAATTTTTATTTCTACTTGAATCTTTTTTCCATGCAGGTTCCATCTATGGATATTAAATGAAACATCTTTTGTATTTTCAAGTTGGAAAAACATATACGTTTTAATATGAAGCAATTTTTCATTGATTTATATTAGGTTAACCAAACAGCATCAACGCAATGCTCATTCCTATTCCCATTCTCCAGCATTCTCGTTTTCATTTCCATTTTCATTCCCTGAAATAAACCAAACTGTAACAACTCAAATCCAATTTACAACAATAAATGAAAATCTTTAATAAAACTCAACCAAAGTAACATTGACAGCGAAAGTATTTCAAAATGCTAAAGTTTTAAAATTATTAAAGACTTAAATAAAATCCAACATTTAATCAAATAAACTTCAACGAGGTCCAACCAAAACTAAATAACAAGTTTCAACCAATCAAAACCATTGTAAGTCTCAAATTATAAAGTAACGTTTTTCTCAATGAACTGAGCCGAGCTTTGACCATGTCGGAGCATCAAGCTGAAAGGATTATGTGCAAGACAGTAATTAGGATCACTATGTCCAATGTTATAAGACACTAGTGGGTCACACTGCTACACACCCAACCCGAGACCTATTGGATTTTATTGTGTGGAATAAATAATAAATTGTTTATTTATTATTTATCGGTAATTACTTAATTGATAAGTATAATTAATTAAGGTAATTATTGAGAGAGATATTTCTTAATTAACAAGTATGATTAATTAAGGAAATCTTTGAGAGACATATTTCTTGATTAACAAGAATAGTTAATTAAGGAAATTATATGGTTTGTGATTCTGCATCATTACCATGTATACCTATATAAATATAGGGTTAGGGTAATGGCAATAATCATCTGATTTCATTCTAACTTATTCACCAAGAATCACAAATCTCTCTCTCTCTCGTTTTCTCTCTCTCTTGTTGGCGTTGACACACACACACACACCGGGAGGTTTTTCCGATCAAATCCTAGGCGGTCTAGCAGCCAGTCTCACGGTGGTGCAGTAGCGGTGTATCCATCACTAGCATCCGGAGGAGCGTTTGTATCGTCTAAAGGTAAACGCGAGAAAACCCCCTTGATATAATTGTGTTTAATAAACTACGGATGGATCATTGTTCGGGTTAGGTTTTATCCGCTGCGTAATTGTTTATCTGTTTATCTGACCCGATAGAACCCAACAGTGGTATCAGAGCCACTTCCGTATGTTTATCAAACCTGTTTTGATGTTTAGGTTTTGATAAAATTGGTTTTAGGTTTTATAAAATCTGAAAATTTCGCGTTTTTGTTAAATTTTGATTTTATCGTTTATCCGGTAACTCGTGGCAATCGGCGGCGGAACGGCGGTGATAACCGGCCGGACCACCGGGCCGATCGCCGGACGAGTCGTAACCACCGAAGCCGTGAACGGCAACGGTGGTGGTGTTCGGTTTTTGGACCACCGTAAGCCACCACACCACCGAAGCCCCGATGGCGACGGTGGTGGTGGCCGTTCTTCGCGTAAACCGCAAAACCACCACACCACCAAAGCCACAGCGGCGATGGTGGTGGTGGTCGTCCCAAATCCACGGCCGCACCACCGATCGGCTAAGGCAGCCACGGTGGTGGCGGCGTTTCTTGTTTACAATCGGCGAGGACGGCGGCGGCTTTTGCGCCGCTGCTGTCGGCCGTAGCCGCTGGTGGCGGTGGCGGTTCCTTGGCACCGTTCATCGTCGCCGGTGGTGGGGGCGGTGGCGGTTTGTTTAGGTCCAGCAGGAAGGCGGCGGCGGTTGCGCTTCGGCGTTGCCGTCGTGCGCCGGTTTTTCGATTGAACGCCGATCGGCCACGCCACGGTGGTGGCGGCCGATCGCTGCTGCTGCTGTGGTGGTGGCGGTTGTCGATGGCGGTGTTCGATCAAGGCGGCGATAGGTGGTTCACGATCACAACCGCGGCCGAAGCCGCGGTGGTGGTTTTTTTGGTTTTAATCGCCGGCGAGGGGGTGGTGGCGGTATCCACGTCGCTACCATCATCCGAGATAACCAAAACCGATAATTGATAATGTTTATTTTTACCATTATCAAACCGACGGATAAACGTGTTTTGGTAATTATCAGTTAGGATAGTTATCAGATCGTAATAATTTTAGAATTGGATAAAGGTTTTAATCGTTTAATTATTATCAATTTAATTTTATTAAAATCTTATTCTAATCCAGTTTAGATTATTACGGAAAACCAGTTTTATCGAAATCAGTTTAGTTAGTTTAATTTTATTAAACTAGTTTTGTTGTCATAGCCAAGCCCAAAGACCTATGGTTGTGTTTAATGCTCTATTATCGTTTTATTATTCTATTTTTGGTAAGGGAGGCCTGCGAGCCATTTACAACCCTTTTGTACTTTATTTAAATAGTCTAGTTGGGAGGCCTGCGTGCCATTTGCAACCCAATTTTGTATTTAGTTAAATTAGAATAGTTCCAAAGGAGTAAAACTCGAAGACGGAGCTTCGCACGACCGGAGATGTTGGAGCCAGTGGGAGCACCAAGATTTCATGCCATGTGGTTGTTTAGTCACATAGGATTTTGGACCGTCAGTTCTCGTGTTGGCTCACGAGACTGACAATAGATCTGGGCAAAAGCTATGACACTGTCTTGTTTTTATCTGCGTGGTTGATTATAATTACTTAGTCTTAGATAAAAACAAAATTTTATGAAATCAGATGAAAAAGGTTCGATTACAGTTTGTTTTTCGAACCAGTGTTTTTCAAAACTGAAAACTGGCTAAATCCTTAGGAAAATCTTAGATCAGTTAGTGTGATCCATTTGTGGACACCTTTGGCGTAAGGTACGTTGGGCTCGAAGGAGTCGAACCTTTAGCCCCACGTTCAAACCCCAAGCTGAAGGGGATGAAAAGACTCTGCGATATCGGGGGGTACCGACCAGAGTACATCCAGTTCAAAATGGTGCGATCTATTTTGGTAGTTGTTACAACTCACCGGGTGGTACCGGGCCAAAACACACTAGAGGGACTAAATATGCACGGATCCCAGTATCCGATGTCCCGACGATCTAGAAGTCGTATCTTCGTTTAAAGATGCGATTGGTATAAGGCATTACCTACCAGAAATAGCATGGATTGGCTTGCGTGAGCAAACCGCCTGTCAATTCATGTGAAATATGGATTCTAGTCTAATATAATTATTGTTCTAAGGTAATAATTTATTAGAAGTACAATCAGATAACTAAATCGGAATTTTATATTTGTCTGTAGATGTCTGCTATTATCTTTTATTCACCTGAGGAATCTCTCCGCCTGATAATGGGGAAATGGAAGCTTACAGGCCAAAATTTTCCAGTCTGGAAAATGCACCTTGACAATGTCTTGGATGCACAGGGTAAGCGGTACGTGATAGAGAAACCCGTTTCACGACCCGGTTGCAATGCTCCTGAAAAGGACTTTGCTGAATACTTCAAATTCATGGCTGACGAATCTGATGTGATGTCGATTCTGTCCTTTTCTACCTCACCCGAGTTTACTGCTGATTTGAGGGTTAGATATTGCCATGAGGTCGTGAAGAATATAGAGAACCAGGTGGGTTTCTATAAGAAGAGTGGG
Source organism: Centaurea solstitialis (assembly GCA_030169165.1). Classification (NCBI taxonomy): domain Eukaryota; kingdom Viridiplantae; phylum Streptophyta; class Magnoliopsida; order Asterales; family Asteraceae; genus Centaurea; species Centaurea solstitialis. Next base: position 26,729,740 of record CM058046.1, read on the forward strand.
AAGTATCTGATCATGAAAGAGATCTATTCTCTGAAACTGGAAAAGGGTCAATCTGTTAAAGAGCATCTCCTAGAGATGAGGAAGCTCTTTAAAAGTTTGTCACGCATGGGATACAAAGTTGTCCAGGAGGAACTTGTGCATCTCATGTGGTTCTCCCTCACTGATGAGATACGTAACACAGTTAGTGCGTACATTGGAGAACCAAAGAGAGACGTGGCAAAGCTTCATGAGGATATTTTGGCCAGTTTGGAGCCAAAAAACTGCAGCACCTGCTGACCTCATGGACACGGATTGGATTGACGAGCTGGGAGATCTGAGTTGCCCAGAATGCGGTAGCAAGGATATTTGTGCTCACTCGATGGACATCGACCAGCTGGACATCGGTTTACCCGATGCACCAGGTATCTTTATGATAGACTGTTTGATCACTTCTTATGAATCATGGGTACTTGATACAGGCAGTGGTAATCACATTTGTAATCATTTACAGGGATTCAAAAGAAGGGAGATACTGGGGAAGGACCGTTCGAACCTAAGAGTCGGCGAAGGCCAGATGCTTGTAGCTGAGTCTATAGGGTCTTACAGTCTTAGTTTACCCTCGGGTCTAGTTTTGGAACTTGAAAATTGTTACTATGTTCCTAGAATGATCAAAAATGTTATTTCTTTCGATTTACTTGTAGACCAAGGGTTTTTCTATAAATATGATTATAAACTTATCTCTTGCTTTAAAAATGATATCTTTTATTTCAAAGCAACTCCCTCTAATGGTCTATATGTGTTAAATCTACAAGAGAACAGAGAAGTCTATCATATAAGTAAACGATCCAAGAATATTGAGGATCAGACTTACCTCTGGCATTGTCGTCTAGGTCACATAAACAAGAAACGCATAGAGAAACTCCAGAAAGGAGGACTCCTTGGGTCTTTCGATTTTAAACCGTTTGACAATTGCGAATCTTGTTTATCCGGCAAGATGACAAAGCAACCCTTCAACAAAGATAATGAAAGGGCAAATGATTTGTTGGGAATTATACACACAGATGTGTGTGGTCCCTTCAGTCATGAAGCTAGAGGAGGATACCGGTACTTCATCACATTTACTGACGATTTCAGTAGATATGGTTATGTCTACTTGATGAGACATAAATCTGAAGCCTTTGAAAGATTTAAGGAATTTCAGAATGAAGTACAGAATCAACTTGACAAGAAAGTCAAGTTCCTAAGGTCAGATCGAGGTGGGGAATATCTGAGTTAGGAATTTAACAATCATTTGATAGAATGTGGGATTGTTTCACAACTCACACCTCCGTACACACCCCAGATGAATGGTGTGTCAGAAAGGAGAAACCGTACCTTGCTTGATATGGTAAGATCAATGATGTGTCGTTCCTCGCTACCAGTGTCATTTTGGGGACATGCGCTCGAAACAGCGGCCCACATACTGAACAAAGTGCCAACTAAATCGGTAGAAAAGACACCATATGAAATTTGGACAGGCAAGAAACCAAAATTGTCTTTTCTAAAGATTTGGGGTTGTGAAGTATATGTCAAGAGACCAACTTCTGAAAAACTCAAACCCAAATCAGATAAGTGCTTCTTCGTAGGATATCCCAAGACTACTGTGGGATACTACTTCTACAATCCTACCGAGAACAAAGTCTTTGTAGCTCGGGGAGGTGATTTTCTGGAGGATAAGTTCCTCAACCAAGAGGATACCAGGAATGATGTAGATCTACAGGAGGTAGAAGAAGATGACACTTCACCGATAGTTGAGCCAATTGCTCAACAAGAATATGTTGAGACTCAACCGGAAACGGTTGAGGAAGTGCAAACACAGGACCTTCGCAGATCCACTAGGATAAGGCAAGAGCCAGATAGGTATCTTGGGTTCTTAGTCTCTCAGGATGATGGAGACTTGAATGAACCGACCTCCTATGGAGAAGCTGTATCAGGCAGTGAGTCTGAACAATGGCAGGAGGCCATGAAGGCTGAGATGCAGTCCATGTATGACAACCAAGTATGGGAGTTGACAGATTTACCCCAACACAGTAGAGCTGTTGGACGTAAATGGGTTTTCAAGAAGAAAACTGACATGGACGGTAATGTGCACACCTTTAAAGCTAGACTGGTAGCAAAAGGTTTCACGCAAACTCATGGTATTGACTATGATGAAACTTTTTCACCAGTAGCAATGTTAAAGTCTATTAGGATCTTGATGGCCATTTCAGCGTACTTCAATTACGAGATTTGGCAGATGGATGTTAAGACGGCCTTCCTGAACGGGAAGTTAACAGAAGACGTCTATATGGAACAGCCGGAAGGTTTCATAGATCCAAAGAATCCTAATAAAGTGTGCAAGTTGTTGAAATCCATATATGGATTAAAACAGGTGTTTAGGTGAAATTTTATCATCGAACGACCGAATGATTAGAATCGTAAGATATCTTCCAGGATGATATTCCTGTATTAAGATAAGGTCCTGGAATAAAGATATAACTACCATCAAACAAAGACAAATGATCATCGAAGATAAAAAGAAGTAGATCTGTGCGATATCATCATATGATTGTACGATTGAACTAACGATATACATGTTCAAGTTTGCTCTTATTGCAGGAAAGCTTATCCAAGATAACCTCGAAGCATAGTCATCGCCTATCAAGCCTGATATGACCGTTCGAACAAGATACGCTCGTCTTAAAGAACTCAGGCGTTACGATCGCAAAAACAGCTTCAGTTATATCCGTTGCATTTATTGCTCAATAATGGATGAACAGTTACAAGATCAACAACTATAAAAGGAGAATCAAGACAACACATTCGAGACAACTGATTCTGGGAGAAAAATAGCAATACGAATATTATTTCTCTGTGTTTACGTTCGATAGCATTCATTTTCTTTATTGTAATCGTACGATACAACTGTAACATCGAGGATATCACCCTTATTGGTGATCTATAGTGCAACGTCGACTATCTCATTTAGTCGGCCGCAGGTTTTTTCCTTGATTTAGAGGTTTTTCCTGCGTCATCAATCTTCTTGTCAATTTATTCTTATTTATCGCACGTTTTATCGAACCAGAATTCTTTCTTTTGACGATTTTGCCTCACGACATCTTACGATAACAATTTAAGTAAATTTTTACACAAACAGTTTGGCGCCCACCGTGGGGCCCGTTTTGAGAAAATCTTGTTCGATAAGGCGTCCGCTTACTAACCTATTTCTTTGAGCTTCTTTGTGAATTGAGTACAGGAACATGGCAAGCAGTTCTCAAACAACTTTGCAGCAACAATTGGCAGCAGCACAAGAACAAATCCAGTGGTTGAATGAGCAGAACTTACAAATGAATGGTGAACTGTCTAGATTGAGAGCATCGAATCCGCAAACTTCTCACATCCCAGTTTCCATTCATCAGCAAAGGCCATTTTTTCCTCAAAATCCACCCCCTGTTTCTCAACCTCCATTTGTCCAACCACAAATGTCACAATCTTTCATTCCACCTCAAGTATCGCAAGTTAACTTGCCTCCACCACCGCAGATATCGCAAGTTAGCTTACCACCGCCACCTCCAATCAACAATTCACGTCCTATCTTCCCTCCGTTACCATCAGGTCCTTACCCAGGAGCAACCACGTTTACTTACAACCAACCTCAAACAGGGCCTCGTCCCTTTATACCTATTCCAGAACCTATATCGCACGTTCCCACCGCAGCTACCCCCATAACTCATATTCCAAACTTATCAAACGTTTCGGGAACCTCTAGTAATCCACCACCCAATGATATCGTGGATATTCGGTTAAAAATGCTAGAAGAACAAAATAAAGCAATGCTCGCATTGTTAACCAAACTTCCTGGAGCTGCTGTACCCATCGAAGTTGAACCTAAAACCGGATTCCAAGCCTCACCCTATATCGATGAGATTGCTCTTGTTGATATCCCCAAAAAATATAACATTCCAGCTTTTACACCAAAATACTCTGGAATCTCTGATCCTGTGGAACACATCGCACAATACAAGCAGCTAGTATGGACAGTTCCTATTCCAACCCAGTTTCAAGAAATATGTATGTGCAAGGGCTTTGGATCAACACTTACTGGAGCTGCGTTGCAGTGGTTAATCAATTTGAAACCAAAGAGCATTGCATCGTGGTCTGAATTAGTAAACCAGTTTACTCGGCAGTTTGCAAGCAGTCGCAAGATGGAGAAACAAACAAGCGATCTCTACTATGTCGTGCAAAAAACAGGTGAAACCATTCGTGAATATTTTAACAGGTTCAACGCAGAGATGATCGAAGTTAAGAACTGCGATGTACGGACGGCGATCGAAGCATACAAACGTGGATTAGATACATCCTCGGAGTTATACACAGATTTGACGAAGTATCCACCAGAAAACTTCGATGATGTACGAGCTCGTACGTTGGCACACATGAGAATCGAAGATGATGCCCTTTTCCGGCGTAAACATTCGAATGATAAGAAAAATCTTGGAGCGCAGAAACATGATTTTAAACCTAAACGAGTAAACAAGATTGATAATTCTCGACGCGATCAGAGTAAACGTTCGAACCAAGGTAAAGGTAAAGTAAGATATCCAGATTTGTCAACTTACCATTTTGCAGGTACATCGAAGGATTTAGTGGATTCTCTACGGAACTTGGAAGTCAACGTACGATGGCCCAAAAAACCAGAGAGTCCTAGCAAGGATAGAGACCAAACAAAATGGTGCGATTTCCATAGCGACCATGGACACAATACAGACGATTGTATCAGCTTAAAGAAGGAGATTGCATACCTCAAATCGAATGGACATCTTAAAAACCTTCTAGGTGATGATTCGAAAAGACCAACGTCACCCATTCCAACAAAGGTTGTAAACTGCATTACAGGAGGATCAGAAGTATGTGGCCTCACCTATTCAGCAGCAAAAAGGCACGCACGAGAAGGACCTGAAGGACATCCCATCCCAAATGAATCCAGAACTGCGGAAGACAAAGAGCTCGATGCTACGAAGATATCGTTCGATATCGAAGATATGTCAGACATTCATCAGAAGCACCATGATGCACTGGTTATTCAGTTGACAATTGGTAACTGTTTAACCAAAAGAGTATTAATCGACGGAGGCAGCTCAGCCAACGTGATATTCGCAGAAACACTCAAGATCATGGGTATCGATCGATCCAACATCGTACGACGAACAACAACGTTAATTGGATTCAACGGAGATGCCACTAGCACTCTTGGAGAAATCATACTACCAGTCTTTGCTAAAGGCATAAACAAGCAAACGAAGTTCAACGTCATCGATTGTCCTTCCGCTTACAATGCTATACTTGGAAGACCTTGGATTCACGATATGAAGGCTATACCATCAACATATCATCAGAAGATCAAGTTCCCATCTCCCTGGGGCGTGCAAGAGATAGTCAGCGAAAAGAAAATTGCAAGGGAGTGCTACAAGATTACGATGAAGGCTAAACCGCAAGATATCTAGCAATTACAGAGCCAGGATGGAATACGATCGTACGATGACCTTCAACTTGAAGAAGTCGTGCTAGATCCAAAACATCCTGATCGCAAGGTCTTCGTAGGAGCAACTCTAACCCCTGATATAAAAAATAGTATAATTTCTTTTTTGCAGGAACATTCGGATTGTTTTGCGTGGTCACACGAGGATATGGTAGGAATTGATCCTAACATCATATCGCACAAGTTGAACGTGGATCCAACGTTTAAACCCGTTAAGCAAAAAAGGCGCAAGTTTGCACCAGAACGCAACAAAGTCATCAATGAGGAAGTAGACAACCTACTTAAAACAGGGAAAATTCGAGAAGTAAAGTATCCAGATTGGCTCGCCAACGTGGTGGTAGTGCAAAAGAAAAATGGAAAGTGGCGAGTATGTATCGACTTCACAGACCTGAACAAAGCTTGTCCAAAGGATCCTTTTCCTTTGCCGCATATTGATGCGATGGTCGATGCAACTGCGGGGCACGAGCCACTAACGTTCATGGATGCTTATTCCGGATATAATCAGATCCTAATGCACAAAGATGATCAAGAGAAGACCGCGTTTATGACCGATAAGGGCATATATTGTTATAAAGTAATGCCATTTGGGCTCAAGAATGCTGGATCAACGTACCAAAGGCTTGTAAACAGGATGTTCAAAGATCATCTCGGACGTACGATGGAAGTATACATCGATGATATGCTCGTAAAGTCGGAACGATCACAAGATCATATCCAGCATCTGAAGCAATCGTTCGATATATTACGAGAATACAAGATGAAACTCAACCCAACCAAGTGCTCTTTCGGGGTGCGTGCGGGAAAGTTTCTTGGATACATGGTTACACAACGAGGGATCGAAGCAAGTCCAGAACAGATCAAAGCAATCCAGGAAATTCAATCACCAAGGACTGTAAAAGAGGTACAAAAGTTAACCGGACGAGTAGCGGCCCTGAACAGGTTCATCTCACGATCATCAGATAAGTGTCACTTGTTCTACAATGTGCTTCGAAAGAACAAAGGCTTCGATTGGACAGAGGCACATGAGGAAGCACTACAAAGCTTAAAGAAGTACATGTCCAATCCTCCACTGTTGACGAAACCAATCGAAGGAGAGAGCTTGCAATTATACCTCGCTGTAAGCAACAACGCTGTTAGTGCAGTGCTCGTACGAGAAGGTGACCAACAACAGCAACCTATCTATTATATAAGTAAGTCTTTCCTCGATGCCGAAACAAGGTACACGTCTATGGAAAAACTCTTACTTGGCCTCGTGACTGCAGCAAAAAAGTTAAGACATTACTTCGAATCGCATCATATAATCGTTGTTACTAATTATCCTCTTAAGATCGTACTTCGTAAGCCTGAACTTACAGGACGATTAGCAAAGTGGAGTATTTATCTTAGCAGCTTTGATCTAACGTATCAACCAAGAACAGCGATAAAGTCTCAAGCGTTGGCAGATTTCGTAGCTGAATTCAGTCCTGGAATCGAAGAGCCATCGTACGATGAAATCAGTAATGTGATGATTCACGACAACGAACCATGGACCATGCACGTTGACGGAGCTTCTAACGCACGAGGATCAGGATTAGGAGTTGTCCTGAAATCATCACATGGGGGCAGTATGGTGTATTCGATAAGATGCGAGTTCAAAACCACCAACAACGAAGCAGAGTATGAAGCCTTGATCGCTGGATTGGATATGGCATATAACTTAGGAGCACGATGGCTACACGTACGAAGTGATTCGCTACTAGTTGTGAACCAAATCAATGGCGAATTCCAGGCAAAAGATTCAAAGATGATATCATACCTCAAGATCGCAAAAGATAAGATCGCACGATTCGATAAGTTCTCGATAGAACAAATCCCAAGAGATCTGAACATGCAAGCCGATGCCTTGGCTAACTTGGGATCTGCATTCAATGAACCAGCTTTAGAAAGTGTTCCGATAATACATCTTATGTCACCAACAATCGAAGAAACTCAAATGATCGAAGAAAACCATGATTGGTCAAATGATATATGGAATTATCTCAGAAACGACCAACTTCCTGAAGACAAATTAGAAGCCCGGAAAGTCAAACTTAAAAGCTCTCGATATACGATCTATGATGATCAGCTGTATCGAAGATCCACAACGGGTCTAATCTTACGATGCATGGTGAATAAGCAACAAATCGATCAAATCCTTCAAGAAATGCATGATGGAGAATGTGGAAACCATTCTGGGGCAGAAGTCTTGCTAACAGAATCTCGAGACAAGGATATTATTGGCCTACTCTTCGAGAAGACTCGATAAGGTATGTTCAAAGGTGCGATGCTTGTCAAAGACACTCAGGTACGTCACATCTACCTTCTGAACCCCTACACTCTGTCTTAATCCCATGGCCATTCATGCGATGGGGGATGGATATCGTAGGAAAATTACCACCTGCTCCAGGTCAAAAAGTATTTTTACTTGTTCTTACTGATTATTTCTCTAAATGGATTGAAGCCGCAGCCTTCTCACAGGTTAGGGATAAGGAAGTTATCTCCTTTATCCAAACTAACATTATTTACAGGTTTGGAGTACCATCAGAGATAACGTGCGATAATGGGTCTCAATTTATAAGTGAGAGAACTCGAAAGTTCTGCGATGAACGCGGGATAAAACTCATTACATCGACCCCAAGATATCCACAATCCAACGGCTTGGCCGAATCCAGCAACAAGACCATTATTAATTCTATTCGAAAGAGGTTGAAAGCTGCAAAGGGTCGATGGGTCGAAGAGTTACCATCTGTTTTATGGGCAAATCGCACGACACCTAGAATTGCAACTGGACAAACTCCTTTTTCCCTGGTATATGGATGTGAAGCAGTCCTTCCAATCGAATCACAAGTTCCTGTTGCTCGACATCGTACGATTGAACAAAACTCGATAGACTTATGTTACGATATTGATGCTTTGGAAGAACTAAGAGAGAAAGCCTTTCAAAAAATGGCATCGCAGAAAGCCATGGTTGAACGCTACTTCAATAAAAAGGTAAAAGTCAAGTATTTCAACTTGGGGATCATGTCCTGCGACGTGTCTTTCCGAATACACAAGAATCGAACGCTGGAAAACTTTCCATCAAATGGGAAGGACCTTACATCATTACCAAGATCGTGGGGAAAGGTGCCTATAAGATTTCAACCATCGAAGGTAATGAAATCCCCCGTAGTTGGAATGCAACTCATCTGAAAAGGTACTACTTCTAAAACCCTTTTTATTTTACTATTATTTCATCGAACGATTACTGACTTAGGCATCGGAGCGCCGTTGGTCAATCCAACGGCCACCCCTTAGCCAATTTTACTCGCAGGTAACGCACGATTATCGCAAGACATCGCACGATTATCGCATGATATCGCACGACTACCGCAGACATCGCACGATCTATGGCAAACATCGCCCGATAAAACAATATGCTCAAATCGCATAGAACTTAAAAGATGCATCAATCGCAAGAGCGCAAGTCAAAACGCCAGACGCATGATTAACAGAAACGTTTCTAAAAAATTTCTAAGTGCCTTAAACTCACGATAAACATCGCAAGTCAAAACGCACGATTAATTAAGGCCTTAAATACTAAATCAGCTAAAACGCACGATTATCTATTTACTAAAAGTACTTAGAACAAAAATAACAAGTACTAAAACATCGTACGATTGCAAAAAATAGATAATTTCATTAAAAAGTACTTAAAGTACTGTGATTACAACGATTGATAATTTAAACTTCAAGGGTGGCCTCTACGCCAGTACCCTCTTCTACGCTAACTTCTACGATGGGAGGAATAACTTCAGCAGCCTTGTCCACGATGCCGGATCCAGAGGCATCTTCGTTCTTATCCTCCTCCTCGATCATCGTGACCTCAGCATCTTTGCTCTTTTCAGCACCTTCTTCCTCCTCATCGGCATCCTTGGCGTCATCAGCATCCAGGAGCTCATCAGACCCCATCGCATCACGGAAAGCCCCCAGCTCACCTTTAGCAGCTTCGATGGTGTACGTGCCACCAATGAATTGGCGTATTACGGCTGCACGGGCCACCATCCTAGATAACACCATCTCGTCTTTGAGATCCTGGATCTCAGAAGACAAAGCCTTCTCTCGATCTGCCATCTCCGCGCGCATCGCAGCAAGCTCCTCTTCCAATTTGGCAGCACGATTATTTGCCGCTGTCAACCTCGCACGTTGTTCTGATCGAACGTGCTCAGCCTCATCCAGCTTGGCCACCAAGTCATCTACTTCAACTCGCTTGGCTTCCAGAACAGCAGCTATCTTCGATGCCTTCTCCTGGGCCTTCTTAGCCTCGTTCACTGCCGCCCTTTCGCTGGACATCTTCGCCTTCATGTCCCTTTGAACAGTCTCCAACCTTTGATGAAGGCCGAGACACGCCTGGAAGGCCTGCGCAAATATAAAGAATTAGAACATTTAATATAATCGTAAGATATAAATATCGTATGATAACTTACCATGAAGGAATATCCAACAGCACCGGCATCAAGCTCGCCAATCCGACGAGTGTCCATGTGAGCCTTCTGCGATGGGAGCAAATATTGTTCGATGGCAGGGAATAAGTCATCCTGGTTGATGACATCACCATCGAGGAAATTGGAAGGCAGAGATATATTGATCGACGTTTCACCCTCCTTCCCTCTTGGAGGCTTGACAGAAGCCCTTTTCTCCTTTGACATCGTAGGAGACATCGCAGGAGGAGGAGCACTGTGGATCGGGGTCGCATCGACCACATCATCCGCCTGTCGTACGGCTTCCTTTGATGCGGTCGAAGTACCCGAAGAAGACCTTGTCTTCTTAGGTTGTGGCTCCATGCCACTCATTACTCTCTTCTTCTCCAGAGCCCTCTTGGCCGCCGCTAAGTTAGCCAATTTCTTGGCAGGTTTCTTCTGGCCTGAAATATGAAACGTACGTTATTAATCGTACGATAAAATTGAGAAAACGTAAGATAAGAAGAAAAAGTTATCGCACGATTTACCTTCCATCTCTTCTTCTTCTTCTCCTTCACTTAATACTTGAACCTCGAGTTCTTCGTCGCTGTCTTCCCTTGGGCTTTTTCCCTTCGATTTAGCGTACGAACGTTCCTGAACACCGTACTCCAAGAAGCGATTGACAGCTTCAGTAGATTCCTCGAAAGTAAAATCGATCTCTGCAAAAATAACATACGATAAGAAAATTATATAATAAAAATTATGCTAATCAAAAATGCATAAAGCGACCTATACCTAATGGGTTCCATTCTGGAGCTACCCATCCACCATCCTCCAAGACCGATGAGGATCGTACGAACGCATATCGGGCCTTCCACCCTCGATCGAAAGCTTGGGTACCATGTACTAACATGGCATCACCCCTACCCTTGGGATAAATCCCATACCTATCGTAATCAGAAGGTTTGACAGTGTACGCCGACAAAAGATCATCGACGGTGAAAGGATCTCTACCCCAATTCTCAGTGACACGTTCGATAACGCTCACAACCCTCCAAAATTGGGGCATAAGTTGCCCGGGGGATAAGCTAAATCGTGTCATAAAGGCACGAGACAAAGGACTAAAAGGCCAAGTAAATCCTATCTTAAAAGGATACTCGAACAACGCAAAGAAACCTGCCGGAGCATCGGCAGGCCTAACCTCACCAGGTGCTTTGATCACGGTATCCTTGGGCATCCTAGCAAGTTTCTTGAGGTGAACTAAGTCGATTTCTCCTTGAATTGTGCTCTTAACTTCCATGATTTCCCTAAAACTAAGCCGATCTAAACTTCTACGTAATCTATCGAAACGTAATAAATCGAAATTCCTAGGATTTTTCTCAGCTCTAACTTTCAAACGCATGAACTGAATTGAAACAAGGGCAGAAAGATACCTTATAGGCGGCCTAGATTCAAATCTTCTTAAAGATTAGAGGGATTCGGTTTGAGTTGAATTTGAATTCGAAAATTGGAAGAGATTTAGAGATAATTATGGAAGAAATCTTATCTTTATATGAAATTAAACTCCTTCCCAAGAAATTGAGGTCGAATCGAACATCGACACCTGTCTCTTATAACCGTTGCACTTGACAGCTTGCACTTAACCAGGTTATGACGCCGTTAACGTGAAAAACGATTCAAATTCGATAGATTAATCCTGATAAAATCAATGTACTAACGATTCAATTCTGCAGATATAAGATTCAGAAAATCTATAACCTATTTTCTAAATCTTGGGGGCAAACTGTTTAGGTGAAATTTTATCATCGAACGACCGAATGATTAGAATCGTAAGATATCTTCCAGGATGATATTCCTGTATTAAGATAAGGTCCTGGAATAAAGATATAACTACCATCAAACAAAGACAAATGATCATCGAAGATAAAAAGAAGTAGATCGTGCGATATCATCATATGATTGTACGATTGAACTAACGATATACATGTTCAAGTTTGCTCTTATTGCAGGAAAGCTTATCCAAGATAACCTCGAAGCATAGTCATCGCCTATCAAGCCTGATATGACCGTTCGAACAAGATACGCTCGTCTTAAAGAACTCAGGCGTTACGATCGCAAAAACAGCTTCAGTTATATCCGTTGCATTTATTGCTCAATAATGGATGAACAGTTACAAGATCAACAACTATAAAAGGAGAATCAAGACAACACATTCGAGACAACTGATTCTGGGAGAAAAATAGCAATACGAATATTATTTCTCTGTGTTTACGTTCGATAGCATTCATTTTCTTTATTGTAATCGTACGATACAACTGTAACATCGAGGATATCACCCCTTATTGGTGATCTATAGTGCAACGTCGACTATCTCATTTAGTCGGCCGCAGGTTTTTTCCTCGATTTAGAGGTTTTTCCTGCGTCATCAATCTTCTTGTCAATTTATTCTTATTTATCGCACGTTTTATCGAACGAGAATTCTTTCTTTTGACGATTTTGCCTCACGACATCTTACGATAACAATTTAAGTAAATTTTTACACAAACAACAGGCATCTAGAAGTTGGAACTTACACTTTGATGAGCGAATCAAAGAATTTGGTTTTGCCAAGAGTGAGTTTGAACCATGTGTTTACACAAAGTTCAGTGGGAGCATAGTAACCTTCTTGGTCTTATATGTAGATGATATTCTACTCATTGGAAATGACGTACCAACCTTACAGAGTGTAAAGATTTGGTTAAGCAAGTGTTTCCAAATGAAAGACCTTGGAGAAGCCGCCTATATACTTGGTATAAAGATCTACAGGAATAGATCTAGACGGCTTATCGGGCTTAGTCAGAGTACATACATTGACAAAATCCTGAAAAGATTCAGGATGGAGGAATCCAAGAAAGGATTTATCCCAATGCAGCATGGCATAGTGCTAAGCAAAGCACAGTGTCCTGTTTCTAGTGAAGATCAGGACAAGATGAAATTGATCCCATATGCTTCAGCGATAGGATCAATCATGTATGCCATGTTATGTACAAGGCCCGATGTTGCTTACTCGATAAGTGTTACGAGCAGATACCAGCAAAACCCAGGTGAAGCCCATTGGGTGGCTGTCAAGAACATTCTCAAGTACATGAGACGCACAAAAGAAATGTTCTTGGTCTTTGGAGGATCTGAAGATGAGATTAGCGTCACAGGCTACACTGACGCTAGTTTTCAGACCGACAAAGATGATTTTAGATCACAGTCAGGATATGTGTTTACCCTAAATGGAGGCGCGATCTCGTGGAAGAGCTCGAAGCAAGATACCATAGCAGATTCCACTACAGAGGCAGAGTACATTGCAGCATCAGATGCGGCAAAGGAAGCTGTCTGGCTCAGGAGTTTTATCACGGATCTAAGAGTTGTAGCCAGTATCTCTAGACCCATTGATATTTACTGTGATAACTCTGGGGCAGTAGCGCAAGCGAAGGAGCCCAGAGAACATCACAAGTCGAGACATGTACTCAGGAAATATCACCTCATCCGAGAGATTATTGGAAGAGGAGATGTGAGAATATGCAAGATTCCGACGGATGAGAACGTTGCAGATCCGCTAACAAAGCCTTTAGCTAGAGCAAAGCATGAGGGCCATACTAGTTCCATAGGAATGCAGTACCTGGATACTAGTAGTTAGTTTATGTTATCGATTATCAATGTAATTTTTGAAACATTATGAAAGTTTATTTCACTGTGTGTTGGAAATAAAGAGATACTATTTTAAAGATGTTTCAAGAAAATTACTTTTCGCATATTTAAGGTTATCCATGATTTTTCACGAGTTCGTAAAAATCTAAATTTCCGTAGCTACTTGTTAAGGTGGGAACCTTAGCAGGATTGTAACGCTATTATGAGTGTTTGGTGGTTTATTCAACGTAATGAGTAAAAGCACAAGTGATGTGGCCAAACATTCATAGATACTCATCAGAGTGTTTGAGTATTGGAAGTGACCAGTTTCAAGTCTGCTTCATGGAGCCTTTGTCATAAGCATTGACTTGATGATAGGTTGTCCTTTGACCTGAGATATCTGGTCTATGATCATGAGGACTACTGTACTCTTAGCATGCTCTAACGCCGCACCGTAACTGGGTGGTCATAAGGGGTATGACTAGATGCAGCGGAAGCCGTGGTTGTAGATGCAGATAGTCAAGATGGGATTTACACCTCCCACATGGGAGAGATATTTCTGGGCCCCCTGACGGTTAAGATTGGCAGAAATGCGTGGCCACGCTCGGATAGAATAACAGTGGGTTATTTGGAAGATCCGTTACTGCAGGCAATCGAGATCAGAGTCAGGAAATACTTGAGTTTATGATTGAACTATCTCAGCTCCATGTCAAAACTCACTTTAAAATATCGTGTGTAAAAGGAATGAACCTGTGTACAATTCAAATATGAATCGTATCTCTGGCTATAAGAGATCTTATAACCTGGTCAACCTAAGTGTCTGGCTAGGGACCTCCTTAGGCTAATAGTGACAGTTAAGTTACTTGTCTGGCACAAGTGGGAGTCTGAAAGGATTATGTGCAAGACAGTAATTAGGATCACTATGTCCAATGTTATAAGACACTAGTGGGTCACACTGCTACACACCCAACCCGAGACCTATTGGATTTATTGTGTGGAATAAATAATAAATTGTTTATTTATTATTTATCGGTAATTACTTAATTGATAAGTATAATTAATTAAGGTAATTATTGAGAGAGATATTTCTTAATTAACAAGTATGATTAATTAAGGAAATCTTTGAGAGACATATTTCTTGATTAACAAGAATAGTTAATTAAGGAAATTATATGGTTTGTGATTCTGCATCATTACCATGTATACCTATATAAATATAGGGTTAGGGTAATGGCAATAATCATCTGATTTCATTCTAACTTATTCACCAAGAATCACAAATCTCTCTCTCTCGTTTTCTCTCTCTCTTGTTGGCGTTGACACACACACACACACCGGGAGGTTTTTCCGATCAAATCCTAGGCGGTCTAGCAGCCAGTCTCACGGTGGTGCAGTAGCGGTGTATCCCTCACTAGCATCCGGAGGAGCGTTTGTATCGTCTAAAGGTAAACGCGAGAAAACCCCCTTGATATAATTGTGTTTAATAAACTACGGATGGATCATTGTTCGGGTTAGGTTTTATCCGCTGCGTAATTGTTTATCTGTTTATCTGACCCGATAGAACCCAACACAAGCAGGTCCCTTTCCCTTATCCTTGCCGGAGGAACCTGCAACTAAAAGGATAGAACCACCACGGGTTAAGTTTTACGCTTAGCGAACACACACCACACTACATATACACCACATATCAAATAATCACATACGTAACAAGAACTGAGCACGCAACACACAAATTGAAGGGAATTTATGGGTACAAAACATAATGCACAGCGGAAAATAAAAAAAATATGTATTCTCAAACCAATAGATCCAACCTAAACACATACAGATAAAAATCTCATAAGGGTTTTAAGTTATACCTTTAGGCTTCTTTTCTGGAGTTGTCTGGATTGCTGATGGGGAGTACATCGCTACTACACCACCCGAGAACAGCTGCTAGACCGCCTTAAGGATTACCCAAATACACAAAACTGACTGTTTTGTGTATGTGTGTGTATATAAATCGAGCAGAGAGAGAATTTTATGGGTTTTTCTAGCTTTCTTTTTCTCAAAGTAACTAATGAATTGGAATCATGAAAAAAACAATTAGGTTTACCATATTTATAAATATAGAGTCTTATTTCGTTGTTAACCACATTTTTTGTGTTAACTGTGTTAACCCATAACAACCATTAATTATTTTAATCTATGGTCAATATCAAAGCTCTATAATTAATGAATTCTGAAAAATTCAAAATTTAAAAATCAAATAAACACAAGTGCACGAGGATATTTTGGGAAAACCCAATAAATTAAAATTCATTCAAAATTCAAACAAAAATACATTCAAAATTCAAATATCGAACAAAATACATTCAAATTACAAAAACCCTATGCATCCCGACATAACACTAGTGCACTCCGACGGATCCGGTGCACTCCGGCGAAACACATGTGCACTCCGACGGACTTCGGTACACTCTGGCGAAACACATGTGCACTCCGGCAGCGGGGGGTGTAGACGGTGGAGGAGCTAGCAGTGACAACAATGTAGATGGAGGAGGAAGCTGGCGATAGACATGTGTTCTTAACGTGTACACACATGTGTTCAGACGACGGAGGAATGCGGCAACGGCGGTGTAAATGGAGGAGGAAGGACGCGAAACACATGTGCATCGCTGAAGGTGTACCAGCGGTGTAGATGGAGAAGGAAGTCGACGAAACACATGTGCAGACGATGGAGGAGGAGGCGACAGCGGTGGTGCAGACGATGTTGGACTAAGAGTCTAAGATGGTCACAACGGTGCAGATGACGGAGGCTGCAGCGGTAGAGGATGAACACGATGAATGGCAGCAGTGATGGTGGTGATGGTGGATGACGGTGGTGGTGGCTTTTTAGCCGGTGAGTAGTGGTGGTAGAGACGACGGGCGGCGACGTTGGACGACGACAATGGGCGGCAACGTTGGACGGCGACAATGGATGGCGGTGGGCGAGCGGCGACGGCGGGCTAACGACGACGGCCGACGAGTGGTGATGGTGATAAAATCTCACACAAGGAAATAACCAACCAATTTATCACCTCCTAAAAAAGGAATCACGTTTAATGATTGATATCAAGGATAAATTCCAAATATACCTTTCACCAAAAATTGGAGACTAAAAGGAGGGGATAAATCTTATTGGTTGAGGAGATGTTCGCACGGTTAATACAAAAAAGAAGGTTCACAACCGAATACCACTCTATAAATATAAATATGGTAACTATCCAATAAAAGAAAAAGTCCGTTTAATTATAAAAAAACCGCAAGCTTAATTAAACCAATAACCCTTACTAATTAATTACCCAATTAATATATATATATATCCATAAATATTAAACTAATATTTATCTATAAATAATAAATAACTATTTATTATTTATTTCTCTCTCTTTAATAATTAATTAAACTAATTAATTATTTACACACAACTGTTAAATCCAATTTATCTCTAATTGGGTGTGTGGCAGTGTGACCCACTAGTGTCTTATAACATTGGACACGATAAACCCTGTTACTGTCTTACACATAATTCTTTCAGACTCCCACTTATGCCAGACAAGTAACTTAACTGTTACCATTGCCTAAGGAGGTCCCTAGCCAGACACTTAGGTTAACCAGGTTATAAGATATCTTATATCCAGAGATACAATTCACGCTTGAATTTGTACACAAGTTCATTCCTTTTACACATGATATTTCTAAAGTGGGTTTTAGACATGGAGCGCAGGATTCAATCTTAAACTCAAGTATTTCTTGACTCTGATCTCGACACCTCT
This sequence comes from Centaurea solstitialis, assembly GCA_030169165.1. Lineage (NCBI taxonomy): Eukaryota > Viridiplantae > Streptophyta > Magnoliopsida > Asterales > Asteraceae > Centaurea > Centaurea solstitialis. The sequence goes on from CM058046.1 coordinate 26,747,184, forward strand.
TCACACACACACACACACACACACACACACACACACACACACACACACACACACACACACACACACACACACACATATATATATATATCTGTTGAGGAAGGTTTAAACGAGAATGACATCAATTTAAAAGAATACGATAATCAATCTCAGCCAATCATCTCAGGCCAATCATATATGATTAACTACTAAGGAAAAAACATGTACAAAATCATATATGATTCATATAGTAAATCACATACGATTCGTGTTGAAAATCACATGTGATTAACAACGTGTGCGACTTGCGCGACTCGTCCCACGACTTAAGGTCGCGCGTGTCATTTTTTTTTCATCAAAACTTAAATTGAATGGCTGAGATTGCTTCTCTTATTCTCTTAAAAAGATATCATTCTCATTTGAACCTCTTTTTATATCTGTTATATAGAAAATTAACAAGATTGTGGAAATCACACTTCTTGACCGTATGATATGAAGACCAAAAGTCGTTGTTGACCCAAGTTAACTCTATATTTTTTCTTAATACATAATTTCTTGCCAATCTCACTTAATTCACTGGAAAGCAAATTACGTCGTTTCCTTAACGTTATGGGTTAGTTAGAAAGAAATGTATGTTTGATTGGGTCTAATAACATCATAAAATATGTAAAAGGATTGTTTGTGAAAATTATGTTTTTTTGGTGACCGATTTTGGGTTTCGGGTCCGGGTTTGGGTACGGATTCGGGTAAAGTCAATGAGTGATGGTATTTTTTTCTTAACGGTTCCCCAACGGGGATCGGGGACCCGATAAGATCTCGGACCAGGATCGGACCAGTTTTCTTATCTGTTCGTGGATGGGGATACCAGTACTCCTCAGCCCGAACCCGCCCGTTGTAATTCCTAATTTTTGTTCTATGGTCTATAACTTATTGCTATTTTTGTCCAAATACTTAAAGTTAGGACTTGAACCCAAACGCAAACATAACAATAAATGACAAACCATAGAGACAAAACCTCAACTCCAAAACCGAAAGAACTAAATCGACAATTTTTAACAAACCACAAGAACTAAGAACATACTTTACTCTAAAAATATAGAGAATGAAGCACAAACGTGCAATGAGTTTTACTTTTGACTGCTTCAACCTTTTCGTAACATGCTCATTTGACGTAACTTGTTGCTTCAACCTTGTGAATAATGTTTACATTTGGTATTGTTAAAATAGCCAAAGTATAGGATCTTGGATCTTGTTTGCTTGAATTTGCTATAGTATGCCCATTGGACAAGAAAATGATTTAGACGGTGCTATTCTTCGGGGGTGTGCTGGGTGGTTTCGTCCATAGGGTCTCTGATCGTTGAGGGTTCCGTTTCTTTTTATATGTAAAATAATTTATATATAAGAAAAAATATCCAATTAGATACAAAAACCATCCTTCAGCTCGTTTTGGTTACCACACCCTACTCTCTAGCATACATCCCATGTTTGATATATATAGAAAAATTAGTTTCTAACAAATAAATTAAAAGTGTTAGAAGATTGATCTATGTTAGAAAATAACAATGCCTAGTTATTTTTGTTCTTCGCTACTAAATTAATTATTGTGCTATATATTATACTTATTATGTGAATATTTTTATTTTCTTACTAACTAAATTTAATTTATTGTTATCATCATATTAATCATATAAGATTCATGACCATTTATTTGACTAGATACAAATAAGTTTGATTCTATTTTAATCTTTTTTATGATTATTTGTACATCAACATCTATTTAATATATGTGAATTTGGGAGGCATGCATAGTGCAAAAACTTGATGTGATCCTATATTTTGTTAGGCTTGATCCACACTTGTCAAGGCGTGTAAATGATCACCTCTAGTGTTTCATGTTCTTTGTCTATCACCATTAATTGTCCGTTAGCATCCGCTTCCAAAAATATGTTCTTATAGTACGATCTTGAGATTTAGCATATATTTTTCTGAAAGGGTATCCTAGACCATAGCCTAGACTAATCCCGATTTGACTACTAGACATGCAACCTTAAGAAAACCCAGTGGCCACAAGTTTGTTAACGCCTGGATTCGAACTCTAGGTAGATGGGTAATACTAGTAACATCCCCCACAAGCTTTAACTAGTAAGCCACTGTCGTTGAATCCATAGCCTTCTAACAAGTTTTTAGCCATTCTTATGCCTTGAAGCGACATTCTTCTATTAAGTAGTGCCACCCTCAAAACATATTAGAATAGGGTTTGGTTTACAAAAGTGTATTCAACTTGTCACCAAAAGTTATTGTATGTACTGGATTTCAATTTTTACTTTAAAAAAAACTCCATTGTATCTTTTTTAATTTATCTATTAAGTAGTGTCACTCTTCATGTAATTTATCTATTAAGTAGTGCCACTCTTCATGTAATTTATCTTTTTTAAGAATGAAGGCAACTAGCCTAACAAAGAAGCAACGTGTATGATTCTTGTTCAACTTGAGGAACATTCGAGTTCGATTAAAGAGTTTAAATAGCTCAAAAAATATTTATAGAAAAAAGTCAGCTCGAAACAAAAAATATCTACACATGTATATATTGAGCAAAATGTGTATATGGCTTAAAAGTGTTCGATACAAATTCAAGTCAAGTTTTTATTGAGTCCAACTCAATTGTTTTGACTTAGGCCATAGGATTTCATATCATAGAACAAAAAAAATAAAGAAATCGATACCAAAAGGTATGATGCTCGATCGTCGTCTAGATTATTAGGAATCAAGAACTTGTACAAACAGAGAAAAACATCAGAAACTGCATCAAGTTAAAGTCTCATATTGACTAGACTTTGACAATTTCCCATACATATATGTTAAGAGTCTTCTTTTGCTTTTACTTTGAAGATTAACCACGGTTCTACATGTTCAATTGGATTCTATTTACACCGACATAAATAATATTTCTAGACACATAAGTCAATCCCAAAGGCATACATGAAGCAATTAAAATCATCAAGATCAATTATCTTTTAAATAATTTAAGGCATGCCCTCCAATCACATCATGATGTCTTTGTATAGCGCCCAATGAATCTCATGATAACCTCTAGTTAACTTTGTTGTCTTTTTTTCATAATTCTTGGCAACTCAGGCATTATATATGTGTCTCAATTATTTTCATAGAACCTTTAAAGTTAACGATTCAATTATCAACTTATCACTATAGCAAAAGTGATTTTATAAGATGTCTAGGTTGTTTAAGTGTGTTTTAAGAGAGTATTTTATAGGACTAAAAATAAAGCGTCTTATCTAAAATTGTAACAATAATTTATAGGATTTTTTTAGTGTCGTAACAAGTTTATTATATAATCTTTTTAAAGCAAAATGTCATATTAGTTGTTTCATTGAATAATATCTGAAAAAGTGTCGTATATATAAACACATAGGTCTTATAAAAAGATGGGACTATAGTATACTTCAAAAGTATCCCCTAAAATAACTAATATATATCTTATTTTAAAAATGTCATAAAGATTTAATAATACTCAAAAACATCATATAAATTTATTGTAAAACTTTTAATACAGAACACTTTATTTTTGGTCAAATAAACACAAGTCTTACAAATTATTATATACAGGTATTTAAACTGGTTAAGCATATTATAAAGTTGGGTTGGATCATGGTCGACAAGGATTAGTCAGGTGCCCGAATGAATCCCAGACGCCTTGGGAACATGTATGCATATGTGTTAACTTGCTGTTAAAAAAGAAAACACATTATAAAACTTTATTTTGTTATAGTGTAAAAGGATATTAGAATGGATTGACCTATGAGGACAAGTATATGTTTCGTGGTTCCTTCAACGAAATTACAAAGAATGTAACTTTCTCATCCCAAATATCTTCGATTAGGTAATGTGAAACTTCTCTTCTATTTTCAAACAAATAGATCATCATGGCAAACTAGTTTAACATTTAAGTCATATATATGTAGGAAAAGTTCAAATGTAAACTCAATTTTAGTTGTGAACATGAGAACCATTAAAATCGCGTCACGTGGCATGTTCGGTTTGAATATTAGGCCATCCGCAGCCCGACTGCACTCGCAGCTGCACCGGCCCCTTGCAGGCGGTAACACCGCCGAGGTGGACCTGCAAGGGAGCTGCAAGGCCCCTCAACGGTGAGAGCTCACCGTTCTCAACACACACACACATGTATATACATACAAAATATATATATATATATATTCCTTTTACTTTATTATTTAAATAATACAGGTGGTATGACCTGTACGGTACGGTTATGGATGAAATGGTAAGGTAGTGATAAGCTGATGTGGCGTTGAGGTGGCAGCCTGTGCAGGTCATGCCACGTGCACGGCTGTGGATGGCCTTATGTGTTATTCAATTTCAATAACACTACATTCGGTGTTTTAATTCAGTGTTATTCAATTTGAATAACACATGAATATTCAAACTGAATATGTTACGTGGCACTCTCTCGGTTGTCCTCACGTTCCCAATAAAAAATAAATTCACATTTGTACCTGACCTTATATATAATTATAAGTTATAAATTATAAATGCTTCATCTTTTTTAGAATTATTTTTAATTGTTACGATTTTAATAGATCATCAGGATTTTTCTATAAATTACAATTGTTTCAACACTTCTATTGCTCGATCGATTTAATCCTACTCGCTTAAATTATTGATATATAAGGCCATCCGCAACCGTGCAGGTGATACCACCTGCACAGGCTGCCACCTCAGCGCCACGTCAGCCTTACCACTACCTTACCATTTCATCCACAGCCGTACAGGTCATACCACCTGTATGATTAAATAATAAAATATTACCTTTATATATATAGATTGTATGTATATATGTGTGTGTGTGTTTGAGATTTTTGTTGATCGGTGAGAGCTCACCGTTGAGGCTGGATACAGCCCCCTTGCAGGTACACCTCGGCGGTGTTACCGCCTGCAAGGGGCCGGTGCAGGTCTCCTGCACAGCCGGCCGCGGATGGCCTAAGTACATATAGGATCGAACAAATTTTGCTAAAAGATGAAAATATGTTTAAATGCCAACACTTAACACTTATGTGTGGTGTCTTCACCAACCAATATATACATATATATGGGAAAGTTCAAATGTGAACCACTTTTTGATTGTGAACATGAGGACAGCCGAAAGCGGGCCACGTGACAATATGAAAACAAATGCGACTAAGCTTTATGCATACTGCATAAAACTATCATTCAGACTGAATAAAATTTTATGCAGTATGCATAAAGCTTTGTCACACTCTGACGCGTGTGACTTAACGCGCGGGTTAGCTTTATTCAGTTGGCATAATAGCTTTATGCAATATAAATAAAGCTTGAATGAAGTTAACCCGCAAGATTTATGCAGAGTGAATAAAGCTAAGCCGTGGAAGTCAGATTGCCACTTGGCGCGCTCTCAGCTATCCTCACATTCACAACCAAAAAGTGGTTCACATTTGAACCCACCCATATATATATATATATAGGCATAGAATTGTGTGAACAGTTGAGTTATCTATATGAACCAAACCATTGATTACTTTTAATTTCATGTCCTCCCATGAATGCTCCTTAGAAGAGAATTAATCTGGTGCATCCGGATGCACCTCTTTTAATTGTGCGTCAATTTCTTATCCAGCAATAAATAACCATCTCTCATACTTCTCACAAACATAACACTTCTCACCGAAACTAATCAACCCTATATAAATTTAGTTGCTCAAAACATCATTCGGCTAAGGCTAAAACATCTTCGAATCCCTCGTGCGCATTTTTAGTCTCAAACGGCCGAATTTTCAGTTCTAAATTGCCAAGGATGTAATTTAGTCGAAACCTAGATAAACCTTATAAAAAAAGGTTAATACTGGTTTTAAATGGAAGCATCCCCGGTTTCAACCTAACAAATTTCAATTTTCATGAATGAAGTGATATCTTTTTTGTCTTTTTAAATAATTGAGCTCAAACAAGGTACATAATAATTTATAGGAAGCATCATGGAAACAACCTTTTTTTCAACAAAGCAAATGAATTTTTTTTAGTTTTAGGCTTTGTTTGGTAAGCATAAGCTAGCTGATAAGCTAGCTTATAAGCTAGTCCATCCAAACATGTAACAGGAAGCTAGCTTATCAGCTAGCTTTTTGAAACGCTACTTTGAGTAGCTTATGAGGAGCTTATTGTAGCTTTTTCCAATTATACCCTTATTAATATTAATTATTAAATTCAAATATACCATTTTGGTCATTTTACATACTCATAAGCTAGTTTTTGCCAAACATAATTTGTTCAACAGCTAGCTTATCAGCTTCTAGCAAGCTTATCAATCAACAGCTAGCTTATCAGCTATCCGCTAGCTTATCAGTTACCAGCTAGCTTATAAGCTACGCCAAACATAGCCTTAGTTTTAGTTTTGTAAATATTGAAATAAATTAAACATGTTAAAAAAATGTTATTATCTTAAAGCGATGCAACTCTTATTAATAACACAATCTAAGATGTTATAAACACTTATATTTTCATCTGTAAGATTTGTTATCAATAAAATATAACTTTAATAATTTATACATCTTCATATAGAGAAAGGTTTAAACAAGAACAAAATCAATTAACAAGAACAAAAGAACAATTCTAGATCACATGTGATGTGAGTCCCACATAATAAAAAATCATATATGATTCAGGTAGGTCCCACCACTAAATCATATATGATTTTTTATTATGTGGGACCAATATGGGCCCACATCAATATATGGCTCAAAATAGGTTCCTTTGTTCTTGCAAATATCCTTGTTGTTGTATGAACCCCCCTCTCTTCATATATATATATACTAGGTGTGTACCCGCGCAATGCGGCGGGATGTGAAAGGTAAATAAATATAAGTAATGATACATGGTACAATTAAGATTTACTGGAAAATAGGAACAAATCCGACATATTCAGTCGATAATCTACAAATATCAATGTCAAGGTTGTTAACGTTTATCAAGTAAATGTTTACATCGTATCACTTACCTTTATCGAGTGAGAAAAGACAGTGGCCAAAAATCTTACTTTGTAAAAGTCAAAGTAAGAACCAAAGATCTTACCAAAAAAGTGAAGGAAAATACTTCTAGCAATTAAACACTTAACGGATAATAATAATTATCGAGAATTTAAACCAAAAGTTGAAATGTATAACAGGATGCATAACATGAGAGCCAAAGCCACAAGAGATGTTGAAATGTATAACCTACTAATTATACATTTTGAAATGCAGCTTAAAACAACAGCATCTTGTGAACTATCAGCTAAAACGATTTGATAGCTTCCCTTATCTTTTCAATGGAACGTCATCTCTAGTTGTTTCGCCAAAAGATTCATCACATCTTTCTTTCTTTTACCTGTTATAAAAAGCATAAAAAAGGCAGGATTTGGATTGTGATTAAAAAAAAGGCATGTGTTGCTCTTAGCTATTAAAAAATGATGATCATGATTATACATTGAAACTTTATTACTTATCTAACATATAAATAAAAGTGATGTAACATGTGCACCATAATACTTCTAACCACCTAAAGAACTCCAAAACTTATATTCTGATAAACGTCAAGAACACCGAGGGGTTGTTTACTTATTGATTACAATGTAAGCACTTATCACTATTATTTACCTTATTGAGCGATCGAGCAGCTTACCTAGTGGAAGACAAAGCAAGAATCGAGAGTCTTACCCAATAAATGTGGAAAATGACTCTAAACTGAAACACTTATCGGGTTTAAGATGCTTACCAACAATCTATTTTTTTATACAAGGATGTTGATGATAAAGTAAATGAATTACTTGTAACTTGTAATGATTTAAATGGTAATTTTACTAATTAAAACCAAAGTTTCACTATTTAGTTCCTAATAGTGATATATTTTCAAGTGAAAGATTGCTCGGAATCAAGAAAATGTATTGGAAAGTTTTTATTTAAAAGATGAAATATAAGTAAAAATTCTTTTGAATTTTATGCGTACTCGTTGAAAAATTACCTTGTATTATCAGGTGAATGGCCTCTTTGCTCTATATAATTTAATAATTATGTGTTCTTTGCCATATATATTTTCTCAAAACAGTAATGAATAAACCATTAAAACAATGAAAACCTGAAGCTAATTGATCAATGCAAACTTTAAATGAAAATCAAACCGCAGAGTACAAACCTCAACTACAGCTTCATGTTCGTTCTTTCTCCAACTCTTTTTAGACGGATCTTTTAACGATTGCAGCAGTGTGTAAATCATCTTTGTAGAACATTTCTACCTGTAACAGAGGATGCAAGAAAACCCTCAATAATAAAAATATTAACTATGAAAATCGATCGTGAAACTGAATTTTTCCATATAAATCCTCCTGCTACCTAATTACAAGAATAAAACAACACCAAGTGAAATAATTTACACATGTTTCTTGACCAAGATGTTGTGAAGTGTATATCAATATGCTAGGTTTCGGCAAAGAGTATAAAATCAACATAAAAACAAATCTGTGGTTTAATTATTGCAATAAGATTTGCCAACATGATTATTTAATTTGTAATCACAAAATCCATATCTTGAGATTATGCGTATTATGAAAGAACAATCGGATATAAAACGAAGCACATAACTGGAATATTAGGCATTAGGTCTCCCTATCAAGAACTCTTTGAATCCAAACCTGAAACGAATTTTAGACTTTGAGGCTAAGTTACAAATATATAGAAGATGGTGATTGTTACAAATATAAATTTGCATTTGTTTATGCTACATATATAATATGATCAAAGAACTCTAATCAGCTAATTTGCATATTGTACCAAAAACATGTTTGACCAAAGATGGTCTAGCCTAGCGGGTGGAGGTAACACCCTTGTGCCTTCAAAGGATGGTATCCTCAGTTGGCCATGGTTCGAACCCCGCGGGAGACGACTTGCTGCGGTATATAGCTCTTGGGCCGGTCCATAGGGTCGGTTCAGGGGCGAGTTCATGGGCCGGTCCATAGGGACGTTTCATGGGCACGGGGGATTAGTCGGTGCCCGTTTGGATCCGGATACCCCTAGAACATGTGTGTGAGTTATCTGGCGTTCAAAAAAAAAACATGTTTGAATGACATTCTATAAAAGCCAAATACCCATATGCAATCACTAATGAAAAGCTTGAAAACAGCAAATAATGAAAAGCTTGAAAACAGAAATTTAAATACACCTTGTGTCAAACTTATGACAACCTTTTATGTACATTAACAAGTTAATGCACTTTCTACCTCTTCAAAACTGGAAAAAATGTTACTTGAAAACAAAAACTTTGTTGCACCTTTTAGATTGAAAAGCATTCACAAGTCCCTCCCTGATTTTAAAATCAAAATAGATGTATTATCTATTCTGTTTACTGCATATTAGAAACACCAAAAAAAAAAGGCAGCATAAACATGCAATTTCAGATCACTTTTATTTTCCATTTACGTTTTCAGAAAAAGGTAACCGCATAATACATCAAGTACGAACCATAGGGACGAAATCGAACCTAACGAAAATCAAAACATTAAACATCAAAGAGACAAACCACAAACAAATCAAAACAGAAATCCGGAGGGGAGGTCAACATACCTTGGAGATCGATTTCGTAGAAATCTGGAGGCTTGATAGATCAATTTCGGCCGAGAAAGATTGATGGAGAACTTAAGGTTTATATTTCATCTATGAGCCACTTTGGATGAGAGGCACCAGGTTTCACTTACCATCTGATGAACATGCAAACAATTGCTACAGCAACCATTAACAACTACATATTGCCTGCATATCAACATTAACTATGACCGAGTCAGCAATTACCAAATCCATACCACTGACTGCAATTAACAAAAATGCAAAAAAAACCAGAAATCCATTCAAGACACTAAAAAAAGAGTAAAAGCATAATTGAGACCATGTGCCATATAGTTATTAGGAGCATACATATCAAAGTGAACTGTATATTCTAATCTAAAGAACCAAATACACATTATGAAAAAGAACAAAAACAAAGATATAGAATCGAGATACAAAAGGCACATTGAACCCATTAATCTAGTGAATGACCCAAAAAACCTATGATGGGTTATGGCTTCAAATATAACAAAGGATAAAAGTAATTTCTGAAAAAAGAAAAGAAAGGAAAAAGTTACCAAGTTAGGAGGTGCTGGAAACAGGACAAATTTGCTTCAGGGTAGCTTGTTCTTTCCTTGAAAGCCTTTCAGTTGGCCACGAACTCAAACCTACATTTCATCCCCATTTTTCAAAATCAAAAGAGAAGAACAAAAAATCAATGTCTACAAATCCATAACCCAAAACTTTACTTACACAAAATTTCATTTACAAAAATTCAATGTCAAAACTTGAATGAAGATGAAAGCAAGAACAGTACATGAACGATGCCCGAAAATGAACTGCTCCACCATTTTTGGCTGTAAGAGGACCAATTGCACAAACCTGTTAAACCCTAAATGATTGGAATGGAGAGTAAGGAGGATGCGCTAATCAAATAGCTCGGTTAATAGAAATCAAAATCGAAACTAACTTGTTACAAACCTGTTGTTGGATTGGAAGATGAAAGAAGAACAACGAATGCAGAAGAGCAAGACGCTGGAGGGAGAAGAGATGATGATTCGAAGGCGAGAGGGACGATTAGGGCGCGTAGAGAGCATTGTCTGCAATTTGAAATTTGAAATTAAATTGGGAATCTAGGGAAAAGAAAGAGGTGGCCGCTCTGGAAAAGGAATAGACCAAAGTCTTAAAAGTTTTAAGACTTTAAGATATCATGCTTAAAGTAGTTGTACAACATGCTTAAACCAGTTGTATTTAAGACTTTTTACAAATTTGCTTATTAAAGTAGTATAGATATATATATATATATATATATATACGGATTAATTTACAATTTCTTTTAATTTGAGGGACTAGAAATGTAACTTTCTCAAACAGAGTTGACCGACGTCAACCTAGATTCAACTTATATAATTGAGAATTCTCGTTAATCTTGTTCATTCATATAAATCATATCTTGCTTTATCTTCTGTGTCACCCCAAGACTTCCATCGTCAAATTAAAAGTGTAAGTTATGAATTAATTACAAACTCTTGTATTATTTTAGGGTTTATGACTTGTGTCACACCCCGTTTCTCTTATTAATTTATTTTATTTTATTTTATTTTTATTTTTACTATTATTTAGTAATTGAATTAGGGTTAGGGTTTAGGAGCTACGGGTTGCTTTTGGGTCAAGTAATGAGGGAGGAAGGAGGCCCGTTAAATCTATAAAAAGAGCCCTAGGGTTCCACTCCTCTCATTCGTTCCTTGCGGCTTAAGTTAGAGAGAAAAGCGAGAGAGAGAGATCGGCGAGAGAGAGAGAGAGTTCGGCAAGAGAGAGGAAGGGTCGGGAGAGGAGAACACCGCCGGAGTTGGGTTGGTGTCGTATTCGTCGTAAGGTAACCAAGCCGCCATCCTTTCGTTATGATTATCGTCGTTGTCCGTTTGGTCCAGTCGCGGGTACGGCAACCGCCGGCCTTGGCCGGCGATGAGCCTGCCGGTTTTGTGTTACACCTCCACGCCGGCGATGGCCGGTGGTGGTCGCGGGTTTCGTTTCCAGCGGCGGTGGCCCGACAGGGTAGTAATACCGCTGCTGCTGCGTTTTTGATTCTCCGGTGGTGGTGGTGGCGACACCGCTGCCGCCGTTATCGTTTGGTTATCGTCCGGTGGTGGCGGTGGCAGCACCGCCGCTGCCGTGGGTTGGTTTTGGCCGGCGGCGGCATATGAGCCGGCTGCCGTGATTCGATGAACGGCGGAGGTGGTGGTTTAAATCGCCGCCGCTGCCTCTAGTCGTCGAGGGAACGATCGGCGGTGGTGGTTCACGCCGCCGCCACCCCGTTCGTGGTTGTCGTGCGTCTCGGCAGGTGGTGGTGGTGGTTCGCACCGCCGCTGCCTCCGTTGATTTCTGTTCCGGTAACCGACGGTGGAGGTGGCGATCCACGGTCACCGCCGTGGTCGCCGTGAGTTTTGGGTGCGGCTGGTCGGGCGGCGGTGGCGGTTGCGTCGCCGTCGCTGCTGCCGAAAAGCACAGCCGCCGCCGTGGCGTCATTGGCGGCGTGCGACGGGCTACCGTCGTTGTCGCCGCCATTCTTTTAACCGATGTCTTGGTAGTACCCGTGGGTTTACTTTGCGTAGTGTTGGTTGATCTAATTACGTATGATGGTACCTTAATTGTTGGACTTCGTAGCTAGAATTAATTAGTAACTCGTAGGACCGTTGTGTTTAAATTTCAGAGTGGTTACGTGGCTTGCATTTGTGAACGATCCGTTTGTTCGTGTGTACGTGACGTGTTGAGGTGAGTGGGTTTTACATGATATGTATTATGATTTTATGTGGTGATTGATGTATGTTGTGATAACACGGGTTGTGTGATGACCCAACGGGCGGGAAACCGCGGAGGCCGGATTGCGTGATGGTCCGGTGAACGGGAAACCGTTAAGCTGTACTATTGTGGCTGTTGTGCATATTATTGTAATATATTGATTGTTAACTTACTCACTAAGCGGTGAAGCTTACCCCTCGTGATTTTATGTTTTTAGGTACGAGTTCAGGTGTCGATAAGGGCAAGGCTCCGGCTTGAGGGTTCCCGCTAGTTGACGTGGCGCTTCGTTCCGATCTCAGTCATTAAATGATTTGGTTATTTTGGTTGACATTTAGTACTTAATTGGGGGATTTCGAATTATTGTTTGACTTGATATTATTATACGGAGGTTTTTATTTAAATAATTTTTAAATATACACAATTGGAATTGGGTGTTACAACTTGGTATCAGAGCCTAGGTTTAAGAGAATCAGCACATACACTTGTGGGTGTGTGTGTGGTTGGACTTAAACCAGGCCGTTAGGAATAATTGAATGAGATCGGAATGACCAACGGAACCGTCAAGACGGAGGTGAGCTTTTTGTACCTTTGAATTATTATGCACATAGTAGTTTATTAGTAACGCATGCATAGCTATATGTGGAATTTCATGCATGTAATGATGAGCTGTATACGTGATTTTATGTGACCGTCTAGTTAGTAAGTTGAAGTCTAAATAGGATGGTATCAAAACCAAACGTAAACACCTTGGTACGTCGGGGATGGGTCGTCGGGCATGTTCTCGTCTGATTGTTGCTCGGTGGTCTTGATCCGGCTACCATGCATGGTTGGTTATAGTAATACGGCGCCAATAATAGTGTTACTATAAGCACCTGTGTAGGGTTGGATTTGATTAAGTGTGAATCGGTTTGTATTAGCATGCGCGGTAAGAACTAGCCTTAGGGTTGGCATGATCACTACTACTAGGGTTACGTGTGAATATCTTAGTAGAGTATAGTAATGAACTGAGATGCTTTAAACCTTCAGAATGGTGCAAACCCGAAGCCAGACTGATGATGAGCCCGGGCAGTTCGATCACGTTGCTGCCCAAATCACTGAGGCCCTGCAGCAGATGCTGCCGGGGCTATTCAACCAGATGAGAGATGAGCTGATTCAGACTGTGGATCAGCGTATCGATGCGGCCCTCACGGCCCGTAGCTTAGGTATTGGGAGCACGAGTCAGTCCCAACCTCGTGGAATCACCTTTAAGGATTTTATGGCGTGCCAACCGCCATTGTTCGACGGGAAGAAGGATCCCGTGGCTTGCTACCGCTGGTACTCGGCGGTCGAGGGAGCATTTCGCACTTGTGGGTGCCCCGATGGTTCGAAGGTTCTTTTCGCTGTGAACCTTCTTCGTGGAGCTGCAAAGGATTGGTGGGACCTGACGCTCAAGAAATACACGGAGGCACAGATCGCCGCGCTGACCTGGGAGGAATTCCGGGCTTTATCTGACGAGGAGTTCGCACCTCGTATCGAAAAGGAGCGGATCGCAGCTGAGTTTCTGAAGCTGACTCAGACGACGGAGTCAGTAAACGAGATCACCGCGCAGTTTCTAGAGAAGCTGCTTTTTGTGCCAGGCTACGCGAACGACGAGTCACTGAAGATGGCTCGCTACTTGGGGGTGCTGAAACCAGAGATCAAGGGGGCGGTGGCTACAGGGAGGTGTAAGACCTTCGGTGAGATGCAGGAGGTTGCGAGGGCACAGGAGCTGATCCTAGAGGAGCGACAGCAAGGGAAGCGGAAGGCGGAAGATCAGTCGGCACCAGCAAAGAAGTTCAAGGGAGCTAGGACTGATACCAGGAGCGGGACCCCGAGCTGCCCAAAGTGTGGGCGTTATCATCGGGGCGAGTGCAGACCACGGGAGTTATCCTGCTACAAATGTGGCAAGACGGGCCACCTGAGCAAGGATTGCAAGGAGACTGCGAGGATCTGCTTCAACTGCTATCAGCCGGGGCATATCAAGACTGAATGCCCTCTACTGAAAAAGACGCCAGCCCTGGCCCCTGCACCAGCGACGCTTATGATCACCGACGGTACTACCAAGGGGAAGGGCGGAGCTACTACTCGTGGACGGGCCTTTCAGATGACTGCTGAGGAAGCGCAGACGGCGCCTGATGTGATTACAGGTTTTTCCTTGTTATATTTTCGTACGATTGCTGATAGTAGCTTATTTTATGTGTTAGTGATAAGAATAGTGTATCTGCCGTTAAATGTGAACTTTAGGCATATTTCCTGTCAACTCGAAACCGGCTTTAGTACTTTTCGACACGGGGGCTACGTGGTCCTATGTGTCGCGTAGGTTCTGTAAGGACTTCCAGATCGAGCTCGGTAATCTGGATAGTCCTCAAGCAATCGACGTAGCGGCGGAGGAAGTACAGGTGGTCGAGCACGTGTACCGGGGGTGCAGCATTGATATCTTTGGAGTTCGTTTCAGCATCAATCTCATCCCCATTCCCATGAACGGAGTGGACGTAGTTGTCGGAATCGATTGGATGTTTCCAAATCGGGCGACCACGGATGTTGCGGGGCAGTTTGTACGCATCCATAACCCAAGTGGGGGAGATCTGGTGGTGTACGGCAAGGGGAGAAGGGTATCTACATCCTTCTGTTCTATCGCGAAAGCTCGGAGGTACATCCAGCGGGGGTGTACGGGGTTTTTGGTTTATGCTATGGCGGATCAGGCGAAGGAGAGGAAGCTGTCGGTAGCGGAGGTGCCAGTGGTCGGAGAGTTTCCAGACGTGTTTCCAGAGGATCTGCCTGGCCTTCCACCTGATAGGCAGATCGAGTTCGGCATCGACTTGGTACCAGGAGCGGCTCCGATTGCGCGAGCTCCTTACCGTCTGGCTCCGCCGGAGCTTCAGGAGTTATCGGAGCAGTTGTAGGAGCTCTCGGGGAAGGGGTTCATCCGCCCGAGCAGCTCACCGTGGGGTGCACCGAGTCTGTTTGTGAAAAAGAAAGACGGGAGTCACCGTATGTGCATCGATTACCGTGGACTCAACAAGGTGACCATCAAGAATAGGTATCCACTACCTAGGATTGATGACCTGTTTGATCAACTTCAAGGAGCTTCGTGGTTTTCTAAGATCGATCTTCGGTCGGGGTATCACCAGCTGAAGGTGAAGGAAGCGGATGTCCACAAAACCGCTTTCCGAACCCGTTACGGCCACTTCGAGTTTCTGGTAATGCCGTTCGGGCTTACCAATGCTCCAGCAGCTTTCATGGACCTCATGAACCGGGTGTGCCGCCCGATGCTTGATCGGTCCGTGATCGTTTTCATCGACGATATTTTAATCTACTCGAAGACGAAGGAGGAGCATGTGATGCATCTGCGGGAGGTGCTTGAGGTGTTGAGGAGGGAGCGTCTCTACGCCAAATTCTCGAAATGCGCTTTCTGGTTGAAGGAGGTTCAGTTCTTGGGCCACATCATTAACCGGGAAGGCATCAAGGTGGATCCAGCAAAAATCGAAGCAGTTATGAATTGGGAAATTCCGAAGGCACCTACCGAAATCCGGAGTTTTCTGGGTTTAGCCGGCTACTACCGACGGTTCATCCAGGATTTCTCTAAGATTGCGGTACCTTTGACGCGTTTGACGAAGAAAAGCGAGCCGTACGTTTGGGGTTCTGAACAGCAGAGGGCTTTCGACACGTTGAGGCAGAAGCTGTGTGAGGCTCCGGTTCTGACTTTACCGGAGGGGGTGGAAGACATGACAGTTTATTGCGACGCGTCTCGGCTAGGTTTGGGTTGTGTTCTGATGCAGAGGGGGCGGGTGATAGCCTACGCTTCGAGGCAGCTGAAGCCTCACGAGGCTAATTACCCCACGCATGATCTCGAGCTTGCGGCGGTTGTTTTTGCTCTCAAGTTATGGAGGCACTACCTGTATGGGGTAAAGTGCACCATTTTCTCAGACCACCGGAGCTTGAGGTATTTCTTGGAGCAGCCGAATCTGAATATGCGACAGCGGAGGTGGCTTGACGTAGTCAAGGACTACGATTGCGAGATTCTCTATCATCCGGGCAAAGCCAATGTGGTTGCTGACGCTTTGAGTAGGAAGACGGAGCATGCGCCGCTTCGTATCTCACACCTAAAGATGGCGGTGACTACCTCCTTTGTGGACCTGGTGCTGCGGGCACAAGAGGAGGCGAGTCGGGAGGAGAACCAGAATGGAGAGCGGATTCGGGGGCAGATGGCCGCGTTAGTCAGGGATAGTCGAGGGTTGCTGACTAGATACGGTAGAGTGTGGGTTCCTCGGGCGGGCACGGCGCGTCAGACCTTGCTTGAGGAAGCTCACAAATCGAGATTCTCGATTCATCCGGGAGCTACAAAGATGTATCGGGATCTGCGGACGAGTTACTGGTGACCAGGGATGAAGAGGGACGTGGCTCGGTACGTGGAGTCGTGTTTGACCTGTCTAAAGGTCAAGGCCGAGCATCAGAAGCCTCACGGCAAGATGCAACCTCTTGAGATCCCCGAGTGGAAGTGGGAAAACCTCACTATGGATCTGATCACCAAGCTTCCGAAAACCCCTCGGAAGTTTGACGCGATTTGGGTTATAGTGGATCGGTTAACCAAAAGCGCTATCTTCCTTCCTATCCGGGAGAGTTCGACTGCGGAGCAACTGGCGAAGATCTACGTGGACGAGGTGGTGTCGAGGCACGGAGTGCCAGTGTCGATTATCTCAGACCGGGACGTACGTTTTACTTCTCGGTTTTGGGAGAGATTTCATTCAGAGTTGGGTACTAGGTTGCATTTTAGCACCGCGTACCACCCTCAGACAGACGGTCAGAGTGAGCGGACGATCCAGACCTTGGAGGACATGCTGCGAGCTTGCGTTCTGGATTTCGGTGGCAGTTGGGATACGTATCTACCTCTGGCAGAGTTCTCGTATAACAACAGTTACCACTCGAGTATTGGGATGCCGCCGTTTGAGATGCTCTACGGGAGGAGATGCCGTACTCCTATCTGTTGGGGTGAAGTCGGACAGCGTGTCCTGGGTAGCACCGAGGTTGTACAGAGGACCACGGAGGATATTCAGAGGATCCGGGAGCGGTTACGGACGGCTCAGAGTCGACAGAAGAGCTACGCTGATCGTCGCAGGTCGGATTTGGAGTTCCAGGTGGGAGACCGAGTCCTACTCAAGGTTTCTCCTTGGAAGGGAGTGATTCGGTTCCGCAAGAGGGGAAAGTTGGGGCCCCGTTACATCGGACCGTTCACGGTTCTCGCACGTGTTGGGAAGGTAGCTTATCGTTTGGAGCTGCCTGCGGTACTAGGCCAGATCCACAGCACTTTTCACGTTTCGCAGTTGCGTAAGTGCCTCGCCGACGAGACGGCTCATATTCCTTTAGACGATATTCAGGTGGACGAGAGCCTGAATTACGTCGAGAGGCCGGTAGCGGTGATAGACCGGAGGGTAAAGAGGTTACGACGCAGGGAGATCGGAATCGTGAAGGTGCAGTGGCAGCATCGGAAGGGTTCCGAGTGGACCTGGGAACCAGAGGCAGAGATGCGGGAGCACTACCCGGAGCTGTTCTCAGTTTGATTTCGGGGACGAAATCCTTGTAAGTGGGGGAGAGTTGTCACACCCCGTTTCTCTTATTAATTTATTTTATTTTATTTTATTTTTATTTTTACTATTATTTAGTAATTGAATTAGGGTTAGGGTTTAGGAGCTACGGGTTGCTTTTGGGTCAAGTAATGAGGGAGGAAGGAGGCCCGTTAAATCTATAAAAAGAGCCCTAGGGTTCCACTCCTCTCATTCGTTCCTTGCGGCTTAAGTTAGAGAGAAAAGCGAGAGAGAGAGATCGGCGAGAGAGAGAGAGAGTTCGGCAAGAGAGAGGAAGGGTCGGGAGAGGAGAACACCGCCGGAGTTGGGTTGGTGTCGTATTCGTCGTAAGGTAACCAAGCCGCCATCCTTTCGTTATGATTATCGTCGTTGTCCGTTTGGTCCAGTCGCGGGTACGGCAACCGCCGGCCTTGGCCGGCGATGAGCCTGCCGGTTTTGTGTTACACCTCCACGCCGGCGATGGCCGGTGGTGGTCGCGGGTTTCGTTTCCAGCGGCGGTGGCCCGACAGGGTAGTAATACCGCTGCTGCTGCGTTTTTGATTCTCCGGTGGTGGTGGTGGCGACACCGCTGCCGCCGTTATCGTTTGGTTATCGTCCGGTGGTGGCGGTGGCAGCACCGCCGCTGCCGTGGGTTGGTTTTGGCCGGCGGCGGCATATGAGCCGGCTGCCGTGATTCGATGAACGGCGGAGGTGGTGGTTTAAATCGCCGCCGCTGCCTCTAGTCGTCGAGGGAACGATCGGCGGTGGTGGTTCACGCCGCCGCCACCCCGTTCGTGGTTGTCGTGCGTCTCGGCAGGTGGTGGTGGTGGTTCGCACCGCCGCTGCCTCCGTTGATTTCTGTTCCGGTAACCGACGGTGGAGGTGGCGATCCACGGTCACCGCCGTGGTCGCCGTGAGTTTTGGGTGCGGCTGGTCGGGCGGCGGTGGCGGTTGCGTCGCCGTCGCTGCTGCCGAAAAGCACAGCCGCCGCCGTGGCGTCATTGGCGGCGTGCGACGGGCTACCGTCGTTGTCGCCGCCATTCTTTTAACCGATGTCTTGGTAGTACCCGTGGGTTTACTTTGCGTAGTGTTGGTTGATCTAATTACGTATGATGGTACCTTAATTGTTGGACTTCGTAGCTAGAATTAATTAGTAACTCGTAGGACCGTTGTGTTTAAATTTCAGAGTGGTTACGTGGCTTGCATTTGTGAACGATCCGTTTGTTCGTGTGTACGTGACGTGTTGAGGTGAGTGGGTTTTACATGATATGTATTATGATTTTATGTGGTGATTGATGTATGTTGTGATAACACGGGTTGTGTGATGACCCAACGGGCGGGAAACCGCGGAGGCCGGATTGCGTGATGGTCCGGTGAACGGGAAACCGTTAAGCTGTACTATTGTGGCTGTTGTGCATATTATTGTAATATATTGATTGTTAACTTACTCACTAAGCGGTGAAGCTTACCCCTCGTGATTTTATGTTTTTAGGTACGAGTTCAGGTGTCGATAAGGGCAAGGCTCCGGCTTGAGGGTTCCCGCTAGTTGACGTGGCGCTTCGTTCCGATCTCAGTCATTAAATGATTTGGTTATTTTGGTTGACATTTAGTACTTAATTGGGGGATTTCGAATTATTGTTTGACTTGATATTATTATACGGAGGTTTTTATTTAAATAATTTTTAAATATACACAATTGGAATTGGGTGTTACAACTTGTAAGGGTAACCAACTGTTCCAATTGTACAAATGTTACCATGAAACTATTTTTTGTACTCAATTGACCATTAAACTCTTTTTGACTGTACATATAGTACCATTATGACCTGATATAACAGGTAAACCACCGTGAACCACCGGTAACCACCACCACCACCACCAAAACACCACCTTCTTCAAACCCACCACCAAAACACCACCACAACCACCACCTTCTTCAAACCCACCACCACCACCACCAAAACACCACCACATCCACCACCTTCTTCAAACCCCCACCACCACCACCACCACCACTAAAACACCACAACAGCCACCACCACCTTCAAACCCACCACCAGATCTCCGGCGAAAGATTCAAGATTTCCGACAACCCTTAAAGAAATAAAGCTTAAAAATCAAAACCCATATAAGAAAATCTCAAAATTTTCGAACTAAAGCAAACCCACCATTTTTCCGGCGAAAAGGTTAAGTTTTTCCGGCGAAAGATTCAAGCTTTCCGACAGCCCTCAAAGAAATAAAGCTTAAAAATCAAAACCCATATAAGAAAACCTCAAAATTTCCAAACTAAAGCAAACCCACCAAGAAAATCTTGAAACCCACCATTTTTTCCGGCGACGTTTCCAGATCTGCACGTTTTTCCGGCCACGTTTCCAGATCTGCACGTTTTTCCAGCCACATTTCCAGATCTGCACGTTTTCGGATCTGAATCTGGTAAGTTTTGGTGGTGGTGGTGATGGTGGTGTAATGAAGAGAGAGGAAGATGAG
Organism: Centaurea solstitialis; assembly: GCA_030169165.1. Classification (NCBI taxonomy): domain Eukaryota; kingdom Viridiplantae; phylum Streptophyta; class Magnoliopsida; order Asterales; family Asteraceae; genus Centaurea; species Centaurea solstitialis. The sequence goes on from CM058046.1 coordinate 26,767,642, forward strand.
GAAGATAAAGAAGATGTGAAGATGGTGGTGGTGGGTGGGTGATGGTGGTTGGTGTTGGTGGTGGTGGTTTGGTGGTGGCTGTGGTGGTGGGTTTGAAGGTGGTGGTGGCTGTTGTGGTGTTTTGGTGGTGGTGGGTTTGAAGAAGGTGGTGGTTGTGGTGGTGTTTTGGTGGTGGTGGTGGTGGGTTTGAAGAAGGTGGTGGTTGTGGTGGTGTTTTGGTGGTGGGTTTGAAGAAGGTGGTGTTTTGGTGGTGGTGGTGGTGGTTACCGGTGGTTCACGGTGGTTTACCTGTTATATCAGGTCATAATGGTACTATATGTACAGTCAAAAAGAGTTTAATGGTCAATTGAGTACAAAAAATAGTTTCATGGTAACATTTGTACAATTGGAACAGTTGGTTACCCTTACAAGTCATAAACCCATTATTTTATTATCAAACTAGGTTTTATCCCGTGTGATACATGGGGTAATTAAATTTAAAAAAAATCATATGAGAAAAACAATATTACAAGTATGATTTATTTAATCTAAATTATTTACTATAATTTATTTTATAACTGGACTTTTAATTTTTTTCGAACTTTTAATTTGAGATAGATAAAGATAAAATAGGCTCATATGGTTTTGTTATAGTAGAGAGATAGATATAAAATTAAATAGAATTTTATTTAAAATAATTTAAATTTGAATTAATAGAGATAGAATAGTTTAATATTTTTAAATTAATAATTTTAAAATAAAATAGTTGAATTAATAGGTTGGAGTTTAATATTTAACAGGATAAAGTTTAATAATTTTAAATTTTGATAAAGTTTAATAATTTTTAATTTTGAATTAGTTATTTCATCTATTGTTCTGTAATATGTAAAAATTCAAAAGATTAAAAAAATAAAAAAATTAGAACTATTTTTGTAATACAAAATAACACAAAAAGTGTAATCAATGAGCATAAATACAAAGTCACATACGAGAAATCAACAACTCCAAATTGGACTATAAACATGAATAGAATCATCATAATCATATCATCATGTGTAGGAAAAAATAAATATTGAAGAGCGTTTGTAATACAAAATAACACAAAAAGTGTAATCAATGACCATAAATACAAAGTCACATACGAGAAATCAACAACTCCAACTTGGACTATAAACATGAATAAAATCATCATGTGTAGGAAAAAATAAAAATTAAAGAGCGTTTGATTGATTACATTTGTGTGTGTATGTGTAATTGGTAGTGGCTTAATTAAGAGAGTTGCAGTAATTGATTGAGATCGAGAGATTGAAAGGGGTATTTATAGATTGAGATTGAGATTGAGATTGGGGTGTGTATTTTTGGATTAAAACTGTTTGATTTAATTATGTAGAGAATTTTTGAAAGTGGTATTTATCTTTTACATTATTTTATTTATTGTTTTCATATTTATCTATAGTTTGGATTAAAAAATGAAAAATTTTAAAGAGTTTGAGTATATTTTTTTGTTCCAACAAGTTATATGGAATTTTCTTAACAATTAAGAAAATAGGAAAAGTAAGATTTTTCAACTTTGGAAAACTCTTAGAAAATTGTACTTTGAAAATAGAGAGAATATATTTAATTCTTTATATCACCAATGAAAAATAATAATACGTGTATTGATTATATTAAAAATTATACAAATATATGTAGAGGATTTTTTTAAACCGTTTCATTTAATTATGTATTTTTGAAAGTGACATTTATCTTTTACATTATTTTATTTATTGTTTTCATATTTATCTATAGTTTGGATTAAAAGGTTTGATTTAATTATGTAAGGATTTTTTAAACCGTTTGATTTAATTATGGAGAGGATTTTTGAAAGTGATATTTATCTTTTACATTATTTTATTTATTGTTTTGATAACCGAGACCGGCTCACCAGAACGCGACACGTGGCAATTCGGCTCACCAGAGCGCGACACGTGTCAAACCAGTTACTCTTTTATTATATATAGAAGATATGTTTGTTTACTTGTTTCATTTAATTTGGAACCAATAATCGTTATAGGATATAGTAAGGTTAATATATATTGATCAAAATTGATATAATTTAGTTTATATGAACTAACAAGTCATTCAAATTTGATTACTGATATTTACTTGATGATGTACTTCAATATTTTTTTAAAATAGATTTCAGTTACGAGTTACAACTCGGATCAACTAGTCGTATATAAGTGAGGAAATCCAATTCTAGTAGAATTGGATTAGATTAAAAAGTTAAACATCCAAATCATCTTTGAAATACTTTGAGATTCTATAAGCTAAATATGTACAAATTGAAAGCACAAACCAAAGTAACTTTCTTGTGACATTTCTACTAATTCTATTAATAACTAGCTTATAAATTTAGATGAAGTAAAATTAGGATCCAAAATATATTCTTTCTATTGAACTTTTCTTACATAAATTATGAATATCTTTCTTATCTATATCTATATTATATTTGACCACCTACCTTCTTAGATTTTTTTGTTACAATTTTGTCAAAATTTCTACAATTTTCTTATCATTCCTTTTATTTATTGATTGATTTTAGAAGCAAGTCAGATTGCCAATTATTTAACATTCTTACATTTTTTTTGCAAATTTTCTTCATGTTTTCTATTGTTTTTACTTCTATTTTTAATTTCATTTGTTGAAGATATTGATTTATTAAGACACTACTTTTATGTGTTTCTCCAAAATATTGATTTACGACATGAAATACAACACAAACACAAACCCAACATGAAGATAATTGGGTTTGGATTGAGTTTTCTGACTCGCCAACCCGTTTATTTCGCAAGTCTTGCTTGAGTTAGTATATGGGTTTGTAAGTCAAGTCGTCAACCTGTTTATCTTTTTATATTTTTTTTATTATGACTATTGAGTATTAACTTTTCAGTTTCAATTTAGCGCCTTATAAATCAGTAAATTGAATTTTATTTTGTTTGTATTTGAAGCTTTGAAGTAGATTGTATTTGACCCGACAACCTGTTTATAACTCGTCAACTTGTTTATAACATGTCAATCCGCTTATGACCTGCCAACCCGTATAGTTAAATGAGTTATGCATGTTGTGTTCGGGTTGACGGGTTGCGGTTAGAGTTGTAGATTTCGACACGATAAGTTAAACGGGTTTTGTCGAGACTGAGTTTTTCTGACCCGTCGACCCGAACACGACAATATTGTCACCCCTACGCATGTTTTTTTTATGTATACTTGCCTATTTGAAAATCTTACAACATCGTGTTTTGAATAATCCGTCAGACTATAATATTCTATCTTATTTCTCGTATAATCTAATAACCCATGATCACGACCCTAAGAAACCCGTGATTGGATTTATTGATTTTATTCCAATGAATGCCTCTGCTAATCAATGTCTCCCAAAAGTACCTTTTTAGCCACAAACAAGTAAAAACAAGAGTGTCACGAGACATACTACGTACACTTTACCTATTTACTTTTTACATATTCACTTTGCTTTACCTATATTATATATACATACATTTGCTTTTATATCACAAGTCCTCACCTACATTTGCTTTACCTATATAAATATTATTTTAACCCTTTTCCCTATGCTTATACTTTTGATATTCAGTTTGATAATTAATGAAAATGTTTTTTAAAAATAAGGTGGTAAATCTAATAAGTTTTTGGAAGACTTAATTATTGTAGATGCTATTAGAGGTAAACCAAACAACAATTAAATTAATGAAATTAATTCATGAAATTGTTTAATATTATGAAATTATATCATATGATTCATTTTTTGATGTAAATGTTTCATATTTCGGTATATTAAACGTAACTTTTCAATTCTTATGAAACTGTTTCATATATTTTTATGAAACCTTTTGATTTTACGTAAAAAGACCGAAATATGAAACGATTTCAACAAATAATGTATCATATAATAAAATTTCACCATATTAAACAATTTCAAAAACCAGTTTCATCATATAATCGTCATTTTGGCAAAGTTCACAAGTTCACACCAAAAATAAGTGTACAAAAGAAAATCTATATACATTTGCTTTCATATCATATGCCCTCCCTTTCTCACCTAGCTCATATATCATATTTAGAGAAAAAATTGGTTAATTTTGAAAGAAAATTTTGAATTTTTGATTGATTTCAAGATTATATTTCAGTTTTTGGTTGATTTCGAGATAATTTTTTTAGGTACACCCTTTGAAGTTTCGAAAATAATACAGTATCACCCTACAAAACGACACGGTTGCACCTTAACATTTTTTTACCTTCATTAGACAAATAATATAATGGTACGTGCCACAATGTACTCCTCATTACTCATTAGGTTTGTCCATGCTTGTATTTAATCATATCACATGAGAAAGGTTCAAATAAGAACAAAGTCAATTTGCAAGAACAAAAGAACAATTTTAGATCACATATGACGTGGGCCCATGTGGGTCCCACATATTAAAAAAATCATATATGATTTAGTGGTTCCCACCACTAAATCATATATGATTTTTTTAATATGTGGGACCCATCAATGTATGGCTCAAAATGGTTCCTCTATTCTTGCAAATGAAGTTGTTCTTGTATGAACCTCCCTCCATATCACATTACTAGTATATATACAAAGAAGGATGAAACATGAAATAGTAAATTGCCAATAAAGGAAATTGTGTATTCTACATAGCATAACTTGTTAACCACACCATATTTTTCAGCATCCCTTTGTCTTTCAGATTAAATTTTATGTACCTATTTATTAACTTTTACAAAGTAGAATTACAAAATACGTTAAAAACTAGAAAACAATTTCAAAAGTAAATTAAAAACAAGAAAACAAAAATGATGTCGATACTGCAAAAATAAAAATAGAGAGTAAAGTTTTCTTGGCTTTAAAAAATAGAGTTGCTAAAACAAGAGTGAATTACATATCTGGTCCCTATGGTTTAGGTTAGGGGTGAACATCGGAACTAGGTATCTGTCTTTGGAACTGGAACCATTCCGGAACAACTGGTTCCGAAACATGAACCGATGCGATTTGTTTTGGTTCCTAAAATACGGAACCGATTGGAACCAGTTCTGGTTCCAGTTCATATTGGGCTATATTTAAAAAAAAAATATATGTTTATAATGTTTAATTGAAAAAAAATTAAAATTATTATTTTATCTTTTACAACTACACACCTACAAATATACAATTATAACTATTTTGTTCACTTAACTTATTTATTTTCTTTTTTCAATATTTTTATATCATATTTATCATTTCGAGTTTTGTTTTTTGTTTTCTTTTCATTTCAAAAATGTTAGTAATTTTTTTATAAATTATTAGATTTTAGTTTAGTGTATTATTTGTTTCGTTCCATTAGGACTATATAATAAATAATAATTTATTTTTATAGCATAAAACAACGAAAAATATTTAAAAATATTTATAAACTAGATATCTTTTGAACCGGAACCGGCAGTTCTCATCCCTGCTGTAGTTTAGAGGTTCTAACACTCTGGGTCTCTAAAATAAAATATATATGGATTGGATTCTTATGGTTTGCATTTTATAACGTGTTGGATCCCTAAATCTAACTCCGTTAAAAATATATTGGTTATAGTGGTCATGTACATGCCACATGATAGGTAGTTTGGTAATTTTATTCGTTTTCCTCGTTTTACATTAAACAAATAAAAACAAACACCAATAACATATTAGCATGTGTCTCTCTTTCCATATTTCTTCCCTAGAAATTAAAATAACTTATATATAGTTTTGCTTGAACTGGCTTTCTCCATATGACAGAACCACCACCAACATAACTTGCCTTCTTTCTTGATTTCTTCATCTCTATTTGTTTTCTTCATCTCTATGGTATTTATCATGGTAATTGTAGGCCAATGTTGAATAACTTCCTTTTCATGCACTCCCTAACTATTATTATTATTCTTTTTAAAAAAGAAGTTACACACATACATATATCGCTGCCAGCTCTACTCAAGAGGTTTGTTTTCACTTGCCATGGTAATCCATCTCCCTCATTTTGAAATACGAACCCTAAGGGCTTGTTTGTTTTTTAGAAAAAACCTCTGAAAACCACGGAAGTTTGATTCGGTCAGACGTTTTGGTTTTCAGACCGTTTGTTTTTTTTTTTTTTTTCCAGACTTCAGACCCTTAGGGGCTGTTTACTAATTTTTCTATTAAGCTCTGTGTGGGTTAAGTTGTATGTCTCGATAAATTTGTCTGTCCAATAAAAAATGTGTTGTTGTTTACTTTCTGTTCTGAATCAATAGTCTGAATGATAAAAATGACCAATTTAACCTTTGTTATGAACTAAAAGCTGTTTAAATAAATTATTGTTTATTTTTATAAGCCGGAGACATTTCTTACACACAGAAGTTATTTAAACCTCAAAACATAATATAATAATAAAAAAGTAATACATTATATGGTTAGAAACTATTGTATGTTTAATATTTTTTATACATCCAAATATTTTCACAAATACTATATAAAAAATTAATTTAGAGCTAAATTTTATTATATTTAAAACTCCAACGTTTACCAACTTTGTTGGCACTATTTATAAGCTACAGTGCCAACAAAGTTTTTTTTATTTTATTTTTTTTCTCAATTTTTCTAATTATTAAGTAATTGTAAGTTACGCTTTTTTCCCTTATAGTTATGTAATTACTTATTTTATATCTTTTAGTTTTTTATATTTCATTTTATATTTTACATTTTCATTATATTAACACGTATAATTATATATTGACTAAAACACGATAAAAACTATGTTTTAATTTTTACAAGTTAAATCATTATAATCACCTCTTCCATTATAATCGTGTTTTCGATACATTCGAAATGAGTCCAATATTGAGTAGTTTTTTATTTAATTATGATTTTATATATTATATATAATACGTAACTTTTTTAATATTTACAATAGTGTCTGTTTTGTTTTTTGTTCTTTCTTTCAATATTACATAAGTTTTTCTTTGATTGTTTTGTTTTGTTTTTCTTTTTCTTTCATCCGAAAATAAAGCCTTTGTTTGTTTGTTTTTTTTTTCCTTTTAATAGTATATGAATAGTGTTTATTATTATTGTTAATTAGTGTTAATTACATGTTTGATAAAATTTTAAATAAAATATGTATGATGTTGTCAATCTTATTGTTTATTACTAATTGTGTTCAATGTTATGACATATGTTTTACGAAATAAGTCAAATGATGTAATACAAATAAACATATGTTTCGAAGTATATAAAAGCTGGTTATTTTGGGTGTAGACTTTTTAAAGTTTAAAAAGTAATCATTCTAATTTTAATTGGTATAGTTAACCAGAAACATTGATCACAACAAAAGCTACATTTACCTGATGAGAGATTTTCTTTTCTAGGTTAATAATGAATCACCGCTTGCGTCATTGTGGTCCTATCTATACTACTTTATAATGCATTTGATCACCAAACTCTTAATTACAATCATCAAAGCATATAGTACTATCATTTTAAGCATATTGTCTTAAAGTTTCTTAAAAATTCAACATTTGAACACCCTCCTAGGCAACTATTCATTCTCCCAGGCAAGAATTTCAAATCATCCCGGTCACTCCAACCGTTGGTTCCTCCAAGGTGACTATTGATAATTCCTATGTGACCATTGAACTTCCCACTATTCATAATTCATTTGTTAAATCCACCTTCTCAACACATACAATTAGGGTTCATCTGAGTTTCATCTCATCTTCTCCGTCCTTTCTTCTCGGGTAAGTTTTATTGTTTTTGTTTCCCCTTCTTCTCTATTTTAATCTCTCGCTATATTTATTTTGATGCTGTGTATAAATTATGTGCCTACTAAACGAAATCATCTATATTGATTATGACCCATCGTTTTCTACTTTCTATTAACTATTTCAATTTCTGCCAAGTGCCATTGCCATTGCCATTGCGTTTGAATAGGATTAATAGCACCGTTTATGGCTTTATGCTTTCGATCGAGACTGCCAATTTCCGTGAATCGAGAATTCGTGAACTGTAAGTTATTTTGTATTACAGTATTAGCCATTAGTATTTACCAATTTAGGACTTAGGTTTATCAATTTACCTTTTGATTTGATGATTCACGAAACCTTGGCGTTTCATTGAATTGTAAATTACTTGCTTGAGAAATTTTAGAGGCCACTGTTCTAATGGTGGAAAATCCAAATAGAATGGCAAATTTGGTTTTAAATCATTAACCAAATTTATGAATTACTTACTATAAGTTGGTGTTTCTTATGTGAAAATCCATCAGATCATTATAAGGCAAATCCATGAATAAGTAACATTGAGAATATGGGGACTATAAGTCTGTAATTCACACAGATACAGTGACACAATTATATTTCTTTTGTGTTCAATTTATACCTCATTTGAGACTTCAATTCAGAGTTTTCAGACGCAATTAAACATCAATTTTAGACTTACGATTGTAATTTTAAATCAACACCAATTTCACCATTAATCAGGAGCCAAATTTGTTTTGCTGTTTATTAAGTATTAGCCATTAGGATTTATGATGTTTATTAGCCTTTTGCAATTTTGTTTCCTGTTTATTAGCCATTAGTATTTAGCAATTTTGTTTGCTGTTTTTTATTGCTGTTTTTTTGTTTATAAATGCACAATTTAGACTACAGAACAATCTGTTTATTGTTTTACCTTTTTTTTCAGTTATTGGTTTTTAATTTATTTGTTTAGAGTTTTGTGTTGTGACTGCAGTCTTGCTTGCAAAAAGAAAAGTCTTTTGGTAATGAGTTGTGCAATTTTACCGAGTCATGACTAAACTAAACCAGGTGCTCTATTTTTATTCTCTATATTGTATCACTTGTGTAAGATATGTTTCTTCAAAAAACTGCACAAACATATCTTTTTAGGTGATGTTTTTTATGCTCTTTTACACGGGGTTTTGGTTTATTTCCCCCATAGCGTATCCTTTTTTTATTGAATAAAGATTGGGTGTTGGGATGACTCGCCTAGATTGACTAAGTTCACAAACTACATCTTTCTGTATTGCTTTTTCTTTGTTTATTTGTTTTTGCTCATCTTTGTGCTTCATTCTCATTGTTTTGATCATCTCTAAAGCTCAATTCCATTTAGTCTGTTATAATTTAGTTACATGGAGATTTGTTTACCATTGGTTTTTGTCAAGCTTTGGTGGCGGATCATGATAAAAAGGTAACATTTATTACTTATTTTAATTTCACATTTTTTGGTTAAGGTTTTGGTATAATATTATGTTGATATTGCATTGGATAGATTGTACCTACAACTATTGATTTTAAGGAATCTTTTGAGCAATAAATTTCCAAGAAAAGTATGCAAATGATACTTTGTTCGGTTTTTATAGTATGCAACATAAATAATTTTTTGAAGTGAAATTACTATATTCATCTTCTGTTATGTTTGAAAAATCATATTTTTACAAAGATTTGCCAACACGATTTCTTTGCGAATTGGTTATGGCTCGGGGGTTCATAGCGCTCTAACCGAGTTCAAGCCTTTCTGTGCGTATGTCTAAGAATATTAAAGTGGGCCCATGTTTAGTCCCCAAAATTGTTGGGGATTAGTCTGGCTTTGGCCCGAACATCCTTCCAAAAAAAGATTTCCTTATGCATATGGCTTAAAATGATGCAAAGTAGTGGGCATCATCCATATGAAGCCTATTTATGATTATGTGATTCTAATACTATTAACTTCACAGGTTGTTTAATGAAGCTTCTAACTAAGGTATCATATGGAATTACATCTGCAACAAGTTCTATTTCAAGCTAAATACATGAACGAACATATGTAATAGACATCACAATGTTTCCACCTAATTGTTGTGGCACCAAGAATGTGTGTTTACTTGATCCTGTTATAGACTATATTTCTCTAGCTGTAGAATGCATATTACCTGTTGTTCTTCATAATTATTTGAGGTTGGTGTGTTGCATCAGATTTGGTTGGCTTAATTGTATTTTTAGTCGTCGTATAATTTTTTTGTTGATTGACATGACAATCGTAAGTTTGGAACTGTAACTCTTGTATATTCAAAGTTTGTTAATATGTAAAGACTAATGGCTGTTTACCAAATTCTTACCCTGTAAGCTCATATTGGTAAGCAATTCACATTCATTGCCTTATTGTGTAACATCCTTGTCTTTTAAAAATTATTGTTTGTAAGCGTTTTAAACCCGGTAAATGAATTTTGGATAAGAGACGTATTCCAGGCTTACCAGGTGACAATGTCTCGCTCCTTGGCTCCTTACCTTGTCTTTTACCCGGTAAAATATTTTCATTATTTGTCATGCTCAATCATCAAGATAAATGATATTTGTAAGCACTTACCTTTGTAAGCGTTTAGTGAATAGTCCTTTGAATCATCAGAAAATTGTTTGCTTTCTTGGCTCCCGCCGCATTGCGCGGGCCCACTTCTAGTCGATTTATGATACATTTCAATTACTTTTTGTTGATTTAGGTCGTTATATTTTTATAACCTCATATCTCCCCCTGCAACGCGGGGTAAAAAACCTAGTAATTAATAAATTGTTCAGCTTGACTATTTAAACAATATGACTTATAATTTGAAATCCAACTAATGATTGAATGGTTTGAATTGAGTTTCAAGGTTTATTGAGTTTATATTTTATTATTTATCACAAGACTATATACCTATGAATGTCCAAGCATCATCTCAACCAATTTTGGTAGGTAAAACTTTTTTAGTGCTCCACGATATAACGTTATGTACTTTTGTATTTAAATTGAGTAAAATGTTTTATACTTAATATTCATTATTGATAGATTATTTACTATTCTGAAACTTTAAAATAAATTGTACATGTTTTTTTTTTTTTTGGAACGGCAATTTAACTCACACACACGTTCCGGAGGTATCCGGATCCATACGGGCACCGACTAATCCTCCGCGCCCACGAGCCGACCCGAAGGCAACCCATGGACTCGCCCCTGAAACTTTAAAATAAATTGTACATGTTATTTATGAAAGTTAATCAACCGAGGAAAATCAAATGCAACAAATTAAAACTAACTCATAATCAATATCTAACAACTCATAATCATAGTAACACCAAGTATAATATATAAAATTCAAGGCCAAAACTTGACAACAAAAAAACACCACACAAACCATAATAAAATATATGATATATATGGTACCATTTTATTTAAATTAATATATTATTGTTTTATTAATTAACTTATAATTATGGGTTAAGTACATCAAAATGTATCCAAGTTGTCATATTTTATTATTGTGTGTACTCAACTTAACAACTTACCTTTTAATGTACTGAACCTGTAAAAATTGTATTTTATATACTAAACTATCATTCTATGTATTTATTTAATGTACTTAAAAACTTACCATTTAGTGTACCGGACCCTTTATTTAATAATGTTTTTTAAGTTTATTACACACAATGATAAGTTTTTAAGTTGAGTATGCACAATTATAAAATGTGACAACTTGGATACGTTTTGGTGTACTTAACCTTTTAATTATTTAGATTTCTCTTTACCCTTGTATCCATTTTTCTCTCTCATCTACAGTTTCGATTTCTGAAACCCCACTCTAACAGATCTTGGTTTATATCCGAATTACAAAATATAAACAAATATTGAAATTAATTCATTCCGGTATGGCTTCCACGTCTTTTGATTTTGGAACCAACAATGGCTTCTTTTTGTGTTGAGTTTCCTACAAGACAAATATACATATATTCAACTTGTATCATGAAACGTAATTCTTTTAAAGAAATTAGTCATCCTCAAGTCCTTTTTCATTGTGTGTTTACAAGAATTGTCACGTGAATTCAGTGCCAACTTTTTCTATTTTACATATAATGATAAAATTGTAGGAATCAAATATGACAACGAATTTTACTTTTTGAAGAAGAGTTGATATCAGTGGTTGTTAGCTTGGTACCACAATATTCCAAATTTTATAAATATATTGATGATAAATGATGTATTTCCCTATTGAAAAAATCACAATGTATTCCAACATGATTTCATAACAGTAAATAATAATTGAGTGCAAGAGATACCATTGATCATCAGTGGATGGCTATTGAGTACACCAAAGTAACAACCACGCATGACATCTTCAGAAGTTTCTGTAAAAGAATAGTCACCTTTTTACAAAACAAACTGTAGCAAGGTCATGTTTACATTTTTGATGAATTTCAGACACAAGTATCCACGTAGTTTGAATATGTGTCAAACATTTAGCGTATATCATATGACAGATAATAAGAGTCTTTGAGCATGTTGCATACCGATGTGCATCGTGACGATATTTACAAAAAGATAAAATTCCCACAACCCGCTAATATGCAATATTATCATCAAATAGTTTATATGATTGTTGATATTAAATATCTTAAAGTTAAATTTAGTAAAAATTTCTGTTAATTTTAATAAGAGTCTTAGATATTTAATAAATCAAAGAGTTTTAAGTAACAACTTATGCCTAGTTGATGAAAAGCAAGCAAGATAAAGAAGCTAATTTTGTAAGTGCAATTAATACATCATTACAACAAAATTTGTTTATAACGACGTGAAATACATTAAAAAATTATATTAAACTATTTTACATAAATTTAAGTTAATAGAACCAATAACTACACATAGCTAATAGCTTATTGTTATCAAAGGAGATAAGTTGCTTTCACATGGATGGGTCCAGAAGAAGACCCAATTTTGTGTTGGTATTCAAATAATCCAAGAATTATTCAGAGAAACTTTGTAGAAGTGGTAAATTTTCACATGGACTTTTATACTTTAACCTTTTCTTGCCATCTTTTTTATTAAAGGTTTTTTAATTCTTGATTAGATTTTTATTTAGAACAACTTTACAAGTGTATAAAAATGTATTTAAATTATCAGAATATTTAAATCATTGTATGTTATTGTTAATGCTAAAAATCGTACTTAAGTACATGATCGTTTCTGACATTTTAAAGGCCCTCTGCAAAGACGTAAATATGACCATATATTTTTTGAGTTGTATTATTTATTAAAACTTTTATTACTACCAAAAATAACTCTAACTTTGTAATATAGATGAAAGTATCAAATAATTATAAACAAGATTAAAAAAAAAGTGATATTCATATTGTAAAATTAATGCTCATAAATCTCCTATAACTTAGAGTAAAGAGGCAAATGACAACAAAGTTAAAACTTATAATATATAACGGAAATAGTTTTATACCTTTTATAATAACATAACACTACTAGTTTATACTAGAGAAATTAATTATTTTACCCATTTGAAAAATATTAATTCATCTCCTACCCATTCTCTCCCAAAAATATATCAAATACCCACCGATCCGCTATCCGGTAGCCGCTATCGACCTCCGACGACCGCTATCCGGCCAAAACACTTCATTCTAAGTGCTGCCGCTATTGGACCCCACCGCCAATAGCGGCATCAGTTACTTAGCGGCAACCCATCCCATTGATTGAACATGAACACATATGTATACTTAGCGGCAGCTATTGGATTTGTTTTGCAGCAACACACACACAGATATATATATATATATATATATCAATCCATATATCAACCCATATATATATTTGGCTATGTTCCTGCCGCTATTGGTATATATATATTGTACCAAACATATATATATATATAGAGGGGCCTTCAAGGAAAAACCTTTTTTTTTTTGTAAAAACTATAGAACCAATCTAAGCCTTTGATCTAAAAAGGGCATGATCGTCATTTTAGATTATTCCTGAAGTTTTTACAAAATACGAGGTTTTTACAAAATATGTGGTTTTTACAATATATATATATTCATTTTTTTTGTAAAAACTTGAGGAATAATCTAAGCACTTGATCTAAAAATCGCAGTTTATTCATTATATGAATATCCACCATATGAATATTCATCATATATTCACCATATGAATATTCATATTTCTCATATCATATTCATCATATATTCACTATAAGAATATTCATCATATATTCACCATATGAATATTCATATTTCTCATATCATATTCATCATATATTCACCATATGAATATTCATATTCACCATATAAATATTCATATTTTCCATATCATATTCATCATATATTCACCATATCATATTCATCATATATTCACCATATCATATTCATCATACATTCACCATATGAATATTCATATTCATCATATATTCACCATATGAATATTCATATTCACCATATGAATATTCATATTCACCAAATGAAAATCATATAAATTCATTCATCTTATAAATACAAAACAAAATGTCTATTTACATTTGTATTCACCTAATGAATACAAAACTAAATATCTGTTTACAACTAGATTCACCAAATGAATACAAACAAATGTATTTTTACATTTAAATTCATCTAATGAATCTTCACATCATCATCCACTTCAGCCTTCAAGAATATGATGAACCTTCATAGATCACATGATGAACCTTCAAGAACACATTATGAACTTTCAAAAACAAAACTTAAAAAACTCTTATTTTCCAGTAATGATTTCCTAAAATCTTCATAAAAAATGTTATTATTTAGATATGTTGCACAAATCAAGATTACAAACAACATTTATGAAACAACAATCTCTAAAATTGAATCAAACAAACCTAATTTTGAAAAAAAAACTCAATAACCCAAAAATACATCCAAAAGATTTAAATTAACGAGCCTGTTGATCATCTCCAATACTCTCTCTTTCCTGCTATTGATCACATGTCATCTAAGATTCAAAACAAAAATTAACGAAGTTATAAATTGACAAAATAATAGAGATGAAGGTGCTCTATAAATTAAGAAGAGATGAAGCAACAAAACATAAAACAAAAGAGGCGCTACAATTTCGGCCGGGTTCATGGATTGGGCTTGTTTAAATTAGGTTGACTGGGTTGGTCAAAAATTTGAGAACCCCCCATTTTACCCAAAAATGTACGTCTATGTATAGTTGGCAGTTTATGGTTTTAGGCCACCATATCAACGACTACTTCTATCAAATGTATTTTTACAAGCAAATGTATTTTTACAAATTATAAATTATAAATTAAAATACCAAAATGTCTAAATTACCCTTATGGGTTATAATCTAGTGTGACATCATAAAAGATTAAGGAATTGTTATCATGGTCCTCTAGTATTAATAACCTTTGATTAAAAAATTTTAATGGTTGAGATTAGTCCTAAAGTTTTTACAAAAAAAGTGGTTTGTATTTGATTTTTTTTCTCTCTCTCTCCTCTCTCTCTATATATATATATATGGCTGGAAATCAATCCACATATATATTCCTGCCGCTATTGAACACACACACACATATTATATATATATATATATACATACATATATCAACCCATATATATATAAATAGTGTTGGGTTTGTTTTGGTCGGAAAAACTTGGGAGCCGCTATTAGGGGTCTCCAATAGCGGATCGGTGGGTATTTCAGCTAATTTTGGGAGAGAGTGGGTATAAGGTGAATTGATATTTTCCAAATGGGTAAAATAAAAAATCAAGAGTTAAAATTTAAAAGTATTCTTGTTCATCTTCTCCCAACTCCCAAGATAGAAGACTAGCATAGGTACCTAATTTTTCTCTTCCTTTTCTTCTTTCTTTCTTCTTCGCCTTCTTCTCTTCATTTTCTTCATCTTTTACTTCCTTTCTTCTCCAAATTCTTTTCTTTCGTTCTTCGTTGCTTCATGGGAGGTTTTTTCATGCTTAATTTCCATGAAAAAATATCCAGATCTGAGGTCTAGATCTGACATTTAATCTCATTGATCATTTTTAACAAGTGATAGTTTTTATTTTAAATAAACAGATCGATCGTGTGGATAAGATGAAGAGGATTAAGGAGGCTGTGTTTTCAACAAGGGTAGGAGCTGTCATAGCTATTTGGGCTGTGCGAATAAGCCAGATATTTTTTCATTAAGCCACAAGTAAACAGCCTAAAATGTCTGTGCGAATAAGCTGGTTCAGCCATTAAGTCGTTAGTAAACACATCCTTAAAAAGGAAATCCATCTGATCGATTCTGTGGCATTTTAGCATCTGAAATCGTGTTAGGGTTTAGAGGGCCGCCATCATCTCTTCCATCTGAAATCTGTGGCATTTTGGCTTCTTGTAATCGATCTGTCTCCAACAAGGATCGATCTCGATCTGCTCGTTTCTTTGCAAAAACAAGGAGGTAATCAAATCGATCTCCATCTTTTCTTCAATTTGTTCAAATGAAACTTGAATCCCTTATTAATTTCTTATTATGGCTCTGTTTTTAGGTTCCTTTTACTCTGTTCTTGAATCTTGCCATCTGAGAATTTTTCAACAGATTCCAGCTTTTAATCTTCGAAAATCGTGAGTTCAAAGTTCAGTCTGTAAAGGGTATTTGTTGGTTAACAATTACCAACTTACAAAAATTAGGGTTTCAATTTTTAAGATAGCAACTTTTTCTCCATTTTTAATAAATCTTGAAAATTAACCTGTTCTTATTGATGGGTGTTTGCTAATTTGCTATTACCCTTTATAATAAAGATTTCATATTGGAAAACAAGAATTGAATTTGGGTATTTTTTTATTTTCTATTTACACTTCTTGAATTATTTTTCCCCTTTTGAAAATTGTAGAAATGACATCAATTCCTGAAAAGGGTGTGTTCATTTCAAGATCTGTTGCATGCTTATTTTCAATCTCAATAGTGTTCTTATGCTGTGTTTGGCAAAAATAAGCTAGTTTATAAGCTAGTCCATCCAAACATGTATCAGAAACTAGCTTTTTGAAACGCTACTTTGAGTAGCTTATGAAGAGCTTATTGTAGGTTTTTTCAATTATACTCTTGTTTATATTAATTATTAAATTTAAATGTTGTCATTTTACAAATTCATAAGCTAGTTTTTGCCAAACATAATTTATTCATAAGCTAGCTTATCAGCTACCAGCTAGCTTATAAGCTACGTTTGCCAAACATAGCCTTAATCCTTTCTTCATTAATTTTATTTGACAAAAATAGTATCACATCCTTTGAGTCACTGCCGCTCAAAATTTGTAGAATGAGTACACTGATTACTATTAGTTACTACTTTCGGTGGAGTTTTGTTTTTGTTTGGTGGGGAGAGGGTGGAGTGGAATGGTGGATAACTTTAGTTAGTTTTGGCTAAAAACCTTACATCTGGTGTTTATCTAATGTTGACAATTCACCAAAACTCGAGATTTTGCTTGTTGGTACTTCTATATGATCTGATCAACACTTAAGTGTGTATGTGAGAACTATTAGTATCTTAGGTGTAAAATTTACGAGACTGGGGAAAAATAATAAACAAAGTGAAAACAACCCAACCATCCCCGGAGCTTATTGAAACACTACTTGAAGCAACATTTTAAAAAGTTTTATATGTAAATATATGAGGGACATAATTGTAAACAAGAGGGAAATCCCATGGAGCTTATTGAAACACTACTCTACTTGAAGTAACGTTTCAAAAATGCAACTTATGGCTAAACCAAACGGGATTTTTTCCTTTAAAGTTAACGACCCATCATGTGGTGATGAAATGATCCACTGGTTCTTTGCTTTTTTCCGTTAATGGTAACATGTTGCTGTGGTAATCGTAAGAAACTGTTTTCTCTTTCAATATAAAACAAAGGGTAAAATAGTAAATTTCACCACTCAGACTGTTTGTTCAGCATAACAACCAAAAAGCACCTTAAGAAATATACTGATAGATTTATCATTGTAGACAACTTTATCCATACGGGACTTGCTGATAAATGAAACGAACATCCCCTAAGCTCCAAAATGAAACTAGCTTATTGTTGTCATACATTACATAGTCTAGGAGTTGTGACTTGTGAGTGATCTTAATCTCGTTATCAACTACTTCAATTCAACTGATAGGAAGAATGGAAATGGTCCATTGGTCTGCAAAGAGCTCTGTGATGTGGTATCCGCATATAATCGTCCACTCGAGCCATGCATCGGAGGAACTTACAACCGTTGTTGGATTCCGATTGAGAAAAGACCAACATGGCCTTTCTAGAGTCGCATTGAACTCCAAGGAACTGAAGGTTCACGGTAATTCTTTACTTATCTTATGGCAAAATCATAATTTGGGTTGCTATTATATAAAATCTAACCAGTATATATATCTATATCTTATGAAATTAGTGAAGGGTTTTTTGTAGAGCGCGTACTATATCACGCAAGGGCGCGTCTTCTACAACTTTCCCACTCGCACCTTCTCTAAGCCCGTCCGTTCTCAATCTGTCTTGATACGTCGAACGGATTATTTTCACCCACGTGGTATTGTTCTCTGCCGACACGTATTCGGCAAACGCTGACTCAATTGGCTGGTTTTTCACCACATGGCTTTCTCCTCTGCCGACACATATACAACAGAATCGTTGAATCTGAGGGGCCGTTTACTTGCTCTAACTCGATAAGTGCTAACTCGGGTAAGAGCTCTGACCAGAGCAAATACTGACTTGAGTAAGTGTAGTTCGGGTTAGAGTGTTTACCAAATGTTTTCAGTAAGTGCTTACCAACCAATAAAATTATCATTTTAACCCTTTTACATTTATATGTTATAAAATATAACGATATTATACTTTTTAAATAGTTAAATATTATGAAATAAAACAGTTTCTTATCTTTTAAAGGATAATAACTGGTTTTTTTAAATAAATTAATTTCTAAAATATATATCATTTGATAAAAAAGATTACTTTTTAAATAATTCATTAATTTTTAAAATAATAAAATATATCTAAAAATTCTAATCTTTCTCTATCAAATATCAATCGCGTCTTTTTTAAAAAGAATAATTCTTGAATATATCATTTAATAAAGAAAAATCAGTATTTAAATAATTAATTAATTTTGTCAAAAAAAAAAATAATTAATTAATTTTTAAAATAACAAAAAACATATATAGAAACCCCCTAATCAAATGCCTACCCTCAACCTCTCTTCCTCATCTCTTCTCCCTCTCCCTTCCATTGGCGCCTCAGTCTACCAACGCCACCCTGCCGCCGCCACCGTCACCGTCACCGTCGCACGCCACCACCAACACCACCCCACCAACGTCGAACGCCTCCTTCCTCCTCCCTCATCCCCACCACCTCCGGCAATTCCGCCGCCCTCTCTCCACCACCCACGTCCCTACAACCACCACCCACATCTTGACGTCCCCACCACCCACCACCCACATTCGGCAGATTCCGCCGCCCTCCCTCCACCCCATGCCTGAGACTGTCGTGTAAAGGACGCCGGCGAGGTATACAAGAAGTGGAAGGGCAAACTACTGGAAAGCACAAAACTGACTCGGGTCAGCAAGATTTCGGCCAGATCTCGGTCAGCATCTCAGTCAGTTTTCGGTAAGATCCGAGATTTGGTAAACACGCAGATCTGCTAGCCGAGCATCTCAGTCAGTTTTCGGTCAGATCCAAGATTTGGTAAACATGCAGGTCTGCTAGCCGAGCATCTCAGTCAGTTTTCGGTCAGATCCGAGATTTGGTAAACACGCAGATCTGCTAGCCGAGCATCTCAGTCAGTTTTCGGTCAGATCCAAGATTTGGTAAACATGCAGGTCTGCTAGCCGAGCATCTCAGTCAGTTTTCGGTCAGATCCGAGATTTGGTAAACACGCAGATCTGCTAGCCGAGCATCTCAGTCAGTTTTCGGTCAGATCCGAGATTTGGTAAACATGCAGATCTGCTAGTCGAGTCAGACTGAGTCAGTGGCAAGCTATGATGCACGGAAACTCCGTTTAACATGCCGTCCCCGTTTCGGAAACGTTTTGGAAACGGAAACGCGATGGAAACGCCTGGAAACGTTTCTCATGTTCCGGAAACGTTTCTTGATAAGTTTCGGGGGAGTTTCCGGGAAGTTTCGGGGGAGTTTCGGGCTTTTTTCAAAAAAATTGAAGAATAATGGGCTTGGGCTAACTTCCATTCAACAGAATACTTATCCCCAAACAATCGATTCTCATCACTACGCATTCAATTGTCATTCAAATCAATTCAATCGATTCATTCATCAATACGTATTCTCATCAATCATCATTCAATCGATTCATTCATCTCATTCAAATAATCAATTCTCATTCCGATCTCTCACTAGATGAACCGGATTTTGAGAATGATTTGATTATTGATAGTTAATTACCTTTGAAAGATTTTGAATGTTTGGATATATATCTATTTTGGTTGGATTTTCATTAATATATATATTTTTTATATATTTATATTTGACGTTTCTTTGCCGTTTCCGTTTCTTGAATTTTTTAGATTTTCCGTTTCCCGTTTCCGTTACGTATCCGTTTCCCGTATCCGTTTCCGTTTCCGTGCAACTTAGGTGGCAAGTAAACAGCCTGAGTCTTTACCCTTTTCGGTTTCACGCACCCCCTTACAATTTTTCTCGAATCTGATTTGGCGTTTTAGAGAATCTGCGGCTTGCTTGTGGTTTGAAGTTGAAGAAAGTCACGTAAGGAATCGCTTCTAATTGTAGCATTAATGTCAATTTTTATTTAATAACATTAATGTCTAAATTGATTCGGTGTATCTTCAATTTCATCATAGTTGGCACCACCTCAGGAAACGTGAAGAATCATGAATCTCGTGGTGAACCAAAAATTTTCTAACATGAATCCTAAGAATTGGGAGACTATGATGATATGGATATTAGTAAACAGAGTAAATATATCATGATATAAATATTAGTTAGCATAGTTAATCTTTCACTTCCCCTGTGGAGTAATATAGCAAATGTAATTATATCAAATTCTTTATTTTCTTTTCTTCTGATTTCATGTTATGTAGGATCTTATGTCCTCTTGTAGCAAATGTAACCATATCCCCTTCCTAAATCAAGCTTTTATCAAGTCATTTACCCATGCTCACCGTGTTTTCTATGTTTCCAAGCATAGCAATCATCCTTGTTAGTTTTAACTTGTTCTAGAAAATGAAGGATTTACCTTTGAAATGATATCCTAAAAGATGCATATTGTTGTCTACTAATATACATCTGCAAAATGATGGGCAGGTGCATATGCGTGATAGGCTGGACATATGTAAAAATGCACCAGGTATTACATTTTATATATTTCTTCAAGTGTAATCACTTTTCTTTGTTAATCTAGATATTACATGATATGATGTCCTTATCTTTCTTTTACCAACCTGTCTTTAGCTTTCTTCTACGGCGATGGAATCGATGGAAGTTCTCTCTGCTTTGACATTATTATTCATGTTGGTGGTAAACAGACACATGGAAGATATTTGCTACTGAGGCAACAAGTCGAGGTTTCTGGTTTTGTACCACTTCCCTTTGCATAAAAATCGTGGGTGTATACTGTATACGTTGAACACATCGAAACAGTGACTTACTCTATGAGATTCTTTTGTAGTTTACAGGGGTTAGAAGTGGTGACGATGACTCGAAGAGTTAGGGTCGAATCTTGTTGATCCTTGTGAAGCAAGGAGAGAACCAAATTACCAACCTAAGCATACAACAAGAGAGAACCAACACCACCGGTTATCTTCCATAGGCATGCTGGAAAATAATACTGATTGTGTTGGCAGGATGGAAAATAAGTTGAATGATCTTAACTCCATGCCCCAATGGATGCATGGGCAAACTTCAAACAATCAGGTACGACATATGGATGGATTCTCTTTTTAGATTCTCATATTTATTCCCTTTTTATAAGCAATCCTTCATTCATATTTTCGAAGCTGAAATTTTGTTATGCAAGATTTTGTTTTGATGTTATCTATGTTGGATGTGGAGTTTGGTTTTGTTTTCATTCACACAAAAGTCCAATTAGGCTTGGTTGATTATATTAGAAAAGAAAGTAGTTGTTTGTTGATATATATATATATATATATATACACATATATAGAGGGTCCTTCAAGTAAAAACCATTTTTTTCTTGTAAAAATTTGAGGAATAATCTAAGCCCTTGATCTGAAAAGGGCATGATCGTCATTTTGGTAATAAAAAAAATCGCAGTTTATTCATTATACTAGTTTTGATCCCGTGTAATACACGGGATAATTTCAAAAAATTAAGTCATGCCAAAAACCTTATATTACAAATATGAATTGTTATGCTATTGATCTTTTAACATCAATATTATTTTTTTATCAAATACATTAATTATATTAAAAGAAACTTCAAACTTTATTTATTTTTAATTTAATTCAATTGATATCAAATTATCAACAACGAAAATATAACAAAGACATTTTATAGATCAAACTATAAACTATCTTTGACTTTAAAATGATGTTTATATATTTTCACATATAAAGAGAAATGTATACATACAAAAATGTACTTGGATTGAAGTATAATAATGGATACGTTTAACAGTAATTTGTTATAAAAAATATTAATTAACTATTATATTAAAACTCAATGATTATCTTGATTATATATAAAATGAAATATTTATTTTCTATTTGATGACGTTTATCAATTAGTTACATGAATAGAAATATAAATTATTAAACCATATCATTGATTAGTAAAAATAATTTTATTTTCAAAATAAATCAAGCCATATATGCTTCTACTGATGTAGATCAAAAAACTAAAAAAAAGTAATCAAGCAAAAAGCCATAAATCAGGAGAAAATCAAACCATATGATTTACTTCATCATATGAAAATGATCACACAAACTTTCTTACCATTCTTCAAATAATTGCAAAAACAAATAATAAAATAAATTTTATGCACGAATGTTTTTCTAAAAAGGAGTTGACGAACTTACCTAAGACATTTGCAAAAAGAGCAATGGAGGAACTTGAAAAATTAAAAAAGAAAATGTATGGTTTATACGGGGTGTGTAGAATTTGCTTAGTATTTAAATCAATTTAAATCAGTAACAAAAATCATCATCACAAAAGTAAACCCCTAAATTCATCCATTTTTTTCCATAATCCGTAATTATGATGCTCAAATCCACACAAAGCATATATATACATAATAAATCAAAATACACAAATACGATTCAACGATTCACTACAATAGATCAGCTTTGAAGAATTTGATGAAAAATAACTTGCTATAAAAATGAATACGATGATCATAAGTTTTTGAAAAACCTCTCAAAAAGCTTTTAAAAACTTCTAAAAAACCACATTGTGGATGCTCTTAACCTCTCAAAAAGCTTTTACAAACCTCTAAAAAACCACATTGTGTATGCTCTTATTACAAATTATTTTTTAAAAATCTCATAACAATTTGTCATGATATCTAAAAACAATAAAAACTTCCAAAGTAAACATTAAAACATGTTTACATACGGCGTATAATGTTGATCCAAGTCCACGGCGTATTTCCAGCTCCAACTTGGACTATAAACATGAATAGAATCATCATAATCATATAATCATGTGTAGGAAAAAATAAAAATTAAAGAGCGTTTAATTGATTACCTTTGTGTGTGTATGTGTAATTGGTAGTGGCTTAATTAAGAGAGTTGCAGCAATTGATTGACATTGAGAGATTGAAAGTGATATTTATCTTTTAGATGGATTCTAATAACTACTATGATAAAAAATAGAGATTGAAAGTGATATTTATCTTTTAGATGGATTCTAATAATTACTATAATAAAAAATACTTATTTGATAATTTTATTTATTTTAATTATTTGTTTAAATACAAATATAATTGTTTTCATATTTATCTATAACTTTTATCAGAAACCAGCTCACCAGAGCGCGACACGTGGTAGACCAGTTAACCAGAGAGCGACACGTGGCAGGCCAGTTACTCTTTTATTATATTTGATAATTTTATTTATTTTAATTATTTGTTTAAATACAAATATAATTGTTTTCATATTTATCTATAACTTTTATCAGAAACCGGCTTACCAGAGCGCGACACGTGGCAGGCCGGTTAACCAGAGCGCAACACGTGGCAGGCCAGTTACTCTTTTATTATATATAGATGAATATTCACTATCATATTCACCATCATATTCACCATATGAATATTCATATTCACCATATCATATTCATCATATGAATATTTACTTTATGAATATTCATATTCACCAAATAAAAAATTATATAAATTCACCATCATATTCACCATATGAGTATTCATATTCACCTTATGAATATTCATATTCACCATATCATATTCACCATATCATATTCAGTATATATTAACCGTATGAATATTCATATTCACCTTATGAATATTCATATTCAGCAGATAAAAATTACATCAATTCATTCACCATGTGAATATTCGTATTCACCTTATGAATACAAAACACAATGTGCATTACATTTATATAAATAAGTAAATAACAACTAAATACATACAACCATAACTCTCATCTCTCTCTTTCCGGCCACCACCACTATTAAATCCGGCGACCTCACCACCACCACCACCGCCGCCCTTAAATCCGGGGATCTCACCACCACCAACATTAAATCTCAACCACATATTTCTCCTACAAATCCAAAAATAATTCAATCCAACAAACCCAATCATAAAGAAAACAAAAAAATTAATAGAATCAGTATCTAGAAAATCAAAATTAGGGCAAAATTCATAGAAGAATTTCATCGAACACCTGGTGTGCAATAGATCATAAGCACCACCTAAACACAAAAGAAAGGAGTGTACCAAATCTGAAAAGGAGGTGGTGGCTAATGGCGGCATCAAGTGGTGGCATACGGCGGACGTCGGTGGTGGTAGCAGCAAATGGCGGAGTAGTGGTGGTACGGCGGTGTGGTGGCTGTTGTCTATGATGGTGAATGGTGGCTGTTCAACTGCTCCAACTTTGAATGGTGGTGAATGGTGGCGGTGTGGTGGCGGTGTGGTGGCGGTGTGGTGGCTGTTGTCTACGGTGGTGAATGGTGGCGGAGTAGTGGTGGTTTCCGATCGTCTTCAACTGCTCCAACTTTGCAGAACGGTGGTGAATGGTGGTGGTTTTCAATCGTCTCCACCACCCTGTTCGACGACGGACTCGGCGGAAAGAATGCGAACTTCGCCGCCATCGATGATGTCACCGTCCCCATTATCAAAAATCGATAAATCAAACCTTTGATTTCAACAAATTGGTGATCGATTTCAACTAAATTGTTTTTTTCTACTACTACTAGAAAAATTGGGGGGGATTTTGGAATTGGATTTATGGAATTGAATTGGGGGTTTGTGGGTTGACAACAGATCTGGAAGAAAGCATTTCCATGTGAATGGGGTTTGATTTATTAATTAATGATTGGAAGAAAGTGAATTTGTTTGATTTGGGAGAAGGAGAAGGGAGGTGGAGAAGGGAGGCGGGTAGAAGAAGAGGAGTTAGGTCAAGAAGAGGGTTAGGTGGACTGAGTTATAAAATTCCCAAAATACCCTTTGGGTATATAATCAGGTGTGGCAACTTAAAATTAATGAAATTGTTACCATGGCCTCTTTAAAATAATAACCCTTGATCTAAATTAATTGATGGTTTAAGATCATTCCTCAAGTTTTTACAAAAAAAATGGTTTTTATTTGATTAAGCCTCTATATATATATATATATATATATATGGAGAGAGAGAGAGAGAGAGAGAGAGAGAGAGAGAGAGAGAGAGAGAGAGAGAGAGAGAGAAAGGTTCAAATGAAAAGTGCTAAAAAATGAGAAGTAGAGAAGTGATCTTCACCACTCATTCGGTCAATAAAGGCGGCTTGACCCGTTACGGTGGACGCGATCACGGAGGATTGACGTGATTCATGGAGATGTTGAATGAGAATCGGACATGTCACTTATGATTGACTTAACTTTCTCAATAGGTTCAAATCTATATGGTTTAACAACATCATCAGTTGACATCCCAAAGGGCTCCTTATATGCAAAATATCCTTCAGATGTAACAACTCTGAAAACCTCTTCTTGATCATTATCCAAACCTTCCTTATATAATCTTAAAGATTTATCTTGAGTCAGAGAATCACAATCAGAATCATTCTTATTTTCTATCGAAGTTGAAACATTTATGATTAAATCATTCAGAATATCTGAAGCCAGAGAAAATGGTTCAAATTCAACTTCAGAAGAAACATTTATGATTAAATCCCTCAACTTACATTATAAAAAAAAATGCACTAACAATTAATAAGGAATCTTTTCAAAACTTGACACAGTTGACCCCCTTACTAACAGTTTTCCAAGGTTGACCCCAAATTTAATAATTAAACAAAAACAACTTTTCCTAAAATTCCGGTTATTACACTATAATTTCATAAGGAGTTTTAGAATAATGTAATCTTCATATTAATATTCTAATTTGTCCTCATTTGCAGGTTTAGAGATACAACATCACTAATCCCAAAATTTTGATAAGTGAAACTCGAATGGACTTGTTGTCGTGCTATAAACAACAATATGTTTTGACACATATTAGAAATATCATCACCTCCTTCATCATATGCTTCGTTGAAATTGCAACTGCATAATTCAAAACATCACAAGCTTACCTACATCACCAAATTTCAAACAAAACCAGGATAAGCTGATTTGCACAACTTGATGAAATAAAACATAATACAAAAAACGCACCATGAATACCAAATCCATCAAAAATCCCATGAAGATCAAATCCGTCGAAAATACCTCGAAGAAAACCCTTGAAAATCCGTCGAAAATAACTCAAAATGGTTGTCAAAAATTTCTTGGAACTTGCATGGGATTTTTGACGGATCTTGTTCGTCGATGATTCCGTCAGAAATCCGTCAGAAATTTCATTTTCGACCAAAGATTAACCGACAACAAAATCTGTCAAAATGCTTTGCTTCTCTTCAACCATAAAAGCAATGAAGACAAACGACATATCATGTTTTCTCTCTTTATTGTGTTTCCTCATTTTCTCTACATCTTCTTTTTCTTCCAATAATACAAGATGCTCTACTAGACAAACTAATGCTTTGCTTCTCTTTAGAGATAGTCTTATCTCCTATAATCACTATAACCCTACATTTGGTTGTTCCAAACATCATGCAGTTATGTTGAATTGGAACGAAAAAGTTGATTGTTGCAAATGGAGTGGTGTAACTTGCAATAATTTCACTGGTAATGTAGTTGTTCTTAACCTGCAATGTAGCCAGCTACAAGGTACCATCCACCTTAACTCCACCCTCTTTGACCTTCCTTACCTCAAAAGACTCGACCTTTCTTTAAATAATCATATCATTACCAAACATTGGGCTATAATCGCCCATTAAGTCTTTGGAAATGTTGGATCTCTCTTTCACCAACTTATCGGGAAAAATACCCAACTCAATCGGCTATCTGAACTCTTTGAGTTACTTAGATTTATCACACACCGACTTATCAGAAGAAATCCCCAACTCAACTCAATTGGCCATTTGAAGTCTTTGGAAATTTTGGCTCTCTATTTAACCAACTTATCTGGAAAAAATCCCAACTCAATCGGCCATCTGAACTCTTTGAGATTCTAGGATTTCTCATACACCAACTTATCAGGAGACATACGAGACTTAATCGACCATCTTAAGTCTTTGAGGTGGTTGGGTCTCTTAAACACCAAATTTTCGGGAGAAATACCCGATTCAATCAGCCATCTTAAGTTTCTAGTAGCCTTGGGTCTCTCATATACCATCATATCGGAAGAAATACCCGACTCAATCACCCATCTTAAGTTTATGACAAATTTGGATCTCTCATTTACCAACTTATCGGGAGAGATACCTGACTCAATTGGTGATCTCGAGTCTTTGGAGTTTTTAGTCATCAGTGACACTAACATGTCAGCAGAAATACCCGACTCAATCTCCAATTTCAAGTCTTTGTTTTACTTGGACTTACATTCCAACATGATGAAAGGGTCATTGCTTCCATCAATTTGCAACAACACTTATTTGAGGTATTTCGATATATCCAATAATAGATTGCATGGAGTGATTACACAATGCTCACGTAATATTAGCTTAACAATGGTAGACTTGTGAGACAATAGTTTTTGTGGCACCATTCCAAATGCATGGGATGGTTGTGGAGATTTAGAGGGACTTCTTTTAAACGGTAATTCGTTAGAAGGAGAGGTGCCGAGTGGGTTGTCTAAATGTAAATCATTGAAAGTGCTTGATTTGGGAAACAACCACTTAAATGGCACATTTCCTCACTCGTTAGCTAATCTTCAAAATCTACAAGTTCTTGTTCTGAAATCAAACAACTTTCATGGTCCCATAGACAACTCTTCAGTTATTAAACACCCATTTTCGAGTTTGAAAGTTTTTGAGGTATTTGAAAACAAGTTTGTAGGCCTTCTGCCTAAAAAATATTTTCAAAATTTTGATGCTATGAATAATGTGGTAAATAAGGGCAGAATACCAAAATATGTGGAGATAGGCAAGTTCTACCCTATCACCATTGTGGTGAAAGGATCGGAAGTGATATTTCTAAAAATTTCGGTTGTCTACACAATTGTTGATTTATCCAGTAACCTATTTGAAGAAGAGATTCCAAATGTTATTGGTAGTCTTCACACTTTGATAGCGCTAAACTTATCCCACAACAACCTCGAGAGTCAAATCCCAAAATCTATGGGAATTCTATCAACGATTGAGTTGTTGGACCTATCTTCTAACCGATTGACAAAAGAGATCTCAAAAAGTCTTTCCCTTATCACGACTCTTGAAGTCTTAGATTTGTCACAAAACCATCTTATGGGTCACATTCCTGACGGAACACAATTCAGGACATTTGATGCAACTTCATTTGAAGGGAATCCGGGTCTATGTTGGTTTCCTTTGCCCAAACAATGTGAACATCCAAGCGTCTCGCATATTGTAGTCGATGGAGACGATGAGAGTGGATTCACATGGAAAGTAGTGATGTTAGGATATGGATGTGGAACGTTACTTGGATTAGTGGTGGGATATATGATGTTGTCGACAGGAAGACCTACATGGTTCAATACATTTGATGATGATCTAGAATATATGATCCAGAAGAGGCAAAAAAAAGAGAAGACATGTTTATATCGGAAAATGAAATCAATTCCTTAAATAATGATTTGAGGAATTGATTTCATTTTCAGATATAAACACGTCTTCTCTTTTTTCGCCTCTTCTGGATCATATATTCTTGATCATCATCAAATGCATTGAACCATGTAGGTCTTCCTGTCGACAACATCATATATCCCACAACTAATCCAAGTAACGTTTCACATCCATATCCTAACATCAGTGCTTTCCATGTGAATCCACTCTCATCGTCTCCATCGACTTCAATATGCGAGGCGCTTGGATGTTCACATTGCTGGGGAAAAGGAAACCCACATAGACCCGGATTCCCTTCAAATGAAGTTGCATCAAATGTCCTGAATTGTGCTATGTCAGGATTGTGACCCATAAGATGGTTTTGCGACAAATCTAACACTTCAAGAGTCGTGATAAAGGCAAGACTTTTTGAGATCTCTTTTGTCAGTCGGTTAGAAGACAGGTCCAACAACTCGATCTTTGATATAATTCCCATAGATTTTGGGATTTGATCCTCGAGGTTGTTGTGGGATAAGTTTAGCGCTACCAAAGTGTGAAGACTACCAATAACATTTGGAATCTCTCCTTCAAATAGGTTACTAGATAAATAAAAAATTGTGTAGTCAACCGAAATTTTTAGAAATGTGAGTTTCGAGCCTTTCACCGCAATGGGGATAGAGTAAAACTTGCATATCTCCACATATTTCGGTATTCTGTCCTTATTTACCACATTCTTCATAGCGTTAAAATTCTGAAAATATTTATTAGGCAGAAGGCCTACAAACTTGTTTTCAGATACGTCAAATACTTTCAAACTCGAAAATGGGTGTTTAATAATTGAAGAGTTGTCTATCGGACCATGAAAGTTGTTTGATTTCAGAACAAGAACTTGTAGATTTTGAAGATTAGCTAACGAGCGAGGAAATGTGCCATTAAAGTGGTTGTTTTCCAAATCAAGCACTTTCAATAATATACATTTAGACAACCCATTCGACACCTCTCTTTTTAACGAATTTCTGTTCAAAAGAAGTCCCTCTAAATCTCCACAACTATCCCATGCATTTGGAATGGTGCCACGAAAACTATTGTCTCACAAGTCTACCAACGTTAAGCTAATATTACCTAAGCATTGTGGAATCACTCCATGCAATCTATTATTGGACATATCGAAATACCTCAAATAAGCATTGTTGCAAATTGGTGGAAGCAATGACCCTTTCATCATGTTGGAAGTAAGTCCAAGTAAAACAAAGACTTGAAATTGGAGATTGAGTCGGGTATTTCTCCCGACATGTTAATGTCACTAATAACGAAGAACTTCAAAGACTCGAGATCACCAATTGAGTCGGGTATCTCTCCCGATAAAATCCCATGGAAGACCAAATCCGTCAAAAATCCCATGAAGACCAAATTCGTCAAAAATCCCATGAAGACCAAATCCGTCAAAAATCCCATGAAGATCAAATTCGTCGAAAATCCCTCGAAGAAAACCCTTGAAAATCCGTTGAAAATAACTCAATGGTTGTCAAAAATTCCTTGGAACTTGCATGGGATTTTTGACGGATCTTTTTCGTCGATGATTCCGTCAGAAATCCGTCAAAATTTTCATTTTCGACCAAAGATTAACCGACAACAAAATCTGTCAAAAAGCCCTCGATGTTGACTATTTTTTATGGATTTTGACGCAATTTGCCGTAAAAGATACACATGTTTTGTAGTGATGGATCGGTGATCACACTACTCCATACTTGCCACACTTGCAACATGCCAACAACCAACTCCACTTTGGTGTTTTAGTGGGTCTCGGAGTATAAAATTAAGTCGGTGTTCATTGTTTTCCAAAATATTTCTTAGGTGATCAACAACTGACTCGACTTGACTTTTGTCAAATACTAACAAAATATAAAAGCAATGCTTTGCTTCTTTGTCAGTTCTTTCTTGGAGGAAAAGGTTCGGATTGAAGACTTGACTTTTATCAAAAACTAACAAAATATAAAGCAATGCTTTGCTTCTCTGTCGGGTCTTTCTTGAAGGAAAAGGTTCAGATTGAAGACTTGACTTTTATCAAATACTAACGATATATGAAAGCAATGCTTTGCTTCTCTTTTGCAATCATATACAAACGAATAAAAAAGCAATGCTTTGCTTCTCTTCAACCATAAAAGCAATGAAGACAAACGACATATCACGTTTCTCTCTTTATTGTGTTTCTTCATTTTCTCTACATGTTCTTCTTTTTCTTCCAATAATACAAGATGCTCTACTAGACAAACTAATGCTTTGCTTCTCTTTAGAAATAGTCTTATCTCCTATAATCACTACAACCCTACATTTGGTTGTTCCCAACATCATGCAGTTATGTTGAATTGGAACGAAAAAGTTGATTGTTAAAAATGGAGTGGTGTAACTTGCAATAATTTCACTGGTAATGTAGTTGTTCTTAACCTGCAATGTAGCCAGCTACAAGGTACCATCCACCTTAACTCCACCCTCTTTGACCTTCCTTACCTCAAAAGACTCGACCTTTCTTTAAATAATCATATCATTACCAAACATTGGGCTATAATCGCCCATTAAGTCTTTGGAAATGTTGGATCTCTCTTTCACCAACTTATCGGGAAAAATACCCAACTCAATCGGCTATCTAAACTCTTTGAGTTAGTTAGACTTATCACAAACCGACTTATCAGGAGAAATTCCCAACTCAACTCAATTGGCCATTTGAAGTCTCTGGAAATTTTGGCTCTCGATTTAACCAAATTATCTGGAAAAATTCCCAACTCAATCGGCCATCTGAACTCTTTGAGATTCTAGGATTTCTCATACACCAACTTATCAGGAGACATACGAGACTTAATCGACCATCTTAAGTCTTTGAGGTGGTTGGGTCTCTTAAACACCAAATTTTCGGGAGAAATACCCGATTCAATCAGCCATCTTAAGTTTCTAGTAGCCTTGGGTCTCTCATATACCATCATATCGGAAGAAATACCCGACTCAATCACCCATCTTAAGTTTATGACAAAGTTGGATCTCTCATTTACCAACTTATCGGGAGAGATACCTGACTCAATTGGTGATCTCGAGTCTTTGGAGTTCTTAGTCATCAGTGACACTAACATGTCAGCAGAAATACCTGACTCAATCTCCAATTTCAAGTCTTTGTTTTACTTGGACTTACATTCCAACATGATGAAAGGGTCATTGCTTCCATCAATTTGCAACAACACTTATTTGAGGTATTTCGATATATCCAATAATAGATTGCATGGAGTGATTACACAATGCTCACGTAATATTAGCTTAACAATGGTAGACTTGTGAGACAATAGTTTTCGTGGCACCATTCCAAATGCATGGGATGGTTGTGGAGATTTAGAGGGACTTCTTTTAAACGGTAATTCGTTAGAAGGAGAGGTGCCGAGTGGGTTGTCTAAATGTAAATCATTGAAAGTGCTTGATTTGGGAAACAACCACTTAAATGGCACATTTCCTCACTCGTTAGCTAATCTTCAAAATCTACAAGTTCTTGTTCTGAAATCAAACAACTTTCATGGTCCCATAGACAACTCTTCAGTTATTAAACACCCATTTTCGAGTTTGAAAGTTTTTGAGGTATTTGAAAACAAGTTTGTAGGCCTTCTGCCTAAAAAATATTTTCAAAATTTTGATGCTATGAATAATGTGGTAAATAAGGGCAGAATACCAAAATATGTGGAGATAGGCAAGTTCTACCCTATCACCATTGTGGTGAAAGGATCGGAAGTGATATTTCTAAAAATTTCGGTTGTCTACACAATTGTTGATTTATCCAGTAACCTATTTGAAGAAGAGATTCCAAATGTTATTGGTAGTCTTCACACTTTGATAGCGCTAAACTTATCCCACAACAACCTCGAGAGTCAAATCCCAAAATCTATGGGAATTCTATCAACGATTGAGTTGTTGGACCTATCTTCTAACCGATTGACAAAAGAGATCTCAAAAAGTCTTTCCCTTATCACGACTCTTGAAGTCTTAGATTTGTCACAAAACCATCTTATGGGTCACATTCCTGACGGAACACAATTCAGGACATTTGATGCAACTTCATTTGAAGGGAATCCGGGTCTATGTTGGTTTCCTTTGCCCAAACAATGTGAACATCCAAGCGTCTCGCATATTGTAGTCGATGGAGACGATGAGAGTGGATTCACATGGAAAGTAGTGATGTTAGGATATGGATGTGGAACGTTACTTGGATTAGTGGTGGGATATATGATGTTGTCGACAGGAAGACCTACATGGTTCAATACATTTGATGATGATCTAGAATATATGATCCAGAAGAGGCAAAAAAAAGAGAAGACATGTTTATATCGGAAAATGAAATCAATTCCTTAAATAATGATTTGAGGAATTGATTTCATTTTCAGATATAAACACGTCTTCTCTTTTTTCGCCTCTTCTGGATCATATATTCTTGATCATCATCAAATGCATTGAACCATGTAGGTCTTCCTGTCGACAACATCATATATCCCACAACTAATCCAAGTAACGTTTCACATCCATATCCTAACATCAGTGCTTTCCATGTGAATCCACTCTCATCGTCTCCATCGACTTCAATATGCGAGGCGCTTGGATGTTCACATTGCTGGGGAAAAGGAAACCCACATAGACCCGGATTCCCTTCAAATGAAGTTGCATCAAATGTCCTGAATTGTGCTATGTCAGGATTGTGACCCATAAGATGGTTTTGCGACAAATCTAACACTTCAAGAGTCGTGATAAAGGCAAGACTTTTTGAGATCTCTTTTGTCAGTCGGTTAGAAGACAGGTCCAACAACTCGATCTTTGATATAATTCCCATAGATTTTGGGATTTGATCCTCGAGGTTGTTGTGGGATAAGTTTAGCGCTACCAAAGTGTGAAGACTA
Organism: Centaurea solstitialis; assembly: GCA_030169165.1. Lineage (NCBI taxonomy): Eukaryota > Viridiplantae > Streptophyta > Magnoliopsida > Asterales > Asteraceae > Centaurea > Centaurea solstitialis. The sequence goes on from CM058046.1 coordinate 26,801,602, forward strand.
CCAATAACATTTGGAATCTCTCCTTCAAATAGGTTACTAGATAAATAAAAAATTGTGTAGTCAACCGAAATTTTTAGAAATGTGAGTTTCGAGCCTTTCACCGCAATGGGGATAGAGTAAAACTTGCATATCTCCACATATTTCGGTATTCTGTCCTTATTTACCACATTCTTCATAGCGTTAAAATTCTGAAAATATTTATTAGGCAGAAGGCCTACAAACTTGTTTTCAGATACGTCAAATACTTTCAAACTCGAAAATGGGTGTTTAATAATTGAAGAGTTGTCTATCGGACCATGAAAGTTGTTTGATTTCAGAACAAGAACTTGTAGATTTTGAAGATTAGCTAACGAGCGAGGAAATGTGCCATTAAAGTGGTTGTTTTCCAAATCAAGCACTTTCAATAATATACATTTAGACAACCCATTCGACACCTCTCTTTTTAACGAATTTCTGTTCAAAAGAAGTCCCTCTAAATCTCCACAACTATCCCATGCATTTGGAATGGTGCCACGAAAACTATTGTCTCACAAGTCTACCAACGTTAAGCTAATATTACCTAAGCATTGTGGAATCACTCCATGCAATCTATTATTGGACATATCGAAATACCTCAAATAAGCATTGTTGCAAATTGGTGGAAGCAATGACCCTTTCATCATGTTGGAAGTAAGTCCAAGTAAAACAAAGACTTGAAATTGGAGATTGAGTCGGGTATTTCTCCCGACATGTTAATGTCACTAATAACGAAGAACTTCAAAGACTCGAGATCACCAATTGAGTCGGGTATCTCTCCCGATAAAATCCCATGGAAGACCAAATCCGTCAAAAATCCCATGAAGACCAAATTCGTCAAAAATCCCATGAAGACCAAATCCGTCAAAAATCCCATGAAGATCAAATTCGTCGAAAATCCCTCGAAGAAAACCATTGAAAATCCGTTGAAAATAACTCAAAATGGTTGTCAAAAATTCCTAGGAACTTGCATGGGATTTTTGACGGATCTTTTTCGTCGATGATTCCGTCAGAAATCCGTCAAAATTTTCATTTTCGACCAAAGATTAACCGACAACAAAATCTGTCAAAAAGCCATCGATGTTGACTATTTTTGATGGATTTTGACGCAATTTGCCGTAAAAGATACACATGTTTTGTAGTGATGGATCGGTGATCACACTATTCCATACTTGCCACACTTGCAACATGCCAACAACCAACTCGACTTTGGTGTTTTAGTGGGTCTCGGAGTATAAAGTTAAGTCGGTGTTCATTGTTTTCCAAAAATATTTCTTAGGTGATCAACAACTGACTCGACTTGACTTTTGTCAAATACTAACAAAATATAAAGCAATGCTTTGCTTCTTTGTCAGTTCTTTCTTGGAGGAAAAGGTTCGGATTGAAGACTTGACTTTTATCAAAAACTAACAAAATATAAAGCAATGCTTTGCTTCTCTGTCGGATCTTTCTTGCAGGAAAAGGTTCAGATTGAAGACTTGACTTTTATCAAATACTAACGATATATGAAAGCAATGCTTTGCTTCTCTTTTGCAATCATATACAAACGAATAAAAAAGCAACGCTTTGCTTCTCTTCAACCATAAAAGCAATGAAGACAAACGACATATCATGTTTTCTCTCTTTATTGTGTTTCTTCATTTTCTCTACATGTTCTTCTTTTTCTTCCAATAATACAAGATGCTCTACTAGACAAACTAATGCTTTGCTTCTCTTTAGAGATAGTCTTATCTCCAATAATCACTACAACCCTACATTTGGTTGTTCCAAACATCATGCAGTTATGTTGAATTGGAACGAAAAAGTTGATTGTTGCAAATGGAGTGGTGTAACTTGCAATAATTTCACTGGTAATGTAGTTGTTCTTAACCTGCAATGTAGCCAGCTACAAGGTACCATCCATCTTAACTCCACCCTCTTTGACCTTCCTTACCTCAAAAGACTCGACCTTTCTTTAAATAATCATATCATTACCAAACATTGGGCTATAATCGCCCATTAAGTCTTTGGAAATGTTGGATCTCTCTTCACCAACTTATCGGGAAAAATACCCAACTCAATCGGCTATCTAAACTCTTTGAGTTAGTTAGATTTATCACAAACCGACTTATCAGGAGAAATTCCCAACTCAACTCAATTGGCCATTTGAAGTCTCTGGAAATTTTGGCTCTCGATTTAACCAAATTATCTGGAAAAATTCCCAACTCAATCGGCCATCTGAACTCTTTGAGATTCTAGGATTTCTCATACACCAACTTATCAGGAGACATACGAGACTTAATCGACCATCTTAAGTCTTTGAGGTGGTTGGGTCTCTTAAACACCAAATTTTCGGGAGAAATACCCGATTCAATCAGCCATCTTAAGTTTCTAGTAGCCTTGGGTCTCTCATATACCATCATATCGGAAGAAATACCCGACTCAATCACCCATCTTAAGTTTATGACAAAGTTGGATCTCTCATTTACCAACTTATCGGGAGAGATACCTGACTCAATTGGTGATCTCGAGTCTTTGGAGTTCTTAGTCATCAGTGACACTAACATGTCAGCAGAAATACCTGACTCAATCTCCAATTTCAAGTCTTTGTTTTACTTGGACTTACATTCCAACATGATGAAAGGGTCATTGCTTCCATCAATTTGCAACAACACTTATTTGAGGTATTTCGATATATCCAATAATAGATTGCATGGAGTGATTACACAATGTTCACGTAATATTAGCTTAACATTGGTAGACTTGTGAGACAATAGTTTTCGTGGCACCATTCCAAATGCATGGGATGGTTGTGGAGATTTAGAGGGACTTCTTTTAAACGGTAATTCGTTAGAAGGAGAGGTGCCGAGTGGGTTGTCTAAATGTAAATCATTGAAAGTGCTTGATTTGGGAAACAACCACTTAAATGGCACATTTCCTCACTCGTTAGCTAATCTTCAAAATCTACAAGTTCTTGTTCTGAAATCAAACAACTTTCATGGTCCCATAGACAACTCTTCAGTTATTAAACACCCATTTTCGAGTTTGAAAGTTTTTGAGGTATTTGAAAACAAGTTTGTAGGCCTTCTACCTAAAAAATATTTTCAAAATTTTGATGCTATGTATAATGTGGTAAATAAGTGCAGAATACCGAAATATGTGGAGATCGGCAAGTTCTACCCTATCACCATTGTGGTGAAAGGATCGGAAGTGATATTTCTAAAAATTTCGGTTGTCTACACAATTGTTGATTTATCCGGTAACCTATTTGAAGAAGAGATTCCAAATGTTATTGGTAGTCTTCACACTTTGATAGCGCTAAACTTATCCCACAACAACCTCGAGAGTCAAATCCCAAAATCTATGGGAATTCTATCAACGATCGAGTTGTTGGACCTATCTTTTAACCGATTGACAAAAGAGATCTCAAAAAGTCTTGCCCTTATCACGACTCTTGAAGTCTTAGATTTGTCACAAAACCATCTTATGGGTCACATTCCTGACGGAACACAATTCAGAACATTTGATGCAACTTCATTTGAAGGGAATCTGGGTCTATGTTGGTTTCCTTTGCCCAAACAATGTGAACATCCAAGCGTCTCGCATATTGTAGTCGATGGAGACGATGAGAGTGGATTCACATGGAAAGCAGTGATGTTAGGATATGGATGTGGAATGTTACTTGGATTAGTGGTGGGATGTATGATGTTGTCGACAGGAAGACCTACATGGTTCAATACATTTGATGATGATCTAGAATATATGATCCAGAAGAGGCAAAAAAAAAGAGAAGACATGTTTATATCGGAAAATGAAATCAATTCCTTAAACAATGATTTGAGGAATTGATTTCATTTTCAGATATAAACACGTCTTCTCTTTTTTCGCCTCTTCAGGATCATATATTCTTGATCATCATCAAATGCATTGAACCATGTAGGTCTTCCTGTCGACAACATCATATATCCCACAACTAATCCAAGTAACGTTTCACACCCATATCCTAACATCAGTGCTTTCCATGTGAATCCACTCTCATCGTCTCCATCGACTTCAATATGCGAGGCGCTTGGATGTTCACATTGCTGGGGAAAAGGAAACCCACATAGACCCGGATTCCCTTCAAATGAAGTTGCATCAAATGTCCTGAATTGTGCTATGTCAGGATTGTGACCCATAAGATGGTTTTGCGACAAATCTAACACTTCAAGAGTCGTGATAAAGGCAAGACTTTTTGAGATCTCTTTTGTCAGTCGGTTAGAAGACAGGTCCAACAACTCGATCGTTGATATAATTCCCATAGATTTTGGGATTTGATCCTCGAGGTTGTTGTGGGATAAGTTTAGCGCTACCAAAGTGTGAAGACTACCAATAACATTTGGAATCTCTCCTTCAAATAGGTTACTAGATAAATATAAAATTGTATAGTCAACCGAAATTTTTAGAAATGTGAGTTTCGAGCCTTTCACCGCAATGGTGATAGAGTAAAACTTGCATATCTCCACATATTTCGGTATTCTGTCCTTATTTACCACATTCTTCATAGCGTTAAAATTCTGAAAATATTTATTAGGCAGAAGGCCTACAAACTTGTTTTCAGATACGTCAAATACTTTCAAACTCGAAAATGGGTGTTTAATAATTGAAGAGTTGTCTATCGGACCATGAAAGTTGTTTGATTTCAGAACAAGAACTTGTAGATTTTGAAGATTAGCTAACGAGCGAGGAAATGTGCCATTAAAGTGGTTGTTTTCCAAATCAAGCACTTTCAATAATATACATTTAGACAACCCACTCGACACCTCTCTTTTTAACGAATTTCTGTTCAAAAGAAGTCCCTCTAAATCTCCACAACTATCCCATGCATTTGGAATGGTGCCACGAAAACTATTGTCTCACAAGTCTACCAACGTTAAGCTAATATTACCTAAGCATTGTGGAATTACTCCATGCAATCTATTATTGGACATATCGAAATACCTCAAATAAGCATTGTTGCAAATTGGTGGAAGCAATGACCCTTTCATCATGTTGGAAGTAAGTCCAAGTAAAACAAAGACTTGAAATTGGAGATTGAGTCGGGTATTTCTCCCGACATGTTAATGTCACTAATAACGAAGAACTTCAAAGACTCGAGATCACCAATTGAGTCGGGTATCTCTCCCGATAAAAAACCCATGGAAGACCAAATCCGTCAAATATCCCATGAAGACCAAATCCGTCAAAAATCCCATGAAGATCAAATCCGTCAAAAATCCCATGAAGATCAAATTCGTCGAAAATCCCTCGAAGAAAACCATTGAAAATCCGTTGAAAATAACTCAAAATGGTTGTCAAAAATTCCTAGGAACTTGCATGGGATTTTTGACGGATCTTTTTCGTCGATGATTCCGTCAGAAATCCGTCAAAATTTTCATTTTCGACCAAAGATTAACCGACAACAAAATCTGTCAAAAAGCCATCGATGTTGACTATTTTTGATGGATTTTGACGCAATTTGCCGTAAAAGATACACATGTTTTGTAGTGATGGATCGGTGATCACACTATTCCATACTTGCCACACTTGCAACATGCCAACAACCAACTCGACTTTGGTGTTTTAGTGGGTCTCGGAGTATAAAGTTAAGTCGGTGTTCATTGTTTTCCAAAAATATTTCTTAGGTGATCAACAACTGACTCGACTTGACTTTTGTCAAATACTAACAAAATATAAAAGCAATGCTTTGCTTCTTTGTCAGTTCTTTCTTGGAGGAAAAGGTTCGGATTGAAGACTTGACTTTTATCAAAAACTAACAAAATATAAAGCAATGCTTTGCTTCTCTGTCGGATCTTTCTTGCAGGAAAAGGTTCAGATTGAAGACTTGACTTTTATCAAATACTAACGATATATGAAAGTAATGCTTTGCTTCTCTTTTGCAATCATATACAAACGAATAAAAAAGCAACGCTTTGCTTCTCTTCAACCATAAAAGCAATGAAGACAAACGACATATCATGTTTTCTCTCTTTATTGTGTTTCTTCATTTTCTCTACATGTTCTTCTTTTTCTTCCAATAATACAAGATGCTCTACTAGACAAACTAATGCTTTGCTTCTCTTTAGAGATAGTCTTATCTCCAATAATCACTACAACCCTACATTTGGTTGTTCCAAACATCATGCAGTTATGTTGAATTGGAACGAAAAAGTTGATTGTTGCAAATGGAGTGGTGTAACTTGCAATAATTTCACTGGTAATGTAGTTGTTCTTAACCTGCAATGTAGCCAGCTACAAGGTACCATCCACCTTAACTCCACCCTCTTTGACCTTCCTTACCTCAAAAGACTCGACCTTTCTTTAAATAATCATATCATTACCAAACATTGGGCTATAATCGCCCATTAAGTCTTTGGAAATGTTGGATCTCTCTTTCACTAACTTATCGGGAAAAATAGCCAACTCAATCGGCTATCTAAACTCTTTGAGTTACTTAGATTTATCACAAACCGACTTATCAGGAGAAATTCCCAACTCAACTCAATTGGCCATTTGAAGTCTTTGGAAATTTTGGCTCTCAATTTAACCAAATTATCTGGAAAAATTCCCAACTCAATCGGCCATCTGAACTCTTTGAGATTCTAGGATTTCTCATACACCAACTTATCAGGAGACATACGAGACTTAATCGACCATCTTAAGTCTTTGAGGTGGTTGGGTCTCTTAAACACCAAATTTTCGGGAGAAATACCCGATTCAATCAGCCATCTTAAGTTTCTAGTAGCCTTGGGTCTCTCATATACCATCATATCGGAAGAAATACCCGACTCAATCACCCATCTTAAGTTTATGACAAATTTGGATCTCTCATTTACCAACTTATCGGGAGAGATACCTGACTCAATTGGTGATCTCGAGTCTTTGGAGTTCTTAGTCATCAGTGACACTAACATGTCAGCAGAAATACCCGACTCAATCTCCAATTTTAAGTCTTTGTTTTACTTGGACTTACATTCCAACATGATGAAAGGGTAATTGCTTCCATCAATTTGCAACAACACTTATTTGAGGTATTTCGATATATCCAATAATAGATTGCATGGAGTGATTACACAATGCTCACGTAATATTAGCTTAACGTTGGTAGACTTGTGAGACAATAGTTTCGTGGCACCATTCCAAATGCATGGGATGGTTGTGGAGATTTAGAGGGACTTCTTTTAAACGGTAATTCGTTAGAAGGAGAGGTGCCGAGTGGGTTGTCTAAATGTAAATCATTGAAAGTGCTTGATTTGGGAAACAACCACTTAAATGGCACATTTCCTCACTCGTTAGCTAATCTTCAAAATCTACAAGTTCTTGTTCTGAAATCAAACAACTTTCATGGTCCCATAGACAACTCTTCAGTTATTAAACACCCATTTTCAAGTTTGAAAGTTTTTGAGGTATTTGAAAACAAGTTTGTAGGCCTTCTACCAAAAAAATATTTTCAAAATTTTGATGCTATGAATAATGTGGTAAATAAGTGCAGAATACCGAAATATGTGGAGATAGGCAAGTTCTACCCTATCACCATTGTGGTGAAAGGATCGGAAGTGATATTTCTAAAAATTTCGGTTGTCTACACAATTGTTGATTTATCCGGTAACCTATTTGAAGAAGAGATTCCAAATGTTATTGGTAGTCTTCACACTTTGATAGCGCTAAACTTATCCCACAACAACCTCGAGAGTCAAATCCCAAAATCTATGGGAATTCTATCAACGATTGAGTTGTTGGACCTATCTTCTAACCGATTGACAAAAGAGATCTCAAAAAGTCTTGCCCTTATCACGACTCTTGAACTCTTAGATTTGTCACAAAACCATCTTATGGGTCACATTCCTGACGGAACACAATTCAGGACATTTGATGCAACTTCATTTGAAGGGAATCCGGGTCTATGTTGGTTTCCTTTGCCCAAACAATGTGAACATCCAAACGTCTCGCATATTGTAGTCGATGGAGACGATGAGACTGGATTCACATGGAAAGTAGTGATGTTAGGATATGGATGTGGAACGTTACTTGGATTAGTGGTGGGATATATGATGTTATCGACAGGAAGACCTACATGGTTCAATACATTTGATGATGATCTAGAATATATGATCCAGAAGAGGCAAAAAAAGAGAAGACATGTTTATATCGGAAAATGAAATCAATTCCTTAAATAATGATTTGAGGAATTGATTTCATTTTCAGATATAAACACGTCTTCTCTTTTTTCGCCTCTTCTGGATCATATATTCTTGATCATCATCAAATGCATTGAACCATGTAGGTCTTCCTATCGACAACATCATATATCCCACAACTAATCCAAGTAACGTTTCACATCCATATCCTAACATCAGTGCTTTCCATGTGAATCCACTCTCATCGTCTCCATCGACTTCAATATGCGAGGCGCTTGGATGTTCACATTGCTGGGGAAAAGGAAACCCACATAGACCCGGATTCCCTTCAAATGAAGTTGCATCAAATGTCCTGAATTGTGCTATGTCAGGATTGTGACCCATAAGATGGTTTTGCGACAAATCTAACACTTCAAGAGTCGTGATAAAGGCAAGACTTTTTGAGATCTCTTTTGTCAGTCGGTTAGAAGACAGGTCCAACAACTCGATCGTTGATATAATTCCCATAGATTTTGGGATTTGATCCTCGAGGTTGTTGTGGGATAAGTTTAGCGCTACCAAAGTGTGAAGACTACCAATAACATTTGGAATCTCTCCTTCAAATAGGTTACTAGATAAATAAAAAATTGTGTAGTCAACCGAAATTTTTAGAAATGTGAGTTTCGAGCCTTTCACCGCAATGGGGATAGAGTAAAACTTGCATATCTCCACATATTTCGGTATTCTGTCCTTATTTACCACATTCTTCATAGCGTTAAAATTCTGAAAATATTTATTAGGCAGAAGGCCTACAAACTTGTTTTCAGATACGTCAAATACTTTCAAACTCGAAAATGGGTGTTTAATAATTGAAGAGTTGTCTATCGGACCATGAAAGTTGTTTGATTTCAGAACAAGAACTTGTAAATTTTGAAGATTAGCTAACGAGCGAGGAAATGTGCCATTAAAGTGGTTGTTTTCCAAATCAAGCACTTTCAATAATATACATTTAGACAACCCATTCGACACCTCTCTTTTTAACGAATTTCTGTTCAAAAGAAGTCCCTCTAAATCTCCACAACTATCCCATGCATTTGGAATGGTGCCACGAAAACTATTGTCTCACAAGTCTACCAACGTTAAGCTAATATTACCTAAGCATTGTGGAATCACTCCATGCAATCTATTATTGGACATATCGAAATACCTCAAATAAGCATTGTTGCAAATTGGTGGAAGCAATGACCCTTTCATCATGTTGGAAGTAAGTCCAAGTAAAACAAAGACTTGAAATTGGAGATTGAGTCGGGTATTTCTCCCGACATGTTAATGTCACTGATAACGAAGAACTTCAAAGACTCGAGATCACCAATTGAGTCGGGTATCTCTCCCGATAAAATCCCATGGAAGACCAAATCTGTCAAAAATCCCGTGAAGACCAAATCCGTCAAAAATCCCGTGAAGACCAAATCCGTCAAAAATCCCGTGAAGACCAAATCCGTCAAAAATCCCGTAAAGACCAAATCCGTCAAAAATCCCGTGAAGACCAAATCCGTCAAAAATCCCGTGAAGATCAAATTCGTCGAAAATCCCTCAAAGAAAACCCTTGAAAATCCGTCAAAAATAACTCAAAATGGTTGTCAAAAATTCCTTGGAACTTGCATGGGATTGTTGACGAATCTTGTTCGTCGATGATTCCGTCAGAAATCCGTCAAAATTTTCATTTCCGACCAAAGATTAACCGACAACAAAATCTGTCTAAAAGCCGTCGATGTTGACTATTTTTGATGGATTTTTGATGCAATTTGCCGTAAAAAATACACATATGTTTTGTAGTGATGGATCGGTGATCACACTATTCCATACTTGCCACACTTGCAACATGCCAACAACCAACTCGACTTTGGTGTTTTAGTGGGTCTCGGAGTATAAAGTTAAGTCGGTGTTCATTGTTTTCCCAAAATATTTCTTAGGTGATCAACAACCGACTCGACTTGACTTTTGTCAAATACTAACAAAATATAAAAGCAATGCTATGCTTCTCTATCGGTTCTTTCTTGGAGGAAAAGATTCAGATTGAAGACTTGACTTTTATCAAATACTAACAAAATATAAAGCAATGCTTTGCTTTTCTGTCGGGTCTTTCTTGTAGGAAAAGGTTCAGATTGAAGACTTGACTTTTATCAAATACTAACGATATATGAAAGCAATGCTTTGCTTCTCTTTTGCAATCATATACAAACGAATAAAAAAGCAATGCTTTGCTTCTCTTCAACCATAAAAGCAATGAAGACAAACGACATATCATGTTTACTCTCTTTATTGTGTTTCTTCATTTTCTCTACATGTTCTTCTTTTTCTTCCAATAATACAAGATACTCTACTATACGAACTAATGCTTTGCTTCTCTTTAGAGATAGTCTTATCTCCTATAATCACTACAACCATACATTTGGTTGTTCCAAACATCATGTAGTTATGTTGAATTGGAACGAAAAAGTTGATTGTTGCAAATGGAGTGGTGTAACTTGCAATAATTTCACTGGTAATGTAGTTGTTCTTAACCTGCAATGTAGCCAGCTACAAGGTACCATCCACCTTAACTCTACCCTATTTGACCTTCCTTACCTCAAAAGACTCGACCTTTCTTTAAAGGGTTAAGTACATGGGAATGTATCGAACTTGTCACGTTTTATCATTGTATGTACTCAACTTTAAAACTTACCGATTAATGTACCAAACTTGCTAAAATTGCCATTGTATGTATCCAACTTTATCAAAAACCTACCATTTAATGTATCCAACTTGTCACGAAAGTGTATCCAACTTGTCATGAAATACATACAATGGCAATTTTAGCAAGTTCGGTACATTAATCGGTAAGTTTTAAAGTTGAGTACATATAATGATAAAACGTGACAAGTTCGATACATTCTCATGTACCCTTCTTTAAATAATCTTATCATTACCCAACTTTGGGCTACAATCGCCCATTAAGTGTTTGGAAATGTTGGATCTCTCTTTCACCAACTTATCGGGAAAAAAATACCCAACTCAATGGGCCATCTGAACTCTTTGAGTTACTTAGATTTATCACACACCGACTTATCAGGAGAATTCCCCAACTCAATTGGCCATTTGAAGTCTTTGGAAATTCTGGCTCTCGAATAATGGTGCGTTTATTGTATTATGTTTTATTTCATCAAGTTGTGCAAATCACCTTATCCTTGTTTTGTTTGAAATTTGGTGATGTTGGTAAGCTTGGGATGTTTTGAATTATGCAGTTGCAATTTGAACGAAGCATATGATGAAGGAGGTGATGATGATATTTCTATTATGTGTCAAAGCATATTGTTGTTAATAGCACGACAACAAGTCCATTCGAGTTTCGCTTATCAAAATTTTGGGATTAGTTACGTTGTATCTCTTTACATGAGATCTATTTCTTCATCTTCACTCTCTTCCTCTTCTTCCTTCTCACTAATCATCTCAAGCATCTTAGCTTTCCCCTGTTTCACTCTGTACTTGTTTTTCAGCTTTTTTGACGTTAAGGCCATAGTTTCTGCCTCTCCTTTGGAATAGCTTGAATAAGACAGTTTTGCGCTTCTATATCAATCAAATATTGTTTCTTTTCATCATTATTCATCACTTCAAAATCTTTCGCAACTCTCATACCATGAACCATATGAGTCGGTACTGGTTTAGCCCCAACCAATTGACTTTAGAATCAGACTACCTTTCTCTCTTCTCTTAACATAGAGTCTAAATCTAGATACCCACAACTCATACTCGTCTTTAAATAGAATTGGGGCTTTTGTATCCGAACTCATTGTCATATCTTCTCTTTTGTTAACTATATTCATCTTTTCAGGATCTTTTCTACTATTTGTGAACAAAACTTCTCAACCACAAACAAAGAATTGAAGATGTCACGAGTCAGTTGATGATGTCTCGGGACTTGTTTATGTCACGAGTCAATTGTTGATGTCACGAGGCAACTGTTGATGTCACGAGTCAACTCTTAATGTCACGGGATACTATTGAAGTCACGAGTCACTATTCACATGACATACAATACTCACTCTTGGTGGCAACGGAAAAGAAGCCCGACAACTTCAACCCACGTGACATTTGGGCTATTCTTGGAAACAGTGACTATAACTCCAACATCAAGGTCAAAGGATTGTTGTCTCCCCTTGATCGACTCCTACACCGCATGTTGGTGCATGCGGTGAATTCTCGTTCCTCTAGCGAAGAGAAGATTTCTACTTATGATCTTTGGCTCCTCGACCGACTCTCTACGGATGACCGATATCCGAATGCTTCCTATATCATCGCCGTCCAACTTGCAAAGGCAAGTGGTTATCGGGAGGGAAGCAAAATGCTTGGGGGTCAATACATCACCCGTCTTGCCCAACACTTTGGCATCTTAACCGCGGGTGCCTTAGCGTCTTTGATCAATTTGGGAGAGATGGGATTGATCGATACGGATCAACTTCGAGGAATGGGGGTGGTCAAGCCGGTTCATACGAGCTATGGAGTGTGGTACAAATGGGAAGAAAACCCGCAAGCTCATGGACCAATGGATGTGCCGGAAAGAACGTTTGAGCATGGTGGAACTTCGAGTGGGGCGGAGCATACGGAACAACCGACGGATTGGAACGCGTACACGGGCTACCAAGGACTAAGCCAAAAACTCTCGGATATGTCCTTGTCTTATGGCCGTTATCATCAACGGATGGAGTATAACTCCACGGAGTCGCTTCACCAAGCGAATTGGCAAAGTGGGGTGCTTAACCAAATGGCGAACCACTTTGGCATCCAAGCTAGACACGACACGCTAACCCGACACGAACTCGACATGAAATAAACGGGTTTGGGTGACATATTTCAACCCGTTTAAGTAAACGGGTTGACACGACACGACACGAAAGTTAAACGGGTAAGGTTAGGGTCAAGCATATCAACTCAAAAATGACCCGACTAACCCGTTTATACATATATGTGTGTGTTTGTGTGTATATATAAAGTTTTCTTTATACTTTTTTATTACTAATTTACAATTTATTTGGATATTTAATGTGATAATGTTAATGGATTTGGTTCAAACTTATAAATTTGAATTATAAAATTTGAATTCCTAATTTTTTGTGCATTTTTATTTTTTAATTTTATAAATGTTAAACGGGTTAAGCAGGTCAACCCGTTTATTAAACGGGTCGGGTTAGGGTTGAGATTTCTGACCCGTTTATTAAACGGGTCGGGTTAGGGTCAAGCATTTTTAACCCGTTTAACTTTGAACCCGACACGAACTCGACACGACACGACACGTTTGCCAGGTCTAATCCAAGCGGATCCCACTTATGCTCCTTCTGCGTTATGTGGTGCGTTTTAGACAATTTTAGACAATTTTATTTTTCTTGTTTGTGTGGTGTGCTTTAAACAATTTTAATTGTTTGTTTTAGGATTTTAATTGTTTGGATGTTTGTTTTATTTTCTTTTTTTCTTTTTACAGTTTTTTGTTTGGTAATAGTTGCAGACCGTGATGATCCCGCACCGCTTACAGTTTTGGATAGTCTAACTGATGGACATAAGTCTCATAACCCGGGAAGTTTCTCTTTTTCCCAATCCTCTTTATCTGTGATAACTGTTGCATTGATGACACTGCAAATTTTAAGTGTGGGGAGGGGGTTAAGTAGACTTAAATGTTTTAATTGTTGGGTTAACTTATGCTTTTGATACATCTTTGTTCAACTTTTTGAAAGCTTTGAAATTTAACCCCATTTTTTTTCAAAATTTGAGATTGTTTTGGAGACTTAGATTCTTGTTTAGGATGACACTAAAATAAGGTTATTTGAGTAGAGTAATGCCTTGGAATTCTGATTACCATGAGTGCCTCACCAAATTCCTTGAGAGTTTGAGCCTATATTGTTTACATTTATTCGTTTCGTGAGAATACCGACTTTGACCCAAGGTAGAACTTGTCACTTTGAATGCTTGTCGAGACCACATAAGAGAAGTATTTATCACCATTGCACTGATAGAGGCCTTCGTTTCAACCCTTAATAGCCTTCGTTAGATAACCTCATTATAAGGTTATTTAATTTGCCTAGCCATTTTATTGAAAGTGTTCATCTTTAACACTTTATCACTTGAAACCTCTTTGAGCCTTAGCCTTTTCATTTCTTAACCCATATCACTATATATCCCTTGCCATTTTTTTATCTATCTTTTTGGCCGTGGCTGAAATTTGAAAACTTTTTCGTGTTTTTGGTCCAATTCTATGAAATCTGACAAATAAGAGAAAATATGGGATTGAGAAAAGTTTGAAAAGAAAAGATTGAAAGAAAAAGAAAGAAAGAAAGTCAAAAGAAGTAAAAAATGACTAATAAGAAAAAGAGAAAAAATCAAAAGAGTTGAGATGTGCTTGAAAAGAAAAGAAAAATATTGTGCCCCAAATAAGCAATATGCTTAGGCCAATATGAAATAAAAATAGAAGTTACCCCGAGCTCTTTGAAGTCAGATATGTTTTGAATTGTCAGACCTTAACTGATTTAGTTTTTCAAGTTTTTGCTACAACCTTTAGTCACTTAAAATATCCTTTATCCTACCCTTACCCTAAGCCTAACATTACAACCCCAAAGTCCTCTTGACGGTTGACAACTTCTCAGTGGTGGAGATTAGATTTGGTGACAAACTTATGCATGGGGGAATAAATCGAGTATTTGTGTGATCACTCTATATATACACCTTTACCCCCGAGAGATACACTTGATACATACTTAGTGAGGGTGAAAGGTTGAACTTGGCATTCGATTACTCATTGTACCTTATGATGTGTTTGATTAGACTTGATATCTATGTGTTCTTAACTAGTCTTGGGTGGAGATAATTTTGGCGTTATTTATCTTATCTTTTAGTTTTTTTTATTGAGGACAATCAAAGCTTAAGTGTAGGAATTTGATAACTACAAGATTATACATGTATGGTCGTTCTGGTTTGCATGTTTTAACCCCATTTTAGCCCATTTTTCGTACATTTTACTCTCAAAAGTATTTGAATTTGAGTTTTGTAGGTTTTGAAGGACATTGAACGGAAAAGTACAAAAAGAGGCGAAAAAGCATGAAAAATGAGCAAAAAGTGGACAGAAGTACCCTAGCGATCGCAAAGTCTCTTTTCGCGTCGCGAAGGTGGTCAAATTCTAGAAGATTCTTGCTTTGTGCCTGTTTCGCGTTGGAGTTCAGATGTTCAGCGCCGCGAAGATAGTGTCGACTCTCTATGGAAGATTCCGGAATGAGCAGAAAAGGAAAGAGAGGATTTCTTTAGTGCTTCGTGCCGCGAAGATGCCTTTTTGCGAACGCGAAGTGGGTCGTTTTCAGCCTTATAAATACATGCCTCTCCCTATTGTTTTATGCATTCAAAAATAAAAATAAAAATCAGTAATAGAGTCAGAGTCAGTAGAGAGAGAGAGAGAGTTGTGTATGAGCCATAGCGTGGGCCGATCCTCACCCGGAGTCGTTTAGCCGATGTCCGATCATCTCTCGCTGCACGGTCTACGTAATATCTTTCTTTTTAGTTGTTTTTTTTGTTTTTTAGCATGTTTAGTGAGTAGTCTAGTATAGGTAGTTATTATGGTTTGATAAAACTTATTGAATGATTACATTTTAGCATGTTTAGTGAGTAGTCTAGTATAGGTAGTTTTTCGGATGATTACATTTTGGTTTTAATTTATAATAGTTTTGTTTGGTTTATTGAATGTTTATCTGTTGGTTCCTATATTGGTGTTTAGACTGTAGCTATTTGAAATCGTTGACTGGGTGTGTTTATTTTCTAACAATAGACAGACTTCGATAGGTTAATCAATCCCCCTTACCTTTCACTCCAGTGACGCGGTGAGACGTGGTACGCAGTCCGCTCGGACCGAGAGTAGACTGGATTGTAGGGTCCCACGACTTAACACTAATTAGGGTGACTTTTACTAGACTTCCTATAACAAGTCCCTATAATTGGGCCGGGAGACCAACCTGGTTGATAACCACAGATACGCATGTTAGGTACCCCTTGGCTTAAATTCTTACAATAACCAAATAAACTATAACTTTTGGTAATTTAATGAATCATCTACAAGTATAATCTCCATAACTATGATAAGTACTTATTTGTCTTTTAAGTTGTTTAAATTAATCTTTGTTTGTTTGCGTCTTAGTTTAGTAATTTACTTTCTTTTAGTTAATTAAAGCTCTTTCCACAAAAACCCCCTTTTTAGATTAATTGAACTTAAAAAGACTTTATTAAATAACTTGACAATTCCCAGTGGTAAGAACGATACCTGAACTTTCCTACACTATATTACTCGCGATCAGGTACGCTTGCCTGTGAATGTGGAAGTGGGCAATTTAAAGGTTAAAACTTGGTTACGTTTTATATATACATTTTACCGCATCAACAAGTTTCAACCAATCAAAACCATTGTAAGTCTCAAATTATAAAGTAACGTTTTTCACAATGAACTGAGCCGAGCCTTGACCATGTCGGAGCATCAAGCAGGTCCCTTTCCCTTATCCTTGCCGGAGAAACCTGCAACTAAAAGATAGAACCACCACGGGTTAAGCTTTACGCTTAGTGAGCACAAACCACACTACATATACACCACATATCACATAATCACATACGTAACAAGAACTGGGGATGCAATACATAAATGTCTTTACGGCTCTCTACCATCAAGAACTGCAGACTCTGGTACCAAGCTACCACACCAACGATACCACCACTACAATGGGCACGGCCAAAACAAGCAACCCAGTCTCATTTACACCACAACACGTATACGCGCAATTAGCATACATAGCTACACATAGAGAGTTAATGTACTCACCAGTCACAACGCCTGAAATCACGTGCTTGAATCACCGCAAGTAAGTATCAAACACCTATATCACATATAATGAGTTATTTCCTATAATATATGATATATATATATATAGAGAGAAATAAATGTTCAAACGAGAAACATAACTTTTTAAGAGAACGTGAGAAGCAATCTCAGCCACTCATCCGGTCAAAAAAATCGGTTTTGACCCCTCCCCCATAATAATCTCTACCTTCCCTTGTAGGGATGAGCATATGGCACCGAAATCCCGAACCAAACAGGGATCGTATCGGGACCGGAACTAGACCGGTATATGTTATACGGTACGGTAAACGGTTCTCAAATTTGGCCCCAATCGGTTTCGGTCCACCCGGTTTCAGTACGGGAAAAAACCAAAAAAAAAATCGGTCCGGACTGGTTTAGGAAGACTTATGGTCACTTTCAGTTTTTGGTAACAATTCCTTTTCCAACCATTCTTTAGCCAAGCATGATTCTCATTCCTTTTCCCAACCATGATCCACATAATATCATTAAATTAAATCAACCTAAACAATAAATCCAACCTTAAAAACCGGTTCCTTTAATCATACCCAAAAACCGATTTTTTTGCTTTAAAAAATTGGTTTGTATTCGGTGCCATCAAGTTTTTTTATTTACTTTGTTGAAGTTTAAATTTTGTTATAACATTGAAATCCGCACATTCGGTAACTCCTTCCAAAAATCGGTCCCTACCGGTACTAGAACTGAATTTCCCAGAACCACACTCAAAACCGAACCGGTACCGAGCCGGTGTATACGGTTCGGTATTCGGTCCTACAAAAAACATTTCAAAATTTTCGGTCCATACCGGTTCCGGTCCGGGATTCGGACCAAGCTCATCCCTACTCCAATGAATCGCATCAATCCTCCGTGATCACGTCCACCGTAACGGAAGATGAGTGGCTGAGATTGCTCCTCACGTTCTCTTAAATTGATATGCTTCTCGCATGAACCTTCCTCTCTCTTTATATGTATATACACACATAGGGGAAGGTTCAAACGAAAAGCATGTCAATTTAAGATAACGTGAGGAGCAATTTCAGCCACTCATCTTCGGTTACAGTAGCCATGATCACGGAGGATTGATGCGATTCATGGGAGGGTAGAGATTATAAAGGGGGGGGGGGCGGCGGTCAAAGCCGCATTTGTTAACCGGATGAGTGGTTGAGATTGTTTCTCACGTTCTCTTAAGTTGATATGTTTCTCGTTTGAACCTCCCTCTATATACATATACATGAAAGTTTAATTAAATACTCAAATCTAACTATGAACATAAGGAGGGTGATAACACGCCACGTGGCATATTCAATCTGTATAATACTTGATTATTCAAACCGAATATTATACATTATTTAAGGTAAATAATGTATTACTATACCCCCAATCCATTCCTTCACACTACGGCGGAAATTACCACCCCTCGGTTGCCACCACCATCACCGTCACCACTCTCATCAACATCGTTGTCGGCATGCTGCTCGTTCCAAAAACTAGTCAAGGGAAATTAATCGACCTTTTTCTGGTTTTTATTTTTATCTTTGCTTGTCAGCGTTTTCTACGACACACTATATTTATCTCAGACTATCAAAGGAACGTAAAAAAGTCAACCGTTCTCAACCTTCTGATTCAATATAGCGGCGCTGAAAAGACTGATGGATTTTTAGGAAAAATGCAAACAAACAGACCTCGGCCCAAGTATAAACCTCGGTCTGTTATCGTTTTAGAGATAGAATTAGCAAGTAATAAAAGTAGTACAAGTACCAGATATCGATCCCACAGGGAGGCGTGTGTGAAAACAGTCTTTCGATGATGCCCAGTTATAAAAGGATTTCCGTGAGGTTTTGGAAGCAATAAGTTGATTTGTTTGGGTGCATGAAAAATAAATTGACAGACAGTTAAATTAAGAAGCAAATGGTGTAAAACTTGGTTGGGATAACATAGGTTATTAAGTGAAATGATGATAAAAATAGCATCATGTATTTTGGATTTAATATCAAGCGTAACCTTTGAAAGATTAACACATTTTCATATATATGAGTATTATATAATCAAGTCAACGCAATCTTTAATGTAACAATTATTTTATAAACGACCACTAGTAGATATTTGAATTATCTATAGTGGAGAAATCTGGATCCTAATCCCAACCGGGTCAAAACTCCCGTTAAAAGCAACATCTGAAAGATTGACTCATTTTCATGCGTTGATGTAAAAATATAATAATTTCATATACAATCGTCAATGAAATATCTAAATCCAAAATAATGATATCGTCGTTTATATCTTATAATTAAGGTTAATAGTGACTTCTGAAAAGCCAACTCATTTATATATATATAAGATTATATAATTAACTCGACGTAATCTTCAATGTAACGGTAGTTTCATAAACGGCCACTTGTAAACATTTGAATTGTTCATAGTGGAGAAATCTGGACTCAGATTCCAATCGGGTCAAAACTGCCGTTAATGGCAATCTCTGGAAGACTGACCCATTTTCATACGTCGAGATAAAAATATAATATTCATATATAATCTTCAATGAAACCTTAAAAATAAGATGTTAACGACGAAAACTATTATTATATCATATTACTGTTCTCCGTATAAATCTCAACCTCGTTTTACACCCTAGCCAGGTTGTCAGCCTGTCATGCTAGGTTTCTTAAAATAAAAGATTTATAAATGTAAATGAAAGCGGTAAATGAAAGCGATAAATGGTGCATAAATGTAAAGATTACAGAAATGTAAATGTGGTGGAATTTTAATAACAAGAAATGTAAAAGCAGTTAGTTGGGTTAGCAGTTAGCAAGAAAAGTAAATACGAAAGGATTCTTACAGTACGTTCATTAGTTATAAAACTAACTAAACAGAGTAACGAAATCCTTATAAGCAAAGTAACGAGAACGTAGAAATGTGAACAGAAAAGTAAAGATGAAAACTGCGTCGAACCAAGTAAATATATTATTTTAGGCACCTTCTAGCTCAAATAGTTATGATAGACTAGAAGGGTTTAATACCGAAAGCAATATATTACAAGAGAACGAAAATGTAACCGGTAACCAAACTCAACTCCGACACCCGAGGAGAGAGCGACTCGTGAAAGTCTAGCTATTCAAATTACTACTTAAAGAAGTAGCAGTCTTCGTGTAAGTAATGGTTTTGGTTGATTCGATCCCGACACCCAAGGGATGAATAACCGACTAAACTACAAAGCGATAATTCTACTAAAAAAAGACGTAAACTTAACGTTAACTTTATACTAGTGAGAAATGTGTGACTAACTAGTTAGCCAAGCATACATATTTATATAATATATCTCGGGCCCACGGCCCGTTTCTAGAATTTTCCTACTAATGGGTTAGCCCGTAAGTTTGGTGATAAAACGAGCCCAAAACGATAATCCAATAGTGTAGCAATTCGGCCGGTCCATGAACACACAATCGACCCATCCAAAAACAACCAAAGTCCAATGAAATGTTTGTCCAAAATACGAGTTCAAGAAATGATAAACGGCCGACCCATGACAACAATAAGCCACGGCCTAAGCTTCCATGCTTGCGGCTCGTAGACTGCAGCCCCAACCGGCTGTTTGCGGCCCAATCGCAGCAGCCCAACAGCAGCTTCTCAGCAGCCACAGCCCAGCAACAGCAGCAGCCCATCGACGTTGGCCCATCATCATCACCAACATTCATCATTTCCTAGCTCGATCCATCGTCCCGATCCATCTTTGGTCCAACTTTATCACCTTCTTTTCTAGCTTTTTGATCCATATTTACAAACGACTGTCAAGGAAATACCCAATCACCAACCTACTCGGGGGAACTTAATCAACCCCTTCTCGGCTGGTTCTTGGCTCTCTCTCTTTTTTATCTTTGCCTATCGATGTTTTCTACGACACGCTGTATTTTCCTCGAACTATCAAAGGAACGGGAAAAAGTCAGTCGATCCCAACCGTCCGATCAAATGCAACGGCGACAAAAACACAGATAGGATTTTAATGGAAAATGCAAACAAACAGACCTCAGCCCAAGTATAAACCTCGGTCTGCTGTCGTTTTTGAGATAAAACTTAACAAGTAATAAAAGTGGTACAAGTACCGGATATCGATCCCACAGGGAGGCGTGTGTGAAAAACAAATCTTTCGATGATGCCCAGTTATAAAAGGATTTCCGTGAGGTTTTGGAAGCAATAAGTTGATTTGTTTGTGTGCGTGAAAATTAAATTAACAGAAATCAGTTATATTAAGAAGCAAAGGGTGTAAAACTCAGTTGAGATAACATAGGTTATTCATTATTATGATAATAAAAATAGCATCAAATATCTTGGATTCAATATTAAGCGTAACCTCTGAAAGATCAACACATTTTCATATATATGAACTATTATATAATTAAATCAACGCAATCTTTAATGTAACAGTTATTTCGTAAATAGCCACGTGTAGACATTTTGAATAGTCCATCGTGGAAAGACTTGGACTCAAGCCTTAACCGGGTCAAAACTCCCGTTAAAAGCAACCTCTAAAAGATTGACTCATTTTCATGCGTTGACGTAAATACATAATAGTTTCATATATACTCTTTAATGAAATATCTAAATCCAAAATAATGATATCGTCATTAATATATTATTCGTAAGGTTAGTAGTGACTTCTGAAAAGCCAACTCATTTTCATATATATAAAATTTAATAATTATATCGACGTAATCTTCAATGTAACGGAAGTTTCATAAAAGGCCACGTGTAGACAATAGAATTGTCCATCGAGGAGAAATCTGGACTCAGATTCCAACCGAGTCAAAACTTCTGTTAGTGGCGATCTGAAAGACCGACCCATTTTCATACGTCGAGATAAAGGTATAATGTTTATATATAATCTTCAATGAAACCTTAAAAATAACATGTTAACGACGAGAACTATAATTATATCATAGTACTTTTCTCCGTATAAATCCCAACTTTATTTTACACCCCTAGCCAGGTTGTCAGCCTGTCATGCTAGGTTTCTTAAAATAAAAGATATATAAAAGAAAGCGGTAAATGAAAGCGGTAAAGGAAAGCGATAAATGAAAGCGGTAAAGGAAAGCGGTAAAGGAAAGGTGTAAATTGTGTAGAAATGTAAATATTGCAAGAAAAGTAAAGATTGCAGAAATGTAAAGCGATGGAATTTTAAGAACAAGAAATGTAAAGCAGTTAATGTTGCGGGAAAAGTAAAGATGGGAGAATTCGTCCAATACGTTCGTTGGTTATAACACCAACGAAACAGAGTACGAAATTCTCGTAAGTAACGTCGAACCAAGTAATTATATATTATTTTAGGCACCTTCCAACTCGAGTAGTTACGATAGACTGGAAGGGTTTATTACCTAAAGTAATATTATTACGAGAGAACGAAAAGTAACCGGTAACCGACTCCACTCCGACACCCGAGGAGAGAGCGACTCGTGAAAGTCTAGCTATTCAAATTACTACTTAAAGAAGTAGTAATCTTGGTGTAAGTGACGTTTTTTTGGTTAATCCGATCCCGACACCCAAGGGATGAACAACCGACTACACTACAAAGCGGTAATTCTTCTAAACGAGAAAACGCAACGTTAACGTAACTAGAATTAGATAGAAAGGTGTAAAGATTACAATAGCTAGTATCTATATATAGGAACTAACTCGGGCTCACGGCCCGTTTCTAGAATTTTCCACTAATTGGATTGGCCCGAGAGTTAAACGATTAAACGAGCCCAAAATGTAATAAAAACATAACCCAAACCGGCGGCCCATAGGAGGCATAACTGGCTGGCCCAAAATGGTAGTAACCGGCCCATCAAGACAAATTCAAGTAAGTGTTTGGCCCAAGCAGCAAATTAAACAAGTTTATCAAAGAGTGTTTAAAGTGTTCGAGTCCAAAAACGATCAAACTTCGGGCCTTGTTTGTCATCCACGGCTGCGGCCCAAACGGCCGTCTTCGGCCCAAAATGGCAGCAACAGTAGCTACGGCCCAGTAGCTACGAGATCACGACCCATCAGTGTTTTCAACAAAAATAAACAAGTCTAACGAGAAGTGTTTGAATAATGTACGAGCCCACGATCGATAAACAAAAACTATCCATGAAATGTTTTGGCAAAACCATGGCCCAACAGAATTGCCATCATCATTGGCCCGGCTCCTTCTTCGGCAGCCACGGCTCAACAACAGCAGTATCTTCGGCCCAAATCAGCATCACTTCACCATCTCTAGCCCGGTCCAAACTATGTACAAAACTCGGCCCAACGTGTTTTCGAGCCCAAAAGATCACCTGAAATTATAAGAGACGAAAAGGATCAAAAACACGACATTTTTAGCGTTAAAATCAAGGATTGCATGAAAGTTTCGTCAAAATATAAAAAGTCTTAATTATAGCGAAAACTATATAAAAAGTATTAAAACTAATAAAAATCTATTCTAAAATGACGCTAAAAGTGCCTAAATAAGGGTAACTATTTTACCCTTATCACAACCCCAAACTTAAAACGTTGCTTGTCCCCAAGCAACACAAAAGACAAAAGAAAAACTCAAAGACTCAATTAACTGACCGACTGACTCAAGATGGAGCAAAAGAGATGAAATGCAAAAATTTTGGCTAGAAACATTTCACGAAAAAAAATTATGAAGCTCTTATTATGCAATTGAAAAAGTTATGAATTAAAAAGCCACACAACCATGGAATGCAAAATTCAAGTTTGTACACAGTCGTTATTGGATCAAGAAGAATTTTGTACGTAACCTTTTATCATATGTACCCCAAACTTGAATTTTGGTATCTATCATGAAAAATAAAGCTTATCATGTTAAAGTTCCTCAAAGATCACCATAGTCATAAACCTTGGGATGCATGCGGCTTTTTTCTTTGTTTTTATGAGATACATGCACGGCCTTTTACCTCATACTCCCAATCTCTCTTTTATGGCACAATTTTACTGCCATCTTCCCATATTGGGGTATGGTTAGTGCCTATGACACTAAGTGTATTGGTGTATGTTTTTAGTGTACTTTGACACTAAGTGTATGCAAAACACGAAAAATTTAGAGCCTTTTATGGTGACTAGCTCTCTTCCCATATTGGGGTATGTGTGTGTGCATAATTTCTTCCAGGAGTGAAAATTTGAACACTCTTGGTACCCATGTAGTGTATATGTGTATCTTTTGGTGCGTGTATGGATAAGTGTCAAAGGAAAGACACTCTTGATATCCATTTGAAATAGTTGACGTATTGTTGACGGTTTTACCCCCACCCCAAACTTTGAAAGATTCGTTGTCCTCAACGAATGAAGTGGACTATTTCAAATGGATATAGACCCCAATGTGGTGTACTCATACAATGATCATAACTTGGAACTCTATAAATGATGAGAGTTTAAAAATCAAAATTGGAATACATGTGTTATCGGGTGTTTGTACACGAAAGTCTTGTGTCTGTCAAACATAACATATGTACTTATATCCTTTTGCACAAAAAATGGTGTTTGTGTGTCTTTTTGACTTAAAACAGTTTCTCATGTATAGTAAGACGTCATGAAAAATTAAATGAAAACTGTATGTACACTTGATTCATTTTTTAACCCCAAAATTTTGGATTTTAATTTTGAAAGCTTGGCCAAGATGTGGTTTTGATGAAAATCAAAACCCCAAACTTAGCTTTTACACAGAGGTTGAAATGAATCAAAAAAAAAATCCTAAAAAGATGATTTTTTATGCATGTGATTAAGGTAACTCAACAAATCTAGCCTTATGGCTTTTGCAAGTCTTATTCCAGACAGATGAGTAACTTAATGATACACCTAAATCATGTAAAATGAAGAAAATAAAGACTCAAACTTATCACATGAACCAGTTACATGAATGCACAAACAAGCATGGCTTAATGCATTAAGATAACAACTTCAGGATCCATTAAGCTACCAAGGCAGCTTAATGAACAAGCTGTTAGGGGCTGATGTTTGTTTATTTGATGAAGACCAAATGGATGATAAGCCATATCCCAATCCAAACAGCCCCTGTGTGGTATTCAACAGCCAAACAGGGCTAAATAAGTTGTGCAAACAGCAGCTTAATGGTTAAGCTGCATGGTGACTGTTGTGTTGGGTACCAAAGAACAACAAGAGGCTGTTAAGCCTTCCCAAAACCAAACATCCCAATATGTGTGTACAACAGCCTACTGTGGCTTAATGGTCTGTCCAAATGACAGCTTAATGGTTAAGCCGAATGTGGACTGTTGTCTAAGGGACTCCAAACAAGCTGTCATCCCAGAAACAAACAGTCCCTATGTGTTTGTGCAACAACTTTTTGTGGCTTAATGGGCTGTCCAATTAGCAGCTTAATGAATAAGCTGGTTAGGGGCTGTTGGTTGGGTACCAAGATGAACAATAGGCTGTTAAGCCATCCCAAACCAAGCAGTCCCTGTATGTGCCAAATGGAGAGCCTTTGGTGCTGAATGTGTGCAATAAGCCAAATCTCATTAAGCCAACATGTGTATATGTGTGTATGTATGTGATATGATGCATGTAATTGAACCAACACACCCAAAGAATCATTTCTGATTCATTAAGCCCACTGGACAGCAGCTTAATGGTCTAGCAAATTATCAAAATAGTGGCTTAATCCATAGCTTAATGAGATGAAGATTTGGCAATTCAATGTGCAAAAGATTTCTCATATGATGACATTACTAAAAATAGAAAACAAAATCTAACAACTCAAGATAATTTGCCAAAAATAACCAAACCAAATGAATTCCATAGCTCCAAAAATGGAAATTCATTACATGCCAATCTATAAGTGTGTATACATGCATGCAAGAGTGTGTGCATAAGAACCTATTCACATGTGCATTCCTTGTCTTAACAAGGATGTGAGAACAAACTCATTAATCAAATCCTAGCACAAGTAAGTAATTCCAATGGTGATTAACACCCCAATCATGCAATTCATACAAAAACCTACAAAGCTAAAAATAAAACAATGCTATAATTAGAAAGTTTAGTATGACGAAACCTGTCCTACTCAGAGGTGAGTAGGGTGCTGTCCTTTGCCTGGTCAATCTGTGTACTCTGGGTATGGTGGGAAGTTCTTCAGGATGCTGACATCTCCCATACGGATGGCTAAATCCACAATTCGGTCTCTCTCCTGCTCTATGCAGTAGTTTCTCCTCCTGTCCTTTATGGTCCATGCCATCTCCTCCTTCAGTTCCTCAAACTGTGCCATCACCTCATCACGGACATGTATCTGTGCTTTCAAACAAACGGCAAATTTCTCGTGAAGTGAATGCAGAGAACTGCCAATTTCCTCAAAGTTGGATGGGACAGGAGCTATGTATGGGACTATTGAATGAAATTTCAACATCCTATTTAAATTTTTCCTGTCCATCATCATCTTTTCAGATGAAAAGGTATCACTTTGGAGGTGTCTGACATGGGATCTAGCCAACAATTTGTGGATAAAGGCCGGGTAAGGTAATTTGGCATAGGATCTTTCATTAATTTTGTTGATGTTGTGAGAAATGATTCTCCCAACATCAAACTGATACCCCTTAAGGATGCAGTATACTATGATGACCCTATCCATGTCTAAGTCTGTATCACTCCTGGCAGGCATTAAAGTGTGCCTGACAAAGAAAGACCAGATACCCGCTATAGGTTTCAGGTTCTTAGACTTGAAATATCTATTACGGCCTCTAATTTCCCACGTGGTTCCCTCATTGGCTATAGTTTTCAAAATGTCAGACAGATCACTGTCTGAAGTGTGTGCCATGAGTTTCTCCGTACCTAAGTGACTTAGGTTGTGGCAGTCCCAACATTTGGTTGAAAGACTCAGATGAGTAATCAACGGGTGTACCTCGCACAGTGATTTGAAAGCCACTGGTGACAGAGACTTCTGTGTAGAAATCTCTTACCCAGTCCAAGTTGTATGGCCCAGGGACAGCACTTAGGATGTCCCACTCCATCGTGTCAACAACTATCTTAATTTCAGAGGCTTTCATCACTTGACTTTCAAGAAATCCACGAGGTATTTGACACAATTTGTTTTGAAAACAGGGAAACATTTCCCTGGCTAATTCAGTGCTAAAAAAATCTACCCTAGATACCTTTTGTGATGTGGATGCACTCATACACTGTGCACGTGTTTGTGGACCCTGATAATCTGAAGGTGGCATGGTTCCTTTCCCAATCCTGGTCCAGACTCCTCTCATACTGCTATCCTCACCCCCGGTCTGAATAGACTGACTTTGACCCTGGTTGACCACTGTCACACTCACCTGTGGTTGACTCCTAGGACCCTGACTAGTTCTTTGTCTATTTAAGTTTTGATAGGCCTCCTAGAATCTGTGGTAGTGTGATCTTGTTCCTCACTCTTCACAGTGAACTGTGGAGAGTGAATGGCAGTGGTGGTTGGGTGGACAGGTGTAGGGTGATGAATGGTGGCAGTGGGTGGTTCAGGGTGGTTCACAGTGGGTGAAACCACAGGGTGATTGCGAAGGAATGGTAGGAAAGTGGAAGGATGATCCCATATTGGTTCACCTTGAGGGTTTAGGACACAAATAGAGGGTGTTGTATGTTGTGGCATCTGATGGTAGTATGCATGGGGAAATCCAGGTGGTGGGCTTAATGAATAAGCCACATGGGGCTTTTCGGCTGAATGGTGGTCTGAATGATGAGATGAGTGAGATAAGGTGAGATCAAGGTTGGGATTTTGTACCTCAGTGGGTTCGGGTTTTGGTTGGCCGGAAAAATACCTCGCCGGAGATCGGAGTTGCTCGCCGGAGGAGGAAGAGCCATGGTTGTTCTTGGAGGAAGCTTGATTGATGATCTGATCAACCTCCAGGAGCACATCCATGCTCCTCGTTTTCAGCTCTCTTTGAATCCAACGGTTGTACACCGGAGTTGTCGCCGGCGGCGACGGCGGAGGAGACGAAGAGTCGGACTCCTCTGTCGCCGGAGCTTTTCCTTTTCCGGCCATCGATGGTGATATTTCTCGTGATGAACGCGACGGTTGCGGCGGTGTTGGGTGTGGCGGAAGTTGAAACGACGGCGGCGGTTGTGATGAAATCGGTGGCGATGGTCGCGGTGGTCGCGGTGGTCGCGATAACGGCGACGGTGGCAGAGGTGGTCGCGATGTGAATTGTCGTAAACGTCCACCTTGTCCGTTCGACTGCGACCGGATTCACATTTCTTCCATCAACGACGATTACTGTTCTTTTTATACTCCTTCGATCAAAAACCCGTCGACGTCACCGGGTCGCGTTTGCGGTGGAGAAACCTCGAACGCACAAGTGGTTCTGCGGCTGTCAGTGTTCTGCCACCGGTGGTACGACTCTAGGTAGATGATTGGTACGAGGTAAGTACGACTGTCAGGGTGACAGTGTACTTGCGAGATGATCGACGGTGGGGGTGGCGTTTGCTTTGCTGTCGCCGGAGTGATCAACGGAGCGACGAGGTTCGTCGTCTGTGGTGTCCTTGAGAAGCTTCGATAATCGCCGGCGGTTTCAGAGAGAGAGTACAGAGTGACGTATGCAAACTGACTCTTGATGTACCTATTCAAAGATCATATGCATCAGCCCGCTTGTACCTTATGCTTTGCAACTTGTACCATATCCAAATAAGATAAAGGTTATTTTTGTTTTATGTATTAAATTTAAAATATCTGGTGGGTCCCACCCACTCTTCTCCTTCTCTTATTTGAATCGGTTTTAACCGATTAACACCAAGCAAACCACAACTTCCGTTAAGTTTAACCATGGGGACCAAAACTGCCAATTTCATGAAACATTTGTGGACCAAAATGAAAATTCCAAATAAGCCAAAGATTTTTACATTTAGGTCCGAAACTTGACTTACTTATCCCCAAACTTTAACGAAACTAACCCTAATAGTAAATACTAAACTATAGTAGTTATATTTTCTTAAAATATTTCTAAGTCATCATTATAAGAAAATTTAGCGTATATTATTGTCTACAAAACCAGTTAAGATTTATATAGAAAATAAGACTAAGGTTTTTCTTAATTAAAATTATCAAAGTCATCAGCCCGACACCCAAGGATGAACAACCGACTACACTACAAAGCGGTAATTCTTCTAAACGAGAAAACGCAACGTTAACGTAACTAGAATTAGATAGAAAGGTGTAAAGATTACAATAGCTAGACATATCTATATATAGGAACTAACTCGGGCTCACGGCCCGTTTCTAGAATTTTCCACTAATTGGATTGGCCCGAGAGTTAAACGATTAAACGAGCCCAAAACGTAATAAAAACATAACCCAAACCGGCGGCCCATAGGAGGCATAACCGGCTGGCCCAAAATGGTAGTAACCGGCCCATCAAGACAAATTCAAGTAAGTGTTTGGCCCAAGCAACAAATTAAACAAGTTTATCAAAGAGTGTTTAAAGTGTTCGAGTCCAAAAACGATCAAACTTCGGGCCTTGTTTGTCATCCACGGCTGCGGCCCAAACGGCTGTCTTCGGCCCAAAATGGCAGCAACAGTAGCTACGGCCCAGTAGCTACGAGATCACGACCCATCAGTGTTTTCAACAAAAATAAACAAGTCTAACGAGAAGTGTTTGAATAATGTACGAGCCCACGATCGATAAACAAAAACTATCCATGAAATGTTTTGGCAAAACCATGGCCCAACAGAATTGCCATCATCATTGGCCCGGCTCCTTCTTCGGCAGCCACGGCCCAACAGCAGCAGTATCTTCGGCCCAAATCAGCATCACTTCACCATCTCTAGCCCGGTCCAAACTATGTACAAAACTCGGCCCAACGTGTTTTCGAGCCCAAAAGATCACCTGAAATTATAAGAGACGAAAAGGATCAAAAACACGACATTTTTAGCGTTAAAATCAAGGATTGCATGAAAGTTTCGTCAAAATATAAAAAGTCTTAATTATAGCGAAAACTATATAAAAAGTATTAAAACTAATAAAAATCTATTCTAAAATGACGCTAAAAGTGCCTAAATAAGGGTAACTATTTTACCCTTATCAACGACCCATCACCATCTTGGGTCCAAAAAGATCACATGAAATAATTAAGACGAAAAAGGATCAAAACATGGTATTTTTAGCATTAAAAGCGAGGATTGCACGAAAGTTACGTCAAAATATAAAAACTCCTAATTATAATAAAAACTATATGAAAACTACTATAATTAGTAAAAATCTACTCTAAAATGACGCTAAAAGTACCTAAATAAGGGTAACTATTTTACCCTTATCACATGCCACCATCACTATTGTTACCACTTCCACCTTCACTCCCACCCACCACCACTACTACCGTTAGTAAGCACCACCACCGCCACTACCACCATAGTCATCACCACCGCCGCCGTCGGCACCACCATTGACACCAATACTCTTTCCACCCGACCACTACTATTATATTCAAAGAATCGATTCAAATTATTTGACAAGTTTTATTCTAATTGTTGCTAACCAAACACATTGAGATTTTATTCCAATTGCTTCTAACCAAACACATTGCCAAACATGATTAAAGGGTTGTAAGGTTCAATTTTCATTAAGACCTATATCGATAGATCTGAATGTATTGATAAAGTTGTCTGTATATGATAACAGATGAGTTGTTCAGTTGTTGTTTTGAATAAAAAGTCTAAATGTCAAAATTGATCATTTTACTCCCAAGCTATATTTTTATCTAAATAATATAACTGTTTGATAAAATGTTGAATAAATGACTCTAGTGATAAAAAGTTATATCAATATAAAAGTTTTTTTAAATAAAAACAACTTGATTTAACATAATGATATATTCTTGAGACGATTATAATGGTATAATTTGTTAAAGAGAAAAATAAAAATTTTAATACATTTTGGTCCATGTACATTACTTATGTTAATATGAAAAGGGTGTTGTTAGGTCTTACAAAGAGATAAGCTTAGCTTCAGGGTATTGTAGAAGGATGGTTGAATACAATACTACAAAATATAAACACAGAGATCTACTTTTTGTTGGTCCTCTATTGATGACCAATAAGATAGTTTATAGTAATTTTATTGTAGAAGGGGGTTGAATACAATCAACGCAGTTTCTTCTATATTTTAATCTTTGACTCCTATGGAGCCTTTGTATAGATTATAGTTAGATAGTTTGATGATAAAGATCAAGACTATATCAAGACCTCAAACTATCTTTTTAATATAGACACACAGCTTTTGCTTATGCACAAAGCAAGTAAAGGAGAGATAGAAAGAACTTAGAAGAATTAAGAAGGGAGGAAAGGATTAGGGGTATAGAAGATGGACCAAGGTATGTTTGAAGAACAACACTACGTTCATATTTATACCCCATGCATTAAATGCATGCTGATAACTCCAAAATTATACATATTTTACTCGTGCTAATTCCCCACTATTGTATTTAATTTGAGAGTAATTGTGATACAGTTTGACTTAAAAAGGCTTGAATTTGAATATTGCAGGTTTTGGAGGCACTTTTGCAGAAAAATACAAAAAGAGGGTAAAAAGCGTCAAAAGTGGATACTTTGTGAAGCAACGGAAAATATCTTTTAAAAATCCATTTTTGATCTTTCTTTCTCTCCAAGTTGGAAGATTTCATCCTAAATAAAAGATCCACTGACAAAACCGCTAGCTAGAGTAAAGCATGAGACACATGCTAATTTCATTGGGATGCAGTACCTGGATACTAGTAGCTAGTTTTAGTTTTTGATTATTACCGTGGATTAATTTTTGAGACTTTATATCGTGTAAGTTTTATTATTTTCACCGTGTGATGGAAATAAGGAGGATTTTATTCATGATTGTCTCAAATTAACCAGTTTTAGCATATTTAATTATCCCTGATTTTATATACAAGTCTTGTAAGTAAAATCTAAAAGTTCTGTAGCTACTTGTTAAGGTGGGAACCTTAACAGGGTTCTAACGCTATTATGAGTGTCTGGTGATTTATTCAACGTAACGAATAAAAGCACAAGTGATGTGGCCAAGCATTCATAGATACTCATCAGAGTGTTTGAGTATTGGAAGTGACCAGTTTCAAGTCTGCTCCATGGAGCCTATGTCATGAGCATTGACTTGATGATAGGTTGTCCTTAGACCTGAGATATTTGGTCTGGAAATATGAGGACTGTTGTACTCTTAGCACGTTCTAACGCTACGCCGTAACAGGGTGGCCATACGGGGCGTGACTAGATGCAGCGGAAGCCATGTGACCAGATGCAGATAGTCAAGAAGGGACTTACACCTCTGTAAAAAGAGAGATATTTCCGGGCCCCTTGACGGTTGAGATTGGCAGAAATGTGTGGCCACGCTCGGATAGAATAACAGTTGTTATTTGGAAAGTTCCGTTACTGCAGGCAATCGAGATCAGAGTCAAGAAAACTTGAGTTTAAGATTGAAGTCCTTCGCTCCATGTCTAAAACTCACTTTAGAGATATCACGTGTAAAAGGAATGAACCTGTGTACAATTCTAGCGAGAATTGTTTCTCTGGATATAAGAGATCTTATAACATGGTTAACCTAAGTGTCTGGCTAGGGACCTCCTTAGGCTAATGGTAACAGTTAAGTTACTCGTCTGGCACAAGTGGGAGTCTGAAAGGATTATGTGCAAGACAGTAACTAGGTTTACCGTGTCCAATGTTATAAGGCACTAGTGGGTCACACTGCTACACACCCGAATAGAGATCAATTGGATTTACCAGTTGTGTGGAATTAATTAATTGGTATAATTAATTAATTAAGAGAGAAAATAAATAATAGATAAGTCTATTTATTATTTATGGGATATATATTAATAGTTAATTAATATATGGAAAGGTTTAATTAAAGCCTATCGGGCTTGATAATTAAACGGGCTTTTCTATTGGGTAGTTACCATATTTACTAATATAAATATATGGTAAACCTAAGGCTTTCTCATATTCAATCTCATTAGTAACTTAGAGAAAAGAAAAGCCTCAACCTCTCTCTCTCTTTCCCAAAAATCGTCCCACACACACACACTCAACCAGGTTTTCGGGTTTCGAGTTTTTGGGTAATCCTAAGGCGGTCTAGCAGCGGTTCTCGTGGTGGTGCAGTAGCGGTGTATTCCCCGTTAGCTTTCCGGAAACCGTTTGAATTTAATCCTATAAGGTATTGTTCTAAACCCTCTTGTGATTGTATCTAAACCCTGTTTAGGTTGGATCTTCTGGTTTGGGAATTCAGTTTTTATTCCGCTGTGCATGTTTATTTTTACCTGCAATTCCCAACAAACAGTTGCCTTATGGGTGATAAATACGGAGGGAACAGTAAAGAGACATCCATTTTGTACTATTGTCAGAAAGGCAAATCAAATCCTTTTTGTGCATATAGGACAAGAAGACAAATATAGTATTCTTAAAAGTACAAGTCATTGATCAGGCCTTAGAGTCGCTGATCCTTGGGAAGGATCAGGGAGGCACTATGACTTGTTCTCTTTGGAACGTCATGTAAGAGTAGTCAGCTAGCTATCACTGATATCAACTTCAGATCATTAGCATCGCTGACTCTATCATCAGCTTGCATCAATAGATGGTGCTGATGGTTTCATAGTGACATGACAATTTGTCTTCAAAGGATACTTAGCTTATTCGGCTTTCACTGATACTAAACGGAGTCAGTGATCAGTGATCGCTAATGTCCAAACTATCAGCGAGACAAGCTCGCTGAAGTATTAAACTTCATCACAGCAATGCTAAGTATTTTTCAGTTATTAGATAAATGATTCATTGGTATTTCATCAAGTCATAGAGGAGCTGGATTAACACTTTTTAAATTCTTTGTATTGAAAAACTTCAATGAAGAATTACACTTAGAACACATAGAAGTAGATTGTTGTAGAATACAAAATAACTAACAGCTACTTGAAACAATCTAAACACTAAGACACTTAGAACACTAAGAGAATAAAAAACATAACTTCAATCACTTAGTAAAAGTTATGAACTCGTAAGGATGGAAGCACTCTCTGGTTTCAAACACTCTAATTCTGAAAGCTTGAATGCGTGAGGAAGACTGATGCAGTAAGCTAGTATTTATAGTCCCACATGCAATGGATGCATGGGACACTTATCACCTCTTGACTTGCTGCATGTGAAGATCCATAAGCGATAAAGCAGCTAAGTCAAATTCTTCTGACACCTTTTTGCAGGTAGACAATCTTTTGTGAATATCTTGTATTCAATAGGATACAGGCATATCTTTAGACAAATATTTAGACAGCTACCAGTAGTATCCTAAATCATCTGACCAAGCAAGAATGTCTTTGTCAAAAGATATTTCAGATCAAAGGACACGACTTTCCTTTGTCCGGAAGGCATTTGGAAGGCCTCTTTCGGAAGGCATTCGAAAGGCCTCTTCAGGAAGGCATTCGGAAGACCACATTCGGAGGGCCTCTTCCGGAAGGCATTCGAAAGGCCTCTTCCGAAAGACCACGTTCGGAAGGCCACTTTCGGAAGGCACGTTCGGAAAGATGTGCCACAAGTCTCAGACACGTAGCCAAATTCATCTTTGATCCACTTCATTGATGAGTTGAGCTGATATCAATTCTTCTTTGAATAATTGATGTTATTGAGTACCTGAGATGTTAGTTTTACAACAATAAGAATAGAAGGATATCGGAGGACATCTTCAAATGAAGTGTTCCAACAGGTGTAAAGTGAAAAATAAAAAACAAGGGAATAAAAGTAATTTAATTAACTAACTATAAGAGTATAAAGTGTTAAGTTATGAATTAAAATTGATGAGCTACACGGAACGTGAGAGAGTTGTGCAGTTAAGATTTCATTTTTGGGCTTTACATTGTTCTAAGATTAGGCTCAAAAACTTATAATGTTAAATCAATGCTTAAAAAATAACCGTTTTAATAAGTTATTTTCTTTAATATATAGTATATATCTACACGCACACGAAAGTTCAAATGAAAACTCAAATCGAATTATGAACATAAGGACAGTCGAGAATGTATCACGTAGCATATTTAGTTTGAATAATACAAGATTATTCAGACCAAACATTATACATTATTTAAAATAAATAATACAATTATGATTCGGTATTTCGAAAAAGTGGTTCACCAAACAAAACCATGTATATTTTAATAAATGAGCCCAATCTACTTGAAATATTAGAGCTTGGAAAATGGATATATATCATATGGATGGATGGTTAACGAGTCAAAGTGAATTTTAAATAAGGTAAGATCGGGTTCACCAACAACAATTTTTGTCCATACATACATACGTAGGTATGTAGTTATATGTAAGTAATCTTGTAACTTCTCTTCTTGTAAACAGGGATTGTTTATTTTGCAACAACAAAAAGAAAATGAAGAATTATGTAAAAAAGAAAAATAAAGTGAGAAACGTGAGAAGAGATCTGAACTTTTGATCACTTTAATATCACACCCACCTATTACGTTTCTTTATGATAATTGATCTGGTGCACACTCGATGCACCTTATTAGCGTTCATCTTCAATTAGGATTGATCTAAAAGTGAACATCATTATTTGTCATTTTAAGTTTTTCACCAAAACTCAATAATATAAAAAAATAAACATGAAATAAGATTGAGTAAACTTTGGCATAGTTCTTTTATTCTTTTTATTATATTAAAATTACCATATATTGTTCTTATAGTTTGTTTATCACACTTTCCATCATCATGATTTCAATTAACTTATAGATTCGGTTCATACACCAAACATCAATAATATAGTAAAGAGCCATCATACTAATATTCAAATTGTTAAACATATTCAATTAATACCAATCACATCTTAAGTTAATAAATGACTCTAACCAAACTAGTTTTTTAATCCACACATGTTGTAGTCAACAATTATTTGTTTCTTCATTTGCACGACCTTTTAAATGGTTTATTATGCATCTTAATAAAGTTAGACATAAATATTATTTTTAAATATGACACGCAAGTCCGTTTCTTATAAATAACTTTTTATTTTCTATTAAACAACAAAGCTATATCTATCTTATCATCTTTTCTTCACCTTTTTGCCTTTTTATATAATCTGTTAGTTCTTTTTGTTGGGTTGTTGTTTGTGTAAAAATTTACTTAAGTTATTATCGTAAGATGTCGTGAGGCAAAATCGTCAAAAGAAAGAATTCTCGTTCGATAAAACGTGCGATAAATAAAAGTAAATTGACAAAAAGATTGATGACGCAGGAAAAACCTCTGAATCGAGGAAAAAACCTGCGGCCGACTAAATAGGATAGTCGACGTTGCACTATTGATCACCAGCAAGGGGTGATATCCTCGATGTTACAGCTATATCGTACGATTACAATAAGGAAATGAACACTATAGAACGTAAATACAGAGAATAATATTAGTATTGTTCCTTCTCCAATTAGTTGTCTTGAGTGTAGGATCTTGAATCTCTTTTATAGCTGCTTGGATTGTAACCGTTCGTTCATTATTGTGCCATAAATGCAACGGTCATAACTGAAGCTGAATTCTCAATCGTAACGTCTGAGTTTTTAATGAGAAATGTATCTTGCTCAAACGGTCGGATTTAAGCTCGATGAACGATGGTTATGCTTCGAGGTTATCTTGGATAAGCTTTCCTGCAATAAGAGCAAACTTGAATATGTATATCGTTAGTTTAATCGTACGATCATATGATGATATCGTACGATCTTCTTCTGCATAACTTCGATGATCATTTATCCTTGTTGGAAGGTATTCATATCTTTACTTCAGGACCTTATCTTAATACAGGAATATCATCCTGAAAGATATCTTACGATTCTAATCGTTCGATCGTTCGATGATAAAATTTCACCTAAACAGTTTTCCCCCAAGATTTAGAAAATAAGTTATAGATTTTCTGAATCTTGTATCTGCAAAATCAAATCGTTAGCACATCGATTTTATCATGATCAATTTTGTCGAATATGAACCGGTTTTCACGTTAACGGCGTTATTAACTTGGTTAATTGCAAGCTGTCAATGCAACGGTTATAAGGGACAGGTGTTGATGCTCGATTCGACCTCAATTTCTTGGGAAGGAGTTTAATTTCATATAAAGATAAGATTTCTTCCATAATTATCTCAAAATCCTTTTCAATTTCGAATTCAAATTCCTCTCCAACCGAATCTTCTTAATCTTTGAGAAGATTTAGATCCAATTCGCCTATAAGGTACCTTTCTACCCCTTGTTTCAATTTCAGTTCATGCGTTTGAAAGTTAGGGCTGAAAAGAATCCTAGGAATTTCGACTTGCTGCGTTTCGATAGATTACATAGGAGTTTAGATCGTCTTAGCTTTAGAGAAATTATGGAGGTTAGGAGTACAATCCAGGGAGAAATTGACCTAATCCACCTTAGGAAACTTGCTAGGATGCCTAAGGAGGCTGTAATCAAATCACCCGGCGAGGTTAGACCCGCTGATGCTCCGGCAGGCTTCTTTGCCTTGTTCGAATACCCCTTCAAGATCGGATTTATCTGGCCTTACAGTCCTCTATCTCGTGCCTTTATGACACGATTTAGTTTATCTCCTGGACAGCTCATGCCCCAATTGTGGAGGGTCGTGAGCGTTATCGAACGTGTAACCGAGAACTGGGGTAGAGCCCCTTTCACCGTCGATGACCTTCTCACGGCGTATACCGTGAAGGTCTCTGATTATGATAGGTATGGGATTTATCCCAAGGGTAGGGGTGATGCCATGTTAGTACATGGTACTCAAGCATTTGATCGAGGATGGAAGGCTCGATATGCATTCGTGCGATCCTCATCGGTTTTGGAGGAAGGTGGATGGGTAGCCCCAGAATGGAACCCACTAGGTATAGGTCGTTTTATGTATTCTGTTTTGTTTTGATTTTATCGTATAATTTCTTATCGTACGTTTCTTTTTGCAGAGATCGAATTTGCTTTCGAGGAATCCACCGAGGCTGTTAATCGCTTCTTGGAGTACGGTGTTCAAGAGAGATCGTACGCCAAATCTAAGGGGAAGAGTCCGAGGGAGGATAGTGACGAAGAGCTTGAAGTTCAAGTATTGAGTGAAGAAGAAGAAAAAGAAGAAGAGGAGATGGAAGGTAAATTGTGCGATAATTTTATCCTCTTTCTTATCTTACGTTTTCTTGTATCGTGTGATATTAACGTACGTTTTTCTTGCTTGTTTCAGGCCAAAAGAAACCTGCGAAGAAGTTGGCCAACTTAGCGGCGGCCAAGAGGGCTCTGGAGAAGAAGAAGGGAATAAGTGGCATGGAGCCACAACCTAAGAAGACAAGGTCTTCTTCGGGTGTTTCGATCGCATCAAAGGAAGCCGTACGACAGGCGGATGATGTGGTCGATGCGACCCCGATTCACACTGCTCCTCCTCCTATGATGTCTCCTACGATACCAAAGGAGAAAAGAGCTTCAGCCAAGCCTCCAAAGGGGAAGGAGGGTGAGACGTCGATTCACATTTCTTTACCTTCAAACTTTCTGGATGGCGATGTCATCAACCAAGATGACCTTTTCCCTGCCATCGAACAATATCTGCTTCCATCGCAGAAGGCCCACATGGACACTCGTCGGATTGGCGAGCTCGATGCCGGTGCTGTTGGATACTTTTTCATGGTAAGCTATCGTACGATGTTTTTATCTCACGATATATTATAATTATGTGTTCTAATCATCTGGTGTTATGCAGGATTTCCAGGCATGTCTTGGTCTCCACCAAAGATTGGAGACCGTTCAGAGGGACATGAAGGCGAAGATGTCCAGTGAAAGGGCTGCTGTGAACGAGGCGAAGAAGGCTAGGGAGAAGGCATCTAAGATGGCTGCTGATTTGGAAGCCAAACGGGTTGAGGCAGATGATCTGTTGGCTAAGCTAGATGAAGCTGAGCACGTTCGATCGGATCAACGTGCAAGGCTTACAGTGGCCAACAATCGTATTGCCAAGTTGGAGGAGGAACTTGCTGCGATGCGCACAGAGATGGCAGATCGAGAGAAGGCTTCATCATCTGAGATCCAGGATCTCAAAGATGAGATGGTGTTATCCAGGATGGTGGCCCGTGCAGCCGTAATACGCCAATTCATTGGTGGCACGTACACCATCGAAGCTGCTAAAGGTGAGCTGGGAGCCTTCCGTGATGCGATGGGATCTGATGAGCTCCTGGATGCTGATGACGCCAAGGATGCTGATGAAGAGGAGGAAGGTGCTGAGAAGAGCAAAGAGGCCGAAGTCACGATGATCGAGGAGGAGGATAAGAATGAAGATGCCTCTGGATCCGTCATCGTGGATAAGGCTGTTGAAGACGTTCCTCCCCCTATCGTAGAAGTTAGTGTAGGAGATGGTGCTGGCGTAGAGGCCACCCCTGAAGTTTAATTTATCGAACGATGTAATTAGAGTACTTTAAGTACTTTTTTAATGAAATTATCTATTTTTGCAATCGTGCGATGTTTCAGTACTTGTTATTTTTGTTCTAAGTACTTTTAGTAAATAGATAATCGTGCGTTTTAGCTGATTTAGTGTTTAAGGCCTTAATTAATCGTGCGTTTTAGCTTGCGATGTTTATCATGAGTTTAAGGCACTTAAAAATTTTTAGAAACGTTTCTGTTAATCATGCGTCTGGCGTTTTGACTTGCGCTCTTGCGATTTAAAATTGATGCATCTTTTAAGTTCTATGCGATTTAAGCATGTTGTTTTATCGGGCGATGTTTTGCCATAGATCGTGCGATGTCTGCGGTAGTCGTGCGATATCCTGCGATAATCATGCGATGTCTTGCGATAATCGTGCGTTACCTGCGAGTAAAATTGGCTAAGGGGTGGCCGTTGGATTGACCAACGGCGCTCCGATGCCTAAGTCAGTAATCGTTCGATGAAATAATAGTAAAATAAAAAGGGTTTTAGAAGTAGTACCTTTTTAGATGAGTTGCATTCCAACTACGTGGGATTTCATTACCTTCGATGGTTGAAATCTTATAGGCACCTTTCCCCACGATCTTGGTGATGATGTAAGGTCCTTCCCATTTGACGGAAAGTTTTCCAGCGTTCGATTCTTGTGTATTCGGAAAGACACGTCGCAGGACATGATCTCCAACTTGAAATACCTTGACTTTCACCTTTTTATTGAAGTAGCGTTCAACCATGGCTTTCTGCGATGCCATCTTTTGTAAGGCTTTCTCTCTTAGTTCTTCCAAAGCATCGATATCGTAACACAAGTCTATCGAGTTTTGTTCAATCGTACGATGTCGAGCAACAGGAACCTGTGATTCGATTGGAAGGACTGCTTCACATCCATATACTAGGGAAAAGGGAGTTTGTCCAGTTGAGGTTCTAGGTGTCGTGCGATTTGCCCATAAAACAGATGATAACTCTTTGACCCATCGACCATTTGCAGCTTTCAACCTCTTTCGAGTAGAATTAATAATGGTCTTGTTGCTGGATTCAGCCAAGCCGTTGGATTGTGGATATCTTGGGGTCGATGTAATGAGTTTTATCCCACGTTCATCGCAGAACTTTCGAGTTCTCTCACTTATAAATTGGGACCCATTATCGCACGTTATTTCTGATGGTACTCCAAACCTGTAAATAATGTTAGTTTGGATAAAGGAGATAACTTCTTTATCCCTAACCTGTGAGAAAGCTGCGGCTTCAATCCATTTAGAGAAATAATCAGTAAGAACAAGTAAAAATACTTTTTGACCTGGAGCAGGTGGTAATTTTCCTACGATGTCCATCCCCCATCGCATGAATGGCCATGGGATTAAGACAGAGTGTAGGGGTTCAGAAGGTAGATGTGACGTACCTGAGTGTCTTTGACAAGCATCGCACCTTTGAACATACCTTATCGAGTCCTCTCGAAGAGTAGGCCAGTAATACCCTTGCCTCGAGATTCTGTTAGCAAGGCTTCTGCCCCCAGAATGGTTTCTGTTTGGGTGAAATTTTATCATCGAACGATCGAACGATTAGAATCGTAAGATATCTTTCAGGATGATATTCCTGTATTAAGATAAGGTCCTGAAATAAAGATATAACTACCATCAAACAAAGACAAGTGGTCATCGAAGATAATCATGCGATATCATCATATGATCGTACGATTAAACTAACGATATACATATCCATGTTTACTCTTATTGCAGGAAAGCTTATCCAAGATAACCTCGAAGCACAACCATCGTCTATCGAGCTTAAATCCGACCGTTTGAGCAAGATACGTCCCTCATCAATAACTCAGACGTTACGATCGAAAAATCAGCTTCAGTTATGACCGTTGCATTTATGGCTCAATAATGAACAAACAGTTACAATCCAAGCAGCTATAAAAGAGATTCAAGATCCTACACTCAGAACAACTGATTCCAAAAGAGAAATAGCAATACTAATATTATTCTTTGTATTTACATTCGATAGCATTCATTTCTTTATTGTAATCGTACGATACCATTGTAACATCGAGGATATCACCCCTTATTGGTGATCAGTAGTACAACGTCGACTATTCTGTTTAGTCGGTCGCAGGTTTTTTCCTCGATTCAGAGGTTTTTCCTGCGTCATCAATCTTTCTGTCATTTTATTTTTCTTTATCGCACGTTTTATCGAACGAGAATTCTTTCTTTTGACGATTCTGCCTCACGACATCTTACGATAATACTTAAGTAAATTTTTACACAAACAGTTTGGCGCCCACCGTGGGGCCCGTTACCATCAGGTTAGCCTACCACCGCCACCTCCAATCAACAATTCGCGTCCTATCTTCCCTCCGTTACCATCAGGTCCTTACCCAGGACTGGCCCCACGGTGGGCGCCAAACTGTTTGTGTAAAAATTTACTTAAGTATTATCGTAAGATGTCGTGAGGCAGAATCGTCAAAAGAAAGAATTCTCGTTCGATAAAACGTGCGATAAAGAAAAATAAAATGACAGAAAGATTGATGACGCAGGAAAAACCTCTGAATCGAGGAAAAAACCTGCGGCCGACTAAACAGAATAGTCGACGTTGTACTACTGATCACCAATAAGGGGTGATATCCTCGATGTTACAATGGTATCGTACGATTACAATAAAGAAATGAATGCTATCGAATGTAAATACAAAGAATAATATTAGTATTGCTATTTCTCTTTTGGAATCAGTTGTTCTGAGTGTAGGATCTTGAATCTCTTTTATAGCTGCTTGGATTGTAACTGTTTGTTCATTATTGAGCCATAAATGCAACGGTCATAACTGAAGCTGATTTTTCGATCGTAACGTCTGAGTTATTGATGAGGGACGTATCTTGCTCAAACGGTCGGATTTAAGCTCGATAGACGATGGTTGTGCTTCGAGGTTATCTTGGATAAGCTTTCCTGCAATAAGAGTAAACATGGATATGTATATCGTTAGTTTAATCGTACGATCATATGATGATATCGCATGATTATCTTCGATTACCACTTGTCTTTGTTTGATGGTAGTTATATCTTTATTTCAGGACCTTATCTTAATACAGGAATATCATCCTGAAAGATATCTTACGATTCTAATCGTTCGATCGTTCGATGATAAAATTTCACCCAAACAGTTTGCCCCCAAGATTTAGAAAATAAGTTATAGATTTTCTGAATCTTACACCTGTGAAATCAAATCGTTAGTACATCAGTTTTATCGTGATTAATTTGTCGAATATGAACAGTTTTATATATTAACGGCGTCATAACTTGGTTATCTGCTAGCTGTCAACACAACGGTTATAAAGGACAGGTGTCGATGCTCGATTCGACCTCAATTTCTTGGGAAGGAGTTTAATTTCATATAAAGATAAGATTTCTTCCATAATTTTCTCAAAATCCTTTCCAATTTCAAATTCGAATTTCTCTTCAACCGAATCCCTCTGATCTTTGAGAAGATTTAGATCCAATTCGCCTATAAGGTACCTTTCTTTCCTTTGTTTCAATTTCAGTTCATGCGTTTGAAAACTAAGGCTGATAAGAATCCTAGAAACTTCGATTTGCTGCGTTTTGATCGGTTGCATAGAAGTCTAGATCGTTTAAGCTTTAGAGAAACAATGGAGGTTAGAAGCACAATCCAGGGAGAAATCGACTTAGTTCACCTTAGGAAACTTGCCAGGATGCCTAAGGAGGCTGTGATCAAATCACCTGGTGAGGTTAGACCCGCTGAAGCTCCGGCAGGTTTCTTCGCCTTGTTCGAATACCCATTTAAGATAGGATTCACTTGGCCTTACAGTCCTCTATCTCGTGCATTCATGACACGTTTTAGCCTTTCCCCTGGACAGCTCATGCCCCAATTCTGGAGGGTCGTGAGCGTCATCGAACGTGTAACCGAAAACTGGGGTAGAGCACCTTTCACTGTCGATGACCTTCTCACGGCGTATACCGTGAAAGTCTCTGATTATGATAGATATGGGATTTATCCCAAGGGTAGGGGTGATGCCATGTTAGTACATGGTACTCAGGCGTTCGATCGAGGGTGGAAGACTCGATATGCGTTCGTACGATCTTCATCGGTCTTGGAAGAAGGTGGATGGGTAGCCCCAGAATGGAATTCACTAGGTATAGGTTGCTTTATGTATTTTGTTTTGCTTTGATGTTATCGTATATTTTCTTATCGTGCGTTTCTTTTTGCAGAGATCGAATTTGCTTTCGAGGAATCCACCGAGGCTGTTAATCGCTTCTTGGAGTACGGAGTTCAAGAAAGATCGTACGCCAGGTCAAAGGGAAAAAGCCTAAAGGAGGATAGTGACGAAGA
This sequence comes from Centaurea solstitialis, assembly GCA_030169165.1. Taxonomy (NCBI): domain Eukaryota; kingdom Viridiplantae; phylum Streptophyta; class Magnoliopsida; order Asterales; family Asteraceae; genus Centaurea; species Centaurea solstitialis. The sequence goes on from CM058046.1 coordinate 26,845,375, forward strand.
GCTTGAAGTGCAGGTGCTAAGTGAAGGAGAAGAAGAAAAAGAAGAAGAAGAAGAGATGGAAGGTAAATCGTATGATAGTTTTATCCTCTTTCTTATGTTTTCTTGCATCGTGCGATATTAACGTACGTTACCCTTGTTTATTTTAGGTCAAAAGAAACCTGCGAAGAAATTGGCCAACTTAGCAGCGGCCAAGAGGGCTCTGGAGAAGAAGAAGGGTATAAGCGGCATGGAGCCTCAACCTAAGAAGACAAGATCTTCTTCGGGTGCTTCGATTGCATCAAAGGAAGCCGTATGACAGGCGGATGATGTGGTCGATGCGACCCCAATTCACTCTGCTCCTCCTCCTACGATGTCTCCTACGATGCCAAAGGAGAAGAGGACCTCAGCCAAGCCTCCAAAGGGGAAGGAGGGTGAGACGTCAGTCCACATTTCTCTACCCTCAAACTTTCTGGATGGCGATGTCATCAACCAGGATGATCTTTTCCCTGCCATCGAACAATACCTGCTTCCATCGCAGAAGGCCCACATGGACACTCGTCGTATTGGCGAGCTCGACGCCGGTGCTGTTGGATACTCCTTCATGGTAAGTTATCGTACGAGTGAATAAATCTTACAATATATTAAGTGTTCTAATCATCTTGTGTTATGTAGGCTTTCCAGGCGTGTCTTGGTCTTCATCAAAGGTTGGAGACCGTTCAGAGAGACATGAAGGCGAAGATGTCCAGCGAGAGGGCTGCGGTGAACGAGGCGAAGAAGGCTCAGGAAAAGGCATCGAAGATGGCTGCTGTCCTAGAGGCCAAACGGGTTGAGGTGGACGATCTGACAGCTAAACTGGATGAAGCTGAGCACGTTCGATCAGAACAACGTGCAAGGCTGACAGCGGCAAATAATCGTATTGCCAAGCTGGAGGAAGAACTGGCTGCATCGCGCGTGGAGATGGCAGATCGCGAGAAGGCCCTATCATCTGAGATCTTGGATCTCAAAGATGAGATGGTGTTATCCAGGATGGTGGCCCGTGCAGCCGTAATACGCCAATTTATTGGTGGCACGTACACCATCGAGGCTGCCAAGGGTGAGCTGGGGCTTTCCGCGATGCGATGGGATCTGATGAGCTCCTGGATGCTGATGACGCCAAGGATGCTGATGAAGAGGAGGAAGGTGCTGAGAAGAGCAAAGAGGCCGAAGTTACGATGATCGAGGAGGAGGATAAGAATAAAAATGCCTCTGGATCCGTCATCGTGGACAAGGCTGCTGAAGACGTTCCTCCCCCTATCGTAGGAGCTAATGTAGGAGAGGGTGCTGGCGTAGAGGCCACCCCTGAAGTTTAATTTATCGAACGATGTAATTTGAGTACTTTGAGTACTTTTTTAATGAAATTATCTATTTTTGCAATCGTGCGATATTTCAATACTTGTTATTTTTGTTCTAAGTATTTTTGGTAAATAGATAATCGTGCGCTTTAGCTGATTTAGTGTTTAAGGCCTTAACTAATCGTGCGTTTTAGCTTGCGATGTTTATCATGAGTTTAAGGCACTTTTAAAAAAAAATTTAGAAACGTTTCTGTTAATCATGCGTCTGGCGTTTTGACTTGCGCTCTTGCGATTTAAAATTGATGCATCTTTTAAGTTTTATGCGATTTGAGCATGTTGTTTTATCAGGCGATGTTTGCCATAGATCGTGCAATGTCTGCGGTAGTCGTGCGATATCCTGCGATAATCATGCGATGTCTTGCGATAATCGTGCGTTACCTGCGAGTAAAATTGGCTAAAGGGTGGCCGTTGGATTGACCAACGGCGCTCCGATGCCTAAGTCAGTAATCGTTCGATGAAATAATAGTAAAATAAAAAGGGTTTTAGAAGTAGTACCTTTTTAGATGAGTTGCATTCCAACTACGTGGGATTTCATTACCTTCGATGGTTGAAATCTTATAGGCACCTTTCCCCACGATCTTGGTAATGATGTAAGGTCCTTCCCATTTGATGGAAAGTTTTCCAGCGTTCGATTCTTGTGTATTCGGAAAGACACGTCGCAGGACATGATCTCCAAGTTGAAATACCTTGACTTTTACCTTTTTATTGAAGTAGCGTTCAACCATGGCTTTCTGCGATGCCATTTTTTGAAAGGCTTTATCTCTTAGTTCTTCCAAAGCGTCGATATCGTAACACAAGTCTATCGAGTTTTGCTCAATCGTACGATGTCGAGCAACAGGAACCTGTGATTCGATTGGAAGGACTGCTTCACATCCATACACTATGGAAAAGGGAGTTTGTCCAGTTGCAGTTCTAGGTGTCGTGCGATTTGCCCATAAAACAGATGGTAATTCTTCGACCCATCGACCTTTTGCAGCTTTCAACCTCTTTCGAATAGAATTAATAATGGTCTTGTTGCTGGATTCAGCCAAGCCATTAGATTGTGGATATCTTGGGGTCGATGTAATGAGTTTTATCCCACGTTCATCGCAGAACTTTCGAGTTCTTTCACTTATAAATTGGGATCCATTATCGCACGTTATTTCGGATGGTACTCCAAACCTGTAAATAATGTTAGTTTGGATAAAGGAAATAACTTCTTTATCCCTAACCTGTGAGAAAGCTGCGGCTTCAATCCATTTAGAGAAATAATCAGTAAGAACAAGTAAAAATACTTTCTGACCTGGAGCAGGTGGTAATTTTCCTACGATGTCCATCCCCCATCGCATGAATGGCCATGGGATCAAGACGGAGTGTAGGGGTTCAGAAGGTAGATGTGACGTACCTGAGTGTCTTTGACAAGCATCGCACCTTTGTACATACCTTATCGAGTCTTCTCGAAGAGTAGGCCAATAATATCCTTGCCTCGATATTCTGTTAGCAAGGCTTCTGCCCCCAGAATGGTTTCCACATTCTCCATCATGCATCTCTTGAAGGATTCGATCGACTTGTTGCTTATTCACCACGCATCGTAAGATAAGACCCGTTGTAGACCTTCGATACAGCTGATCATCGAAGATCGTATATCGAGAGCTCTTAAGTCTGACTTTCCGGGCTTCTAATTTGTCTTCAGGAAGTTGGTCGTTTTTGAGGTAGTTCCATATATCATTCGACCAATCGTGGTTTTCTTCAATCATTTGGACTTCTTCGATTGTTGGCGACATAAGATGTATTATCGGAACGCTTTCTAGAGTTGGTTCGTTGAATGCGGATCCCAAGTTGGCCAAGGCATCGGCTTGCATGTTCAGATCTCTTGGGATTTGTTCTATCGAAAATTTGTCGAATCGTGCGATCTTATCTTTTGCAATCTTGAGGTACGATATCATCTTTGAATCTTTTGCCTGGAATTCGCCATTGATTTGGTTTACAACTAGCAGCGAATCACTTCGTACATGTAGCCATCGTGCTCCTAAGTTATATGCCATATCCAATCCAGCGATCAAGGCTTCATACTCTGCTTCGTTGTTAGTGGTTTTGAACTCACATCGTACCGAATATACCATATTGCCCCCATGTGATGATTTCAGGACTACTCCCAATCCTGATCCTCGTGCGTTAGAAGCTCCGTCAACATGCATAGTCCATGGTTCGTTGTCGTGAATCATCACATTACTGATTTCATCGTACGATGGTTCTTCGATCCCAGGACTGAATTCTGCTACGAAATCTGCTAACGCCTGAGATTTTATCGCTGTTCTTGGTTGATACGTTAGATCGAAGCTGCTAAGATAAATGCTCCACTTTGCTAATCGTCCTGTAAGTTCGGGCTTACAAAGTACGATCTTAAGAGGATAGTTAGTAACAACGATTATATGATGCGATTCGAAATAGTGTCTTAACTTTTTAGCTGCAGTTACGAGGCCAAGTAAGAGCTTTTCCATAGACGTGTACCTTGTTTCAGCATCGAGGAAAGACTTACTTATATAATAGATAGGTTGCTGATGTTGGTCACCTTCTCGTACGAGCACCGCGCTAACAGCGTTGTTACTTACAGCGAGGTACAATTGCAAGCTCTCTCCTTCGATTGGTTTCGTCAACAGTGGAGGATTGGACATGTATTTCTTTAAGCTTTGTAGTGCTTCCTCGTGTGCCTCTGTCCAATCGAAGCCTTTGTTCTTTCGAAGCACGTTGTAGAACAAGTGACACTTATCGGATGATCGTGAGATGAACCTGTTCAGGGCCGCTACTCGTCCGGTCAGCTTTTGTACCTCTTTTACATTCCTTGGTGATTGGATTTCCAGGATTGCTTTGATCTGCTCCGGACTCGCCTCGATCCCTCGTCGTGTAACCATGTATCCAAGAAATTTTCCCGCACGTACTCCGAAAGAGCATTTGGTTGGATTGAGTTTCATCTTGTATTCTCGTAATATATCGAACGATTGTTTCAGATGCTGGATATGATCTTGTGATCGTTCTGATTTTACGAGCATATCGTCGATATATACTTCCATCGTACGTCCGAGGTGATCTTTGAACATCCTGTTTACGAGCCTTTGGTACGTTGATCCAGCATTCTTGAGCCCAAATGGCATTACTTTGTAACAGTATATGCCCTTATCGGTCATAAACGCAGTCTTCTCTTGATCGTCTTTATGCATTAGAATCTGGTTATATCCGGAATAAGCGTCCATGAACGTTAGTAACTCGTGCCCCGCAGTTGCATCGACCATCGCATCGATATGTGGTAAGGGAAAGGGATCCTTTGGACAAGCTTTGTTTAGGTCCGTGAAGTCGATGCATACTCGCCACTTTCCATTCTTCTTTTGTACTACCACCACGTTGGCGAGCCAATCTGGATACTTTACTTCTCGAATTTTTCCTGTTTTGAGTAGGTTTTCTACCTCCTCGTTGATCACCATGTTGCACTCCCGTGCGATCTTCTTTTCACTGACTATCTCTTGCACGCCCCACGGAGATGGGAACTTGATCTTCTGATGATACGTCGATGGTACAGCCTTCATATCGTGGATCCAGGGTCTTCCAAGTATGGCATTGTAGGCGGAAGGACAATCGATGACATTGAACTTTGTTTGGTTATTTATGCCTTTAGCGAAGACTGGTAGTATGATCTCTCCCAGGGTACTAGTGGCATCTCCGTTGAATCCAATTAGCGTTGTTGTTCGTCGTACGATGTTAGACCGATCAATGCCCATGATCTTGAGTGTTTCTGCGAATATCACGTTGGCTGAGCTGCCTCCGTCGATTAGTACTCTCTTGGTTAGACAGTTACCAATTGTCAACTGAATAACCAGTGCATCATGGTGTTTCTGGTGAGTGTCTGACATATCTTCGATATCGAATGATATCTTCGTAGCATCGAGCTCTCTTTCTTCCGCAATCCTGGATTCATTTGGGATGGGATGTCCTTCAGGTCCTTCTCGTGCGTGCCTTTTTGCTGCAGAATAGGTAAGGCCACACACTTCTGATCCTCCTGTAATGCAGTTTACAACCTTCGTTGGAACGGGTGACGTTGGTCTTTTCGAATCATCACCTAGAAGGTTTTTAAGATGTCCGTTCGATTTGAGGTACGCGATCTCCTTCTTCAAGCTGATACAATCATCTGTATTGTGTCTGTGGTCGCTGTGGAAGTCGCACCATTTTGTTTGGTCTTTGTCCTTGCTAGGACTCTCTGGTATTTTGGGCCATCGTACGTTGACTTCCAAGTTCCGTAGAGAATCCACCAAGTCTTTCGTTGTACCTGCAAAATGGTAAGTTGACAAATCTGGATATCTTACTTTACCTTTACCTTGGTTCAAACGTTTATTCTGATCGCGTCGAGAATTATCAATCTTGTTTACTCGTTTAGGTTTGAAATCATGTTTCTGCGCTCCAAGATTTTTCTTATCATTCGAGTGTTTACGCCGGAAAAGGGCATCATCTTCGATCCTCATGTGTGCCAACGTACGAGCTCGTACATCATCGAGGTTGGTTGTAAGTTCTGGAATAGGTATAAAGGGACGAGGCCCTGTTTGAGGTTGGTTGTAAGTAAACGTGGTTGCTCCGGGGTAAGGACCTGACGGTAATGAAGGGAAGATAGGACGCGGGTTGTTGACTGGAGGTGGCGGTGGTAAGCTAACTTGTGACACTTGCGGTTGGATGAAAGGTTGCGATACTTGTGGCTGGACAAATGATTGCGATATTTGTGGCTGGACAAATGGTTGCGATATTTGTGGCTGGACAAATGGTTGTTGGGAAACATGGGGTTGATTTTGAGGGAAGAATGGCCTCGGTTGATGAGTGGAAATTGGGATGTGAGAGGTTTGCGGATTCGATGCTCTCAATCTAGACAGTTCACCATTCATTTGTAAATTCTGCTCATTCAACCATTGGATTTGTTCTTGTGCTGCTGCCAATTGTTGCTGCAAAGTTGTTTGAGAACTGCTTGCCATGCTCCTGCACTTAGTTCACAAAGAAACTCGAAAGAATAGGTTAGTAAGCTGACGCCTTATCGAACAAGATTTTCTCAAAACGTGCCCCACGGTGGGCGCCAAACTGTTTGTGTAAAAATTTACTTAAGTTATTATCGTAAGATGTCGTGAGGCAAAATCGTCAAAAGAAAGAATTCTCGTTCGATAAAACGTGCGATAAATAAAAGTAAATTGACAAAAAGATTGATGACGCAGGAAAAACCTCTGAATCGAGGAAAAAACCTGCGGCCGACTAAATAGGATAGTCGACGTTGCACTATTGATCACCAACAAGGGGTGATATCCTCGATGTTACAGCTATATCGTACGATTACAATAAGGAAATGAACACTATAGAACGTAAATACAGAGAATAATATTAGTATTGTTCCTTCTCCAATTAGTTGTCTTGAGTGTAGGATCTTGAATCTCTTTTATAGCTGCTTGGATTGTAACCGTTCGTTCATTATTGTGCCATAAATGCAACGGTCATAACTGAAGCTGAATTCTCAATCGTAACGTCTGAGTTTTTAATGAGAAATGTATCTTGCTCAAACGGTCGGATTTAAGCTCGATGAACGATGGTTATGCTTCGAGGTTATCTTGGATAAGCTTTCCTGCAATAAGAGCAAACTTGAATATGTATATCGTTAGTTTAATCGTACGATCATATGATGATATCGTACGATCTTCTTCTGCATAACTTCGATGATCATTTATCCTTGTTGGAAGGTATTCATATCTTTACTTCAGGACCTTATCTTAATACAGGAATATCATCCTGGAAGATATCTTACGATTCTAATCGTTCGATCGTTCGATGATAAAATTTCACCTAAACAGTTGTTCTTTACGCCTATCTCCCTCTGCTCTCCCCAGGGTCGTCCCCATTGGCATAAGTAATCTTAATTGCTCTATATTCAACTATTTCACTTAATTTACGAGGCAAAATTTTAGTTAATTAAACGACATTTTATACAACAGTTTTCTTCTTTTAAGTGTTAACCGGGTAAGAGTCGTCACTTTCACTTAGCAGATAAAACTTTTTGTTATTGTTATTGCTCTTACCTGGTAAGAGTCTTAATACTTCACATTCTAGTCCAGTAAAGTATAATGATCCCATAAATAACGGATAAACGCTTAATAAGACGGCTCCTAAATGAACTACTTTTCATGGGTACAAATAATCCTATAAGTTACAATTCTAATAAACTCGTTAAGTTGTTAGATAAATAAGTACTCTGTAACATCTGGATTCTAGACGCAATTTATACTTGAAATAAAAGTGAAAAACACTCCACGTGGTCAAGAAAGATAAACATTGACATGTAGATGTCTTGTTAAATGAAACGAAATAGACACGGAGAAAAGTCGAAAGCAACAACTTTGAAATCAAGAGTAAATTACAATTTTGGTCCTTGTAATTTATACCTAACTTCAAAAATGATTCTTAGGTTTCAATAAGTATATTGTACATCCTTATTGTTTGCATTTGACGTTGAAAAGGGACCTTGAACATGAACTTTGTTAAAAAACTCAGTTACATAAGGGATACTTTCGTCTTTTTACTTATACAAAGATTATTATACAGTATTATTTAAATCTTAGAGACCAAACTGTAATTTACTCTAATTTATTTTAACATTATATTAATATATGTGTGTATATGTATATATGTGTGTGTATTTTATATATATTCAAACCTTCATAGCAAAAACATTTTGAATGTTACCTTCACAATATTTTGTTGCGAGGTTTCAAGTGTAAAATTTTGGTCTTACGGGTCTCACGAAAATATCTTGGTGTCACGTGATCCTAAGTGTGTGTGTGTGTGTGTGTGTAAACCCCAACGACCAAGAACACTCCTCACCCACAACCAAGGATCTCGACCCTTTAAACCACCCTTGTGAAGTCGTAATCCAACCCTTGTACCGTTGTACGTGTCATGAACCCATAACCCATCACATGTGAGCTCCGAAAAGCATTCTAGTGGTCTTCTCCAACCCGTAACCCGTCCCATGTAAGCTCGTAGAACCATTCAAGTGATCTTCTCCAACCTATAACCAGTCCCTTGTAAGCTTCGAGAACCATTCTGGTGGTCTTCTCCAACCAGCAACCCATCCCACATGAGCTCGTAAATTTGTTCGATGAAATGACAACATTCTGGCGGTTTTTTCCATTCTCAGTTATCTTCACCAGCAACACCCCCAACATCGAGACATCAAGACCCTTAGACCTATGTCTTCACGATCCAACACCCTCCATCCTATAGTCTTCTTCGACCTAACCTTTCTTCCCCAATCCAACTTCCATACTTGTAACACACACATGTTGTTAGGAAAACGGTAAGTAAAAACGAAAAGAAACAACAAATCGAGGACGTGATAATCTCTGTCCTTAAGAATTTATAGCCCTTGCTATTTACGTCGGTAATAACTGAGAAATTTATAGCCCCGTTAATTTATTTGAGAAATGTATCTACGGAATGCATATTGTATGATTACAATGGCCATAAACACATCACTATTGAGTATCTCTATAGATACACACACATTGTACACACACGCTATCAATATATCTCTTTTGAAATAAAATGGGTCTTTGAATTTTGTTTTCCTTTAATGGCTTGTACATGCTTCATAAATCCTTGGGATGTGCCGATGTGGTGCAAATCTTTACAGGGAGTTCATTAGATCAAAATCAGTAATGGGGAAGGGATATGGGAGTGAGAGGGAGATTGAAGAGAAGACAACCGTTAAAAATGGCAATCAAAAATAACAGTCAGGAAAGATAGTTATTTTACTTAATAATCATTAATAATTCAAAAGGTAAACGAATAACGAAAAAGAAAAAAGGGATGAAGAAATTGGTAAAAAGACAATACTACCGCTACCCTTCATTTAACTGAGCTTTTCAACGAAATTAACGTTTAAGAACCACTTTCAACATAAAACGCAAACAATAAAGCCGTTCAATGTACTTATTAAACCCTAAGGCTAAGCGTAGTGGTCATTGGCAGGCATCAGCAGGCTTGTCCGGGTTCACACCCCAACCTGGCGGGCTCAGAGGGTTGGGGTACGCAGCCATGGTAGCCGGCGGGTTACGGGTTAAGCGGGTTGCCCAACCCGCTTTATTTTGTGTGTGTTGTGTGTGAGAGGGTTGGGTACGGGTTGTAGAGGGTTAAGAGAGTGTTGGAGAAAAACTAATGTGTCAGTTGATGTGATATGTTAGGTTGAGAGGGTTGGAAGGGTTGCAGTACTGATAGCCTAAAGACGGTTATGGAAGCCGGATGTAAACCACAAGGACCAAAATTGTAGTAGTTTACTCTTTGAATCAAATTGGAAGTTTCTTCCCCCAATTTTCAAAGTCAAATTACAACGCCTGCAAACAAATCATTGGCTCATCTGTCTTCTTCCCCATTGATGATCCCACAATTCGATTAATTTAACGTCTAAAAACCCTTTCTTTCAACAACTTCTTGTCCCAATTCCATGACGACTTCTTCTTCCCATCTTCCAGAACCCCCAATTTCTTTTCAAAATCCAGACAATTCTCCCACCTATTACAGCCGTCGTCTGCTATCTATTAGTCTTTCTTTGACTTCTGAAAATTCTTCCTTCATCATTTCATATACCCACCCACAAACCACCATTTCCAGATTCCAATTCCATCAATTTCCCTTTTGTAATCGTTTTGATTCTTCAAACCCTAGTTTTGTTTCAGCTGATTACTTGGGTTTCAGTTGGTTTGTGATTGTGGGTTGTAAATAGTTGTGAAATTAGGGTAGAGATACGATCAGTTATGAAGTTAGATGGATCGGAAGGTGTTGGATCGGACCCTCCAAGCTTGCATAACTCGTCTTCCCACAGAAGCATTTCGTCGAACAGCTTGCGTGCAGGCTCGATTAAAGAAGTTGGGTTTGTTGATTTGCGATCGAAGGAAGTTCGGTATGGGTCTCGAGGGTCTAACAGCATGACGATGTCGCAAAGAGAGATCAGTGATGAAGATTCGAGGTTGGTTTATATCAATGATCCGTTAAAGACGAATGAAAATGTCGAATTTTCGAGTAATTCGATTAGAACAAGCAAGTACTCTGTTTTAACCTTCTTGCCCAGAAACCTGTTTGAACAGTTCCATAGAGTTGCGTATGTTTATTTCCTTATAATCGCGGTTCTCAATCAGCTCCCACAGCTTGCGGTTTTCGGTCGGTTTGCTTCGATCTTGCCGTTAGCAATGGTGTTGTTAGTTACCGCCATTAAAGATGCTTATGAAGACTGGAGGCGACACCGGTCGGATTGGATCGAAAACAACCGGTTATCGTCGGTTTTCGTTAACGGAAGCTACGAACAGAAGAAATCGAAAGACATCCAGGTCGGTGAGATTATAAAATTCTCCGCAAACGAGACAATCCCGTGTGATATCGTCCTGCTCTCGACCAGCGATCCGACCGGTGTCGCGTACATCCAGACCATCAATCTCGACGGCGAGTCGAACCTGAAGACACGGTACGCGAAACAGGAGACGGTCTCGAGGTTCCACGAGAACGAAAAGATTAACGGGACGATCAAATGCGAGAAGCCGAACCGGAACATATACGGGTTCCTGGCGTACATGGAGATCGATTCGAAACGCGTATCGCTCGGCCCGTCGAACATCGTTCTTCGCGGCTGTGTGCTCAAGAACACGAGCTGGGCGGTCGGGGTCGTGGTGTACACCGGAATGGAAACGAAAGTCATGCTCAACAACTCCGGCGCCCAATCGAAAAGAAGCCATCTCGAGGCCCGAATGAATCGAGAAATCATCTTTTTATCGTTTTTTCTAGTCGGGTTATGCACGGTCGTCTCCATTTGCGCCGGTGTTTGGTTGAGACGCCATCGGGACGAGCTCGATATCATGCAGTTTTATCGAAGGAAGGATTACTCGGGGGGAGATGCCGATAACTACAAGTATTACGGATGGGGGTTCGAGATATTCTTCACGTTTCTTATGTCAGTGATCGTATACCAGATAATGATCCCGATCGCGTTGTACATTTCCATGGAACTCGTTCGTGTTGGTCAGGCTTTCTTCATGATCCGAGACGATAACATGTACGATGAAACGAGCGGGTCGAGGTTCCAGTGTCGGGCGTTGAATATGAACGAGGATTTGGGCCAAATCAAGTACGTGTTTTCGGATAAAACGGGTACATTGACTGAAAACAAGATGGAGTTTCAGTATGCAAGCATTGCTGGTGTGGATTATGGAGGGGAAAAACTGATTTTTATGAAGAACAAGGGGGATACTTTGCTCAAGGTGGTAAAGATTTCTACTTTTGTCATCTTTTTGAGTTTATATTCATTTGGGTGTTGTTCATTTTCAGGATATAATCTTTTGGCTACCATAAAAGCATCCACAATGGTGGAGCTTTAAAAGAAATAGGACCCACCTTCAAAAATCACACTTTATAAGTGTACAAACAAAAAAGTGTTTTCATGAAGTTTGTGTGGCCAATAATCTTTCAAATAAGTATTACTGTATATGATTCAAGCTAACTTATTTTACAGAGCTTATTGTTAAATCTGTTTTGTTAGCAATAAGTTAGCTTATGCATTAAATGGAGCATCTCTAACAAATTTTAAAAATAGAGAAACATTATGTTTTTGTTTTCTATTTAGCTCAAGCAAATTCTATTTTATTCTTTAAAATAGAGAAGAAAAAAAAGAAGAAAAGCAAACTCCACATTTCAAGAATTCTTTTAAGATTTAGTGTGAAGAGAGAAAAACTGTTTTTTTTTTAATATTTATAGTGAAAAGTGTGTTGAGATGATAAAATTATATAAAAATATAATTATATGTGAAATCTTTAAAATAGAGAATTTGTTGGAGATGATTTTGATACTTTTAGAGAATTTAACTTTTGACTATCTATTTTAAAGAAATTATTGAAAATCTCTTATTAGACAAGTTTTTAAAAAGTTGCTTCAAGTAACATTTCAATGACATGCATGTTTTATTGTTGTATTTCCAATCATGCCTCTTATATTTTTTCATTTCATTATTCAACCTGTCCTTTTAGGTATCTTACATTCTCATCTAGTTATCCTGCTTTTAGTTGTTGTTATTAAATATGACTAGTTTGTGAGCTAGTTTATATGCCAACAGCCTAACAGCTGAAAGCCTGAAACTAACTTTTTTGGCTAACTGTTAGCTTATAAGCCGGTTTACCAAGCGTAGCCTCATTTGTTTGTGGTGAAAACTGACCAATTTTCATGCATCCTTTCGTCTTCTTTCGCAGCAGCGGATGGGCTGGTTTTGCGGCCGATCATGAAGGTACGGGTCGATCGGGAGCTAGTTCGCTTATCTCGATCTGGAAACGACAAGAAAACCGGCAAACAAATATACGATTTCTTCCTTGCGTTGGCTGCTTGCAACACGATCGTGCCAATCGTGGTTGACACGCCTGATCCTGTCGAGAAGTTAATAGATTACCAAGGGGAATCCCCGGATGAACAGGCGCTCGTTTATGCTGCTGCTGCCTACGGTTTTATGCTTATCGAACGAACTTCTGGGCACATAGTTATCGATATTCATGGAGACAAACAAAGGTACGTCAGAATCCATTTCTACTTCTCACTGCAACAAAATACGACGACAAATATATCTAAATGTCCTAATATATTGCTTCATACGACTTAGGGCCTGTTTGTTAGCTGCTTAATGAGCTTAACGAGACTCACAACTTATTTTGTCAGTTATACATGATTGTTTGGTAGTGGCTTAATGGTATAGGATTAGGAAGTGGCTTATTCAGTAAGCCTTTAGGGGGGAGTTTTATGCAGAAAGCCAAGTTTTTCCAAACCTGTCAGGTTGTCACTCCCAATTAAAAAACACGTTTCTTCCATCTACGAAAAAACTCACCCCAACAAAAGACCTTCCCGGTCTATACAAACAGATTAATCCACACAGGCAACTTTATTCATGTAGGACTTAATGGAAAACCAACCAAACAGCCCTTTAAGTATATAGGACCAAACAATTGTGAATCCTATGTAAAAGTGCTATAACAAGTTGATAGAACGCATTTGGATGTCCTAACAAGGTTTTTTTTTTTAACTTTTGCAATAAAATGTTAGATAATGTTTTTGGGTGTTCTCACAAATTTTTGGGAAACTTATGAAATAAAATGTTCTATTAGCTTTCTTAATATGACACTTGTGAATTAATATCATATAAAAAAACTAGTATGACGCTTTATCATGAAAGTATCCTAAAACTTGTTAAAATGCCTAAAAACGTTGTATTGATTTATTGTAACCTTTTTGACATATGATTCATAATTGCTTGATCTTATAAACGTGAGTCTTGTAAAGCGGTTTATTAGGATGTTTAGACATATTTGGTTTCCTATAAAGCCTGTTTTGTTGCAGTATCTATCGTAATTCGTGAATGTTCTTTAGTCCTAATCGGTGAACTCGGATCATGGTAGCACAGGTTTAACGTTCTCGGAATGCATGAATTCGATAGCGACCGGAAAAGGATGTCGGTTATATTAGGATGCCCGGATAAAACCGTAAAAGTCTTTGTTAAAGGTGCCGATACAACCATGTTCAACGTTATCGATAAATCATTGAATTCAGATGTAGTAAAAGCAACCGAAACCCATCTTCATTCGTACTCTTCCATCGGTTTGAGGACGCTCGTTATCGGTATGCGGGAATTGAGCTCTCAAGAATTCGAGCAATGGCGTTCGTCTTACGAGGCTGCAACCAGTGCTTTGATGGGTCGGGCGGGTTTGCTTCGAAGAGTCGCCATCAATTTGGAGAAGAATTTAAGCATATTGGGAGCTTCTGGGATCGAAGATAAACTGCAACGAGGAGTGCCGGAAGCGATCGAGTCTCTAAGAACCGCGGGCATAAAGGTGTGGGTTTTGACGGGTGATAAGCAAGAAACCGCGATTTCGATCGGATATTCCTCGAAGCTGCTAACGAGCGCGATGACCCGGATCGTGATAAACAACAACTCGATAGAATCTTGCAGAAAGAGCTTGGAAGATGCGTTGGTTACGGCTAGTGTTCCACGTGCCGGTACTTCTCGAGACGATGCAAGTTCGATTGCGTTGATCATTGATGGAACGAGCCTCGTGTATATCCTCGACTCTGAACTCGAAGAACAGGTGAAAACTCTTTTGAACCTTCAAGTTTCAGTATTACAAAATCGAATTTATAGGATGTCAAATATGTCTTAATGTCGTAGTACTTGAGTTGATAAGACCAAACAACTGTGCGTCCTATGTAAAAGTGTTACAATAAGTTGATAGGACGCTTTTGGGCATCCAAACAAGCTTTATACGGCACTTTTGAAATAAAGTATCATAACTTATGTACGCCTTTTTTTTTCTTCAAATAATGTCATGTAGAAAATCTAACAAGACACTTTATTTTAAAACTGTCCTAAAACACATATTAAGACGCCCAAAAACGTTATATAAACTTATTGTAACATCTTTACCTGAGACTCACAATTGTATGGTCTATAACTTGAGTCCTATAAAGTAGTCAATTTAAAACATTTCGACATATTTGACATCCTCTAAAGCCAACTTTGTTATAGTGCACACTCGTTTTAGTTTGTATTATCCGGTTTCTAAGGTTTTATTTATATCAGCTGTTCGAGTTATCCAGTAAATGTGCGGTGGTACTATGTTGTCGAGTGGCTCCGTTGCAAAAAGCTGGGATCGTCATGCTGATAAAGAAGCGGACAAAAGACCTCACCCTTGCGATCGGAGACGGTATGCTTCGTTCTTTTGTTCTATCAACATTAACATAGAATTCAGGAGAATAAAAAACAGAATTTAGTAGAAATTTTTTGAAACCCGAAAGTTCCGTTTTCTTACAGGTGCGAATGACGTTTCAATGATCCAAAAGGCCGATGTCGGAATCGGCATCAGCGGCCAAGAGGGTCGCCAAGCCGTCATGGCGTCGGATTTTGCCATGGCTCAGTTCCGGTTTCTGGTTCCGCTTTTGTTGGTCCACGGACACTGGAATTACCAGCGGATGGGCTACATGATCCTCTACAATTTCTACCGGAATGCGGTGTTCGTTCTCGTGTTATTCTGGTACGTTTTTTTTTCTACGATCAGAATAAAGATTCCCGACAAAATAGACGGTAAGGAAAGTTGCTTATTCTCTATTCAGGTACGCGCTCTTTACCGCTTTCACGTTGTCCACGGCCATTAACGAGTGGAGCAGTGTGCTGTATTCGGTAATCTATACGTCTGTACCCACGATTGTTGTCGGCATTCTCGACAAAGATCTCGGTAAAACGTCTTTATTGAAGTACCCACAGCTGTATGGAGCTGGCCAGCGACAGGAAAGCTACAACTCGTTGCTGTTTTGGCTTACAATGGCAGACACGTTATGGCAGAGCATAGTTGCGTTTTTCATTCCGTTGCTCGCGTACTGGAAAAGCGACATCGATGGTCCAAGCATAGGCGATCTTTGGACGCTAGCCGTTGTGTTTCTGGTCAATCTTCACTTAGCCATGGATGTGACCACATGGAACTGGATCATTCACGCATCGATCTGGGGTTCCATCGTTGCTACGATTATCTGTGTTATCATCATTGACTCCATTGTCATCTTGCCCGGATACTGGTATGTATCGTCTCCTAGCAAACATAAGCTAACTTATTTTTTGAGCTTACTGAAAAAGTCCCGTTTGGTTTTAGCCATTACCTAGCTTTTTCCCAAAAGTTAATTCGAGTAGAGTTTTATCATGCTTTGGGATCTTTTCTTTTTCTATTTTTATTTCCAATTATGACCCTTGTATTTTTCCACTAGATTGATCGACGTTCTTTTAGGTCATTTTACATCGTCATATAGCTTAGTTTTTACCAAACATGACTAATTTCAACAAGCTAAAAGGCCTTTTTTCCAAATTATGTCCAATTATCATCCTTATATTTTATCTGATAATTTTTCAATATATCATTATAAGTCATTTTACATTGCCATCTAGTTTTTTTTATCAAAAAATAATAGTTTATCGGCTAATTTCCCAAATATTGCCTTTACTACACTTTCCATCCCGCAAGCACAAAGTGCCAAACTAAACCAATAACCTTAAAATCACCGTTTTCATGTATGTTTGCAGGGCAATCTTCAATCTTGCGGGTGACGGAATGTTCTGGATTTGCTTGATTGTGATCGTGGTGGCTTCTCTGATTCCTCGGTTCGTTGTGAAAACATTGGTGCAACATTACAAACCGAGTGACGTTCAAATCGCGGGAGAGGCAGAGAAGTTCGAGGGCATAATGGAGTCAAGAAGTGCAGAAATAGAAATGAACCAACACCATAGATGACTTGGACCATTTCTCATCGGTATATGCCGGAACCTTCTTTATCTGCTCAAGGATTCTTTTGGAAAGTAATCTAATGAGGTTCCACAACAGTTGGTTGTGTTGTAAATCATTTTGGTGTTGATATTCTTTAGGTTGCTAGAGAAATTCTCTCTTGCTTAGCCTTCCATTAGTGTGTAGTTTTCTTCTGTCCCAAGGACAGAGCATACAAGTTTTCAAGGTTTGTATTCATTTTGTTCATTTTATACATACATGTTACTTTGACTTCCATGTATTGTAATTGTAACAACTATACAAATTAAATCGATGTTATATATCTTTATAAGGGTCCTTAAAAGTGAAAGTCTAGGCTTATGGGAGAGAATGAACTCATTATATTATATAAAACCAAAAAAGTTCTTTTATATTCATTTCCACTGATTAGTGTTTAAAGCATTTCCAACAACTTTGCTAAAAAATGAGTTTTTGTTTTCTAATAAACTCCTTCAACGATGTTGCTATCTTTTTCTCTATAATAGAAAAAAAAATCTGAAACTTTCTCAACTTTAAAGAATTCTCTAAAACTTGATAGTTGGAGAGAATGATTATTTCATTTAATCTCACCAATGAGGTTGAATCTCTATCATTTTTTAAAAGTGCACTGAGATGATAAGTTACGTATTATAATAATAATATAATTTTAAAATCTCTAAAACTTTAAAGAATTCTCTAAAACTTGATAGTTGGAGAGAATGATTATTTCATTTAATCTCACCAATGAGGTTGAATCTCTATCATTTTTTAAAAGTGCACTGAGATGATAAGTTACGTATTATAATAATAATATAATTTTAAAATCTCTAAAATAGAAAGTTTGTTGAAGTTGAATGTAATACATTATAGAATTTTGTAACATTTGGTTCTCTATTTTTGAAGACTTCTATAAAACGTATTAGAAGATGCTCTTAAACCTTAGGGGGCATATTTGGTTTGCGGAAAGGAATTCGAATTTATCAAGGAGGGGGATGATTCCATTGAATTTCGTGGGTTATTGTATGTAATGATGAAATATCTGGTTGAAAGAATTTGAAGGATTCCTTAGTTAACATTTCGTAAACCAAACAGAACTATGGAATTTGATCAAAGAAATTGACCATTCCAATTCTATCGAATTCCATTCAGTTCTGCAAACCAAACGCCCACTAAGACATATAGACCGGGACTGTTGGGTCGGGCTGGACCTGTCTAAGAGACATGAGTTTGCGTATTTTTGGGCCGATAATAATGAGCCATATTTCATCATGGAATCGCTAGTAAATGTGTACCCACGTTTTCAACAATGTACACAATTTTTTAGGTTTTTTTTCATGTAATTTGCATTCACAAGAGAAAAAAAAGTAAACCGACAAAAAGTCAAAAATCATAGACGATATCTTCTATATCTTATAAATTTGTAAGGTGACCTATCTAAGCGCGTAGTAGATCACGCATAGGCGCGTCTTTCTCTTCTTCCTTGTTACTCACAGTCACAGCCCACGTAGTTATTATTTTCTTTCAGACACGAGGCCTTTCTTTCTGGGTGTTGTTAAGTAGACCCCCTTTGACCCTTCCTCCTCTCACATAAATGTAGACCCCCTTGTACTGGGTCCCACCTGTGTACTCACACAAATAACCCATTGACTTAGCAAGGGGTCCATTTATAATTCCCCTTCTTTCTGGCCTTTCTTCCCCACAGACAACTTGCAATCAGAACCAAGGTGGGATGGATTTTAAAGTAATACAGAATTTCGAGTTAGAGATGTTGATCTCTCCCATAATTGTCTCACTCACATATCTAACCCCCCCTAATCATCTACACGAGAAATACGGGATTCTACATATCGATGAACGATGAGTAAATTGAAACTTTTGTAGCTGCATTTTGGAATCAAAATGGTGGAAAATCACGAAATTCAAAGGATTAGAAGAAGTTAAATCATGATTTTGTATGTGCGAAGAAAATTTCAGTCATCATCAAATCTGTGAATAAAAAAGAAGTTAAAAGAGGTATTTGCTTGGATTTGCATGATTTTGGCATTCAATTACACTGGTAAATTGTTTGAAAGTTGCAATGAACTGTGCACGCCAACTGTTTGATGAAATGCTTGTTAGAAACATCAATTCTTTGAACACTATGGATTCTGGTTTATGATGATGCTGATGTTGCCAAATGTATAAATGTAGTTGAATTAGGAACTAATGAGGCTGACATGAAGAAGTTTAAACCTAAGGTGGTGGAAAAACGATTGCGGAAGGTACCTTTACTTACTCTTGAAAGTGATGCATATATAAAACATTGCGCTTCTAATTTGCTTGTTAATTCCTGATAATTACTTATTAGAGAAGCTTGTGAAATCAGAAACTCACAAATTTACTTTACTTGAAAGATGTAGGGAAAAATTAAATTGTCATAATTCATTTATAGTTAACTTATCTGCAATTCACATGCTTAATTATGTTTAAGGTGTCAATTTTATTTTGATGATTGCTTAGAAGGTTCTTCCAAAAAAAGGACAAGCTTCAAGGTTGATCTTCTATATCATGTAGTTCTTACTGTAATGTAACTTCAGAATATATTGTACTCCTTGCAAATTTATATCTTTATTTTTCTGCTTAGTTTCGGTTGGCATTGATAATCAAATATACATCTCATTGTTAGTTTATGCTTTTAGCTGCATATATTTTTGTTTGTTATCTTTCTGTTACCTTATGTATTGATGATCATTGATGGTTTTGTAACTTTCTTCCTAAATTGTGTGCTTGACAACCTCACATCTACATTAGTCATGGTTTCTTCATTTATGTGTTTTTTCTATTGAAGTACAAGGGAATTGAAAGTAATGCTCCCTAAAATTTTGCAGCCTCCTCTGACCATATCAAGCATTGGCGTGGTCTCGCCACCGCCCACCGGTTACCGAAGCTAGGTGTAACGTACCGCAGCTCCGCCTCTCTGGCGCCTACGACGACCACTCTCCTCGGAGTTAGTGAACTTGTCTTTGATTCTCTGTGATTTCAGAGATTGGGTGATATTGCTGAGGTGATAACAACTCGACTGCATTTGTTTCAACCATTAGTAAAACATTGCTTCTCAAGTAAGATGATTACATGTAAATAGTACTATACTTTTAGTGTCGGATGCAATTTCCAAGTAAATTCCATAAACGGACGTTTTTGTTTTTGTGGTGTTTCTAAACAACAAACTTTCTATCGTCTCTGTCGTAATGAGAATGAAACGTCTAAGATCTCCTGCGCATCTCACCTTTTCTAAGCCTTAGGGACTCGAACTCGGTTGTCTTTTTTTTGTTTAGTTTGAAATGAAATGAGTAGATATTGTTGTGTTTTACTGTTTTGAGTTTGTAATCGATTTGGAATGCGTGTACAAGAGCAACAAATGGTGATTCCCGGTCATCATTACTCGAACCTCTAGAAGGAACTGAAATTGTTTATGTTGCTTGCAGTTACAATGAAATACAATACTTTGAGATTTTTGAGAAGGAGAAAGCCAGCGAACTAGAGTCATTCCGTGGAAGTAGCAGTTTGTAGCACAGTGGGTACTTTAGTAATTTTGCTCCAAACGTCAGACAATAAGGTTTTCATGAAAACTCTTGGGTCCGTTTTGTTTGTAGCAATGAAAGGAAATAGATTGGATTTCATACAAAGAATTGGATATGGGAGGATTTTTTTGGAATATATTTGAATTCAATTAATTTATAGAAAATCATTAAAAAGGTTATTAAAAATTATAAAAATAATTAAATTACCATTTATTTAACAGATTACTAGAAAACACAAATGTTTTTAACACATTGTAAAACATTATTAGATGCAAATCCTACAAACCAAATAAGACATAAGGGTCCGTATGGTATTTAGGGGGATTTGGATTTTAAACCATTCCAATCATTTCCCGTACGTATGCAAGTAATTTATTTCTTGTTATGCCCTTTTCGTTTCTATTACTCGACACCACGTACGGCTGAAATATAATGGGCTCGTTTTGTTCTTTTAGGATATATGTTCGAGTTATAACTCTTTTATTAATAAACCACAAATGATTGTTTATTTGGGCATAGGTAGAAGATTCACTCGTTAGCTAATACTTGGGTTTATCTTTGAAGATAGAAGGCAACATTGTGCATATTATGAAGGTATTGCAAGTCATCCTGCAGATGCTTAGAGTTTGATCAAGATATGTCACTTGAGTTACTCTTTAAGATGGGTGCCAATGGATCTCTGATTATATATTTTTCAAGATACAAGGAAGGTGTTGCACCATTGCACAGTATTCAGCTCCATAGATATGCATTGCCAGGTGACGTCATAACTTAATGTAGCCAATTGTAATCTATCATTGCTAAATTTATCTTATTTTAGTCTTACATTCATTCCATTATCTAGATACTTGGTCTTCTTATGGCTAATGATAATGGAAGCACCACCAAGTACCAGGGCCGATCCTAAGATATTTGATGCCCTTGGCTAAAATAATTAAATGTGCCCCCCTTCTTTAAAAAAAAACTATTTTTTTTTGTTTCTAACAACGTTGAAATGATGTCATGGGACAAGTTCACTTATAATGTACACTTAACTAGGGGTAACATAAAATAAATTGTTCAATGGGTGCCGATTCTTAAAATATCATGTACATACAAGGTAACAACCCTTGTCATCAAGAAACCATGAGAAATAAATCGAGAATAACTATAGTTAGCGTATAGTAAAACTTGACACGTCGTTCATGCTAAACAACATTTTACAATTCATTATTTGTAAAGTAACTTTGCTATGTAATAATGAGCTTAAATAGTGTTGAGATCAAGTCTTCAATTACCTTAAAATAGTCATTTTATAGCAAATTTATATATTTTGTTAAAGACTTTGAATACATGTACACTAGAAACTAATGCATCAACAAAAAGTAACTTATAAATTTTCTTGCATACAAATATTTCACAAAATTACACACATAGCAAAGAACTTCCTAAAGAAAAATTATTAAAAAAAATATTCATTTGTTGAATTTAACCGATTTTATTTAGTTTTTATCATCTCACATAAAAAAATTTCATAAAAAATAAAATAAATTCTAAAATAAAATAAATCAGGAAAAACGTAATAAAAATAAAACGAGGAAACTAATGCATCAAAGGCACAATGGCTTAGTGGTAAGTTTGCTGATTGTTATGCTAGAGGTCCTAAGTTATAGCCTTAATTGCAGCATTTATTTTTTTATTTAGTAGTAACAGCGCCTATATGAACTGATGCCCTTGGGCTTGTGCTGCCCTGGGCCGTCGCCCGGCTAGCCCAGCACCAGGGCCGGCCCTGCCAAGTACATAAGGAAGCATAAGTTGGTATTTCATCTCTTCAGTTCTATTTGATTCTTCAACCTCTTTAAAGGCTTTTTTAGGATATGAAGTTTCGGATACAGTTGGTAATCACATGCAGATGAAAATAATGCTCAGTGTTGTGAGGGACATGTTGCTTGAATGCATAGAATTGTCATATAGACCTCGTCACTTGCTTTTCCTATTCTCTTGCGGCGTACTACTAGAAGTCTATTCTCTTCTGATCTAACACAATTTCAAGTTTATTGATTTTTGATAAAGGCCATGCTTAGTAACCATAAGGTACCTTATTTTGAGCTAATTGAAAAAACCCCGTTTGTTCAGCCACAAGCAAGCTTTTTGAAAATACGCCTGGTTTCAAACCATAACCTTATACTTTATGCTTTAAAAGATCCGTGGGCATGGGCCGTCTAAGGACGGCCAAGACCTTGCCTAGTATAGAAAACATGGAGATGAAGTGTTCATACATTGCGTACACTATTATCCATCAATGAATAAAATAAAATTGACAAAAATCACAAATAATGTATATTCATCGATGACGAAAATATAATAAGAGAAATGTTCAAATGAGAAGTGCTCAAAGAATGAGAAGTAGAGAAGTGATCTTCACCATGGTCAATAAAAGCGGCTTTGACCGGTTACGGTAGGGGTGTAAATGAGCCGAGACAACTCGCGAGCTACTCGAGATCGACTCCGTCAAAACTCGGTTAAAACTCGACTCGAATTAACTCGGTCAAAACTCGACTCGAATAAAACCCGACTCGAGATACTAACGACTCGACTCGAACTACCTAATACTCGGCTCGACTCGGCTTAAGCCAACACTACTCGCAAGCTACTCGAGATCGACTCGGTCAAAACTCGGTTAAAACTCGACTCGGTCAAAACTCGATCAAAGCTCGGCTCGAATAAAACTCGACTCGAGATACTAACGACTCGACTCGAACTACCTGATACTCGGCTCGACTCGGCTCGTTTACACCCCTACGGTAGACGCGATCACAGAGGATTGACGCGATTCATGGAAGGTGGAGACGAGACGATTAAAGGAGGGTGACCCGGTTAAAGTTGCCTTTGTTGACCGGATGAGCGGTGAAAATCACTTCTCTACTTCTAATTTTTTTAGCATTCCTCATTTAAACCTAATACTTTATACTAAATTAGAACTAACATACCAAAAAATCTTTATATTTCATATGAAATAACAATTGTTTTTTTGTTACCTTATTTCCATACAAATGTTATTTCATTGAAACAACATATTTATTATTATTATTTTGTTTTTCATATGAAACAAAACTCATAATTGATTTTCATATGAAATAATAACATTTTTTGTTATCCTGGTCTTATTGCTTCTTTTGCGAAATGAAACATTAACTTTTTTATAAAATGATTCACGATAACTTTTCCAATGTGTTGAAAATGGATTAACACCAAATAAAACAAATCAAAAATACTAACACCAAATCAAATGAATAGTGTTTCTTACATGTTAAAAAATAATACCTTTTCATATGTATTTAGTTCTGACAACAAGTATAGTTACAAGAAATTTGGTATATGAGCCTTGTTTCTTTGACTGAATATGATACTCGAATGAATGTACATTTATTATGACTCCTTGTATCCAATAATAAACCCGTTGCTACTAGACGTATAATGCCTTTTCCAAGACCAACAAGAAATTCGGTTCTGTATGAACACAGAAAATCTTAACCACCACATTCATGAACATAACCTTCCTTACGATTTTTCACCATAGTAAACCACTAGAAAGAAAATTTAGAATTACTCTTTTAATCTAGAAGACAATTTTTTATGACTACATCTTTAAATTGTTTTTTAATTTTAAAGAAGAAAATAGTTGTTTTCTTAATTTGGAGAAAAAACAATTGTTTCATGTAACTTTTTAATTTTAAATTGTTTTTTAATCTGAAAAGGTAAAATAAAAGAAAAGTTCATACAGAAAATAAGTTTAAGCACAAAATCTGTTAAGGTATTTCAACATTATATCTAAATACTGATGTGGCATAGTTTACAGAAATACCTATTTTATGCCTTAACTTTGATTTTTTATTGTTTTGAATAAAAAAGAAAGTTTACAACAACAAAAAAAAAAGACTTGTATGTAAACTAGGCTATTTTAGAGAACATGTTTTTGATATGGCTAAAAAGTTGAAGGAACCTCTATATATATCACCAGTAAGTGTATTTTTATTAAGTGATTTTTTTCTTATACATATTAATATTGAAACATGGTTTTTTTTCATGTTCTTATTTTGGATATGTTTATATGGGCTTTGTCTAGACTACATTATTGACAATTTGATAATAAATTATGGCCGTAGACAGTAGACTAAAGCCTAACTACAATTGTTATGTACGTCTGGAACTGAATCCTGGATAGAAATATTGCACCACATCCCTCAAAGCCTCAATCAATAAGCCTAAATCCTTATGGTATTAAGTTGATTTTAATATAATAGGAAATGTTAATAACATTATTCAAAACCAAAATACTTTTGTACGGTGCTATTTTCCCCTATAATAGAATGAGAAGGTGACATGAGTGATGGTGACCAAGTGGTAGACCACTATCTTCAACCTTACCACATGTTTCTTGTTTTGTACTCTCCTATTTAAAAACATAAATTTATCATTATCTTTGTTCAAAAGTTAATTAAATACACAAATTACTCATTTATGTTTTTAAGTTAGAGCATAGATTTAAATCTTTGATTTTGTTTCTTTTTGTCTATAGGTTATATGTATTGTTGTAAGAAATTGTTTTTTATAGGTTCAATCAACCACATATCACATAGTTATGTTAAGAAAAAAGAAAAAAAGCTTCATCACATATATTGATTGGTTTTTCATCATTCAATTTGTCAAAGAACTCCATTTGTAGGCCCCTCAATAAGATGATGGCTTTCCATTATTGATAATATCCGGCCTATATACATGGTTGAGTGTGGAGTTATCATGGAAAAAGCTAAAAGGAGATTTTTATAATTGGATGGATGTTAGGATAAAATATATCTAATAAATTCTTTATTTTTGTAATTTATCAAGACAGTTTTGAGATTAAAAATAATTAACGATTTAGATCTATTTTTATCCTTCTCACATAAACTATTTTTCATTTTTTCTTCCACGATCATTTGCACACACCCACAGATATATATTGTGTGTGTGTGGATACGAGGGAGGGAGAGAATTCGATGAGAACCCTCGAGAGAAATAAAAATAAAAAATTTAAGGAAAAAAAAAAGAAATTGTATGCCAGAATGATGCTAAATTGAAGATAACAAAGTAATTGTTTTTCTCAATTTTCATTATATTTTGCCTATTTTCAATTTAAAATAAAACGGAATATTTATTAATTTTTTAAAAATTACAACTATAACCATATTTTTAAGTACACCAATTAGTTCATCTAAACCAATGGTTTGAATGGATTTTTTGTTCCTTTTAAGGGGGTGTTTACTGGGTGAGATGGGGCAGGTAGTAAAAATTTTAAGAACCATATGTATTGAACGGGTAGCTAATTTATTCGAAATCGAACCAAGCGGAGTGGTTACCCGTACCGATCTGAACCGAAAAGGAGCGGGTGTGTAACACCCCAAAGCCCAAAGTTATAGGCTGGCCCAATAACTTCGAGTCCAACTAAAAACCATGATGGAAGTTATTGGTAGCCCATGACTTGAGGCTTATAAGGTGCTAACAACTTCTACTTTCTTTCCATGTGGGACGGGTTGTTACAAATTCCCCCACTTGAAATCCTGACGTCCTCGTCAGGCCTACCCAGAAGAATCTTTTTCTCCTTGTCATCAGCGATGTGGGATTTGCCTAAGATGTTACAAACATCCCCACTCGTGGACTCATCATACCTGATGAGGTTTGCCCCACCATCCCGATGGTACAAGGATCGGCTCTGATACCATTATGTAACACCCCAAAGCCCAAAGTTATAGGCTGGCCCAATAACTTCGAGTCCAACTAAAAACCATGGTGGAAGTTATTGGTAGCCCATGACTTGAGGCTTATAAGGTGCTAACAACTTCTACTTTCTTTCCATGTGGGACGGGTTGTTACAGGGTGCCTATGGTTGAGTTCACAGTTACCCGCATTTTGTCGAGTGTTTTGATGGACACGAAATATATACTAGAAGATGAAGTTATTTTGTGACAAACTAAAACAATTAACACTAAAAAATATTAAAGAATGAAAATAAGAATATGAAAGATTGTCATCGATATGGGTGTGCAAAAACGATTTAGGTCGAATCTGACCGACAAACCAATGGAAGTGAGGGTGACCGCGAAAACACGGCATGTGATGGAGATTTCTTAAGATTATTAAATTTTTTATTATGAAATAATAATTTTTCTTAATAAACTAAATATATACGAGTCGCGGCGGGTATCCGCGGGTGGTAAATTTAGAGAACCGAACCCGACTCACGACTTGGCAGGTACCCTTATTTTCGGGTTTTTGGGTCACGGGTTGCTCATGTATCGGTTTTCTCGATTTTCGGATCATATGGTTCAGTTTGGTTCTTCGGTTTTTTGGTTTTTTTGAACGCCCCTATTGAGGGTTATATTCGGATCTCTTATATCTATATATATATAAGATAATAATCAAATGACAACCGCAAAGAAGTTGCAAATGGTTTTATGCTAATTAGTATTAGAGATTAGAGATGGCCAAAAAGGACCGGATCGGACCGGACCGGCCGGTTAACCGGGGACTTGACCGAGCCGTAACCGGTTAGGACCGGACCGATTAAGGACCGGTCCGTCAACCGGTCCACACCATCGGTTACGATTTTTGGCGTTTTTCACAGGACCGGTTAGGACCGGACCGAACCGATGCATTCAAAAAATATTACCGTTAATATAGACGTTAATATAGACGTTGGCTTCGATTTTCAGCATAGATAACCGTTTTTTTGGCTCCTTTTGACCCCATTTGCCATATAAATAAGTGGTGTGGGGTTTGGGATGAATACCAACTTACAAACTTACGAAAAACACAAAAAACGCAAAGTTCTCGTTATAATTCGTATTCGTTTTTGCAAGTTCTACTCTCTCAACTCTCTCTCGTTAAACGATGTATTTTATTTTATATATAATTAATGTACTTAGCTTATATTTTCGAAGAATAATAAAACGTATTTTTAAAGTAACGAACGTGACCTTTCTTTTGTAAGTTTATATAGTTGTAAGAAAAAAAAACCCGGTCCTAATCCATAACCGGTCCCTTAACCGGTTCTAACCGGTTAAGGTTAACCGGTTATCTGAAGTAGCCTAACCAGTCCTCGCCTTCGAATCATAGACCGGACCGAACCGTAACCGGTTACTTCTTAACCGGTCCCGGTGTGTTACTGTTTAGGACCGGACCGATTAAGGACCGGTATTTGGCCATCTCTATTAGAGATGGTAAAAAAAAAAAAATCTATCTTTATTGAAACCGTTCCTAATTCCAACCAAAAAATTTATGGCCCGATCTCCATGTTCTATAACCGGTCCTTAGAAGCGGGCCCAATCGGGTCCCAATTTGTTTTTTACCAAAAATTAATTTTAAACCTATAAAAGATCTTGTTTGAATAATTGTTAATTGGGTCATTAAAATGCAATTTAAAAACTAACTTTTTGAATCTTTTTTGCACAAAAAATATTATAGATGGCTTTATAATTACAATTTTTTGAGATTTAGTATTGGAACCAAGGTTTTAATTGCGTTAGTCTTGAAAGCCACAACAAGGTCATGGCGTTTTCAAAGCGTGACTTATGACAACAAATTTCTATATTATATATAATATTATATGCACAAACATTTGTTTTCTTACTATTAGTCAATGAATCAATGATAATAAGCAATTTAAAGTAAGTTATATATTAAAACTAACAAATAAGATATCGAAAAAATAAGTTAAATCAAATATTGTGTAAGAACCATGGGTTACACCATGGTGTCCCTCAAGCGTAACGTTGCATGAGACACAAGCCTTGAGTCATAGCGCAGCATAACGACTGTTCCGGCAAGCTTTTTTGAACATTGATTGAAACACTCATAAAAACTTGAAAAACCTTAAAAAAATTACTTTGAGATACTTAAGAAAAAAAGAAACCAGAAGTTTTTGATGAGATGACTTAAAATTTTTGTAGAAACCTTAAAAAAAATTGATATGTAATTTATAAAAACTTATTTTTCAAGAAAATACCTATGTATAATCGTCTTGGGTGGTTGGGGCCAAAATTTGTCTTATTGGAGCCGATCCTACAACTGTCTTGGACCGGTCCATGCATGTTTTGACCATCCATAGTTAGTTAGTAATAGTATTCATATTGAATAAACACATAAAACCACAAGCATCCCCTATCCCCATCCCTGACCCCGACCATGGCCTAGGGATGGAAAAGCGACATGCATTGGGCAAGTAATGCATCCCTCGTCTCCCGACCTCGACCCCCGTTGAAGCCCCCATCCCCGACCCGTCCCGACTAATCTCTAACGGTTCAAGGGGAGGAATCCTTGGTGGGTTCGGGAAACCCGTTGGGTACCCATTTAGTAAAATTAACAACAAAACACTATATTTTAAAAACTAAAATTAAAGTGAATTGTCACTACATTAATTATTAATATTGAAAATCAGGTATATTTCTCATTTAAATAACAAAGGTATACATATATTTATTTATACACATGCTATATACATATATTAAAAATAAAAAAAATTAATCGGGTTCGGATTAGGGGTGGGTAATGCCATCGCTGACCCCCTTAGGGTATGAGATTAAATCTCTTCCCCATCCTTGTTACGCACCAAATCGGAGACCCGTCCTTACAGGTAAAATTTCCATCTCTACCATGGCCGCTCATAGCATACATAAGATATTTAAGCCTAAACAATCAATTTAATTTGACCAGAAGCAACCACGTCTTCCCTGCAATCCAGAAGCAACCACGTCTTACCCAAATTGGAAATCGACCGCGTTAACCAACTTTTAATGCTCTTAACTAAACAAGACAAAGGAACTTGGAGTCTCGTACCGATGATGTTAATACTAGCAAGGATCTGTCAATTCTCTTGAGAGGTACAAGACTCGTCTTGTTAATACTAGCAAGTTTCAACAGGTTTGTGTAAATTGGGATGAAACCTTTAGCCGAGTAGTGAAGCAACTACCATCCAGGCTTTTCTATTCCCAGCACTGCTTTGTCCCATCCATGGTCCATCAATCAACCACACATTAAAAACTGCATTATTGCACGACCAACTTCCTGAACTCGTTTACATGAATTAACAATATGTTTCAGAGATCATAAATGCCTAAATCGTGTGTGTTTGTTGAAGAAGTCTTTATATGGCCTATAATAGGCCCCTTTTGTCTCATATCAAAGCTTTGTCGACTTTGTCTCTATTAATGGTTTTCATATTGTAAATTTGATCACTCGATGTTCATCTATTGTCATTAAAATGAGTCAAATGACATGGCATTCATTTTTTCTATGTTTATGACATAATTCTTATACCTTATGATTTTTCTATGGACTTAGGCCCACTATGCTATTTTTTTGGACATCATTATTACACGATATGTAACATTTTTATTTATGTGTGATCAAAATAGAGGATATCATTGATCATGTTAAGATGCTCTCCTATAAACCTTTGCCCATGCCTATAAGCACAAGTCAAATATGCTTGCCTTTGCGAGATCTCTGTATACAAATCCCACGCATTATCGAAGTTTAACAAGTGCGTTGCGATATCTAATATTCACGAGACCGGATGTATATCCTATGCATTCTTAAAACTTTATAAACCTTCGGTTTCTAGTCTTGTTTGTCATACTGATAGTAATTGCGATGCCAGTCTGATTCTAGACGTTCCACCTCCGGATATTGTGTCTTCCTTGCGACATTTTGGTCCGTATGTTTTCAATGTTTTTGTATTTTAACAAGTACAATAATTAATATACAATAACACAAATACGATCTTTCAAAAAAGGATTCACCCATAAACAAAAGACAAATACCCTCAAAAGCTATTATGTAAATATATACAAGAAAATTGATCAACATTGTTCTTTTTACGTATAATGACAAGATTACCCCCAAAGACTAAATAATACATACAAAATACATAAACCCATTTCATCCACCCCTCTTTTCCTTTGTTCACTTCTCTTCTCTTATGGTCATCTCCACCCCTTCCGCCGTGCTATAATGCGCCCTGCCGCCGGCCATGGCGGCCGCCGAGTCCAACCCCGACCCCGCCTCGATCTCCTTGAACATCGCCATCACCTGAATCATTGTCGGCCGCCGCAAATGGCGCTCGTCAAGGCACGCACACGCCACCTTCAGGTGCTGCAAAAGCTCGAACTCTAACCCCGGATCTTCCCGCAACAGCTCCCTATCGAAAACGTCAGTTATTCGGGTCTTTGCGTGCTGCTTCACCCACCCAACGAGGTTATTGTCCCCGAAATCCGGTGAGTCGGTCGGCCGTTTTCCGGTCAGGAGCTCGAGCAGCACCACCCCGTAGCTGTAAACGTCGCCTCTCGTCGAGCACTGGAAACTCTGGTAGTACTCCGGCGGCACGTACCCTGGGGTCCCCGATAACGTGCTCACGCTCAGGTGCGTTTCCATCGCACTCATGTGCCGAGCCATCCCGAAATCCGACACCCGGGCCTCGAGATTCTCGTCGAGTAAGACATTGCTCGATTTCATATCCCGGTGGATTATATGAGGAATGCAGTTGTGGTGGAGGAACAACAACCCGCGGGCCGCCCCGATCGCGATCTTCCGTCTCGTGGCCCAGTTTAGCTTGATCCCGGTTTTTTTCCGATCATGTAGAACGTCTTCCAAGCTTCCGAACTTCATGTACTCGTAAACGAGTAACCGTTCGTCACCCACTTTGCAGTACCCGAGCAAAGGGACGAGGTTTCGGTGTTTTACTCTCCCGATCGTTTCCATTTCGGCCATGAATTCCCGATCTCCCTGCCCGCTGACGTGGATTAGTTTCTTTATAGCGACGACCGTGTTGTCTTTTAACTGGGCCCGATAAACGTCGCCGAACCCGCCGGACCCAACGAGGCTCTTGTCATCGAACCCGTTTGTGGCCTCGAGTAGGTCGGCAAAAGTGAGTTTTCTTAACGGTTTTTCGAAGGCGGAAAGGCTGATGCCTAAAGCATCGCGCGTGCTGGTTAGCTTCCAGGCGGTGCTTGCATTTCCGCCACCGCCGGAATACGAGTTGCCGCCAGTGTCTACGTAGGCTTCAAGGGCGGTTGCCGCCTTCTTCCGCCGCCTTTTCCGCATCTCGATCAAGATTATGATCACTCCGAATATGCAAAACAGCGAAAACAACAATCCCATTGCCA
Organism: Centaurea solstitialis; assembly: GCA_030169165.1. Classification (NCBI taxonomy): domain Eukaryota; kingdom Viridiplantae; phylum Streptophyta; class Magnoliopsida; order Asterales; family Asteraceae; genus Centaurea; species Centaurea solstitialis. Next base: position 26,876,841 of record CM058046.1, read on the forward strand.
CGCTTCCGGCAAGCGACGCTTCTCGGCGGTTCGATTGTTTCCGGCCGTTGGATCGGGCCCTCGGGTCTTTCGGGCATAACGGAAGCGGGTACCCGCAAAGCCCGGAGTTATTCCAGAATCGGTCCTCACCAAACGTGTCGAACGGGGCGGATTCCGGAATGGAGCCTGTCAGATTATTGAACGATAAATCGGCATCTCCGAGAGAAAGACTCGTTAACGAGTTTGGGATCGTTCCGTTCAACCGGTTATGCGACAAATCGAGAATGGCCGCGTTCTTTAAACCGCTTAGTTCTTCAGGAATCGGTCCTGAGAGATCGTTATGCCCCAAATTCAAAATGTTGAGATAGTACATCGACCCGAGCTCTTTCGGGATCCCGCCCTCCAACTTATTGTACGAAAGGTCGAAGAAGATCATCGAACCGTTGTGATTGAAGTTCGGCTGCGTAACCCCCAAGTACAACCTCGTAAAATTACACGGATGTCTCGACGAAATCCGATCCAAATCCGCTTGCCGGATCCCCCCAAATTCAAGCAAATTCCCGGCACCGTGACACTGCTGCTTACTCCCGTCGTTCTTGATGTAAATAAACGGTTTCCCGGTGAGGTAACTCGCCGCGATATACCCCGATTGCTTAAAAAGATCCGGCGGGATCGTCCCGCTTAACTCATTCGTGTTGAGATCCAACCAAACCAAACTCTTACAATCCCCAAGCTCCGCCGGAATCTTTCCGGAAAACGAATTGTTCCCGAGCTTAAGAATGGCGAGATTCGGCAACCTGCCGAGGGTTGCCGGAATCTCGCCCTCCAATTTATTGTTGGATAGCGAAATCCAATTCAAAGCGGTGCAATTGCTTAAGCTAGGTGGTATTGATCCAGTTAAATAATTGAAATCAAGAATCAAATTCTCTAGAGCCTTAATATACGTAAGCTCTTCCGGGATTTCACCGGTTAAAAGATTCATCCAAATGATCAAATCTTGAAGTTTCGATAGATATCGAAAACTCGAAGGGATTTCCCCGGTGAGCCAATTAAAGCTGAGATCAAGCGAAATTAACTCGGAACAATTACTAAGACTCGAAGGAATCGAACCGTTAAGTCGATTATTCTGAAGGTACAACACCTTTAAGCGCGAAGTACCACCACCTCCACACAGCCCCGGCGGAATCCCGCCGGAGATCCGGTTCGAACTCACGTCGAACTTCTCAAGATTACCCATTTCCGACAGAGATTCCGGCAGCTCTCCGACGAAGTTATTAAACCCCAACACCAAAGTCTTCAAGCTCCCCAATTTCAAAAGGGTATCCATCGGCAACTCGCCGGAGAAATTATTCTTCGAGATATCGAACACCTGAAGAGACTCGCACGACCTCAAACCCTCCGGCACCCCGCCGGAGATATTGTTGCCGGAAACGTTAAACTCCACGAGCGAACCACACCCGTCCGAAACGACCCACGGAACAAGACCCGACCCGGAAACCCGATTATTCGACAAATCAAGAACCTCCAAAGAAACCCCAATAGGTTCCAAAACCCCGCCATTAAACTCCAACAAATTCCTCGAAAGATCAACCGATTTGAGCTCCGAACAACCCGCCAAGGCCGAAAGGTCCGAAACCGAACCCGAGATCCGGTTCCCGCCCAGATCTATCGACCGAAGAGCTCGGCTACATTTAGATCCGGACCCGAAAGAGATAACACCGGTGAGATTACAGTTGTTAGCAGAGAAAGATTCAAGAAAGGGAAGAGTCAACAAGTTTGAAGAAATCAGACCAAAATCACAGCTGAGATCTTTACCACTGAGATCTATGGAGGAAACTGAGTTGTTTTTGCAAGAAACACCAGTGAAGGTACATGGGTTGTTTCTAGACACCCAATTTGGTAAGAGATTAGGGTTTTTAATGGAGGATTTGAAGAGCAAAAGGGGTTGGGTTTGAAGGGAAGAATCAATGGAGGTAATAAGAGAAGGAAAGAAAGTAAGTTGAAGTAGAAAAAGAAAAAGAAGAAGAAGAAAGTTAATGGGTTTCATGATGATGAGATGAGGGTGAGGATGAGGATGATGAGATGGAAGATAGCTTTTTCTTTCAGGAGATTATGAACAAGTGATTATTAGGTTTCATGATTCAAGTTGAGAGTTTGAGGGGAGAAAGAGGAAATGGGGAATGGAGGAGGGAGAGAGAGAGAGAGAGAGAGAGAGAGAGTGAGATTGGGTTTTTTAGAGAGAGAAAGAGAGAGAGAAAGACAGCTGTGTTTTATTTTAGGTCACATGGGCATGTGACCCATCTTCACTGTTAGTTTACCTGGAGATAGATGCAATCAAATTCAATGGGGGAAGGAAGGAAGGAAAGTAGGAATGGAAGAGAGAGAAAGTAGAGAGAGAAAGAGAGAGAGAGTAGAGAGAGAAAGAGAGAGGAGTGTGTGTATGTGTTTGTGTTTGTGTCTTGTTTTTCTTGTTTATCTGCGTGCGTACGTGTGATTAAGGATGGATCCATCACTGTCTTTTTTATTAGATTCCCATCAACCCTTTTACCTTTAATTCTTTTCTTTAATGGCTTCTATTTATATCTCCCAATTGAATTATTACACATCATTAACAACTATCTTCTATACAAGGTTTTTAAGCTATTAGGCCATGCACTGTGGTGCACGGGTTGCCTTCGGCTTGCAAACGGGTTCCTCCAAGCCGACGGGTTCCAACGTGAACACCGCCGCGACCTCCCTTCGGGTAGGAGGGATTCGGTTCTCCCAAGCCGACGATCCTCCCCCTCTCTCTCTCTTCTTTCTCTCTATCTCTCTCTTCTTTCTCTCTCTTATTTAATTTCTTTTTTGGTTTTTTGATGGAGTGGGTCGACAGTGGATGAATTGGGTAGTTTTGGGTTGTTTTGGGTAAAATAGTGGAAAGCTGATGTGGCGCTGACGTGGCAGTTTAAACAATTGGGTTGCAGTGGGTCGACAGTGGATGGCCTTAGAGCATTTACAAAGTAGTTTTTGGCAGTTTTATATCACCACCTTTTATTTAACAGGAGCTTAATTAGTTGTTAGTATATATATTTTAATTAGATTAAAAACATCTCTGTCGAGGCCTGAGACTTTTATTTTAAAAGAGTGACCATTTTACCAACTACACTAGCCCCAGTTGGCTTTTAGGTGGGTTTTAGAAGGTTTTTCACATAGTGGCTATGTTTTTCATTAGAGGTTTTTGATAAGATTTTACGTTATAGCTCGTACCTGCATCGTATTTAATTAGTTTTATCTTTTATAAAATTTTATAAAGATCTCGTATTAATCAGTTTTATTTCATTTTTAAATTTTATTATATATTAAAAATTTGTGTATAATAAATACATAATTAATCTAACAGTATTTTCTCTATATAAATAAATATATATATTTGTATTAATTTTAATGTACTTAATTTTATAAATAAAAATATAAATGATATAAAGTTCAAATGGAACCACAAGGCTTGTGGCGTAGCGGTAAGGCCTGTGGGAAATGTGGATGGTATCCCATTTACCCCAGGTTCGAATCCCCTCGTGCGCATCTTGTGGCCAGGCTTAGTCTCAGACGGCGCCAAGGTTCTAAAAAACGCGCCTTGGCGCCGCCATGGCGTCGAGGCGTGGCCTTGCCGCCACGTTAACCCCCTTGGCGTCGAGATAAGGCGTCAAGCTCGTTATGGCTCGCCATGGCGCGTTATACCGATACAAACTTTTTTTTTCGAATTTTTTTTAATGTATTTCAAAATTCGATTACAAATTTTCATTAGTATCAATTAAAATTTTCCAACTAGTATTGATTAGAAGTAACAAATTCTTTTGTTTATCCTGTTATATGAATTTAAATTGTTATTGTTCCAGACACTGACAAAAATACACACATATATACATATATATTGTATATAGATTTGCCGCCTTAAGCCACGCCTTGGAAAACGCCATGGCCTCGCCATAACTCGAAAGGCTTGAGGCTTGACCTCGCCGCCACGCCACGCCTCACGCCATTTAGAACCTTGGGTTTTTCACATAGTGAAAGCATGTAGAGATTTTTAGTTGTTGAAGTATCAATAATGTGTAAGAAAAAAGTTGTAAAAAAAGCTTAATGAAAAACCTAAACTTTCTGGATGTTCTTAGTACTTGAGCCCTATGTCACATCAACTTTACCATAAACCCACAATAAGTCTTTTGAAACCGTCTCTGTTAATACCTGAATCTACCAAACCAGATACCCAATACATAAATTTTTAATAAAAGTAAAGAGAGAGAGAAAAAGAGAGAGAGGGAGAAGGGTGTAGAAAGAGATAGAGAGGGGGGCTTCATCGACGTGGTCACATTGTCGAGGACGTTGCTGTTGCATCCCGCTCCTAGCCCGCCGCTCCTGTACCGGAGCCCGCTACAACCCGCTATCTCGTCGAAGCCCATCCCACCGTTATGCCTGGCCTTATACAAGAGCATCTCTAACATGATCTAAGATCATGGTAGATCAAGCTGTTTTCGTAATATCGATGAGAATATTATGAAGGTAACTTTCCTAGTGTTCTTATTGTAAAGGTTTAGATCTTTTTTTTACCTTTACAGTGTTTGAACGTGAAGTTTCAAGTGGAAATTTGGTCTCGCGAGTCTTTTTAATTGGAATGTTATCGGGTTTGACCAAATATTTAGTTGACAAGAAATAGAATGTACTATGTCAAACGAACTGGAATTTGTCTGTTTGGTTAACAAAAGAATTGGAAAGGAATAATGAAAATTGACAAAAACAACCTTTGTTTTTTTATTTTTTTAAAAAAAATTAGTGTCAATAATAAAAATATTAACATCTAATTTCCAAAACCGAAAACCAGAACGGTTAGTCTTTAAAACCAAAAAAAAACATCTTATACCACGTGATTCTAAAATCGAACCAAACTGAATAAAAATCAAACTGGAAGCCGAATGATTTGGATTTTCAAAACCGAATGTCTCAGTTTTCGTTTCATAAAAGAAAAGTAACGGGCAGCTATGTTTAAAAAAAATGATGAGGGTGTTTTGTCATTAAAATTTTTTTTTGGATGAAATAGATTTCAATTCCATCCATTTAAAGAATGAATGATCAAATTCTTATCTGAATAATTGTTGGGATTTCAATTCCACTCATTAGGTAACCAAACATCACACTGGAATTCGATCAATGTAATTGACCACTCTAATTCTGCCAAATTCCGTCGGAATTCGACAAACCAAACACCCCCTTAGTAAGTGATTTTAGTGTGTGTTTTTTAGTGTTTCGATTGGAGATCCCCTAAGAAAGTGCAATAATATTTTATTAAATTTATAGAGTATTTTAATAATATAGTTAATGGTAGAATTACTAATATCTTGTTGGAGTTTGAGATAACTTTTTTAGAGATTTTAACTTTTGATACTTTATTTAGAAAAAAGTATAGTATATTTGTTGGAGATGCTCTAAGTAAACAAAATCTAATGTGTTAAAGTAATTCAAAAGACTTTTTCCAAATAGAGAAAATCACCTTTTTGTTTTCTCGAATACTTCAAAAGTTTATGTTTTTTGTTATCTAACATAGAGAAAACTCTAAATATAGTAGGGGTGAGCAATGGAACCGGAAAAACCGGCCCGAACCGGAACCGAACCGGGACCGGGACCGGAACCGCACCGGTATAGTGCAACCGGTCCGGTTTTCGGTTCTTTAAATTTCTCATTTCCAGTTCCGGTTCCAAACCGGGTTCGGTCCCATTTTTCCGGGTAATTAACCGGGACCGGACCGGAAGTTAAAATCAATATGAAATGATTTCATATATAAAATATATGAATACTAATTCACACAATTCGCAATATCTTTTTAGTTCACTTTTTAATAAAATCACTAAAACACAAAAAAATTCGTTAAAATTATTGAAATACCGGTTTCTGATGATATCTCACACTGAATCAAAACATATACGATAGTTAAAATCTTTAATTTCATTACATATAATTCTAAATCTCATATTATATATATACTTTAAACGTATAATACAAATAGTTGAAATTATTGCCATCATATATATAAACACAAGCCACAAATTAATTTATTTCAACAATAATATACAAATCATAAATGCGGAAATAGTATGTTATACGATTTTGGTATTAAACTATGAATATCGGTTCCAACCGGGTTTTTAACCGAAAACCCGGGACCAGGACCGGCACCGAAACCGGAACCGGTATTACCTATACGGTCCGGTTCTCGGTTTTTCAAATTCCTCATTTCCGGTTCCGGTTCCAAACCGGGTTCGGTCCGGTTCGGGGCGGTTCGGGCCCAATGCTCACCCCTAAAATATAGAAAATTCTTTAAAACCTACAAAATATGAGATACAAATGTATTTTTATTCATTCCGTCAATAAGTATTGAAGTAATATCATTTTACATAAACTTTTATTAAAACTTTATTAGGATCGTGAAATAATTGAATATTTAAATAATATAATTGATCATCAAAGTACACGGGACCCACAAAATACGTTGTCACATACTCATACTATCATTGTGGAAACTTTTTGTAAGTTTTTAATTTGTTGGAAATGCTTTGGCAAAAAAGCAACAGAATGGTCGTCAACTTGGGTTAGGGTAAAATGGGCATACTCATACCTAATGTGGTCGCTTATAAACAATTTATTGTTCAAAGGTGAAAACGGCAACATCTTGGATTTGTTTTTTGAGTACCAGTTTGAATGGATGAAAAGAAGAGATTCAAGTTTTCTGCTAGATTAGGTGGGTTGGTTGTCGGGACCAACGTCGTAATGGCAACGGAGAAAATTAGGATAGCTCCGTGTTTGATCAATGACCTGTTGTGGGGAGGGTTTTCTAACTGGAATGAAAAGTAGAAAATCAGGACAACTCAATGAACTTTCATGTTTTCAGCAATTAAATTTATGGATTTTTTTAATAAATAAATTATTGTATTTGTTGAAATAAAATAAAATGGTCTTTTTAACTTGAAAAAATAACTTGTGACCCACTATAGTGATGAAAATGGCTTTTAAAACAGATGAAACATCTAAAAAAACCTAACGTGGTGTTATATATTTAGTAGTAGAATCCGTAGCTTATCTTAAAATGTCATTCACCCGAGGTTCGAATCCTTTCGTGCGCATCTTGTGGCCAGGCTTAGTCTCAGACGGCCGAATTTTTTTCAGTTCCAAATTGCTAAGGATGTAGTCTAGGCGAATCCTAGATAAACCTTATCCAAAAAAAAATCACACAAAATCGTTATTCTGAAAGATGATCATTAACCAGCTATGGTGTTAAAAACCAAGCACTCCCACCCCCAAAAGCGGAGACCGAAAACCGCCACGTGCTTCGAGTCTATCAAGAGAGAATGCGGTGGCCGCTTAATAAGTTATTATTACTCGTGTCGTACCGACATAGGGAGCGCATTTGCACAATAGCTTTTAAACGAAGAAAAAGACCTAAATAATTATTCTTGGACCAAAAAATTAAAGATCTAAATAATTATATGTTGTCAATGAGATCGGCACCTCTTTTGATATATCTTGTAAATTGGATAATAACAGCTTTGGATACGTTATGCTTCGAAATATCTATTGGAAATGGTATCTCTATTATGTTATATTGGGTTATTAAATTTTGTTACTGAGATGTTGATATATAAAAAAAATGATACGCTTAAATTCTTTCGTTTCATAAATGTCTCAATTGACTCAATAAAAAATTAGTAGGTTTGATAGTTTAAAATGTGAAAGTCTATTGATTGATCGTACTTTTTATGATTTTGTTATATCTATCGATTTATAAATCATAAATTAACAAGTTTGTGGATTTATTTGTTAAAAAATCTAATATTTTAATCAGTGAAAAACTAAAATATCAACATTTTTATAATTTTTTTTCTTTTACACCATACACCCTTCAAGACTTCAACCGATAGCATGGCCATATACAAAAATGCATACTCGTTTCCCAATATTTTTGATATAAAAAGCTAAATATCAAGATTTTTTTGTTAATATTTAATATAAAAAATTTAGTATTAATTACTTACACACGTGTGTATAATCAAATACTGAGTAAAAAAAGTACCAAGGTTTAATAAGTTTCAGCATTAAAATTTAATCAATCTTTACCTCTTTAGATTGAGTTTTCTTTCCAGATTAATTTTTAAACAGATATCAATAAATAATTTTTAAACAGATATCAATAAATAGGTGTAATGAACAGTTTGTTTGTACTAATGAGATGTGAACAACTAGTTTTTTTTAACCCTGCTTTGCAGGGGAGATGGAGTTCATAAAAATATAACGACATAAATCAACAAAAAAATAATTAAAATGTAACATAAATCGATAGGACAATTATGACTCAAGTGACGACTAACTTAAAAAAGGAAATCTCATGAGAAAATATAAAATTGAAATCTGGTTAATGTATCTTTTGATGTGGTCAATATTTCTGATTAACTATACAGATAAAATTAAGTTTTCCAAATAAAATAATGATTAAGTCTTCGGACGATTAAGTATTTGAAAAAAATAACGATCACGTCTTCGAAATTAAGACGCATTATTTTCACAATTAAGTCTTCAGACATTTTCTAAAAGACTGTATAATGATATGAATTGTAAATATTGAAAAAAAAATTATATAGTATATGTATTGTAATTATATAAAAAAATCATAATTAAATAAAAAAATTCAATATTGGGCTCATTTCAAAGGTGTCGAAGAGACGATTATAATGTTGTAACTTGTTAAAAATAAAACGTATTTTTTAAACGTATTTTAGTCAATATACGATTATATGTGTTAATATAATAAAAACGAAAAATGAAATATAAATAAAATACCTAAATAACTTAAAGGGTATAAACGTAAATATTATTAATAAAATAATAAAATAAAAAAGCTTATGAACAAAAAGAACGCATGAGACTCGAACTTGCATCTCTTGTATATCAAACCAAACCCTCAACCATCTGAGCTGCTATAGTACATGTGTATTTTTTCCAAATTAGATTTTTAAAAGAAAAAGAACTTGGTTGGTACTGTAGCTTAGGAATAGTACCAACCAAGTTGGTAAATGTTAGGTTTTTTAATATCTCATCTTTTCAAAGAATATTTAATGGTGTTCACAACATCTTGTCTTTACTTGATTGCATTTCTTAATGAGAAAAATGTTTGGTTTTAATTGTTATAAATTTTGTTAGATGTTCACAATATGCTTACAAGTGATATAGATTTATGGACCGTTTATTAAACACTATTCAGGTAATTGCCTGTTATTTACCTTATTGATTGATGATAAAGACCGAGAAATTTACCCGGTAAAAAACAAGGCGAGAAGCCAATTTTACGATTCAACAAAATAGTTTCATAATAGAAATGCCAATCTCAAGAAGAACGTACGAACTTTCAATGGAGTAAACTTATAGTTCCTTCAATTCAATCGTTCTATATCAACCCAACAAATCCATTTATCTCTCTTTCTCTCTCTCCGATTTAAAGGAAAAGATAATCAACTTACGATAAGTACAAAAAAGACCAAATTGATTATACGGTAAATTTATGTCACTGTCTAGAATGGTCACATTGTCCAGCCTCTACGACCATTTTTATAGCCTATATTGTAATAGTTGTGAAAGTTAGTTGTATTATTGGTAAATTTTTAGTTTGCCTTGTCTTTGTCCTTGTTCTTGTTCTTGTTTCGTTAGGGTGCGTTTGGTATCGAGATAGGATTGGACAGATGAGTACTGGACAAAATAGAAGAAGACAATTGTTCAACATTGTATAAGACATAACTAAGCTGGATAGAACAGAACAAGACTGGTTAAATGACCAATTTACCCATACATTATTCATGTTTTTTGTAAAAGAATCCAAAATATACCAAATTTCAGAAAATCATAATCACAAAGCCAAACTTTATCAAAACCACAAGAACCACCACCACCACTGGTGATGGTTATATCAATATAATTTTTTGACCAAGATTCTCATCTCTAAGTAGAACTAAACAAAAAACAACAACAAAAACTCTAGGAAAACTATAAAAATTATTGGTCTCATAAAAAACACATGTCAAAAACTACAAAGAGAACCCAATACACAACTTGACGAAAACAGCAAAGTCAATTGGATGAGCTTACGAAGACGAAGACTTCGTTGCTGGGTTCATAGATCTACAATCCAGACTCAAGAAACGTTACTCCCAGATTTTCAAAATTTGTTGAACTCCAGCGATGAATCGGGAGAGAGAGGGGGAGGAGGGAAGAATTTGTCGAAATCAAAGGAAGTAACAAAGAGAGGTGAGAGAAGCAACGATTGTGAGAAAAAAAATCAGATGATGTAGGTGTACTAGGTTTAGAGTTTTCAGGGGTAGATTTGACATAAAAGCCTTGTTCCAGTTCCTTGGTAAAGTAGGAACAAGCGTGTTCCATGTTTGTCCAAATTAGTTCCTGTCTGTTCCACATACACGCCAAACATGGGACAAGCTGTTATGTTCTATCTTGAGTCATCTTGTTCCATGTACCAAACACACCCTTATGTTTGTTATTTGTCAGGGTAAGATAAGGGAGGTAATGAAGATCACAACATATATTGAAAAGAATATGTGAAAATCTAGTCAGCGTGGGGGTTGAGTGTCCCCTATAATTGAGGATAAATGGGTATATATGTCCTACATTATCAATTCCCTCTATATTACTCTTCAAAATAACCCATTATAAGAAAAAAGAGTTCCTACATATATTGAAAATTATAAATCAAACTTACTTGGTCTGAGATTCCAACTGAAATAACGTTGTTAATGTGAATCATCATGCTTGAATCACACCAATCATTTGAATTTGATTCACCTTTCTTTTCAAGACCAAAACAATATTCCATATTCCGATTATTGGTTTTCGTATTTTTCATATTTCAGTTTAGAAGACGTCTATTTTAATTTTATACCATTATTCATTACACATCACTAATATTTTGAGTCTCTATTGCAACCATTGTCTTAGATATGATGTATTTGAGTGCTTATATAGTTGATCCACGCATGGTTTATGATAGAAGTTAGTATTTTTTTTTAATAAATTATATCTAAATAATTAAAATTACACCAACATATTTTCATCAACATTGGACAAAAAAAAAATTAGTGTATCAATCGAATAAGTTATAAAGGGTTATATCAAATAAGGTAAAGGGTCCCATGAGAAGTTGAGATAACATGATATTAGGGATATGTCATAAATGGATCTGAATTATTAATCGGTTTCATGCCCTTTTATAAATTGCACTTTAGATGAATATTGATTTTGTACTGTCTTTGACTCTTTGTACCTCATCTAAATATGTATCCATATTTCATCCAACGATTGATGACCACTTTTCACGTTAATCTTAATGTCCCACCGACCCTACCAAATAAACTCTTATATCACCCTACCAACTGGGGCTAGTTTGGTTGGTGGTGGGGTCACCTTCTTGAAGTAGAAGTCCCATCAAATCCGGACAAAGACGTTTCTAATCTAATTGAGGGGTATACTAACAACTAACTAAAGCTGCCGTTCAAAAAGAAAAATTATCTCTCAACCTCACATTCATCAATATTAATATTAAATTCTTACTTTTTTAGATTCTATACAGGTTTTGGTAAATAAATATAAGAGGTAATTTAAATAATAATAAAAATAGACCAAAAAGTTAACATAAAAATCCATTACGTGACCCCTTTTGGGTCAAACGGACTTTGAGCTTTATTACAGAATCCAACGTCAAACCAGGAATGCACGTGGGCCTGCGCGTGCGCAACTACTTGCTTTGCCTTTTATCATAAAAATCAAACTAAACTACAATTTAGGTCCTTATGGTTTATACAAATCCTCAAAAATAGTTCTTAAACTTCAATAACTATAAATATTAACCCATAACATTTGGATTTTCTTTTAAATACCTTTCTTGGTTAGTCGAGTCGAGCGAACATAGGGTTATGGTCGAGCTCGACTCAACTCTCAAATTCATAGCTCGAAACTCGAAACTTGACTAGAACTCGGTTAAACATAAGATTTCGAGCTCGAGCTCGTGGCTGGTAGATGCTTCGAGCTCGACTCGACTCATTAGTGTCTTAAAAACTGCATAACATGAATATTAGTAAAAAATTTGTAACGTAAAACTGAGGGGTGCTTGGTTGGGGGTATTGTAGGGTAAGGAATGAGAATGACAATGAAACTGTTGTTTGGTGTGATATTAAATAATGAAATCATTCCTGCAGATCCATTAATTTTCATTCCTAACCAAATTGGGGGAAATGAAAATTTTCTTTCTACTCAGTTCTTTTTTCCATATGTTATTCTATCTTTTGATGTTAAACGAAACATCTTTTGTATTTTCAAAGTGGAGAAAAATATTTTCTTAATATGGAACAATTTTTCATTGATTATAGTGGGTTAACCAAGTAACATCAATACAATGCTCATTTTCATTCTCATTTTCATTCTTATTCTCATTCTCTAAAATGAACCAAGCACCCCCTGAGATTCAAGATGTATAGGTTTAGGGTATTTTTCTCACTTTATATACTAAGAAGTACAAAATAATTTGTTTATCCATAAAAGAGTAAAATGGGTAACATACTACAAGCTCAATAAGCCTCGTGAGCATGACGAGTCGAGTATTTTGTAACTCAAACTCGACTCAAAATCCTACTCAAGTAGCTCGAGCTCGAGCTCGGGTGACATCGAGTCGATTTCGGTTATTTTTCGAGCTGGTCTCGAGTAGCTCGCGAGCTGTCTTGACTTGATTACACCCTTATTCTTGGTCGCTAATTCCGTTACAAAAGCTTTATTAAATGAGTGTACTTTTGACCTTTTACCTTTTACCTTTTTCTTATCCTTTTCTTGTTTGTCTTTACTCGATCAAAATGGAAGGACATGTAAATTATTTCTTGTCTTTACTCGCTCGCTCTTATACACACATACACGCACATATAGAGTTCTAGTCTTTTGTTAACAAAGATATTAATGTTAGTTTTTGTTAACCTAAATGGGTCAATTAGATTTCACCAAATATTTTGGTTTCGTTCACATTTGTTACATGCATCATGGATGTAGGTAAGGTCTTTTTTTTTTTTTTTTTTTTTGTGATTTGTTTTTTTTCTAAGTTTTGAAAATGAAGAAAGAAAAGTTGTTTAACGTATCTTTTTTAATTATCTTAAATTAAGGGAGGTTAATAAATTAAATTGGCCAGTATGATTTTTTCTCAAAATTTGATCATTGTCTTCAACATGTTGTCAATGGTTTACCAATTGATTTGAGTTATGGTATTTTTTAGGTCACTTTTCCATAAATTTTTAGGGAAAATTTTGTTTAGCTATGTTCATGAGATATTTGATCATAGAAAAGAATAAAATTTACTTTGATGTTAATTCAAGTATCCATGACATTTATAAAGTATTATGGAGCTAAGTTCATTATTTTGCATAAAACATATATATGGTTTTTATTGTTTTGGCTCATGGAATCCATATTTGACTAGTTTTTCACTTGGTTAGGTAATTATGGAACACCTGAGTAGCATTGTTATATGCATGAACATGATTATGGCATAGAGTGTGTCATTAGATTGGGTCCATATGCATGATTGTTCTAAGAGAGGAGTTTTGAGGTTGTATTCTTGATATCATTGGTTTGGAATAAGGGAGGAGTTTTGATGTTCTTGTCTCAGAACCTTTGATTTAGATAGATAAGGAGTTTTGATGTTCTTATCTTAGCCACAAAATAAGTAATTGCCAAGGGTATATTACTTGTCAATATCTTGATGTGGTTTAATTTGTGTTTCATCACCTGTTGAAATCGGGTCTCCTCCTTTATTGTAAGATAAATTGATTAACTATCATTCTTTCTAGTTAATTGGTTTTAAATGAATTTTATACATTATTTGCAATATTAATCTTTTCTGGAAAAGAGGTTAATATTTATTGATACATTGATCTTTATTTATTATTCTTAAACTTAGGGTAAGATTTGATCTCACCAGGCGTTATTTGATATGTATAGTAGGTCATATTGGTGTGAAGACTAACACCAAGTGAATTAGAGCTTGGAGTGCCATTTAGTGCACAAGTTGGGATAACATTTTTTGAAAAGTGTATATTTTTTCAGAAGATAGAATTTTGGTGGTTGATGTAAACCCCGATTTTAATGTAGTCCTACTAGGAATAGACAAAAGTCTATAGAACTATGATATTTAAATGTTATTCTTTTAAATATATCTTAAGCGGTCTATTATTTTTTTTAAATGAAAAATTCTTTTATTTATGAAACTAAAAATTAAAGTGTACCATTACTCTCTTTATATCCATATACCAATTGCAAAACACAATGCATCAATATAACAAAACAAATATGCCATTTTCATTAGTTATTTTAACAATAGCATCTGAATTGACTTATAGTCTTGGAAGAATTTTGAATGAATATTGAAGTTCCATAACTTTGAAATCATTGAAGCTTTAATTTGTAGTAGGGATTTGTTGTTTGGATAAAAAGATAATATGTAATAATTTTTTATTTACATATATTAACTAATGTTTTATATTAGTTATTCTTTGTTTACATTCCTTAGGCCACAAGTAGTACACAAAGTTGTGGTTTCAACCTTTCACTTCTATGTAAGTGTTATATTAGTTTTCCATTATCCTATCCTCGAATCCTCACCAACCTTTCAAATCTCGTAGCACAACTTTTCATACCCTGATATCATTACCATATTTTTATTAATTTTAAATATAAATATAGAAGAGAGATAAAAAGAGGAGGGAAGAGAGAGAAAGAAAGGAAGAGGGATGAGAGAGGGGGGAGAGAGATAGAGAGAGAGAGCGCAAGCAGGTAGGGATGGGTTCTGAAAACCGCCCTTGAACCTGTGGCGTGAACCCGCGTGCGGCGTACCACACCTTGCCGAACCCGCTTGAAATTTTCGCCGAACTCGCTGTGAGCCCAAGCTGTGGTACTCATAACCTTATGAAGTCGATTCGGGTGTTGATGTTGAAAAACTAACTCAAAACCTAATGGATATAAACTTGTACAAAGACAAAATGGGGGTTATAAATTCTAACCAAATTTAAGTTGATGTTTGAAATTGGTTGTAATAGTATTTGAATTTGCTTGTGGTTGAACTTTTTTTTATTTGTATTAGTATTTCGATTTTGATGTCTTTGAATTTTTTATTTGTATTATATTTGGATGTGTTTGAACTTTTTATTTGTATTAGTATTTGAGCTTAGTTGTACTATTATTTGAATTTGGACATTTGAACTTGGTTGTATTAATATTTGACCCACCAATCCAATTATGATCGGCAAACCTGATTATGAGTCGTGAACACGTATAATTAAACGGGTTATACCGATTGTATACAGGTTGAGTATATACGAGTTAGGATTGATCAATGTGACACAATTAATTATATAGATCATGTACGGGTTAAGCCTAATGACACGGTTGCCACTCCTATACAATACTAGTTGGGGAAATTGACTAAACTAGCCAAAGTAATCAACTAAACTGGTCTCCTAGTCATTTCTCTTCCTATTGTGTATCAATGTCACTACCTTTGTATATTCAGGTCCGTACATATATAATTTTTTGTGATCTTTCAAAAAAGAAAAGTTGATTTCGCAATTACTGACATGGGTACGTATAAAAATCACGTTTTATAGGGATATATACCATTTTTTTTCTTTAAGTTCTTTTTGTTAGGTTCCTACTTATGGACCCAGAAATTACAGAAGTACATTGGTGTAAGATAAGGAGATAAATGACTAGGAGATAATTTGGTTGAGTATAATGGCTAGTTGAGTCAGTTTGCCTACTAATTGCATTTTTTTAATATCAAAACTAAGTTAATCTATACATTATAAATTAACATGGTAGATATTGATTTTGACATGAGTTAAAGAAAGCCCACTAACAAAAGTGTGAGAAGTTGCCTCAACTCTACCATCACTTTACCATCACTTTGAAGATATGTAAGAATAAGGACCTAAAATTTATGAATTTAATAATATTTAAGCAACAATGAACAAAAAATGATTAAAAACCCAATTTAAATCCATAAAAGTGCATCAAAGTACCAAACAATGCATTGGACTACAAATATCATTCACTAAAGAAAAAAACAAGATAACAAACACATTCCTTTTAATCAATTCATTCAATACAAATCTCTTTCTCTCCCTTTCTTCCTCCCTTCTTTCCCCTTGCACCTACCTCAAGTAAATTAACACTGTGGATGGGGTCACATGCCCATGTGACCAAATACAACTGTCTCCATCTCTGTCTCCCTAAATAAATAAATAAAATTAATCAAGAAAAATAATTTATATAACTATTTCACAAAATCAAATTAACCTCCTATCATTTCCTCTCTAAAATCCTCAAAATACCCATCGAACTGTTATCCGGCAGCCCCTATTAGCGATCCGGTCACCTTCTTCGGCCAAAACACATTCCGGCAACAAACTGATACACACACACACACACACACACACACACACACATTCACCTTCTTTTGTGAACCATCTATTCTGGGTTAACCGTGTAAACCGAAATCCAGCCTATCATATTCATTTATTTTAGTGTTTACTTTCCCAAAATGTATCTAACTTGTCACCTTTTGCTATTGTATACACTGTACTTTAAAAATTACCATTTGATACATCATACTACCTAAAACCTAACATTTTAAATACTAAATGACTTGTAAACCCGGTAGCCGGTCATTCCGGCCACCTGGTCAACTTCTCCGGCGAGATTTTTTCCGTCAAGACTTTTTCCGTCAAAAACCCATCTTTTCCGGCAACCTTCGGCAAGAAGCCATCTTTTTCCGACGAGACTTTTAGCACGAACAACAACCTTCATCTCCGACACCCACCATCTTATTCGGCAACGTCAATCTCCGCCACCCACCATCTTCTCCGGCAATGTCAATTTCCGCCACCCACCATCTTCTCCGGCGACCTTCATTAACCCTTCCGCAAACTCACCAACTTACGCCAATCCGAAAACAGTTGTACATTGTCCGAAATCATCAGCATCGTTGCCGGAGAAAATGGTGGTCGTTGGGAAATCGCCGGAAAAGATGGTGTTTGCCGGGAAGTCGTAGGAGAAGATGATGGTTGCCGAGAAGTCGTAGGAGAAGATGGTGGTCGCCGGAAAAGTTGTCGAAGAAGACGGTGGTGATCGAAAAAGTCACCGGAGAAGATGGTGTTGGTCGGAAAAGGCGTCGGAAAAGATGGTGGTGGTGGCCGGAAAAATGGTGGTCGCCGGAATGTCGCCGGAGAAGATGACCGGATGGCCGGAAAAGTCGCCGGAGGTGGGGTGACCGGCTGATAATCTTTGATAGCAGGTCAGATACATCAAAATGTTAGGTTTTAGGTAGTATGATGTATCAAATGGTAATTTTTAAAGTACAGTGTATACAATAGCAAAATGTGACAAGTTGGATACATTTTGGGGAAGTAAACCCTTTATTTTAATATATACATTGGTTGCCGCTAATGGTGGTTGCCACTTTCATTCTATATATACAAACATAAATATATACATTTTTCTTCTGGACAAAATTGGTTGCTGCTAATGGTGGTTGCCATCTCCTAATGTGGTTGCCACATGCCGCTATCCACATGTGCTTGCCGCTAATATGGATTGTTGGGTTTGTTTTGGCCGAAGAAGGTGGCCGGGCCCTAATACGGGCTGCAGGACAGCGGTTCGTTGGGTATTTTGAGGATTTTAGAAGAGAATGGATAGGAGGTTAATTTAATTTTCTGAAATGACGATAATAATTGTTTTCTCATTAATCAATCCTAAATATTATAATTTATTATTGTTTAAAAATAAATAATAATTAAGTAATATTTTATTAAAACTATTTAACATAATCAGTTTATTATAATATAATTATAAAGACAACTCCTAATTTTTATATAATTTAAATAAACATTTTCAAAATTCCTATATTACATTTTTTAATAATTAAAAACAATTAATATAATCAATAATATTTATAAATAAATAGTATTATTAATAATAAAATGTATAACTAAAATTAACAAATAATTTTTAATCAATTTTAGTATACTACAAATTAATATCTAGTAATAACTAATGTTTAATTATTGTTAGTAATTAAAATTAACTATAACTAAAGTTACTATTAGAATAAGTGTAAAAAAAACTCATTATAATAATTCAAATGAGTGATAACTTATCAAATATCAATAACTATCTTTTTTAATCATTCTAAGAAAGACAAAAGAAAAAAAAAACTTCCCTAATTACCCATTTATCCACTACTCTAATCATGAAACCTAATATTAGGATAACTCCTCCAACTCTTCCAACCCCATTGCTACATTAATTTTTCCATAAATCTACAATGAGCTTTATAAAACCCTCTTTATTAGCACCCAATATTTTTTTAATAGAGAGAAAGAGAGAGTAGAGTGTGAGAGAGATGACGCAGACTTAGGAGGTGTGGCCACCCCGCTCTTGTCCGATGCCACCAGCCTGCTGCCAACCTGCCGAAACAAATATCGGGGTCCGCTCGCAGGCCGACGGGTTGGTACGCATAGCCTTAGGCTATCTGCACCCAACCCAATCAACCCACTCAACCCACTCACTTTATAATGCCACATCAGCTGCCACATCAGCTTTTGGTCAACCCTCTCTTTACCCTCCCATAACCCTCTACAACACACACCCAACCCTCTCACACAATACACACACACACCACACACACGGCTACAGCGGCTTCATGCAACCGCCAAGCCCGCCTACCCGCTGGTTTTGGTTGTGAAGCAGCCAACCCGCCGGTTCATCTTGAAGCCGGTGGGCATACCCGCTATGAACCCAAGTTATGGGTGCGCATAGCCTTTATAATCTCCTAAAAAAAAAGCTAAAACTAAGGCCATCCTTAGCCATACCACCCATACCACCCATTTCTGCTGCCACATCAGCTTTACCACTACCCTACCAATTCCATACCTTTCATCCTTAACCATACCACTCATACCCCTCATTTTATTTTTTTATTTCTAAAATATATTAAAAAAATTTACTTAAAATTAAAATTTCTAAAATTCAAATTATCATTCAAATTCAAATTAAAATTAAAATTAAAATAAAATTAAAATTAAAATTAAATTAAAATTACATTTTATTAAAACTAAAAAATACAATAAAACTAATTATTATTGTGCAAAGAGTCCCACAAGTGTTGAGATAAATCTTGGCGAAAGTTGGCGTGCCTCTCTCGGTTTTTCACTAGGTTGACGTTTCTTGCCCGGTTTGCTTCGGAGATATTTGTTTCGATATCTTCCGGTAAAACCTCCGTAGGATCAAAAGGATAATTTGAAATGCCTTCGTCTTCACGAATCATGTTGTGTAAAATTATACACGTGTACATGATTTCTTGTAGCTTCGTTCGTGTCCATACTCGCGCCGGTCTTTTTACCATGTGCCATTTACTTTGAAGCGTGGCGAATGTCCGTTTGATGTCTTTCCTAGCCGATTCTTGACGTTCCTTGAAGTGGATCCGTCTCTCGTCGTCATGTGGATACCTAAATGCTTTGACGAAAGTCGTCCACTCTGGATATATCCCGTCGGCAAGATAATACCCGTGATTGTAGTGTGTGTCATTCGCTACAAACGAACTATCGGGTGCTTTATCTTCGAATAAATCGTTGAAAACCGGTGATTGATTGACAACGATTATATCGTTCGTCGCACCCGGAACCCCGAAGAATGCGTGCCAGATCCATTCATCATATGATGCAACCGCTTCTAGAATTACCGTCGGTCCAGCATGATCACCTCTATGGAATTGACCCCTCCATGCGACGGGGCAATTTTTCCAGGCCCAATGCATACAGTCAATGCTACCAAGCATGCCGGGCAAGCCGTGGACTTGTTCATGCATTGCGTATATTTGTTGAATATCGCTAGCAGTAGGCTTTCGTAAATATTGTCGCATATACAGGTAAATAATACCTTTGCAAAAATTCTCAAGGCAATCCCTTGACGTCGTTTCGCTCATCCTCAAGTACTCGTCGGAAGCATCCGAAGCAGACCCGTACGCCAATTGTCGAATAGCGGACGTAAACTTTTGAAGCGCGGAAAACCCTTTCACGCCTCTTGCATCCAATGTTGCTTGAAATATTCGATCTCTCTTTCTAGATCGTTAACTATCCGTAAGAATAGTCGTCGAGTCATACGAAACCGCCGCTTAAAGTCTTCCTCGTTGTACACCGGGTTATTAGAAAAGTAGTCGGCGATAAGCTTATCGTGTCCCTCTTCCCGACCTCTGTCTTTATTCGGCCCTCTCGGTCTTTTATTTGACAGACCTTCTCCATTGTTTTGCAATACCCCGGTAGTCACAAGTTTACCGACCAACTCGGAAGCTTGAAGGTTGGCAAGAAGAACTTGATCTATCATGAGATCAAATTCGTCATCGGAATCCGCCATTTTTTTGTGGATAGGAGAAAGAGAAGAAAATGAAGAGAATAGAATGAGATGTGGAGAAGAGAATAGAATGAGATGTGGAGAATAGAATGGATGTAATATGTATATATAGAGAGATAAAAGGAAAAAAAAAAAGAAAAAGAATTTGAAAATATAGCCGTTAAAGAGACGTTGGCCGGGGGGGGGGGGGGGGGGTATCATCCGCGCGTTTTGGAGCCGGTATGTGGGTACCGGTGTACGCCACTGCCGGTCCGGTACCGTCCATCCACGGCGGTGTTCACCGGTCGGTAGGAGCGGTACCGGCCTCCCACACCGGTCCGTTAATGATGGCCTAACATCATCATCTTCCATCATGAAACCAATTATTACCTTTCTTCACTTTCTATTTCTAACAACTTTCCTTCCTTCTCTTATTACCGCCATCAATTCTCTTCAAACTCAACACCTTTTAACCTTCAAATCCTCCATTAAAACCCCTAATCTCTTACCAAATTGGGTATCTGAAAACAACCCATGCAACTTCACCGGTGTTTCTTGCAAAAACTCCTCCATTTCCTCCATTGATCTCACCAACACCGATCTCAACTGCGATTTTCGTTTGATTTCCTCAAACTTGTTAACTCTTCCGTTTCTCGAATCTTTCGCTGCTAACAACTGTAATCTCACCGGTGTTATCTCTTTCGGGTCCGGATTTAAATGTAGTCGAGTTCTTAGCTCGTTAAATCTGGGCGGGAATTGGATATCGGGTTCGGTTTCGGATCTTTCGGAGTTCCGGGTTTGTTCTGAGCTAAAATCTGTTAATCTTTCGAGGAATTTGTTGGAGTTTAATGGCAGGTTGGAACCTATTGGGATTTCTTTGCGGGTTCTTGATTTGTCGGATAATCGGGTTTCCGGGTCGGGTCTTGTTCTGTGGGTCGTTTCGGACGGGTGTGGTTCGCTCGTGGAGTTTAACGTTTCCGGCAGCAATATCTCCGGCGAGGTGCCGGAGGGTTTGAAATCATGCGAGTCTCTTCAGGTGTTCGATATCTCCCGGAATAATTTCTCCGGCGAGTTGCCGATGGATACCCTTTTGAAATTGGGCAGCTTGAAGACTTTGGTGTTGGCCTTCAATAACTTCGCCGGCGAGCTGCCAGAATCTTTGTCGGAAATGAGTAGTTTGGAAAAGTTCGACGTGAGTTCGAACCGGATCTCCGGCAGGATTCCGGCGGGGCTGTGTGGAGGTGGTGGTACTTCGCGCTTAAAGGTGTTGTACCTTCAGAATAATCGACTTAACGGTTCTATTCCTTCAAATCTTAGTAATTGTTCCGAGTTGATTTCGCTTGATCTCAGCTTTAATTCGCTCACCGGAGAAATGCCTTCGAGTTTTCGATATCTATCGAAACTTCAAGACTTGATCATATGGATGAATCTTTTAACCGGTGAAATCCCAGAAGAGCTTACGTACATTAAGGCTCTAGAGAATTTGATTCTTGATTTCAATTATTTAACTGGATCAATCCCACCTAGCTTAAGCAATTGCACCAATTTGCGTTGGATTTCGCTTTCCAACAATAGATTGGATGGCGAAATCCCGGCAACCCTTGGTGGGTTGCCGAATCTTGCTATTCTTAAGCTCGGGAACAACTCGTTTTCCGGCAAGATTCCGGGGAAGCTTGGGGATTGTAAGAGTTTGATATGGTTGGATCTCAACACCAATGAGTTAAGCGGGACGATCCCGCCGAATCTTTTTAAGCAATCGGGACGTATCGCCTCTGGTTACCTCACCGGAAAACCGTATATATACGTCAAGAACGACGGGAGTGAGCAGTGTCATGGTTCCGGAAATTTGTTCGAATTTGGGGGGATACGTCCAGATGATTTGGATCGGATTTCATCGAGACATCTGTGTAGTTCTATGAGATTATACTTGGGGACTACGCAGCCGGACTTCAATCATAACTGTTCGATGATCTTCTTGGATCTCTCGTACAATAAGTTGGAGGGCGGGATTCCGAAAGAGGTTGGATCGATGTACTATCTCAACATTTTGAATTTGGGGCATAATGATTTTTCGGGACCGATTCCCGAAGAACTTGGCGGGTTATACAGCGTAGCCATTCTCGATTTGTCGCATAACAAGTTGAATCGGTCGATCCCGGATTCGTTAACAGGTCTTGCTCTTGGAGATGTCGATTTATCGTTTAATAATTTGTCGGGAATCATCCCGGAATCCGCTCCGTTCGACACGTTTCCGGCGGAGGCGTTCTCGAATAATTCGGGGTTATGCGGGTACCCTCTTCCGTCTTGTGCAATAGATTCGAATGTTAGATCAAACGACCCTAAACAGTCGAACCGAGGAGTGTCGCTTGTTGGAAGCGTGGCGATGGGATTGTTGTTCTCGCTTGTAGATCTGTATGTTTTTTTGATATTGTAGTTTACGGGATTGTTGCTCTCACTTGAAGCTCAGTATGTTTTTCTAATAACTTTAGAAATCGTCCTAGTAATTTGCGGGATTGTTGTTCTTGCTTGAAGCTCTGAATGTTTTTTTGATAAGTCTAGATATCGTTCTTGTAGTTTACAGTAAAATTGTTTTTATTTTAATTTCTTTAGGTTAAATCAAGGGGAATTATGAATGGATTCCGCTATGAGGAAAACAGATAGAACTATGTAAGTGTAAAAGTGAGATTCAGTATATAATGTTTACTTTTATGTGAATATATGAAAGGCTAAATTAAAAAGGTACATATAACAAACACCTTAAATAAAAACGTTGAAAAGTTTTTTATTTTTTAGTATTTTAAACTTTGATCTGAGGTGTGATAGGAAATTTGGTAGTAAGCCAGATCAAAGAGCTTATTTAGAATTTAACTTTTATAAACGGCTAGGTGGTGTTGTAATATTCTTGTTGGATTAAATTGTGAACTAATAAGACCATTCGCAGTTGGGAACGGGAGAGGGCGAGTACTGGCCCGGTACTGACGATAACACCGTCTTGGACGACTTGTATGGAACCGGTAGGAGACCCACCCGGCAACCGCATGCCGCCGGTCTCTTTCCTCTACCCACCCCACCCACCCCACCTCTCTCTCCTTTCTCTCTATCTCTCTCTTCTTTTCTTTTTCTTTTCTTTTTTTAATTAATTAATTAGATTGGTATGGGTAAGGATGGTATGGTATGGTGTTGGTAAGGTTGTGGTAAGATAGTGGAATGCTGATGTGCCGCTGAGGTGGCCTGGTAAAGAGTGGTAAAGGTGGTACGGGTAAGGATGGTCTAATATGGAAAGAGAGCGTTTTATTGAAGTATCTACCTAAATTTTCATGAAGCAATTTTATTTATTTAAATAGTTAAAAATAAAATGATGGTTTGTATGGTGACTTAGATTTCATTAGTTTGTAAAATAATCTTTATATATATAGAGAGAGAGAGAGGAAAGTTCAAATGTGAACCACTTTTTGGTTGTGAACGTGAAGACAACCGAGAGCGCGACACGTGACTGCTTTGAGTATGGTCCTCCTCTTTAATTCAATGTTCTCCCATAAATCGCACCTAGTCATCCGCCGTGAACTTGACGTGGCGCCTAGTCATCCGCCATGTGTCGCGCTATTGGTTGTCCTCACGTTCACAACCAAAAAGTGGTTCACATTTGAACCCACCCCTATATATATATATATATATATAAAAGGTTGGGTTTCGGTTGAGGTTGATGTTAAACAGTTAAAGTGAGAGGTATGAGAAGTCATTGTCAATCGTCGAATAATATATGAATGCATGTTAGAATGAGATGCACCAAGTCAATTCATTTCTAAAGCATAATTCATAGAAAGACACGAGGTTAAAGATTTAAAGGGATCAACGGTTTAAATCCACTTCTCATGCT
Source organism: Centaurea solstitialis (assembly GCA_030169165.1). NCBI lineage: Eukaryota > Viridiplantae > Streptophyta > Magnoliopsida > Asterales > Asteraceae > Centaurea > Centaurea solstitialis. The sequence goes on from CM058046.1 coordinate 26,901,196, forward strand.
CTTACGTTAACCTCTATTTCTCATATAATCTTTAGTGTGTGATGTGTGTATATATATATATATATAGGGGTGGGTTCAAATGTGAACCACTTTTTCATTGTGAACCGTGAGGACGAATCTCAGTCACACATCTTCGGTTACGGGTGGACGTGATCACGGAGGATTGACATAATTCATTGGAGGAGGGTAGAGATTATTAATTTTTGGGGGGGGGGGGGGGGGGGTCAAATGCGTCTTTATTAACCGGATGAGTGGCTGAGATTCGTCCTCGTGTTCACAATGAAAAAGTGGTTCACATTTGAACTTTCCTCTTTCTCTCTCTCTCTCTATATTATATATATATATAGAGAGAGAGAGAGAAAGAGAGAGAGAGATACTTAGGATCATGTGAGATCAAATCATTTTCATGAGACTCGTACGACTACCTTTTTATATTTAAAACTTGACATCAAAACATTGTAAAAGACAATATTCACTATATTTTTCATAGGTCATGCGTAGTGCTCTCTTATATCCTCCTTCTCCTGATGTCACCTCAATGCTATATCAGCTTTTTTTTTTTCTCATCTCTTCATTACCTGTACCGTTTACCTCAACTACTACAATATTGTCCCCATTTTAGTTATTTTGTTTATACAAATTAAGAGAGAGAGAGAGAGAGATAGAGAGAGAGAGAGAGGTTGAGTAAGTTTGGAAACCCGAAAGGCTCACCCGATGGATGCACACGCTACCCCCGTAGCGGTGTGCGGTTGAACCCGCAGCTCACCAGAGGGCGCTACAGGTAATCTTATGAAGCTTCGTATTTTCTTCACCTTATGATTTCGGCTTAGAAGACACCCATTTTGTTTTAGTACAATTGTCCCCTATACAAACCTAATCTTTCAAGTTTTTGTTACAACCATTTTGTTAGAGATTATTTGAATAGTTATAAATTAAAAAAAAAAAAGAAGTTATTTTCAAATCATAGGAAATAAACTTACATGTTTTCGGTGTAAAATTTGAAATTATTAATGTGAAAATTGAATAAGAAAGGGTTATACCAAATAAATTCTTATAACAAATAATAATTCTCTATCAATTTCACATTTATGAATATTAATATTAAGTTTTTATTTTCTAAGGTTAGATTTTATAAAGAGAAAATAACCTTTTTAGCCACTTAAAAGTAGTAAAATACCATATATATCATTAATGTTTGAGTTAATTACATATTTGGTCCCTGTGGTTTACACGAAATTACGATGGAGGTCCCTGAACCCTAATTTTCATGCCTACGGTCCTTGTGGTTTGCATTTCGTTATGATGGAGGTCCCTCGCCCTAACGTCTGTTAAAAACAACCGTTAACTCGAGGGTATTTTGGTCTTTTTACCCTTTTTTGTCATTTTACCCTCTTTCTTTTATTTTCTATTAAAATTTAATCAACCACCACCACCATTACTAAACCACCCAACACCAACCAACCACCACCACCACCAACCACCACCAACCAACCACCCAACACCACCACCACCACCACCCAACACCACCAACTCCTATCACCACCACCAACAACAACCACCACCAACTCCTATCACCACCACCAACAACAACCACCACCACCAACTCCTATCACCACCACCAACAACAACCACCACCAACTCCTATCACCACCACCAACAACCACCACCACCAACTCCTATCACCACCACCAACACCCACAACTACAACCATCAACTCCCACCACCACCAACAACCACCACCACCATAGCCAAAGTCACCACTACCCACCCACAACCACCATTGCCACCACCATAGCCACAACCACCACCACCACCCACATCCACCACAAAACCACAACCACCACTCCCACCATCTCCAAACCACACCCATCATCTCCAAACCACCATCACCACATCCACTTACCTCCTGCAAATGCCACAAACCACCACCATAGCCACCATCTCCACCCTAAAAAACCTAAAAACTAAAAATCGCAGATCTGGAAGATTAATCGTACCTTCCATCCCGTTCTAAATCGCAGATCTGGAAGATTCGGCTAGGGTTTTCTGCAGGCGACGGCGGCTAGGGTTTTCTGCACCAGTTGGGACGACGGCGGCGGCTAGGGTTTTCTGCACCAGTTGGGACGACGGCGGCGGTGGTTCGTTCTGGAACGATGTGAACGGAGGTGGTGTTGGTCGGAACGACGGCGGCGGCGGGTTTCTGCTTGCGACGGTGGTGGCGGTTTCTGCAGGTCGACGGGCGGGGGGGTTTCTGCAGGTCGACGGGCGGCGGTGGTTCTGCAGGTCGACGGGCGGCGGTGGTTGCAGGTCGACGGGCGGCGGTGGTTGCAGGTCGACGGGAGGCGGTGGTTGCAGGTCGACGGGCGGCGGTGGTGAAGGTGGCCGGCGGTGAAGGTGGCCGGCGGTGAAAGTGGCTGGCGGTGGAGGAGTGGCTTCTTAGGGTTTGGGAACTTCTTAGGGTTTGGGGTTGGGAAGAGGGGAATGGGGAAGGGAAAGGTTATATTTATATTAGGGGTATTTTCGTCATTTACCTCTTTTTTAACGGCTGATATTAACAGAAGTTAGCTTCAGGGACCTCCATCGTTACGAAAATGAAACCACAGGGACCCTAGGCATGAATTTTAGGGTTCAGGGACCTCCATCGTAATTTCGTGTAAACCACAGGGACCAAATATGTAATTAACTCTTAATGTTTTCTAACTATTTTCTTCTAAAAATTTTCAAAATCGTTAACTCTCCTCAAAATAAACTCCGTTATAAAGGAGACCACTTTCCGACTATCTCCGCTAAAACCGTGGAGGTGTTTTAAATATTACACTTTTGGACCCAACGTAATATATATACCTCGGTCCGTGAAACACATATTTATGTTTCAACCCTTCTTTGCTAATGGCAGAGTTTACTTTTAACGAAGATCGTTGAAAAATGGTCTCTGTAAATAGCGAAGTTCATTTTAAACTGAAGTAGATTTCAAAGGTTTTAAAGAAAAAAGATTAGAAGATATTAATAGTATTTTTAAACGATTAAAAATTTTAAATTTTCTTTGATAAGTTAAATAAACTGATATTTAATAAATAATATTAAAAAACTTAGACAAATAAAAAACTTTTGGGTCAAGCGAACGCGGAGCTTTATTATGGAATCTAGCGTCAAACCAGGAATGCACGTGGGACTTCATGGTCCCCTACTTGCACCTTGCTTTACTTTGTATGATAACAAATAAATTTAAAATAATACATCATTTTATTATATTTCTTATGGTTTACTAATCTCTCTCCCATCCGAATTTAATATAAATATTTTTATTATATCTATGCATACCGCCAGCGGCTTCGAAGCCGTCGGCCTGGGAGGGTATGGATACGCCGTCGACGGCTTAGGCGGGTTGAAGCAATCTACGGGTTGCTGAAACCGATAAGATAAAGAGAGGTTGTGTGTGTGTTGTGTGTAGTGTGTGAGAGGATTGGGTACTATTCAGAAAGAGTTCTAGAGGGTTAATGGGAGAGTAGGAGAAAAGCTGATGTGCCAGTTAGGTTGGAAGGGTTGGGTACTGATCAGGGACGGATTTAGAACTTTTTTCAAACGGTGGCACCATTTAACTATAAATAACATATATAAAGAAAATTTTCACAAATTCTCTATTGGTCTAGTGGTTGTACAAGCAATTTTTTTATAAACAATAAATTTGAAATTAAAAGCAAAAATCTAAAAAAATGTCTTTAACAAGACTTGAACCCATGACCTCATGATTATAAGGCAAGTAACTAACCAACTCAACCAAAGAAAACTTGTGTCGTTGTTGCAGTTTCAAAATATATATGGTGGCACACGAATTGATACGGTGGCACCGTAATTTTTTACACTACGACGGAGGAATTAACGGTGGCCCGTGCCACCGTGTGCCCTTCATTAGCTCCGTCCATGGTACTGATAGCCTAATAGTATTAGGTTTAAATAAGAAATACTAAAAAAATATGAAGTAGAGAACTGATCTCCACTACACATCTGATGAATAAATGCGGCTTTGACCAACCAACTTTCATAAATCACGTACATCAACGGTTGAGATCATTTCTTTACTTTGTATATTTTTAGCACTTCTCATTTGAACATTTCTCATTTTTAAATATTAAGCAAGAAAGTTTATAGATTTTATTAATAATTGATCCTTAGCGGCTCCTTTTAAATATCATTATGAAATATGTTTGATAAAGTTTAAATACTTATCACATGTTTCTTTTAATTATAAAATAGGATAACGTTTTATTTATCACTTTCCTTGTGTTTGACCAATTCACTTTTTCTTTATCGTGTATTGGATTTTCACTTTATCGAATATGGATGTATAAGGTTTTTTTGGTTGGTGATGGATTTCGAATGTTTATGCTTTAATTCAATTGGTGTGGGATATGAAATCTTGACTTGATAATTAAACTTTAGCATGTTTACCATTAAATCAATTATTTACTAAATTAGACAATAAATGAAAAATGTTTTGGATTAGCAAGTTATGTCGATTTCTTGAATATAAAAGACATGTAACGAATTATTAAAGAAAGAGGGGACCACGGGAGAATAAGCCAAAAATATGTGCAATTGGGACCGACGCATGGTATATGACTTAAAAATCCGAACTAACCGGTATGGGCTTGGATTCGTCCGTTATTTTTATGAAGAATGAAAATTAAAGTTTGGAACTAGGAACGAGGCCATCAAGGAAAAACATTAAAAAAAAAAAGAGGAAGTCCCTCATAGTCCTCCATTTGGATTGTATGCATTTGTGCATACAAGTAATTTGAATTCGTTTTAGGTTTTTATACACGTGTGCATATTACAAAATTACTCATATGCACAAGTACATAGGTCCATATGGAGGGCTATGAGGTGTTCCTTGATTTTCCATTTATTTAAGGTTTTCCTCTGAACCTAGCCCTACTATATATATATATATATATTATATAGGAGAGCTCCGTTGTTAACCACAAATATTGTGTTAACTTTGTTAACGAAATTCAACCAATGAAATTGCTCCATTAATTTTGGTCTATGAAGGGTATTTTAGGAATTTTAACCTTCTCCCTTTCCCTCCTTTTCTCTCTCTTTAACCTATTCATTTTGGGAATCCCCCCTACCTTCTTCTTCTTCTTCCTCCTCCTCCTCCACCACCACCACCACAACCACCCGCCTTCCACCACCACAGTCGTCGCCTTCCACCACCACCACAGCCTTCGCCTTCCACCACCACCAGCACCATAGCCGTCGCCTTCCACCACAACCACCACCATAGCCTCCACCTTCCACCACCAGATCCGCCGCCTTCCACCACCACTGTCGCCGTCTTCCACCACCAACAGATCTGCTCCTTCGCATCCTCCATCGCCACCCTCGCCAGAGTGAACCTGATAGAGAACGGATCTGACAGAAGGACGAAGGCAGAGGCGGTGCTGGAGGAAGAAGAGGATGTGGTGGTAGTCGTCGTGCACAAGTGTTTCGTCGTGTGCACATGTGTTTCACAGGGTGGAGGAGGAATACGGCAACGGTTGCACAAAAGTTTTTTCAATCACTTACATTATAATTTATCATTATTTATTAAAAATGTTTTATAAAATCCTCTCATGTTTATGTCGTATATTTTTAAGAAAAAATTACTTAACATTGAACTCAAATATTTAAAAAAACATTACAATAAAACTCATTGATACAAAAGCATCAATATGGAAAAATGCAAATCAGCTATGTAAAAGTGACAATAAAGAGATGACAACGATAATGTTGATGCAAATCTATACTATTATATAAAAAGAATAACTCAATATGTTAGTTATTTTGTTCAACAAAACTGATTTACACATTTACACTTTACCCCCTGTAGTTAGTTATTAAATCTTGTTTTAGTCCTTTAGTTTTTCATTTTCTATCTTAAACCCTTATCATATAATCTAAATAATTATATATTATGAATTAAAATATATTAAAATTACGTTTTTTATTTTACAAAGTATAGCATCATAATTGTCTCGTCAATACCTTCGAAATGAGCCCAATATTGAATATTTTTATGCAATTATTTTATATAAAGATAATAATTTTATTTCAAATTTCAAGATTGACTATTCAATTTTTCAAGATTATTAAATATTCATTCTATAATATTTAATTTATAACTTACGATCTATAACTTCCAAGATTTTGTTTTTCATCGGTACCTTTCTGTTAGAACCTGACTAGTTTGTTTGTAAAGAAGTCAGGGGCGTCTTTTGACAGTTTGTAATAGTTAGACTTAAAACAATACTTTTGTGCGCCTCTTAAAAGAGTCATAGACTCTAGGGGTTGTTTTGTAACTTCGGCTCTATATATAGGGGTCGATAGTTAACGTTATTAAATGTTCTTGCAACTAACAACTTTAGTTATATGCTTTGTCGTTTTGTCGTGTTCTTCATATTTCTTGCATATCTGATTGCATTGATCCATTACATTGCATCCTTGTCGAATATCGGACTCACAATTGGTATCAGAGCTCGTGTTTTGGTAGTTTTGGACAGAAATCTGACGTTGTTTCTGATTTCCCGCATCGGTACATCAGTTCCCGAATTGGACACAAGTGTCCCGATTCGGAACACTTGATTTCCCGATTTGGAAATCTAGAACTCCCGCATCAGATCTTGAAACTCCCGAATCGGATCTTTTGTCACTCCCGAATTGGAAAATTTGAACTCCCGAATCGGGAATCTCATTTCCCGAATCGGGACTTGGCTTAAAACTCCCGAATCGGGACTTTCACTCTCCCGTATCGGGACTTTCTGTTTTTCCCGCCTTGGCCTTTCTTTTTGAAATTCTCGAATTTCTATAAAAGGAACGCTTTAAGTGCGGAAGCTCTGTCCAATCAGAAATCACCAACTACTCAAAACAGATCCTATTTCCAAGGACGCAATGTCAAAAGAAATTATCAGTATCGGTTCTGAAACACGACCTCCAGTATTAGTCGTCGGCGAATACCAGCAATGGAAACGCCGTATGATTAACTTCCTCGACTTACTGGATGACAAACTGATGGTCTCTATCACTGAGGGACCAATCAGACCAACGGTTACTGTAGCTGAAGTAGCCAGAACCGAGGTCACTCCCTATCTACCTGCATATGAGGTTGAAAAACCTTACGACATGTTCTCTCATGAACAACGTGCCAGGGCAGCCATTGATAAACGTGCTCTCACGTTACTCACCATGGCTCTACTTAATGACATGTTCGCGAGGGTGGACAGCTGTAAAGATGCCAGAGCAATGTGGCTGGGCATTGAACAGCAAATGCAGGGTGGTGACAAGGCACTAGAAGGCCAAAAGGTGAACGCTATGAATGCGTATGAAAGCTTCTGTGCTCGTGAGGGAGAGACGCTAACTGAAACCTACAATCGTTTAAACATCTGTGTGAACGATTTAAGGAGACTCGGACTGGAGAAGAACAAGTACGAGGTGAATGTGAAATTCCTCAAAAGACTGAACAAACTTTGGCAATCTGTCACAATCAGCATCCAAGTGAGCCAGAATCTTGGCCAGCTTGGACTTCATGATCTGTACAGCATGATGCTACCTCATGAAGAAACCTTGTTCGGTAAAACTGAAAAGAAAATCGATCCTCCTACTCTGGCCTTGATGTCAAACAGAGGATCGTCCTCTCATGAAAACTACACCGTTGAAGAACCGGTAGTTCTTGATGATGGACTTACCGAAGAGGAAATGTTTCAGCTGGAGAACTCATTCGCCTTGATGGCTAAATTCCGGGGAAATCCCCAACGCTTCAACAGATTCAGACAAGGACCTCAGTTTGTGGGAGGTCAGTCTAGCCAAGGCGGGTACCAGTCCAGAGAAAACTTCCAAAGAAACGATCAAGGAAGAACAAGCAACTATCAACATCGTGATGGTTCTGGATACAACAATCAAGGATCTTATCAAGATCGAAAACAAAGCTACAACAACAACAACCAGCAACAGCAAAGGGATCAGGATTACAACTCCAACAACTACCACGGTAACAGAGGTTATCAGGGAGGTAGTTATAATCAAAGGTGGAACGACCAATCTGGTTCTAACTACAACAACCAGAACCAGAAAACAAATGATGATGGTCGTCAGCACAACAACACTGGAGGAACTGAACCTCCTCCACAGAACAAGCTACCAGCTCTAGAAGCTCCACCCGCAGCCAATCAGAACAGAAACCCTGCTCGGGTTCCCACTTGCTACAACTGTGGTGACCGGGTCACTATGCATCGGATTGCAAGAAGAAGCTCAAAGACTCTGCTTACTTTGAGAAGAAGGCTGCTGTGATGAAGAAGAAAGAGCAAGGCAAGGTGCTGTTGGCTGATGAAGAAGACTGGATCATGGAACCGGAAGATTCAGATGATGAAGGCCCGTCTGCCGTGCAAGGACTCTGCCTCATGGCTGATTTTGAGGAACCATGCATATCCGGTTCCCCAAATGACTCAACAGATGAAGAAGCTGAGGGCAGTCACATGTGGTACTTTGATTCTGGAGCCTTCAGACATGTGACTGGGCAGCGCAACATCCTCTTCGACTACGTCGTTAGAGCTGAAGGCTTTGTTAAGCTTGTAGACAAGAGACGTCTACCGATCATAGGATATGGAAGCATGACGAATGGAGAACACGTCATCAAGAATGTGCGCTATGTTGAAGGACTGCCTTTTAACCTACTCAGTTCAAGCCAATTCTGTGATGGAGGATATCTCGTGAAGACATTCATTCTCGGGAGCAACATTGAAGACGAGGATGGGAACGTGATTCTACGCGCTCGAAGGAACGGTCACCTTTATACCACAATGTTTTATGCTGTGCCTCAACAACTGGAAACAGTGGTATTACTCGCAAAAGCAACAAAGGAAGAAAGCTGGCTGTGGCATCAGCGTCTGTCTCATCAGAACTTCAGGGATATGAACAAACTCGTATCAAAACACCTTGTCAATGGTCTACCGGAGACGCGACTATCTAAAGACACCCTATGCTCAGCTTGTGAGAAAGGGAAAATGAAGAAAAGTTCGCATCCTCCAAGGATGGAGACAAACTGTCACCATCCCCTTGACATGCTGCATATGGATCTATGTGGACCGATGAGAGTCGAAAGCCTTGCACGCAAGAAATATATGCTTGTACTTGTCGATGAGTACTCTCGGTACACATGGCTCGAATTCCTTAGAGCCAAATCTGACGCTGCTGATCTAATCATCGTCTTCATCAAACGTATCCAAGTCCTCTTGGGTCGTCAGGTGAAGAAGCTGAGAAGCGACAACGGTACATAGTTTCGGAACGCGAAGCTCCAGTCTTTCCTTGAAGAAGTGGGCATCTCTCACAACTTCTCTGCTGTACGTACTCCCCAGCAAAACGGAGTCGTAGAAAGGAAGAACCGTACGTTGGTTGAAGCTGCAAGATCCATGATAGCACATTCTGGTGTACCTCTATCCCTGTGGGCTGAAGCTGTATCAACTGCCTGTTACACTCAGAACAGGACTCTAATCGTTAAGCGGACTGGTAAAACCGCGTACGAAATGGTCAACAAGCGTAAGCCAAATATTAGATTCTTTAGAGTTTTCGGTTGTGTATGCTATCTTCTGAACAACAGAGATGATCTGGGAAAGTTTGACGCTAAGTCGGATGAGTCTATCTTTATTGGATACTCACATAACTCAGCGACTTACCGTGTTTACAACAAACGGACCCGATCCATCTTTGAGAGTCGGTACGTTGACTTCTCTGAGACGGAGATGTATTCTAGTACCAGCCCTAGTTCAGATAGTTCTGTCTTCCCTGAATTGCACACTGTTTCACCACCGAGCACAACTGTTCCTACTGACTCGCTTGGATTTGATTTTGTTGACTTAGCAGAATTTGATCTAACGACCCTAGTTGGTCCAATCATTGTTCCTGCTCCCGCTGATCATTCCATTCCTTCATCAACAACCATATCCGCAGATGCATTTGTGGATGAGAGCACATCCTGTTCTACTGCTGTAGGAGAAACCTCTTCTGACTCTGTAGAACCGGTGTCTGTACTTCACCCGATCACTGAAACAGAATCCTCTTCTAACACTCTGAATGAGGAAACTGTTCTCTCCCCCTCTCAGCTCTCTTCAACACAACCCTCTCCTGAAACTGCAGTCGAAGCGGTCCAAGAACAGACAGTGTCCACTGTTCTTGCACCAATTCCTGAAGTTGTTCCGCCACCTTCTCCATCCAGAACTTATGCTGAAGTGGTTCGTGAACCCCGTCGGGAGACTGTGTTGAATACTGATCCGGATGCTAGTCTTCTCTCCTCCGCCATTCGGGATGAGAATGACTCAAGAAACAACATGGAATACGATCCTATTCCCCATTCCAGAAAATAGACCAGAAGCCATTCCACTACCAACATCATCGGTAGTCCTTCTGCTCCAGTGACAACTCGCTCTTCAAAGAATGATGAAAACCTGATCCTCTTCGGCGGCTTCCTGAGTAAATTTGAACCAACCAATACCCAGGACGCTCTTTCTGATCCTGACTGGGTAAGGGCCATGCAGGATGAGCTTGCCGAATTCGAGAGAAACAGAGTTTGGCGCCTTGTAGAAAGACCAAGAAAAATCAGAATCATTGACTTGCGGTGGATCTTCCGCAACAAGAAAGATGAAAACGGTCTTATTATCCGCAATAAGGCTCGTCTGGTCGCCAAGGGATACCGTCAACAGGAAGGCATCGACTACGACGAGACATTCGCTCCGGTGGCTAGAATCGAGGCCATCAGAATTTTTCTCGCGTATGCAGCTCACAAGAACATGAAGGTCTTCCAGATGGACGTCAAGTGTGCGTTCCTGAACGGAGAACTTCAAGAAGTAGTATATGTTGAGCAACCTGAGGGATTTGTTGATCCCAAGTATCCGGAACACGTCTATGTGCTTGACAAAGCACTTTACGGATTGAAGCAAGCACCTCGATCCTGGTATGAAACTCTTACCATTTACTTGCTTAGTTCTGGATATAAAAAGGGTACTGTCGATCCTACCCTGTTTCTTCGAAGGTCAGGTAATCATTTGACTGTAGTGCAGATATATGTGGATGATATTATCTTTGCATCTACAAACCCTGAGTCTTGCACCGAGTTTGAGCAGATAATGAAGTCCAGATTTCAAATGAGTATGATGGGCGAACTTACGTTTTTCTTAGGACTACAAGTCCGTCAAACCCCGCAAGGGATTTTTATAAACCAGTCCAAATATACTCTTGACATTTTAAAATGCTTTGACTTTACTGGACCTAAGTCTGCTTCAACTCCAATGTCCACGTCATTCCAACTGGATGCAGATACGTCTGGTAATCCGGTTGACCAAAAAGTTTATCGTGCGATCATTGGATCTTTGCTTTATCTCACGGCAAGTAGACCCGACATTATGTTTGCCACGTGTGTATGTGCTCGTTTTCAGTGCGACCCTCGAGAATCTCATCTCGGGGCTGTCAAGAGAATCCTTAAGTACCTGAAGGGCACTCCTAATTTTGGCCTTTGGTACCCTAAGGATTCTGGTTTTGAACTAACAGCCTTTACAGATTCAGATCATGCAGGCTGTAAGTTAAACAGGAAGAGCACATCAGGAGCCTGCCAGTTCCTAGGGGACAAGTTAGTAAGTTGGTCCTCGAGAAAACAGAACTGTGTTTCTCTTTCAACAGCTGAGGCAGAATATGTCGCCGCAGCATGTTGCTGTTCACAGGTTCTTTGGATGAAAATTCAACTGGCAGACTATGGCTATACCATGCATCGGATTCCTATTTACTGTGATTCTAGCAGTGCCATACAGATTGCGGCAAATCCAGTTCAACACTCTCGGACGAAACATATCGACATTCGATATCACTTCATCAAAGATCACGTCGAGAAAGGTAACGTTGAACTGTTTTTCGTTGAAAGTGAACGTCAGATAGCTGACCTGTTCACTAAAGCTTTTGACGAGAAGCGCCATTACTATTTACTTAGTAAACTGGGCATGCTAGATCCCCCGGCAGATTTCTAGGGGGAGCCAGTCACTTAAACTTATGCATGTGTGTAGGGGGAGCTCCTGTGTCGCATATATCTAGGGGAGCTTTTTTTGTTGTTTAGATCTAACTCTGTCGGATCCAATCTGCACTGGATACCATTCCTAATTTTCTTGCAGGTTGTAGAAACCGTCAACGGCTTCTGAATACTTCTGTTCAGGACCCATTGTCCAAAGTTTAAACCTTCTGACCACCGATGTCAGAAGTACGGCTGAAACCGATCTCGGAACTTCCAGGTTAGTCGTTTCAATAAACGTCAAGGGGCTGAACTTGTAAAATCTATGAACTTGTTAAGTTAAGGGACTAGAAGTGACAGGTTCTGATTCTGACTAGTTCAGGGACCAGTTCTGCCAGTCTCCAAAACTTCAATGTTCAGGGACCGTTTTTGCAAACTTTTGAAAACCACAAGTTCAGGGGAAGTTTTGAAATTCTTTCAAACCTTAAGTTCGGGGTTTGTTTCGTCATTTCTTGATAGTCGTGATCTGTGAGAGCAGTTATCAGATAAAATTTTCAAAAAAACCTGATAAGTTATCAAAATTATAAAAGCGGGAATTGATAACTGAATTCAGTTATCACTTTCAAATTTCAAAACCACTTATCAGTTTTCTCTGACGATCAAGAACACGAAGAACACCCCGTTCGATCCATCGACTTCCCGGCTTCCCCGAGCGTTCGTTATCGATCCGTTCGTCGATCCGATTACTTCTTTACGATCCTGGTAAGATTTCTAACGACTTAATGTATTCAGATTCATCTAAACAACGTCGTTTATTGATCGGATCGAAGCCTAAACTTTTTGGATAAACCCGAGACTCCAAGATCCTTGGATTCGAGTTTCGGGACGTTAGATCGATCCACTCTTGTTCCTAAACTTGTTTAAATCAGTAATGTACTTCATAGAACTAGTTTAGGACTGTTTAGAATCGTTTTTAGGTCGATTTGGTGTTCGAAAACTGAACAGTCGCGACTGGTTCAGAAATGTCCCGATTCGGGACTTTGGTGTTCATGATTCGGGAGTTTCGGTATTCATATATCGGGACTCTCTACATTCATGTATCGGGAATTTCGTTTTCCCGATTCAGGGATTTGGATCTCCCGATTCGGGACTTGGGTTTATTATTGTTAATCTCCCGATTCGGGACTATTTACTTAGTATTTATATGTCCCGATTCGGGACTTCAGTGTTGTTTGTGTATGTGTTGTTTGACACCCCCGATTCGGGACTCGTACCCCCGATTCGGGACTCAGCTTTAACGAGAATCGTTCTTAACAAATCACCTAACGGGATTTGTCCGTAGACCGATTCGAGTTTTAAGCAGGTCCTGAATCTGTGGCGTCGAATCCTGTTTCGGGTTATATTAAAATCTCGACATGAGTTTCGCTGGAATCCGTTTTACAAGTTCGACTCAGTTTTAAAGATTCCCTCGGGAATCTTCGATAAACTGACTCGCGACTAGTCGAAACTCTGCCGAATTTTTTTTGTCAGAACACATAATTCGTGTTAAGAAGGGACTAACTTTTAAAATTATTATCTGTCTATGTCAGAAATGGCAAACCAGAGAGAACACCCTTCTTCCCCAACTGATCCAGAAGCTGATCGAGCTCTGATTGAACCAACGGACATGGTTCACATACTTCAGAACAACGAGTATGTGATCCTCTCTTCTGTCCGGATGCAACACACGATCGTACGGGAGATCCTACGAGCTCATCCTATCTTCTATGCCATGACGGCCACTGCCGAGGTACCGGCAATCTACCTCCAGCAGTTCTGGAAATCAGCTGTTCTGGACACCAGGTTCGGAGTCTTCTCGATAATTGGTCGAGTGGATCACACCGAACTGGTAATTACTATGGAGGACATCCGCCGAATCCTTCGCCTCCCTGCCGCTACTGATGGCGGCCACCAGCAGTTCGACGAGCTGGTATCGGGCCCCATTCTGATGAGCGAACTTCTAGCTCTCGGGGTCACCGAGGATGTGAACGGCGTGTCTCAGATCACCACGAGCCATCTGCCACCAATTTGGGCACAACTATACAACCTGATGAACAGGTGTCTGTCTTCGAAGACGAAAGGGTTGGACAAAGCAACGACGTCCTTCTGGCATATCTTTCATTCCGTAGCCTACGGACGCCACATCGACATCGCCGCCCAGTTATGGCTCGACATAACCAAGGATCTGACGACCAGGGAGCGCACCAGACATCACTCCATCCCGTGGTTGCGATTCTATGGTCTCATCATCCGTGACCATATGGAACGCAATCCGGAAATTCCACGCCGCTCCGGTCATTCTATCATCAAACCGAAGAAAATCAGCTGGATCGCCAAGCGTGACTACACCGAAGGCCAGTACGAGATGCCAATTCCTGATCACGTCCTCAACAGCCTGAACCAGCGAGCACCGAGCGTCATTAGGTATAGGAATCGCTTAGGTCTAGGAGTCGCACCTATGGACCGTCCAGAACCGGAAGGTCCTGCCCAAGGTGCGCAACCCGTCCCTTCTAGTCCTCGGGCCTTACGTCCGAGGCGCGGGGTCCCACTAGGGGGGCCTCTGGCTCGGGAAGTGTGATGAGTGTTGACGTGAGGGAAAACTTGGGTAGTATCATCCGCAGATCCATGACCGCTCACGATGCTTCAGCTTCTACATCTTCCGATCTTCCAAAGACTCGAGAAGAAAGGTTGAGACGTCTTCGCCAACGAATGAACGATGATCCGCAGTTGCCAACTCCGCGGGTAAAAGCATACGTTCCACAACGTAGATCCACGACCAGGCTTCCTGGACTGCCAACTGTCCACGAGTCCCCGGAGGTTCATGAATCATCTACTCCAACAGATGCCTCGGGATCTACTCCTTCTGGCTCCGCGAGAGACATCACTGCTGCATCTCCAGAAGAAGAACCAGCCCATACTTCACCGCCTCCTCAGGCCACCACCTCTAGACTCCCGACGGATCCTTCTGGTGATCCTTCCAGCAGCTCGTCGGACACGACGCCACCAGATTCCGATCCAGAGGAAGGCCCGGCAGAGGGGAAGGGTAAGGGCAAGGGAAAAGGCAAGGGGAAAGGAAAAGGTAAAGGCAAGACCTTAGACGACGACGTATCCACTTCCTCCTTCAACGCAAGCGACTCCGTCCAATTACTTGATTACTCCGGGACGGAAGAGCGAACGTTGAACACCGAGCCCGCCGAACAGGCTGAGAGCGAGTCTTGGATGAAGATCGGTGCGGGTAGTGAAGGTTTCGAGGGAGAGAGCCAGGGTCCGGTCAATCAAGAGGCCGAAGGAGAAGAGGCCCAACAGGATGAAGAGCTGTTAGTAGCCCGACAAGAGGCCGAAGTAGAAGTGGCCCAACCTAGGCAGCCAGAAATCGGAACCCAACCAGCCAAGAGTCTATCCTCCACACAGGCATCCCACACAGATCCTACTCGGCCAATGCCGAGTAGTCAAGTCGTTGGCAGCCAACCAACGCAAATGCACACCCAAGCCATCCACTCGACCACCTCCCAACAGGTGGTCGTTTCATCAGATCACGGGGCCATACCACCTATTCCACCTTTCACTCATTCGGAGTTGATCGGTGTTGAATCTAGAGATGCTCATCCCCAGCACTCGCTTTCTTTCGCACCACATCGAGTCATAGAGCCCCTAGATTCACATCTGGCGACTTCCACTCGAGGCCCCGCTGCACTTGATGCTACACCAGTCGTCAGCGCGGGCCAAGGGAGCACCTTTGCGGGGCTTTCCCTGTCCACCGGTTTCGCAAATGAACCGGTGTTGACCCTCTCGAGATTGGAACCCAGGGATTCGGACGGCATCCTTAAAGCTGTCCAAAGCAGGTTGGAAGCCATCGAGAAAGCTGACGCGGCAAAAGATCGACGGCTAGAGGCAATTGAAAAGGCCTTAGCAGTCAAGGAACAGGAAGACCAAGCCCGTCGAGCCGAGATCGAGGCACTGCGGAAAGCCGACGAGGACCGTCAGAAGGAACTGGACGAAGCCAGACGCTTTATCAAAGGCAAGTTCCAGGAAGGGGAGCGCCCGTCTTTCGGCGACTCAAGCCGCTCTCCTACTCCCGTCCTTCGTCTCCAACCACCACCAATAGCTGAGGAGATTCCCGGCTTTGTCTCTGAAGCTGAGCACCAGATCGTCATCGCTCAGCTCACCACTCAGAACGATGCCCTTCAGAGACAGGTGGATCAGTACAAGCAGCTGGTCGCCACCAGGGATATGCAGCTGGAGATTGCATTGCGGAGGGTCCGCGAGCTTGAGGCAACTTGCAGGTCTCAGGCTCAACCCTCCAAGCGCGGGCATGATGATCCGGACGATGCCGCCAATCCTCATGAGGGGGAGGGTCCGTCCAAGAGGGCTCGCCTAGACCTCCCCTCCGGCTCCGGAACCGCAGCCGATGATATACCGGCCGACACCGCTCCACCAGCAGATCAGCCTGCCGATCTTACAGACTTACCAGATCCTGTGAACGATGATTCCGACGAAGACATACCGGAAGAAGCCGCAAACTGGAGGTACGAGGCTATCCCCGTGGGTACGACCGTCCAGTTTCCTCACGAGAAGGTGACTCCTGCCATTGACCTGATCGATCCAAACACCGCGCCGTTGGATCCTTCCGACCTTCGTATCTCTGACGAGGGAAGGAAGATCCTGAACCAGCATGCCCAGAGCCTTCGGTTTTGGAAGAGATCAGATGACATTGTCTCTGGTACGGAGTACGACGCCTTTCTCCCCACGGTACAGACGCCAGAAGCTTTCACAGCTCAGCAGCCGATTAGACTGGGTTGGAACCACACGGTTATATTCAGGCCCTTCCTGGAGGAATCCTTCACACGGATCTTCCAACAGGAACGCCTCTTCTCGTGGTCCAAGAAGGTCTTCTTCGGCCTGTCTCACATCAAGAAGCGTCGCCGCCGTACCGCGTACATCTACCAGAGGAAGCTCAGCTGGAACGAGCATGGGCAGATCAGACGGAAGCTCAGATTTACCAAGGTAACTGATGTCCGACCTTACAAATTTGGACACCAGTTGTTCCTTGAGTTCCATGTCCGTATGTACAACCCAGGCAAGCCCGACGGAGAACTCAGAGACTTCATGTTCACAGAAGCCGATCTGGATAGCATTGATCTCGATGATCTCCTTACACTCATCAGACACCTTGAGGGCCCGATTCTGAAACCAGACTACTTCAGAGACGGTCTGGAAGTCCTCAAGAGATATGTACGCCACTCGATCAACCTCGCGCATCTCACCGACTATCAGATGGCGATCGAGAGCAAGCAACAGAAGGTAAATCTTCTCCGTCCCAACCTGGAGGCAAATCTACTGGACCAATACCTGCCCTACTTCCCAACGGAACTCCCAGAGCATGGTGTTGTGTATATCACCTTCAGGAAGAACCAGCGGAGATTCATGCGGTTCAGTGAGCTGTCTAGCTTCTGTGACGGCACTCTGCTGTATGTCTACAACGGAATGAAGCATCGTCTGATGGAGGAGAATATGCCTATGTACAAGGGGACTCAGTGGAAGAGAAAGCTGAAAGAGGCCCTGAATCTGATCGAGGTCAAGCTGAAAGAAAGACTGATGCTGAGAAGGGTTGAGACTGCGATGGAGCTCCGTACGAGATCGATCCGCGAATGGGACGAGTACCTGCAGCTCTCGCAGTGGGAACCAGCCTTGAAGTACCCGCCGCCTTTCTGACTTCTTCCCAAAGGGGGAGATTGTTAGAACCTGACTAGTTTGTTTGTAAAGAAGTCAGGGGCGTCTTTTGACAGTTTGTAATAGTTAGACTTAAAACAATACTTTTGTGCGCCTCTTAAAAGAGTCATAGACTCTAGGGGTTGTTTTGTAACTTCGGCTCTATATATAGGGGTCGATAGTTAACGTTATTAAATGTTCTTGCAACTAACAACTTTAGTTATATGCTTTGTCGTTTTGTCGTGTTCTTCATATTTCTTGCATATCTGATTGCATTGATCCATTACATTGCATCCTTGTCGAATATCGGACTCACACTTTCCTCATAAAAGAATCGCATAAAAGAATCGAGTTGAAGATGGATGTGTAACTAGCCCCTTGTAGAATTGTTTTAATTAACAGTTATATGATTTTTAATTTTTGGGTATGTTCCAAAAAGTATACTTGATGTCCTTACTTGAAGAAAAATGAGTTCATTCATTCTAGAGAAACTTGATGGTTATGAATTGGCATTGTAAGTTGGTTGTTTATTAGTTATTACCAAGAATAATATATAAAGCCTTTTTGACCCTACATAAGAAAATTTGTCTTCGGTTTTGAAGTTATTTATTGGATCAACATACATCAAAGCTTTCCGTGAAGAATGCGGCACGAGCTATTGGAATTGTATGGTTTATGCCGGTGTCAAATTCAAAGAAAAATAAAATAAAATGACAAATAAAAAATAAAAATAGAAATGTTATTCATAGGATTTTTACTCCAACTATTTTTTAAATATTTTTAATAATTTACATCTTTCTGCATTGTAGTAATAGGTATATAAAGTATTAATGTGTAAGTTGGTCATTGAATGTTAAGCACCAATGTTTTGAATTTAAAAACCACATTATCCATCAACAACCTTTTTAAAAATACGACACAATCGACCATATTAACTTTCAATTTGCGACATAAGACCACATAGATTAATAAAATTAACATATCTAAATCGAGTTTTTGGTTTTGATATTAAGACTTTTCGCGCCGCATCGCGCGCGGGTAAGTATCTAGTTAATAATGATAAAGGTCTTAGAATGACTTCCTATTTTGACAAATCAATTTTCCACCAATAAAAGCATATTCATCTAAACTCACTTCGATACTAAAGCGTCAAAACGTTTTTTTCTTTAACAATTAACATCTTTTAACCTCGTAAAATTTAAATGTGTTAGAAAGCTCTCCCTCTAAACCTACGTCATATTTTTCTTAGAGTATCGGGTGCATTAATGTTGAAGCATCTTATGTTTCAGCACCACATCATCGCTACATCAGTTATGCCAATGCCATATCAAAAGTCGGTACCACCCATACTTCAATGTCACATGATTTGTATTTAAAAAAATACTCTCTCTCTCTCTCTCTCTCTCTCTCTCTCTCCCTCCCTCCCTCCCTCCCTCCCCCACTCCGCAGCGTGTAACTGCGGTACCACACCACGTGGAGTGGTGTTTCTCGCGATACCGCATGGCCACCTCAGCATGGCACTCCCATGCTTTCTCCCATGGCCTTTCCATTTATTCTTAATTAGAAATATATGTAATATCAATTATGTGGTTAAAAAAGAGAAAGTAGATAAATATCAATTTCTAAATGAAAGACGGTATTAATATTTTATAATATTTATTTTTTAATATATAATGCTAGCGTTCTTTAAGCATCATCCATCATAAAATCTTTCGTTTGGTTCTTATTTTTCATACACTAGTCCAATACCCGCGCGATGCGGCGGGTGTAAAAGTTAGTGTAGATCAATAACATATAAATTAGCAACTCAAAAGGGCTGTAAGCAACTAAGCAATATAGATCGCCACTGAAAATTGAAATAAAATTATTACCTTTATATAATAGTATATATAATATAATTGCATAAAAAATATTCAATATTGGGCTCATTTCGAAGGTATTGACGTGATGATTATGATGGTATAATTTGTAAAAAAAATGCAACTTTAATATATTTTAGTTCATAATATATGGTTATTTAGATTATATGATAAGAGTTTAAAATAGAAAGTGAAAAAGTGAAGGACTAAAATAAGATTTAATAACTAACTATAAGGGTATAAAATGTAAATGTGTAAAATCAGTTTTGTTGAACAAAATAACCAACTTTTTGAGTTATTCTCTTTATATAATAGTATAGATAATGTAAGGACGGTTTATTTATTTGTTATGAATTGTTTTAATTTCCCTATTGTTATTTTAATTGTTTTATTAGTTAATTTTAAATTGCAAATTATCATATTTAATATTAGAATTCTTTGATGCATAAGAAGACAACCGAAAACTTATACCAATTAAACTTATACCCCCATAATCTTTCTAAGAGCGATGTCTTCTTTGGTAATGTTTCAGAAGCCACGAGAGAAGCTATTCGGGTGTGTCTGCCATTTCGGTTGGGTTCCTTCCCCATACGGTATTTGGGGGTTCCATTATCACCAACTTTTCTCAAGGTTTCTGATTATGGGGGTCTTATTTCTCGTGTGAAACAGAGGGTTCAAAACTGGAAACTGAAATTTCTTTCTTTTGGTGGTAGAAGGCAACTAGTCATCTCAGTACTCCAGTCGTTACAATTGTATTGGATGGCTATTTTTGTCTTTCCTTCTTCAGTTATACATGAGTTGGAAAAGATTCTTCGATCTTTCTTATGGGCGCAAGGTGGAGAAGAGCAAGGAAAGTGTAAGTTATCGTGGGATGTTGTTTGTCGACCAAGGGAGTGTGGGGGACTTGGTTTTAAAAAGTTGACAGTGTGGAATCGTGCACTTATAGCTAAGAATCTTTGGGATATCTTAGTTAATCGACCTACTCTTTGGGTTGCTTGGGTGCAGAGAAATACACGGTTTTCTACATTTTGGCGTATGAACATATCCAATTCTTGGTCATGGGTGTTGCGGAAAATGTTGGGGTTGAGATGTGTTATTCGGCCTCATATTCAAGTTATTGTAGGGGATGGTCGAAATACTCATGCTTGGGAGGATAAGTGGCTTGATTGCGGCCCGCTTGCTACTTTGATCACGTACAGACGTATACATGCCCAAGGTTTTACGGTGAATGACACAGTTCGTGATTTTCTTACGGCTTCGGATGGGGGCTGGCCGGATGATTGGGTTCATAGACATCCAGAACTTTTGATGTATAACCTTCCTTTGATGACCGAGGAGCGTGATTTGGTACGTTGGAGATCTAGGCATCACGGATTGATACACTTCTCGGTTAAAGATGCTTATGTATCTTTAGATGAGAATTATGACCGGCTTCCTTGGACTTCCTCGGTTTGGTTTGTGGGTCATATCCCAAAACATGCGTTCTGCTTATGGACTGCTTGTCATCAAAGGTTGCCAACACAAGATCGTTTAGCAAAATGGAAGCATGATCCTCCGGATTGGAAATGTGGTCTATGTGGTTTGTGTTTGGATTCGCATAGTCATTTGTTTTTTGATTGTATTTATGCTGCTAGTGTTTGGGCTCGAATCAAAGCTGCTGTTGATTGGAATGACGCTCCTACTAGTTGGGATGATGTTGTGGAATGGCTCTCGGGACCAGTACCTCCGAGAAAATTTAATCATAAAATTGCGCTAGCGGCTGCAATTTATATGATTTGGAAGGAACGTTGTACTAGACTTTTCAGTTCGGATCGGAAATCAGAGATTGTATGCGCCAAGGAGGCTATAGAAGTCATAATGATGCGTGTTGCTTGGAGGAGAATGATGCGAACAAAGATTTGTGATGATGCGGGATAGCTGCTGGTTAGAGATGCTTGATTGGTGTTTTTGGTGTTTGTTTTGGAGTAGATGGGTTGTTATTTCCTTTAGTTCGTGGTTTGTGTCGATTTGTTTGTGTCTGTTTTGGTTATGGGTTGTTTGGTATGGCCTTTTGTCTCCGTTTTATTGTTTTGTAAAGGCCTTGGTTTCGTACTGTTTGTAACTTGCCTTTTGGTTTCTTTTTAGTTTTATAAAATTGCCTGGAAGAAATTCCTTTCAAAAAAAAAGAACAAAAAGACATTTGAAATAACTAAAAAGCTTAAATAAAAATTCCTACAACTTAACCAAAAAAACTTAAAAGAATATCTCGAAGGAGAAATTCGGTTAAACACAACAAGTGGCTTTGCAGACGCACCCGTTCAACGAAAACATTGGGTTCGTACTATCCGTTCAATCTCAAAATTTCCTATAAAATCTCCTTACACGCTTCAATACTTATTGCATAAGACCACATACAAAGTTATCTCTTTTGAACATCAATTATAGCTTGGTCTATGGCCTACGAGTATATTATGGGTACAATTCGTGATAGCCATCTTCCTATAAAAGGACAAATATGTCAACGATTTCTCAAATGTTACTTCAAACATTCCATCAACGTATTCGAGTTGTTCAAGAGTTTGATAAGTCGATTACTCAACCGAAAAAATAAGCCGGTGAACCCAACCAAAAAATAAGGGAAAACCTAATGCGTATAAATTCTACAGATTGATTTGGGTGGGTTGAAACAAGGTTGGGTCCAATAAATCCAACTTAGAGATGCAAAAGAAAAACCTATGCCCGACTAAGGGGCCGTTTAGTTAACACTTAGCCGATAAGTGTTTACCTGGTGAATTTACCTTAAATGATGATCATGACAAGGTCTAAAATCTTATTCGGTAAGAGCAATGACATAAACTGCGCAAGAGTCTTACCCCGTAAATGAAATTGAAGAATATTACCCGTTAAACGCATAACGGGGTAAATTGTTGCATACAATACTGTTTTGAGAGAGTAAATTGTCTGACATGATATAGTGTTTAATTTTACAGGTAAGCGCTTACTAGGTGAGTGTTTAAGTAAAAGACCCTTAAGGCTAATCTAAAAATCCCTCTAGGCTAGGCCTCAAAAACCCTATCATACTGAAATATTGACAGTAAATTTGACCTAAAAACATGAAATACCCATTTATGCATGCAAATGCTTAATGAAGTTCAAAAAAGTCTGGTGCGAAAAAGTACGATACATCCTTTTTCAACCCAAAACTCAATCCAACCGGTGTCCTAAAAACCCTAACCTTCTTTTATTACTTACTAAAAATGGCTTAGGAAATCCCGTGGCCAAGAAGGCTTGATGATTTTGCATCTCGTAGAGCATCTCTAACATATATTGTGTTTCTTTATTCTAAAATAAAACCAAAAATCAAAATTTTCTAACAAGATTTACATTTAAATTCAACAAATTATCTATATTAGAGATTTCGCTATCTATTATATCACTAAAACATTCTATAAATTCAACATTTTCACATTTATTTTAAAACATATTCATATAAAATAACAATAACTCAATTGCGTTAATGATAATATGTTATTAAATTTCTTTTCTTATCATCAAGTTTAGAAAATTATTTACATTTGAATTTGTCTCCAACTTTATTTTTTTTATTAAAAACAATATAAAGATTCTTCGAAAACAAAGTACATTTTTTTTGTTAAAAGATGAAATGTTTTTATCCAACTTAACCCAATTATACGTGAAAACCCGGCGTTACATAACACATACCCTTCCCGAAGACCATTCACAGTGGTCACGATTCTTGCCAATAGTATCAGTCGCCACATCAGCGATATATCAACTTTTCACTATCTTACCAAAACCTTACGAATCCTTACCAATTAGGCTATCAGCAGCCAACCCTCCCAACCCTCTCAACCTAACATGCCACATCAGCTGACACATCAACTTTTCTTCAACCCTTTCTTAACCCTCTACAACTCGTATCCAACCCTCTCACACACAACACACAAGAGACACACACAAAAGCAACGGGTTCCCCACGCCGCTTAACCCTTAGCCCGCCGGCTACCATGGCTGTGCACCCAACCCGTTGAGCCCGACGGGTTGGGGTGAGAACCGCTTGCAAACCCGCTTGCCAGCCCGAAGGAGCGCTGCGCATAGCCTTAAACGACACTCATACCAATCTAAATAATTAATGAAAAAAAGAAGAGAGATAAAGAAGAAAAAGATAGAGAAAAAGGAGAGAGAGGTGTGATGGGGTGCGGTAGAGTAGTCTAACAAGTCAGCATGACCTTGTCAATTTCTGACATTGTCAAATGACCTTGGGAATGCCTTTGACGGCCCATTTTTCATTATGAATGGTATAAAGATTTTCTTTTTTCATTTTTCATTTTTAAATCTAGAAAAAACACAATCAAACCGAAACGAAAACAAACACCAACGGCAAGTTTATAGGGTTTCAAAAAAAAACCCAATCCCCATCTCCCTCCCTTCTCTCTCTCTCTAAACCCCAAATTCATCTATCTCTAAAACCACCATTCATTCAAACCAAAAACAGATTCAGATTTCAGATTTCAGATCTTCGCTGCTAATTGATCTCTCTCAATTAAGATGATTGCCGATTCTCTCTCCTTAACTCGCCGGATCTCTTACTCTGTATGAATTTCTGCCACTGCGACGGCAACTGCAACGGCACGGTGGCCGCCGACGGTTAGGGTTTTCTTCTTCTTCTTCTTGATTTGAGGACAGGTTTAGGGTTTTGAAGATATAATTGGATATAATTGTGGTGCTTCAGACAAGCATTTGCTTTAATTTTTGAAGAATTAAGTGATTAGCAACATTCTCATGCATCATATAAGAAAATTTAAAATTCCTTCTTTTTAGGTTTTAAATTCTAATACTGAATTGTTTGTTTGATATAGGAAAGTTTTGGAGTGGTGTTGCTGGTCAAGGCCATGCCTGCCATGAAGAAGGTTGAAGTGCTGACGGCTTTTAGTGTAATTGGATTATGTTTTATGTGAATATGTTTACTTTCTTTTAGTAAAGTAGTAATTGGCAACTGCCAATTGCACACAGTGTAATTTTTGACACTTCGGTGTTGTTGTTGTTGATTTGTTAATCCAGAAGACTGAACACGTTGATATCGGGAAAATGTTTGAAAGATTGGCGAAGGACATTGGAGAACCGGTTGACTTTGAGCTTCCTGATTGGTTGAATAAATGGAAGCCTCACTATACCATCATAAAGCGCAGTATCCACTTTTAAGTATTTGAGATTATTATTCTTGTTGCTGTTGTTTCAAATTCTATAACTATGCGCATACCGCTTGTTGATTCGTTTCTTCCTTTGTTAATTGTTATGTGACTATCTTTGTGAGTGTGTATGCGGCTATGCGTGTTTGTATACTTTATGTGCATCCTTTTTTGCCTTCTTTTTGAGCTTAACATATATAAAAGATATATATTTAACGAAGAAGGTCAAGAGACGATATCGAGTGGAGGATGATGGAATATTCTGCTCCTGCAGCTCAACACCAGGTTCTTCTGGTGTTTGTGGTAGAGATTGCCACTGTGGGTAAGAGTCAACAACTACCCGGATAGATTTTGTTAACTTATTACTTTGCACTGTTAAGGCTCATAAATGCGATCTTTTGGTTTATATGATGTTATTTGTCAGCAAAAGCCAGTATGACATGGATTTATGATCCTACAAGGCTGCACACTCATAAAAACAATCTTGGTTACTATACCCTGTAGCTCTAATTCCTGTACTTGCATCCCGTGATTTCTACAATTTCCTGTAGCTCCAAGTTATTATACAAAAGTAGGCTCCGAAATTTTAGTTCCAATTATATGCTTACTTGATCGTCCGCTGTACCATGAACATTGCAGCAATTGACCTTACATGCATATTAAAGTTTTGGATTATTTGTCAGTTATATTGAACACTCTTTCATCATAATGGTAGTTTCCAACTTCAAAGTAAATTTTGTGGATCTTAATTAATGTCACAAAGAATTTTCTAATGATGACATGAGGCAACTAGGATTTTGAGAATCATATGGGACATTCTAGAATGGAAATTCTTTGCAATTTCTGTGGGATGGAGGATGTACAATGTATTGAGGTTGACTTTGATAATCAGTTCATATTCTTCAAAATAGCTGACTTATAAAATAGGTCTGCAATACTCTTTGGCCATAAGATCTCCAGTCCAAACTCCTTCTGGAAAACAGGATGATTTTTCCATACATATTTTCCAAAAGAGTGCTAAAAGATCAAGTGCATGGTTCATCTCTCCTCAACCCGATAATTACTCAACAAGGGTCATCCATTAAGTTTTCTTTCATTAAATTTGCATATTTCTCATTACAGAACCCTGTTTTAACTTTTATGCATATGATGGTCCTCCAGTGTGTGTATGTTGCTCGTTTGAATGCTGAAAGTATCTTATGAGTGAGAGTGAACGTGGTCTTTGAGAAAGACTAAACTGAAGGGTTTTAAATTAATTACAGGCATGTGCTCCATCATTAGCTATTTGTGTGCTGACAAGATAATTTCATGATGCAGGATGCTACTGTCAAGCTGCTCGTCAAACTGTAATTGTGATAAGTCCTGCCTCAATAAACCATTCCACCAACGGCCTATGAAGAAAATGAAGATAGTACAGGTACTACACCATCCTTTAAACACAATCTCTTGAAGTGTTCTTTTAAATGTGAAAACTGTGTGAGTATGCGTGTGATCTTTGGATCTCGTAGTATTGTCTGACCTGTTATATATTCTTAAGCTTTTTGTAATTCGTCAGATCTAGAGCTTTATGGAATGAAAGTCATATTTTTTAGTGATGTGTGACAAACGTTATAAACCTTAACCAAGTGGGAGAAAAGTTGCACACTTGTACTTCTAAGCACACCTTGTATAACACATGTGTCAATAGCCTTGTGCCAATAAACAGCACACATGCCATTTTAGTCCAATCTATGCCGAATACAGTTCTCTCTTTCTTATTGCTGTCTCTGTCTCTGTCTGTTCTCTGCATACTATTATTGTATCTATATATCACAATTGAAATGGTTAACAAAGGCCTGTGACTGACTGTATCTAATGGCTTAGGGGTGCTTAAATTCCAAAGTAACTGCAGATAAAATTAATGATATGCTAATTTTGTTGCAAATGATGGCTCAAGCCAAGGATTTAAAGACTTGAACCATTTGGGGTGTGACAATGTAAGATTGTTCCTCTTAAGTATTTCATTGGTTGTTGGGAGTAAATAGTACAAGTTTCATTTAACCCCTTGTACTATTTCCTGATCACACTATACTCAAAATACAGGGATGAACCACCTTGGCGAATGCAACTGTTTAGCTGTGGTGATGACACTAATGATCACTTGATCACCAACTCCACTTAGGTGTCGTTTGTTTTTTAAGAGATCTGAAGTCTAAGTCTGCAAACCTCTTAATTTTCAGACTTAAGAGGTTTTAAGAGGTGTTTTTTTAGCAAACAAACAGCCCCTTAGTCCCTAAGTAAGTGTTAGAAAATCACTCGACTGCTTAGCTCTATACTGCTTGTGGTAGTGATGACTGTACATAAGATTATAATAATTGTGCATGGTCATGGTTTTGGGTGTTTAGAAGTTGCTAGTCCTCATAATTGGGACACCGTAGCTTGTTTGGGGTTGCTAATTGCTATGGTAGAAGCCTTGGTCATGTGAGCCAGTTGTTGTCAACTTGTGAAAAACAAATTTACTTTGTTGATGCAGTTCTCATTCATAGATATGTGTAGATATGTGTGCATGTATATATAGAGCGATTGAGATCCTAATTAAGAATCGTGTGTTCGCCATTCTTTTATTTATTTTTTCTATATTGTTTAAAGTTCCCATGATTTTGTGCCTACTGTAACTATTTTGGGCCTTTACTATTTATCGTTACTCAATTTGCTTTTATTCATTTCAGTTTGTTCATTAAAACCATCTCTTCTACGACCCTTTGTTTAAAACAGTTTGTCTATTTAAGTTTCTAATATCATAAACCATCTTGTTGTACCAAATTGTGATGTCATTGTTATTGTTTTTATACCAAATTTTAAGCTAATTTGCTTTCTTAGACTGAAAAATGCGGCTCCGGGGTTGTTGCTGAGGAGGATATCATGCGAGGAGAGTTTGTAATCGAATATGTGGGAGAAGGTAGCATATATTTTGTTAAGTGTATGTTTCCATCAGAACTAATTATGATATATGTTTTTTCGTTCTTACTCTGAATGCAGTTATCGATGACAAAACTTGTGAGGAAAGACTTTGGAGGATGAAGCGTCAGGGGGAAACAAACTTTTACTTGTGTGAGATTAACCGAGACATGGTGATTGATGCCACTTACAAAGGAAACAAATCAAGATACATAAATCATAGTTGTTCTCCAAATACCGAGATGCAGAAATGGTGTTGTTCCTATCTTTCTATCTGAAATTTCATTGTCATAACAGCCATCATTGTCTAATAAAAATCATTTCCTCAGGAGAATTGAGGGTGAAACGAGAATCGGCATATTTGCAACTCGGGATATAAAGAAGGGCGAGCACCTGACCTATGATTACCAGTATGATATTTAGCATTCTTGATTTCGTGCATTTATTTCTTTTGCTTCTTTATGAAATCCTCATGTTGCATTATGTTTAGCTCCATGAATAGCTGCTTGTACTTCGTGAAATGCCATGATGATAGAATAATATCTCTTGTGTATTACGATGTAAATAATTTTGCTCTCTCTACACACACACACATATAATTGTATCTAACAGAATTAGCAGGTTTGTGCAGTTTGGTGCAGACCAAGACTGTCACTGTGGTGCTGTAGGCTGTAGGCGGAAACTTGGAGTGAAGCCTAACAAGTCAAAGTTCCCTTCTTCAGATGCTGCATTGAAGCTAGTTGCATGTCAGGTGGCTATAAATTCTCCAAAAGTAAAAGCAGTTCTTTCTGGGAAAGATGTATGTAATTCGGTTTTTTTCATGATGATAGAACAATATGTGATACGGTGGTAATTTGTAATCACGATGTTTTAACGCGATGATCTACTGAAATTCTCGTTCTGATTTGTTCAATCAAAATTAAAACTAATATAAGCTATTGTTTCTTGGAAGGCTTACAAGAATGGTGTTCGACAAGCAGGTACGAAGTCTAAACCCACTCTGTGTGATTATTTGATATTTGGTTGATTTGCGAGAATTGGGAGAATTTTAAATGCACGTTATTTTTTATTTTTCTCTTTGTAGGGTGTTCGAGGCATGCCGTTAATCAGACGCGAATACCTCATAATTGCATTGGGGAAGTTCTTAGAATAGCACACCGTGAGTCAAACAGGTATAGCTTCATTTCTCTTTGAATTTTATGTGTATTGAATTCTCAAATCATCAATTATTGTAAGACTTACCAATAGGCCTTTGATAAGTTCTGCCTGAATCTTCTCATGATATGTTAGTTGCCATTTGGAAGTGGCTGGCCTAGTGATAGTTCACTAGGACTTGCGCCATGTTAGGCAACCATAAGCTAGCTTATTAAAAAGATCATTTGGTTTGACTTAAGCTAGCATATTGAAACCTGAGCAAATAAAGGCCAAACCTTGGGCTCCTCCGGAAGGTTCGCTAATTTGAGTCTCCTAAGGTAGCGTTTGGTACGCAGACTGGATGGGTCGGGACAGGACAAAATTGAATTAATAGTCTGTCCTACGTTTGGTATTACCCCTAAAAAAGTTATTTGCTACTTTTAATTATATAATTGTTATACAAAATTAAAAATATATATTCTGTTATATTATCTATTTGTATTTTTGATTTTTCATTCATCCTCTTCATTTTTCAAAAATACTAAAAATATATTATTTGAAAAATATATCGTTTTCTTTTTAAAAATATATTATTTAAAAAAATTTATATTATTTTACTTTTAAAAAACATTTTATTTGACTTTAAAAAAATATATTTTATAAAACATATAGTATATATATATATATATATATATCCATCTACGACTCAGGATCATATGCTATAGAAAAAATGTTGGGTTATAAGGTAGCATGGTCATTTTATGTTTTGTCCCATGTTCCACCTTTTTGGGTGGAATAAAAAAACTCAAGAGTAGTCCCATGAGATTAAGTTTTTGTCCCATGTTCAACCTCATTTTTGTCCCATGGCATATGCCAAACATGAGACTATTTATTTTTGTTCCGTCCCACCGAGTCTGCATATCAAACGCACCCTAAAGGCCAATGTGGATTTTCTTTGTTATCTTCAGGGCCCCATGGGATTAGTCAAGGTACCCACAAGCTGGCCTGGACATCCAAGCTAACAAAAAGTAAAATAAAAGTTAGTTTAAGTAGCGTTTCTATAAGCTCTTGAGGTTTTTTGCCCTTCCAATCATACCCCTTGTAGTTATCCAATTAAATTTTCAACATGTCTTTTTAGGTCATTTTACATAGTTATCTAGCTTAGGAACAAGTTTTTTCCCAGCATAACTAGTTTATCGGCTAATAACCAACTTTTTAGCCAACAGTTAGGGGTTGTTTGTTTTTCTTTTAAAAATACCTCTTAGAACCTCTTAAGCCTGAAAATTAAGTGGTTTGCAGACTTAAGATTATTTGTTTTATTTAAAAAAAAAATATCTAAAAACCTCTTACCGTCCTCTGAAGTTTCAAGAGGTGCATCATCCGCCTCTTATTTCTATAGACACGGAATCAGACTTCAGACCTCTTAACAAACAAATGACACCAAACATTGCCTTTGTGGCTGACCATGTATCATGTTCAAATCCCGCTAGGAGCACCACCTATTAGACCTACACATGTGTAGGAGGCCATTCTGCCTGGACCCTGTGGACTAGTTAGGGACATAGATGTCAGATGCCAATTTTTTTTTTTTAAATATTTAAAAAAAGTTGCTAAATAGTTTTATTGTTGATGCTTTTCTGTAGATCTTTTGGCATCATCAAGCGGTTTGATGCGAACACGAGAAAACACTTGGTAAGTATGGGGGTACGCTAGCTTGTGGTCATTTGAGTGACAATTAACAAAACCGAGTTACCCTTTTTGACACAGGTGATGTTTGAAGATGGTGCGGTTGAGCTCCTGGATTTGACGCAAGTCGATTGGGAGCTTTGTAACTATTAGCTTACAAAATGCATTGATGACAGATATAACATGAATGAAGGGTTAGGTATCATGTTGTGCTGATCGAAGGGACGGACTATAGGGTCGAGGCAGCAGCGAGTTCTTTTGCACCCCATGGCTTCGTTTTTTGGATCTGTTGGATCCGTTTGTCCCCTTCTGTTTGTTGTTTGTTAGTAATTTCTTCAACGTTCGTTCATAATCCCGAAAACCGGTTTAATTCTTTGTAGATTTTTGTTAACAAAAATGTTGGTTTTGATTATCCTCTTAGAAGGAATATAGTTTAATGAAAATTTTACAGATACCTTTAATTTAACCGGGTTCTTTCTTATGGTATTTTGTTAGTTTTGTGTGAAGAGTAATTTTTATGGTGTTTGTTAAATATTTTAATAATATAACTTATGTAATATTTCTTTAAAAGTGCTTGGAGTTAGATTAGTGTTTTTTTAAAGATGTCTTTATATGTATTTTCATTTTGGAATTAATTTTAAGTATAATACTTTTCCATTTGCTGCTCAATCAAAAGAAACATATATGATGGTTCAGTCTTCAGGACTGTTTGTTTTTGACTTGGCTGTTTGATTTTTTATATCATTAACTCTTATATTTTATTAAGTGCAAGTATTATTTGTTGGATAACTAAGATAAATTGTATTTTAATTTTTTATCCGGAATAAATAGTTTGATTAACAAAAACCACCATTTTAAGCTTCTATTTATATAGGTATCAGATGAAAACTAACTATTAGATATAAACCTTTGGTGTGATTATGATTCATCTATGATCAATAAGGGAGATAATGAGAACAATGTGAGTATAGGGTGCATAATGCACATAAGCACATTCACTAATTTGTTACTATCACCTAATGAGAGGTTTACTTGGGAATTTCAAGTTTCAAGACAATTTAGACAATTTTCGGAAGATTGGAAACCTTTCTGAAGATGTTCCTTAACTTGACTAAATTTACCTAGGTGTTGTTTAGTGCCTTTAGTGTTGATCCTTGTAATCAGAGTTCTTGAGTTTCACCCGGCTCAAATCATGGTTTAGAGCCTCTCCAGTCTCCCTTCTGCCCAGAAGGTTGGGTGCATTGAGTTGTTTATGGGCTCTATCCAGGGTTTCACCTCTGTCATGGCGCTTTTGATTCGAAGTTCCTGAGTCGATTGTAACTGTCGGCAAATTTTATTCATTAACCACCCACAATCGTTGATCTATGTCGTAAATACATAAATTCTTGATTTGATGGGATACACACAAGTTTGTGCCATAATTGTGCATGAAATTTTTAGATTATCTAGTACTAATTTCGTGATAACCTAATACAAAAACTTATCCCCAAGTCTTTACAACCACAAAACCTGGATCCAAAACATGTTATATTTTGATCTGTATTGTCCACTGCTCTAAAAAACACGCCGCACAGAGCTTCAAGGTTTGTGTCTAATGCCATGTTAAGCATGTGGCACGTCATGGCCTAATGCGCAATCCTCTATTTGATTTTTCCATACCGTTTTAATGTTTTATTTATTAGTTTTTAATATATAACCTAATTTAACTTGTTTATCACTATCAACTCATTGAATAGCAGTGCAAATCATATGCTATCTTAAACAATACTTTATATGACTTGGAAATTTGATGCCATAAGTCACACCTTATACCATTTAGAACCTTCATATTCTCCAGTGCATCGAAATCTTCAGTTTTATTTGAAGTACAAAGTTCCCTTTAAAAATGGGTTAAGTGCACCAAAATGTATTAAAGTTGTCACATTTTATTATTGTGTGTACTCAACTTAAAAATTTACCATTGTATGTACTCAACTTAAAAATTTGTCATTTTTGTAGGTTTGGTATATTAAATGGTAAGTTTTTTAACTACATTAAATGGATACATAAAACAGTAGTTTAGTACATAAAATGACAACTTTAGCAGGTTCAGTACCAAGGTTCAAAAAGGCGTGAGGCGTGGCGTGGTGACAAGTTCAAGCCTTAAGCCTTACGAGATATGGCGAGGATGCGGCGTTTTCCAAGACGTGACATATGGCGGCAAATTTGTATGTCATATATAGAATTATACATATACATATACATATATGTTTTATATAACTTAGTTTAATCATTGAAATTGTACATTCATATTAAAAGAGGAAAAAACATATTGATTATTATTATAAAGATAGTTTTTGATTGAATATGTAGGATAAAACATACAAAGGTAACTTTATAACTTCGTTTTAATCGTGAAACCTAACATTTATGAATTCGTGGAACTGAGGGTGATGAGATTAGATAAGTTTATAAAAATGAAAAAGTTAAATTTGAATTTTTTTAACAACACAAAAGAAAAAAAAAATAACTAAAATAAAATTTTTTTTTTGAAAAAAAAACCACGTCTTACAAAAAACGCGCACTGTGGCGCGATATAGCGCGCCTTGAGGCGCCATGGCGTGAGCCACGCCTTACAGAAACGCTATGGGGTATTTCGTAACGGCGGAGACGCGTCTTACGCCATATCGCGCCATGATGCGCCTTTTTGAACACTGTTCAGTACATACAGTTAAGCTGAATACATACAATAATAAAATATGACAATTTGAATACATTTTGGTTCACTTAACCCTTTAAAATTTGATCAAGAAATATTTTGTGGGTAATGGATCAGACAACTCGGGTCGGGTTTTTTAAAAACGGGTCTGAAGGTGGATTATTTTGACTGGCCGGCCCTGCCTATCATCATCAATCAAGGTTCCATTCCAAGTCGCAAAAACCAGAGAGAGGGTTTGAAGAAAAATGGCATGGAGGCAAACGCAATCGCTAAATCGAAACCTATTCTCACTTCTTCCTTCCAATTCCAATGTTTTCTTTGCAAGTTATTCTTCCAAATCAACTCTTTACCCTCGTAAGCAGTGGATTCATACATTTCCCCCCTTTTTTTAGGGTTTTTTCTTTTGTTGATTCTGATTGATTGAGCAATTTGTTGTGTGATTTTTACAGTGAAGGTTGGAATACCTGAGTTCTTGAACGGAATAGGGAACGGAGTAGAGACTTATGCTGAAAAGCTCGAATCTGAATTTGGAGATTTGCAGAATCTACTGGTGGCTCGTGGTTTGAAGCTGAAGAAACTCAATGTTGGAGGTGATCCTAAAGTTTGCAAACATGTAAGTAAAATCACTTGCAATTTGTGTATGATTTAAATGTAGAGTTAATGGCTAAATTGGTTCGGTATTTCTTCGATTTTGTTATCTTAACTGTGATGGTGTTGAATCAACTAGTTTGATTAGCGACTGATTGGTGAATTTTTGCCCTAGAAACTGTAACATCCCGCCTACCTCAACAACAATATTGTTCGCTTTGCCCCACCAGCTCACGGCTTTGTTTTTGACGACCTGGTGAGGACTTCCAAGGAGGTCACCCATCCTGGTACTACTCCCACCCTAGCACGCATAACTGCAGCGTTCCAAGAACCTGCCGTGCATTAGGTCCCAAAACGCGATGTTGTTAGGAAAGCCAAGATATTACTTATAACACCCAGCATCACTCCTGTCCACGGCCGATATGGGATATGCCTAAGGTGTTACAGAAACTAATTTATGAAATGAACTTTTCAAATAATTAAGCTAAGATTAATGCAACTTTTGGAGGAATCTTTGTGGTGTTTGATTAGAGAAGTAATTTACAAAAGTGATCATATTGTTATAATTTTAATTCTTATATATATGTGTTTGTTTACCTGATCTATGAAATAGTTATTTTCGTACACTGAAATGAACTGCTTATAGGTCTGCTTAAGTGCACTTTTCATTTGTTTTCTATAAGTTACCTCTTAAGTCTAAAAGTTAAGAGGTTTGCAGACTTAAGACCGTTTGTTTTATTTTTAAGAAAATACCTGAAAACCTTCTACCGTTCTTTTAAAATTTTAAGAGGTGCACCCTTCGCCTTTTATTTTTTAGATGTGAATTTAGACTTAAGACTTCGGACCTCTTAAAAAAACAAACGACACCTAAGTGTTAGAAGGTCACTCAATCTTATACCTCTGCACAGAGACATCTATAGAAGTCTGAATGTTAGGGCTGAGTTCAAATGGTTTCACCTGTTAAACTTTTTTTATTATGATCAAATTACGATTTTCAACTTTCACATACCCATATAACTTGTGTTATAGCTTTATCCCAAACATATTTAGTAAAACAGATTGATGTTATGTTAGCGGCCCGTCTTGGTCAAAATGTATGTAGTCTTTTTTTTGGCTTTTAAGTAACTTGATAACTTATTCTACGCCACTTTTCAGTCGGGTGAAGAGCATTGTACCATGTTGACATTCTGCAATTGATTTTTCTTCTCTTGTGAGTTGGGTGTATTCTTTGTTCTTTTCGAAGTTAAATATGTGAATGAATGACTGTACTTTGGCAACCTTGAGTTAATCTACTATCGTAGTTTGGCAATGCATTTAATTGATCCTGTAGTCCTGTTGGTAGGTGTCATATTAAATTCTCAATTTTGTTGGAAATATTGAAGGGGAAACTATGTCCCAGCTTGCTGTATTGTAGTTTCATGATTAACATAAATAAATAGAATAGGAGAGTGATGAACATATACTTTACCCCCTTAGCAATACTTTATGGGTCAAGTAAGTATTTTTTTTTCTTTAATCATATGGGTGCATTTTAGATTCACTATATTCTGCTCTGCTGTTTAACTCAATGTAAACTTATGATTCATGAATCGCTCTTTGTACCGTTTATAGCCTTATTCGCGTGTTATATGAATTAATTTGTCGAAAGAAATGAAATCTTGATCTATAAACTGCCTGAGCATGAAGAAGGATATAGAAAGTTTGGAAAATGTACCATGATCTATAAGTTGGTAAGTGTAAAAGCCATTGTTTTTTAAAGATAAAAAAAAAAGATCTCTTAAGTCTTTACATAAGCTATCCTTATATTTAATGAAATGCTTATAGAGTTGCATCACATATCACTAACTTTATGTACCCACACACTCATACCCATACCATGAACCAACACATACCCTGGATTAGATGACATTCATTTAGGGGATATTTGGCAGTTGCTGAATGGTTTGGTGCTGGATGATTAAGAGGCTTTTATGATTTACTGCAAAATGAAATATGGTTGTTTAGTATTTCTTCAGAATGAATTTAGGGCGTTGTATGGTTAAAGGAGGTCCAAGATACAAAATAATTATGCGGGCTTTGGAACCATCAAGGGGTTTGGAACCATCGAGGGGTTTGGAACCATCGAGGGGTTTGGAACTTCCTCTGATGGATGAATACGGAAATGAAATCATTTGTTTTCGTTGTATTTTTTGCTTAAAATCCGTTGCAATAGTGTTTACTCAATCCCTTCACCTTCGTTATTTCACGAATGCTGTTTTGTATATCACTGATTTCATATTTGTGTATTTGATTGATGCAACAGAGGAAGCTGATATTGAAGTATGCCCATAAGTACAGGTTGGGACTTTGGAGGCCTCGAATCGAACCTCCAAAAACCAAATAAATGAGGAAAGCTCCATTAGAGACTTAAACTTGTTGTTTGAAAGTAGGTAACAATCTCAGTTTGTTTTCTTTACCTCCTTTCTCCTTTGAGGGAATTTGTAAAGGAGGTTTTGCAATTTCCAACCATTCCGATATCTACATGAATTGTGTTCAAGAAAAAGGTTGCAAATTCAAGTATTCTCCCGATTTTTTCTGGTTGCTATCTTTGGCGCCTCTTATTCGAGTACTTTAATTGTCTGATTTATCACTCGTTCAATATATTATGATGCATGAACGAGTAGACACTTGATCATCTATTATTTATTGCTTTTTTTTTTAAAGTTGTTGTCGTGAAATTGTGGTTATGGATTGAAATTGTTTTAGGAACGGAAATGCAATTTTTTCGACACAAGGTTGTGCGTTTTAATCTCGAACTTTGAGTCGTGGTTTTTTCTCTCTTATGCTAGCATTACCAAAAAAGTTTAAAAAGCGCGAACACTTAACGCAAAATACCACATGCAATGACATTACTAAAAGAGCGTAACATCGTAACAATTTTTCTTTACATTACGGAGCACACTTCAATTTAAATTGGTGCATCTTTGGGACATCTAAATATCTAATTCTTGTTTTTCTTATTTGTGACGAGATGAGAGGGTGTGGACATGTTTACCCTCTACCTCATTAGATTATTTCCATCATATTCTTTAAAATTGAGAAAGTAAAGATTGTAGGTATGTGTTTTTTGCTTCTATAAAGTATCAAAAACCTTTCTTTAAAATGGAGAAAGAGAAAGTAGAAAAGAGAATGTAAAAGTCTACAAAAATTTTCTAAATCATTCTGAAAATGATTACAAATGAGAAAATATTGTTTAGTATATTTATCTCAATAGAAAACTTTCAAAACAAATAACTAGAGAAAAAAAAATTTATTAGATGGATGGATTTTTTTAATATTATAATTAATATTGTAACCTTTAAAATGGAAAATATGTTTGAGTTAAATGTATTTTTGTTTTTGAGATTTTAAAATTTTATAATCTATTTTGAAGAAATTTGAAGAATTTATTGAAGATGGTATAAGTCTAACCCTAGTTTTAGGCATTGTTTGGTAAAAATAAGGTGACTATAACTTATAAGTCACTTTATAAGTCAGGTACATGTTTGAATGACCATAAGTTAGCTTATAAGCCAGCTTTTTGAAAAGCTACTCTCACTAACTTTTGGTGACTTATGAGACTTTTTATTATTTTTATTACAAATATACCCTTGCTAAGTTTTACACCATTAAGTTTCAAAAAATGTATTTTTTTGTCATTTTACAGTCATAAGCTACCTTATCAGCTAGTTTTTGCCAAACGTAACTTATTCATCAGTTACCTTATCAGTCAACAACTATCTTATTAGTCATAAGCTACCTTATCAGTCATAAGTTAACTTATCAGCTAGTTTGCCAAACATAGCCTAAGTGGAATAGTTAAAATGAGGGTTTATGACTTATTTGGGTAACAAACTATTCGTTTTGTACGCAAAATACAATTGAACTATTTTTTTATACATTATACCTATAAAATAACTACTATAAAAAAATATTTTTTTAATTATACTTCCACAATAATAATCTTGAAATTTTATCAAAAAAAAAATAATAATTAATTAAATATAAAATATATTTTAATATATAATTAATAGCGTTTTAAACTAGAAACTATAGGGGGGTGAACTGAATTTGTTTTTAAACTAGAAGGGGTGCAATGAAAATAAAACTCAGTCACGCCTTATAAATAGATCTATATAATCCATAATTCCTCTTCTCTTTCGTCTACGCACGTTTCTTAAAGCCAGGTACTAAACCCTAGTTCATGTTTCTACCCCATTTTGTTCGTTATCAATTGATATTTGTTAGAATACTAATGATTTGATGCCAATTCTAAATTGTTTATAGTTGCTTCCCTAAAATCTTAGATGAATTGATTTATCATTCTGTTTTACGAATGATTTGATTTGTCTATTGAAATTGTTGCCTTTTTAGGTTTTTTTTCCCTTTCGTTGATTCCATTTGATTTTTGTAAGTTGATGTATTCGTTGACACTTGAGAGATTGTTGTTTCTAGAAAAGATTTTTGTTCAATTTTAGGTGGAATTATATGCTTTCTATGACATTAGGACAAATATATGTATATTTTTCATAAAATCATCACTGGTCTGTTGGTTAGTTCATTGCTTTTTCATATGTATCCAATGCATATGGATATGGTCCATTGATGTTTGTTCCACTGAAGATGCTAAGATATTATAAATTTCACCAAAAAGTATTTCAAATTTGCTTCCCTATAATACTCAAAGTCATTGAAGTGAGATTATATTCCATCTCTATCTCTATGAAGATGTTATATTTCATCATGATCCATGTATTCTTCGTAGAAGTTTGATTATTTAGGGCAATGTTTCATGAGGTTGTGGGTGCTTAATGTTTGCCAACTCTGGCTTTGAGTTTTTATTTATTTATTCAACTTATGTTCAGGCTTAAGTTATTGTTCAATATGTCTGCTCCGGGAGAAGAGGAAGAGAATGCTGCAGAGCTTAAAATAGGCGACGGTAGGAATTTCTATCTCGTATCTATTTGAACAACTTACAGAAGTGATTATATATATATATATATATATAGAGAGAGAGAGAGAGAGAGAGAGAGAGAGAGAGGAAATTTCAAATGTGAACTCAAGTTTGGTTGTGAACATGAGGACGAATCTCAGCCACTCATCCAGTCAGTAAAGGCGGCTTTGACCGGGTCCCCTCCTTTAATAATCTCCACCCTCCCATGAATCGCGTCAGTCCTCCATGATCGCGTCCACCGTAACCGAAGATGTGTAGCTGAGATTCGTCCTCACGTTCACAACCAAAATTGAGTTCAAATTTGGATTTAACATATATTATATATATATATATATATATATAGGGGTGGGTTCAAATGTAAACCACTTTTTGGTTGTGAACGTGAGGACAACCGAGAGCGCGACACGTGGCGGATGACTAGGCGCCACGTTAGGTCCACGGCGGATGACTGGGCGCGATTCATGGGAGGGTATTGAATTAAAGGGGGGGGGGACCATACTCAAAGCCGCATTTATTGACTAGTCTCCGCCACGTGTCGCACTATCGGTTGTCCTCACGTTCACAACCAAAAAGTGGTTCACATTTGAACTTTTTTCTTTATATATATATGCAAAGGATCGTGTGAGAAGTTGAGGTTAACGTAAGAAGGGGATCTTAACTGTTGATCCCTTTTAATCTCATGCCTTCTTATGAATTGCGCATTAAAAGGGAATTGATCTGATGCATCTCGATGCATCTCATCTCGGTGCATCTCATTCTAATGTGTATCCAACAACTGATAACCACTTCTCACGCTTCTCACGTTAATCTCAACTTCTTACCGGAACCCAACCCATATATATGTTGGGTGGGATGGCTGAAAGTTTCGGTTCTTGCTTTTAAATTTTTTCTGGTAGTTGATGCATAGGTGGGATTCCTGCTTTTAGAATTTAAAGGCTCAGGGGGCGTTTGGTTCATTTCAGGGAATGGGAATGAAAATGAAAATGGGAATGCAGAAGAATGGGAATAGGAATGAGCATTGCATTGATGCTGTTTGGTTAACCCAATATAATCAATGAAAAATTGCTTCATCTTAAAAAATATATGTTTTTCCAACTTGAAAATACAAAAGATGTTTCATTTAACATCCATAGATGGAAGAATGCATGAAAAAAGAACCAACTAGAAACAAAAATTTCATTCCCCCCAATTTGGTCAGGAATGAAAATTAATGGATCTGCAGGAATGATTCCATTATATAATATCAAACCAAACAACAGTTTTCATTATCATTCCCATTCCTGACCTCTCAATACCCCCAACCAAACGCCCCCTCAAATTTAACAATTTTCTTGTGTTGCATTTTCAACTATAACCAAAGCAGTGACAAATGGATTCGATGATTAGGCTATGTTTGGTAAACTAGCTAATACACTGGTTGTTGGCTGATGACAGTTGTAAAATCACCTAAGAGGGCATGTTGAAAAATTAATTGTTAATATGAAAGGAGCATAGTTGGGGAGTAGGCAAAAATCCCTGGAGGTTATTTAAATGCTATTTGAAGTAGTTTTCCAAAAACTAGCTTATGGCTAACTAAACAGGGCTTGCGCAATAAGCTAAAAGTAAAGCGAGCTTATGGTTGCCAAACATGGCCTTTTATTGACTGTTGAGATTATGATGTAGTTTCTCATGATAAGCAGCAGCAAATTTGTATGGTATTTTCTTTTATGTGAGGTGGAGCACTTGCATCATCTGTGGATTTTGTGAGCATTACAAAAGAAACTCGAGCATGCTTTTTTGTTGATTAAAACCGCGCATGCTTTTTTCAGAGTTTTTAAAGGCCAAGTGTTTAATGAATTGCGAAGTCTCGTTGATTCTTGAACACAAATACGAGCAGCTTCAGCAGATGTCTGAAGATCCAACAAATCAAGTTTCTCAGTGAGTTTTCTTCTCTCATCTAGTTTTGCTTTGGGATGCTTAGGTTGTGTTTGGTTTGTTGAATCTGAAGGAATTGGAACTCCGAATTTCATTTGTGGATCTGCTTCATTCTTTTGAGTTTTGGCAAGGAATTCGAGTTCCACATATGATGGAATTCAATTTCTTTGGGTTCTAGGGAGGAAATTTCGATTCCATTTCATCAAATATTTTGAGTAAGACTGTATGCCCTTATGTTTAATCTAATCTTTTCTATCCCACCATGACCATCGTCACCACCACTGTCGCCACTACTGCCACCACACCACCACTTTCATTGCAACTACTGTCACCTGCACCATCTTTGCCACCAAACCACTACCACGGACATTGACACCATCATCACCACCACGCCTCTGCTTGCACA
Source organism: Centaurea solstitialis (assembly GCA_030169165.1). Taxonomy (NCBI): domain Eukaryota; kingdom Viridiplantae; phylum Streptophyta; class Magnoliopsida; order Asterales; family Asteraceae; genus Centaurea; species Centaurea solstitialis. Next base: position 26,942,349 of record CM058046.1, read on the forward strand.
CCACTGCCACCAATCAATATTATTTATTATTTTAATCATTTTATCTAGTATTTATTAATTAAGAAATAAAGTATGAAAATTTCATGAAGGGCTATTTTGGTGATTTATCACTATGTTTTAATTTTCAAGATATATTTTGCGAACAAACAAGTAGATTCCAATTCTTTTGACAAATTTTCCAGTTCTTGCTGACCAAACTCATGGTTAAACCTTGATTGAATTTCAGTCCAATTTCATTGGACTTTGGTTGCCTATTCCTTTGACAAATTCCAATTCCGACAAATTCCATTCTCTTACCCAAAAGCCACCGTAGACTCTGGTATTTTATAGCTGCATATAAATAGCTGCTGATTATCATCTAAAACAAAGTGCCTAAATTGTTATTGATCTCTGTCTATATCAAACTTGCGTTTTGCTAGATAATTGTTATGTATATTTTTTAAGTTTTCACTCTTTGTGGTCAGAGTGTTTGAGAAATCGCTGCAATATGTGAAGCGTTTCAGTCGCTACAAGAACCCAGATGCTGTTAAACAAGTTCGAGAGTATCCTTAAATGTTTATGCTTAAAAGCTTACTTTTAATACCATCATCTTTGTGATGCTGATCTTAATGTTGTAAAAGTACTTGTATTTTTCTTAACGAATACTCAGGCTATTGAGCAGATACCAGTTAGCAGAATTTGAGGTAATATGCTCCCAACGAGCAACCAATATTTTATTATTTTCTTCCTATAATTTAAAATCTGAAACACCATGTCATATGCACATTGTTTTCCGATATGCAGCTTTGTGTTCTTGGAAACCTTTGCCCTGAAACTGCAGAGGAAGCCATTGCTATGGTCCCGTCTATCAAGGTACAAATCCCGTCTCCGCCTTCTTGTTTTTGGTTATTATGCTGGACTGGTTTTCCTTTTTCTGATGTTCTAGAAACCTTTATGGACCCCGATTCTTCGTCTTTTATAATGTTCTAGAAATATTTTGCGTAGGCTGCATACGCGTCTGCCTAGGTGTTTGGCTTTTAAGGAGATTCCCCGAGTAGTTGTTAATTTTAAAATCTTCAAAGGGTAGTTTGGGAGATATCAAATCTGACCTGGTAAGCAAGATTCGAGTTCGAGTTTAGAAAATTGTTATCAAGTTCAAGTCGTGTTTGGATTTTAACTACCCACGAGTTTTCGAGGTGAGTTCGAGCTTGAGAAATGGCTACCGAGTTTGAGTCCCAGTATACTGATACTCGACTGACCTGCATCATTTACATCCGTCTGTTGGAGTCCCACATCAGCTAGACTTGAACTCGTCTTGCCAGAATGAAAGAATAAATACACGATTTTTTATATATATATTTTTTGTATATTTTCACTCAGGTGGTGGTGGGGAGTCTTATTTCCACCATTGATCTTTACAACAATGAAATCTTTTTATCTTTCGCTCTCTAGGAGAGTAATCTGATAAGGTTTCAGATATTCTCACATAATACATATGCATATAAGTTTAACATAAAAAAGGGACCTAAATCGAGAAGTGTTCCAAAACGGAAGGAGTATTTGTCGATGTGCAATAAAACAAGAAACGTTTAACATTGGAAGAGCATTATAAAACGTAGATGGTTTCAAACGTGTCCCTTAGCATATGTAAATTCTAGAAAATTGTGTGTTATGTTAGAATATTTATCAGTCGAATATTTTCTACTAAGCATGATTGAATTGTGTGTTTTGCAGTCAAGGGGACGTGTACATGATGATGAGGCTATCGATAAAATGCTGAATGACATGACGTTGATAAAGAAGTTTGAGTAGTCTCCATCTCCTGTTTCTGCCCTCGTGACCAAGATTGCAAGTTTCTGATGATTGACTTTTGTGTTTGCTAAGTGGCATCGAATGAATTATGTTCACGGGAACTTTTAATTCGCCCATCGATTGTAAACCTTGTTCGGAGTAGAAATGTTCAAACCCAAAACGATAATGCTATAGTGAGTTGTATTAAGTGCCTTAAAGGTTGTATTTTAGCAAGTATATTTATGTTCTTATGTAGAGATGCACAATACCTCCCTGCCTTTCAAGGATGTTTTCAGTAAACCTAGATTAAATATCTTTTATAAAGAAGTTATTAGTTCATGTAGTTTTCATCATTTATTTTTGTGTGACGAAATTGAACTAACATGATGACAAGGCTATGCCTCAATGCTATAGCACACCATAAACATGTTATTTAAAACCTTGGTTTTTAACTAACCTTTTGAAAAATAGTTCACCTAATGTCAATTTTTAAACAAATTACTTGAACATAAAGATCATATATGTTGATGCCAAAAGAACAATATAAGAAATTAAAATTGTGTTAAATTGATGAAACTTAACTGGTAAAACTCTAGATTATATATGTTCAAATCCCATCAGGGCTACTTGCAGGGTTTGTCAGACTGTTAACGTGCATAAACATTACAAGTCCAAAGTCCAGAGATCCCCAGTTACCAAAAATAATTAAAAGCATGAATACAAGTAAAATCTCACTATATGATTTAGTATTACAAACAACAAACACGAAAAACGGAGCAAACGAGTTGCATCAAAGGTTACTAAAAGTGTTTTCAGTTCTACTCGGTTTGCACCAAAATAGCCTCCTCAGCCACGATCCACCCATCACTATCCTGTTTCGAGGTGGGTGCACAACCCTTCAACCAAAAACACACAACGTCATTCAATTCTGCTTTATACAGCATAGCGATATAAATTAAAACAAATATTAATTATTAAAAGAGCGGTTTCATTAAAAAAATGGCGTACAATGGTTTTCTTTCGACACCCAAGTAGATCCTGTCACCAGAAATTAAAAACGGAGGATATGACATGTAGATGACACTTCTAGTAGGATATAACCACTTTTTATTAACTTCAGGCATGTTTGTTAGCAACTTAATGGGACTCACCACTTATTTGGTCAATTGTATGATTGTTTGGTTGGTAGGAGCAATGATATAGAAAGTGGCTTATTCAGTAAGCTTCTAAGGAGGGAGCTTTACGCAGAAAGCCAAATTTCTTTTTCCAAAGTTGTCCCTCCCAATTAAAGAACACGTTTCTTCCATCTATAGAAAAAACTCTTCCAAACAAAAGCCTTCCTATTCATACGGACTGATTAATCCACGCAACTAAAAACCGAGAGCGTCTCCCAAGATTCTCCTACTGAAAAGAAAATCCATTGTACGAGTACCCAGCGTGTAGATAATGAGATTCAGGTATTCTAACAGATTAAAGATACTGCGTGCGTTTATGTGTATATGTGTCTATGTAAAACACGCACTAAAATTTGAGCCTTAAAATTACTCTGTTATCGATCACGAGTACAGGGTGCAAATCCGGACTTATCCCAAATGGTCTTCAACTATATATCTTTCCTCAAAATTCTTACATTTCTAAAGGTAGTTGTTGACTACTAGTCAATTGTTGGCTAAAAGGCCAATGGTCACAATGTCATGGCGGAATTGGCCTACTTTCGACAAAATGTATGAAATTGATTCTTCTACGTTTTTCGTATTTGTGTCGGTAGCAGTGATAATAATAGGCAAAAAGCACCAATTCCTTGGAATTTAGGTCAATCAATTTCCTAATTTTTTGCCAATTTAATAACTTTTTTTGAAAAGCAATTTATTAAACCAAACCAGGCCCAGAGGCCCAATTTGCCAATTTAATAATGTATGATACTTCATCAGTGTTTGGTGATAAGAAGGCTCGAGGTGCATTGAAGGTAGTGGATCTATGTACAGTCGGGTTGTTAAGCAGTTGTTAAGCTGAAAAGCTAGCTGATAAACTAATTACGTTTTGGGAAAAACTAACTGATAATGTCAATGCATTATAAGATAAAACAGCCTATCGTTGCCAAAAATGGCCTTACTTTCCAACCTATCAACATCCTTAGGCATGGGCTTCAAAAATGCATATGATTCTATCTAGTGATGGTAACGAATGCAACAAATTTGGGCAAAAAAAGTTGATTACTGGCAACCCTAACCGGCCCCACACTGAACCTGGGTTTGATCCCAGGACCTATTATGTATTTGGGCAAAGTCTCCCTACCCCTTTGCCATTTGAGTTACATGCCCAGAGGCAAAGAAAAGGACGATTTTTCAGTACCCGATTTGCATATGTTTGGAAAGTCACTTGTATGAGCTTACCTTCGAACAAGTATACACAATTAGACTCATCCAGTTCCAGCTTTCAAGAGAATAGCTAGTTGTTGCTTCCTGAAGATAATATAATAATGGAGGCATTAGCTGCATTTCATAGTGCCTTAATTCACCACACAACGAGCATCTTCCAGGATCCCCGGCTTCTGCATTGGCGAAAAGAGGCTTCCCACCATACGAGTATCTGCAAAGAAAATCATTTCTCAAATAAAGAAAACCAAAAAAACTCAAGCATTATGTTAAGAAAAAATGCCAGTTATTTCACTGCATTTTGTATTTTATTCACTACTCTACTACTTGTTTAACATTATCATATAACAACCTATCATATTAAAGTGGCAATAGAACTCTAAGGGGGCATTTGGTTCATGAATTTTGATGGAATGGAATGGAATTGGAATCAGAATCCTGAATTCCTTTGACCAAATTCCTTTCCATTATTTGGTTCATGGATTCTGATGGAATGGAATGTCTGAATTCCATCAAAATCTTTAAGTAGAGGAATTGGACATTCCATGGCAAAGGGTAGGGATTTGGTTGGAATGGAATGTCAATTTTTTTGGACAAAATTGTCCCTCATCTTAATATGCATCACCACCTCCAGCCACCGCCACTGGCCACCACCACCACCACTTCCGGCCATCACCACCAATGGCCATAATTGACCACCACCGGCCACCACCGCCACCGGCCAGATATACAAACAAAAACATAAAAGGGTATTTCGGTCATTTACAAATATTTCATTCCAATTCCAAAGCTACATTATGTGAACCAAACAAACACATTCCAATTCCTTTAACATATTCCACATTCCAATTATGTTAACCAAACAAGCGGACAAACCTAACAACACTCCATTCCAATTCCTTCAAAGTCAAATTCCTTTGACATATTCCATTCCATTCAAAAACATTCTGCGAACCAAACGCCACCTAAGAAACAGAAACCAACCAGATAACACAACCTTCCATAAAATTAAGAAAAACAAAAACAGATGATCAGTTCTTATTCAGCCAGTTTTAAGCTAAAACATTGTTTGTTTATTGTGCTGATAAACTGTTCAAATGATTTCAAAAACCATTTTACCCTTAATGTTTGTTCTTTTCATGGATATTATAACAATTCAATTTTGTCTTTTCAAAGGTGCAAAAGGCCACTGGTGCATAACAAGTTGTTAAAATGATCAAAAGTTTTCCGGTGCCTTGTACCTGAAACATTGCTCTGGGTATTTATCCAATCGCTTCTTGAACTTAAGGTAGGTTCTGTCAGCATTTAGAGCTCTGTCATACTCATAACTTTCCCCTTCCCATGCTTCATCAGGTGCATGCTCACTATGATCGCTTTGGTTCTCTTCGATATGAGGTGAAGACTTGCTTGTAGAGACAGAAATAACATCCTTTGAATATTTCTCCTCCTGAGTATATATATAAAAGCACGGTAACACTGCAACCAATAAAAGCATACTTAATTTTAAATTGTGCAACACAATAAAAGCATTTTCTTCAATGGCAAAAAATACAACATTCAGCATAAAAATGTGACCTTTTAAAGGGGCGATTCACACCAATCAAGCATGCAAATGAAGTAAAACTCTAGAAGGGATTATTAACAATTATTGTAACGTACCTGCTGTTTTGTCATCAATTGCTCTACTTCTTAGGCTTATAGGCGAGCTTTTGGCTGTAGCATCCGGGCGAGTGTTCTGTTGTTTTGTTTTTGAAGCAGAAGCCAAGGTTGTTGCTTCAGTAAGCGCCCTACCTAACGCATCTAGATCTATTTCATCATCTTCGTCATCATTCTCTTCATCAAAGTCGAATGCCCATGGATCATCCCGTGACTTGGTGGCTAAAGGGATGCATAAGAATCATGACCTGAAGTCTCTGATTCTTTATCATGGAGAGGTTTTTGTACACGGAGAGCACGCCAGCTGTATTTGAAGAAAGAAAACAGCACCAAGATAAGAACTTAAATTATAACGATTAGCAATTAATGCCTAGTCAATACATAAGAAAATAAATAACTAATGCTCCCTCCTTCCCAAATCAAATGTGTCTTTTGCTATTTGGTTTTCTCAGTCGATACTTAGACTTCATTTCTGTGGCTTGTCATGTCTTACATGATTTATGGATCATTCAATATTTATTGACTCACACATGATAGCTCTAATTCTCCTAATATAAAACATAATTTCTACAACGAATCTTTGGCAAGCAAGTGAATTTTTCATTCTTATAGACTCGGTGATAATGATTTGTGATTCTTTACATACCAACACAATAGGATATATAAGAATGACCTACCTGATGGTCTCACATGTTGTTGCAACACAACCAAATATATAAATCACACGCTCTTCTACCGTCAATATCTTGCTGGAAATAGGAGCATAAATCTGTGCAAGAAAGCAAATCCCATAAGTGTCGCAATGATGAAAAAAATACAAGTTTTCAACCACTCTAATTTTGTATTCACATCCCAACATCAAAACTTCAAGAGCACAACAACAACGTTCAATATTATAACCTGAGCCACAAAACAGAGGTTGTCTCCACAAGAATCACACCTAAGAAGATCAGGTCTTATAACCAACTTAAGACAAGGCCAGTCCTGCAATACGAAGATACAATAGACTCGTTATACAGGAACACAAACCGCAATAGCACGCAACATGTTCAAATTACTAACCGGAGTTCCACCGATTTTTGTTGTATAATGATCAGCTGCTTCAAAATTATCATCAGCCCAAGGCCCTGGCATGCCTAGAATGACTTCACCCATCTTCATCAAAGTAAATGCAATACAAATAACAACTATCAGCACTCAATCTGTAATTACAACTGTACATACTTCTGTAAACAAGCTATATGGAACACACAATCTTAAAAACCCTAAAATTGGATCAATTCATTCAACAATTCGAACTATTATGTCCACAAAAACTTCTGAAGATCTCCAAATGAATAAACCGCTGAATTATGTAATCATAAAGCATAAACAACAATTTACAGATACACATACACTGATACACATAAACCACTGATATAGAGTGATTAACTTAATGAAACCTAAATTGAAGGCGGTAAATTTGGGATGAACATTGTGTGTGTGTGTGTGTGTATATATATGTATAACTAAGCGTGAAATATATACCGTTTGGAATTCGATAGGTAACTCTTCGACGTATGATAACGGCGGCCACAACCTCCTCTCTGCGACGGTGATACCGGCGGTGACGACGGAGCGGCGGCGGCAGCGGCGGCGATGGAAAGTGAAGTCGTGATAGAAGAGAGTGCGCCATTTTTGTTACTCATTGTCTTTCCGGTGAGATTGAATTTACACAAACACGCCCTGCGCTTTTGACAACTATCATCTTTAGTCCCTTAGGTAAATAGTTCGGGATAAATGGAACCCAACTAAAATAGTAAGGCTACGTTTGGCAAGCGTAGCTTATAAGATAGCTGGTAGCTGATAAGCTAACTGTTGATTGATAAGCTTGCTAGTAGCTGATAAGCTAGCTGTTGAACAAATTATGTTTGGCAAAAACTAGCTTATGAGTATGTAAAATGACCAAAAAGGGTATATTTGAATTTAATAATTAATATTAATAAGGGTATAATTGGAAAAAGCTACAATAAGCTCCTCATAAGCTACACAAAGTAGCGTTTCAAAAAGCTAGCTTATAAGCTAGCTTCCTGATACATGTTTGGATGGACTAGCTTATAAGCTAGCTTATGCTTGCCAAACACAGCCTAAATACTATACAAAATAGGGTAAAATATCATCTAATCCTAAACTTTATGCTTAAAAATGGTTTAGTCCATAAATTTTTTTAATAAATGTTTTAATCTCAAAACTTGTTAAGATTAATCGTTTTAGCTATTTTGACATGCTATAGTAGTAGACTACTGAACTTTTAAAAATCACTTTAGCCACTAAACTTATCTCATAAACGTTTTAATCCCTAAAACTTTAACCCATAAATGATTTAATCTATAAACTTTTGTTACCCTAATAAACATACATTAAAAGTACATTATGAGATTTCTTTTAACAATAAAAAATAAGAGATTTCCAATAAAAATAGGACATTTTCGTTAAGATATTAAAAAAGTAAAAAACACAAAGGTTCTAAAATCCAGAAATTGTTAACTCATGAATTTGGTTTGAAATTGAGTTTAATCTTTTAGAGGCAAACATGGATTGAAAATGGAGATGTTGAGTTAACAACTAACAAAAACTACCTCTTCTTTTGAAATAGATAATTATAATCTTTTCATGTTTATTCTTAGTGATTTTTCTTTAATCATTTCTATTTATGCTAGAACTAAAAACAACTATTTTTGTTGGTGGAACCGAATAGACCTCTAATTTGAGAGAAGGTGTGACACACCAATGGAATTTATTCGAGAATACTTCGAGTTCCAAAAGAACTAAATCCAAACAAACAACGATTAAAATGGAAATTACGCAATTCTAACATACTAACTAAAACAATAATATCTCTAAAAGAAGCAATAACATACCTTGACTGCAATTCTTATAGGCCAATGGTCCGAGTATTGTCTAAGACCGAAAGATATGTAAAAGTTAATTAGGTAGAAAAGTTTAATTATAACCAATCACTTGTTGGGATACTGGTAAAATTGTCCTTGACTTCCTTGAGGTCAAGGGTTCGATCTTTGCACTACTCAATATTTGATCGGTACCTCCACCTCACAAATGCCTATGGGACTCGCAGTTTGGGGACTTATTTGGAAGATATGGTCCTAAGTTTAATTCCAACCAGCTGCTGGACACCGAGATAGAGGGTTGCCAGGGACGTGCTCATGGAGGTAGAGTGGCGTCGATCCAATGGGACTCAGGGTTAGAGTGTCTCTGCCAGAACACACTTTTTGGAAGAAAAGTTTAATTATAAACCCATTTTTAGTTGTGAAATTAGGGGACAAAGAAAGTATGATACGTGTCACAAATGTCCATACTCAATATTAGTAGTGAAGATTAACGTTTATGAACTATTCATGATAAATAATAAAAGATCTTGATCTATGTTAAATTGATTCACTATGAATATTGTATTATTATTATTACTAGTGTCGGGCCCGTGCGTTGCACGGTGACGGCAATTGTTTTAAAGGGCATTGATCCGATTTAAAATGAAACGGAATTTCACAATTAATATATATAGATTAAAGAAACCAAGTTTTCAACATTGATTTTCTTTTATTTTTGCACTATAATAATATACATTTGTTTGGTTTTAATGCCAACTTTATAGATAATAATTCATTACCTAGATGGATGATGAAACTCAACATTGGTAATAATTGAGGGATGATGAAATTCAACTTTATTTTAAGATTTGAAAAATTGTTCAAATTCATTTTGCCTGGTCATTTCCTTGAATCTTCTTTTAATTTGGCACTACAATATTTACCATTTGGTTGATTTGATTCCAACCATAGTTATAAAAAATTTAAAACTTATTTTAATATGATGGCTATAAACAACCATAGTTATTTTAACATTGAAGAATAAAAAAACCCTATGAAATTTTTGCATATGGATAATTTTTGCATTGATTGTATTATTTATAACGTTACATGGAATTTTTTTTCTTTTAAAAAAGAGAAGGATGTCTTTAACCATTTTATTAAAGAAGAGTAGTTTTTGTACACTTCATAAAAGAGGTTTTTCAAATTTATATAATGCATTTTCTAATTGAAAAACATTTAAGAAATGTTTTTCACATGAACAAAATTAATCTACAAAATATATAAAAGTTAATTTGGTAGTATTTATTCCTAGATGTAGAACAATTAATAACGAATACCAATTATACTTAAAAAGATGAGTATTGGGTATATAATGTATTAAACTGGCATCATTAACCGCCATCTCCATCCTTTTTTTATTTATATCAATTAAATCGGTTTTTATCATATTCAATTGTCATATTTAGATATTCATATTATTATTTTTTTAGTGTCATGTAAATAAACATTTAAATTAAAGATTAAAACAAATTTAGGAAATATATAGAGGATGAAAAATAAAAAATAAAATAACTTTAGAATTCATGTGAATGTCAAAAGAAATAATCTCAACAGTAATCAACAAAAATAAATAATAAGAGAAAATGATTAGTAAAATTTGAAACTAAGACCAATATAGAATACAAAAATAAATAAATAAACTCTAAAATTCCAATAAAAGTAAAAAAAAGGTGAAACCAGGATCAATCTTCTTGAAATAAATCTAAAAATTAAAGACACTCATTTATCTGAATTAGTTTTCTTGAAACAAACCTATAAATTCAAATCACTCATTGTAAAAGAACATATTTATGTTTGTAAATGGGCTATATCATCTTAGATTGTAATACTTACTTGGAAGATGTGATCATCAAACCGTGATCAAAACTTTAAAACTATCGCCAAAAACAAACATTCGATTCCATTAGAAAGACATACTGAAATATAGATGGCAAAAGTACAAATAAACTCTAAAATCTTAACAATAATCAATAAGAAATAATAATAATAAGAGTTAAAAAAATGACTACCTAAATCACTCTTCTTGAAGAAAACCTGAAAATTAAAAACAGTCATTGAAAAAGAACATATTCATGCTTGTTGAGGCTATAACATGTCAAATTGTAATACTTACGTGCAACATGTGATTATCGAACCGTTGTTGTCATCAAATTTCAAGAACAAACTTCTAATTCTGTTAGAAAAAACATTATATAAAGAGGACATAAGTAAAAATAAATTCTAAAATCTCAACAATAGCTAATAAGAAATAATAATACTCGGATTAATACTCTTAAAGTAAGAATTGCAAAACAATTTTGTTGAAAAATAACATATCAAGTGATTGACATAAAAGAAGAAAAGGAGGTTACCTAACAAAATCATGATTTTGTTGAAGAATAGTAATAGTTAGGAAAATGAATAATACATCATGTGTAGAGAAGAAGAAGAAGACAATTGGTGATGAACAAATCATGATGAATGAATTAGTTTGTAGGTTTCACCTTTAAGAATGTAGAAGAAAAGATTTGGAGGTTTCATTTTCAAATAATGAAATCACATTTAAGGATGAATATGAAAAGGTTTGGAGGTTACTCTTTTAAAATTACTAAAACAACCATATCCCAATCAACTTTATGTCTTTGGTATAGGGGTAGAATGATCTTTAACATATTCAACATTAAAGAAAATCAAAAATTTAAGAAAAAAGATAAATAGTTTTCTTGGCTTTAGGAGATGCCACATAGGATGTTGTGGTTTTTCCTTTTAAGATATATACTAGGAGACCGAACCGCGCGTTGCGCGGTATGTAAAAGTCATTCCCAGAATTTAAAAAAAAAAATACTATCATTATTTTTAATGTAAAAAATTGTGTTACAAATCTATATGTAATATTTATAATGATGAAGTTTAATGTATATGCAGTGTTGATAAAGTTTTTATAAAATATTATAGTTAAATGAGCTGATGATCAAATATCATATATGAAATCAATAAAGAATTGATATTAGACTTGATGTGAAGTTGCCTCATCATCTTTAACTGTTTCTTTTGAGTTCTTATCTATATACTATATTATAAAAGAAATAACCCAAATTTCAGTTATTTTAGTCAAGAAAACTGTTTTTCAAACATTTACAACTTCTTAAGCATCATGTACAACTAGGTTATGCATCAGATTGAATTGGAGTTGCATCTTCCTCTCCACGTTTCTCTCCACGACCTGTTTACCCTATCAATTTCTTTCCCTCCCCTTCCTTCCCTTTCTCTCCTAAAAAATCTCGAGAACACCATTTTTTTTTGTTTCCCTCCTTTTCCCTCACTTTCCATCCCTTTCCTCCCTTTAATGAAACTTGAGAACACAGCGATTGAACACCAATTTCTCTTCATCCCTACCGGAATTTCTAAACCTCAAATCGACATCTGAATGAGAATGACAACCCAAATCCTCTCACTTTCACTCTCGCCCTCCTGCCCTCTCCTTCTAACGCTCTGCCAAAACACCATAAATTTGGGTTTAGTTCCCACATCATAAAGGTACTTAATTTCATATCTTTTTCTTCTGGGTTCTCTTATTTTTGGTATATCTTCTCTTTATTTCATCTGGTTCCTCTTAATTTTGCATATTTAATTTGGGGTTTACTTCCTTTTTCGTATATTTCATCTGGGTTTCTGTTAATTATCCTTGTGGGTTTTTCTTAAGTTAGTAAATTTCATCACGGATTTTCTTTAATTTGTTTCCAGGAGCGAGAAAATGGCAATGAGGAAGAATCTAGGGTTAACCCTTAAAAACGAACCAATTCATCACAAGATTGAGATTTCAACCATCTTTTGCTGGTGAGGATGGTTTTTCAATGATTATATATACACAGAGAGAAAGAGGGAGATTGAGAAGAGATGTGAGGGATTTCAGGTTACAAGCATTTTATAGCAAGACTGAGCTCTTATAAAAAATTCTTGTTACTTTTATAATCCTAAATACTTGTATAGTCTGTTGTGAGAGATACATACACTTATATTTAGCTTCTGGATCATATTGAGTTATTGACATCTGACCACACCAACATATGTTGCTTTCAGTATTCTCTCTACTAATGACATGGTGAACGTGGCAATTTTGGTTTGTTTTCTTTCCAATTTCAGTTTGCGCATTTGGTTCTTGTTAGCCATCACCTTTAAAATTTAACATGCAGTTAAATTTGGAATCACATCAATTCTCTAGGGTAGTTTTCTAGCTATACTTGTTGAAAACTAAATATGGTAATGTTGTTTGTTTCACCAAAATTCGTGAGACCATAAGCAAATATTTTACTTCATTTGCACAGATATCACTACAATGTTTCTGACTCAAGACTTCGCCGGCATGTAGAGAAGGGAAATGAAGACGGTTTATACATTAGCTGTGTGGCTTCAGCTTCAAATCTTTGGGCTCTAATCATGAATGCAGGAATTGGTTCCGTTCTCATTCGATGTGTACAATAACCTTACATGTTAAACAAGCAACTGTTGGGAGCAAGGAAGTCATTGAACATGGAAAGTTTAATCTTCTCATTCAGGTGCCTAAAATGTAAGGAAACAAATATATGCACTTTTATCTCCCTAGAAGGCTTACCTTTTTTACTGATATAGAAGAAAAGCATGTTCTATTCATTGCAGGGTAGAGAAAAGGAAGTTGGATAATTAAAAGAAGAGCTTTCTCACCTTTGGCCGTGTTAACACTTTGTTCTTGTGTCATACAGGTTTGTGTTGATTATATTTCTGTTAACTTCCAATGATAAACTGTTTTGTGTCGCAAAGCATATTTGTCTTGGTTCTTTCTAAAATCCTGATATGTTGCATTGTATATGGACAGTAAGCTGACAAGACGACTAAGAGACTCACTTGGTGGGAAGACCAAAACCTGCACCGGAAGAGCCTCCGTGAGGTATGAAGATGTATTTGTGCCCTAACAGTTGGTAATTGTTTTTGTTTTCAATACTTGTTAGCATCTATCTTGGCTTAAACACTTCATAGGCATAGGATCGTGTGAGAAGTTGAGGTTCATGCGAGAAGTGGATCTGAAACTCTGATCGCTTTTAATCCCATTCTCTCTCATGGATTGCACTTTAGAAGGGAATTGATTCGGTGCATCTCACATCCTAATGTGCATCCACTTTTCATCTAACTGTTGATAACCACATCTCAGTTAACCTCAACTTCTAACCAGAACCTAACCCCACCCCACCTCCTATTGTATTAGTTCTGATAGATATTATTGTTTTCTTTAATTGCTCCTTACAAATTGCAATTTTAGTCATTCCATTTCTTTTTTCTTGAGACAAACATTCTTTTGTATATCTAACACTATGTTCTCAAGCTTAATGGTCCTGGTAACATGCATCTTTAATCTTCATTACTTGAACTTTAATTATAGAATTGAAAATTTTAAGAGGTGCAACCCGTCAAGCTTAATGTACAGGCTTTGTAGCTGCATTCCGCTCTGACTCCATGGTTTCATCCATGTTCATCAGCAATCACCCTGATTTTTCTCTGCATTTCCCCTACTTCGTTGTCCAATAACCCCCAAAAAGGGATAGATGAATGAACAGAATATGTAACAGTTGTCTCGACGAGCAGAGTACAATCGAAATCCAATTCCAAACCCAAATTTTCTGCTGATACGTCTTTGAGTTGAATTGGAATCCAATTCCAATGCCAGACTTCCTCCTAATACGTCTTTGAGTTTGATCTAATGAAAAATTCATTCTCCTGCTTCAATGTATGTTTTGTTTTATCAATGTTTCAATGAAAGGCTTTCATTTTCTTTAATATACATGTTCTTTGTTTTGGATTTTCTTAAAATATAATCAATGTTTTATCATTAACAGGGGCCTACAGTCGGGTTATCCAAGAGAACCACGATATATTTGAAATTCTAAATGGATAAGGGCCTCTTGATGCTCTCCTTGATGTTGCTCCTATTCGAACAACCAATCATGCTTTTGGTGTTCTCAAGGTATATATAGTTGTTGTTGTTCCATGCTTATTTTAAACCCTTAAAAGATCTTGACTATTTTTAATTTAGAGATGTCGTAGGAGATGTTTTAATGATGCAAATTGGAAATCGTTTAGACAAAATATAACAACTGGAAGTATCATTTTATTGATTTGTTGTTTGAATTTTCTCTTTAGATATTACCTCAAGAAACTGACTTATGATTAGACGAAACAAAAGCTTATCGACAGGTGTTTCTGCTGGACGCAATTATTCGGACAAAGAAGACGATGATGGGTGAAGATTAAGAGGTACTTAGATGGTAAAATTTTTTTGCCTCTTTAAGTTTTGTATTTTGTTTCTTATTAGAATTAGTGAGAGAACTTTAGACGAAAATTTTGAAACCAAGAATATTGATGATATAATCAGAAAAACTCTTAAATTTAAAATAACTCAATGTACATTGATGATCTATTCAGAAAAGCTCATATGCATTGGAGAAACATTTTGACATAGTTTTATTGTTTTTCCCAAGGTTATGTAAGGTTTTTACTGTTTTTGTTGTTTAGATGAAGTGTGCTATCTTATACTTTGGGTTGGCAGGAGTGGTGAAGAGATACCTACTTTTTTTCCTTATGTTAAGCGAGTACTTAAGACGGTTATATTTCTCAAATTCAAACAAGTAATAAGAATGAGGCACATTTTCTATCTTCTTTTCAATTGAGTGGTTATGTCCCACTTTAGTGTGTCTTATGTCTATAAAACACCAACAATGCAATCCATTAAGGTGGTTTATGGTACATGTCGTCCTCCATTGTGGTGATAAGCGTCGTGTTCCGGTGAGAATTGTAAAATTTGATGACAAGTGGTGATCGATCGTTGGATTGTGTTTAGAGGCGATGTATAATTTTGTAAATTGTTTTAAAAACATAAATTCAAGATTTTTCAACAAAGAGTTCTGTTAATTTATCCCGCTGCATCGCGCGGGCACTGGACTAGTATGTATAATAAAGTAATAAGTAATAATTCTTTTGAGTTCTAATATGTATAATAAAGTAATAACTAATAAGTCTTATATTGACATACGTTATAATCGACTAAACTTATAAAAAAATCTTTGAAACTATTGTTTATAACAATGAGATATATAATGAATATTTTTTGTCATAAATCATAATATATCGATTTATCCCAACATAATATTCCCATAAAATATTTATATTCACCATGCAAGTAGAGTAGTGCTTCTTAATTTTGTATAATTGTAGGACATTTTAGTAATTTACTTGCAATTATTGTAATGTGTTGTTTAACTTTGTCTAAAACACTTCTTCAAGCCCCCCTTTCCCAACCAACGATCGGTCGAAACGTAACAATAATCTCCAGTATTGTGATCACTTTGACTATATGCGAGTCTAATTGAGTTGTTAATATTTTCGTGTTAGAGCTTTTTTCTCTTTGCTTGAGGTTGTTTTTCTTCATAACTTATATCTTGAAAAAAAGGTTTTATATCAGTTCTAATTCAATTCTTTTGCATACTTTTATTTCAATTTAAATTAAAAAACAAAATTGAAATAACTATAAATTATTAATTGTAGTAAGTTATCGTTTCAAAACTGAAAAAACTATATATTATTGATAGTAGCAGGTTTTTTTTTTCCTAATTTTATTTATTTGTGGATTTTAGTTATATATATAAATATATATATATATACACATACGAACAAAAGTTTGGTTGTAAACTCATGTTGAATGTGACATATGTCATTCTTTCATCCATCCTCACGTTCACAATGAACTCACCCCTACATATGTTTCTATCTATTTTTTTTACATATTGGTAGTTGATTCTCATAACTTATAATTTTGATTGTAATTTTAATTATATGTATTGATTCTATTAATTGTTTTTAACTGTATGTATTTATTTAATTAATGATATTAAATTTAATAAATGTTTATTAATTTATTAATAAGAGAGTTAGTAATTATATATTAATTTTATTTAGTAGTACTAAATGTAATAAATATTTCACTTATTAAAGAATTGAATAATAATAATATTTTTAAGTTTATATATTGGTTCAAAGTTTTTAATTTAATTGAAATTTAAACATTAATCTTATTGGAAAAATAATACATGTAATATATATATATACATGTATATATATTATAGTTAAAATTGATTAAAACTTGTATGGTTGGTCATTCAGAAATATACTTTTTAATAAGATATCAAATAATAATAGTATTTTAATTTTATATAGTGGTTCAAACTTTATATGTTAATTGAAATTTAGATATTTTATTTTATTAGGAATAATACTTATCAACATGTATGTTATAGTAAAAAAAGATTAAAACTCATATAGTTTGTCATTTTAAAATATATTCTTCTTCAAACGATATATAAAAAAAATGTTATTTAAATAATATGGCTAACACTAATTGTAAGAAAATACTAATGTGATTAATCATCATTTTAAATTGTTTATTGAATTTATAATATTTTTAATGTAAAAAATACATACATTTTAATGTATTCAAATGCATGTCATGTAAATAGAAATATACTTATTGATCGTAATTTCACACACATATATATATGTGTACAATTACTTATAAATATTCATTTGAATCAAAATATTAGAATGATGTAAAATAAAAACATTAAAAAAAATTAGGTATAAACCAAGAAGATTAGTAGTTTTATAATTAAATATTTTGTTAATAACAACATCAAAAAGAACAAAATTTGATGTCAAGGAAAAAAATGGATTGAGATGTTTTGAAAATATCATCTTATTGATGGTGTTTTTATTAGGAAAAACAAAAGCAAAATCAGAGACTATAAAAATATAAGAGAATGAGAAAAAAATTCCAACAAAACAAAGAGTAAATAAACCACGTGGTAACACTTTGGAGTTTGATTGTTGTTAAATTTTTTTTTTCTAGAAAACTACATCAATATAAGCAAAAAAAAGTTTAGAAAAAGATTTATGTAAAACACTCATACAACATATATATTATGTGGAAAACATGAAAGAGAAAACAAAAGTAAAAGTTGTAAAGAAATTTCAAACAAAAACTCAAAACTTATTAACAATCATATATAAAACACACAAATTAAAAACATTATTTGAATTTTGATGAAAGAAAAATGTTATAGTACTAATATAAATATCAATTAGGAAGTATCAAAGAGAAAAATAAAGATAAAAATTGAAATAAGTTTAAAAAATAGAAAAAATCAAAAACTTTTATAATAATGAAACGGAATATACGCAAAAATGTATATAAAGTTATATGGAAATTTTTTATATACATATAAACAATATATAACTCAAAAAAATCATAAAATAAATCATAAAAAATGTTAGCCTACCTGAAATTTTTTACGAAAGATGAGCTACAATGTTGATGGGAGATGAATTTTGTAGAATAGAAACAACAACAAACATAGCAACCCAATAGCATAACATAGTGGAGCATTAGGTTGTAGTTTATATATGATTATGTTATGTTGTAGGTTTTCTTTTAATTAATAAATAAGAAGGTGAAGGGGTCCTTAAGAAGTTACATAGTTTAGAACTTAAGGCTAGTTAAATTGCAAGTTAAGGCTAATCAAAGCATAAATAAAATTACCAAATAGTCCTTCTTATATTTAAACATATAATTTTCATATAAGGGTAGTATAGTCTTTAACTTATTTAATCTATATATATATATATAAAAAGAAGATGTTGGAGGATGATGTGGACATCCTATCTATTGAGTATTTGCTAATAGGAATTTTCTCATTGTTTTGATTTTTTTTAAATATTAAATAAGTTAAAGACTATACTACCCTTATATGAAAACTATATGTTTAATTCTAATAAGGGTTCTTTGGTAATTTTACTTATACTTTGATTAGCCTTAACTTGCAATTTAATTAGCCTTAACTTCTAAATTATGTAACTTCTTAAAAACATTTATTTTACCTCTTCATCTTCTTATTTATTAATTAAAAAAACCTACAAAATAATCATATATAAACTACAACCTAATGCTCCACCAAAATGTGATGAACAACTTTAGTTTAATGTTATGCTATTGGGTTGATATGTTTGTTTGTTGTTTCTATTTTACAAAATTCATCTCCCATCAACATTGTAGCTCACCTTTCGTAAATTTTCAGGTAGGTTATTTTTTATGATTTATTTTATGATTTTCTTGAGTTATATATTGTTTATATGTATATATAAAAAAAATTCCATATAACTTTTTATACATCTTTGCGTATATTCTCTATCGTTATTATAAAAGTTTTTTGTTTTTTCTATTTTTGAAACTTATTCCAATTTTTATCTTTGTTTTTCTCCTTGGTACTTCCTAATTGATATTTATATTAATAGTATAACATTTTTCTTTCATCAAAATTCAAGTAATGTTTTTGATTTGTGTGTGTTATATATTATTGTTAATAAGTTGAGTTTTTGTTTGGAATTTCTTGACAATTGTTATTTTTGTTTTTTCTCTTTCGTGTTTTCCACATAATATTTTTGTTGTATGAGTGTTTACTTAGGTCTTTTTCTTAATTTTTTGGTTATATTGATGTAGTTTTCTAGAAAAGAAAATTGTTGACAACAATCAAACTCCAAAGTATGACCACGTGCTTTATTTACTCTTTGTTTTGTTGGAATTTTTTTATCATTTTCTTATATTTTTGTAGTCTCTGATTTTGTTTTTGTTTTTCCTAAGAAAACACCATCAATGAAATGATATTTTCAAAACATCTCAATCCCAATTTTTATAACATCAAATTTTGTTCTTTTTGATGTTGTTATTAACAAAATATTTAATTAACTAAACTATTCATCTTCTTGGTTTGTACCTAAATTTTTTTAATTTCTTTATTTTCCATCATTCTAATAATTTGATTCAAATGAATATTTAAAAGTAATTATATATATATATATGTGTGTGTGTGAAATTACGATCAATAAGTATATTTATATTTACATGACATGCATCTGAATAAATTAAAATGTGTGTATTTCTTACATTAAAAAGATTATAAATTAAATAAACAATTTAAGATGATGATTAATCACATTAATATTATCTTATGATTAGCGTTAGTCATACTATTTACATAACATGCTTTTACATATCGTTTGAAAAAGAATATATTTTAAAATGACAAATTACACGAGTTTTAATCATTTTACTATAACATACACATTCATATGTATTATTTTTCAATAAAATTAATTACCTGAATTTCAATTAAAATGAAGTTTGAACCAATATATAAAATTAAAATACTATTATTATTTAATATCTTATTAAAAAATATATTTTTAAATGACCAACCATACGAGTTTTAATCAATTTTCACTATATATATGGATATGTATCATTTCCCAATAAATTAAATATTTAAATTTCAATTAAACTAAAATGTTGAACCAATATACAAAATTAAAAATATTGTTATTATTCAATTCTTTATTAAGTGAAAATGAAAATATTGTGTTAATTGCACACATAAATAACCATCAATGGTAATAGAAATTTATTAGTTGATTGTATTAAAAATTGTAAGACATTGAAATTATATATGTATGTATTTATATTATGTAAAATGATAAAGAAAATGAAAGGTTAAACTAATTAATGATAGGTTTTTAATTAAAAAAATCAAAATTATGAGAAAATTCTTAGAGGTGAATGGAGGCTTCTCAAAGTGCCACCTAAGCAACCCCTAGAATTTCCTTTTAAGTATATATAGATTAAGAAGCATTACTCTACTTGCATGGTGAATATACATATTTTATGGGAACATTATGTTGGGATAAATCGATATATTATGATTTATGACAAAAAAAATATTCATTATATATCTCATTGTTCTAAACAATAGTTTTAAAGATTTTTTTTTAATTATTTGAGTCGATTATAACGTATGACGATATAAGAATTATTAGTTATTACTTTATTATACATAAAATAGAACTCAAAAGAAACAGTTAAAGATGATGAGACAATTTCACATCAAGTCTAATATCGATTCTTTATTGATTTCATATATGATATTTGATCATCAGCTCATTTAACTACAATATCTAATAAAAACTTTATCAACACCGCGCAACGCGCGGTGCCGAACACTAGTATTTAAAAAAAAATCAAAACAATGAGAAAATTCCTATTAGCTAATACTCAATAGATAGGATGTCCACATCATCCTTCAACATCCTCCTTTTATATATATATAGATTATTCTTATTATTATTATTATTATAAATAAACAATGAAGATGTGAGACAAGTGTCACATCTTCCTTTGTCTTCTTTTTACATGTTAACGAAAATGTCTTATTTTTGTTGAAAATCTTTTGTTTTTTAATGTTATAGAAAATCTCAAATTGTACTTTTAAACAATGTTTTAAAAACCGGTTTTTTAGTTGAATCGGTGTGATGACCGGTTCAACCGGTTCAACTGTCGGTTCAACCGGTTCAACTACCGGTTCAACCGGTTCCAAGTATTTTTATGTTTTTTCCATTTTCTTACATTCATATATTTATAAAACCAACAATTTGATATCTACAACTCAAAAAATATTAAAAATATACACTACAATAAGTTTTACATTAATAAAAAAACATTAAAATAATAATAATAACAAGTTTTACACATAATATTTTTTTTTAAAACGGTTCAACCTGTTTTTTACCGGTTCGATCCACCGGTTCAACCGGTTCAACCACTAAACCGGCCGGTTCAATCCGATTCTTAAAACGCCATAAAACCGGTCACAATTGAACCGGTCCTTTCACCGGTTCACGGTTCAACCGGTTCGACCGGGCCGGTTCAACCGGTTTTTAAAACACTGCTTTTAAAGATTAAACCTTAAAGGTTATGGTTGAATTTGTTTGGAAGAAGAGGTGATGGAAGAAATAAAAGAAACAAAATCAATTTGGAGGACTGATATTTTTTTTGGAGGCATAGCAGTATCGAACCCATGAACGACTACCATGAATACACACACGTTTGCACACACGCCTCGTTGGCGGTATCGAGCATCCACGGGCAGCCCACTAATCCGGCGTTGTCCCGGTCCAGCTTATGATGGACCTAGAGCCCAACCACAGTCTTCGACTGGACTGGGGGCAGTCTAGTCTATTATTGGACCAGCCCAACTATTGGGTATTCCTCATGCCCTTAAATTGACTCCCCTCGGATTCGAACTGAGGTATACTGGATCCCATCCACAGTTCCCCCAGGATGCTATCGCCCTTAGAAAGACCAACTAAGCTAGACATGATATGTAATTTGGAACACTGATATTGATCATATAAATTAAAGATTTGATTCATTAAGCCAATGAATTCTAATTATGTAGCTGAAGGATTGATACTGATCATACAAATTATGTGCAAGATTTCTCTTTATGATGTAGGAACCACATAACATCTCTCAAAGAGATTGAGCATTATAGTGGTGTAAATGGAAAATGGTTGTTGCAGTTCTCTTCCTTTTAGAAATTAGAAGTTTGTTATGTCCAAATAATCAGATAAGACATGAATAAACGGTCCTTGTATATTTATATTCCTGATATATGTATATTCGAGGGGGTGTTTCGGAGTGCATATTTGAAGGTGGTTATGACTTATTAGCTTTTTGGAAAAACAATAAGATGTTTTGGATGGGTAAAGCACTAAAGTGCTTACGCTATGAGTACTCCAACCCTCTCAACCCTTCCAACCTAACTACCACGTCAGCTGATACATCAGCTTTTCTCCAACCCTTTACAAGCCCTCCAAAGCCCTCTGCAACCCTCTACAACCCGTACCCCAACCCTCTCAACAGTCTCACTTTTTAATTTATTTAACTATTTAATAATAAATAATAAGATTAATAAAAACATTAATAATAATAAATTAGAAATTCTAATATTAAAAAAATAATACAAAGTTAAAAAAATATAAAAAATTACAAATTTAAATAAACTAAAAATTAAAGTTATGTTTTGCTTTTAGTCGGGCCTTTTTCAACAACGTCGCTTCCAATTCGATACCCGTAAGGTGGTCATGCGGGGTTGTGTAGAACGCCAAGTCTTGTTCGAATATTTCATCTAGTTTGACTTGGAGGCTTGGAGCTTTTGTTGTTCGATATCCGTCAATTGCGATCGAGTTCAAGTTTTTTCATCTTGTACTCCATTTTCTCGGACAATTGTTTATTCCACGACTCATACATCTCGGGCGCGGGTTGGGGTTGGGAAGTCTCGGCCCCTTCACTCCTCATGGTCTTTTTTCGCCTTGCCCCGACCTATGGGTCGTTGAGGTTGCGGAATCTCTTCTTCAACTTTGTCGTCATCTCCACCACCAAAGTGAGCATCGGAAGACCCGGACGTTCGGGTACGTTTTGTTGAGCGAGAGGAAGACCCTGACATCAGTGGAACCGGTACCCATTTGGGGCAATGTCGTAGTATCTCCCAACATTCTTCATGGGGGAAAACATGCCTCTCCAGGACGTGGTAGCAGGAACGGGCCTTTGTTAGAAGTTCCGCATCGCTTTCACCGCTTGGCCTGTTGTTGATGATGTTGTTGTATATACCATTAAAGATCGTTATCTTTTTGTTTAACGCCCCCCATTTAGTATTCATTTGGTGATGGGTTCTATACGGCTCCATCCCAAGCCGCTGGTAAAACGACCGCTCGATTGACTTCCAAAATTGAGCTACATAAAAATATAAATGTAGTTTAGCTAAACATCAAATAAATATAAATGTGTACAAAATAAAAAAAAACGAAAAAATATGTTATACTACTACTAGAACGTTGCGCGTTACCGGTTACGGGGTTCTCGGACTCGTTAACCCACGCCTTGACTAACGTTATTTCCTCCTCGGCCGTCCACTTTCTTTTGTCTTTGCGATCCGGGTAGTTTTTTTTTTGGTTTTTTGAGATCACCGAACTGGGGCTCGATCTCGGGCTCGGGCACGGGTGAATCCGGAGCGGATCATTCGGTTGGGATCCGTTGCGTTTCTGGAACAAGGGAATGTGTATCACTTGAATCGGAACCCTCGCCGGTTTGACGAGGTACGAAATTGGGGTAATGCGTATTCCTGCGGCTATAATCCGTATTATAATCATTATATCGATTATAATCCGGATTGTAACTGGATGGACCGAATTGGTTAGGAAAGTTTGATTGAGAATATTGGGTAGGAAAATGCGCCGGATAACCGGGTAGACGAAAACCGGGATAGAAATATGGATTGTAACCGGGGATTGGTTCTTCAAATTGCGGTATATATCCTTGTTGAGCGTAATCGGCGAATCCGCTCGGACCTCCCGAACCACCGGCACCCCTCGCACCACCTCTCGAACCGCCCCTCGAACCAACTCTCGAACCATCGCCTCGTGAACCACCGGCACCTCGGGACGTTTTGTTTGGATTCATGATGTGATGAAGGAAGTATAAAATTTGTTAGAAGTTGTAGAGAAGTAGAAGAAATTTGTGTGAAAAATGTTTAGGAGATTGAAAAGTTTATATAGAGATTGGAAAAGGAAAAAAAAGAAAAAAAATAGACGTTGGCAACGGCTCTCTTTCAACGGGTATGGAGCCCGGGAAAGAGAAGCCCGCCGGGCATCTTTATCTATGTACCGGAAGCCGACGAACCCTTTGAGCCCGACGGGCCTAAACCTGCTGAAGCCGACGATGGCGGGCTCACCGCTACGCACAACCTTATAGCTTTCTCACGAATCTACAAGAAGTTTTTTTGAGAACACAAAGTTTTTTGACTTTTTGAAAACGCTGATAAACACTTTTGTTCATAAGCAGTACTCCCAAACACCCTTTTATGAATTTAAGGTTCAAGTGATTTCATCATGAAGCTAAGAAGTAATTGTTTTATGAGTGAAAACTCGGTTTCATTCTTATGATTAGAAACCTGTATATTAAATTTTGCATACACTTATTTGAATTTTGCATCACGCGGTACACCTAGTACCATAAATGAGAAAAGGAAAGTGAGCTTTTGTAAGAATCTTTACTGTGGAGTTTTATTGAGGTTCTTAGTTTGTTGAGTTGACAATGATGTGACAGGAAAAAAAATGACAAATGAGGTTTTCAGAAGTTCCATCAGTTCACTGTATGCCTAGTATATATATATATATATATAGGGATAATCAAATAAAAACCACATATTTTGTAAAAACTAGAGGAACAATCTAGGCCATCAATTAATATTGATCAATGGTTGATAATAAAAGAGGACCATTGTAACACCATATTCATTTTATATGCATCACACATGATTATAAACCCACAGGGGTACTTTGGTCATTTTGAAACCCTTCTTCTAGAATCCTCCTTCATTATCTTCCAACCCCCATCTTCCCCATAACCCCCATCTTCCTTCATTTTGAAACCCTCCTTCATCTTCCTTCACCACCACAACCACCACCACATCCACCATCACTATCACCTGACGCCACCGTCGCATCACCGCCGCCACCACCACCGCTACTACCGTCCACTGCAACCACCGCCAACACCACCACCTGCTATCGCCGCCGGCGCCACCACCAACACCATCTTCTTTTTCTTTCAGATCTGAAAACCTCCCTCGTCACTGCACCACCGCCGCACCACCGCCGCCACCGCGGAGGACCACCACCACGTCGCACCACTACTACCGTCCACCGCCAACACCACCACCTGCTACCGCCGCCGGTGCCACCACCTTGTTCTTCTTTCAGATCTGAAAACCTCCACCACCACCTACTGCTGCTGTCACCGACGGCGTGAATCCGACGACCGCTCCTTCTTCTTCTCGGAGTCACCTTAGTACCGCAACGGCGTCGACTGCCTCCGCCGCCCGCCGCCGACTGCCTCCACCACCGCCTCCTTCTCCACCTCCCTCAGCCACCAGCGCTATCCTTTTCCACCCCCTCTGCCACCGTCGCCTCCGCCGCACCGCCGACGACGAGATCTGTGTACAAATCGACGACCACCACCACAGCCGACGAGATTAACGGATCTGTGATCTATCGCCGAAGCCACCTCGCTCCACCTCCATCGTCGGACCTCTCCTCATATTCTGTAATTTTTCGTCGCTATTTTTCGTCGTCTCCATCGTCAGATCTGAAGAACAATGAGGTAAAAACAATCATATTCTGTAATAAAAATGGTGACATCATTTTCTACCCATCATTTTTGTAATTTTTTGGTTTGAAAATTGTTGATTGTATGCTTTTTGTTGTTAAGGTTTCAGATCTGGATGATTTTGTAGTTGAAATTATTCAATTGTTTTTGTTATTTTTGAAGCGGAAGTTGTTGAGTTTCCAGATCTGGATTCTGAGAGTTGAAATTGTTCGAATTCGTTTTGTTGATTTTTCAGATCTGGAAAGTTGTTTGAATTGTTATGGTGTTTTTGTTTGTAACTTGTTTATTGTTACTGAAATTGACAGTCTGGAGCTGAAATTGTTTTGAATTTATGTAATTTTTATGTTGTTAATATGAATATTCATAAGGTGAATATATTCATATGGTGAATATATGATGAGTATGATATGGTGAAATTGAATATTCATACGGTGAATATGAATATTCATATGGTAAATATATGATGAATATGATATGGGGAATATGAATATTCAGAATATTCATCTGTTGAATATGATGGTGAATTTATATAATTTTTATCTAGTGAATATGAATATTCATAAGATGAGTATGAATATTCATATGGTGAATATATGATGAATATGATATGGTAAATATAAATATTCATATGGTGAATATGATGGTGAATTTATATAATTTTTATCTGGTGAATATATGATGAATATGATATGGTAAATATGAATATTCATATGGTGAATATGATAGTGAATATTCATATAATGAATAAACTGCGATTTTCAGATCAAGGGCTTAGATTATTCTTCAAGTTTTTACAAAAAAGTGAATATATACATATATATATATTTTGTAAAAACCACATATTTTGTAAAAACCTCTTCTTTTGTAAAAACTTGAGGAATAATCTAAAATGACGATCATGCCCTTTTTAGATCAAATGCTTAGATTATTCCTCAAGTTTTTACAAAAAAAAGTGGTTTTTCCTTGAAGGACCCTCTATATATATAGAGGGATAATCAAATGAAAACCTTTTTATTGTGAAAAACTTGAGGACCTAATCTAAACCATTAGATTTTAATAATCAAGGGTTATTAAGCCATGGAGAACACCATAATAATTCTTATACTTTTTATTGCAACACACCTGATCATAGACTCATAGGGGCATTTTAGGCAATTTTATTTCATTAGAACTCACTTCCATGATCAGATGATTCAGATCTCTCTTTCACACATCAAATCTACTCCACCTTCTTCTTCCTCTCTTCCACCATTTCCTCCACCCTTCCTCCACCGGCGCCGTCGCTCCACCACCGTCGTTGGCACTCCACCACCGTCGGTGCTCCACCATGTCTTACTCTCCTCCATCATCCACCATGAAAGATGACCTAGATCTCGAATCCACCATGAAAGACGACTTAGATCTCGAATTCGGTCCAGATCTGACCTCCAGATGCCTTCACGTTTCAAACTCCGGCCATGTTGACGATCTTACGTTCGAAACTTCGCCACCACAGCTACTACCGTCGTCCACCACCACCGCCGCCGGCGCCACCACGTCTTCGTCGTCGTCCTCCACCATCACCGCCATCGTCTTCCACCAGATCTGGTAAGTTTTAATTAAAACCCCCAATTTCTAGGGTTCTTGAGATTTTTTCAAAATTAGGTTAATTTGATTCAAAATTGGAGATTGTTGCTTTATAAAAGTTGTTTGTAATGTTGATTTGAGCAACATATCTGAATTTTAACCTTTTCTTTTTGAAGATTTTAGGAAATCAATCTTGAAAAAATAGAGTTTTTGAAGTTGTGTTCTTGAAGGTTCATAATGTGTTCTTGAGTGTTTATCATTTTTGTTCTTGCAGATTTATCATGTGCTCTTGAAGGCTGAAGTGGACAACGATGTGAAGATTTATTAGATGAATTTAAATGTAAATAGACATTTGTTTATTTTCATTAGATGAATTTAAATGTAAATGGACATTTGGTTTTCTATTCATTAGGTGAATATAAATGTAAATGGACATTTTGTTTTATATTCATAAGGTGAATTTATGTTTGTATTCATAAGATGAATTTACATGTAAATAGACATTATTTTTTGATTCATATGATGAATATAAAGTTTCATCTAATGAATCAAAGAGTCATAAGATGAATCTGAGTTTGATACGATGATCTGGATTTCTTCTACTGCAGATTCATATAATGAATATGAAATTTTCATTAAAATCATATTCATAATATGAATCTGAAGTTTCATATTCATAAGATGAATATGAAATTTGATAATATGAATCTGAAGTTCGTATTCATATTATGAATGAACCGTGAACTTTTTTTTGCAAAATGACGATCTTGCCCTTTATACCTATTTTCAAATCAAAGGCTTAGATTAGTCCTCTAATTTACACAAATTATTTGGTTTTCTCTAGAAGGCCCCTCTATATATATATATATATATATCTATATATATGTGGGGGTTGTTATCTCTACCCCATTATAGTTTCTATCCACTCACCTAAATCCATACCCTTCTATATTGGGTCCCACATATGCATTCACATACACCTATCCATACCCCCTATAAGGCTATTGATACCGTAGCCCACTCAACCCACAAAACCGAATATCCAATATATATATATATATATATTAAATAAAAAAAGAAGAGAGAGAGAGAGAGAAGGAACATAGAGGTAGATAGAGAGAAAGGAGTTAGAGAGATAGAGAGGGAACGGTTTGGTTGGTTTGCCAAAATCGACTCCAAAAGCCCGATCGGATCCCGACAATTAATGTCGTACCGCAGCCTGCTGATGATCCCGAAGCCCGCGCCGTGAAACCGCCGAGAAGCCCAAGGGCGGTACCAATAGCCTAAGAGGGCATGGATAGAAAATAATGAGATTATAATACGTGATCAACATCAAATGAATTGCTGTATAACAAAATCGTTGCCAGTCGGATTAATACATTCCCCAAGGATAAATAGGTGTTGTTCCAGTATAATTACATGGTTCATTCATTTATTTCCAACCTTGAAATGATGTCACATCAAATTTTTATATGTTCTAAGTTTACTTTATACAAGTTTTTATAAAAATGTTTATGATGGATATTCTTGTGTGTTTGGTGGACAAAAGTTGGGACTTGAGAATTTGAGACAACATATATATTTTGCAATTACATACCTTAAAATTGGTATAATTTTTTTGAACAACAATTTATTAACATCGTCAAGCTAGCAAGAAGCTAGTCACAAACCGCATTCAGGAAAGAAATTGGGTTACAACACCAATCGATCGGTCCAACTACCGAACGATGAAAAGCGATACTTTGAATCTCGTTTGCGAGCACAAGAGGACTAACCCGCCTTGTCTTATTTGAGATGAAACGGAAGTAAAAACGGCTACAGAAAAGGAACTGAAAAACAAATTTATGATCACGCCTTTTCCTCGAACTCGATCTTGATCCCTTGAACGGAAACCGCATCACATCCGAACTTGGGGTCCAACGTCACCAGCAGATAAGGATCATCTGCAGCATTCAGATCTTCCAACAGCTCACTTATCCCTAACCTCAGTTTCGTCTTAAGATTCTTTCCGTGCCTATGATTAGAAGTCACATTCACAAAACTTCCCGCGAACTCGGTCTTATCGGGGCCGCTCAGCCGTTCATCTTCTTCATTCATGAGAACATCAAACTTCACAAACCCCTTGCTCTTCACTTCAATCCCTTCTATCACCAGAATCTCTTCTTTTTTCCTTTTCTCTTCCCGGCTCCTCCTTGATTTGTTTGGCCTTCGCGCCAACACCTTGATCGGCTTATCCAGTCTTGCCGGAAAGATATCATCCTCAAAGGGGAAGTCGTGGAGTAGCGGCTTAAACGGCCTTATCAGACGCGGGGTGGGCTTGGCATTTTTCCATGGTATGTCTACTTTTTGATAAGTATAGCCGAGCTTCTCGGTGTCTAGACAATCCTTCACCTTAAATCGAACCATCTGGGCATTCTCGTCATAGAAGTAGAAGAACGTCTCCAGCCAGTCCTTATCTCCGAAATCTTGCCTTGTTGCATCAATGGTTTTCCAGAGATACCACATTCTATCTACATTTGCATGGTGTCCATAAAACATTGGGTCTCTAGCTGCGGAGTAGAAGGTACCCATGTTCTCTAAATAAGGTCGACTCTTGTCTCCGGTCCAGGTATGCAATGTATCGTGCGGTACCCCCTCAATCGTGCCGCTACCAGCGCAAGGACGATCACCTGCATCAAAACATATCTAGCCCAATGGTAAGATAACATCTCTGGGAGGGTCAGTGGATGGTATATATATATATCCCTGACTACCCGGGTTCGAACCCTGTAGTGACCATGTGACGATATCCAGATCATGGGTACAAAGGTTGTTTGGATATGTGTTTTAAAAGTGCTTATTGACTTCTCAAAAAGTCAGTAAGTCAAAAATAGTGTTTGAGTAACTTAACAACACTTTCCAAAAGTGTTGTTTTAGAAGCTTGCAATATGATTTTTGAAAAGTCACACATGAGTGACTTTTTGATGAACAAATTGCATGATAAATGACATAAATACCCCTTTATTTAAACCTAACCCATGAGATTTTGGCTTTTTGGTCATGGTATATAACTATATATATAAGCCAAGCCTAACACTTTTTGAAAAAACAACTTATTGACTTTTACCACCATAAAATACTAATACAAACACTTTTTTAAAAACTCATTTTCCCATCACCATAAGTCAATAAGCAGTTTTGGCCAAAACCACTTTTAAACCTCAAAAAGCACTCCCAATCACCCTGTGATATGGTACCCTTAATTGGGTCGGGTCGTGGTTGACGACTTGACGGGGATTAGTCAGGTGACACTTTTAAATGGGAGCCCGAATACCCAGAGAACGTGTGTGTTTACTTGCCATTCAAAAAAAAAAAAGGGACGGTCACCTGCGTGATATGGGTTACCCATGAAGAGACTTGTCGTATTGGCGCCAGAGATCATTTGCCTATGCATAGTACTCAGATTTAAGACCACCTGGTCCTCTCGGCTACGATGTTTTTCTTCGGTATCGTACTGAAGATCTACCACACACGGTGGTTGGTGGTCAGCATTACGAAGAGCATCGTATAACGGGGACTCCCTATGCGTGTACATGCCAGGGATCTCCATACCATCCGGTGCGTCCCAGTTCCAAAACGGGATTGCGAAATCCGGGTCGCCGATCAGTTTACCGCAAATCTTCTCGAAGAAGTATAAGTATTGGCGATGGAAAGGGAAAAACAGCCATGATTTGTGAACTTGAATGTTGAGATTGGAGTGACCTTGTTGTTTATAAGAATCGTTGCAGTAAGCACAATGAACCGCGGCTTGTTGCATGAAACTATGAGGATGGTCTTCCGGAAGGGACTTCATGATTTCGATGGCTTTAATGAATTTATGTATGTAGTCGCTGTCGACCAAATGAGCTGCGGGCCGGACACGGAGTGGTTTTGATGGCGGTGGAGGCGTGAAGTCGATTATCGTTCCCCGGAATTCGGGAGGGCAGCAGTTTATGGGGTTAACGTCTTCCGGTAAGTTATCTGGTGGACCGCATTTACCGGGCTGGATCGGGTCTGCAAACGCGAGGGAATTAGAAGCAAAGGCGGTATACAGACTTCCAAGGCCTAATAGGACGTCTCTGCGGTCATGCTTATGGTGGTTTCCATCGTCTAGGATTTTGCATGAAGGTTTCAGAATCAGATTTCTTCTCCCACCACTCCGGCATGAAACTGGACGGTGAGTGTTTGGGTTTCTGAAAGAGAAGAAAGAAGAGCCGCTCACGACGATGGTTGGTGGTGGTGCAAGTGATGACATTGCTTTAGTTGTTTTTAGGGTGTTGATCAAGTTTGAAGGTTCATACAAGAACATCCCCAACTTAAAGGAACAAATCAACCAATAAAATCATATACCCCAAATCATATGTGATACTAATTGTTTTTTTTTTCCTTTAAATACAAAAGAATTCTTACTTAAACCTATTTGGTTGATCAAGTATAACATGCTTATATAGAGTGCATCGGGGCCTAAGACTTTTCAAAAGTCATATTTGCATAATTAATGTTTTTAGTATGATCAAAGTTGGTAAATATACACCACGTGATTTTAAAATATAACCTTTTATCATACGTTCAAATTTACTGTGTTTTTGAGAAAAAATTTTAAACCAAAATGTTAACTATTTACAAGACTACGAGGAGTTTCGTTCATGTTGTACAATACAAAATAACATGTGATACTACACTATGGAAAATTGGGGCGTGGGCGAGTTTGGGCACGACTTAAAGTCACGTAAATCATATATAATTTTGTACGTGAATCATATATGATTTTGTACATTAATCATATATAATTTTTATACGTGAATTATATGTGATTTTGTACATCGAAAAAGTTCATCGCGTTCTTGTATGAACCCACCTATTATTCTAAAAACTCGTTTTACGAAGGAAAAAAAGGAAAACGAAGGAAACTAAAAACACTCATATTCTCATAACTTTTTTAGAAGAAAAATAAAAGAAAGCAGAAAGAATTATTGTTAAGTTTCCTTCCAAATTTCCAGCAAGGAAAGAGAATGAAAGGGAATGAAAAAGAAAAAATTAAACAAATTATTGAAATCATTAAAACACTAAAATATGATTTAACCCTTAAATTTTGTGATTAAAAATGGTTTAACCACTAATTTTTTTAATAAATGTTTTAATCCCTAAAATTGTTAGAATTAATTGTTTTAGCCATTTTGACCTGCTATAGCAGGTTACTAAACTTTTAAAACTTAATTTAGTCGCTAAACTTATTTCATAAACGTTTTATTCCCTAAACTTTAACCCATAGATCATGATCATTTATTATTTATCATGAATAGTTCATAAACTTTTATCTTCATTATTAATATTGAATATGGACATTTGTGACACATATCATGCTCTCTTTGTCCCCCAATTCACAATTGAAAAATGGGTTTATAATAAACTCTTCCATGTAATCAACTTTTACATATCTTTTGGTCTTTGGCAAGACTTGGATCATTGGCCTTTAAGAATTGCATTCAAAGTATATGTATTGCTTCTTTTAGTGATACTATTTTTTCGGTTAGCATGTTGAATTAGGTAATTTCCATTTTAATCGTTGTTTCTTTGGATTTAATTCTTTTAGAACTCGAATTCTTCTCGAATAAATTCCGAAGTCTTCTCGAATAAATTCCATTGGTGTGTCACGTTCTTTCAAAAATAGTTGTTTTTAATTCTAGCATAAATAGAAATGATTATAAAAAAATTAATAAGAATAGACATGAAAAGATAATTATCTATTTAAAAAAACACATAGTTTTTGTTGGTTGTAAACTCATCATCTCCATTTTCAATCCGTGTTTGCCTCTAAAAGACTAAATACCAAATTCATGAGTTGACAATTTTTGGGTCTTATATCCTTGTATCTTTTTATATGTTAACGGAAATGTTCTATTTTTATTGGAAATCTCTTATTTTTGAATGTTATGGAAAATCTCACTATTGTACTTTTAATGTATGTTTGTTAAAATAAAAAAAGGTTTAAGAATTAAACCATTTATGGGTTAAAGTTTAGGGATTAAAATGTTTATGAGATTAATTTAGGGACTAAAGTGACTTTTAAAAATTCACTAGCCTCGCTAAAACAAATAATTTTAACAAGTTTACGGATTAAAGCATTCATTAAAAAAAGTTAGGGGTTAAACCATTTTTAAGCCTAAAATTAAATCATATTTTATCCCACAAATACTCCATGATTCCAAACTAGTAACTAACATAAAATTCTTTTGTTCTTTCAAAATCATATAAATTTATAGAATGAAATCGAGATAAATAAAATAAGAATGTGTTTCGTTGCATTACGTTTACGCTATGTTCTCGAAACTCATTTTACAAAGAAAAGGAAAGAAAACAAAAGAAAATTATTGTTTTTTTCCTCTCATTTTTTTTCCCTTTTCTATTCATTTCATTTCGTTTTTTTCTTCTCCTTTTACAAGAACACAACACTAGGTAACATTTTGTAGGTGGACTAGATTTGATTGAGCCAGTATGACAAGAGAACAAAAGAAGGCTAAACATGACAAGTTGTATGTCTCATGTTTGACACGATTAAGGTTAGATAGGATTGTGCATGAACAAGTTACCCTAAATGTTGTTTAATGATATAGGTGGTGGAGGTGGTGTAGGTGGAGGAGGTGATTATGGAGAACATGAAGGTGGTCGACGATGATGGTTGTGACAACGGCAGAGATAGATTCAATATGGAGGTGGTGATAGTTGTAATAATGTTGCTAATGGGGTAGTGTTGGTGTTCGATAGTAGTTGGTTGGAGCAATAAACAACAATAACCATTAAACCAAATACTATATTATATTATATGAAATGATGGTGGATTGTTAATTGTTTTATTTTTTCTCTTCCTAATCTCAGCTTGTTTCACTTATTTTTATTGAACAATAACACTTTTTCTTGTGCCATCCAGTCCCCATTTATGCCACCCCCAAGCATGAAACTGTGACTTTTTGTTTACTATATTACAACAAACGTAGGACAGTGAGTTTATGTCATTCATGTCAAATTATTGGAGTCTATCTCATATATGTACCAAAAATCACCAAATGCAAACTTATGATTTAAACTAGTGAAAATCACATAAATGATCACAACACTTAGGCTATGTTTGGCAAACTGGCTGATAAACTAGCTGATAGTTGATAAGCTAGCTGTTAATTGATAAACTTGCTAGTAGCTGATAAGCTAGCTTATGAACAAATTATGTTTGACAAAAACTAGTTTATTAGTATGTAAAATGACCAAAAAGAGTATATTTGAATTTAATAATTAATATTAATAAGAGTATAATTAGAAAAAGCTACAATAAGCTCCTCATAATCTACTCAAAGTAGCGTTTCAAAAAGCTAGCTTATAAGCTAGCTTTTGGTACATGTTTGGATGGACTAGCTTATAAGCTAGCTTATTTTTACCAAACACAACCTCTTAAAGGAGTTAACAAAATAACCATTTAATGTATGTGCCAAATTAAACGGTACTTTTGGTAACTAGATTTGTCAATTGATGAACTAGTATTATAGTCATCCATAGGTCGGGTATACGACATGTTTTAATCCAGATTTAATTGTTTAATATTTTCATTTTAATCTTTTTTACGCTTTGTGTGTAAATGGAATATAGTTTTTTTGGTAAGTTTTAGGAGTCTACAAAATACAATTTAATTAGGACCCTGGGTTTACCATTCAGCATGTGCACTTTCCATCCATATGTTTGGCAGCAAATTGGATCCATTCCACCAATCGCAGCTCTGTATCTTAGTATCATACATGTCCGTTGGTTGGGTATACAACATGAATCTAATGTAGACTCAATTCTTTGATTGATTGCTTAATCCATCGTTGCTGGATGTTTTATTTCAATTCAGCACAAGAACAATCGCAAACAAAAATTCAAATATATATGAGAAGGCTGGAACAAGAATGTCAATCGCAACAATAGTCGCACCACTCAAACAATAGCATTATAACACTGAATGTGGTTGTTATATTTATAATTATAAGAAACGTGTATAATTTAAAATCATACCTTTTGACTTACTTCCTCATCTTCAAAATGCTTCGTGCTATAGACCCATCTATTGGATTGGTATCCGAATAATCCAAAATCCAAAATCCAAAACCTAAAGTTTAGGTCTTGATTTCTGTGTCCAAAATTCTATTTTATGACAACTAGAATTTCGCTAATTAAAAGAAATTGATACGAAAGTACCGTCTATTTTAGTAAATAAATAAAAGGTTGAGTATACTTTATTTATTTTTTATTTTTTTATCATTATCCCTTTAAACAAGAGGAATTATATAAATGAACCCATCTATGATGAAAATCGATAGATTTATGTGTGTAAACATATAAAACCGAATGCGAAAAAAGACATACTTTTATGTGAGTGACAAAAAAATTTAGGGTTTATGACCTATAAGGGTAACCAAATATTCCAATTGTACAAATGTTACCATCAAAGTATTTTTTGTACTCAATTGACCATTAAACTCTTTTTGACTGTACATATACAACCATTATGACCGGGTATAACCCGTAAACCACCGTAAACAACCGGTAACCACCACCACCACCACCAAAACACCACCACAGCCACCACCATCTTCAAACCCACCACCACCACCACCACCACCAAAACACCACCACAGCCACCACCATCTTCAAACCCACCACCACCACCACCACCACCAAAACACCACCACAGCCACCACCATCTTCAAACCCACCACCACCACCACCTTTAAACCCACCACCACCACCAAAACACCACCACAGCCACCACCACCTTCAAACCCACCACCAAAACACCACCACAACCACCACCACCTTCAAACCATCACCACCACACCCACCAAAGTTGCCGCCGCCACCACCACCACTGAAACACCACCACCAAACCGATATGCAACCACACCACCACCAAACCGATCTGCAACCACACCAGCACCAAATCGAAACCCTAAATCGAGCACATCACCACTACACCCGCTCTGCTCGGCCGCCGTCTCCCTCCGCGAGCTCTCATTCGCCACACCGGAAGCCGCCACCGCGGAACGTCGTCGCTGGAAGCGCCGCCTCCGTTCCAACAACACCCAGCCCCAATCGCCGGAAGCGCCGCCTCCGTTCCAGATCTGCAAATTTCAGGTCCGATTTTGATTCTGTTTTTCTGATCTGATGGTTGTACCGATTTTGATTCGTTTTTCGGATCTGATGGTTGTACCGATTTTGATTTCGTTTTTCTGATCTGGTGGTGTTTTGGTGGTGGTGGTGGTGGGTTTGAAGGTGATGGTGGCTGTGGTGGTGTTTTGGTGGTGGTGGTGGTGGTTTGAAGGTGGTGGTGGCTGTGGTGGTGTTTTGGTGGTGGGTTTGAAGGTGGTGGTGGCTGTGGTGGTGTTTTGGTGGTGGTGGTGGTGGTTACCGGTTGTTTACGATGGTTTACGGGTTATACCCGGTCATAATGGTAGTATATGTACAGTCAAAAAGAGTTTAATGGTCAATTGAATACAAAAAATACTTTGATGGTAACATTTGTACAATTGGAATAGTTGGTTACCCTTATAGGTCATAAACCCAAAAATTTATGGAATCAAGATAACAACACCCTCAAACAATGTCATGTTATTAAATCCATTCCAGAAATTGAATACCCGACCGGCCGACCCGAGTGTTCACCACCTGCAAAGTTTTATTTCCAGTATACTCTTTCACCAAATTAAACCCTAATCCCCAAATCTTGCAATCAGAAGAACAATCAATCAGCAAAGAGTAGATAATGTAAATGGCAGCCGTAAGGCGTATCCTCTTCTCCTCTTTAGCGAATAATAAGAATACGAAGAACAGGTGGATCTCCACAAGCATCCACCTGAATCAGTCATGGATGAATAAGATCAAAGGTGTCATCACCGGGAAAAAGCCCAATGAAGACGTCACGCTGGAATCATTCACTCTCCTTAGTAAGTATTGATTTCCCCAAAATTAGACCTCCATTTTGGCAGAATTCATCACAAAATTTGCTTTCCAATCATATAGACAAGTCGCGAATTTTTGTGGATCACTGCAATTATAGTTGAATAGTAATGGCGAATTCAGCCAGAAACTATACTCTCTCTCTCTCTCACACACACACACACATATATATATACCTATAGGGGCAGGTTCAAATGTGAACCACTTTTTGGTTATGAACGTGAGGACAGCCGAGAGCGCGACATATGGCGGATAACTAGGTGCCATGTCATGTCCACGGCGGATGACTAGGCGCGATTTATGGGAGGGCATTGAATGGGGGGGGGGGGGGGGGGACCACACTCAAAGCCGTCACTTGCGCGCTCTCGGCTGTCCACGTTCACAACCAAAAAGTGGTTCACATTTGAACTTTCCTCTATACCTATATATATATATATATATATATATATAGAGAGAGAGAGAGAGAGAGAGAGAGAGAGGTGGGTTCATACGAGAACGATGTCAATTTAAGAAAACGTGAGGACAACTCTCAACCACACATTTTCGGTTAAGGTGGACTCGATCATGGTGGATTGATGCGATTCATGGAGGGTGGAGATGATTAAAGGAAGGTGACCCTGTCAAAGCCGCATTTACTGATCGGATGAGTGGTTGAGAATCGTCATTGCGTTTTCTTAAAAAGTTATTGTTCTCATTTGAACCTCTCTCTCCCTCTCCCTCTCTCTCTCTCTCTATATATATATATATATAGGTGCAATTTCAAGCAAGAACACCTCCATTTTTCAAAATGTGACAACACTTTCGGACCTCCAAGTTATTTAATTCATAATTATTAGAATGATTGAAAATAAATTAGTACTTATCAACAATTTTCTTTGATCTTAATGCCTTGAGAAATGGAAGACTTCTTATGTGATTTTGTTGTGATATGATCGGATAATCATGTGATTTTGCTAAGTTAAGGATGTGATATTGCTGTGTTATTCGAAACCAATGATGATCATGTTTACAATTGTTGCTTTGGCTGTTCATTATGTGATTTTGCTATGATAATAATTTGATAAATTCTGATTCTGACCAGTGAGTATATTATCAGTACAATTTTTTGGATAATGAAGTCACCAAGATTACAAATAAATACGAAATCACATGATTATCCTTAATTATTTACTTTCTTTCTTTTAATTATAATTATTGGGTTAAACAATTTGGAGGCTCAAAAATGTCCTTGCATTTTTGTAAAACATGGGTGTTCTTGTTTGAACCCCTCCTATCCATGTACCCATCTGTGTGATATTTGGGCTGGAGCACTCACAAGTTAAAAGGGAGAGTGGGACTCTAGTCTTTTTCCGTGTTGTGTAGTTAATGCGTACTTATAGCCAAGTGTTTGATGATATGTAAGGGTTTGCGGACGACATGAAAAACGCACAGAAGTTAGGTACCTTGAAACAGTACATGGTTGGCCGAAGCAGTGAAGCCACATATGCAGATGCATTTGGCAAGCAAGAGGCTATAATTCGGTTTCTTGGGGGTCTTGATCCCACTGGAGAGGTTGTCGCATACTAGTTATTGTCATATTACTTTTATTTTTGTATGTTTTAATTTCCAAACACATAATATGTTCTTTTAGTAATAAACCTTTCTAGTTCTGTTCCATGTATTGCTGCCATCTTACATGCAGCTACTTAGATGTGTCCCTCAAGAAGCTATTTTGATTTTTGAGTATGGTATCATTTCAGTTTGCTTGATCGACTGATTTGAGTTCATATATTGCAAATGTAGAATCTCCTACCTAGTCAAAAGAAAGAAGCAGCAAAACATTGCAATTGCACAATAGCTGATGTTGAGAATACTTTGGCAAAATTCACTTGGGCTAGAGAAGCTCAAAAGAAAATTGAGAAGTTAAAAGCAGAAGGAAAGCCGATGCCAAAGAGCATAAATGAGGTATTGCTTAGTCCCCTTAACTAGACAAGCTTCTCTTATGTTTTATATCAGTGAAACATGTTTGATGAAATTGATGCCAACTTATTCATGATATTGTTTGATTTAGTTGGACTTAATGGCATGTGGCCTTCATTTGAATTGTTTGCACACTCTTTCTCCCGAAATCCTTTCACGTCATTATTTTCTTTGATATAGATATATATATATATATATATATATATTAGTATATATAATATGTGTGTGTGTGTGTGATTTTATTATATTATAATGGTCAAAGTGTAACAAAGTTTGTCTTACTTCTTGATGATGATTTTTTTTTTCCTCAATTGGTGTAACAAACATTAATTTTTTCTTATTTTGTACACACTTTGACTACAAATAGGCATATCTTGTAACTTTTGATTAGATGGATGCCAGGTTGTCAAGTTATATTGTAGTTCTTGATTATGTAGCCAAATGTTACATCAAAATCAATGTGCCACTCTTAGGCTGAATACCCGTTTATTAGGTAAAGTGGGTATGAAATAGGAAGAATTTAATGTTACTTACAATGATTGAGAAAAAAATCATCTTACACTAAATAGAAACTTAGAAAAACTCTAGTACATTTTTTGCACTATTTTAATTGTGCATATGAAAATATGTAATAGAAAGGAATTGCTGCTTAACTTATATTTTTTACTACTATCAAATGTACAAGTAATGTTGTGTTTTTAGAGATATGATGAGAGAAAATCAACACAAACATTTAGATTCCCAAACACGACAAATAGGTAGAAAGCCTAGTAAATGAATGAACCTTAAGGTGTTAGCAAGCACATGGATGGTACAGTTGGTGTCATTTAAAGCGCAATTCATGGGAGGGCACGAGACTAAAAGTGATCAACGATTTAGATCCACTTCTCACATTAACCTCAACATCTCCATGATCTTTTCACCTTATTGCTAAATGGCATATGACATAATAAGAATAGGAAACGACATAATTCTTGATAAAAAGCTTAGAAAGGAAAGGCAACAACTACATCTAGTCAGAAACAAGCCAACTAAGAAGATCCTTTCAAGATTGATGTAGGAGATCGTAGTAGCTTGGTAGAGCACATGCATTTAGATACTTGGAATTTTTCAGTATGAATAGGTAGGTGTATGGGAGATTAGTATCTTTGAGAGATATAATTAAATCATTTTTGTACATAGGTACTAAATTAAAAAAAAGGTTAAACTAATTAATTATAAATATTTTCGTCTTGAAGCTCTAGTCGAGGAACAATTTCATCTAGTTCTGATGGAACTAAACGGGTGATAGAGTTTTAAGTACATAAGGTACAATGTATTAATGTATACAAAGGAAGCTTCTTATCCATTTTTTAACCCTCACAAAGTTATCTTCTTTTAATGCCATACTTAACCTAAGGAGGTTAGTACACTGGACACTTAATTAGCTTCAAAACAAGAAGTGGATAGATAGCAAGATATTATATGGGATTAATCATGAGAATTCGTACTTCAAGTCATTATGAGAAAGAAACTAACGTACTAACTATTGACATCAACCATTTCTTTGTGTTTAGTAAAATCAGAGCTTAAGATGAGACCATGAGTGTGCCAAGTACCCCAAACCTAACGAGTTCATCAGGGTAGACTTAATGGTAAACCGAGTTGGCACAAAACTTGCTTTTGCATGACAAACATTGAAAAAATCATTCAATTTAAATAGAAATAAGTGAAAGACGGTATATAAATAAATATAGCGCTAAAATAGTCATCAACAAAGTAAATAATATTAATCTTGAGGTTCATTTCTTCAAATTACAGCCTCATTACATCCATTTCCATGTTGATCATAATATATAGGGGGTCATTCAAGGGAGAACTGGTTAATTTGTAATAATTTTGATATCCAATCTCGTCCATACATTTTATTAATCAATGGTTATAAAAGAAGAATATATTTTACATATATAATTCTAAAAAACCCACCAATCGGTTTTGGCCCTATTAAATAGGTGAAGACAGTTAATTTAATTAAATGATTGGTGCACATTGGATTTCACAGTTATCACAAACTACCAAGTTCTCATTTGGTTAGGCCCCTATATATAATTTTTCTTCTTTTTGAGTAATTAACCATGAGCTATAATATACCCTACACCATATGTTCACATATGTAAGTTAGAGATTTATTCTAGTGGCAGCAAAACAATCGATCTATAGGGTACCAACTATTTTTGATCCTTCAAAAGCCTTTTGCTGCCTTTTCTTGTGTAATTCTATGACAGGCTATTTTTAAAAATGATGTTTTACTATATATATTGCTAATTTATTAAGTGGATGGTTTATGGATGTTAAAAGAAATTGGTTAACTGGACTTCTATGTAATGAACTTGTGTTCTGATATGTACAAGATGTCAGACAAATTAATGTATTAAGATATGATTAATATTAACGACTCTGTAAATCAAGGACGGACCTACATAGGTGCCCACGGTGGCACGTGCCACCGTATCGTTTCTCCGTCGCAGTGTAAAGGTCGTGAAAGTGCCACCATATTAATTTGTTGTGTGCCACCATATGTATTTTAAAACTGCAATGAAAACACGAACTCTCCTTGGTTGAGCTGGTTAGTTCCTTGTTTTTCAAAGAGGATGTCATGTGTTCAAATCTTGTTAGAGTGATTTTTTTAGCTTTTAGCTTTTAATATCATATTTATTATGTTTCTTAAAAAATTGTAATAACAAAACTTGAACATTTTTATTTAAAAATCGAGAAAACCAACCAGTAAACCAATATTGACTTAATAAAAAATATCTATACAAATATTCCTTATAGTTAAATGGTGCCACCGTTAGAAAAAATCTCTAGGTCTGTCCCTGCTGTAAATCAGCATTGTCCACCTTGCTTGATTAAGGGTATGTTTGTTAGCAGCATAATAAGCTTAATGGGTGTCACAGCTCATTCGGTCAGCTATACTCTTTGGTAGTGGCTTAATGATATAAAACCAACCAGTAAACCAATATTGACTTAATAAAAAATATCTATACAAATATTCCTTATAGTTAAATGGTGCCACCATTAGAAAAATTCTCTAGGTCTGTCCCTGCTGTAAATCAGCATTGTCCACCTTGCTTGATTAAGGGTCTGTTTGTTAGCAGCATAATAAGCTTAATGGGTGTCACAGCTCATTCGGTCAGCTATACATGACCCTTTGGTAGTGGCTTAATGATATAGAAAGTGGCTTATTCATTAAGCTTCTAGGGGGAGCTTTATGCAGAAAGCCAAGTTTTAACAGACTCACCCATTCCGATTAAAAACGAGCTCTTTCATCTATGAAAAACTCTCCTCTCCTAAACAAAAACCTCTCCAAAGTGTACAGACTGATTAATTCATACGGAAAACTTTATTCATACAAGACTTAATGGAAACCAACTAAACAGTTGTGCATGTAACCCTTAGGACCCATAAGACACCCGATTCCTGAACAACGATTCTGCTTCGGGGTATAGAATGTATGCTAGTATCAATTGGCGGATCCTATGGATTTATTATTATTGATACCCTTTTTGTAGGTCCAAAAGTTAATGGGATCAACACCAATGGATGTTGCTAGGTCGAGCATGGCGAAGAGTGGGCAAATAAGCAGAAATGCACTCTGCCCTTGTGGATCAAAAAAGAGATATAAGCGGTACTTTTTCTTACCGTAGTGAATTATCGTCAATTTGTGTGTTAGCTAATATGTGTTTCTGTTTTGTTGGTTGCAAAGGTGTTGCGGAGCTTAAGCAAGCACAATCAAGAACCCAAGCGAGCAAATGTCATTTGAGATTTGGTCGTTTTTCGCATTCAGGTTTTGCTGCTAGATCCTTGTAATTTTGTATCTCTTCACAAGGTTTAGAAGACAAGCTGATTACCACCTATGCAACCACTTGTTGATGGCAAGTGAAGTACATATTAATCATTAATGGCTGTTCTACCCTTGTGATTTCCAGCAGAGTGTGGT
This sequence comes from Centaurea solstitialis, assembly GCA_030169165.1. NCBI lineage: Eukaryota > Viridiplantae > Streptophyta > Magnoliopsida > Asterales > Asteraceae > Centaurea > Centaurea solstitialis. Next base: position 26,985,699 of record CM058046.1, read on the forward strand.
TTCTGAAATAATTTTGAAACTTTTGAGATTATATATTCAATCTTAGTTGAACAACTCGAATGATATCGAGATAGATATTTGTGAACATCGAAGATTTCTTTTTTCATATCGCGTTTCGATGTTTTAACATGAGCTATTATGTTTTAGATTTGTTTATCTTACGAGTAAATTGCATGCTTAGTTCATGTGGTTTATATGTTATAGACTACATAAAAGGCCACCTCGGGCTTCATCTTCTATATTTGTTCTATATCACCATAACAGATATAGAAACCAGAATCGTTGTGAATCTAGTGCAGTTACTCCGGCACGGGGTCCAGGGTACCTTCTTATAACTGATCGACCCTTCGAACCTGGCATCAACAAGAGCTTGGTCAATCTTCCAATGGAGCATCAACAAGAACAATCGAACTCAACCTTCTAACCCAAACCCCAGATCTAGGTTACAACTTACAAGTGTTCACAAACTAATATGGGTTCATCCAACCACAAGGGTTGTGGTTTAGTGGTTGAGGCTTAGGGGGGATGTGGTGGGATATCCCATCCTAGGGTTCAATTTTGGGCGTTCGCAACAATTGTGGCAACCGAGTTGATCAGGGGTAGTTGTCTTGCAACTGTAATTTGCTAGGATAGTCACCCTTTCAAGAAAAATGGGTTCATCCACTTGAATATGCAAAGGAATCGGGTCATGGACTTGGACACACAGAGATTTGTTTTTCACCTTTGAAGGTCTGGATTTTGAGGGGTTTTTTGGTTGAAATTCGATTTCGGGGATTTTAATTATATGCACAAATTAGTTATTGTGTTATGTTTATTGATGTATTTGTGGATCATGATGTTGATTTGGCTCTAGAACTTGTTAAGATCTTTATGATGATGAATTGTGTTTTTTAATTGGGTGAATTTTTGCTGGACAATTGTTGTATATGATACCATTGTGATGATTATAATCTTAAAAGATAGAATAAGTTAGTGCATTGACTTATATTGATAAACGCTTATCGAGTAAGCATTTGAGTAAATGGTCCTTAAAATTGGGTTTGAAACTTGACAGACAATGGTGTTAGTGGGCCATCAGAGAAGACCGGGACGGGTTGTAGAAAAAGATAATGGGAGGGGAAAAAGATCAAAGTTATAAGACATGTGGCGACATTTAATTGGAAGATGGAAAATGAAGTAAATTTCTTAAATTATAAATAAAGGGAGGAAAATATGAAATGGCTAAAAAGCCGATAAACCCCTTAACAAAATTTTGTTAATAGTTGAGTTAGGATGAAGGACCAAAGAGGTGATAAATCGAAAACCATAGGATTGAAATTTATAATTATTTTTGAAAACAGAGTTAAGGCAGTATAACATGTAATTTACTTTTATCTTTCTATCAAGGTATAATTTCCTGTGAGAGAAAATTTTGTAGCAACTTTTTAACGATAAAAACTAGGGGTGTGTTATAGTCAGGTCGGTTTGAGTCTAAAATTTTGGTTAAACCGATCAATTTATTGTGTTAAATCAAACCAACCAAACCAATATAAACCGGTTTGGTCAGAATAATAAAGAGTCCTTATTCTCTCATCCTCTAAGAATTTGAAAAGATAAAAAAGGTAATCCATGGTTTTTAAATTAAAAAAAGGTGAGAGTATCTAATTGACTGATCGTTCGTCTGCCTTTTGTATATTTTTAATCATATACAGTATAATACACACACACACACACACCCATATATACCTGGTTAGGTTTGGTTTAAAAAATCACAAACCAAACCATATTAATGGTTTATAAAAAACGCAAACCACCGGCCTGAATAATGATGGCTAAACCGGCCAAACCGACAAAATTGGTTTGGTTCGGCCGATTTATCCGATTTCGGTCAAAACGTGCACACCCCTAATAAAAACAATTGTGTAAATATTGTCTAATTCAACCAATGACATGTTGATGTCTACGTAGGTAAATAATATTATCGCATATACCATATAACCTTGGTTTATATTCAATCTTATCAATCTCTTGTATGAATCTTTATATGTTATATTTTAGAAAAAATGAACAGAAAATGTTATGTTTAAAATTCGATAGCTATAGTATAATGGATAGTAAAAGAATTTTAACTTGTTCAAGTATCCAAATTCAATGTAGTAAACATCATTTTTTTAACGAAAATAAACTAACTGCTAATCAAACGAGTAAAGTTTGGTTTTGGTCCTCAAGGTTTTGTATAAAAGGAATTTCAATATCAAACTTTATTAACTTTGGTCCTTCATGTTTGTCTATTATCAGCGAATTTTGGGTTTGTCTGATTTTATTTTACGTTTTGTGTTAAATGCAACTAAATTAAAGGCTATTTTGATCATTGTACCATTATTTTCAAGTTTCTATCTAAGAATATGACAAATTGAATGAAAAAGTAATGTAAAGAACCAATTCCTAAAAATCAAGGATTTATCTTATTGAAAATTATCTAAGGACTTGATCATCTAAGAAGAGAAAGTTTAAGGGTTCTTTTAGAAATTTTCATTCTAAAAAACGTTTTAATGACTAGTAATTTCATTCAAAAATTCAGTTCCAAATCCTAATCATTTAAAATAGAATAATTCATTAAGCTTTTTTAAAAAAAAAATCTAAAAGTTAATGGCTCTTAGTGCTTTAACATTTATATATTTTAGTTGTAATTAAACCGTACATAAACTCAATCCCGAAAATGTTGCTAGACCCCATAACTTACCTTAAATTAAGGAAAGCATACAATTATTGGCCAATAATAGATTGAACCCACCACCTGTCAAAACCAGAAATGGCCACGTGTCAAAACTTTTGATCCGTTTATATTATACACCTTTCTTTTCTATATATATGCCAAAATAAAGTTTTTGAAAATCTAGAGCTAATAAATGATAATTAGATCCGATCGTATACGTGAATTGATACATAAATACGTAGATTAGACGAAAGATAGAAAGACGTACGCACGATGAGCCAAGAACAACCTATGAAACCCCAAGAACCTGGGGAAGAAGCTGCCGCACAAACGGAAGCTAGTCGTCAAGAACGTAAAGACGACGTTAGCGTAAGCGATAAGGCCACAGAAAGTCATGCCACTAGACGTGATGAGAGTAACGACGCACAGGTCAGTCTTAATTAATGGATACACACTTGCGAACCAATGTCATCAAACGCTAACTAAACGAACATAAAATTATCTATACTATTATACATTTTTTTTTATATCCTATGAAGCATTTGATTTGATTTGATGAAATTATTTTGAGAGATTTGAATTTCATCGGATAATTTAGAATTGCTAGGATTTGGATTTGAAATTTTATGTTTGTTTGGTTGGTAAATTTAAATAATTTATTTAAAAATTATAAAAGCAAATAAATTATCTTTTTTTTTAATTAACTATTATAAAACAATTGTTTTTAGCATATTTTTATGTACAAATTCTACAAAATCCCATAAAATACCAATCATGTTCATGTGATTTCAAATCCAATCCATTTCTACAATCCAAACATACCTAAAAAATTTACTCTTTTGAACCGTTACACCTGTTGACACTTGTTTCTAGGTCATCTTCAACTGCCACATGTTCATGTGTTTTATATACAAAATGGACCAAAATTCTTAAACAATCATTCAAACCGTGTTCTACACACAATAGAAATAGATAGTAGAACACAGTTTGGACGATTGTCTTGTTGAATATCATGCAAGAATTGTGATGGTAATGAATTGGGTGAAAAATGTGAATCAACAATTTGATGCCAAAAATGCATGGTTGAAGGTTGGTCGGAAAAACAGTCAACAAGCATCACCATCACCTGTGGCAACAGATTCGATATTTGAACGAGGAAATATCACCATTGGAGAAGCACTGGAAGCCACGGCTCTAACAGCGGGGAGTAGGCCGGTGGATTACAGTGATGCTGCCGCCATACAGGCGGCAGAAGTCAGGGCCACCGGTCGCACCAACATCGTGCCGGGAGGTGTTGCTGCCGCCGCTCAATCCGCAGCCACCCGAAATGCTCGGGTCACACGAGAAGATGACAAAACCAAGTTGAGCGAGATTCTAGCGGTAAACATACATCACTTTTCCTCTTATTATACTAATTGAATGATTTCAGATGAATATGAATATGAGTCGATCTGGATCATATTCTAGGGGGAAACAAATAAAAAAAATTGCAATAAAGTTTGCTTTAGATTTATCTAGGCCAACAAAGATTTTATTTTTCCTCAATTGATATAACAAAGTTTCAAAGTTTTCTACTTTTACATATTTCAAGATAAGGGTCAAAATGGTAATAAAAAAGGCGGATTTTTTTTAAAGCTTTGTTACATTAAATCAAAAGTTTGGAACTTTGTTACATTAATTTAAAAACAAATTCTTTGTTACAATATATAGAAACTAACTTGGGATCATCTGAGATCGCGTTGTTTTTGTGAAACCTGTGAAACCACTTTTTTACATTTGAAACTTCACACTAAAACACTGTGAAAGTAACTTTCACAGTATTTTTGTTGTGAAAGTTCAGTTTTTCTTTTACTTTCACAATATTTTGTTGTGAAATGTCAAGCATAAAAATGTTGTATATCAAGTCTCATGAAAACAAGTTGGTCTCACGTGAACCCAACTCTGTTGAAACTTACTCAAATTTTGTTACATGTTTCTCTATATTTTATTCATTACGAGACAACAATCACTCATAAGTATACTCGAGTGATCACAACTTTCTTAGTTGAATTTGTTACCATATTTGATATCTCGTATACTTGCCAAACTATTATTCACAAGTCGTCGAAAGTCTCAACCCAACTTGTTTTGACTCGTTATGCAACTACTTGACCCGACAATTTTGTCTCTTTTGTTAAGAAAGTAGATAAGCATTCTTAAAGCATTTATGTGAAACAGGAAGCAACTTCAAAGCTACCGGCGGACAAACCAGTGACACGTAGAGATGCAGAGGGAGTCATCGGAGCGGAGTTGAGAAACGATCCAAACCTGACCACTCGTCCTGGTGGAGTCGCAGCGTCACTCGCAGCGGCCGCAAGGATAAATCAAATTAACTTAAATTCCCCCACCAAAGAATGAATGTTGACCATATTACAATAAATCTTGGTGGCTTTTTTTTCCTTCCTAATAACAATTAAATCTATTGTATTTTTGATGTTTGTGTATTGAATTACTATGTATAGTAAGATATACAAAGGGGGCGAATTTGTAATTTTATATGGTAATTATGATAGAGAATCCTCGTTCCGTATTTTGATTTTGTAGTTGTCGGTTAACAAACTGTTGTTGACAATGTCTTAAAAATGATTCGGTTTTCATTACACTTTAAGACTAGATTACATGTTTGATGTTTATGAATCTATTTTACGTGTTATATGTTGGGTTTTTGTAACACCTCGGACCAAACTGGTTCGAGTCACGGTTCAAGAAAAACAAACAGTTTAACCGAACATCAAACCAAACTGGTTTGATCAGCGGAAGCAAACATGTGTAAAACTCCGAAAAGCACACTAAATCGTTTATTGTTTATCTAAAATACACATAGTGGCGTTAGAAAATTACCTGAGTCGCTTGAGATAGATCCACCTGTGATGAATCCTACGAACGGACCTTCTAGCCGGTCAAATCCCCGAGCTCCCGAACGTAACCGAACTTGGCTTCAGTTTGGTGATTGAGGTCGACCAAGGGAGAGAGAGAGAGAGAGAGAGAGAGAGAGAGAGAGAGAGAGAGAGAGAGAGAGAGAGAGAGAGAGAGAGAGAGGGGTTTTTGGTTTCTTTTGTTGTAAGAATAATAATTGAATGAATGAAAAAAGGTTTAACCTAACTGAATATATATATATATATATATTGATAAACAGTAGCAGTATTGTATTCAGTTTCCTTTTTCAAATAATAATTATCCACATATAAATCCTTTGTTTTCCATTGATTGGAGACATCAAATTTAATTTTGAAACTTATGTTTACTTGTATCCCCAGATAAATAAGGAAAAGACTTGCCCGCTAAATGCTTACCAACAATTCATTTTGATGACCAACAATATCTCTTGCAGCTAAGCACTTACCATTAAAATATTTGGTAAATAGCCCCTTATTCAAGGTAACAAGATCATATTCTCTTATCTAATGAATAGTATTTAGGGTAGATAACTACAAAAATCAAGCAGCTCTTGGGAGCACATGAAAGCATGTCAGCTTACACATGGACATGAATAAGAAGCAAAAGAGGTCCCATATATGTCATTGATATGACGATACCATTACTTCCTAAAAATCAAAAACCAAACCAACCCAGTAAATGAATCCCACTCAAAAGTAGGACAAGTACACAGACGAAACCTCTACCCAAAAAATTAGAGTGACTATTTGATTAATTGGATTGTAAGAGAAGTGATTCAATTTCTAGCTCTATATTAAAATTAACCCAAATTGTACGGGCTAGTCGATTGGTTGGGTTGGTATTTTAGCACATCAAATTATTCCCGTACCATTGGTTACGTTGTGTTCTGCACTCATAATTTTTTCTTCGTAAGTCATTTGATAAAACTTATCACGTTGAGCTATTTTCTCAATTTACATATATATGTTCAAATTTATTGAACATACATACGAAGGAAGGGGTTATATAAAGATGGAGGGTATGTAATGATGTGATATCATCGGATGTATATATTAGTATACTAATAATAATATTAAACCCAATAAATAAAAGAACAAGTCACCACTAAAATCAATAAGTTATAAACAAACAATCATGTATGGTTGAACGAATAAATCAATCATACATGTTATTAAGCTTATTAAGTCATTAGCAAACAACCTCATTTTCTCCCAATTAAGCTTATCTTATTGAAACTAAGGGGTTGATTGATACTTTTTCTATTGAGACTTTATGGATAAAGTTGGTTGAATTAATAAAGTTATCTGTATGGTAACGAATAACTTTTTGTGTTGAATTAACAGTCTGAGTGTCGAAAATAACCATTTTATCCTAATCTATATTTTTGTTTAAATAAAATAATTCTTTAAAAATACTTGTTTAAATTGCTTCAAATATAAAAAATAGATCATATATCACATTGACTAAAATCATGATATTTAAATATAAAAAATAAATCATAAAACTTACCATCTTCCTCAAAGACCTAACCACCAGTCCACTACCGCCATAAAACCAGGCCGTTCCTGATATTTTAAGGGCCTTGTGCAAAAACTAAATATGGTTATGCATGTTTTTAGTAATACAATTGTTTAAGTTTTTTTATTTCTAAATAAAAAAGTGAATCTTTTTAATTTAGAATAAATGAAATATAAATAGTTATAAACAAAATTTAAATAATAATCAAAACACAATAATTTACCTGCTAAGTGCTTACTTGGATAAGACTCATGAGAGTTGTCACTTATCATCCTCATTTACCAAGTAACACTTTCTATCCTCATCATCACTTTTATCAAACTTTTGCCATGTTCCTCTACTAAGATAAATATCTCGATAATGAATTAAAATCTTACCCAATAAGTTAAGTCAAAGAGCCGATTATTATATGTAAGTGTTTAGCAGGTAGATATAATATACACAATGCCTTAAATATTGAAATCACTAAAGATTAATAGATAAAAAAAAAGAAATATTAAAGAATTTTACAGAATTAAGTTATCTTAAAGTTTACGAACTTTATATAATTAGTTTATATATTCGTTTAAATTATAATTAATTTATTTAAAAAAATGAATAAAAAGTTTATTTAATAAGTTAACTATTACATATTATATTTACAACTTTTAAATATTGAAGTTATGAAAGATTAATAGATAAATAAAAATAAAAAAGTAATTAAATTATATAAGTAATTATTAGTTATCCCAATTCTAGTTGGGAATAATATTTCGTTTAATTGGTTGTTGAAAATTTTAAGAAATACAAACTCAGACCATAAAACACGTAAAAAGTAGAGTGATCAAATCCCTCGTTATTAACACGGTCTCTGTACATGAATAAACGATGAAAGAAATTGCACAAAAGTCGAATACTTTTTAATGAAAATTTGCATACATCATCAAATTTATTTACCTGTTTTCTATTTGCGAACAAGAAAAAAAAAAGATTTAAATGGCTATAATTTCTTATTGAGGAAATGATTTTCGGATATTGGTAACCTATATCCACACTTTACCTTACCAATAATGGAAGTTTATATAGCTAAAAAAAGCTGAATTAAATTTGCATACATTAACATCAAATGGAATTTTGACACGCGGTTTCTTGTTTATTAAAGTGTTGGATAACAATTATGTTTTTGTGTGAATAACCGTTTGACCTGCTGCTGCTTATTTAAATGGACGGACACCCAAAGCTACATCCATTTCATTTCTTCATGCAAAATTTCCACTTACAACAATTAAGATCAAAAAGCAAACCCCATTCAAAGACCAGTCGAAGTAACCTGCTTTCTTTTTTCTTCTCTTCAAATACTTTAGTTGATCATATACATTCATCAATGAAGAAAAAAGATTCGTCAAAGATGCACATTTGATTTCTCTAGCTTCATTATTCATCAACAATAACAAGTTTCAATCATGGGTATTTGTTGTTGTTCTTCTTCTTCTTCTTCAAATAGTAATCCAACCCATGACACCGCTGGCAATCTTAGTTCAGGTACAAATTCAAATCTTTCTGATAACAAGATCATGTCATGATATTTATGGGTTTTGTTTCTTCTCCAAAACAAACATTTCTGGATCCATTTATTATAGTCATGGGGTTTGGTTTTATTTTATTTTATTTTTTATTTTTTTTGGTTTTAGGTCAAATTTGTGTAATTTCATATAATAATCTAACTTGAAGAAAGTTTTGAGTTATGTTTATATATATATATATATATATGTTTTTGGATTATAGTGTTTCTGTAACATCCAATTTTCAAAAAAACAGGATTTTAAAATTTTTAAATAAAAAGAATTTAAAAAATAAATTTATTACGAAGTAAATACGTTTTCACGACCAACCGGCTCAATAAATGTCAACTAAAAATAAGTAACTAAAAGTCTCATTATTTATAAAATAAAAACCCACAATTAAATGCCAAGGTGTCGCTAGAACCGTCATCCACAGGAAAATCAAGCTGGGGCCTTGCCCTTATCCACTTCTAAACCTGAACCTGAAAAAAAGGTAAACAACGAAAGGGTAAGCGAAAACGCTTAGTGAGCTAGCACTATGCCTATTTCATACTACCACGCGGGCACATACCACAATCGGTGCCATCACAATCACACCATATTCACATCTTAACGGTTTCCCGCTCTTTGGATCGCCCCGCAATCCGGCATTAGTGGTTACCCACTCTTCGGATCGTCCCACGACCCGGCCCTAGTGGTTACCCACTCTTCGGATCGTCCCACGACCCGGCCCTAGTGGTTACCCACTCTTCAGATCGTCCCACGACCCGGCCTTAGCGATTACTCCCTCTTCGGATCGCCCCGCAATCCGGCCTCATCAAACGCATCAACTTACATACATATAAGCAAGCTATAATACGACGAACGTAAAACCCACTCACAATTATAAAAGTGACTCAACCAAATCATGCATACATACACACGAAACAATATAAAACAAGCACAGTGTAACTCACCTTATAGCAGCTTAGGGTACTCCTCGGTATCCTCACGATAGCAAGTTAACTCACCTAAACAATTCAATCGTAAAGCACATTACTTACTATCAAATCAATACGAAGACTCGATACCGAAACAAGGGTCTTAGACGTAGCTAGACTAGTCCAATTGCCCCTAAAATTCACACATTGATATCCTATAACATCCCTATCCATTCCAATACCAAAAACCAACATTAAACGACTTCTAGCAACGAATTAACGGTTCAAAAACAACATTAAACCCTAGCCTATCGATTACTCGATAATCACTTCAATTAAACCAACAACATGCTTAAGATTCTTACCTTGCGATCGATTAACAACCACACTTGATTCTCCGTCGTTTGCCTTTGAGAATCGCACACACCGCTTAATAATCCAAATTACCGAATTCGCTTTTCCTGGATAACAGCCAACTTCGGCTGGTTGCTGCTCCTTACTGGAGCCTCTGATGCTCGATCCCTCCGGTCAGATTGAAGAACAATGAGTTGTGAAGCCGCTGTCCAAATTTCACGACGATCCGACGGTTAACGAGGGAGAACGAGCCGATTTCCCACGGCTGCGCAATCCTGACAGCAATTCCGAAAATCAATCCCAAACTCATTATTCGACTTTCTGACGAGAATTCAACAAGTAAAACGTTCCCCAAAACATATACTAACGTTGGTAACACAAATCCTAACACAACCCAACGATTCGGTGATCGTTTCATCATCCCACACAACCCTAAACATAATGAACAAAAAAAACCAACATTAACGAAAGAGACTATGATTATACCTTACTTGATCGACGGAACTCAACAACGAATCTAAGGCCTCCGGTGACTCCAACGAGTGTGATGATTGCTTCGAATTGAATCAAGTGGAAGAGAACTAGGGTTTGATTTCTTCTTCATTCTCTCTCAGTTTCTCTCTCTCTCTCTCTTTCTTCCTCTCCAAGTTAGAAAGTAGAATTGTGAGGAGAAGTTAGGAGGTTTGAGGTATTTATAAACCCGGGCCGGACCCTTCTCCTAGGCCAAGCCCACTCCTAATCCTAAGCCCACAAGCTAAATTTCTAGTTAAAATCCAATTTCTTAAAACTCTAATTAACTAATATTAATAACACAATAATAATAACCCAATCAATATAAAATAATAACTTAAGGACTTTGGGGCGTTACAACTCTCCCCCACTTACACGGATTTTGTCCCCGAAATCAATCTGCGAAAAGTCCCGGTACTTCTCCAGCATCTCAGCTTCCTGCTCCCGAATCCATTCAGATTCTTTTCTATGTTGCCCCTGAACCTTCTCAGTACTACTCTTCTTATTCCGCAACCTCAGCACCGCTATCGAACTTTCTACGTAGCTCAGGCTCTCCTCCACCTTAATTTCATCCAACAATACATGTGCTGTTTAATTTCCGAGGCACTTACGTAACTGAGTCACGTGTTATGAGTCTGTATCTTGCCCTAAAGTTTCTGATGCTCGGCCCTGACCTTCAGACTGGTCGAACACGACTCTACATATCGGCCATATCGCGCTTCATTTCCGACCACCAGTAATCGGTCTTCCGATCCCTATACATCTATGTAACAACACTACCCAACCAAAAAGTGATGCATCGCAATGCCCATCATCTACTTGACGCCCTCGGAAGGCATCAAAATCAACGTCTCACACAACTTCGCTGCAAATCTTGAATGCCGATTGCTGTTCTGCACCCCAAACACCTTATCCCGATAGTCCCCACTCGACCCTTGAAGCCTACGAGTGTAACCACCAGTGTAGGAAACACAAGCGTCAAGTAAGACTAGTCTGGATCACAACTCGACCTCCACAAATCCCCTGTACCTAACTTCCTCCAACTTCAAATACCGTAACATCAACAACTTCGTACGAACGAGCATCCGTTCCACGCTTTCCTATAATAAAAATTCGAAAAACTAACACTGTTCTATCAAACGTCTGCCTATAGACCCGGTTCATCAAACCACCAATGTAGCTGGGCAGCAGCGAGGCCGGAAAGCCTCGCTAAGAACTCACCTACCGCATCTGACTCTGAACGCTGCCTTGTGGATGTCCCTCCTTCACCTCAGTTGGTGCTAACTCGACAAGAACCAAACTCGAAACCATGCCGCTTCCGAAAGCTGCTCAACAAGTCACCATTTTTAGGTAAGGGATACCTACTCCTGGCGATAACCCGAGTGAGTTTTTGCTAACCACTACCCACGCGATGACTCCTGTTCTTCTTCTCCACGACCCTCAGATGGCGAACCCCAAAACTAGCTACTCAACGGGTAATCGTAGTCCTTAATCACCTCTAACCATCTCGCAATCGTAGTCCTTAATCACCTCTAACCATCTCCGCTGCCTCATATTGAGGTTCTGCTGGTCCATAAAATAACGGAGACTTTTGTGATCCGTATAAATGGTACAGCGAACCCCATACAAGTAGTGCCGCCACAGTTTGAGCGCGAACACTACTGCAGCTAACTCCAGATCATGGGTTGGGTAGTTTACCTCATGCGTCTTTAACTGACGAGACGCATAGGCAATCACCCGCCCCCTCTGCATAAGGACGCAGCCTAACCCGTGATACGAGGCATCACAGTAGACTGTCAAGTCCTCCACTCCCTCCGGTAACGTCAGGACCGGAGCCTCACATAGCTTTCTCCTCAACGTATCAAATGCTGCCTCTTGCTCTTCACCCCACACGAACGGCTCACTCTTCCGCGTCAACCTCGTCAAAGGAACTGCTATCTTGGAGAAATCTTGGATAAACCGGCGGTAATATCCGGCCAACCCAAGAAAGCTCCTGATCTCCGTGGGAGTCTTCGATGTCTCCCAATTCATCACTGTCTCTATCTTTGTTGGATCTACCTTTATGCCTTCTCGGTTTACAAGATGCCCGAGAAATTGGACCTCTTGCAACCAGAAGTCACACTTAGAAAATTTTGCGTATAATCTCTCCTTACGCAAAACCTCTAACACCTCCCGCAAATGCTCCACGTGCTCCTCCTTCGACTTGGAGTAGATCAGTATATCATCTATGAATACGATCACCGATCTATCCAACATTGGTCTGCACACCCTGTTCATCAAGTCCATGAACGTCGCCGGTGCGTTCGTCAATCCGAAGGGCATCACGATGAACTCGAAATGCCCGTACCTCGTCCGAAAAGCCGTCTTATGAATGTCTTCCTCCCTTACTTTCAACTGATGGTACCCGGAGCGAAGATCGATCTTCGAGAACCACGCGGCTCCCTGAAGCTGATCGAAGAGATCGTCGATCCTCGGCAATGGGTATCTGTTCTTCACCGTGAGCTTATTCAACTCCCGGTAGTCGATACACATCCGCATCGACCCATCCTTCTTTTTCACAAACAGGATAGGGGATCCCCAAGGTGAGGTGCTCGGGCGTATGAACCCCTTATCCAACAACTCTTCCAGCTGCTTCGAGAGCTCTTGCATTTCCGGAGGTGCTAGCCGGTACGGGGCTTTTGCTACCGGTGCCGCCCCCGGGACCAAGTCGATCCGGAACTCCACCTGTCTCTCGGGAGGGATGCCAGGCAAGTCATCCGGGAATACATCCGGATACTCGCTGACTACTGGCACGTCCGAGACTGTCTTCTTCCTTGCTTCAGCCTGGTTGTCGACCACAAACGCCAAGAAACTGCATCCTCCGTGAAGAACGTGCTTCCTAGCCTTAGCTAGCGTGCACAACTTCGGTGGTCTCTTCCGTCTCTCGCTCAAGATGGTCAATTCTCCCCCACTTGGGTTTCGAATCACCACCCGCTCAAACTCACAGTCGATATGTCCCCCATTCCGACTCAACCAATCTACCCCGACCACTACATTGATCTCCCTCATAGGTATTGGGATGAGATCAATTTTAAACTCTACCCCTTCTAACTCTATTACAACATCCCTGTACACATCACTACATAGCCGGTACTCTTCGGCCGCTATCTCTACCTTTAAAGGTTTATCTAATCTACCCATTACATTCGTGAAACCCTTACAAAAAGATAAAGATACAAAAGATTTACTGGCACCCGAGTCAAACAATACCAAAGCAGGTAAAGAGTTGACAAGAAAGGTACCTGTCACAACGTCTGGCTCCTCCTTGGCCTCCTCGACCGTCAAATGAAAAACTCTAGCGCGGCTCTTGGGTAACTCCGGCTTCTTACTGGCCCTAGTCTCTGCCGCCTTAACTGGTGCTGTTCCCGTAGTCTGCGTGGAGCCTGAATTCATCGGGCACTCGCTAATGAAGTGGCCCGGCTGGTAGCATCGGAAACACAACTTTGTCGTCGACTTGCACTCTCTGCTCGAATGACCTGGTTTCCCGCATTTATAGCAGGTCCCGGTCCCATACCTGCACTCTCCCAGATGGTGTTTCCCGCACTTAGGGCAGCTGGGAAACTCCTTCTTAACCTCAACTCTAGGCACCGTCGGCTTGAACCTCTTTGCTGACTGAGTCTGAGCCTGAGTCTGCGCCCGTGTCTGAACCTGCGTTGCCTCCATCTTCTTCCGCTTCCCCTGCCTCTCTAACTCGAGCTCCCTAGCTCGCGCTTTAGCATGCATCTCGTGGAAGGTCTTGCAGTCCGACATGACCACAAATTCTCTTATCTCCGGTTTCAGAATCTGCGCGTACCGATACATCTTCATAGGTTCGTTGGCCACATAGTCACGGCAGAAAAGTGACTTCTCCAAAAACTTATCAGTGATTTCATTCACTGACTCGGTCGTCTGCTCCATACCCAGAAACTCTCCCGTAAGCCGCTCCACCTCCACCTGAGGTACATACTGTTCCTTGAACAGTTCTTTAAACTGCTCCCATGACATTGCCTCGATCTGCTCTGGGCCCTTAGTCTGTGATAAGATGTTCCACCAGTCCTTAGCAGGACCTCTCAGAAGATTTGAGGCATACCTCACCTTAACCTCCGCAGCACAAGAACTAGTGAGGAAGGCACCTTCGATCTCCGTAATCCAACGAGTGCTCGCCACTGGGTCCTTATGTCCCTGGAAAAATGGTGGCTGACATGCTGTGAAGTCCTTGTAGCTCGTCACTTTGCTAGTCTGAGAGCTACCTGAACCACTAGGCCTGCTAGCCATTGCCGCCTCCACCTGACTGTTAACCGTTTTGGCTAACTCGTCCTTCATTTGCTCAAATAACCCCGGAAGGGTATTCTGCATCACTTGCGCTACTTTGGCGCTGATAATTTCTCTTAGATGCTCCACGTCCATCTCATCAGTGTTTACAGTTTTCTTCCCCTTTTGCTTCTTACTCACCATACTGATACAATAAACATATGCTTGGTTACATAACCCCTCTTTCTCTCTCTCACCCAAGAGTTAAGCCATCCACCCAACCCTTGACAGTATCCTATCCACATGTTACTAGACATCCCCTAGACAATAAATTGTCCTTTCATACTTCTACCCATTCTCCCTACAACCTTGTTTAGTTCATGAGTTCCTTCGCAACCCTGCCAAGTCCCAACGTGCACAATGCATCTGTAATGATATGGGCCCTTATATCATTATAAATGCACCCTACATGTCTAGGCTCAACATTATCACTGAGCTCTCAATTCCTAACTCGGTTGTCACAACATATAAGCATATCACTTAAGTCACGTCATTCTACTCAACTAACATGCATGCTCATCGTATTTTCATATAAATACATAACTCATTAACATGCACCGACACCACGTAATATTATGCATGCTCTTGCCATATCATATCATTACATGCCAATCACAACAAGAAATAAGAATAACATGCCTTTCTTAACAAGTATAGTGTGCTCACCCCACGTTGATGTCCCGGTCTGCAGCTCAGTCTCATACCCTTTTCTTATCCAAATTCCGACATTTCGAAAATTCTTAGTTTTGAAAACAAGAACACTTGGTTTAAGTTCAAACACTCACTACCCGTGAATGCCTGAATCCCTTAAACCAGGGCTCTGATACCAATTGTAAAGCCTTACATTTCCATAGCAACCATTTGAAGAGAACTCCATAACAAAAATAAATTTAAGGCGGAAGCTTTGTTTACCAATCTTACATGAAGAAATTCCATTCAAAAGAAACATTCTAGGGATTGAGCCATGTAGCCAAAACCATGAGTCTAATTAAACACAACGCAACATAAATTCCGTTTCAGGTTTAAAGGAAAACATCTAACACGAGTTTATAAAACCAAATCTAGTTTAAGTTTCCATCGCTCCATGACCAGATGACTGACTGAGCTGCGGCTAACCGGATCATCAAGCGGGAGCTTTACCCTTACTACCGGAAGTTGTACCTGTCACTAAAAGGGGAAAACAACCACGGGTAAGCTTTCGCTTAGTGAGCACACATCTACATCAATATAGTCATACAAATGTACCACTTGCATAGTAATCACATATCACGTAACATAATCCCTTGGCGATGGTACCAGGCCACTTAATCCATAACATGATCCCTTGTTCCCGAAGGAACTAATTTCCCTAGTGGTAACTAGTACCAACTAAGTACTAACATAGTTCAGGTAACATATCACCACACATGCACGTTAACATATAAGCATCACCATATTAGTATAGATAGAGTACTCACCTGACAATAGTTGTGCAAGATCAAAGACACGTATAATGTTCACTCCGTACCACCTAACATAAACACATGCATGTACACATCAAGCAATGTCCAAAAATGGATCTTTAATCATGACCCGACCCTCTTCCGATAAATGACTAAACCACCCTTGTTTAAATTCCATGAAACTTCTCCTAATACTTAGTTACATAACCCTTAAGGGGTACATAAGCTAAAAGACCCCAAATGAGACCATTTCGAAAAACTCAAAAATTGAGTCAGTAGAAACGGCGGGTAATCCCGCGGGTTGGCTTACCCGCGGCCTTACCCGCGGATACCCGCAGGCACCAAAACCAAGTCGCGTTTTGCGTCTGAAAACGGGGTTTCAGTCCAAAACTCTTATTTCGATCCCAAAACGCACCAAATCAGGTTTCTAAATCCAATAGGGTCGATAATTCGCGATTATATGCAAACGATAAGACCCAAAACATCCCAATTATACACAATCTATGATCCTTTGATCATGTTTTCCATTATGACTCATCTTACAACCAATTCAACAGTGAATAGCATAGAACAAACAATAGATTTCATACCTCTATTGACACAGTACTCCAATTGCCTAGGAATCTCTTCCAATTTGGCCAAAGTGTAGAACCCTAGCCCTCTCCTTCTCTCACGATCGTACTGGAATTGGAAAACAGGCTTGGAAGCCCTAACTGCCCTAATAAACTCCCACTTCTAAATATTTACTCTCTAACCCCCTTCACTTCTACATTTAACAAGTCACACCATTAGTTGTCAAATCATATACCGTTAATTAACTTAAAAGAGAAACGGGGTGTTACAACTCTCCCCCACTTACCAGGATTTCGTCCCCGAAATCGCTCATTCCCGAAATAACTCCGGATGATTCCTCCTCATTTCATCTTCCGGTTACCAAGTCCATTCCGAGCCCCGTCGATGCTCCCATTGGACTTTCACAATGCCCACTTCTTTGTTCCTCAAGGTCTTGGTCTTTCTCTCCAAGACTGCAACCGGCTTTTCTACATAGTTCAGCCGCTCATCTACCTGAATGTCATCGATCGGCACATGGGCTGACTCGTCCGCTAAACACTTACGAAGCTGAGAAACATGGAAAGTGTTGTGTATCTGGTTGAGTTTTGGCGGTAATTCAAGCCGATACGCAACCTTTCCCACACGTGCCACTACTTCGAATGGTCCGATGAATCTCGGACCTAGCTTGCCTCGCTTTCGAAAGCGTATCACCCCTTTCCAAGGCGACACCTTCAAAAGTACTTTATCGCCCACATTAAACTCCAGGTCTGATCGTCTCTTATCCGCATAACTCTTTTGACGACTCTGAGCTGCCCTCAGCCTATCCCGAATTAACTGAATACCCTCGGTCGTTTTCTGCACAATCTCGGTACTCCCGAGCTCTCTCTGCCCGACCTCTCCCCAACACACGGGAGTCCTACACCGCCTCCCGTAGAGCATCTCGTAAGGAGGCATACCAATACTAGCATGGAAGCTATTATTGTACGAGAACTCTACCAAAGGAAGATGAGAGTCCCAACTCCCTCCGAAATCGAGCACACAAGCCCGTAGCATATCCTCAAGAGTCCGGATGGTCCTTTCGCTTTGACCATCCGTCTGTGGATGAAAAGCCGTGTTGAACTGAAGTCTCGTACCCAAGTCATCATGAAACCTGCTCCAAAACCGGGATGTGAATCGTACATCTCGGTCTGAAATCACCGTCACAGGCACTCCGTGCCTCGCTACTATCTCTCGAACATAAATGTCCGCTAATTCCTCCGAAGAGGAAGCCTCCTTGATCGCTATGAAATGGGCACTCTTCGTCAATCTGTCCACGATCACCCAGATGGCATCATGTCTTCTAACTATCCTCAGCAAACCAGTAACCAGATCCATCGTTACATGCTCCCATTTCCACTCGGGTATCTCTAAAGGTTGGAGTTTCCCGTGTGGTCTCTGATGTTCAGCCTTGACTCTTAAACAAGTCAAACACTTCTCTACGTATCTCGCCACATCTCTTTTCATACCTGGCCACCAATAGTCGGTCCTCAAGTCTCGGTACATTTTGGTAGCACCGGGATGGATTGAGAACTTAGACTTATGGGCCTCCTCCAGAAGAGTCTGTCTCGCCTCACATGAGTCTGGAACCCACACCCGACCATATCGGGTCAACAATCCTCGGCTGTCCGCTATCAACTGATCTACTTGTCCTTTGATCCGCTCTCTCTTATGGTTACCTTCCTTTACAGCTTCCACTTGTGACTGTCGAATCAACTCTATCAAAGACGTCGTTACGGTCATTCTCATACACGGTACCCGAAGGAGTAGGATACTCCCCTTCCGACTCAAGGCATCCGCTACCACATTCGCCTTCCCCGGGTGATAGAGGATCTCGCAATCGTAGTCCTTAATCACCTCTAACCATCTCCGCTGCCTCATATTGAGGTTCTGCTGGTCCATAAAATAACGGAGACTTTTGTGATCCGTATAAATGGTACAGCGAACCCCATACAAGTAGTGCCGCCACAGTTTGAGCGCGAACACTATTGCAGCTAACTCCAGATCATGGGTTGGGTAGTTTACCTCATGCGTCTTTAAATGACGAGACGCATAGGCAATCACCCGCCCCCTCTGCATAAGGACGCAGCCTAACCCGTGATACGAGGCATCACAGTAGACTGTCAAGTCCTCCACTCCCTCCGGTAACGTCAGGACCGGAGCCTCGCATAACTTTCTCCTCAACGTATCAAATGCTGCCTCTTGCACCCCACACGAACGGCTCATTCTTCCGCGTCAACCTCGTCAAAGGAACTGCTATCTTGGAGAAATCTTGGATAAACCGGCGGTAATATCCGGCTAACCCAAGAAAGCTCCTGATCTCCGTGGGAGTCTTCGGTGTCTCCCAATTCATCACTGTCTCTATCTTTGCTGGATCTACCTTTATGCCTTCTCGGTTTACAAGATGCCCGAGAAATTGGACCTCTTGCAACCAGAAGTCACACTTAGAAAATTTTGCGTATACTCCTTACGCAAAACCTCTAACACCTCCCGCAAATGCTCCACGTGCTCCTCCTTCGACTTGGAGTAGATCAGTATATCATCTATGAATACGATCACCGATCTATCCAACATTGGTCTGCACACCCTGTTCATCAAGTCCATGAACGCCACCGGTGCGTTCGTCAATCCGAAGGGCATCACGATGAACTCGAAATGCCCGTACCTCGTCCGAAAAGCCATCTTATGAATGTCTTCCTCCCTTACTTTCAACTGATGGTACCCGGAGCGAAGATCGATCTTCGAGAACCACGCGGCTCCCTGAAGCTGATCGAAGAGATCGTCGATCCTCGGCAATGGGTATCTGTTCTTCACCGTGAGCTTATTCAACTCCCGGTAGTCGATACACATCCACATCGACCCATCCTTATTTTTCACAAACGGGATAGGGGCTCCCCAAGGTGAGGTGCTCGGGCGTATGAACCCCTTATAGGTATCATAGGTATCTACTGTTCTTCTTCTTCTTCTTCAAATAGTAATCCAACCCCTGACACCGCTGACAATCGTAGTTCAGGTACACATTCAAATCTTTTTGATAACAAGATCATGCCATGATATTTATGGGTTTTGTTTCTTCTCCAAAACCAACATTTCTGGATCCATTATTTATAGTTCCAGGGTTTGGGTTTTTTTTTGTTGGTCTTTGGTCAAATATGTGTAATTTCATATAATAATCTAACTTGAAGAAAGTTTTGAGTTTTGTATATATATGTTCTTGGATTGTAGTGTTTCTGTTGGCTTCATGTCAAATTTTAATGATTGCATTTCAATTTTCTATTTACGCACATAATCTTACACCTCAAAAACACCTGATATATAAATATTGTTTTTATATTCATGATTTATGTTTAATAGCTAAATTACTATTGATTATTTCATGTCACTCTTGTTCATTTGATATAGAAATCTTGAATTTCACTTAAACAACATCTGCAACTTCATTCTTCCTTCAAATTATGTGTACAAAATTCATGTGTTTTCTTCATTTAATTCCCAGATTTTATTGAATTTCATGGCAATTTTGCCATTTAGTATAGAATCGTATTCAAAGAACACCTAACTTTTCAAGCTTTTTCTTGGAACTTTGTGTTTATACTCATGGAACAAGCAACAATACCTCTAACAACAGCCACCTCTTAGCACCAGGTGGCCAAATCTTGCTCCATCCCAATCTCAAGATTTTCACCTTTTCCGAACTCAAAACCGCCACTAGAAATTTCTGAAGCGATACGGTTTTATGCGAAGGTGGATTCGAGAAGGTTTACAAAGGTTGGCTCGAAGACAAATTCAATTCAAAACACAATATTATCGCCGTCAAGAAATTGAATTCCGAGAGCATGCAAGGATTGGAAGAATGGCAGGTAAAATGTTTTGTAACTTTTTTCTTGAATCTTGATCACCATAAACTGCATTTCGAAGCTCATATAATCGCAAATTTGATGATGATTCGCTTGAACAGTCGGAGGTTGATTTTCTTGGAAGGCTTTCGCATCCCAACTTAGTGAAATTATTTGGATATTCTAACGAGGGTACGGAGTTGTTACTTGTATACGAGTTTATGCAAAAAGGAAGCTTAGAAAACCACTTATTTGGAAGTAAGTAGTCCGTCTTGCACATGATGTTATATATATGTGAAGGGACATGTTAGAAAAAACAGCAAATTTTCGACGGATTTTCGACTGATTCTAATTATTTTTTTAAATTTATTAATTCCATATAATTAATTAATATTTTCTGGCGGACTTTCCGACGGACTTTAATTAATTATACTCCGTCGGAAATCCGCTAAAAAATAAAAAAACCAACAAAATTTTCCGGTGGATTTTCGGCGGATTTCCGACGGATTCTAATTATTTTTTTAAAATATATTTAATTAACATTTTCCGACGGATTTCCGATGGATTTTAATTAATTATTTTAATTAATTATACTCCATCGGAAATCCGCCGGAAATATTAATATATTTTTCTAAAAAATAGAAATATTTCCGGTGAATTTAAAAAATTAATAATATATATATATATATATTTATATCCGCCGGAAATTTGCCAGGAATATTAATATATTTTTCTAAAGTTGTTTAATTGGTTGTTGAAAATTTTAAGAAATACAAACTCAGACCATAAAACACGTAAAAAGTAGAGTGACCAAATCACTCTTTATTAACACGGTCTCCGTACATGAATAAATGATGAAAGAAATTGCACAAAAGTCGAATACTTTTTAATGAAAATTTGCATACATCATCAAATTTATTTACCTGTTTTCTATTTGCGAACAAGAAAAAAAAAAGATTTAAATGGCTATAATTTCTTATTGAGGAAATGATTTTTGGATAGTGGTAACCTATATCCACACTTTACCTTACCAATAATGGAAGTTTATATAGCTAAAAAAAGCTGAATTAAATTTGCATACATTAACATCAAATGGAATTTTGACACGCGCTTTCTTGTTTATTAAAGTGTTGGATAACAATTATGTTTTTGTGTGAATAACCGCTTGACCTGCTGCTGCTTATTTAAATGGACGGACACCCTAAGCTACGTCCATTTCATTTCTTCATGCAAATTTTCCACTTACAACAATTAAGATCAAAAAGCAAACCCCATTCAAAGACCAGTCGAAGTAACCTGCTTTCTTTTTTCTTCTCTTCAAAGACTTTAGTTGATCATATACATTCATCAATTAAGAAAAAAGATTCGTCAAAGTTGCACATTTGATTTCTCTAGGTTCATTTTTTCATCAAGAATAACAAATTAATAAAAAATATATTTTTTTAAATCCGCTGGAAATATTAATATATTTTTCTAAAAAATAGAAATATTTTCAGTGGATTTAAAAAAATTAATAAAAAAATATATATTTTTTATTAATTTTTTTAAATACGTCGGAAATATTTCTATTTTTTAGAAAAATATATTAATATTTCCGGCGGATATAAAAAAATTATATTTTTAAATCCGCCGGAAGTATTAATATATCTATGCTATTTATAAATGAGAATATCTCATTTTTGCAGTTATTTGTTCAACAATAACTGATTTTACACAGTACAACACTTGATGCCTTAAGTACAATCCTTTTAAAGCTTGTGAAATCAGTTATCCTCACCCTCTGCATCTGTCTCTCCATCTCCACGTTTTCTGTACATAACTGAAATCCCAATTTCAATTTTGATTAAACCCTACTTTTCCCTCATTTGTCATCCACCGATTTCTTTCCCCCTTCTTCCCCACGACGAAATCCTCTCACCAGGTTGAAGCCCTCCGCCAATCGTCACTCCGATCCGGTAGATTGAATTCTCAATTCTCTCTGTTGATTTCACCATGCCTGACTTTGACATGTCCATCTTTTGCTGGGTTTTTGGATGCAGATTAATTACGTGATCACAAATATGTTTCTGTTCTTGAAGGAGGTATTTTGATCTTCTTAAACATCTCTGGTTTTGTTTACAAATTTGAGTTTATTTTGAGTATAGAGTTGGATTGAGAGCAATACGTATCCGACAATTTCTTCTCTCTAAGCAAGCAGAAATAAATTTGACTTCAAATTAAAGTCGGAAAGACTGGAAGCCAATTTTTGTCCCCAAGTAACAGTCCCATCTCCCGTCTGATTCTTCTTCTCTTCACCAAACCCAAAACCCTAAATTTATATTCATGTCTTTCGGTTATCTTCCATATGTTACTACTTCCACCTAATTTGACACTCATATATGTTGATGTGAGAACTAGGTTTGATGCTAAAGTTCATGCCCCGCTTCATACTGTAAAGTTTTTGTTTTTTAACCTTTTTCTCTTGAGGCATGCATTCCTTTTATTTCTTTCATTTTGGAGGTTTTGAACAACTGTGAAGGGATTCTCAATAGATTGAGAAGAAAGTCGTGTTTGGGCTGAAAAAAATAAATAAATAAAAATTTGTACATGACTTCTTCAAAGAAAGACCGATACCTATAAAAAAAATGTCCACTTCTCTGCAACATGTATGTCTTTATTTTTAGGTGTGACTCACTTTCTCTGCTACATTTCTTTCAATGTTTTTAAATTTATATAATTTTGTGCCATTTTATGTGAATTTGTTTCAGATATTAAGTTGGAACCATATTTGTGTTTAATGTGATGATCATCAGATCCACCCATCATTCTGATAGAGAAATTAAGATGATAGAATGATGATCACATAACTCTGTGAATTTCTGAATGATTTTGAGGATTTCGAGTTGGTGTCCTTCCAGATTCATCAATAACGGTACTTTCAAATATAAATATTGCTTGTAACCATTTTGAGTTTTTTTACGAGAAGTATGAGATTCATATGCTTTTCATCTGTCCCAAAACATTTTCTGTTGCAAGATTCAGTTTTGCAATCTGGGAATGAAATTTTGCAGAAAATGAAGATTCAAAGCTGAAAATTTCATCGAATATTGAGAAGAATGCATCCTTTAAATCAGAAAAATGAATTGGTTCTGCAAAATGCTTGTGTAGGTGATGTTCTTAATTTCAATGTTGATTCTGATTTAAATCTCCTCATATCTACGAAGGTTTTTGAAATTGCAGCATCCTCGTGTAGGTTCGTTATGTCCCAACTTCATACTATGATATTTATTTTAGATAAATAAATGCACATTTGTGTTATAAATCTCTTTAATTTCTCAAACACATGATTCAAACTATTTCTCATGCAGGATTCCTAGAAGACGTACTCGAATACTTCAATTCCATGAAATGAAATTACGATCTCGAGCCGCGAATCGAGCATTACAGATCTAGGGTTCGTGGCTAAGCTCGTGTAGAACGAAGGGCAATCTTCGGATGACGGTCGTGAAAAGAATTCTAAACAGGTAAAACTATTTACTACCTATTTGTTTCACTGTAACTTTGGTATTTCCCAAATGCAAATATTTCCTTTGCATCTAATTTGAAACATTAGTTCATGATTTGCTATGAAGATACCAAGACTGAGCTCTATCAACTATGCATTGAATTTTGCAGTTAGGAATTGATCACTTTTAAACTGTTTGTTCACTGAATATGATTTAGGTTTGACAGGATTTGATCATGCTGGTAAGTTTCTATAATATTACTCCTATCCTTGTTCTCATGATTCACGCTCTACCTTTCATTATTTTTCTATCTTCTTTATGTATATGATCTATTCTTTGAAGTCTTTAGTCATGGACTAAATACAAGTAGTAACTTTATCTTATTAGTTATAAGATGATTATTATAAATGCATCTATGCTTCAACAAAGATAGATTGTTCCTATTTACTTAATTGAGATGGTTTTGCAGGAAATATTGACTTTTTGTAGTTTCTGATCTCTATTGGTGCTGTACATGTTGATTGACAACATGATGCTATTATCCCTCTAATTTGGGTTATTGGTCATTGATTACAAGAGGCTTTAAAATTTCTATTAAAACACCGTATGTAAGACTCCATATAAATATATGCAATCCATACTTATTTACTATTGTGCTCAGTGCCTATGATTACCTCTTTTATTGTTTGCGTGTTCTTACAGACTATCAAATTATCTCAGGAACATTCAACAGGAAAGGTTATGCTAAAATCTTTCTATTTGATGTAGCAAAGAAATCTATACAAAGACTATTGTAAAAGTAAATTACTTTGTCAATGTTTTTGAACTTCTGTAGGACTCTCTCAGGATTTGGTGGCAGGGAAAGGCTTTAATCATTTTGCAAGTTATGTTGAAGTTCAATTCTTTATCTGTTCCTCTCAAAAATGCAAATTCTATAGTTGTGTTGCATGTTGGTCCCTTCTTCCTAATTTATTTTTTGTTTAAGTGGATTTGTCATCTCAACTTTAATGGTTGTACATGTATTTTGAATTAGGTATTGATTCAAAGGATGCAGGTTCTTCCAATCAGAGGTAAACTTTGGATGTTTCAATTTTCAAAATGTTTTAGTCTTTCATTTTTTTAATTCTTCAAATAATATATATATATATGTATATATATTCCTAGAACTTACCAGGAGATTGATCTTTTTTTTTAAGGCGTCCCATGTTTTCATGTTTGATTTCTTGTGTATATCAGTTTTTTAGGCTATCAAGAACTGTATTGTCATGGTTATTGGTTAAGGGGTCGTTTACCCAACGTTTACCCGGTAATAGTCAACACTTCCGGTTAACTTATCGAGTAAGATTTTAGTCCATTTAAAATGACACTTTATGCAATATTTTTTATCCGATAAGTGCTTAGCAGGTAAAAATGCCACTCTCGCTTACCAGGTAAGTTTGTCGGTCCTTGTCATCGCTTTTACCAATTTAGCAAGGTCTCCTGACAGCAGTTTTGCACAAGTTGTCTGTGCAAGGCCAGAGTCATCCAACAATTGTTTGCCAAATACAATTAGCACACACGAGCATGGTGCTTATATTTTGAATCAAATGCAGCACGGACATTTTTGTTCTTCTGTGGGTAAATGTATTTATAACGTATTACAAACACAATTGCAATGGGGAAAGATTTGGAAATTGAAGTCCCTAGAAATTTAGAAAAAAATCTAGAATCTAACATGAAGGAAGCAGGTGAACGAATTACCAAGTCTACTAACGGTGGTATGTTTGCCAAATCAAATGAGTCACTCAAGAGTAAGGGCTCACATGCCCTTGAGCTCATTTTGAAGAGACCAAGAGACCTAGAGGATACTAATACCAGCACCCATAAGCGAAATGTTTTTCAGTCTTATCTTTTAGCGTTCTTGAGGTATTTTTTTGGATTTTCTCTAGAAAAGGCTAAAAGCGTCATTGAACATATAATCTAATGCTTGTAGCAATGCAGGTATAACAAACACCATATCATATGCTAATCAAGCTCCAACCGAGAATGTAGGCAGCTGCTCGCTGTTAGATGTCACTATTAGCTTAGAAGCAACAAAACCTGTGAACATATAATCTAACTCAAATGGAGCCCCATAGCAGCGTTTTAATGGCATTAGCACTCAAAATAATGCTATCGGCTCGAGCACTAACAATGTTTTCTCCAAACCAGTACCTCTTGCAAATGAATAATCAGTTCCCTCCTGGTCCATTCTGAGTGTGACACAATACAGTTTCAAGTTCGTCACTATGATCACCAGCATTATCACTACCACCACCATCATGTCCATAAGACACAACAGCAACAAACGGCTAACCAGGATGGTGGATCTTTAAGACTCACTGGTGAGTAATTATTCATAGTGAACATTCAAATCTCTGACATTCAGTTTAGTGTGGAATATGGCTTAAGATGTTTTTCTTCTTTGGTGCCATGCTATATGAGACAATATATTTTGATTACATGAGGCATGCTAACTTTTAGGGTGCCTTTGGTATGTGAGACATGGCAATACAAAAAACTTTGTCCCAGCTAAATAGGTGGAAAAAATCAGGGTAATGAGACAAAAATAGTAAATTACTTAATATAGTTTTGGAATACTATAACCAGGTTTCAGTTTTACCAAACAACCGACGTTTTGGTTTAGTGAGAAGGTCAAATAAGTTTCATATCAAAATGGATCACCAGGGGAGGACAACCTATAATTCGAGACTAACTCTTTCAAGGTTAAAACACCCTTTTGTTCAGCGAATTCTGGCTTCTATGCTTTTTGTTTTTCTCTTACTCGTTTGCTCAGATTTACCAAGAAAATAGCCACACTTGTACCAACAAATTTGCTAACATTGTTTCAATATTAAGTCTAAATTTAGAATATATTATTGCTTCAGTGGATGATTTACTTGTCATGATCTGAGAACTTTCTATATGTATATTTTTAGGCATTTTTGAACACTTGTGGAGGAAAAGGTAAGAGAATCGGTTGTCATAATGCTTACCCATTAAACGCTACCATTGGTATAGGATTAGGGGGCTTCATGGCATGCAGGGTTTTGTCTGAACGAAACAATGACCCTGCCAAAGCGTCTTGGTGATGAGATTTGATATTATTCATTTAAAATTTTCTTGATATTCCAACATC
This sequence comes from Centaurea solstitialis, assembly GCA_030169165.1. Taxonomy (NCBI): domain Eukaryota; kingdom Viridiplantae; phylum Streptophyta; class Magnoliopsida; order Asterales; family Asteraceae; genus Centaurea; species Centaurea solstitialis. The sequence goes on from CM058046.1 coordinate 27,013,011, forward strand.
TATTTCTTCATTAAGATTTTTGGTTTAGCATTTGCTTTTCATAAAGCTGCCAAACAAAAACGTAATTTAGAAATTTGTATATAATCACAGTATGATGTCAACATTTATAGAAGATCCTTTGATACAAGTCATTTGGAAATAACATGTTTTCTTCTTTAAATTGTCATTTTTTATAATTTATGTATCTCAAACTAAAGGATCCTACTTGCTTAGGCAGAACATGTATGCCATTTAGAAAATGTATATCCTAATGCAAAAAGTTATTTGATGTACATTTATATAGAAAAAGTATTTGTTGCATGCATATACTTGCTGAATTATATAGTGGCACTTGTAAAAACTGAAAAAACAAATTCATGTCCTCTCTCTGTACTATTCATGTTAACTTTTGGAAGACATAAATTGGTTATGTAATTTAAGCAGGGCCGTGATCTGTTTGTTATGGGAGGAGGAGCTGGAGTCCTATTGTTGGAAGAACTTGAGCATGCTAAGCTTTGTTACTCACCTCTAAGTAAACATTTGTGGCAATGTTCATCTGGATGATAACTACAATATGGTAATATGCTAATCACTTATTTTTCCATTTGATTTCATCTTGATACTGGACAGAAAAGCTAAAAAGGGGTGCTAAAATCTATGCAGAGTAGTTTCTCATTGGAAGCTTCACTTGTGATGCTTATTATATGACAGAGCCTAACAAGTAGCATGACATTTTTATGTATGCAATATGAAATCAAACTTTGGTTCATCTATACATGATTTCTTTCTAGGGTATACTTGGTTCTTTAAATTTCAATGTTTCGTTGTTGATTGTTATTTTCTGCCATTTGCATCTATCAGTGGCGCTGATGGTTTGAGAGAGGGGTTAAGGCTTGAGGATCTTGAAGTTTAAGGGTTGTTTCAAAATTTATTTGTCTTACTAAATTGAATAACTTTAAGGTTCCATTTATTTGATACTTTAGCGGTAAGTACTTACCGGATCAATTTACCTTACGAGATGAACATGACAACGAGAATCTTATCCTGGAAGACTGAGGGCATGGCAATGACATGAATCGAGAGTCTTAGCCGGTAAGTTAGATTTACAAATCTTAACCCGGTAAGATCATATCGGGAAAATTGTTGTATACGATATCGTTTTGGGAAACTAAAAATATTGTCTGATATGGTAGGAGATGATGTTTAAATTTACCAGTAAGTGCTTACCGGGTAAGTGTTTAAGTAAACGGCCCCTAAGATTGTTCAATTTAAGAGAAAGAGAGGCGTCGTTTTGTTTCATAGGGTGCGTATGGGCTGGTTTGGTTTATATTTAACACCCAACTCTGGTTTGATTATGTTTAACACCCAACTTAATTAGGGTGCAGCAGGATGTAAAGTTGAATAGTAAATGAAGATTGTATTTAGTTATGAAAATACTTTTACATTTCTATTGTCTTTTGATCAATCAATTTACCCTAAATACTTTTACCATATTTGTTACATTTTGATTTGTTCAAACATGAGTTTTTCAATTTTATTCTCAATTATAAGTTGCAAAACATACAAACCATTAATGCATAAATCGGTCTTTAAAAGCTACAAAAACATTGAGTGTTTGGAAACCATGGTTTCCAATGCTTCCAAAATCTTTGACCAATCACATTAATCTTTAGCTTATATACTAGATGATAAAATTTTCCGCGCTGCATCGCGCGCGGGTACGTAGCTAGTTTTTCTAAAAGATTAGAAATATTTTCGGCGGATTTTAAAAAATTAATAAAAAAATATAATTTTAAATCCGTCGGAAATATTAATACATTTTTTTAAAAATAGAAATACTTCCGGCGGATTTAAATAAATTAATAAAAAATATTAGTTTGGTTCTATTGGATCTAGTTGGGTTTAATCTACCTAAGTTTTGACGGATCTAGATGAGATTTGTTGTATCTAGTTGGACTTTAATCGATCTTGTTGGGCTTAGATTGTTTTAGTAGATCTTTGATCAACCTAGTTGGACTTCAATGGATTTAGTTGGGCTTTTCGAGTATGTAATTTCAACATGAAGAATGGAGTATAATATGATTGAGAACGCTTATTATTGTTATTATTGTTGTTGTTATTATTATTATTATTATTATTATTATAAAAGTTTGAGTAATGAGTTTGATTAAGTGATAGTTTTAACCCCTCAACTATTTTTTAATACATATATAATCGTACTACATATAGTATCGGTGGAGAGAAAGATGATGTAGTTTATTCTGATAGATTATTATTATTATTATTTTATTATAATAAAAGTTTGATTAAGACATTTTTAATCGCTCAACTACTTTTAGATACATATATAATCGTACCATATATAATAAAAGTTTGATTAAGACATTTTTAATTGTTCAACTATTTTATTATTATTACTATTAAGACTTTTTGAAGGTATCGACGACACGATTATAATTACGTACTTTGTTAAAATTAAAACGTATTTTTTAAACATATTTTGACGAATATACGACATACGACTAAAACGTAAATGAAATATAGAAAATTAAAAGGTATAAAGCGAATCAATATTATAAGTCTAAGAAGGTAAACCGCAACTTTTACAATTCGAACTCGTTATAATAAAATATATAATCGTAATATAAATGGTATAGAATAACTTAATTAGATCAAAAAATATTCAATATTAGGCTCATTTCGAACGAATCTACGATACGATTATAATGACGTAATTTGTTTAAATTAAAACGCATTTTTAATATATTTTATCCGATATACGATATATGACTAAAACGTGAAATGAAATATAAAAAATTAAAAGATATAAAGTGAATAAAGAATATAAGTGTAAAGGGTTAGAATGTAATTTTCAAAATTGATTAAAATATTATAATTTTACTGTTCATAAGAAAAAGATAATAAAAAATTGATTAAGATACTATGACAAATGTAAGTATTATATATATACTAGGAACTTTTTAAGGGCCGTGCTCAACACGACCCACGATGGGTTGATAGGTCGTACGAAAAGAAGGTAAAATTTTATAATTTGATGGATATTCAAAATATGACGTCGTAAGGTTTTCAAATACACAAGTACACATTGTTAATTTTAATAGCCCCTGCCTATAGCCCTATAGGTTGCATAAAGTTCAACGTTATGCATGGTTGGTTACGTAATGACTTCTTTTTATCGGTGTTTGTAATAAGATGTTTAATTCTCATTACGATAGCCTTACGAGCATAGAGGATTGGGAGTTTGTTGCATAAAAACACCACAAAAACGAAAAAGTACATGGGAACATTATTGAATTTAACTGAAGATATGCAAATTGCATCTTACACTAAAAGTCTGTTTTGCAATTCAAACTATTCCTTTTTCAGCTCGGTATCATGTAATGAAACTTTATTACTTACGATCATGTTAACATCGAGACGTGGTGTTTCAGAAGTTGACAACTTCTTCCTCGTTGGTAGTTTTCAATCATTTCAAGATTTTCTTAATCCGTACGTTAGAATGAATCTGTGCAGCGGTCAACTCATCCTCTCATTCCGACCCATAATCTAAAAGCACCTAAAAACCATTTATAATGGAATAATATTGAGAGTTGCTTCATATCATTAGACGCACATTAAACAGATTTAGTCCAATATAACTCATTTTTGTATCAGATTCCACATTCTTAATATATCAACTTCATCCTATTTCACATAAAAGTTGTTAAGTAGAAGCAGTTCAAGAAGTACCATTCAAGTTGAAGAAATGAACCATCATGTAAAACAAGCTTCCCTCATGTCAAGGATTTATATATATAACACTATTTGGACAATAACATTGCTCATATATAGGAAACTAATGAATTCATAAAAGCCGTTTTACAAACATTTTTCGAATTGAGTGTGAAGGTGCGGAGAGTGGTTGCATTTTATGCCATGTATAAAAAAAAGTCTAAAACTATGGTTTTTAACCCAAAATTATACATTTTATAACATAAGCACTAGATGCCGCAAAGATGCATGCGAAAACTCCAAAGTGGTTGCTGGTTTTCAATGAACGGTTAGATATGAATGAGCTAAAACTATCAGACTTTTTAACTATCAAAGCAACATGAATGCTAACTTACCCCTGAGAATAAATACGGTCACGGCCCTTCTCTCTGACCAAACCAGCCTGTGCACAAAGATGTTATATGAAATAATTTTGTTAATCTGCCAGCCTCCAATCAAACGCCATTATGTCCAAAAAACCTATTTGGAAACACCTTGTATATCCTAAAACAAAGTCGCTTCTTAGGGCAGAATTATAACAATAATGTAAAAATCATAACAACAATTCCAAACCCAAAGCAAAATTTTCTGTTTTATATGTAAGCCTGCTTATGCATACAACTTTAGCTAGACATTTTATATGCTTCAGTTATAAGTAGGTTGTAATAAAGCAAAATGTGAAGGCTAAGTACATATCACTTGGTAACTTCATTGTTTGTTAAATGGTTTCATTGTTTGTTAATAGTTGAGTGTTCCATTATTAAAGCTCTAAAAACGTTGAAATATCAACAATTACAAACCCTCACTCCAACAAACCCAACAAATCTGGTTTCCACTTTCAATAATCCAGAATTTCGTTTCATTTCACTTGGTTCTTCGAGAGGTGTTGTAATAATAAACTGACATCCTTACATGATCGAGTTTTCCCCAATCCTCATGACCTACCTTGTGTAGCAACAAATACAACAAAATTAAAAACCCTAAGACCAAGTTTCGTTCTTCGATTACGTGTATGCATATATAAATGGTGTTGGTTTACTTACAGGGGAGTTGGAAGAGTTCATGAGGACAAAGCCCGAGTAAGAAGAGACGACAAATCACGATCGTAGTACTACTTGCGATTGACTCCTCTGACATCTCCATTCCAATTTGCTCCCATCAACAATATCGTAAAATAGAAGCTAGGGTTTTGGTTAAGACCATCTCCAATGGGGTCACCAAATCTTACACTAAACACTAAATTTGGTGTAAATATTACTGTTCACATCTCCAATGGGGTCACTATTTTTCACACTAAATTTAGTGTGATGAATAGCATCACACTATATTTGGTGTAACACTATTTTTTACACTATTTTTAACACTACTTTTCTATGTAAAAGGATTTGGTGTAAAAAAATAGTGTTACCCATTGGAGAAGATTTACTACTAAACACTAAATCCTACACTATTTTTTACACTACTTTTGATATTTGGTGTAAAAAATAGTGTTACCCATTGGAGATGCTCTAAGAGAGGGGAGGGGAGGGGAGGGGATAAGTCGGTTCTGGTTGAGGTCTAAGTCGTTTTGTGATTCCGATGAATTTGGCAAAGGTGGAGATGAGAGGGCAAAGTCGGTGGTAAAATTGGAGAAATGAAGCATGTAGTCAGCAAATGCGTTGTTGTTGCCTTATTGGATCAAACTGTGAGGAGAAACCAAGGCTTATTTCGGGGCTTCTAACACCATCATCCTTTCTTATAGGTATAACAAAGATATTAACTAATATATATTAATTTTATCAGATAATTATCATTTATATATATTTATTTTAACTAATAAATATATAATCCTTCTAATTAATAATAGAAACCTCTAACTTTGGAGTTTCTTACAGAAAACACCCAATAGATTTATAATTGACTATTATAAATCTAACCTCTCCAAACTGAGGTTATTTTACTTGTTCGTTTTACAGATCCTCACAAATGTGACCCTCAAGTGTCTTATAACATTGGATGCGTAATCTTTGGTTTGTCAACTTCTGCACATAATTACTAACAGACTCCCACTTGTGCAAGTTGGCAATACCGGCTTGACTACACGGACCTAAGGAGACCCCTAGACGAGCACTTAGGCTAACCATGTTATAAGAACTCTTATACCCAGGTAGGTGATATAATCATCTCTTTAAGGATACAACATTTATGAAACAACTGTTCATAAATTGGGTATAATTAGGCTTTTCCTTTTGCAAGATGATATTTCAATTTTGAGTATGAGCATGGATAAAGTCAACTCAGAATACTCAAGATTATGTTTCTTGACTATCCGACTTCTAACTGATAGGTAAACGACAAAGAACAAATCAGTTCGTTTGGGCATGGCCATGCACTTCATCAGTTCTTTCAGTCAGTCAAGGGGCCCGGAAATATCTCTCTTCATAGAAGAGGTGCAAATCTCATCTTGCATATCTGCATCTGACACCACGACTTCCGTTGAATCTAGTTACGCCCCGTATGACCACCCAGTTACGGTGTGATGTTAGGGCGTACTAAGTATCCAGTAGACCTCGTGATCCCAAACCAGATCCCTCAGGTATTTAGGACAACCTACTGTTGAGATTTACTTATGACAGAATCCACGAAGTAATCTCAACCGACGGATCACATCCGATATTCGTTAATCTATCGAATATCCGTGTAGCTATTATTCAACACTCTGATTATAACTACCCAAAAACTCACGATGACTTTAAAATCTTATCAGGTTCCCACCTGGATAAGTTGTCATGGATAAATTTCAAATAAAACTTAGACTAGTTTTATTCCCGGATCAAAACATGCAAAAATATAAAAGAAAACAGTGAAATTGATTTCGTATAGTCCATATTACACTCTGTAATCAATTACAAAATTAATAATACTTTCAAAGTTGCTTTTATATTGTCTATTCAATGCGTACTTTTCTGATTTAAATGAAGTATTACTTTTTCTTCATTTAAATCCCTTTGATTAGTTGCTTACCATACTAATCAAAGGACCAACGAAAACATCACAAGTCTAAATAATGATTTCAACTTGGTTTTGCTAGTTTTGTTTTTGCAAACACTTTAAACAAAATCTAGACTTTTCTTTACCATATTCCTTAAATATTGGAGATACTGGAATAACTCCAAGTTTTTCTGAACATGTAAAGATAATTCTGCAACCTTCCTTAGTTGTTGTGTAGATTAAAGATTTCTACCTGAAATCTGACAAAATTTCCATTTACCAAACTGGTAAATCCAGGAAATTTATTCTAGTGTTCTACAACACTTGATGGTCTAAAAGATATTACAAAATCTCTATTATTACAACACATACTATTATTGATTTTCTTAAAGTCAAAACTTTGACTTTGTTTAGTTTCAAAACCTTGATCTTACTTTTATAACTTTAAAAGAATAGATCATATTTCTCATAAATTCTTATCCTTTCTGGATTATTAATTTTTAGAAATGCAAATCAATAATATATATTTTATTGGGAAAATTTCATCTATGTCCTTAAAAACTTGAGATATTACGCATATGTCATTGTAAACTTTGATATTACGTCTATGTCCTTCTAAACTTCAATAACTCACACATATATCCTTCTCTTTTATTTAATTCTATTTTAAACATTTTAAAATACTAATAATTATCCCTAAATTATATCTAATTTGTAAATGACCTAACTACCCTTCCAATAACCAAATAACAAAATCAAATTACGGAATAGATTCCAAATCAAATCGCCAAATCCACCTCCAAGGGACGATTCATATTCACGTCGATTTCTTCCAACAATCTAGGAGCTTCAATTCGATTTCTGCTTCCAACGATTTCTGCTTCAAATTAGATTTCAAGGTAAGATTGATTTCTACAATTTATTGTTGTCAAATTCGATTTCTATAAGATTGATTTCTGCTACAATTCGATTTGAAATTCGACTTCTACAATTCTTATTGATTTCTAATATAATTGCAATGGGTTCTGAGAAATCAATTTGTTAAGGCTATTTACAAATTAATTTGGAAGTTTGATTTCCATAGCACCCAAAAAAACGATTCTTGATAAATACTCGGAAACTTTACAATATCAATAACAGAACCAACTAAGTTATTGAATAACTTTTTGAATATCAATATCAATAACATCTCATAGCTACTGTCAAGTATTTTGAAACTCAAAATTTTTATGGCTTCTCTTTTGATGGATCTTATGGCTTCTCTTTTGTTGTCTTTGGAGGATACTTTAGTATCCATTAAAAAGTATTTGGTGGAATATTTGCATAAGACCTCATAGCTACTGCCAATTTTGGATAAAAAGTTGATTTCTCATGGCTACTGTCAATCGGTGATTTGGAATCAATTTTGCAATTGGGAAATCAATTTTGATTTTGGAAAATCAATTTTGATTTTGGAAATCAATTGGGAAATCAATTTTGAAGTCGGCTACTTTACTATCGATTGGGAAAGCAATTTTGATTTTGGAAGTAGGCGGTTTTGGAATTCGGCTAATCGGAAGTCGGAATTGGAGTCGGAATTGGAAGTGCAAATTGGACGTCCGCGATTTGGAAGTCATTCTTGGAGGTGGAGATTTGGAATTCGTTGGCCGACGATTTGGCGAATTGGAAGTCGGAATTGGAGTCGGAATTGGAAGTCGGATTTGGAAGTCGTTCTTGGAGGCCGGCGATTTGGAATTCGTTGGCCGGCGATTTGGAAGTCCTTGGCCGGCGTCGATTTGATTATGGAGGTCGATTTGGCAATTTGGCGATATGGAAGTCCATAATTTGATTTTGTTATTTTTTTGTTATTTGGTAATTGAAAGGGTAGTTATGTCATTTAAAAATTAGATATAATTTAGGGATAATAATTAGTATTTTAAAATGTTTAAAATAGAATTAAATAAAAGAGAAGGATATATGTGTGAGTTATTGAAGTTTAGAAGGATATATTACTATCAAAGTTTACAATGACATATGCGTAATATCTCAAGTTTTTAAGGACATAGATGAAATTTTCCCTATTTTATTCTTTATCAAGAACTTAGATAGAGAATAAATCGGGCTCCCACTAACCTATATGAAAACGGACTATTACTTAAATTTTAAAGCTTCATTGACTTGGTCAAAACTTGACTATTTAGTCAATTTCATTTTTAAGTAATACTTTAAACTTGAATTTTACTATTTATAAAACTTTACTGAATCTTATTAGATCCCAATTCCAAAACTTGGAATTTTCTAGTTTTATAAATATTGATGTTATCAATGTTATCTGTGATAATATCCTAAATTCTCTTTTAAAACATATGAGTAATTTGAACTCGACTATAATGTACCTTTTATTACTCATAAATGTTTTATTCCAATACACATTCCTTCGTGTGTTTTTGGCAGTTTTCATATATTATTTCGAAATATAATTTGAAGTGTATTAGTTAGTGTGACAGACAATGTTCGGGATCAACAAATTGAATCAAGTCTTATCTAGACTTAATCAGATTCAAAACAATATAGATATATGAATCAAGACGATTTAAAAATTTTAAAATTACTAAATATCCATAAATTTAAAATCAAATAATATTTCCACAATCATCCAAAATAAAATGTTTTTAAAACAACTCAGAAATTTAAAATGTCTTATATCTAAAAGAAAACTGATCCTAGCAACCCGGGCTTATCATTTCTCTTGACCTCCTGCAATCAAAAATTTGCACTAGGTGTCAGTTAACTTGTAGACTAACAAGTAGTAATGATAAAATGAAGCAGTCACAGAATATCCAAGGTGTTCATACCTGCTTCATTACGCTTCGGGCAGTTCTGTCTCCAATGACCGACCTCATGACACCTGAAGCATCGGTTCTCGGTCCTTGCCTTGTTGACTTTAACTTTCTTGCCCTTCCCTTTGCCCTTGCCATTTCCATTGTCAGCAATCTTCGGTACACTTTGGCTAACCTGAACCTGGCCCTTGCCTTTGCTGGTGTTCCTTTGCCCTCTCTTCTTCTTTACTCCACCATCCTTGACCATCAGAACATCTTTGGTCTTGGTCCCCATACTCAACTTAGCAGTTTTTAACACGGAGTGCAGTTCAGCTATGCTCTTTTCCATGTTGTTCATGTTATAATTTATCACAAACTGCTTGTAATCGTCAGATAACGAGTTGAGTATAGTATCTGTTGCTAGCTGCAACTGTACTGGGTGACCTAACCTCTCTAGGTGGTTAAGTAGCCTCTTCATTTTCATGACATGGGCATTGACAGAGGTCCCCTTGGCCATTTTGCACGCGTTTAGAGCCCTCGTGGCATCATAGCGCTCTGTGCGAGCTTGCGTTTGGAACATGTCCCTCGGCTGGCGGATCATGTCGTAAGCATTGGTGTTCATGATCCCTGTTTGGAGTTCTGGGCTCATGGTCGCAAGCATTAGGCAGCCAACATCCAGCAAATCATCTGAACGCTTTTGGTAAGCATTTCTAATTGCCGCACTGGCATTTGCTGGTGGGGCCTCACCTAGAGGCTCTTCTAGGACACACCACTTTCTCTCGTGCCTAAGCACAATCTAGAGATTGCGCTCCCAGTCGAGAAAATTCGAGCCGGTGAGTTTGTCATTTTCTAGGATGGAGCGAAGAGAAAGGTTATTCGTGTTGGTAACTGTGTTTACCATCTATACATTAAAAATTGGTTTTAGTACCTTTTGAATAAACAATTTCCAATAAATATCAATAAACCCTAAAATGATTAATTATCGGGCTAGGATCCTTATTTCATACGTCCTGATGTGCGGTTTGAGCACGCCCCACCAGACCCGTACTATTTCGGTAGGTAAGGACTTTTACCAATCATATCTAACTGGCATGACTCCTAGATCTTTTCGGGACATCGGATAAAACCGTACATGTTTTAGTCCCTCTAAGTGCTTTTTGGCCCGGTACCACCCGGTGAACTTAACAGAACCAAAACAGATCTCACCACTTGAGACAGGATGTACTCTGGCCGGTACCACCTGATTATCGCAGAGTCTTTTCACCCGCTCTAACTTGGGGTTTGAACGCGAGCGCTCAAGGTTTGAGCACTTCCAACGCCCGCATACCTTACGTCGGAGGTGTCCCCAAGTGGGTTGCACTACTGATCTATGATTTTCTGGGTTTCTAACTAAGTCTTGAAAAACTTTAAATTTCCAGTATTTTAAAACTGCTATAAAAAGCTGATTGTTTTTTTTATAAAAAAAGGCAATCGTTGTCCTAAAACTAAGTGTTTTCGGATGTTTAAAAAACTTACTGTTAAAAACATACACTCTGTTTTAAAACTAACTGTTCTAAAACTCACTTGCTAATAAAACTAACTGTTTTAAGAGCATGCCTTTTATAAGAAAAACAGTCTTATATATATGGTTTTAAAATAAATAAATTTTACCATCTAAAATATTCATAAAATTGGTAATTTTAATTTTAAAATCAACCTCGTGATATAACTAGTTTTATAAAATCCTAATTTAAACGTTCGATAAAACCTAGACATGTAATATCAATAATCACGAGTAAACAGAATAATCACAACCACGCAGTTTAATAAACAGACAAGTAATTATAGATTTGTCAATTAATTCCTAAAGGGCCAAAATGACCTAAAACTATTGTTCTCCGAACTCCCCGCGTGGCTCCGTTCTCCTTGCGTAGCTCCCACTGGCCTCGGCATTTCTGACGGAACTTCAGCAAGACAATCTATCCTAAAGGTCATTTTACATATTACTGGGGTTGTAAGTGGCACGCAGGCCTCCCCAAATAGATCAAGGGTCTAAATTGGCAATCTCTATAATCACTTTAATATATACTAAGCAGATGTATATAAAAAATTTAACCACGCAATTTTTATATAAAATATAAACAAATTCCTAGATCCGTTAAAACTATTTTATCACAAACCATGGTTTTAACTGATTTATAAAATCAAACTGTTTTATAAATCGAAAACGATATTTTAAAATTCGAATTGATTTTCATAAAATTTCCAGATTTATAAACTATAAATCAATTTTATAAGCCACAATCAATTTTACCAAAAATATCCGCTTTTAATTAACTTAATTAAACCGACTGTTCCTAACGAACTTGTCGAAACATCATCCCGTGATACGTGTCTTGATTCGATCAATCGGTCGAAAAAGATATCGGGCCAATTTGACCAAAACGGGTCAAATATCTTGGTTTAATTTTTACTAGGAACAACAAAATTTCATTTAATTAAAAGATAAAATTAGGTTTTTGGGTAAAAGCCTAAATACCCAATAGATCTTATTGGGCCATGAACGTGGTCCAAAAACTACATGGTTTGGGCCCGTTATCAATCTGACAACTATGGGCCTAATTTGGATTCGCAATTCTCAGAAAAACGTATTGGGCTTTTTGTAAAACGAGTTTGTTTCTTGTTGTTGGGTTATGTCGCATTTACCACGGAACAACGGTAACATCGTGTTACCACCATTACCGTGCTTCACCATTAACACACGATCGAAATCTTACGATGGCAAATGTCATTGCGATAGTGTTTGGCCGGCGACGACGATAGCCACAGCTGCCACCTCCGTCACGACTGATGAAAAACAGCCACCGTCGTCGCTACTCGCCGGCGACAGCAGCGGCTATGTGCCACCACCATCGTCGTGGCGTTCGGTGATACAAACCACCGCCATCCACCACCGCTTAGCATCGCCACCATTCGGTGGCCATGAACAAAAAAACAACCATGCCGCCGCCAACCGATATGTGTGGCGACCACTGCCGTAGCGGTATGACGACAGCAGCGGCAAAACATGCCACCACCGTCGCCATTCGCCGGCATCCGAGAGACAACAAACCGCCACCGCGGCCGCCTAGGGTTTTCTTAAGGCAGCCGGCGGTCACCGGAATCAACTACCACCATGCCGTCACCGCCACGTGTGGCAACTAACAGGCAACCACCACCTCGAATGATGTCGGCAAAAACAGCCGCCACCATCGTCTTCGGCCGGCGACTAAACATAGCCACCACGGACCAGCAATACTACACCGACACCACCACGGGGCTGGGTGGTCGACGACGATGACAGCAAACAGCCGCCACCGCTCGCCGTGTGTCGCTGGCTAGGGCTGTCAAAAAGTGACCCAACCCGCCAACCCAACCCGAACCCAACCCAATAGTAGCAGGTTGGGTTGAGATTTTCAACCCGTTTATGATAAATGGGTCAACCCGCCTAACCCATTTATTTATTGGGTATGGGTTGGGTTGAGATTTCCAACCTGTTTACAACCCGAACCCAACCCATTTACAACCCAATTTCAACCGATTTAGAACCTGATTCCAACCCACTTTTTACCTGTTTTCAACCCATTTATAACCTGTTTGTGACCCAATAGATATAAGTTTCTGTTTTTAATAATTATTCCAGTAGATGTAAGTTTTTGCTTTCTAGTTTATATCCTAGTATAACTTTGAAGCTTTGTTGAAACTTTGAATCTTGAACATTTTTATTTTGCATTTGCTTGGGTTGTGTTTTTTTGAAACTTAAAACATTTTATTTGGTGTGTGTATTTAAATTAAATGGGTCAACCTAGGTTCAACCCACTACCAACCCATCAACGATATAACAGATCAACCCGCTATCAACCCATCAACCCATCAGGTTGGGTTGGGTTGAAAATCTCAACCCATTTAATTAAACAGGTTGGGTTGGGTTGAGATTTTCAACCCAATTAATAAACAGGTTGAACCCGAACCTAACCCAACCCGACCTATTTACACCCCTATCGCTGGCGGTCGTAGAAACACCGATCCATAATCGCCTCGGATGATGACGGCAAAAGTCAGCCGCCACCATCGTCTTTGGCTTGTTTTATTATCGCCGATCACCACCGTGATCACCACCGCCACCGTAGTGGTTCTCGGTGGTTGTGGTTTCGAATGGACTGACCACCGCCGCCGCTAGGCATGGCCGTAAGGCAGCCAGCGGCCCGGCGGTTGAACTTCGTTGGAGTGATCGAAACGCCACCGCCACTGATGTGGCTTTTGGTGGTTGCGGTTTCAAATAACAAACGCCACCGTTGCCGCTAGGCGAGGCTGTGAGGCAGCCAGCGGCTTGGCGGTAGATCGATGAACACACCGCCACCGCCGCTAGTCTTCCGACAGCAGCGGTCGGCCGGCGATTGCGTTAAATCTCCACCGTCGATCACCGTGGCCACCACCGAACTGGTGGTTCGGTCCGCGGTTTAGATTACCATTATCCAACGATTAAGTTGCGGTTTTCAGTTCGTGGTTTCTTGACAAAAATCCAATAAATCGATAAACTAGCTAATTGATAAAGTTTTTAATTTTATACAAACTGATAAGATTAAAACTTTAAAGGTTTAATTTTTTAAAGCAGACTGATAAGAATTAAAACTTTTAAATAAAATAATTCTAAACGGATTTTTATACAATTAATAGATAAACGATAAGTAAACTTGTGACTCTGATACCACTGTTGGGTTTTTGTAAGACCTCGGACCAAACTGGTTCGAGTCACGGTTCAAGAAAAACAAACAGTTTAACTGAACATCAAACCAAACTGGTTTGATCAGCAGAAGCAAACATGTGTAAAACCCCGAAAAGCACACTAAATCGTTTATTGTGTATCTAAAATACACATAGTGGCGTTAGAAAATTACCTGAGTCGCTTGAGATAGATCCATCTGTGATGAACCCTGCGAACGGACCTACTAGCCGGTCAAATCCCCGAGCTCCCGAACGTAACCGAACTTGGCTTCGGTTTGGTGATTGAGGTCGACCAAGGGAGAGAGAAAGAGAGAGAGAGAGAGAGAGAGAGAGAGAGAGAGAGAGAGAGAGAGGGGTTTTTGGTTTCTTTTGTTGTAAGAATAATAATTGAATGAATGAAAAAGGTTTAACCTAACTGAATATATATATATATTGATAAACAGTATCAGTATTGTATTCAGTTTCCTTTTTCAAATAATAATTATCCACATATAAATCCTTTCTTTTCCATTAAGAAAGATTAGTAAAATTAATATTCCATATATATATTAATTTTATTAGATAATTATCATTTATATATATTCATTTTAACTAACAAATATATTTATTTATTAATTAAACCAGTTATATATTTATTTAACTAATAAATATATAATCCTTCTAATTAATAATAAAAACCTCTAACTTTGGAGTTTCTTACAGAAAACACCCAATAGATTTATAATTGACTATTATAAATCTAACCTCTCCAAACTGGGGCTATTTACTTGTTCGTTTTACAGATCCTCAAAGTGTGACCCTCAAGTGTCTTATAACATTGGATGTGTAATCTTTGATTTGTCAACTTCTGCACATAATTACTAACATTATAAACACCAAAATCTTTCTTCTAAGATAATTTTGGATTACATCATTATAATAGAGTTTTCTATCCATACCCAACCCCCTTACACGGGGTATGGCTTATGTGAGTGCATAAGTGGGACCTAGTGTAGATGGGGTATGGATTTATGCTAGTGAATAGGAGGCATACCCCGCAATCAATTAAAATAAAAGTTTAAAAATATTCTCATCTAATATAATAAATGTAGCATTTGTGAGTTTCCATTTCGTACCTCCTAACTCACATATGTTAGCTTTATTACCTAATCAATCTCAAGTAAACCATAATCACACTAAAAGGATCGATGATACTAAAACCGCCAACATTATTTCATGAGGTTTTGAGAGCAGGAGAAATCAAAGAAATGAGTGATGAAGATTTATAAGAATTCCCAAAAGTGACTTGCGGTTGGAAAGATTGTTATGTTTAGTGATGATGGGTTTTGCATGACAATATATTTATAAGAATTCCCAAAAATGACTCTTTGATGTATTTTTAAACTATATAGGAGCAAGCTATTTTGAACCAAAGGAAAACAAAGATGAAAATATTTTTAGGAAGGGCATATACAAAGAAATGCCAAATCTTCTATTTCTCTGTTAGGAAGGATTACAAGTAAAACCCAATTTGAGCCACAAATTTCACAACTTAGAAAGACAAAATTACCCTTCGTGGGTTCTGTCTTCTAAGTTAAAATCGGTACAAATTTGACAACGTAAGAAGACAAAAATACCCTTCCCAGGATCGTATTCTAAGGTAAAATCAACAATTCTCGCCACTAAGAGCTACAAATTTCACAAGTAAAAGACAAAACTACCCTTTTCTGGGATTGTATTCTATGGTAAATCAACAAGTATCGAGCAATTTTGCTACACTAACTTTATCAGTTCAAGAACGGAAATCGCAGCTCTCAAGTTTCCGAAACTCTTTGATAGAAAAGCAAAGTAACCCCATCTGCAGCAAGAACATCTTCCTCCGATACCATCCAAACTTGGCTATCCGAAACTCCAACCCAATAATAACTCTCCAACGTTCCACGATTCTTTACTACCCTTCTATAAACCGTATAATGACCGCTTCCCGGACCTCCAAAGTGTTCCACAACAGAAACGAGATTATACAAATGACCCCCACTTGGCGTCAACTTTCCACTCTCGCCTGCCTATACAAAGCGATGTGAAAAAATAAATCATGAAAAATCGACCTCAACCTGTTTTTGCTAACCAAGAAAAAAAAGGTACGCGTTTGACTAACCTCAAAACGACAAGAAATATTTACTTTGCGTACGGGAAATTGATAAACACATAAAATTATGTTAAAAATATACCAGGTAGAAATATGCTCAACTATAACCAGCCATAACACTTCTACTTTATGCCAATCTTAATATTTTATGTTTGAGTAAATTACATATTTGGTCCATGTGGTTTACACTATATTGCACTGTTGGTCCCTACTTGAAATAATTATGAAAAAGGTCCATGTGGTTTACATTATATTGCATTGTTGGTCCCTAACCCTAACTCCACGAGAAAAAAGCACAGGGACCAATAGTGCAACATAGTGTAAACCATAGGGACCAACAATGCAATATAGTGTAAACCACAAGGACCAATAGTGTAATATAATGTAAACCGTAGGATTTTTTCCATAATGCTATAGTGTTTCCCCCATGATGACCATGGGAAAGGTGTTGTAGGGGCGCCTGAGAGGGTGGCGTCTACCCTTTTTGGATCCTATAAAATGACCATTTTACCCTCAATTAGTTTCTCTCTTCACAACTTTTACATATCTGTACAATAATCAAGGGTAAACTTCATAATTTAGTTATCTATTTCTAAAACAAAGACACATATTTTGGGAGAAAGATAACTAGAAATGGACAAACCTTGGTAGTATTCGCAGAGTTCTCCGAACAGCTTCGAGTTTTTTCTTCCTGAATTTCTCCGTCACCAAAAGCTTCTGATGAAGGTTTTCGAGTTTCCTCCGCAATAGATGTTTCCGTTAAACTGCTTTCCGTTCCTTGTTTGTATACATGATGTGGGTATGTATCGGTTTGCAATCTAAAAAAGTCTGAATAACGATTCAGCTGCTGATTTGGCCTTACTAGTCTACCGATTGGCAAATTTCCCTCGGAATGTTTTATTTCGACTCCTTTGTTCTGGAAGGGCGACAAGTCCAAAGTCAAAGGAAAAGAGATATGACCCTGAAAATATAAGCATCGGTTATGAAATAGCGAAGGGAAAATATAATGCACATCAACAAACAACGGTTTGCAAAAGTGAAGAAGTACCGTAAGCTTGACGAATTCCCCATATGCATTGACGGAAGCACGTTGTAAGTTAAGGCATAAAATCTACAAGTTTACAAACATATTTGTTAAGAGTGCAAGCACATTACTAGTAAAGGTTTAAGAAAATGCAATATCTTCAGGGGCCGTTAAGCCGTTTACTTTTATGTGGAACAGAGTGGAACAAGCTTGTTCCACCTCCACCCCATGGAACAAGGTGAAATAGACCTGTATTTTACCAATATAACCTCAAAATAAAACCTAAACTCTTCTAAAATATCAAATACGTCTCCCTCTTTACATTTTATTTGTTCTTTTAAGTTTTATTTTATGTTATTTAAACTCACTTTACTGTCCTCAGAATATTATTTTTATATGGTTTCTATATTTGGGTTAATTTATGTAATTTACTAAATACTGATAATAAAGTAATATATAAAATGTATAAAATAAAAATTGGAAGCTACGTAAACCTTTTATTTTTTTTGGTTATTTTGATCGTCATGAAGAAAACTTTCTAATGATATGTATTTTGTTATAAAGTTGCTTATTTTTATTATAACTTGATAGATTAATCAAAATATATAAAAGATATAAACAATTTATTACGGATAGATTGATCATATTATTAGTTATTTTGTTCCCCTTCCCACCAATATGGGATCTTACAGTTTAGCAAACATCCCGTCTTAGGCGGTCAACAAGTAGTAAATAAAAAGAAATCCAACCAAAAGGGTTGAGGTTGTTACCTTCGGACAACGTGCAATATGTAATTGCTTGAAAGTATGAGAATAGTTATTTGACCAAGCAAATGACCCAAGAGACGGTATGTTTTTACAATCACATCCATCTTGCTTGCTACACCTTTGAAGTCTTTCAATATCTATCTGACAATTTGAGCAGGAATACCATGTTAGTACAACTCAACCATTAAAAATCTAGAGAAACGAAATCTTGGTAGAAATATGATAAAATTAGTTGATAATAAATCCGAATTTAAAAACTATAAACTAAGAAAATAACACAAATACGACTCGAACCCAACCCACGCCTAGAGTGGGAGAAGAGACTCTACAAAACCAACTCTACCAAGAGAAACTTGTGTTAATACTGTAATTTCAAGTAATACATGGTTGCACTTGCACCCAACAAAATCAACGGTAGCACCTTTCACAACCCTAAAAAAATTTACACTGCGACAGAGGAACGAAGCGGTGGCCCACGTATGCACCATAGTGGGTCCACAGAGGATACAAATTCCGTATGGAAACTTGATATGTGTAATCCTAGCTCACCTCATTTTGATTTAGCAAAGAATATTTCATGGCGGCCGCATGCCAACAATGAGTGCAAAAGTAGTTTTCAAGCCTCTCGGCAACAAAAAATTTCTTCAAACAATCGTCTACAGAGCATCCAGGTATCTAATACGAAAAGACCACGAAAATTATATATAAGTTTTGCTTATATAACAAGAAAATTGAAAATTCAAGAAGATAAAACACAAGGAGTTTACAGACTTACAATAGAACTACCTCCATATGTAGGTGGTGAAAGGTACAAGCATTTGAAGAATTGAAAATCCAATGAAATCTGCAAAACCAACAAAGTAACCGGAGATGTGCAACGAAAATTAATATTTTAACCCTTTGTCTGAAACTCTGAAGAGGTAATGAATGAAAAAGAATTGGTTGATGGTTTTAATTGACAATTCTAAATAGAAAAAATAAAAGTTTATGAAGTGTTTAAAAACAACATCAATTCAATGATTTCATCACAAATACTTAACTTAAACTTACAAAAAACAATTCAACATTGTAGTTCGATTACAAATTTTAATTTACGCATTTGTTAGTAGCGAAGCTGAATTTAAGAAATAGTCTAATTTAAAAGAGTAGGGTAAAGAGTGTTATTGGTAAAATATTGGGATGAATGGAAAAGCCTTTGTGGGTAGGTTTAACAATTTAAGCTGTCTATTTAATAAGGTCAGGTTCAGGGGAAAACCTCAAAAATAGGGAAAACTAAGGAGCACCCGGGTAGTTCTCCATTTGGATGGTATGCACTTGTGCATACAAGTAATTTGTAACATGCACATGTGCATAAAACCAAAAAAGAAAACAACTTAATTTACTCGTATGCACAAGTGTCTACCGTCCAGATGAAGGACTACCCGGGTGTTCCTCAGTTTTCCAATTTTTTGAGGTTTTCCCCTGAACCTCCCTTGTGTTTAATATTAAGCAAAAATCAAACAATGTTATATAGCTTAGCCCATTAAGCCTATTAAGCCAAAATCAAAAAACAACAATATGTATTTGCAACTAGAGTTAGAAGAAATAAACAATTTATTGAACAAGAAAGAAAAACACAAGTACCATTCAACCTGAAACGAACAGCTTTGGCAAGTTAAAATGCTGCCAACAATCCCGTTAAACGGTCCAAGAAAACTCCGAGTCCATCTTTCAAGCTCACCGTAAACAACCCTTCTCTCTGGAGTAAGAATACGACTACCCACGGATGCTGCATCTGCTAAAGACTTATGATTTGAGGCAAAACATACGGAGCATTCTTTTCTTAAAGAAGACAAAATGTGGGCTAACGCCTCTTCTGCATCCTGAACAAAACATCAATATATCAAACAGACGATCATAAAGCAACAAGCTCAATGAGATGGTGACGATAGTTGCACCTGCTGACTGGTTAGGTTGAAATTGGGTGTATACAGAGCCATTGCGAGCATCACTTCTCGTGGGTTTAATACTTTGCCTTCACGCTGAACTTCGCACAGTTCTACAGATTGTCGGCCCGTTAGTTCATAGTGTAGAAGAAAATTATTAAGTGAGACAGCAGCGTTTAAATATATATATATATATATATATAAGGGAAGTATCCGTTGCAAACCATGTAGATTGTACAAACTATACAAACCAAATTTTAGCCAATGATTTTGTTTTCTTAACCACTGATTTTGTTTATCTCCTAACTTTTAGGTGATTTTGAAATGTAGTTGAGAGAAAATCTAGGAACTGAATTAATCCACACCATTGATCATGTACATGTACGGTGGAGATTGGTTTGTATAGTTTGTACAAACTATACGGTTTGTAACGGATACGACCCCTATATATATATTCCTTCTGTTCCGAAATAAGTGTCCATGTTTCTATTTTAGTTTGTCCAAAAATAAGTGGTCACTTTAAAAAGTAGGTGCACTACATTCCAATTCTACCCTCATGAAGAAATCATTACCCTCTATGTAAAATTGTCATATTGTTAATTGAAAATTATAATAATTGCACATTGATAAAACATGAATAAGATGCATGTATTGATGATTTAAATGGTGGGGTTGGGTTCCGGTGAGAAGTGCCAAATTTGGTGAGAAACGTGAGAAGTGGTTATTAGCCGTTGGATGAGAAATGAACGAATATTAGGATGAGATGCACCGATATAAGATGCAATGAATCAATTCTCTTCTAAGCCCCAATTCATGGGAGGGTATTTGATAAAAAGTGATCAACGGTTAAAAAATACTTCTCACACTTCTCACAAAAAATAGCACTTCTCACATGATCCCATGCCTTGAATGGTGTTTGTTGCATATCAACTTACTTTAATTGCTTCAAGTGTCGAAAGATTTAAGTTTGATGGTTAAGTGACGAGTGACGATATAGTTGTGTTTTTTTATGATATTCTATAGCTTTTGTAATTACTATTCAAGTTTCATGCAAATTAAATTCACATGTATATTGCAGATCGTTTCAACTTTCAATTCTCGGTCAAAATGGACGAATTAGCCCCCATTCTGAAAATACACCCAACAGGCAACATCTCAAGAATGTCTGTTGATCGAGTTTTCACAATGTGATCATATAAACTATGCAAAAAGTGAAACTCCTACTAAAATATCCTTCACTCTATAACCAAAAGAATACAAACTTATAGAAGCTTCACAAAGAGATAATAACTCAAAATGAGAGCCAAAACAAATATGGGAAAGGGCTGCAAAAATGATACTCTTCCAAGACCCCATTTCGCTTGGAATTTAGCGAGTCCATTTGGTTTGGTTTAGTCCCTCATCTCCCCTTTAAACATAATAGTGCACATTTTCAAGAACTTACAACTCAAAATGCACATTTGTCCTAATGTTTCCTGCCATGAAAACAACACAACCAAAAGGTATGTCATTTGGCCTTAAGTAGTTAAGTTCATGTGATTTGTGGCTTCTAAACATAAAAAACATATTTGAAATGTCGAAATTGTTATAGGTAACCAAACACAACATGGCTTCTATAATAACTTCCAAAGTCGGGGCTGTTTAGATAGTTTTCCACTAAGTCCTGCATGGAAAAAGTTGTTTGTGTGGATTGAAAAGGTTTTTATTTAAGAGAGTTTTTTTTCATAGATGGAAGGACTACATTTTTTAATTGTAAGTTTGGAATTTGGAAAAAGTCAGGCTTTCTGCATCAAAAACTCCCCTAGAAGCTTACTAAATAAGCCACTTTCTATATCATTAAGTCACCACCAAACAATCATGGCCGAATAAGTTGTGAGTCCGACTAAGCTCATTAAGTTGCTAACAAACATGCCCAGATTCTATAATAACCGTTTTGTTTTTCTAAATGACAAGAGGCAAGCCCAGGTGGGATTATCAAAATCATTTAAATATGTTAGCAATTATTACTAGTTTGCTTCTATAGAAAAAAAGATCCTAACTGCCCTGCTATTCATATGTATAAAATCAACAAACATGTAACATTAGAAATGACTAATCACATGAAACATTCACATATGATAAATTTAATAATATAGATCAATTTATAAAAAGAAGTAAATCTTAATTTTGTTATTACCTTTCAATAAATCATTCAACGCCACCGCAAGTGGCATAACCCCTTTTCTTTGTCCTCCGATGAATCTTCAAACTCTTCCACCATCTTTTGCAAAGAACTCAAAAAACAAGAACAACTAGCCAAACCCTAACAAAATCCCCAATTTAAACACATAAAAATTCAGTAAATTCCCACCTTCCAAATTGACAAGAAATTCAATATTTCATGAAAAAAATTCCCAACCATATAACAACCACAACAGATATATACAACTTTTTTAAGAGCATCCTATATTAGGCCTACACTAATCCCGGCAATTTACGACCCTAGGACATTAGTAGCCACAATTATTGCGTACGACTGTATTCGAACCCGGGCAGATGGGATATTCCACCACATCCGGTACGCCCACTGGGTTAAAATGTATACAACTTTTTTAAGAGTATCCTATACTACTATGCCTAACCTAATCCCAGCAATTTATGACCCTAGGACATCAGTGGCCACAATTGCTGGGTACGGCTGGATTCGAACCTGGGATATTCCACCGCATACGGTACGTCCACTGGGTTAAAATATACACAACTTTTTTACGAGCAGCCTAAACTATGCCCAAACTAATCCCGGCAATTTATTACCCTAGGACATCAGTGGCCACAATTGTTGCGTGAACTTGGGCAGATGGGATATTCCACCACATCCGGTGTATTAAAATATATACAACTTAATGTTATAAGGATTGTAATACCTGCAAAACTACATTCAAGAAGCAATTATTTCCGAGATTTCTCAATCCAGGAACTGCCCACAATTCCTCCGGCGGATGTTTCTTCTCCGACGGCCATGATAACAAATTGTTGAAGCTTCTTCTTCCTCTGCCGTCTCTTAAGGCCAAAATCAAACCAGCAACACTCAGGATGCTACTGGCCAAGGAGATTTGGAACCCAGATGAAGTGACCCAGTGGGCGTTATGGGAAAAGCTCCTGAACCCATGTCTGAATGAATGAAACAGCGATTGGACATTGATATCGCCGTTGATCTTCATTTTCTTTGATTCAAGAATTGATTGATGGATGGATATAGTTGCCGATTTGATACTAGGGTCATTTGAGGTATTGTTTGCCGGTTGCAATGGCGTGAAGGAGAGGAGGAGTCCTCTGTGGTCTCACTTGGTTGTCAAAATTGACACCATTTCTTCAACACAAAAATGCAAATTCTTTCTTACAAGCTCTTTGAGGAAGGGGGTGTTTGGGAGTGCTTATTTTTAGGTTGTTACTAATTTATCTGTTTTTTTGAAGAAGCCATGAAGAGTTTTTAAAGTGTTTGGGAGTTTTTATCTTTTTTGTGGATAAGCTAATAAAGCAGAATTTTGGAAAGTAAAGAAGGAAATAAGGAGAAAAGAAAATAAGCATTCCCAAACACCCCTAAAGTATGTTTTTAGCCCTATTCTTTGTTAAGATTGTAGGTTAGTTCTTGTGGTTTGTAAAGTCTTTTTGTTTTGGTGTTTGGGAATAACTATGTTAAGGTGGTTTGTAAAGTCTTTCTGTTTTTTATCCTTGGGAATAACTATGTTAAGGTGTTTTTGGGAATGCTTATTTGAAGATACTTATGATTTATCCTTTTGTTGAAGAAAGCAATAAGTGGCTTTTGAAGTGTTTGAAGCTTATTTCCTTCTTGGAAAAGTTGACAATAATTTTCTTAGAGCATCTCCAATCATACTCAAAAACTTTCAAAAAATTTGCCGTATCAATTTTTGAGAAGCAAAAATCACCAAATTTGGTATGGTACTATTCATCCTACCAAAACAATGATGGTCCATCATTTTAATATATTTTAAATTTTTTTAATGATAATATTATTATTAATTATATTTTTAATTTTAATAAACATTACTTGACATGTTTTTTTAAAAGTGTTTAAAAATAATGAAAGTTGGAGATGAATTTTTTTGGTGTATTTGGTGTTTTTTTGAAATATGGTTGGAGTTGAATTGTTTTTTAGTGTTAAAGGTCCTACCATTTTTTTGTGTTTTCGTGTTATTTTTGGTGTTATGGGTTGGAGTTGGTCTTAGGAAGCCAAAACATGTTAACTTCCTATAGAAAAAGGTAAGCTGATAAACACTTTTGATCATAAACATTGCCAAACACACTCTAAATATCAACAGTTAACTTAGGGATTTTTTGGCTTATTTGCTTATTTTTAAATAATTTTACCCTAAAAATTAATAATTTTATTTTATTTCATATTTTGTTTTTAAGAGAAATTTCTTGTTTTAGTCCTATCATACTTCCTTTACTGTTTAATTGACATACAAGAGGATGAGTTGACGCAACAAATATCTTACACAATACCAAAATGTTCAAACGAATACTATAAAGATATATGGATCTTCAAATCAAATGAAGAATCGTAGGAATTGCATTGAATGCAAGAACTACTATAAAAGGTTGGATATATCTCATCCCTCACTTGCTCTCCATATCTCAACTTGCTCTCCATATCTCATCCCTCTCACTGTCCCTTGTTGCTAACTCTGAAGACCAACACATGAAAGGATGCATAGAAAATAAGAGACTCATATTATGAAACTGTGAATGATATTGTTACTCCCACCTACTATGGCAACCAAAATAACATGTATTATAGATGAGGGGGATTGAGAGCATCCACAATTGAGGTTTTTTCTGAGGTTTTTATGGGGTTTTTACAAGAACTTCCACTGTGGGATAAAGGTTCTTGCCCAGTCACAGGTTCTTATTGGAACCCGGGTGCTTGAACAATAACCCAAGTTCTTGTAATAGTTTCCTTTTTTGTTATACAATAATCTACATAAATAAAAATTATACTATAATTAAGAAAAGGAAAGTGAAGTTTTTGAAAGAATCTCCATTGTAGAGTTTTAAGGAGGTTATTGGTTTGTTGAGATGGCAATGACGTGGTAAGAAAAAATATGGTATGTGAGGTTCTTGGAGGTTCCACCACCTTTGATGCTCTTAATACAATACACAAAAAGTTTACTTTAATTCTTTTATTAATTGCTCAAAACATAGTCATGTTTGGAATAAAAATTGTTGTGAAACTAGAACAGTTAAAAACTATTCTAACAATTTTAAAACACTCAGATATAGGGTTGGTCCTGAGTTTTTGGATCCCCATGGCGAAAGATCAAAAAAATTCCCCTTCGTATGCAAACGAAAAACCAAACAACAATTTAAAGGGGTCTGGAACTTAGTCAAGCTAGATGGCTCATCCCAACGCTAGGTCTTTATTAATTAAAAGCAAAAGGAAACAACCGGGAAGAACCTCACATAAGTTCAGCAAATTTTTCATAGTCTTTTTTTACTTTTTCATTTTGAGCACCTGAAGGTTGTGATCAAGGAAACATGTCTTAAAACAACAATAAGATATAGAGAATAGAAAGATAGCATGTGGTTTAGTTTAGTCGTGAGTCGTGAAATTGCAAAAAAAAAAAAAAAAAAAAGACTTATTGAGATTTAATCGAAAGCAGGAAGAGTGAGGAAATTGATTACTTCGATTTATGATTTTGAAAACAGGAATATTGAATAAAAAGCATGTCGATTGACGAGCGATTGGCAGAAATTAGTGACCGATTTTCTACTTCTATATATAATCGCGTTTGGTGTAAATTGTAGCAGGGCGAGATTGATTTGGTATTCATATATGAAGCGTTCACAAATCACAACCGTAGTAAAATTAGGCTCAAAAACCCTAAAATGAACATACCAATGAATACTTGGGTTTGTAAGAGTGATGCCCTTTGACTAAATGATGCTCTAGGCCGCCGCCCCTTTGGCCCTATGCCCAAGGCCAACGTTAGAGAACGAAGAACAAATCACACCTAGAGAAAGTTGATGAACTTCTTAAATAGAGAAAGTAAAATGTCATTTTAACATATACGTAGAAAATAACTTAAAAAAACATAACCTTCTATGGGAGTGTGTTCATCTATTTATACTTCCATGTGCATTAAATGCATGAGACATTTGTATCTTTGGGATTGATCTTCAAAACTGTCATAATGAATATAAATAAGTCATTTTGTCCCTGACAAATTGTTGACCTTCAAAGGTGGTTGTAGACAGTTTTTTAGAAAGTTATAAAAGACAATCATTCTTTACATGATATCTTAGAGAATGTCCTTATCTACTATTATGTTATGGAGTATTATTTTTGAAACCTCCAAGGTGCAAGACGACATACATGACATTTTAAAACCAACAGGAGCAACCCTTCGACTTTTCTTTTGAAATCAGTAGATGAGAATTCTCCCAATTTATCTTTCAATCGGTAGTTGGCTCATCAAAGTTTGGGAGACCTTCTTCAATCCGCATCCAAAGGTTGGTTTCTTGTTGATTTTGGCTAGTCTTTAATTTTCTCGAACAATTAAGTGCAAGTGAACTTTTACAACAAAAAAATTCATGAACTTGTTCCAAGTACAAAATTCTAAAGTAGGGAGAAGGGGAGGGGGGGGGGGGGGTTCATCTTCAAACTAGTATCCCAACAAGAATCCACTGAATGGAATAAAGATTCATAGAAAATAAAGGAAATGAGAGGGGAAAGGACATAGTCATATAGTGGACTTTCACCTGGAAACCCGAAAAACCTGATCCGAACCCGCCTTTCGCCCGAAAACCTAAAAATCTCGGATATCCGAAAATTTCAACCAAAGACCAGGGTATCATCCCTTCACCCGATATTCGACAGGGTTAGGGGTTTAAACCCCGAATCAACCAACCCGATTGATGCATAGACCTAACTTAACCAATCAAATCAACCTTGAGTTACGATCTTTTGATCAAACAAAATTTCATGCTAAAAATATCCATAACGAACTTCAAATAATAGCCCACAATCATTTTATTATAGCTTATAGAGACTCGAAACATCAAAAACTATAAAATAGAGGGGCCAATTGTGTAAAACTCACTTGCAGAAGAGAGAGATCCGTCCGCTAAAACGATAGAAATAGAACAAGAGATCGCCGCCGTCGATATGTCGTCAAACTACAAAACCCTAATTTTCCCAAACCCCTTTTCCTCTATAAAACAACACCCTTCTCTTCTCCACTTTCATATCCACAAAACCCTAATTCCCAACTTCAACTTTTTTTCTTCTTACTGAAATTGTCCATTTTCTTCACAAAATGATCTGAAAGGCTAATTGATTTCAGTGGTTGGTTGTTTATCGACGATGAAGATCTGAAAGGCTTGTTTCTCATCAGCATTCGCAGTGGCCGCCAGATTGAGCTTTCGTCTTCGCCATGGCTTCAGAGCTCCTGTAGCTTCTATTTCCATTCTATTCAATTTTCAATTTATAACTGTTTCGAGTTTGTAATTTTTTTCCTGTGAATTGGGGATCGTCTGCCCCTTTTGCAAAATTTCGATTGCTTTAGGGATGGAATGATGTCCCCTGAGATTCGATCCATCCTCTTCACTTTGTCAGCGATTTCATTAGTCTTTTGACTAGTTCTTACGAGTTGCTGATCATTTACGGATGGGAGATTTTGTTAATTTTTTTGAAAATATTCTAGGTTTATTCGATTTGTGGTTGTTTGATTGATGATAATGATACTGACTGATGATGATAATCCAAAAGGCTTGTTTCTCAGAGACATTCGCAGTGGCCGCCTAAGAGCTTTCGCCTTTGCCAGGCTTGAGAGCTAATGCTGCTTTCCTTCCTTCCTTGGATGTCTGAAGTTATATATATATATATGTATGTATGTATGTATTAGAAAACTAGGGATCTCAGTGATGATTTTCATAGATGACGAGTCTGATTTAATCCATTCCATTCAATCATGAAGACGAATCGAGGCATTTGTCTGAGAGATCCCTTCTTTATTTACTCTTACCAATTGAATTTGACTTGAAAACTATTTTTACACAGTTTTTGCCGTAGCTTTGTAGATTCTTTATCAATGGCGTTTACTGGATGCTTCATTTGTTTATCTTAATCTTCCCAATAAACAGGTACATTTGATTTTTTTTGTTAATAATTGAATTAAGTGGAGTTGCTATGATGCTGAAAACTACCTATTTTATGAAGAGGGTAAACTTGTTTTTATCCTCGTGATTAGAAACAACCAATGGATCCTTCTGAGCACTCCTATTTATTTGTGTTTAAGTTTATATCTGTTTGTAGTTGAGCCATTGAAGGGATGAGAAAGTTTTCGGAAAAACCATGTCGATCGAAAATACTTCCAGACTACAATTATCTGATCAATGGCTTATTGTTTTTGAAATCTGAAAGCTCTATTTTATTTGAATGAAAGTGATTGTGAATTTTGTCTGGGTTTTAGAAAAGGAGAGATGGAAGTGATGATTATTTCCCCAGATGATCGAAGCTGATTATAACGTGCGCTAATTTTACGTTCTCTTTTCCAAAGAGAATCCAAGCCAGAAATCTGATCCATCTCTTTGTCAAAATTTAGTAGTAAAACACAAGTCTTTATAGAATTACATCCAATTGTCATCTATTTCAGTAATTATAATTATATCCACCACTGTAATCATATCCAACTGTGATATGACAATCAAAGGGGATGTGATAGAGTATATATATTAGAAAAGGGGAATTAACAGAGATACACAATGATAGGGGCTCTCGGTTTGCAGTATTAGAAATTGAAGAATCGAAAGGGATGGTTAAATCAAAGAAAGGTTGTCTCTTTGGGAAGAGTCCAACTTTAAGCATAGTTAAATGCATAGAGACAACAAAAGCATCTAGCATTAGCAAGCCATCTACGAGCCTAGGCCATTATCTACTTAGATTAATCACTGCCCTAACCTCAATAGTCTTGACTGCTCAAAGTTTAGTACATATGAAGGCTGTACCATCGAAGAGTGTCAAATCTTGTCGATTGGAATGAAGTTGAATTTTTGTTGGATGTGCAGGATTGAATAGGGATGCAAGATCATCGAGATTGCATGGTTTTTGGAGTTGAGTTGAGTTTTATTGGTTATGGTTACGATTCGGTGTTTGGTTGAGTTTTCTGACAGGATTGAATTTGTATTTGTTTTGCGTGTGGGTGGGTGGATGTTTTTGATGCTTGGTGCTTCCATTTGATGGGGGGAAATGATGGAAAGAAATTATAGATTTGGGTTTGGCTTTAGCACTGAAAACAAAAAGAAGATTGATAAAAGGATACTTCCGGTTTTGGTTGAGCTCGTGTTGCGACTGTCCTTCTTTGGATGTCTGCCTTTTTTGCATATTATCTATTG
This sequence comes from Centaurea solstitialis, assembly GCA_030169165.1. NCBI lineage: Eukaryota > Viridiplantae > Streptophyta > Magnoliopsida > Asterales > Asteraceae > Centaurea > Centaurea solstitialis. The sequence goes on from CM058046.1 coordinate 27,042,512, forward strand.
CTTTAGGGATGGAATGATTATCCCATGAGTTTCGATCCATCCTATTCACTTTGTCAGCAATTTTATTAGTTACAAATTGCTGATCATTTATGGATGGAAGATTTTTTAATTTTTTGAAATTTTTTTAGCTAAGATTTGTTGTTTGATGATACTGACTGATGATGATAATCCAAAGGCTTGTTTCTCAGAGACATTCGCAGTGGCCGCCTAAGAGCTTTCGCCTTCGCCAGGCTTGAGAGCTGATGCTGCTTTATTCCTTCCTTGGATGTCTGAAGTCTTCTTTATATTGTAAATTTTGTTTTATGAAAATTAGGGATCTCAGTGATGATTTTCATAGATGACGAGTCTGATTTAATCCATTCCATTCAATCATGAAGACGAATCGAGGCATTTGTCTGAGAGATCCCTCCTTTAGTTACTTTTACTAATTGAAATTTACCTCAGGTATTTTTACACAGTTTTGCCATAGCTCCATAGATACTTCTTTAATGGTGTTTACTGGATGCTTCATTTGGTCATCTTAATCTTGCAAATAAACAGGTACATTTGGTTTTCTTTTTGTTAAATGATCTAAATAAGTGGAGTTGCTATGATGCTGAAAACTACCTATTTTATGAGGAGGGTATGTTTTTATCCTCGTGATTAGAAACAACCAATGGATCCTTCTGAGCACTCCTATTTATTTTTGTTTGACTTCATTTCTGTTTGGAATTGAGCCATTGCAGGGATGAGAGTTTTCTGGAAAAACCATGTTGATCGAAAATACTTCCAGACTACAATTATCTGATCAATGGCATTAGTATTTTTGAAAATTTGAAATCTATAAGGTTGAATCAGCAGTTTTATTTTATTTTAATGGAAGTGATTGCGAATTTAGTTTAGATTGTAGAATGGGAAAGATGGAAGTGATGATTATTTCCCCAGATGATCGAAGCTGATTATACTGTGCGCTAATTTTACATTCTCTTTTGCAAAGGGAATCCAAGCCAGAAATCTGATCCGTCTATTTGTCAAAATTTTAGTAGTAAAACTTGTTACTCTTTATAGAATAAGTGTCTCCAGTCCCTAATTAAATAACTCATCCATTAGTCTTTTGGTCATGATTGCTCGAAGTTCTGTACGAGTATATTGCAAGCTGTACCGTTGAAGAGAGTCATTCTTTCTGTGTTAAGTCGTCTAGATGAAAATGTTCTCCGTTAACAAAGTTGAATGTGTGTTGTCCCTGAAAACAAAAGGATGGTTTAAGGTTGATAAATGGATAATGATCCAACCTTTTCACTTTGTCAACAATTTTGTTAGTCTTGACTAATTTCTACCAGTTGCTGATCATTCATGGATGGGAGTTTTTTAGGTTTTTTGGGAAACTTTTAGGTTTAGATTTGCTGTTTGATTGATGATAATGATGCTGATGATGATAATCCAAAGGCTTGTTTCTCAGAGACATTCGCAGTGGCCGCCTAAGAGCTTTCGCCTTCGCCAGGCTTGAGAGCTAATGCTGCTTTGCTCCTTCCTTGGATGTCTGAAGTTTTATTTACAAATTTTGTTTTGAAAATTGGTATCTTGGTGATGATTTTCATAGATGACGAGTCTGGTTTAATCCATTCCATTCAATCATGAAAACGAAGCGAGGCATTTTTCTAAGAGATCCCTCCTTTAATTACTCCTACCAATTAGATAATACCTCAATTTTTACAAAGTTTTTGCTATAGCTCTATAGATTCTTTAACAATGGCGTTTACTGGATGCTTTATTTGGTTTAATCTTGCAAATAAACAGGTACCTTTGATTTTCTTAATAATCTAAATAAGTGGAGTTGCTATGTTGCTTAAAGGTAAAAACTACCTATTCTATGAGGTTAGGTTTTTTTCTCGTTAGTAGAAACAACCAATGGATCCTTCTGAGCACACCTATTTTTGTTTGTGTTTTGAGTTCATTTCTGTTTGTAATTGAACCATTGAAGTGATGAGAAAGTTATCGGAAAACCCATGTCGATCAAAAATACTTCCAGACTACAATTATCTGATCATTGGTTTTATTGTTTTCAAAATTTTAAATTCTACAAGGCTGAACATGGAGCTTTATCTTATTTGAATCGAAAGTGATTGTAATTTTCATTTGAATTGAAGAAAGGGAGAGATGGAAGTGATGATTATTTCCCCAGATGATCGAAGCTGATTATAACGTGCGCTAATTTTACATTCTCTTTTCCAAAGAGAATCCAAGCCAGAAATCTGATCCATCTCTTTGTCAAATAGTAGTTGTAAAACTTAAGAAGTCTTTATAGAGTTACATCAAATTCTGATCTATTTTAGTAATCATAATGGGGCTGTTTATAGATCTTATTTGGTAGATGATGGTAATTACTCAAGCCTTTGGTCCTTAAGTTTAGTTAGATTATGGTAAAGCTCTCAGAGAATTGAGTATGTATTCGTTTGATTTCTTTTTAAGGTGGAAAATTTGGTCACAGATCTGGATCAAGTTTACAATGGAGAGAAATCAAACCTACAGATGTGTTGGGAAGGACAATAATGATGGTATGAGAATTAATCCAAAGGGGATGCCATTGAGTGATAGTTTATAATAGAGAAGGGGAATTAACAGAGATATGCAATAATAAGGGCTCTCAGTTTGCAGTATTAGAAATTGAAGGACTGAAAGGGATGGTCGATGAGTAGAGATTAGGAGGATTAATGATATAGAGCAACATGAAGAAGGTTGTCTGTCTCTTTGGGAAGGGTTCAGCTCTAAGCATAGTTAAATGCATAGAGACAACAAAAGCATCTATAATTAGCAAGCCATCTAAGGGACTAGTCCATCCCTTAAATAAATCACTCCCCTAGCCTCTTGGTCATGATTTCTTGAGGTTCTATTCAATTACATGCAGGTTGTACCATTGAGGAGTGTCATACTTTCTGCGAAGTAGTCTAAATGTCAATTGAATTGAAGTTAAATGTGTGTTGGATCTCATTAAGGATTGAAAATAGATACAAGATTATCAAGATTGCCTGGTTTTTGGATTTGGGGTATAGTATTAGTGATTATGATTCTGATTTTACTTGAGTTTTGTGACAGGTGAATTTGTATTTGTTTTGGGTGCGGGCGGATGTTTTGATTTTTGGAAATGGAACATTTGTTGGGGAAAATGATTGAAAGAAAATTATAGCTTTGGATTTGCCTTTGGCCCTGAAAACAAAGAGGTTGGTAGTTTGTCTTTTTGACTAGTTTGTATGAATTGCTGATCATTTACGTATGGGGGATTTTTTATTTTTTGAAAAAATTTAGTTTTAGATTTGATGATGATAATCCAAAGGCTTGTTTCTCAGAGACATTCGCAGTGGCTGCCTAAGAGCTTTCGCCTTCGCCAGGCTTGAGAGCTAATGCTGTTTTACTCCTTCCTTGGATGTCTGAAGTTTTATTTTGTAATTATATTTTCTTTGAAAATTAGGGATCTCAGTGATGATTTTCATAGATGACGAGTCTGATTTAATCCATTCCATTCAATCATGAAGACGAATCGAGGCATTTGTCTGAGAGATCCCTATTTTAATTACTCTTACCAATTGAAATTTACCTTGGAAATATTTTTACACGGTTTTTGCCGTAGCTTTGTAGATCCTTCAACAATAGTGTTTACCGGATGCTTCATTTGTTCATCTTCATCTTGCTAAAAAACAGGTACATTTGATTTATTTTTGTTAATAATCGAATTAAGTGGAGTTGCTATGATGCTGAAGACTACCTATTTTATGAAGAGGGTAAACTTGCTTTTATCCTACTGATTAGAGACAACCAATGGATCCTTCTGAGCACTCCTACTTATTTGTGTTTGACTTCATTTCTGTTTGTAATTGAGTCATTGAATGTATCAGAAAGTTTTCGGAAAAAACCATGTCGACTGAAAATACTTCCAGATTACAATTATCTGATCAATGGCTTTATTGTTTTCGAATTCTTAAATTCTATAAGGCTGAACATGGAGCTTTGTGTTATTAACTTCTATTTGAATCGAAGAAAGGGAGAGATGGAAGTGATGATTATTTCCCCAGATGATCGAAGCTGATTATACTGTGCGCTAATATTACGTTCTCTTTTCTAAAGAGAATCCAAGCCAGAAATCTGATCCATTTCTCTGTCAAATATTTCTGAAAAGAGAATCCAAGCCAGAAATCTGATCCATTTCTCTGTCAAATATACTTCAGAAAGAAGAAAACATTTTTTTAAAAATATAGTGAGGCTCAATTTTTTTTTAAAGTAGTTAGATCCAATTATTCTATTTTTTTATTTTACTAATCCCTAACGTTTGTCATTTGCAAGAACAAGGTTGGTCTTCATGTTTGGTTTTCAATGGATTACTTTTTTTTGGTTAAAGCCAATTTATTGGAGATATTTTAGTCATTTTAAGTATTTCCTAAGTCAGTAGATCATAAAAACCAACAATGTATAGACTTAGGGGATAGAGGATAGAGGATAGTGAAATGTGGAAACAACTTTTACTTATCTGCTTAACTGGTTTAATTACCTTATTGATCCAGAATTAACATGATTGAGATTCTTATCCATTAGCTGATGGTGATGACTGTCAAATGGTAAGTGCTTAGTTGGGTGAGTTATTGCATGACAACACTATCTTGATAGTGTCTGATCTTATGGGTATGCACTTTTCTTATAAGTGTTTGGGTAAATGGCCTTTCAGCATCACCTTCATTTTTATATCACTCTTGATCTTCCTCCTTTGGACTCACTTTTTATGTCTCCAACTTTTGCCAGATTGTAGAATTCAAAGAAACTTTGTATGATGTCTGGTTGGTTATTGGAATGAGGTTGATGGAATCCATTGAATTCTACAATTTAAAAAAGAAATTCATCGTTTTTGGTCAAGTTGAAGAATTGATTTTTTACTAACCAAACACATGCTTAAAGTCAATCAAATTCTACTCCAATTTTCTTCAAAAGTCAAATTCCTAATATGGACTCTAATTTTATCAAATTTCATTTTGTAAACAATACAGCCTAATTTGTTTAGATACTTTAAATGATGAATTCTCTTCCTTAGCCATAGGGTAGCACCCTCCCTCCTCGATAGAGCTTAAGAGAAACAAAGAAGGGCGCCAACGAGCAAGAAGATGTATCTGTTAATTGCACCACATGCTTATCTTCATTTACTATTCTCATGACGAGAACTGCATGCCCTACATCCAATGATTTGGTGTTTTAGGGGTTGAGCGATAGAAACACTAGACAAAAGGAGTGAGAAGTTTATCGGATGTGTATTAATTTTGTATATAGACACACTTTCAACGGATGTGTATTAATTTTGTATATAGACACACTTTCAACGGATGTGTATTAATTTTGTGTGGATGGTTTTTTGATGCATTGCGTTGGAGAAGATGATCGATGGGTTCAGTTAAAGATATATATTTAACTAGTAGTGTACGTCCACAATGTGGAATATTAAGATTTTATGATGACATATATTTAACTTTTATATCAAATGTTCTCAAAAGCTTATTCAATGGTTCACATGTTGTAATAAATAGTTGCACCATGTTGTATAAAGAGTTATTTGCAATGCAATGGGATGCATTTTAAATCCAAAATTGAAATTTTTATTTGCAATGCAATGGGATGCATTTTAAATCCAAAATTGAAATTTTAAATGCAGTTTCTCATTCAAGGTGTATGTTCAAACAAAATAAAAATTACAATAATGCTTTTGTCATCGTATGGTAATCACTCAAGACTTCTTAATAAACAGAATTTGATGCATAGATTTGTTATTGAACTTTTTGGTAGGTTTTACTGATTTCCGTAGTATCATGTGAATTTTTCTTGGACATATAAAGTTGATCATGCTAAAATATCGATTACGGTAGTGAAAATATGCTTTTACAAACTAAAATATGCTTTTACAAACTAATATTTTTAAAAAATATAAAGAATTTTCAATGACATTGAAATCAGAAAACAATAACTTATCCTAAAATACAAGAAACCAATGACACTTTTTATTTTCCCAAAAGTTTTGATTATTTCTTTTTCTTGAATGTTCATCTTCACTCCCAAAGGAGATCAAAAACCCTAACCCAAGAACCATAGATTATCCCAAGATCAAAATTTGAATCTCAACAAAACCCCAAAGTCATGAATCTCAATGAACACTTAACTATTCAAAAAATACAAAGAATCTTCGATGACATTGAAATTAGAAAACCAGAGTTATACGACAGACGATGAAGGGTTTTTGGGTTCGATTTTAAAGGTTTATGTGTCAAATGTTCCTAGGTTCAATTTTCATCGTTAGGGAGCGGGAGGGTTTTTGGGTTGCTTTTTTCATATCTTCTTCGATTTTGTTTTTTTTCTCTCCTCAAAATCACTTTTGCTACTGTTTTGTTGCTTTATATTTGGATTTGGTCCCTTTTTTGTTTTGTTTTGCATTGATATAGATTTTTAGGTTTTGATTTCACTCATGGATCAATCAAGTTTTTAAGAAAGATCCATCTTTTAGGACCAAAATCCTATTTTGGGAAGTAACATGTAAAGATGATGTAAATTTAAAAGGATTTTTTTTTGATGAAACTAAAGGATACTTCTAAAAGAAACCCACCTAAGAGTTATGCAATGATTGAATTTAGTGAAAGGAGAATGTGATTTATCTATAAAGAGAATTGAAGATTTTTTGTGTAAAGTACAAGTAGGGAATTGCAAATCTAGGCGTAGAATGTGCAACTTCCTACTTGTATATCATGATACCTCCATTGTTCACTTTTTATCACATAACAATCATTATAACACTAGTATATTCATTCTAGTCCATTTATGTATTTGCATTTGATTTTATGTTTCCCTTGGTGACATATAAGTGATTTAACTACAAATGATATCATTGACTACCCACCTAATTTGGCATACTTAATTTGAGGATGATACATGAAATGCTAAATGAAATTGTTCAATAAATTTGTCAATGATCCAGGAATAAACCATCAATATACTCTAGTCATATATTCTAATTTAAAAAGGTATGACTAAGCAAAACGCCAAAAGCTATAGCTTAAGATTGCTTGAGCCATATTGCATCACAATGTAACATATTGCTTTTGGCCACTTATCAATGAAAGTAACATATATGAGCAATGGTAATAAGTGGCATACAATGATTAGACTAGACCTAATTTTGATGTAACTTTTTCCAAAATCATCCAAACCAAAAGACTTAAGAAATAGACAGTAGAAGTCATAGATGAAACATTTACAACTTGTATGAAGATTTGCAAAAGAGTAAGTTGAACTTACCACTAGATTTCGACAAAAAACCCCAAAACATGTAGAATTCAAGGATGGAGATGCACATTGTGATTTAGCACTTGAGGTTGTGACTACACACTTGTATTAGTCAGGAATCCTTGATTTCATGTGAAAACCCCAAAAGTTAGCTAGGTATTAAATCTTGAAGAAGGAAATCGGTTTGGGAGAGAAGGAAGAAGGTATGAGAAGTGAAGAATAAAAAAATGACTGAAAATCGATTTATCAACACTCTGAAGACTTGTGCGAGAATGACATGCTACAATGTCGTTTTTGTAAGGATTATGTGCAAGACAGTAACGAAAGGGTTTATCGTGTCCAATGTTATAAGACACTAGTGGGTCACACTGCTACACACCCAATTAGAGATCTTTTGGATTTACCAGTTGTGTGGAATAACTAATTAGTTTGATTAATTATTGAAGAGAGAAAATAAATAATTAATAGTTATTTATTATTTGTAGATAAATAAAATATCAGTTTAATATTTTATAGAGAAATTAATTAATAGTTAGTTAATTAATTAAAGTGATATTGTTTAATTAATAGTTTATTAATTAAATAGGTTTTAATTTAATTAAAAAGCTATCGACCTTTCTTAATTAAACGGACTTGGGTATTACCATATTTAGTTTTATAAATATGGTAAACTAAAAAAGGTTTTTCATTCATTCATTCATTAGTTGTTTTTTACCAGAAAGAAACCTAGAGAAAAACCCTCTAACCCCCTCTCTCTCTATTGTCAATGCACACACACAGACATACACAAATCAGCTAGATTTGTGTATCCGGGTAATCATGTGGCTGTCTAGCAACCTATCTCACGGTGGTGCAGTAGTGGGTGTACTCCCCGCAAGCTTTCCAAACGGATTTTGACAACCTAAAGGTATACCTGATAAACCCTCTTAATTGTATCTGTATTGAATTGGTTGGATCTGCAATTAGGATTTTATTGGTTTTATTCCGTTGTGCATTATATCTGTTTTTTGTATCCGTAAAATCCCAACAATTTTGTCATACATGACATTGTAGCCGAACCCATACCGAACCCTAAAATTTATTCTTTTTTGCACGAGACACTCTCTATTGGCCTGGAACTGAAAACAATAATTTCCCAATACAAAAATATATAGTCTAAAACATACAACCGAATACGGGGTGGCTTTTACTTGTCAAAATTTCGGTTGTTACAGAATATGCCGTTGTTTTATGGTTTGTGTTTACATATCAGACAATAAAGCTAATTGGTTTTTTAGAAAGAAGTTTGGATGTGGAATTGGGAATAAAGGTGGGGTCTCAGGGGTAGGGATTTAAGGAGTGTGTTAGCAGCTTTTTCACCAAAAGGAGAGTGGAACCGGCTTCCTAGAGGAGCGATCCTCAAGGTGGTTTCATGATTAAGGCGCTAAGTAGGGCAATAAAGGAGACTCGTAACTTGGATGAAGGAAGTGTAGTGACAACTTGGTTAAATGCGATTCCAAAAAATGGTAAGTATTTTTATTTGGAGAGTGTTGCTAGGGAGGATTGCAACCATATCGATATTAGACAAGATGCTGGAAGAAATTGAGATGATGGAGCATGCATTGATAACATGCGGTAAGGTAAAAACTCTTTGGAGCTTGGTTGGAAATTGAGATGATGGAGCATGCATTGATAACATGCGGTAAGGTAAAAACTCTTTGGAGCATGCATTGATAACATGCGGTAAGGTAAAAACTCTTTGGAGCTTGGTTGGAAGATGGTGGGGAATGGATTTAAATACAAAGAACTCGTCGCATGAGATCATGGAAGCTAGAAATGGTAGAGGAATCTGCGCAAAGGGATTAGCAGGAGCTGTGAGGTTGTGAACAGTTAGTAGAAACTACCCCTAGTCATTAGCAATCGGAAGCTTGTACAAATCTTTGTCAACCCTTAGTAAAGCGAAGTTTCGTCGTCTGAGAGTAACTGCAATAACCGTTTCTATCATTACAATCTCGTATTGTGTGACAGCAACAGAAGAAAATGCCTCCGTCTTCATGGTTTACTCCTTGGTAAACCAACATCTGATTGTGGAACCTGGGTTGGGTATGGCTTGGTGAATCAACCTCTCTGTTTTCTCCCTTATTTTGTTGCTCCGAGTCGTGTTTTTTAGGTTAGGTATCAACTTCTTTTTTTCTTTGTTTTTTTACTGCTGGGTATCTGTTGTGGTGGGCCAATGCTTCGACCTTCTCTTTTGTTTTCTGCTTTCTCTATATCCCTGTTTGTATTTAGGTTGTTTGGTGGGTATAAGATTATTGATTGTTGTTTAAAAAAATTATGTAAGAATGAAAAAAAACTAAAATACTCTCAATAGATATCTTTGAAGCCTATGGACCAAACCCAAAACAAAATGCAAAACACTAGTGCATTATCATCTTATTATAGGGACTCAAGGCATCAAGAGCTAAAAAATACAAGGACCAATCGTGTAAAACTCACTCTAAATACTGCACAAGAAATCCGTCCGCCGTCGATGATATATGTCGTCAAAACCCTAATTCCTAAAACCCTACTTCTCTATATAATAACACCATTCTCCTCCTCTTCACTTTCATATCCCAAAACCCTAATTCCCAATTCCAACATTTTCTGATATCGTGTTCCATTTTCTTCTGTATTCAATTTTCAATTTAAAACTGTTTCCATTTTGTAATTTCTTTTGTGAAATTGGGGATCGTCTGCCCCTTTTGCAAAATTTCGATTGCTCTAGGGATGGAATGATGTCCCCTGAGATTCGATCCATCCTCTTCACTTTGTCAGCCATTTCATTAGTCTTCTGACTAGTTTTTACGAATCGCTGATCATTTACGGATGGGAGATTTTGTTAATTTTTTGAAAATATTTTAGGTTTTGATTTGTTGTTTTGATGATAATGGTACTGATGATGATAATCCAAAAGGCTTGTTTCTCAGAGACATTCGCAGTGGCCGACTAAGAACTTTCGCCTTCGCCAGGCTTGAGAGTTAATGCTGCTTTATCCTTCCTTGGATGTCTGAAGTTTTTTATATAATATATATATATATATAGTGTTTTATTTGTGAACCATGTTTTTAGAGTGAACTTGTGAACTGGATTTTAGCTGTTCACATGCAAGATTGGTAAGATTAAATGGTAGTTTATTTTATTTAGGGGAGTTATATTTTGATCTCAATGTTGTTGCATATGGACGACTAGAATCTGGTTCACAGGTTCACATTAGAAACGTAGACTGTATATATAGATGTTTGAAAAATTGGGATCTCGGTGATGATTTTCATAGATGACGAGTCTGATTTAATCCATTCCATTCAATCATGAAGACGAATCGAGGCATTTGTCTGAGAGATCCCTTTATAGAAACTTGTTTTTAACTCTTTTAATTGCTATTTTGAATTGAAATTGACCCTAAATCCTTATTGGTTTTGTATTTTAAGCTTGATTTGAAGTTATATTTAATGCAAATGGTTTTGGATGTTTTAATTTGAAAAAGTGGTGAGATGGAAGTGATGATTATTTCCCCAGATGATCGAAGTTGATTATACTGTGCGCTAATATTACATTCTCTTTTCTAAAGAGAATCCAAGCCAGAAATCTGATCCATCTAAATTAGCTATTACATTTTGGCAAGCTGAACTGAAACTGTTTTCTGTTCAGTTTAAATGGAAACATGTCATCTTTTTGGTGAACTGATAGAGTCTCTGTATAGATTTTTGCTTATTTGAATGCTGGTCAACAGCTATTGATGATGGCATGTTGTCATTTAAACTTAACTTGAATGTACACATTGTAAAACCAAAATGTATACCTGACAATGATACTTGGCAAGATATGTTTGCGCTGTGTTTGACACACCTAGGAATGAACAGGACTGCTAAGTTGCCAACGTTGGTTGCGGATAATGTGGACTGCTAAGTTGCCAACGTTGGTTGCGGATAATGTGGGGGTTGATGATGGTTGTAGTAGATAGTGGCTGATGAGGTTGAGGTGGATGATGCTAGGTAGTTGGTAGTGGTGGAGATGATTGATGTATTGGTAGTAGTAATGATGTAGAGATGTCGGAAAGTGGTGGTGGCAACAATAGTGTATACGGTGGTGATAGAGGTCGGAGGTGGTCATCACTCAATGGTATAGCATCAACAATGATGGCTAGTTTTGACTATTAAACTAAACATGGGGAAATTGGCATTAATGCCCAAGACCCCACCCTCCTCAATTGGCCTTCTATCCAAAATCTCCTAATTAGCACCTCATGGTCATGTAAAACCATTAATAAGTCTGTCTTAACGGATCCAACACTTAACGTCCAGAAAGATCACTTTAAACCGACCTAGGTTCTAAAAAAAAACCGGACCTAGGTCTGTTAAAAGTTAAAACGCACCACAAGCTTTTTTAAATGGTTAAACTGGATTTTTTTTTTTCTATTTAAGTGTTGGTTCATTAAAACAGACCTCTTAATGAATTTACATGGACACGGGGTGCTAAATGAGAGAAACCTTCGGTTAGAGGCCAATTGGAAGGTGGGGTCTTGGACATTAGTGTCAATTTCCCCCTATTTAGTAGGGGTGTTCAAAAAAATCGAAAAACCGTGAAACCGAACTGAACCGTGTGATCCAAAACCGAGAAAACTGATACCCGAGCAACTCGTGACCCGAAAAACCCGAAAATAAGGGTACCCGCTAAGTCACGGGTCGGGTTCGGTTCTCAAAATCTACTACCCGCGGGTGCCTGCCCCGTATATAATTAATTTAATAAGAAAAATATATTTATTAATAGTTCATAATACAAAATTACTAATCTTAAAAAAAATCATTACATATCGTGTTTCCTTCATACACCTCTACTTCCATTGGTTTGTTGGTCAAATTAAATCTAGATCATACCTATATCGACAATAGTCCTCGATACTTTTCTAATATTTTTAGGTTAATTGTGTTAGTTTGTCACAGAAAAACTTCATTTTCTAGTATATATTTTGTGTATATCAAAAAATTCGACAAAATGCGGAGACCCGTGAACCGAACCGTGGGTACCCGCTTCTTTTCGATCCTTTCGGTGCGGGTACCCGCCCCGCGCGGTTCGGTTCGGATAGTAAAATTAGATACCCGCCCCGTACATATGGTTATCAAAAAACTCACTACCCGCCCCGTTCCGTGAACACCCCTACTATTTAGGTTATTATCAAAATGAGATGATAGGTTGTAGGTTTTAGTTTTATCCAACTATATTCCACCTATTTTGGTGATATCATGCCACCCAATATGAAATAGGGTTTATTACATGGGAGTGTATCAAACTTGTCACGTTTTTTCATTGTATGTACCCACCTTTTAAAATTGCCATTGTATGTACCGAACTTACTAAAATTGTCATTGTATGTATCCAACTTTATCAAAAACCTACCATTTAATGTATCCAACTTCTCACGAAAGTGTATCCAAAATACACACAATGGTAATTTTTTTCAAGTTTAGTACATACAATGGCAATTTTAAAAGGTGGGTACATACAATGAAAAAACGTGACAAGTTCGATACACACCCGTGTAATAAACCCTATGAAATAATAAGTTTTATATTTCATATTGTCCATCCCCATACACCAAGTGCAACCAAAATAGTACTATCATAAACCGAGTGCAACCAAAATAGTACTATCATTGAGAACAAATCCTTAGGTATCTAAGATAAACATTCAGTCATGTAAAAATAAAATGTTACATTATAACACTAATAAATAAATAAATTTATGGAAACATAAAAATAAATATAAATCTAATTCATAATACAATATTTGTAACATGTTAAAACTATTAACACATTGAAATTTTTTTGTTTTTAAGAGGTGTTTGAAGTTTGTTTTCATTTCTGATTTTTAAGTGGCGAGATGCTTAGATATGAAATCTGAATTGAGAAGATTGTTTTTGTAAACCGACAAACGTCAGATTATGTGTAATTGTCTATTTTATCTCTAAAAATCAACTTAAATGCGACAACCAAAGTGAACATCGGATCGGAAGATGAAACGTAGAAGTAATAAAAGGAAGATAGATGGTACATTTGTGAGACTGTGAAGTTTTAATCATACCACACACACAAAACCCCTAATAACTACATATCAAATATTCATCCATTTTGCAGAATTCTTATATTCATGTGTGGTGTTATTACGGAATCACGAATTTGTAATGAATTCATCAAGAGTTATATGCATTCATGATTGAAATTATCACAATGATGAAGAAATCACAAAAAAATTCTTTCCCATATTAATATGAGTAAAATTTTTAGACTTTTGGTTGAGATTATCACCATGATGAAGAATCCCTAAAAAGTAGGGATTTTCTAAAATAAAATTCCTTTAATAAATCACACATATTTGGTTGATTTTCACATTGACTATATTGCCATATTATTAATTAATAAATAGATTTAAACCAAATAAATTTTGTGATGCAAAAGTGATCTGAGTGGTTTGTAATTGAAATCTCTCCTACCTTATAAATACTCTTAAATGTTCATTAAATATCATGTATTTGTTTTGCCATGTGATGAATGGTTCTACATCACTAAAACCTTACATATGCGATTATAGGTGTAAAGAAAGATTCATACCTTACATATGCGATTATGTGCATGATAATAAGCTAAGAGATTAACAAAACAAGAGATTAAGCTAAGAGACTAACAAAACAAGCGATGGATGGCTTTGATTCCACATGAGTGTTGGTGATTTTAGTGAAATTATTGGTCTATTTTATACAATTGGATTCACATGATAATGATGGGGTTAATAGTTAAGACATTATCAATCAATCAATCAACCTTGTTAATGATTGATGGGATTTGTAACTGCCACTATTTATGTCTACCAATCAATCTAATTAAATGAGATCGATGTACCCGCAACTATTATGTCTAGCAATCAATCTAATTAAATTAAATTGATTGTAACCGCCGTTATTTATGCCCAACAATCAATCTCATTAAATGAGAAATTATTATCGGCTTTAATATGGGATCAGTTACAATTCTCTTGTGTTTAAATAGGATCAATTTCTGTCATATTCGATACCTGAAAATTTGAGATTATCCTCGAGTGAATTTCGTGATACCCAGGCAGAATAGGGTCGAAATATCACTTAAGGAAAGCGAGCTCTCACGTGATCTCAAATTCTATCCTAGTTCACACAATCACTCTTTGTCTTCATGATTTTCCATAAGTTTCTCCAATTCTTCCCAACAATGAGTTTGTCAAGTGAACCATACTCTTTTGCATACATACTATATTTTATGTGTTGTTGATCATTATGGTCAAGCAGGGGGAATTGACATTATGTCGTGTAACACCCGTAATTTTCGGACTTTAGAACTTTTAAGAAAATATGAAAAATAGAACTTTTGATCAAAACCTAGATTTTATAGTCTTGTTGGATGGGAAATTGAAATACGAATCCAACGGTTCTTTCGGAAGCGAAAACGGAGCTAGAACGAAGAAGTTACGGCCAAAACAATTTCGGCCCTGAAAACCCAGAACCTAGCGATCGCTAGGTATGTAGGCTAGCGATCGCTAGCGACCTGACAGTGTATATACGATTGAAAATCGGGATTTCATTCAATTGGGCATAACTCTCTCATTTCAACTCCGATTTTGGCGATTCAAATTGCTATCTTCTCGATTTTTCGAGCTCTTCAAGACTACATCAATGTATTTCAAGTATTTGGTGGTCCTAAAACGTTGGTGTAAGTAATCTCTTCATCTCTTTCGAGTTTAAGCTTCGATTCGAGTGGTTTTTCATCTCCAAACCTTTTCTTCCATACTTGGCTTAGATCTAGTATTGTTTTAGGTGGAATTCATGTTTTGAGAAGTGTTGGAGGCTAGATCTACTAGTTTTGGAGGGTGGAGGCTTCCATGGCTTCATCTTCTCCACCTCTCACAACCTCAAACCACCATTTTTGCAAGGTGCTCTTCATCTAGGGTTTGTTCAAGATTTGGCTAGGTAAGCTTCATCTAAACCATTTAAGGTTGGTTAATCTATGTGATAGGAGTTATGAAACTAACCTAAGGTTTGATTTACTTGATTCTAGGTTCGTTCTCGTATTTGACCTAAATCGGAAGATTTGGGGGTTTTGGGTGCAAACCCTAAGGTGAGTTGTTAAAACCTTTTTGTTAAAACTGAGGGCACATCATCTTGATGATTTTACATTCCTTGCTTGATTTTGTGAATGAATGAGATTTTGGTATGAATTGCTTATCATGTCGAGTTTAAGGTTCCCATGAAATGTATGATGAACTATGCTTATATGTACTACATTAAATTGGGCGGTTGTATACTTGAAGTAGATTATTGTATACTACTATGGCACATGTTGAATCCATGAGATTATAGGATGAATGCATTTATGCGAAATACGTGGAATTATGTATGCTATGGAATTATGTGAAAGGGATTTGATATCCGCGCGTGTTGGCATGTATGAAATGAGCAAGGGGCTTGAGACCCTCGATTTATACCTATGATAGGTGGAAACAAATGTATGAGTCTTTTTAGACAGTACGTATATGCCTCAGATGGTGTCATGATAGATATGACATCGGGGTTGTTTGTAATTAAATAACATGGACGAACCAACGCAGTATTTCCACACCGAACAGTCTTGGGAGGTTCTGAAATAGGAATGCCCCTATGTCGCCGGCCCTCGGGTTGCTCCTTGGTGCGCGGGCCTCTGATGGTGTCATGATAGATATGGCATCGAGGTGTTCGGAAGTAACGAGTGATGGGGTATTGGTTGGGGGAAATGGGTCGCTCCCATTGATTCCGAAGATAAAAGATTAACCGGTTTAGCATGTTTCTTATGTTGACAATCTACTCTTGTTTATCTCACGTCTATTCTCATGCTCATATGTATTCATGATATGCTATTGATACAACTCACTAGGCTCCTTTAGCCTAACACTTGTTTGGTGTCGATGTGTCTCTCAGGTGCTAGGGACGTCGTTCCCAAGTAGGCCTCGGGCGTAGAGTGAGCATTGGGGAATGTGGAGAACCGGTCTTTTAGGCCGTAGGATTCATTGGCGATCGATAACCCTTTTGTAGTCTTCTTCCTAGACGGAATTAGACTAGTTGGTTATTGTAATTCTTTAATTTATTACAAACGTTGTAATTATTACATTACTTATACCCCGTTTTGGGAAGAGCTCACGCTTTGGCGTATATTTATACTAACACCTTTCGTAAATGAAGGTTTTTGTTTACTCCAATTTTTGGGGTGTTACAAGTTGGTATCAGAGCTTTAGTTTAAGCGAACTAGGTATTGACCGTAGTATACCTGGACTTAAACTTAGTGCACTAATAGACACGTCAATTACCATGGGTAAAGTCTTAGGTGGGGAGAGCGCTAGGGATATGAAAATACATGAGTCGAGAAATTGCGTCGATAGAGGCAGAGAATCTCGTGTATGGTCTATTCATAAAGCACTTAGCTACTGATTTATGAATGTATCGTCATTGAGCATTCTTGGTTACTATTGATGTAATGATTGATAAATGTTGGTTCATATGGTAGCTTGTTCTTACTTTCTTCTCGATTTTCTTATGATAGAATAGTTGTTCGGTCATAAAGGACCACTAATTATGATAAGTCTCTATTTAAAGGTCATGTTTTGATGATTGGTTTGAAAATGATTTGAGTACCTTGACTCGAGGGTGAATTAGTGGTAAGATGTATTATCTAGGCTCGGAAGACATGTTTCGGAAAGTGTATACCTCGGGATATCGTGTGGATATTGGAAGTGTGGAAAAATAGATACAACTTACTTGTCAAGGCAATAATGAGAAATTGTATAGTGCGACATGCAAGTAGGTTATGAGGATCTAGACCTAAGATCGACTTAAATGTGAAAAAAAGGCTATTATTAGGAATAGGAATATTCCTTCATGTGATAGAACATGTTTGAATTGTTGAGTCGAATAATCGATTTATACATGAGTCCTACTTCTAGAAATCCCTCGCTCTCAGAGCCGTTGTGTTAATCCTCTAGATTTAAAGAGGAAGGTCGTAAGAGGAACTGAATAGCTTTAACCTAAGATCGGATGTCGAGATAAAATAGGTTGACTCGTAATCGACCGGAGTTCGAGTGGTTAGTTGAGAAAGGCCCATACCTTGAAATAGTATGGGGTAAGAACATGTGGAGACACCCTAGGCAATATCGAGGGTAGAAGTATAAGATCCAGTCTAAGAGATGAATCTATCAATGCAAGACTTGGAATGTGTTATCTAGTACGACATAAAGGACTCGCCCTTTAGATGAGATCGCTTAGATGATTGTGAAACACGGATGGTAATGTATGAGGAATGTAGGTGGATGACTTTGGCGGAATAGGTAGCCTACAAATTTTGTAGTGTTTTTATACGAAGTGGTCGTTTTATCACGTGAATATTTCCAAATTGATTTGCAAAATGGCGTATGTGCCAAAACAATGTTCTTCCAAAACGTTGTGTGTTCCGTAAAGTATTTTCTAAACAAACGATAGTCGAGTGTTACCGGGTGCGTATGTTGAATGGATTTTGATATAACAATCAAATATGAGATTTTCGAGATGACTTGATTCACAAGAATTATAAATACGTTTTCACATGAGTTATAGCTTAAACGAGATTTATAAAAGTGTGGACCCATTTGGGTAACTGTTTTGTTAAACTGTGTTGGGATTTTTGGGTCAAATGACCTCGTGGGTTACATCCACATTAATGGAGTGAAAAATATAAAATTATTTTAAGACCGTCAATTTTGGGTCTATTGAGTTTAGAGCTAGTGCTCGGTTTTGATTATAAGAACTCGGGGAACGAGTCTCGAATTCTAAAATAGCTCGATTATGAGCCTTGATTTTTAAAGGGTTCGGTTTTGAATTTGATTTCTAAAATAGCTCGATTATGAGCTTTGATTTTAAAGGACTCGGTTATGAACTTGGTTTCTAGAATAGCTCGGTTGTGAGCTTGGATTTCTAAACAGCTCAGTTACGAGCTTTGATTTTAATAGTTTGACTATAAGGTTCGATTTTAAATAACTCAGTTATGAGCTTTGGATTCTAAAATAACGAAGTAGTAAGCTTGGATTATTATTTGCACGGCGATGAACTTTAGGACTTTGTTGCGTTTGATGCTTTTACGCTTAAGTCAATCGTGGTTGTTGGGACTACTAGGTATCGCAAGGTTTTGTTGGGAACCCGTGTCGCACGACGGTTAGCTGGTTAGTGGTCACTAAGAGGGCTAAACCTGAGGGTCCACTATGGTTGACAGTCATGTTATGGACCTTTTATTATGAGGGTTGATTTTCGATGAGTAGCCTTAAGTGTGCAAATTCGAATTGGATTTTCTTTAAGTAGCTCCGAATATTTTGAGCTCTAGGAGTGCGACTCATGGTTGTTTGGCACGAAACCAGTTGTCTTTTAGTAAGACTAGTTGGGGGTCATAGCAATCACTTAGAGCTTTGGGGTTGAAGTGTTGTACGATTAATATGGTATAAGTTATGTATTCTATGTGCCTTCACACTCTCCGAGAATATGCGTCATGCCGTTGTTGTCAAGTCTTTGTGTAAAATACATGTGTGCTTGTATCCGATTGTGTGCTTGCGATAAATGTTTACCATGCATAATTTTGGAGTTATCGAATTCCTTGATGTACTAAAATTTTGGTTGAAGATCGATGCCCATGTGCGGACTGATTGCATGTTATCCTTCAATGTGTTACATGAATTAATTTGGTTCTACCTTTTATGAGCATGCTATTATATAGTGGAGTAACACTTGGAAAATTGGACGGAGTAGTGTTGTGCTCGTTGTGGTTCGAAACTAGATTACATAGGGATTTAGTTTCGTGTCCCTCTCGCTTACGAGAGTGTTGTTGGGGAGCACCGTATTGCCCATGATCACGAGAAGAAGGGTGGTCCGATAGGAGACCCTCATCTAGAAGGAAAAATGTTGTTAACTAGGAAAGACATAGTTAAGTGTGTGTATATTTATATATCGTGACTCTAAGGTTCAATAAAGAATTTAGTAGTACACTGGTGGTATAGATGAGGAAATATTCTCCATGCGTGTCTAGAGATCGAGAAAATGTTATCAGTGGTACCACATTTGGTGATCGTGTGATGTATACTAATGACCTTATACGTAGACCGAGTGGTGTATGTTGTCAGTGTATTAATATTGCCTTGTAAGAGGAACCTTTTGTGAATATACATGTGATTTTTAAGACGTGACTTATAATTGAGTTATGCAAAGTAGAATTTGTAGTGGACATAATGGCGTGATACGCCAGACTAAGCATGAAACTTAGGATATGATGACAAGTATTGATGGGGACAAGTAGTGGACTTATATTATTGAATCAAGATGGATTTCAGGGAGAATTCGTACTTAGAAATTCAAGCTTTAGTCACCTAAGTCAAAGTTAGAATTGCGTAGGTGATTGGATGATTAGAAGGACTATGATAGTGCGAATGTGGAAGTTTATGGAACTATTGGAAATTAGCGATTTGCTAAGTGAAGAAACTTATCTTCCTTATGGTATTCATAGACGAGTAGACGGAATTTTCGAGTTTCTTTGAGAATTAATGACGACAGCTAGACACCGTTAGTGAGTGTGTGGAGACATTCCTTGGTAGTAAAGTAACTCTTAGTCGAGTGATCGACTTTAATAGGAGGCGTATGATGTATGGTACCTTGAACCATAGAATTTAGTCGATTTGGTTTGGTTAAACTATACAAAGAGCTAAGGTTGCGTATTCTAGTGATATTATCCTTATAAACGCGTTATGTTTCGAAGGATAGACGTAAAGTAGTAGCTTGTGGTGTTTTGATGAACCGCTTTTAAACGAGACCACTATATCAGTGATCGTATTGTGAACGTAACCAAGTCCAATGGTGATTTAACCGACGGTATGGAGAAAGCGTAATGTCTTGATTCGCAAAACGTTTGAGCAAGGTTGCCCTTTATGGTTCAGAAAACATTTGCAATTTCGAGGACGAAATTTTTATTTAGGTGGGGAGGATTGTAACACCCGTAATTTTCGGACTTTAGAACTTTTAAGAAAATATGAAAAATAGAACTTTTGATCAAAACCTAGATTTTATAGTCTTGTTGGATGGGAAATTGAAATACGAATCCAACGGTTCTTTCGGAAGCGAAAACGGAGCTAGAACGAAGAAGTTACGGCCAAAACAATTTCGGCCCTGAAAACCCAGAACCTAGCGATCGCTAGGTATGTAGGCTAGCGATCGCTAGCGACCTGACAGTGTATATACGATTGAAAATCGGGATTTCATTCAATTGGGCATAACTCTCTCATTTCAACTCCGATTTTGGCGATTCAAATTGCTATCTTCTCGATTTTTCGAGCTCTTCAAGACTACATCAATGTATTTCAAGTATTTGGTGGTCCTAAAACGTTGGTGTAAGTAATCTCTTCATCTCTTTCGAGTTTAAGCTTCGATTCGAGTGGTTTTTCATCTCCAAACCTTTTCTTCCATACTTGGCTTAGATCTAGTATTGTTTTAGGTGGAATTCATGTTTTGAGAAGTGTTGGAGGCTAGATCTACTAGTTTTGGAGGGTGGAGGCTTCCATGGCTTCATCTTCTCCACCTCTCACAACCTCAAACCACCATTTTTGCAAGGTGCTCTTCATCTAGGGTTTGTTCAAGATTTGGCTAGGTAAGCTTCATCTAAACCATTTAAGGTTGGTTAATCTATGTGATAGGAGTTATGAAACTAACCTAAGGTTTGATTTACTTGATTCTAGGTTCGTTCTCGTATTTGACCTAAATCGGAAGATTTGGGGGTTTTGGGTGCAAACCCTAAGGTGAGTTGTTAAAACCTTTTTGTTAAAACTGAGGGCACATCATCTTGATGATTTTACATTCCTTGCTTGATTTTGTGAATGAATGAGATTTTGGTATGAATTGCTTATCATGTCGAGTTTAAGGTTCCCATGAAATGTATGATGAACTATGCTTATATGTACTACATTAAATTGGGCGGTTGTATACTTGAAGTAGATTATTGTATACTACTATGGCACATGTTGAATCCATGAGATTATAGGATGAATGCATTTATGCGAAATACGTGGAATTATGTATGCTATGGAATTATGTGAAAGGGATTTGATATCCGCGCGTGTTGGCATGTATGAAATGAGCAAGGGGCTTGAGACCCTCGATTTATACCTATGATAGGTGGAAACAAATGTATGAGTCTTTTTAGACAGTACGTATATGCCTCAGATGGTGTCATGATAGATATGACATCGGGGTTGTTTGTAATTAAATAACATGGACGAACCAACGCAGTATTTCCACACCGAACAGTCTTGGGAGGTTCTGAAATAGGAATGCCCCTATGTCGCCGGCCCTCGGGTTGCTCCTTGGTGCGCGGGCCTCTGATGGTGTCATGATAGATATGGCATCGAGGTGTTCGGAAGTAACGAGTGATGGGGTATTGGTTGGGGGAAATGGGTCGCTCCCATTGATTCCGAAGATAAAAGATTAACCGGTTTAGCATGTTTCTTATGTTGACAATCTACTCTTGTTTATCTCACGTCTATTCTCATGCTCATATGTATTCATGATATGCTATTGATACAACTCACTAGGCTCCTTTAGCCTAACACTTGTTTGGTGTCGATGTGTCTCTCAGGTGCTAGGGACGTCGTTCCCAAGTAGGCCTCGGGCGTAGAGTGAGCATTGGGGAATGTGGAGAACCGGTCTTTTAGGCCGTAGGATTCATTGGCGATCGATAACCCTTTTGTAGTCTTCTTCCTAGACGGAATTAGACTAGTTGGTTATTGTAATTCTTTAATTTATTACAAACGTTGTAATTATTACATTACTTATACCCCGTTTTGGGAAGAGCTCACGCTTTGGCGTATATTTATACTAACACCTTTCGTAAATGAAGGTTTTTGTTTACTCCAATTTTTGGGGTGTTACATGTCGTGTATTTGCTATTTCATGTTCATGAACGTGATATCGGCCCCCAAACTCTTATGCATGAGGTTTTAGGAACTCACCTACAAATGTGGCTTGGGTAGTCGTTGTGGACCACTAGCGAGTATACATATTGGGACCCTTGAGGTGGAACTTGTTTAGAATTGGGTAAGCAATAATGTCCTATAAAACCTTGAGGTGTAACTCTGACGGAGTAAGCAATAAAGACATGTAAGGTTTAAGGTCGTGATGCCTTGGTGGGATGTGCGCTATAACCAGACTTGAGGTGCCATTCTATAATGTCTTGGGCACCTACATTTAGTGTCCTCACTACCTTAATGTGGATGGAACTTCTTTGGGTTGTAAATAGTGTATTTGTTTGGTTGTGACCAAGTGCGAATCATGTGAATCATGGTCTCCAAGTGAGATATGTGGTAGTTCGATAGCGTGGACGGTAACATTAAATTATACAATTGTAGCACCTAATTCAACTACTTTCTTATCTGAGAT
Source organism: Centaurea solstitialis (assembly GCA_030169165.1). NCBI lineage: Eukaryota > Viridiplantae > Streptophyta > Magnoliopsida > Asterales > Asteraceae > Centaurea > Centaurea solstitialis. The sequence goes on from CM058046.1 coordinate 27,065,304, forward strand.
TTCATTTGGCTTATAGCATAACCATGGGCGGAGCTAGCACTGGCCCAGTGTTAGCCCCAGCCCACCCTGAAATTTTAATCTCAAAATTGTTAAATGGTTCAGCATCCAATTAACAAGTGATTTCATTCAAAGGCCCACCGTCAAAACTAAAACCTACCCATCTCACACTCTAATCCAAGTGAAATTAGATTTATATTTTTTTCACTTTAGGTATCTTATATTTGTTTTGTTTAATAATGGAGAACCTTAGTTAGTTTTGATATATGTATCTGGTAGTGACTCATGCGAAAAAAAATTCACCTTTTTTCACTCTTTTTTATCTTTGGTTTAATTGATTGGAATCGAACAAAATGAAATTTATGATGATAAAGCTAGTGTGGATGTTTTTCACTTAGATTTAATAATTGTAAATTAGTCTTTAATCAATTCTTCGTTTAAGTATGTTTTTTAAAAAGTATGCAAAGTTCATTTGATTTTCTAGAGTAGTTAAGAGATGTGCAAGTATTGTTAAGAGATGTGCCCTTTTTGTATTGAGAAGCAATTCAATAATGTGTATGCATTTTTCTCTTGGACTTGTATGCTCGATTATCTCATTATATATAAGTAGGTATATAAAACCTTAACAAATTTCTTAATTCTTTTGCCGTCATTGAGGACCACCCTCAGCATAAATCCTGGCTCCGCCCCTGAGCATAACACTTGATTGTGGTGGTGTTTTGAACCTACAGGTCCCACCAACGGTGGATCTATTAGGAGTTGATTGGTGAACTGGTGCAGCTAGGAGCACTCAAGAGTTCAGGCTTTTGGGAAGACCATTTTTTTATGAGTGTTGTTTTGGAGATAAACGAACACTCATTCTAATTTAAGCCGTTTTGGTTTAGATTAAGTAGGTTGTTTAACTAATAGATATGTCATTTAATGGTCATGCATACTTTCCTTGGAGAATATTTTCATTATTTTAGAAAGATGTAAAATGCTTTTATTCAGTTCTTTATTGTGATTATATTAGGGTGTTACAAAGCAGGTAGTGAAGATTTTCAAAATGGGTCATATCGAAATTCCTTTTAATTTAGGGCATTACAAAAACCGATGTTGAACTTTTTCGTCCTGACCATATTAAAATATAAGAGGCTTTGAAAAATAATGAAAAAGTAAAGGTTTTGAATTATAAAACATTTCAATGGATCAGAAATAAGTGGTGATTAACAGCTTAAAATGAAAAAGAAAAGACTAAAGTGTCATCAAATAATAAAATAAAGTATAAATACATGTAATGAAACAAAGCATATATACAAAAATTTCAAACTTGAGTGATTGTTCTGTAGTTGCATATGACTTGGTCTTTAATAGTTTGGACCGTTTTTTAATGTCAACTTGTAAAGCAACGAATATCAACTTCATTAAATGGGAAAATAAATCAAAGATTATATTTATAACAAGTCTTATTGAATGAAGAGTTTGATTTATATCGTTATATATTTTTACGTTTTTATTAAATAACAGATTTCATCTAACGTTTCTATATATGAATTTGTACGGATTTTGTAAAATCTTTTATCAATTATAATTGTAGAACTATTTTCGGTTTCTTCATGATTGTGGATGTTATGAGTCATGTATGATGTTTTATTACTATTGTTGAAGAAATCCAACATGTTATAAATGTAAGTCATTGTAGGGTATGTTTTTGGCATGAATTATGAAATTTGACTTATATATAATAAATAATTTATTTATTGCAATTAATAATTATGTTACTTGTTTAAAAACCAACTCTTGGTCGGGTGAACATTTGCATTATGACTATAGTATTATTATTAAATGTCGGTTTTAATTTTATAACCAGTGAATTTTCTGGTCAAATGACAAGTAATGCAAACTAATTGAAACATTGATTCGTGACATAACTTATTAAATTGTGAGTTTGTGATTTTAAAATTAATATTTTATGCTTTCTTTGTTGAACTTTTTTTTTTCTAAGGGATGAAAGTACTCCATAAAGTTATTTACGATGAGAGGTGTAACTTTTGAATATATTTTCACTAATATCAAACTTTAAAATTATTACTTTTATAGATAAAAATAATATCATATTAAACAAATAAAATATTCTAATAGTATAATTAAGAAAATTTTAGAAAAACCCAACAAATTATCCTATTTTAAATGATCAAGTCTTCAAATTATTTTATTAAATGAGAATGTCTCTTAACTTTTTCATTTTGAATGATTTAAGTTTTTTCTTTTAAATAAGAAAATCATTGAACTTTCTTATTTTAAATAGTTAAGCTCTGAACAATTTTTTAACAAAAAAGTAAACTTTTACAACTTAGTTCTCTCCATAATTTAAAAAATTACATGTAACCAACTAAGAAGGTTTTAAAGTAAAAATAAAAATAAATCGGTTTGATTAGAAGAATGTAAATAGTAAATTTTTAAAAGTTCAATGATTTATTTTATTTTATTGATTTTTTTTTATGAACTTAACCATTCGAACTAAAAATTGGTTCTTCAAAATGACGGGTGTGGCTAATGATCGCGATAAGAAAAGATTGTTGCTGTCTTATGGAGTATTTGAAGAGAACGAAATCAACGCGTATGGCGGCAGATCTCTAAACCCCTTCGATGGTCGTGGCCTGCGGGCCGGAAGCGGTTGATGAGTGGAAGCGGACCCATATGACGAGATTTTATATGCAAAACCAATAAGGACGGGTGACTTGTAACCGATGGCATCCTCCACCAGCCCCATATTTGAAATGTAATAGTGATGCCGTTGTGTTTGCTTACAGATGTGTAATGGGTTCGGGGATGGTGCTTCGGGATGGCGAAGGGAGATGTATTGCTTATTGGATGGCTCGACGGCATGGAATACCGGAAGTAAAGGGATGCGAATCGATCGCCTTGTATGAGGCATTGTTGTGGGTTCAAGACATGGGGCACGAGAATGTCATCTTTGAAACCGATTCCCAAACCGTCGTCACTGCTCTAACGGTCAGTGAGGAGGATTGCACGAAGTTTGGGGACATCATTCTTATAAAATGGTCCTAGATGCTATGATGTATTTTAAAGTTATCTTTATTAGGAGATACAGAAATAAGGTTGCTCATGAGTTAGCTAGACAATCTCAATTCTTTGTCGAACCCATCTTAGGGGTCAACTCTCTTAAGTGGTTGGATGAGGATTCGATATCCTTTTGTAACGTTAATTTAATTGTTGCATTTTCTTGTAAAAAAACTGCTTTTACGACTTTGAAAGATCTATTATTAAGTATATGATAAGATGAATAAAATTACAATTTCAAAAGTGACAGAAAAGTGAGAGAAATGTTAAAAAATGAACATAGATCCCCTAAACCAAGCCTTTAAATATATCTAAAGTATGGTTGAAGCCCTAAAATGATAACTTTTAAAGTCAGTAGTTACCTGAATGTGTTGAAAATTGCTTCCATTTTGATGGAATTTTGCCTACATTTTATATTAAAAAATTGTTAATGGGTACCATAAAAAATGTGTCCATGTTGAATATGAACATGGATTTTTTTTCCTTCCCTTTTAAATTAGAACATTGTCTTTAGAACAGCCACAAAACAACACCCATAACAAAAGTTAAATAGCATTGATTCTATCTACATCAATAACATTACAAGATGAAAAAATTAACACACAAACCTTTATCATATGCATTAATAAATCAATGCAAACAAACAAGTACCCAGAAAATTTTCGATCATCAAGTACCGTTAAAAGTTCGTTCTGCTTCACGACTTCAAGCCTTAACACAGCAATTGAAGCAACTTAATAAGCTTCTCTTGTTCTGCACCCAAAAAAATCAACAATAGAACGAAATGAATACAACAGAATGATAGAAACCAAAGGCCAAAACCGACTTCAGAAAAGCAAGCATAAGATAAGATTGAGACAATAGCAAGCCAAAAATATTTGGGCATATAAAAACACGAATTTCTTTCTGGCACTTGTTTTTATATGCTATATCTACTGATTCTTTGCGCGATACAGCAGACATGTATGAAGAACAGCGTGATACACTGCATTCAGCACAGGGTTTGGAAATCAAGTATGCATGATGGACGACAAATACACAAATACCTTACTTATAGGCAGGGGGGTTGGTAAATGTTAACTTGGAACTAACAAAGTAGTGTCTTCCAGTGCTGTGGCGGATTGGTTATCACTCGGGGGAGGGGGGGGGGGGGGGGGGGGGGGTTCATAGCGCCCTAACCAAGTTCAAGCTTTCCCGTGCGCATGCCTGGGGACATTTAAGTGGGACCATGTTTAGCCCCCAAAATTGTCGGGGATTAGTCGGGCTTTGGCCCGGACACCCTTCCCCCCAAAAAAACAAAGTAGTTCAGGGGTTGGCCTCCTAGGAGGTCTGGGGTTCAAACCTCACCAAAAGTGAAGAGGGTGTGTGACTTAATTTGTTGTATTTGCAGCATATTATATTGCATACTTCGAAAAAAGAAACAAAGTAGTTCAGCATGGATAGGACCATTGTGGAAGGATGCATTCACATATTGTAACTACAGGGGACTCACCTATAATTTGATTTGGTTCTTATATTTAGGGTAGTACTCCAAAATCCAAACTAATTTAAGGGAAGATTCTAAATATTCATGTTCATTCATCAATGAAGTTTGAAGCAAAATTGAGTTCCACAACTGAAGTTCACATGCAAGGGAATTTTGTTCCAAAATAAGAGTTCCATTGACTTCAGAGGAAATAATCATATATTGGTAAATGGTGTAGTAGGGTTCATGTACCACCACCCTAATTTCGTGAGAGTCTTGAGACCAACTGAGAAGATTCAATATCTTTTGTCCCTTTCAGTGTGTTCTGCTATGAAGGTTCATGGTGGTTTTGTGGTCTCACGGGTCTCACGAAAACAGGTTGGTCTCACATGAGGTGTAGTAAATATGAAGTTGCTTACATTTGGAGAGTGCTGGTCCTGGCTGAAATGGTGATGTGGAGCACTTGGCGGCGGCGGTGGTGTTTTATCGAGTTTGGCTTTGTTGGAAGAGATGAGGTCCTCTTCATTACCGATGCTAGTTCTTGACATCTCTCTCTTGTTCTGTTTCCTCATCTCTCGGATCTTTGAGAAATCCATCGAGTAGTCTGGCAATGGTCCCTTCTGGTCCCAGTCCCCAAATTGAGGCACTGATAACCATGGTGCATTTTTCTAGACACCACAATTAAAATTTATTACTAAAAGAACCATTAGAGAACATAAAACTAACAGAATTTATTGAGAATATATAGTTTGTTAGTTAGTTATATCACAATGACTAAAAGTTCAAGAAAACACAAGAACAAAGGCATGTTCAATTGATACAATGGAATGGGCCTATATCAGATATGAGTAATAAAGCATTACTAAACAAAATGGGGGCAATGAAAGAAATGAACCAAGTGCCCCCGTATTATATCATCGAAGCAAATAGCTAGTTATATACTTATACTATATAGAAAAAATAAAAAGGGAACACATGATGCTCCATTCCAATTTCCAAATAAGATTTTTCAATAATTGGATGCCCATCACAAAAGGATAATCCCATGTATCAAAACTCAACAGGTTTGTCCATTTGGGGATATTCGATAAAATAGCTCAATTCAAACCGCACACTTGTTCGATTGCTCAGAGACTCCACATGTTTCACTGTAGTTATCATTAACTTCTTTCAAATATTAGACAAACAAAACACAATTCTATTGAAAAATTTTGGTACTTTCTTTGCGTTTTCCATCTCCTTTCATGGGTCCCATTTCCATGTTCAGAAAATAAATGGAGACAAGACCAGTTCTGTTGTTGTGAAACCAAGTAAGAAAATTGTACTATAGGAGGAATTAATTTTCTACCTTACACATGTCACATGGTAACTACTATTATACAAAATGTCATTCTAAGACCCTAAGCAATTATATCATATATATAACCTATATGGTTTAATTTATTCAAACATATACAGCTGGACAAGTCATACTTTGAAAAAATGGCCATTCATCAAACAGACAAACACGAAACAAAATTGTCAATTCCTTCTAAGGAAAAAGTAAACTACAAAAGAGAAAAATTAAGCAATCATGACCACCACCTACTCCTGAAACCCGTTCCTTTCCTAAAAATGCGATAAGAAAATAACAAAAAAAACTCCAAGCTCCAACCAATTCTCACACTTCAGACACTCAAACATCACAGACCACACAATTTCAAATTTTTCCACACAACAATCATATGCTTATAAGCTAGTACACCTGTGGATGGACAATAAGCTAGCTTATTGAAAGGTTTGTTGGAATAGTGTTTCAGAAGCTTTTTATAGCTTTTTCCAATTATACTCTTTTTAATATTAATTATTATATCCTAATATAATCTTTTTGGTCATTTTACATATTCTTAAGCTAGTTTTGTCAAACATAATTTATTCATAAGCTAGTTTTGTCAAACATAATTTATTCATAAGCTAGCTTATCAGCCAATGGTTATAAGCTATCCTGAGACCAGCCAACCTCTGTTTGTGCTAGAATTTGATCCTTCCATTCACAATCCTCCCACAACTCCACCAGTTTGCCGGATGAATAAACCAGAAAAAATTAACCCTAGCTCAACCATATAACATGATCCTAAAACCTTCACTAATCATTACTAAATTTTCTACAAAAAAGCCGAAAATCATTTCAAATACATCGCAATTAGTAAATTCCGAACTTAAACATCACAAAATCTCATCAAAAATGGCGGAAACCATAAGAACACTGAACAAAAAAAACTACCTCATCCTTTAGGTTATCCATGCAATCAGATCCTGGATTTCAAACAGAATGATCTTCGATACTCACCGATTCCGAGTAACAAATCTACAGAATGAATCAATCAATCAATGAATGAATCAATCAAACACACAGTATCATGAATTATACAGTTTCTAGAGAGAGAAAGAGATTGAGTTTTTTAGAGAGAGAAAGAAAAGGCGTACAGCGACAGGAGCACCGGAAGCAGGAGAGCTTTTTGTGTGGCTGGCTGCTTTAAGACAATCAATCTAATGGCTTAATAGAATTATATCTTCGTCATCTATCTTTATAAATAGTTGCAATTTTGTGTACCTTTTTACTGGTTGTTATTAAAGTAGGCATTTAATTGGTTGGAAATTACGATTTTGCCACTAACTTTACGCGCACACGCCATTGCCCTGCCCACTGTCTTCCAGCGCGGATCCGTTGGTGGTCCAATGAAACGGGTCGGCTATTGTTTTTTTCTTTTTCTTTTTCTATTTCTTACAATTTAATGGATAATGAATATATTAAAATATTTTTTTTGAAATCTAAGTTGGATAGAAAAAAACTTGGTAGATGTTTAAAGTTGTCGACGGGGGTGTTCGTAGTACGACTTAGAACAAAATCGTGAATCGCATTGTATAAATGATTTGAGCATTTTACCGAATCACATCGTATATATCTCAAACTGATATTTCAAACTAATGTATAGTTATGTCATGAAATGTAATTTAACTTGTTAGTGTCCTATATCGGTTAGACTTTGACCAATTTTTTACTATGTATGTTGGAACCTTTCATTTCTCCAGAAGGGCTTTTTTGGAGATTACATACAGGGGTTCTACATATTTTCACATGGTATCAGAGACAAAGTCTACCACTCTAGGGACTGACACGCTCAGAGCAATCTATACTTTCCTAGCCCTATCTTGACACTATGGGAACAATACGTGTCCGTCTAACCTCAGTTGGAGGGTGCGTGTTAGTGGGAACCTCTTCTATATATGTTGTAACCTCTCATTTCTCATGAAAGGGCTCTTTTGGAGATTACATACGGGGTTCTACATATTCTCACATGACTTATGGAATATGTTCTTTTGAAGATTACATATGAGGGTTCCATATATTCTCACATTACATGTGTGATTTGTATCTATTTCATATTATGCATGGACTGCAATATACAAAATCAATAATATGATCCTAGTCTGGAAATATTTAAAGTTTTAATATGTTTGATACCTAAATATATATTACATAAATTAAAAATAGTGTAAGAGTTAAAAATATTAATTTCGGATTAAATAATTGATACTTGAAAGCAACCTTAAAATTAATGAAAGTAAATAGGGAGGGAGAAGCTGTCGATCAACAAAACCAAAATTGAAGACAATGGTGACTGAACCTTAGAAGTGCCTAATGGATTATTTATTAATGCTATCGGTCAAACTCTAGAAGTTTGGACATATCCATGGACAAAATTGATTAATATCATTACATAAATTTAGCATTTATATATAGACGTGGGTTTAAAGCAAAATCTTTAAAAAAATAAAAAATTGAGTAACATCATCCTAACTTGACCCTATATATACACCTCTGTATAGAGTGATATTTTTTAAAAAAATATTATAAAGGTTGTAAACTATGTAAACAATATTTATGAAAAAATTAAAGTTCATTAGTCATGATAAATATCTTATATTTGAAAATAATCGATGTAACGTCCCATTTTCCGAAAACATGCATTTAACAAAAAGTAACCATAATTCTCAAATCAAGCGGAAGCTCGTCCAATTTACATTCAAAACAAACAAGTTTGAAACTTTAACCCATAAACCATCTCGAATCTTAACGATAAAAGTTTACGAAAATTAATAGTAGTCTAGTTTTAAAAAGAAAACATAAAAGAGTCCATCATCAGAGCAATACGTGTCCCCTCCACTATCTTGACTGAACTACGAACCCGGAGCCTCAAACGGTGGCCTTCTCCTTTCCCTTACGGGAAGTACCTGCCACTAAAAGATTAAACAACAACGGGGTAAGCATAAAGCTTAGTGAGCACACACATAACTACTTACTATCATGCTTACACAATCATTTCACATAGCAATCGAAACATGCAAACTCCAACCTTCCTACAGTTCAATACCATAAGGAAGGACTTATGACACTGGTACCAGGCCTCTCCAAATTCCCTAGGGGTATTACTACCTCCATAGGTACTCTCCAAACGTCCCCGAAGGAACACATAACACAATCACATACGTAAACATAACCATGCGCACATAACATTAAGAGTTAAGTGAAGTACTCACCTGACAAGCCGATTAGCAAGCTCTCCTAACTAGCACGACAATCACTTCGTGTCACCTATCCATAACACATACACATATACATCAAATAATACCCAAAACGGGTCCTTAAACTAACACCCGACTCTCCAACGTGAAACGGCCAAGCTATCCTCGACCAAATTCCACGAAGCTTCACATAACGTCTAGTTACATATGCCCTTAGGGGTACATAAGCTAAAGAACCCCAAACGAAGCCATTTCGGAAAACTCGAAAATCATTCCAGTGGTATCGGCGGGTTACCCCGCGGGTTACTACCCGCGGCTTACCCGCGGACGCCCAGAAATCGTCCCCAAGCCGCGGGTTGCGACTTCTGCCAAGGGTTTTCAACCCAAAACTCCAAATTCAATCACAACACTTCAAAGATACATTTTTACATCAACTAGGGTCGAAAACTCACGTTTATGAGCAACAAAATCGACCAAAAACATGCCAATTGATGACCATTCAAATATCAACTTCCATCCAAACCTTAACCCTTGACACAACACTACTAAACATCAATTGACATCAAACTATGCATAGAAATCTTACCTGAGGCGCAATTAGCATGATTGCTACTCCAATTACGTAATCACAACCTCCAATTTGAACTCCTTGCTTCAAAACCCTAGTCGCCTCTTTCTCTCCTCTCGTACGTTCTCTGGAAACTGCTTAGAGAAACTGAGGGTTTCTCTCTTTTCTATACTCTCCACCCTCCCCTTGCACTTACACAAAAATACACTTCAGCCCCTCAACTCCTATAAACATGACAGTTAATCAAACAAACCATCTAACCAAGTTACAAAAGGGAAAAGTGAGAACGGGTGTTACAATCGACATATTTATAAAATCAAATATTTGTTAGGCTAGATGAACGGTTGGAATGGTTTACAAAGTTTACAACCTTAACAAAAAATCGCCCTCTATATATATTATAGATAAAGTAAAATTATATACATACATATAATGTATGGTGTGGTGTGATGGATTTGATAACTAGAACCCTCAAACCGTGCATATTGTGGGTTGGTAATATTACATACCATAAACTACACAACAATAGTTTTAAATTGTGTTTTACGGTCAAGTACAGTATAAATAGTTTATATGGTTTAAGGGTTTTAATGAATACTTCTAATTATCGATCATCTGATCTTGAATCGAATATAAGTTTGGGTTTAACAATATAATAATAGTAAATATAAAATGATAATTATTTCAACTTAAAAAATATAAAATTCAAAAGGACCAAAACATTGTTTTGGTCTTAAACCTTAACAAGAATGTGACATCTCTAGCAAACTATAGTAAATATTGCTTGTATTTGTGAATATACACATTCGGAGTTTTAAAACATGTTTAATAATAAAGATATCCATTTTCTCGTAAGACAACCTTTGTTTTTCTTTCCAATGATGTAGGATCTCAAAATTCAATCCCTTGGGGACCCGATCATGCTTGTTGGCACACCAGTTTGATTTTCGGCCTTGATAACATCTCTAGCAATCATACTAGATATTGTTCGTTTTATTTATACATGTACTCAATGTTTTAAAACATGTGTGAAAATATAGGTAGCCAATCACTTATAAAATAGTTTTTTTCCCTCTTCAACCAGAGTTGTTACAACTTACAAAGAATCAATATTTATAGTTGATAATCGCTTATTAAATTCTTAAAATAGATGTTACTAATTCAGGTTCTTTATGTTTTATCTACCTAAAATGATTATTAAAATAACCATATAATTAATAAGCATAAATTATATTGTCAATTCGTAAATATTTAAGTACTAAAGTCGTTCAACTTGTTTCAATTTTAACTAAATTATTTCATTTTATAAGTAAAATAAAAAACAAATTGACCCATTTCTATGTTGGGTTTAAAAGAACTTTTGATTTTATCAACTTAAGAAGAATTGATCTTGTCTTGAGCTATTTTGGAATGATGGCACAAAAAAAAAAGACAACATCGTAAACCATACAAAGTTCTTTATTATATTATAACAAACAAATAGATAACAATATAAAATAATTGTGGGTGGGAATAAGAAGTTCTTTTTATATTATAACCCATAACCGACTTTATATAATCATTTTTAGCAACCCTTAGGCTCAAGGGTCGGTTAACAAGTCATGACTAAAATTAATATCAAAGATTTTAAATAACGTAAAACGTAATATCATACTAACATTAGGTCATAACTTTTATGAATTACATTAGAACCATGATGTTTTTAAAAACATGGGCAGATGGGCTAAGACACTGTATATGTATGTGTGTAAAGGCACATACATCCTATATTGTGTGTGTTATTGTTTTGAAAAATATTACAAAACAAGAATACAAATTGGAACTAATTATGTTGAATATAAAATTTCTTTAATTTTTAAAGGATTTGTGTTTTTGTATAGATATGAGAGCAACGAGCCATTTAGTTAAACACACCTGGTAAGTGTTTAACAGTAAAATTGAACACTATCACCTAACATATAGGACAAATTTTAGTCTTAAAAAACAGTATCGTATGCAATAATTTACCTGGTATGCGCTTACCGAGTAAGAGCTGTCACTTACCAGGTAAGAATCTTGATTCATGTTATTGCTCTTATGAGTAAGATTCTAGTTTTTGCATGTTCATCTCCTAAAGTAAATTGATCTCATAAACACTTACCATATAATTGTAAAATAAACGGCACCTAAACCCTTGTTTTATCTTTTGAAATGTTAGTCTTAAAAGACTCTTATGGCTTACAAAATCAGATTGTTTGTTTGCTTTTTCGTTTAAGAGAATCACTTAATTAGCTAGAAAATGATAAAGGGATAAAGTAGCCTCTTAATACTTCTTGAAGGTGGGGATTGCTCTGTTAATGGGACAAAAGCAACACTGCTTTTGATGCTTTTATTTTTATTTTTATACTATAATATAATATTAGTCCCTGTGGTTTATTATAGATTTTGATTTTAGTCCCTGTGATTTTAGTCCGTGTCATATTTTTGTTCTCATGGTTGCAATATATTTCAATTTTCATCCATTCATGGGCTATCTTAAGTGTAAGGGACCAAAATAGTAAAGAATTGTAAACCATAAGAATCAATAAGTTATAAATTATAAAAATAAAAATAATAATGAATTATAAACAATAGAATGAAAACCATAAATTTTAAATTAAGAACTTAAAATAGCAATTTCTAACCAGCCATAGAGATAAAAACCGTAATTTACTCTTATTTTTATAAGTAATTTACATTTTTTTAATACAAAAATTACTTTATATCAATTCTAAAGAAGTAAAAAAAAATTAGATTGCTATTTTTATAACATTCATAATTTGGTATTAAAATATTAATCAAAGGTTTTTCTATCTAGAGATCGTCCCAATTTGTTATTCATAAATTATTTTTAAGTATACTTTTAAATGTACTTGATTTAAGACGGAATGTAATTTTAAGTGTATTTTATTAATGCAATTATAATAAAAAAGTATTTTCACTAAAATTACTTTTTAGAGTTTTCAGTTAACCCGATTATAATAAAATATATTTGTTAGTGTATTTGATTGACAATTTCTATAAAAATTATTTTTATATGTAAAAATCAATTATAAAAAGCTTTAATTTTTTTAAGTAAGACCGATTAGGTCCCGGACTAGGAACAGGACCGGTTCTCATAACAGGTGAAGCTTAACCAGACTGAAGTATTTTGGTCAAAACCAAAACCGATTACGCTGGGGCCGGTGACAATGGTGTTTAGGACCAGGACCGATTTTGTAACACCCTCAAATATCGAAATAACAACTATTGTAGTTTTCTAAATACATCAATAAATAAATACCACCAAGAAACAACATAAGATTAAACCTTAACGATTACAAATCCAACCTTTTGCATAATCTAAAATAATGAAAAATGTTGCTAAAATCAAATAACAATTGCTATCTCCAAAAACGAAAGACGTCACTAAGAAGCTATATCCCTCTAGTGCATCTATCTAGTACTCACTCTTCATAATGTTGCTGGTACAATTTTCCCAAAAACCCGATACATATACCGACAAATAAAAAGAGTTAGGCTTAACGTCTAGCAAGTTTAAGAGTTTATATAATTTATATAAAATAGTAAACTGAAAGAATGTTATTTAAATCACCTTTCTAAAGTCATCAAGCAAATGTAAAAGCAACATCTTTCTTAAATCCCAACATTTTCGTGAATGAATATTATTAACCAAAAACATTGTTGTACCTTGAGACTCAAACTCACCCAAAACGTAAATAAGAACGATATTCATTTAATAAAAAAATGTACCAAACTCTAACTTTCAGAACATGAATGAGGTTTAATACTCAAAACCGTAATGATGTATAACAATCCATACTCAAAATGTTATTGAATAACACGGATAAAAACTCAATACATCAAAATCGGACCATAACCTTCCATATAACTCAAAATAGAGATAAGTTGGAGGAGAAGAATGATTGGGGTGAAGAAATGAGGAAACCCCCAAAAACTCGGACTTTTTAGGGTTGACATACACAGGGGCGGAGCCAGGAAAATAGTTGAGAGTGGTCCTTTTACATAAGAACAAAATGCATCAAAATGAAACAAATATTGGTTTGGTTCCTATTTTAGATTCACGAGTAATAATTTTCTCAGTCATTATAACAAAGTTTTAGATATTTTTATTTTGTCTCATGTTGGCCAATAATCTACTAAATTCCTTTGGATATCTGTTTATGAAATATTTACTAAAGAATTACAATGAAGTAGACAAAACATTTAAGTTTCACTTCATCAAATTTACATTGAACATAAAATTTTAAACTTTGTTTTATTGTTTTTGTAAATATAAACTAAATAAACTAGACTTTAATTTGCTAAAATTGTAATGTTTATAAGTACAATATTAATACATTTATATACCATTAGTGGGCTTTTAAAAATAAATTATAAATAAACAATAAGTTCATGTGGGGCTGGGAAGGAAGTCTTGTAAGATGAGAAAAACATATTTTGCTTATATATATCACATATGAATTTGTGCTTAGAGGGTGTGCCCAGGAAAACCCTGGGCAAGTGCTGGCTCCGCCAGTGGACATACACTTAGGCGGGTTTTCATGCGGGTAAACCCGCATGAAAGCCGCCTGAATTTGGAAGTCGCATGGAACCTGCGTGAAACTCGCGTGCTTTCACTGTTTTGGCGATAATTTATTCGTTTTAGCTTCAAAAATTACCGTTGAACCTCTTTTTGAAAGTTCTATCCAACTGGATTATAAAATGTAGAATTTGAGCCCAAAATTGTAACACCCCGCTAAAGCGGAAACGCGAGGCGTGACAGCTAAGATTTCATTGCGATAGGAGATAAATAACATCAATCATTTAATTTAAAAGTTCATTGTTTACAGTACTACATATTACATAACCAACGATAGTTTAACTTTCGAACATCCAAAATTACAATACAACAGAAAAGTCTGAAGATTGATGTCACTTGCAACAACATGCATTTTCAACTACCTTCTATTTTCCTGAAAAGCATGTTAAAAACAAGTGTCAACTACAATAGTTGGTGAGTTCACGGGTTTTATATGCACAAAACAGTTTCAAATGCAGAATTATTGTCGTAAAACTTTTGAACCACTTTAAACGTTCAAAACCACATATATGCACATGATATGTAAGATTGAGCCACTACAAACCATTTCACCCCAACGTTATACCCCAGAGGAGGTCGCGAACCACGTAGGATATAACGCTCCTATGAACTACACTGCGGTGGAATTCCCTCCAACTGTGTAGAACATCCCTCAACGACTACCTCAGCGGTCAGTCGAAGTCTGAAATAGTGCACCCTATACTCGTCAGTCAGTATGGTGGGTCTCATTACCAAATAGCGCTATCCACTAGATCATAGGCTACTAACGAGTTAATAGTAGTGTATATTATAAGGGGAATTTTACTCAATACATATCATCATTGCATAAAAACTTGCTCATAAGCATAATTCATAACATTTTTCATTACTCAACATGCTTTTCACCCCAATACGTAAAAATAGTAAAATAGGGGCCGTGGATACTCACCTTTGTCGACTTGGTGGTTAGCAGAAAAATCCGAACTTTAGTCCCGAGCCTACAAGTGCCCTAAACAATTCACAAGTGACGTAAGTCCTATATCATCGATCCAAAATCCTAATTTTAGTCCTTACTGATATCTATATATAATGCCCTTACTCAACTTTAGTTAGCCATATTTAGTATAAACGAGTTTTAATACCCTTATATAACACATAATTGGAAGAAAAAGTCTTGACATTTCAAGAATCACATTTCTGAAAATTTCGGATGCGGACAGATTCTATCTCTTTGTAAAAATGCCAATTCCGATCCTTAATCTTAAAGGGTAAAATTCCCAAACTTTTATCCACAGTAGATGAATATGTTAACAAAATACACACCAAATTTCATTAATTTTTGAAGTGTTTAGCATGCATAAACAATTTCCACAAAAAGGATGCACACTGGACCAAATCAGATTTACATGCTTGTAGAGTTTGATTCGTAGAGGTTTCATTACATCCCCAAATAACAAGTTTCCAGAGGGGTTTTGTAGTTAACAACAAACTCTAACTAAAGAATCAAGAATCACTTGAAATGATGCTATTTTGAGTGAGATATGCTCATTTCAACTCACATGAGTGAATCTGTCCTTTTTGGACAGATTACACCACGATTTTGTTCTTATTCATAGCATGCTCAAATGTCCACCAATCTTAGTGATTCCGGATTCTATGGAAAGCTAACACATTGAACTTGAGTTTAGAATCAAAAAGCATGCATTTTTGACATTTTATCTAGGAGATATGCATGCATCAAGTTGACATAAAAATCTGACCCGTAGCTGTTTGCACCACAAAAAGTTTTGAAATAGTTGAGGGGTCTATACTTTGTATTTTTGGATGATTCCAGTGGGGTTTGAACCCCAACTTACAAAATATTGATCCCTTAAAAATGTAGACAACAATACGTTCATATAAACCCTTTTTGGGTCGTCCAAAGATGCATATTACAATCTGTCAGATTCTGAGTTTTATCAAAACAAAGAATTCCTTACATTCAACCTTCAATCTTTCAAGAATAAGGGTTTCATGGCTATGGGGTTATAATCCCTTATCAAATACCATAAATAACAATAAAAATATATCCAAAATCTAAAAGAGTTCATGCATGCAATGCTTTCAACTTTCAGATTCACATGTGAATACAAAACACTAATTTTGGGGATTTTTCACCCTTGTTCTTGAGTTCATCTTGAAGGTTCATAATATTTACCCATGTTATGGATACTTTAATTATCCAAGGTATTTATACTCCCCTCTAGAACTACAAGAAAGTATTTTCAACTTCGCATAACATTTAAACATGAAAACTTGCAAGAAAGAGCACAAAAGGTGCTTGAAATGGAGCCAAAATGCAAAGAAAACCCTTACCTTTTTGAAGAATAATATGGAACACTTAAATCTTTAATTTTAATCTTCTAAAATGGTCTACATGTGGCTGAATAATCTGGAGTTAGATGAAGTTTGAATATTTGAATGCTTGAAAGAAGTGAGAGTGTTTGAAGATAGATGGTCTTTTTGATAAAGTGATGAGTTTTGAAATGAAATTAGAGAAACAAAAGAATTTATATGTGGTTTTGGGTAGGGTGGGATGGCTGGCCCCTTAGTGGGCCCCCACACCCTTCACACATTTAAAAAAAATGTTAGCCCAAATCAGATAAAATGCAACGGTTTTTCGGTTCGCGAAGGTTTTTTCCGATAAAATGATTTATTCAGTTTAAGACCTATAATATTTGAAATGTTTTTATTCTAATAACTTAAAATATAATAATTTATATATAAAAGACTTTAATTGAGTCAATTCGGCATTATATAAGATTTTCGGGCGATTACGGACTAAAACGGGCTTTTCCGGGAGATTTTCGGGACATCTAAGTTATCTCCAAAAAATTTCGCATGATCAACCCTAATTCTTCCTAAATAGCTATAGGATTAAGGTTTCACTAAAATATTATACTACAGGAGTGCTTTACGAGTCGCTAACCCGAGGGCCGGAAATGGTCTGTTGTCACAAAAATCCAAATTCTTCCATTTTTTTTGAAACATGGATTTTGTACAAACTTTAAATTATGTTTATCCAAAAATTCAAATGTTAAAGATTGTCGGCCATCTCTGCTTACAATGCAAGAGGTATTAATAAGAGTTAACGTGACAACAAATTAAAGCTTTAACATAAACTTTAATGCCATAATGTGTCATAATAGAAGCATAATAAATTATTTCGAACCTTCATTTTTTTTTATAAATTTTATGTTCGCTTTTTGCTTGAAGTGATTTTTTAAAGAAAATGTTGCATTCATAAATTCGGCCATTATCTTTTATTGGATTTGCGGTTTGCCAATGACCACTACTAAGAGCACAAGCAAAACCTGGAAAATATGATTGGATTTGTTCAATTGTACAAATATTAAGAAAATCCTCCCCCCAAAAAATATAATCCTCCATATGTTCAATTAGAGATGGCCAAAAAGGACCGGACCGGACCGGACCGGCCGGTTAACCGGGGACTTGACCGAGCCGTAACCGGTTAGGACCGGACCGATTAAGGACCGGTCCGTCAACCGGTCCACACCATCGGTTACGATTTTTGGCGTTTTTCACAGGACCGGTTAGGACCGGACCGAGACCAGTTAAGGACCGAACCGGGACCGGTTAAGGACTGAACTGATGCATTCAAAATATATTACCGTTAATATAGACGTTAACATAGACGTTGGCTTCGATTTTCAGCATAGATGACCGTTTTTTGGCTCCTTTTGACCCCATTTGCCATATAAATAAGTGGTGTGGGGTTTGGGATGAATACTAACTTACAAACTTACGAAAAACGCAAAAAAACACAAAGTT
This sequence comes from Centaurea solstitialis, assembly GCA_030169165.1. Taxonomy (NCBI): domain Eukaryota; kingdom Viridiplantae; phylum Streptophyta; class Magnoliopsida; order Asterales; family Asteraceae; genus Centaurea; species Centaurea solstitialis. The sequence goes on from CM058046.1 coordinate 27,083,394, forward strand.
CTCGTTATAATTCGTATTCGTTTTTGCAAGTTCTACTCTCTCAACCCTCTCTCGTTAAACGATGTATTTTATTTTATATATAATTAATGTACTTAGCTTATATTTTAAAAGAATAATAAAACGTATTTTTGAAGTCACGAACGTGACCTTTCTTTTGCAAGTTTATATAGTTGTAAAAAAAAAACCGGTCCTGATCCATAACCGGTCCCTTAACCGGTTCTAACCGGTTAAGGTTAACCGGTTATCTGAAGTAGCCTAACCAGTCCTCACCTTCGAATCATAGGACCGAACCGAACCGTAACCGGTTACTCCTTAACCGGTCCCGGTGTATCACTGTTTAGGACCGGACCGATTGAGGACCGGTTAGGACCGGCCCGGGACCGGTATTTGGCCATCTCTATGTTCAATTGTCCAAATTTTAAGAAAATCCTCCCCCCAAAAAAATATAATCCTCCATCGTATTCACACAGCAATAATAAGGGGGTGTTTGGTAGTAGGTATTAGCCATTAATTAATGGGAATGAATATAAAAGAAGGTGTTTGTTTTGTTATAATATAATGGACCCATTCCTGAAGAAGCCCAAATTTTCATTCCAGTTCAATTTGGGGGGAATGAATTCATTCCTGGTTATTTTCATTTTCATTCCCATTTTCATTCCTCTAGGTAAACCAAACATGCCCTAAACCTTTAAATCAAACATTTATAAAAATGTTATTAGATATGTAAATATTTTATTAATATATTTAAAATTGTAATTTCTAGAACAAGGCCATAATGCAAATATAAGATTATGCATTTTTATTTTTAGATAATCTATTGAAATTGCTCTTAGATACACATACAATGAATTTTAAGAGTTTTTTTTTTTTCACATTTGTATTGAAAATCAAACAAATTAGTAAAAATAAAGTGGTTTTTTATTCTTTTCAAAACTAGGGTGATCGGACGCATACAATGAATTTTAAGAGAGTTTTTTTTTTTTCACATTTGTATTGAAAATCAAACAAATTAGTAAAAATAAAGTGGTTTTTATTCTTTTCAAAACTAGGATGATCGGACTTTCAAAACTAGGGTGATCCGACCTCTTTCCCTTTCAAAAATTCAATTTTTATGAAAGAAGTCCATTTTCTTTTACCAATCTTGAATCTCGGTTGACTTTTTTTCTTTTCTTTGATCTAACAATAAACTCACTCCATCTCCCTTATTTTGAGTCTATTAAATATTAATCAAAATCCATCTGCATGTTCTTGAATTATTTTCAAGATTCTTGTTTGTCTTTATTTGAAATTATACCCCAATTTATTTAAAAAATTGGTCAAAATATTCCAAGAAAATCCCAACCACCAAATTCTTGAATTGAAACCAATTAATTAATTTGTAATTTTGCGGGTATTGGGGTGGAAAGTGTAGAGCCAGATCTAAAGCAGTCGCAAGTTTCGGTGAAAGGCACGTTTGAGGCTTCGCAACTAGGCCTGTAAACAAACCGAACGAACACGAACGGGGCATGTTCATGTTCGTTAGTTTAAGTTTAAGCGAACACAAACACGAACGCTCAACCGAATGAAAAATCATGTTCGTTTCGTTCATTTAGCATATGAGTATGTTCGTGTTCGTTCATTAAATTCGTAAACGAACGGTTCACGAACGTAAATGAACACAAACGAACACAAATGAACATAAGAGAACAAACATGAACAAACAAAAAATCATACATATTTTTGAGTAACATCCAGAAGTTTTTACTCGAGAGGAGAGAGGCAGTGTAGTATTTTTTTTAATTTATTTAAAACATAGTTAAATAATTTTATTACTTAATAAATAATAAATAATTTATAAATAACTATATATAGTAATATAAAAAAACGAACAGTTCATGAACGTAAACAAACGAACGGTTCATGAACATAAACGAACGAACAGTTCACGAACATAAACAAAGGAACATAACCGAACTTCCCGCCGAACAAAATCACGAACGCCTTTGAACACAAAATCACGAACATAATTGAACGAACGAGGACATTGTTCGTGTTCGTTCGTTTATTTAAACGAACGTAAAATCTTGTTCGTGTTCCTTCATTTATTAAACGAACGAACATAAACGAACTTCCCGTCGAACAAAATCACGAACGGTTCATGAACGTTCGTTTCGTTTATAGACCTACCCGCAGTTGGTGGATTTCGTCCACAAAAGAACCGGAAAACGTGTCGTCATTCTCAAACAAGATCCCAAGCCCAAAAAAGAAGAGCCCGCCACTACCGATGACAAGGATAAAGAAGAAAAGAAAGAAGACGCCGGCGCCGGCGACAAAAAAGAAGAAGCCAAGCCGGAAGACGGCGCCGCCGCCGATGATGGAAAAGATAAAGAAAAACAGAAAGAGGGTGAGAAGAAAGACGGCGGTGGTGGTGGCGCCGCCGTCGGTGATGATGGTGAAGGTGGTGGTGGTGGTGGAGATGATACAAAGGTGGTGGCGGTAAGAAGGAATGAATTTTATTATTACCATCCACAGAATTACCAAGTATACCCTCCAAGATACACTCGTTTGATCAAGAATGAAGGCTGCAGTGGTGGTGGCAGAAAGGAAAAGAGGTCGGACTTCCGAAGAGGTCGGACTTCCAAAGTCCGATCTCTTTTGGCTCTTCTTAGGAGAGAATGACAAGCAGCGTTGTGTGAGAAAGTGTTTGAACTTTGGAAGTCCGATCACCCTAATTTTGAAAAAAAAAAAAAAACCCACCATACTTTTGCTAATTTGTTTGATTTTCACTACAAATGTGAAAAAAAAACTCACTTTAACACGAGAAACACTTTTACTAATTAAATTCATAGTAATAAAGATACATGTTCTATACTTCTATCGAGACCAAATTTGTAACCTTCATTGACAACCATGTTTACCAACCCTTGAGCAGGATGTCCTAAAACCGGACAAACAATCAAGACATTCTAGAATGTAACACGGTTGATTTTAAGACAGTTTACTGTATTGACATATGATGATTTAAATCAAATAGATTACAATTTATTACAGGATTAAACTCCTTACGCACACTAGCCCTTCAACAAACCGCCTTGCAGACTATTGTGTACCTATAGGAATGACATGATTTATGCAAAGAACAGAAATAGAAATAAAAATAACTGGATCTGTTCCTTTTAGATAGGCACGAGATTGGGGTTGGGATGGGACAGGGGGACCTCAAGCCGCCAGTTGCCGATCCCAATCTTCATTTTCATGCCCGCCCCCATCCCAATTCTCAACCGAAAACAGGCTCACACATCCACATTCCCATACCCGTAGGGAAACTAGAATTGGGGAGATTTTTCCATTGATATAAGATGTTTTATATTAAATATATAGAACACCACAATTGATCGATAATAGTTTATGGGCATACATGAAATAAACCGTAGTTTATGCATGTTTAAATCTTCAGTATTTCGAAAATTGCTTTTGTAGTGTATCATATATTCAAACGTGAACAAAATCGCAACATCATACGTAATCCTTTGATCAAAGGCGTTCAACTTTCAATGTTTTTTTTTATTAAAAAGGTAAAACAACTCAAAAATTATATAAGAACGAAATGCCAAAATACTATTTCTAAATCAAAAAGATATTGAATCAAATTCTATATCCATATTAGAACTCCTAACATTTAGCATCTTTTTTTCACTATTCCTAAGGAATAGTGAAAAATATATAATAATCAATAAAAATCACATATAAATATATTTACAAACAAAAATATATTTTGTAAGCTTCTATTCCATATATATTCACGTTTTTTATATTTATTTATTATTAAATTTATATTCTCTACCCTTATAATTTTGTACTTATTTAATTTTTACCTTTTAGTTTTCAATATTTCATTTTACATTTTCATTATATTAACACATATAATCGTATTTTTATTCAAATAGGTTAAAAAATACGTTTTATTGTTAACAAGTTACATCATTATAATCGTCTCTTCGATACCTTTCAAATGAGTCCAATATTAAATGTTTTTGGATTTAATTATGATTTCTTTTATAATATATACTACGTAAAAATATTTTAAATATTTACAATTCATGCCAAATGTTTAAAAACTTAATTGTAAAAAAAACGCATCTTAATTCCGAAGACTTGATCGTTATTTATTTTAAAGACTTAATCGTTATTTTATTTCGAAGACTTAATCCAAATTTTAATTGGTATAGTTAACTCATATTGACTACACCAAAAGCTATTTAATCTGATTTCAATTTTATATTTTTTTATGAGATTTTATTTCTTAGGTTAATCGCCACTTGAACCATAGTTGTCCTATCAATTTATCTGTTTTTTATTGATTTATATCGCTATACCTACCTTCCATCTCCCTGTAACACGGGATCAAAAAAAACTCGTTATACACATAACTTGTTTAATAATATAAACTTAATATATTTAATATTTAGGTACAGGGATGGCGCAATCCCTGTCCCTACTCCCTATCCCCATTCCCAGTTTAAAACCAAGGTTGTTAAGATCGGGATCCTACCTAGGATCGTTTTCGTCATTGCAAGATCGGATCGTAAGATCGGGATCGGGATCGTAAGATCCTACTACAATTCAACATAAATTTTTATAGGACCCTACTTCAAATTTCAAAAACATAAATCCCTATTTCAACATCCAAATTTCAAAATAACATAGTCATTGACTCTTAACAATGCTTAAATTAACATAGTCTTAAGTCTTAACAATACTCAAAATGGGCATCTAATGTTTCCTTTATTTGTTTCCTTATTATAAGATGTCCAAACTCAGAATGTTTTGAAGTCAATTTTAAAATCTTTACTAAAGATAAGGGGGTGATTTATAATTTTTTGAAATAATACCCAACCATAGGATCGACAAGGTGGCCGATCTTACGATCCCACCTGCGATCTTAAGATCCCACCCGCGATCCCACCTGCGATAGATCCCACCCGCGATCCCACCTGCGATAGATCCCACCTGCGATCCAGCAAGGTTTCCCAATGTAGGATCGTAGGATCGTGCGATCCTACGATCAAGATCGGTATCTTAACAACCTTGTTTAAAACTATCGAGGACCCAGTCCCATATCCAGTCGCCGATTTTGCAAGGAATCACCATCCTCGTTGGAGGATGGTACACTGGGTTCCCCAACGGAACATATATCATTCCCAGGTCCATTTTTAGATATGGGTTTGATACACAAGACAAGACAGAACAAAAAAATGTTATTCCATGTTGGCGCTACATCGAACTGGGATAGAATAAAGTCCGGTCGTGACACGAAAAAAAAACGCATCCGTTTTATCCTATCAAAATAGGTGGAAGAAAAATAGGATATGACAAGACCAGTAGATTACTAAATTATCCCCAGTGTAAATTAAAGCCTTAAAATCTTTCATAATTCTTTCATCCACTGACCTTACTCTCATAAACCTGTTTGTTCCCATTTGAATACCAAATAACGATACTGAAACGAAACAATAACTAGCAATCTAGATCATTCCCAGATCGAGGTTGCAACATATAATCTTGCATATTCGACACTGTACCACAAACATCACTCGAAATTTTTTAGTTCCCCGAGTACAAAAAGGAGCCAAGAAAAGTTATAAACCGAAATCTTAGCATGCCTAAATTACACCTTTTTTCGACCTAAAGTGTAGACACCCATCAATATCCGTTACCAAGACCAAAGCTAAAAGGAGACAATTCAACGCATTTAATAAACCTAACACACTACTTAACGAAACTCAAAAAGGGTAGCAGTGACATCATCTCTAACGAGTATGCTTTCTATACCTGCTTTTAAGATGATACAATCACAAAAACGGAGCTGCAGATTTGGCGGGTTTGGCTTTCACACTTTCTTGATAATCTGCACGACATCTTCATCTTCAAGCTCATGTTCCTGCCGTTCCGAATCATCGTTAGAAAAATAAACCACTAGCACAAAAATAATATGAATCATTATAAAATACGTAACATAACCCGCTTTTAGGCTAGTTTGGCACACTGAACAGACAACATTAGACTCGGACAAGACATGACTGAGTGGGACAAAAATGCATTTTTTTGTCCACCAAGATAGGTAAAACAAAAATCGGGGAGACAGGACAAAATCAATATATTACTAAACCCCCCATGTCAAATTAAAACCCTAAGTTGGGGCTGTTTGGCTCGTGGACTTCATAGGATATTGATGGAATTGGAATGACAAATTCCTTTGACCGAATTCCTTAGTGACGTTTGGTTTGTGGAATGGACTTGATGGAATCTTTTGGATTCCGCAATTTAAGGAATTCAACATTCCTTGGCTTAAGTGAGGAATTGAATTCCTACCAACCAAATGTGTGGTCAAATTTCATTCCAATTCCTTCAATCGATTCCAATTCCATCAAAGTCCATTCAGTGAACCAAACGTCTCCAAAAACTTTTCTAAATTTTTCACCCACCAACCAAACTCTCCCCCATCCAGTCCAATCCAGCCAGTATGCATGCCAAACCCACCCCTAGTATAGGGCACAATGGCAAATTTTTGGCCTGACTAACCAACACTAGGCCAACATTTGGCAGCTGCAACAAGACCTATCGAGTCCTAAAACACATAATCGGTACGTAGCAGATAGGGTTAGTAAAGACAACTTACCTTGCCAACCCTTTGTGGCTTGTGTTTTGCACTAGAACCCCATACCAGCGCACTGCATCAAATTATGAGATATAAACAAAAGGTGAGTGAAATAGACGATGATATCACCATATATTCAAAAGCACAAAGTTTGACATGGCATATAGTTTGATAAATACGTTTGACTATTGACTGAATATCTAAAATTATCCTCAATGTAGACAAATTCAAGAAAACTTGCAGACACAAAGTTTGAATTATGACAAGATAAAATATTGTAAAATCCAGGAATGCGGAAGGTAAATGTAGTAAAACTTAAAGAGTTCTTTCCACTGATACATTATAAGTTTTTCTAATTTTATGATTTTTTTTTTGCAGAAATTAAAAGCTCCATGCAAGCCAAATAGGAGAGATAGCTTACTATTTAAATTGCTTAAGCATGTCCTTGTGGATCCGATTGCAGAAGTCCTCAACGGTTTTATGTTTCGATGAAAGAATTACGGGATCCTCATAGTCTGGATTCATCCCTTTGGGTTTGGTGTAAATGCGAGTCAAACTGAGATATTCCCATATCATCTCGAGCAGACCATCAAGGTTCCATTCCAAATGAGCACTGAAACAGATCATAAATATTTCAAGAAATGCCACTCTAGGGAAAACCACAAAAACAAAAGTTGCAATGAACAAATAAAACAAGCAGCTTTGGCAAACAGGAAGCACTGCGCCGAGGATAAGGTTGTGGAAAACAGCAGTTACATATAAAGAAAAGCACACAGTAAAACATAACTAGAGGTTATAGAATTGTGACCCACGATGGAAAAAATCTTTCGAATCTTATTTTGATTGAATTTTTTTATATGGAACAATGAAACTATTAATTCATAAAGTAATTACATCAAAATAAGACAGTACCAGCATTTTAGTTATCATATTTTCACATAATTCTAGAGACAATTATACTTTATGTATGTAAATAAAATGCTTATATTCAGCAGCTCCACCAGCATTCAAACTAGCTGATAAACGCTAGTAGTTGGCTGAAAAACTAGTAACTCAGCTTATAAACTGGCCACGTTTCGTAAAACTAGATAGCAATGTAAGATGACCTAAAAAGCGTAAGAGACATTTATGTAAAAGGGGCATAAATGAAAAAGGGTGTGCAAGAAACCCTGATAAGCTAATCTGAAGTAGCTTTTCAGAAAGCCAGGTTATGTTACCAAACGGGACTTTTTCATAACTTCAAAAACTATGCTAGCGTATGGTTGGCAGACATAGTATAAATAGAAAGCACAGAACAATCTCCATTACACAACTATAAAAAAATGGTACTTTGCTTTTTCTTTTTCAAAAGACTCAAGTGTAGACAAAATACTTAATCTAGGGTTTAAACATGGATTTCTTAAAAATGTAAAAAAATAAAGCAAGGAGGTAATGATGTCCATAACAGATTTGCAGAAATAGTTATCATCAAGACATTTGCAACACTAAAAAATACTACAAAAATAGGTACCTGACGGGACAGTAGTGAGGAAGTTTATCCAATATCTCAAGCTCTTCAAGTGTTATCTGATCTATTTTGTTGACAACATAAATGCAAGGCGTATATATCCTACTCCCTTCGATAACATCTATGAGATCATCAGCAGTTGCATCAAATCTAAGAGTCACATCGGCATTATGTATTCTGTATTCACTACATATTGCCTTCACTGTTTCGAGGTCCAGATGTGTATTAGCAACTGTTGACGTGAAATTAATCCCACCCTTCTCTTTTTTCCTGAAGGTCAGATTTGGGGGCTCCTTATTTAACCTGTAACCATATGAAAAAGATAAACAACTAGCTTGATCGGAAAAAATGGTTATAGAAGCATAAGCAGATAAATGTAGCATATATGATTAGAGTGCAGGAAAAAATATGAACAATTATCTTGATGAGAAAAAATCAAATATGTGTCATAATCAATATATAAAAAACTGTTTCTGGATCTTCCCAACCAATAAAGCAAGTCGACACCCCAATTACAGAGGCCAGCTGACATTAATCCACCAAAATTTTGAAACACCTCCTTCCACATTTATGCATTTCATTTAGCAAGGTAAAATTACACAAAGATGTTCCATTTTAGCATTTAGTACAAGATCCAACAACATTTCTCTCTTGTAATTCACGTTGAAAAAAAAATATCCGAAGAAAACATTACTGGGGTATAAGCTTACCTTATGCCAAATCCTTCAAGCTCTTTTTCTATCAGACGTTTGTGGGTTATTGGCTTTATTGCATCCAGCACAATCAGTATACAGTTGCATGTCCTAGCAGTACTGATAACCTAGATAAGAAGAACAATTTCTTGTTCACTTAATAAACTGACTAAAAATTAATCACAAAAATAAAACATTACAACTTGTACCAAGTTCCACCATCTCTCATGTAGTAGAACTCAACAATATGAAAAAATGGTGGCATAACATATGATGATATTAATACCTCACATGACGGTTATGATAAAAGAATGCAAACTGAACAGACTGTTATATGTGTCATGGACTATGCTGTAAATATTGGCGATATATCATCGATATCTTAAATATCGCTGCATTTTAGAAACATCAGTGCAAAAAAATCGGCCAAAATATCGATTATATCGGTTAGGAATAATATAACAAAGAGGGAAAAATATTGGACTTTTGAGGATCAAACCTATTGAACTTGAGAAATAATATAACAAAGAGGGAAAAATATTCATCTTTTGAGTCTTTAGTGTAAGTTTGTTGGGTTCCAACTCAAAACCAATTGGCATGAGTGGAGCAGCCCAGGACCCTTATAAGCACATTACAAGTTCACTTTGTGTCCGATGTGGGACATTGCTCAACACGCCCCCTCACGTGTGGCGTTCTTTTTAGCCTAACACGTGGATACTTTGGGTTACTCGTGCGGCTTTTTTTTGACCAACCACGGGTGAACCTTGCTCTGATACCATGTAAGTTTGTGGGGTTCCAACTCAAAACCAATTGGCTATGAGTGGAGCAGCCTAGGACCCTTATAAGCACATTACAAGTTCACTTTGTGTCCGATGTGGGACATTGCTCAACATTTAGTCACCGAGAAGACTACTATATGATTAAAGTTTTTTAGAGCTTCACGACTTAAACTTGGATTCTTCTCTTCAAATCAATCCAAGCTATATTTGAATTATTGCTTAAATTCACACAGATCCTCTTTCACTCAATTCTCAAGTAACTATGCGTATGTATGCATCATACGAAGTCATTTCGTTTCTCCTTTGATACATAGTCAATGGAATTGTTATTGAGAATCCACAAATTCGCTTGTTGGTTTGATTTATTTTCTCAAAGACATGTTTCTATTTGTATCTCTCTTATATTCATAAACTTCTTACGCTTATGTCAATATTTATATGAATTGTAACTTGAAGCAAAAGTGAATTTATTCAAATTATGAACTGCAAATCGTGATTTCTGTTTTCAATTTTCTGAGTTGGGCATAGTAGTGCCAATGCACACATTCCAATTTTGGGTACACTTGAAGCTGCAGACCAAGTGTATTATGTTATGATATGATTGGGGATTAGTGCGTGGTATATGTTCACCAGATCAATCAATGCCACCAGACCCAAAACTTAAGTTCTATTATTCTGGTGGTGGTTTATTCAAAAGTTCACTTAACACGTTATGTTATTCAAAACCATCCTAGCACCAGTGCATATGGTTTTCTTCTAAATAAATATTTTGATTTTAAAAGATATGCAAGAAATAAGCATAAACATATCTCAGAAATATGCTACAAGATAGACCCTGCTTTAACTGAATGAGGTGAAGTAGTTAATATTTATTAAAAGCACCATTTAACCAAGAAATGTGAAAGAATCGGCAAACTATTACGAATCTTAGAAAACAACCCTTCACAGATTACCTGCCTTCCTCTACCCTTTCCATCCTTAGCACCCTCAATAATACCAGGAAGATCCAACAACTGCAAGAAAAGAAAACAAAGAATAAGCACTGAATTAATATACACTTGATAATAAATCATAGAACATTGAATTACAAGAATTATGTCATTTAAGGCTCCATTAGGAGACAAATACTATACAACACCCCCTTCACTTGGTTAAAAAAAAGATAAGGAAATGCTAGTGAAAGATATGCTACAACACCCGACTGTAACTAAGGTTTTAGAAGTTAGAACACATCAACACACAACTTCTCCTTTCCGTAACACAGCTAGAAAATAAAACAAGAAGATGAATAGAATGTACTCAACAGACACACTCTCTTGAGTAGATTAAGACCTTCACATCCCATATAGGCCATAGGAAGCTTCTTTAGAAGATCGTCCGCATGGAGCATATAATGGTTAAAATGATGCAAAAACCATGACATTGAAAAAACTTTAGCTTCAGAATGGAAAGAGGCAATGTGAGAGGAGGCGGAGTTAGGTTAGCGAGTGTACCAATGCAAGCAAAGAAGATATGGTTGCATGTTAATAAGCATTAGGGGCCAAAGATCAAGATATGGCATATCTCATAGAAGAAAGTAAATCAAGAAGGAAGAGACCAGCTCAGCTGAAGTAATACTCTATTTATCAGGCCAATAAACTGACACAGCATATCAGATAAAGCCAGCCCACTGAGTGGGAGAGTTACAAGGAACAGCAGAGATAGATGATCTTGAGATGGAAAAATAGAAGGCATGGTTGGGATTTAACAACATTAGGAGCATTTTACGACTAGCAGTTTGGAATAGAGAACAATAGAAACCGTTTTCTCCACTCAAAGAGCAATTGTTAGTGTCTCCGAATGTCACAAATAGCATCAAAATTTAGGACGAGGTTTTTTCAATTCCCATAGCATAACTCTCAACATTTGCAGGAACTGTTCATCAGTTTAGCAAGAAAATTTTCATCTTCTACTTGAACAAAACTTCCAACTTCCAATCTATCTATGCATTCCCACAGTATCACCTTTAAATAAATTACACTTCAAAGACAACAAGAACCCAAGTCCTGAATACAGGTAAAATATATTTTTAAGTACTAAACCAAACTATGCAAAAGTAGACAGGAATTATTTAAGGTGGTACAGTTACAGAAATTTCAAATGCCAGTTTAGTGGCTATAGTCTTAATCACACTCTACCATGCTCATACATTCTCTTTCTAAACTTTGCAAGTATCTAAAAGCAACTTGACATTGGCTAACATGCACCTTGATACTGGGAGAGGACGAAAAATAGACATTAATGAAAAGAATGACAAAGCTAAAGGCTGTATAAAAATATGAAATATCTATCTTCACCTGAATAAGAATCACAGTTCACAAAATTAGAATGAAAGATATGAGAGATACACAAATAAATATACCTGAATTTTAGCTCCCCGATAAGTGATAACACCTGGAATGCAGGTGAGAGTGGTAAACTCGTATGAAGCAACCTGCCCACAGCATAGAACAATGGGGCTTAGGAATGACAAATACTCATTGAACACTAACTGGGTTCTCACCAGAGTTAATTATACATGACACAGTCACACAGCTGAAACTGCTACTTTAGATTATATAATTTTAGTTTTGTTATAGTTAACAGTTATTTTGTTAAACGACAGATAATGACGAAACAATACAGATAAAAAGTAAAAAAAGCTAGAGATTGCAACTCCGGTTTTTTGCTAATGAAGTTGTTGCTATTTCATACGAAAGAAAGTCATTTACTACAATTTTGTCCCTTCTGCTATCCAGCTTCAAATTCAGTTATCAAATTCAAAGTATACAACAACCAACCATTCAAATACATACATACATGAGTTACTATGTATTCTCATAGGCCCAAAGGCATAATAGTTTCTGGGCAGGCCAACAATAAATTTTATAATATCTGAATATTTCATTTCTGGACGATGTTTTCAGTAATTAGAAAGCTTAAGTAGATATATGTTTACTGATAGCAATTGTTGAATATTTTATAGCTGTAATAATATCATAATAAGAAGAATGACAGTTGAATTAATTAAATAGGTATAGTAAATAAGTAAGCTTGTGATGGTTTTGGGTTTTCACGGGTAAAATGTAACCATAGTTTTCAAAGTTACAAACAAAATGTATATCACATGATTCACATCATAACTTTTCCAAATACCACAAGAAAAAAAATTGTCTTCCTGTGACATATCCGTGTGATCACAAACAACACAAAAAAAAAGAGATTACTTAAAGAATGTGTACCTCCGAAAAAGTGCCAGTTAACTTGTTTAACAGTGTTGATTTCCCAACAGAAGGGAAACCCACAAGACCGACCCTTGCATCTCCACTTTTTGTAACATCAAAACCTTCTCCAGCACCACCACCTCCCTTTGTTGTAGGGGTAAGGAGCTCCCTTCGCAATTTTGCTAGCTTAGCCTGGCATCACAAAAATCGACTGAACCGTTTCAGTGATGCTGAATGAATTGACATGGGCCCAAAAGCAGCTTATTTGAAGTGAATAACATATATTTACCTTCAGCAACCCCAAGTGATGTGCAGTTGCTTTATTCTTTTGGGTCTTGGCCATCTGAAAGGACAAAAACAAAGCACTCATTAACACTCAACTCTTTGAATACCATTTATACCACATGTTTAAAAGTATAGCCAGACCACATAGATTCATAGTCGAAACACCAATACAATTCACATGGTCGGCATACAAAAGAATCTACATGCTATATAGCATGATGCATCTCCTCAAACTACTAGAAAAGGTAACAATAACGTGCTATGTAAATAAGCAATTTGTCTTTAAAAACATATATTACAATCAAACAGGGAAACAAAAGATTATCACCAAAATAGAATGTCCTATGTAGCACCAAATGCTATTTTGATGGTTTCAAATTACAAATCAACGATGCTAAAAGTACTTTGAAGCATTTATAGCTCTTATACCAATGCATTGGAATCTAATTAACTGGATAACTTCTAGTATGAAGTTCATTCAAACAATTCATAAATATCATTAAATCGTAGGCCCTCCATATATATATTCTATGCTAGACCCAAGTTCATATATTTGACACTCTTACTAACAAAATATAGTACAAGAGTCTTTTAGGCTCTTCCTTCTTAATTTTGCAGGGAGTAAGGTGGTGTTTGTTTACCTCTTAACAGTTCCATTAAGAGGCAACCTCTGAATCGTTAAGAGGTGAATCCTGTTTGGCAAAAAAAATGGACTGCCTCTTAATGGTTCCAAAACCCTCTGAATGATTAGGCATCCTGGATGTCTCTTAACCATTCAGAGTCCTGATTTTATACTAAACAATTACCAAACCAACATATTTCATTTTGCACCATATCATAAGAGCCTCTTAATCATTCTGACCACTTGATCATCCAGCACCAAACCATTCAGTAAGTTTTTCTTTACTGTTTTCAAAATGATAACTCCAGGATGACTTGAACTACCAGCTTTTATCAATATCTGGACATCCACTTCTCCATTTCAGTAAAAAGCTTGCAGGTCCAAACAATTTGATAAAATGCTAAAAGTCTAATTATCTGTAGTTCTGTACAGCTCTTAATCTAAACTGAAGTTCAATGAAGCAACTTGTAGGAGCCGTTACACTGTAACTTCTCCATCCTCCAGTCCAAAAAGATACATTGAATTTTAGCAACAGATCTATTTCATTTTAAACAGAGTAAAACTAGCAACAGAAGTTTAGCAACATATTGAACGTTCTACATTGCATTATATCCATAGGACCATAGCCGCTAATTTAGTATCTTCCCTTGACATATCTATCTTTTGTCTTTTAAGACAGCTGCTTTCTATAAAGCATTGAAGGTGCAATTGCAATTTTTCCATTTCAACAATACACCAATGAACAATACATCAAAAGTTCAAAACCATGCATAAACAATGAGCAGCTTGGCATCTACTGTAGGGGAAATGCTAAGAAAAACTACGAATAAGCATGGAGTGTTTGTTTGATCATATCAACTTATTGCCAAATAATCTCAACTATAACTCAATTTTAGTTTGCTTATGTCATGTATATAGCTGACATTCTACCCATAAGCAATGTTTTAAAAACCGGTTGAACCGGGAACCAATGAAAGGACCGGTTCAATTGTGACCGGTTTTATGGTGTTTTAAGAACTGGATTGAACCGGCCGGTTTAGTGGTTGAACCGGTGGATCGAACCGGTAAAAAACCGGTTGACCCGATTTTTTAAAAAATATTACGTGTAAACTTATTATTATTATTATTTTAATATTTTTTTATTAATGTAAAACTTATTATAATGTATATTTTTAATGTTTTTTTAACTTGCAGATATCAAATTGTTGGTTTTATAAATATATGAAAGTAAAAAAATGAAAAAAAAAAAAAACAAGCAAATGCTTCGAACCGGTAGTTGAACCGAATGAACCGTGAACCGGTCATTACACCGGTTCAACTAAAAACCCGATTTTTAAAACATTGCCCATAAGATTAACAAACTCAGGTTAATACTACCACAAATAATCAAAACCTCCAAATTCCTAACGCATTTTGCAGGCTTCATATCCATAGCAGTAGTTTATACAACCATCAGAGAAGGAGACTTCATATAGCAGAAGAAGCATGGTAAAGCAATACATTTTCGCTTTTGAGAGCCTAGTTTACACAATTACACCAGTATTTTGATATTACTGAAGGACACAAGCATAAGGAGTAGCACAATAACGTTTCTGATAGAGCATCATTTCCTATCAAACTAACTGAATAATTACTCGAATCACAATTGAGTCCTCCATTCATTCCAAAGAAAGAACCATACTTTGACCATCGAATTCAGCATAGTACTTCCCAAACACAAATATGGTTTTAATTAAGCACTTACTCAAGTTGTAAACTTGTAATACATGAGATACAGTTCGATATGGTTATCAAATATTTCCCAAAAAATGTTCAAAATCATATCAAATTTGCAGTAGAAATTATCCCATCCAACATAAAAGGTCAGTCTAGCTCTTCCTTTGAAACAGAGAAAATGCTTTTTTTTTCCTCCACACAATATGTATTCACAATAATGGGGTAAAATTAATACTTCCACCATTCAAAATATAATAAAAACAGCCAACCCTGGGTTCTTGAGATTAAACCTATTTAGCTATCAAGTATTTGATGCGTACTTTCTAATATTTACACAAGCAGACTCCCTACACAAAATTGATCATCCAAATTGTGCTTTTGCTGGGGAAGATATCAAATTTGTCCAAAAACTCTACTTTGAAGAAACTTTAACCCGTGTCATGCTACAGCATAAACTAAAGCTATACGTAAGTAAACGAAGTAAGCATTTCAACCTCCAGGTGATGCATCCGACTCTCTAGGACCTCTATATTTCATCTTTGGTGCCATTACTGGAGCGACGGGCACAAGTAGCTTCACTTACTAAACAGGGCAAGTATACATCGGAAACCGAGATTAAGATCCCATTGATCCAGCGTTCACCAAAAGCCAGTAGGTTTTAGTAACAACTGATAGCCAATTTTCATGGTAAGTTAACCATGCCGGTAATCAATCTAGAATAACTACAATTAGACGCGATTACTAAAAACTAAATTTGCAATACACGTAGCAGATGTTTCTAGGGTTAGGCGAACGATTGGAAACCAAAATCGCGTAACAAGTAGACACGATTACTAAAAGTAAATATATATATATATATATATATATATATATATATATTTACACGATTACTAGGGTTGGAGAACGATCGTCTATACAGTTTTGTGGATGGATATGAAAACTGATAAATGGAAATAGGGATGATATACCTCATCTTCGATATCTTTGATTTTCTGCATAACGGTCGCCATTGTTGAAGTTTATGAGTAGAGTAGCTGCTTTGAAATGTATATATATATAGATAGCTTTAAGAAACTGGTATGAAGAAGGAAAGAGGGTTCTAGAGCAACTGGAGTCGCAGGTGAGATGCTCACAAAAACCCTATTTTCTTGATGGTGTTTTGATGTTAAGGTTTCGATGACTATAATTTTATGAATTTTTGAATAAACTAAAAATTTTATGTTAAAAATAAGTTAAATTAATATCTTTTTTAGCCTAACATCCATCTAAACCTTTCCTGCTTAAAATTATTAAGATAACCATTATCTCGTTAAATAGGAAACTTCGCTAAAACAACCTTCGCTGATGGGATACTCGGTCACCATGCTCAGCAGGGTGACTGTGATGTGGTAATGTTGTGAAGGAGGAACACCACCCATTTTCAACCCGACGGGGACAAAGATGGGGACGATGGGTGGTGTTCACCCCATCACCTTGCTTTGCCACATCAGTTTCCCCGTTGGGCATGATTGATATATCCACCAACAGCAAAGAAGGATGTAATACATAAATTTTTTAGGTTTTTAGTAAGGCTGTCAAAGAGTGATCCAACCCAACCTAATAGTAAGAGGTTGGATTTAGATTTTTAACTCATTGAAGATAAATTGGTTAACTCGCCTAAGTCATTTATTTAATGAGTTGGGTGGGTTGAAATTTCCAACCTGTTTGCAATCCGAACCCAACCCATTTGTATCCCGATTTGAACCTACTTATAACCTATTTTCAACCCACTTTTAACCAGTTTTTTTAACCATTTAATACATTATATAATTTGAAGTTAGGGGATAAAGAAGAAAGCATTCTCAAGAGTGAAGTTGAAGTTGGTGAAAGTGGAAGTCGAGTTACATAGAGACTTTGAAGTTTGAATATTTGGGTTGTGTTTTATTGAAACTTTGAACATCTTATTTTGAATTTGGTTGGACTGTGTTTCTTTGAAACTTTGAACATTTTTCTTTTTGTATTTGGTTTGTGTTTTATTAACACTTTGAACAATTTATTTTGATTTGTCATTAAATTACGTAAATTAAAGTTTAAAAAAAAGTTGAGGTCAAGGGTGTTATCATCAAAAGAATGTCATTGTAAAAGTATATATAACCATTTAGAGTTACTTTATAGGTAAATTATCTTTTTTCATAGTTGAGGTTTTATATCTACAATCGTTCATATTTAAAGGGTTTATAATTAATTAGAATTTATTTATAACTTTCATTCTTTCTAATCCATTGTTTCTTTTGCGAATGCTTGTATAAATATTACAAGATGGAGTTTATTTGATGTATACTTCTACAAGGTACACATAAAGGTAGCATAAATTTATTGGATGAAGTATCGGGCAATGATTAGTCAATTTCCATCTTTTATTATGAAATCTGAAGGTGTTGCTTTTGGTACCAATCTTATTAACCTCAATCTCAAAACCATATACCAGATTACATAATTTCAATCATTACAATAACAACCACAATCCTTCTACTAAAACTAAAATCCTGTCCATACTCGAAACCATAATACCTGAAATTTTACCCATCGAGATATAAACACAAGAGATCGGTCATGTTTACCATTGAATCATATCATACCATCATGGTTGCACAGCAAGATTTCCAATCTTTAACCTTTCCCGACTCTTGTTAATTAAGCCTACCCCAACAAGATTTTCTCATTTTGAAAAATACTCTTCTTCATGGGGTAAAAAGACCAAAATAACCCTGAATTAACAAAGCAAATTTAACGAAGTTAAGACAAAGGACCTAATATATGTAACAAAAATGAAACTGCAAGTACTTGATCCCATAAACGATATGTTTAATTTACTCAATTTCTTACATGGTTTGAGCCCAACCGGTACATGAAATTGGAGGAAGCCCATCGAGGGTAGAAAAGGAAGAATGAGTATTCATTACACTTGCGGTATTTAACAAATATATACATACAAGCCCAACTCAAATACAAGTGCTTTTGCAGCAAAAAGCTTTTTATTCGACGAAAATGATACACTTGATATACAATACAGACACTTTTTTTTAACAATCAACGATATCGACCCCAGCATAAACTGCACGTAAATTCATATGCTTGAGGATAGCATGTTTGAAATGCTCGATGTCCAAGCATAACAGTTTGAGATCCTGCAAAAAGAGTATTTCAGATTCACTCGCAAAAACAGGTCAACTCAACTGACAAATAAAGCTCTTCTTCCCCATTGGTCATCAATTCAAACCTCTTCAAGTCCACTGAGGGTTTTTGGTTGTTATCTTTAAGGCCTCGTGGAAGTCTTTGAGATACGTGCAAGCTGACCTAGACACCCATGGCTACAAAAATAATAAATGACACTTGGCCAACGCTTGCTAGGGCTACCACACTTGCACATAACAGGATAGGACATGAATCCATCAGTAATAAAATGAGTTTTTCAAAATTCAAGGCTTATGGGCCGCTTACTAAACGCTAATTGGGTAGGCGCTTACCGATACCATTTACTTTATTAATTGAACATGAAAAGGACGATAAGCTTACAAGGCGGGACCGAGAGTCTTACCCGGTCAGTGTGGAAAACCGACTCTTACCGGGCTTAACATGCTTGCCAACAATTAATTTTCATGGCCAGGGATGTTATATGCTAAAAGGTAAATGAAAGTGAATTTCTTGCTGATAAGTGCTTTGCCAGTAAGAATTTGGTAAATGGCCCCTTAGAGGCCGTTTACTAGTCGCTTACCAGGTAAGTGCTTAACGGCAAGAATCACCCCCTTACCGGGTAACATTCCTGGTTAACAAATGGATTGTTGGTAGGCGTATCTTACCCGTTATCCGTTAACCGGGTAAGATTCTATGTCCTACGTCTTTTACCAGGTAAGATTCTCAGACCATTGCCATGCTCACCGGTAACGTAAGCACTTACCCGGTAAGCGTTTGGTAAGCGACTCCTTGTACTAACGGCATCACTTAATATGATCCTTCATAAGTGTTTGGACAATCGTTTTGTTTTAAAAGGTGAGAGTATTTAACCTAAAACCGGTCTCTTGTTGCGATTAAAATAAATCTTTAATAGGCTACAAGTTGATTCAAGAATTAAGACGAAGCTAAAAGATAAACATTTGCAGAGACATGAAGAAATACCACTCTCCTAACACTCATCAATTAGAAGCATATTTATCAATCAAATTTCAACTTGCAAGCATCCAGCATAGTCTTTTTATTTCTATATTGAACAAGAACATTGATCTGTGTTTCGTTATCCACCATTATTTAGCCTTGTCAATCGTTACTGATATGAAGTTCGATATCTGTTTCATATCCTCTTATTAGTGATTTCATTACTCTAAATTTCCTAACACGCGTCTATAGTGACCCTAATTGGAATACAACATACCTCTTCCAGATAGGACTCAAGACACCCCAACAAAAATTTGTTGTCTCACATTTGACGCTAAATTAGAATAGGATAGAACATGACCAATAAAATATTATTTCTCTCCTAAAAAGTTAACGTTCTTATTGATCTGAATGTGATTAAAAAAAGACTTCTTTCTCACGCTAATCAGTTTTGGAGGGTTATGCAAATTTGGAGATTTTTTACACTCTTAACTCTTTATCTCACTTTCTCCATTTTGGAGAATCTATTGGAGCAAAAACTTACACTCTAAGACCCCTTTGTCCAAACTCATTTCCATGTTCTTTCTTATAAATCCTTCATTTCTATGCATTAACAATAAAACTAATTTCCATGTTCCAACAAAGTGGCAACCAATTTATGATGTTTTCATTCCATAATTATTGGTGAAACATCCAATTCAAGACAAAATGAATGATGATACTTGATAAACCAACATGATAACTAATAAAAGCTTTCTATTTATAACTATTGGACTGATATAAAGTTCACATTGTAAAATGATCATATAATAGAACTATAGAACATGAAGCTACTAAATGTCTCAAATCCCCATTTCTTATAATAATATCACTGGCTGACATGAAGATTTCTCTGCATATCAAATGCCTTTAGCAAATAACTTGTCTATGCTTATCACTTCAAATGCCCAATCAACATGATAAGATGAAAATTATAAAGCTTTGATCTCAATAGATTGTTTTATTTGTATCAAAAGAAAGCTGCATATAAATAATCATAAATTTATTGTTATTAGGATTAGGATCATGCACTTTTTTCATCTTTTACAATATCTAAAATGGGTCTCCAACTAACATCTTTCAATGTAACATGTCATAAGGATGGCAAGATTTCCTTTTCTGATTTTCACTCTAAATCAGCACTTCAAAGAGCGAATCTGTCAACTCAACCTAAAGAAACCGATCCACTAGTCTAATCTATTCTCTGCTTTCGAGAAGTGGAAATTTGACCGGTCAACTTAGATGTCACGTGACTGGGTATGCATCAAGAATAATGTAACACCCCAAGCTCAAGGCAACATAGCGACCAGATAATCTCCAAATCAACTTAAAAAACTAAGGTGTAAGTTATTGGTAGCCCACAATTATGAGCTAATAAGGAGCTCGCAAATATGGTTTTCTATCTATGGTCGACTCGACATTTGTTACAAACTCCCTCACTTAAATTCCTGATGTACCAACTTTCATGACATCCTCCTTGCTCATCAGCAATATGGAGTTCACATGAGATGTTACAACTTACAAACACCCTCCCTCAAGCCTAAGAACTCTATCATGCTTGCTAACGTTTTTCCCACCATCCCGATAATATGAGGATTGACTCTTATAAGTTATACCATCTGTAATGTGTCATGGAAAAAAACCCTAAATCAACTTAAAACAAGGACGGACCTAGTTAATAGCATACATGGCTCTGACATAATGGAGAAAAAAGTTATGTTCTAGAAGGTGCTACCTTATTGTTTCATTGAGTAGCGAGTACCTCTCTATTCCTTGAAACTACGATAATAAAATAATACAAGTTTTTCTTGGCAAAGTTGGTTTGTGTACATGAGTTCGAACCATGTTTGTACCAATTTTCCTAGTTTTTAGCTTTTAATTTCAAGTGTATTATGTTTCTAAAAAAATGGACTAAAAAGCTTATAAAAAAAACACAAGGCCTTGCATCCACAAGGCAAAGGTTGGCTCTTATACCATTTTTCTCGTTACAAAAAAAAAAAAAAAAAAAAAAAACTAACCAACAGACCAATAATGATTTTGGGAATGATATCATAGCTTCATTTCTTATAGTCAAATGATGCCACCACTTAATAAAATTCCTAGCTCCTCTTCTGCTTAAAAACCATACCGTAAGTTATTAATAGTCCACCACTTTGAGCTTATAAGAATATCACAAATCTAATTTTCCATCCATGCAGTACGAAATGTTCAAACAATGTCAATCTAGCAGTAATCAATCGTAACTCTAATATATTACACAAACTATAGAGAAATAAAGAGAGCATAGTAGCATACCCTGATAACTTATTGGAAGTCACAAAGCAACGGCCATACAATGTAGAATGGAAGAGCCAACCGGAACCGAAAGAATGGCATCAACCCACAAAATGGAGCCACTTAATCCTCCATCTTTATCCTTACGAACATCGATCTCCGCACACATAATATCCATCATCTTCTTCCCCCCACCACCACCACCACTCTCCTTGCATTCCCACACCACACACAACCTCCCATCCAAATCCACCATCGTCGCACCACACAAGAACTTGGGTAACCCTTTCTCCACCTCTCTCAACTCCTTCCAAACATCCCTCTCCACATCATACCCTCTAATCTTCCCCAAATAATCATAACAATACAAAACCCCATCGATCACCGCCGCCCGCCCCCTCCACCCCAAATCAAGCCTCTTCGGAACCCGCCCCCACTCCCTCTCCCCCGCATCATAAACCACCCCACCGCGATCCGCCATCGCGTAAATCCTACCCCCGATCACCGCGCTCGCGTGCATCCACTTGTCCTTGGCATCCACCGAACCACTCGGAAGTGCCCGCCACTCCCCCACCGCAGGATCAAAAACCTCCGCCCAATTAACCGACCGAGTCCTGTTATCCACCAAACACCCTCCCATAACATATATCCTCCCATCAACCGTGGCCGCAGCCGCAAACTCCCTCCCAACCCTCATCTTAGGCCCAATCTCCCACTTATTAACCCTACAGTCCAGAATCCAAACGGAATTCGACGGAATATCGCCGATGGAACCGCCTATTAGGTAGATTTTGGGGCCGAGCACGGCGTATGCCGGTCCGACGGGTTGGATTGGGATGGGAGGTAGGGGAAAAAGAGGGCCTTTATCGCTAGGGTTAGGGTTTGGGTGATGGTACCACTTGAAAGAGGAGTTATGGCGGATGTTGAGGTAGAGGGAGTGCTGGGTGGAGTGGAGGAGGGATCTGGTGGCGAAGAAATGCGGCGAGCGAATGGTGTGTCGCCATAGCTTGGAGACTAGCGAGATGGAGAGGTGGTAAGACCGTGGAACCCTAGCGATGCATTGCACGGCGACGTCGTCCGGTAGCTGTGGGATGAGTAGCGGTGGTTGCGGCGGTGGCGGTGGTGGCTTATCGGAGGTGGAGGTGGTGGTGGTGGTGGTTATGGCGATGGAGGAGGTTTGGTGGTCCGCCATTGGTGTTTTCAAGTGGCTTCAGATATTGCTTTTTTACTTTAGATTCCTGTCGTTGATAAAAGTCCAAAATTGTGATAGGTAAAACTCGGGTGTCAACGAACAAGCCGAGTTGAGAAGTAGGTTAATTGAGTCGAGCTTAAAGAATAATACTGGGTTCGAGGTCGATTAACTTTTTTAATGTATGGCTCGAGCTTCGGATCGAATGTTTTTTGAGTTATAGGACTCAGAGGGTGTTTGGGATTCCATTTTGAAACTCCTTTTTAACTTATTGACTTCTTCAAAGAGTCAATAAGTTAAAAAGCATGTTTGGCAAATACAAAAGTCCTTTTGAAACTCCATTTGGAGAAGGAAGCAAAATGGAGTTTTCATAAGTAACAAAAACCTAACTTATTGACTTATTTCATTACCATCTCACACTATCTCAATAAGCTAATCCAAACACCATTCTAAAAACTCCTTTTCCCCACCACCATAAGTCAATAAGGACTTTTGGTAAAAAACACTTTTGAACTCAAAATGGAATCCCAAACACCCCCTCAAGCTCGAAGTTCGTTTATGGGTTCAAATTCACGGTCGATTAACTTGTTTATCAACATGGCTCGATAACTTTTATATTTTTATACTATTATTAATAAATACATGAGCATGTTTGGTTCAAAAAAAGGTATGCTTGAATGGCTCAGCTCGGCTTGACTCTTGACTCAAAAAGTTTCATCGAGTTCTTGAACGAGTCGAGTCGAACATTGGTCTTATAAAGTTGGATGGAGAGATGAAAATGAAATAAAAATAAAAATCACGTGGATGAAGAAAGCAAATTGTAAAAAATGAGGGATGAAAATCATTAACAATATCAAACCACAAGAACAAAATTCGTAGTTTACTTATTATTTTATTATTACAATGGCAATCTCGTAAATAAAGCAAATTTCAAAGTCAAGATGCTCCTTTTCCTCCTAATTATATGGATATATAATTGTAAATGACTATTTACTAGTTAACGGTCCGTATAATATACGGGTACTTTAAACATGTTATTTTAATTTTTAATAAAAATAGAATTTTGCATGATAATTGTCATTACCAATTAATTAGTTATGGAAATTATATGTTCCACGACAATTGCTATTACAACTGTTTTTAAAATTTCAAAAATTGAAAATTTGTTATTTTTTTTGTCAAAAGATTCGAATTTCGTGAAGGATTTCAAAACTGAAGGGATTCAGAAATAAAATATGTAGTTTTTTGATTTGTAGGATTTTAAATAAATTAAAATATAATTATTTATAAATAATTTATAAAAATAGTTAGATTAAAAAGATGGAATCTTTAAATTTCAAAAATATCAATTGAGTTTTAAATAAAATAAAATTTTATTACTTATAAATAATCTATAAAGTAGTTAGGTTAAAAAGGTAAAATCTTTAAACCTCAAGAATATCAAAAATAGAATTGTAATAAAATCTAGAGAAAATAATTAATTTAGCCAAAAGAAAATACCCAATTTACCTCCTAGCCACTCTCTCCCTCCGGTAACCAAAATACCCACCGATCCACTCCCGGCCGGCAGCCCCTCCACGGCGAGTTCCGGCAAAAATTCATTTGGGCCGCTCCAGGCCCGGCCGCTCGGAGCGGGCCAGTCCATGTCACCCTCTATATATTAATTGTTGCAAAAAAATAACAAAACCTCTTCCAGCCTAATAGTAAGGCGTGTAACTTCTACAAAAGAGGCCTGGGTTCGATTCATGGCCAAGACATTCTTTTTTTAAATAAACGAGTAAATTACAAATTTGGTCTCTGTGGTTTGATTCATGGCCATGTAGGGCGCATATCATGGACTGGGCCGCTCCGAGCGGCCGGGCCTGGAGCGGTCCAAATGAATTAGTCCGGAACTTGCCGTGGAGCGGCTGCCGGCGCCGGAGAGCGGCCGGCCGGGAGCGGGCCGGTGGGTATTTTGGTTACCGGAGGGAGAGATTGGCTAGGAGGTAAATTGAGTATTTTTTTGGCTAAATTAATTATTTTCTCTAAAATCTAAACAAATTAATTTATATATAATTTTAATAATATAGTTAAATTAAAAAAATTCAATATTAGACTCATTTTGAAGGTATTGCCGAGACGATTATAATGGTATAATTTATTAAAAAGAAAAACAAAAAATATATTAATACATTTTAATCAATATATATTATTTTCTTAATATGATAGGGTGTAAAGTGAAAAATGAGAAACTAAAGGAATAAAAGTAATTTAATCAAATAATTTTAAGGATAGAAAATGTAAATTGTAAAGATAATTATACCTATTAATATGGTATTAAAAAAATGAATAATTGATGACATCATCATTTGCAGATTCCTTTTTAATTGGCCAATGAAATTGTTCAATTTCATAGCAATGACATCAGCAAAAGCCTTGTTTTAATATATATATATATATATATATATATATATATATATAGAGGAAAGTTCAATTGTGAACCACTTTTTGATTGTGAACGTGAGGACAACCGAGAGCGCGACACGTGGCGGATGACTAGACGCCACGTCGGCTTTGAGTGTGGTCCCCCCCTTTAATTCAATGCCCTCCCCATGAATCGCGCCTAGTCATCCGCCGTGGACATGACGTGGCGCTTAGTCATCCGCCACGTGTCGTGCTCTCGGTTGTCCTCACGTTCACAACCAAAAAGTGGTTCACATTTGAACCCACCCCTATATATATATATATATATATAGATGCCATCAGGTCTTTGGCCTGGTGGTAGGGAGTTTTCCCTATGATGGGGAGGTCTCGGGTTCGAGCCTTCCTTGAGGGTTTCTTCCTTGGGGTTAGTCTCCTCTAGGGAATATTCCCTTGGAGCAGGTGTTAGCAGCCCTACCGAATTAATTAGGGGGGTGTAGTGGAGTGGATTCGAACTCGGGGCCCGGATCACTTGTTCGCAAGATCAACCGGGTTCGAATCTTGTGCCTCTACCGCTGAGGCGAAGCCGTTCAAAATATATATATATATATATATATATATATAGATTGCCTTTGTATTCTGTCTAATATTGTATGAACTTTTCCAGTCAAAATCAATAATCTATAGTCTTGCCAATCCTTCATCCCTAAAGCTCTGTGCACATCTATTTGTTCTACCCTAACCCCCTACAAAAAAAGAAACAAAAATTAGCAAAAATGTAACCACATCTTTACAGACCAAATTAGACAAATTTGGTTTATCAAATACAGAGGTAGCATCTAAGAAAAACCAATTGTGCACCCAAGCACTAAATATTTAATCATCAATCATATGGCCATCATACCATAAAAAAAACAATAAAATCAACAATCCAATACGAATATGATGAACCAATTGATAATCAGAAACGGAAAATTTGGCCAACAAAGTATAATGGAAGAGCGAAAACAAATATTATTGCATCTTCCAATGGATGGATGGTGTGTAGTATCACATAACAATTTAGACTTGTTCTACACAACAAAAGAAAGTAATCCCTGTAATTCCCTTGAAAACTCTCCACTGTACATGTTAAAGTAGAAAAAAACAGTTTACAAAACGCTTACCGGGTAAGCGTTTGGTAAACGGCCCCTAAATGCACCAAAATGAATGATTTTAGGCAATTTCCAATGCATTATTTTGCAACGATAGTACAAAATGATGGTTACAATTACCCCTCTACTTTAGTGTCATTTTGCGTTTTTAAGAAGATTTCATCATACAACACTTATTTGCAATCACAACCATGTGATGGTTGTTTGCCATCGTTACCAGCCGCCACCTGATAACTGCGCTCCCAAACGTCCTTGGGATCTGCTTCAGCATGAGGAACATGGCGTGGATGTTTCTCTCGTTTATCGCCCTTTATTTGCTTCAATGCATGCTTCAATGCTGGAAGCAACGCCTCCATGCATTCACCAACCGCGTTTGGATTCCCAGGCATATTGATGATCTATACCATCACCAAAACAAATAAGTACTTGTAGAAATAATTGGTAAAAGATACTTGCCAACAATCCATTTTCATGGTCTAGAATCTTATACAATAAGGTAAATGAGGGTGAATCTTTCGCCAGTAAGCGCTTGCTTATCTTATCTGGTAAGAATTTGGTAAAGGACGGGATCTTACTCCCCCTAATTACGTTTTTGGAAAGTCTTGTGGTAAAGTATAAAGAAAGTCAAAGCTGGCTTTTATACAGCAGTATAGATGTTCTTTTCTTGTGATGACCTGATGACATTTACAAATTCAATTCAGTGTCTGTTATTCCAGTTACAAATTGTATTCCACAGTAAACAAGGAAACATATGATGAACAAATGTCTTTAAGATGAAAAAAAGGCACCAGCTTGTTAAGAATAGGTAAATCTTCGTTTCCAGCCGATTTCATGTTTCAGATAAAGTGATTGCATTCATGTGTCTAGTGGTCAAAATGCATCACAATGCAACAATGTTGGTTTAGTTCTTATTTAGTGCAATGAAGATTTTTTTTTCTCAATCGATGTAATGAAGTTTCAAATTTCCTAATTTGTATGCATTTTGACTTGTAACCAGTTGATCTTGTAACGTTTGATGATGTTGATACCCGCTCACAAAAATTTTACGACAAACTTGATATCCCAAACATCAAATGTTATAAGATCAGCATGCTACAGGTCAAAGTGGTCTTCCATTTATGCTGACAACATTAGAAGAAACATGTTGAATAAGAAGCCCTTACCAGTGTTGATCCACGTATCCCAGCTGCCGCACGCGAAAGCATTGCAAATTGTGTTACCTGTTATTTTTTATGATTAAACATCTTATTGGCATAGAGTAGGCAAGTGTTATGATGCTAACAAAAATATAATATCAATCTCATGATGTACACAAACAAAGCAGGTAATAAATGCATGCAATATGCCTTGAGCAATCCAGGGCCCCACAACATACAAAAACTAATTAAAATAAACTTTTTTATGTATTAAAAGATGGCACAAGCAGCATACGGTTATTTAAGTAATCAACAATTAAAAGTTTACTGTTATAAATAAAAAGATTGATTCCACAATTAGGAATTGATCGTTAACCTAAAAAATCTACACACTGTGAATGAAACTGTAACCAATGAAACTGTGAATAAAAAGATTGATTCCACAATTGGGAATTCTGTTACCAATAATCATATGCACATATAGAGGTGTGTATGAACATGTGAATGTGCAAATTTGGGACTTTGCCTACCAAATTGTTATATAGGATACGAAACTGTAACTTGTTAGTTATTGGATATAAAAGCATCATTCCAAAGAAAGACATCACATTGAGGGTACAACGTGTAGCAATAAAAATACCTTGAGGCTCGCTTGCATCATGACATGTAGAAGTCCAGGGGTTTCCTTTTCTATTACACCTTTTGTTGCTTCAGGAGTAACATCCCTAGGGGTGAAGCCAGTACCACCTATCATCAAAACATACTTGACGACGATCAGAGAATGTTAAGTAGAAGACAGAGATCACTAAGGGGCCGTTTACTAAACACTTACCAGGTAAGTGCTTACCGACATCATTTACCTTGTTGATTGAGCATGGTGAATCTCTTGCCAGTAAGTGCTTACCTGATAACAAATAATTTGGTAAACGGTCCCTAAGAACAAGTCCCTAAGAATTTGCTCACCAAGGGTTAAAATCAAATCCATTTTGTCTATATCACTCCATCTTTGCAAAATCTCCTTGAT
Organism: Centaurea solstitialis; assembly: GCA_030169165.1. Lineage (NCBI taxonomy): Eukaryota > Viridiplantae > Streptophyta > Magnoliopsida > Asterales > Asteraceae > Centaurea > Centaurea solstitialis. The sequence continues at coordinate 27,112,221 of CM058046.1, forward strand.
ATTTTGTATCTCATCTGGTACCACAGATGTCGCAGCTACTGTTGCTCCTAATTTTTCAGAGCAAGAGTTCACAACAGAAACTGCCCTTGGACCACTGCAGTTTTGATACAAGAAATTTGGTTTCATATTATCAAGGAATCATAAATTATGAAGTAGAAGCAATATTTCACTATGCATCTTTCAAAAATTACAGAGATCGACGCATGCGTTTAAAGCAGACAGCATGAGTAATTCATAAGTGTTAAGCATGAGTAACTGACGTGTTTGTTTATATAGTAAGCTGATTAAATGTTGACCACATACACAGATTAAAGATATCATATGCCGCCAATAGATTACACGCAACTTCCAGTGTTTAACTACCCCTAGTGAATGTACAAATGATATGTCCAAGTCCAACTACTAATGAACATTAAGGTCTAACCAAAGTAGATAGCCCCCCACAAACGTCAAAAGACTCGAATGTAACTTGTAATTATGAAGTTGTGGTTACTGTTCAAATAAATAAATAAGACCATTTTTCCCAATTAAATCAATAACAATGGGTTAGCAATACTTGTTGCATAGCATTATATCTACTCCTTAGTTATCCCGATATTAAGAAACCTCAGCCAGGACAAGATCTAATAGAAAAACATAAGCAAGTTAAATACCTACCAAAGGTAACCTGGCCTCCCAGGAGGTCAAGAGTTGAAAACTCACCAAAGGTGAGCGAGTATTTGCTGTACACAAATATTATATATACTTGAAAATAAAATAAAATACCTCCTATCAGGTCCAGCCCCTGATGCAACGGTATCACTCACAGTGAGGATAGCAACTTTATACATGGAGGATACTGGCGAATCGTCATTTACTTTGATTGCCATGGTAGCTTGTGTAACAGTGTCTAGATCTGATGATGATGATAAATCCTTCCCTAGAGCAGCAAACCCACCTGTGTCAGAAATTAATATTGCTGATATTGGAGTTCCAGAAGGTACTTCTCTTCCTGATGGTGGCATTTCTAACAATGCATTTGCTGACTTCATACTTAGGAGTCGACTACTCATTTGATGACCAGTACTCTCGGCCACAAATCTGCAGTTGTAGTTGAAAAATACAAAAAAAGCTAACATCAAAAAAGAATTCCTAATTGACTGACTAACCAATTTATCTATCATAGACAGGAAAGGACAGAAAGATCACAGCATAATGCTTATACTAGTTGAATATACACCAAAAGCAATAATAATACCCTGGAAATCCAAATCCAGCATTGTTCTCCCATCTGATAATGGCACGATGAAATTCTCTCCGGACTGGATCTGTCTTAATGGAGTGTTTAAGATAAGCATGCACTCTGCAACATCAGAATCCACCATCATGATCAGATGCTAACCATAGTATTCATTGTTACCAAATATGATATCAAATAAAGTAGGCGCAAAGAACACCTTGGAAGATGTGGTTTTGTCCATCCAGAGAGACTACGAATTGATGGAATGACAAAGAGGTTGAAACAGACTAAACAGCTAACTGGATTGCCAGGTAATCCAAATGCAAGAATGCTTTTCACCTTCTCTGCTGATTGAGTTGTGATTTCTGCAAATGTAAGAGGCTTTCCAGGCTTCATACTAATCTGCATCAAAGATATTTCACATCAATGCCTTTTATTACTTTCTAAACCCACAAGATACCAGCCCAATCAAAATCCTCAAGTACAAGAAGCATATGATTCCATTGGCCATATTCCATTTCAGAAAAAAGAAACGCACAAAAGAAAGAGGAACCCACCTTATCAAAATACACAGTGCCTCTATTTTGAAGAAAAGGTTTGACAAAATCCCTGTCTCCCATAGAAACACCGCCAGAAGTCAGAAGTATATCAATATCAGCCAAGAGTGCTTTATCCAAAACCGTCCTGATTTCACCCTCATCATCACGGGCAATACCAAGGTCAATAACTTTACACTTGTTCTGTATTGCAGCAGCAACAAGCATTGCCCGGTTGGAGTCCCTAATCTGAAAACCAAAAGCCATCAATGAGTACTATGGTATTTGATTCAAGCCATGCTATTTGATTCACCATGCTTGATTATGTTCTAAGGTATTTTTATCAGTAGCCTCTAGCTATAATAATAATCAATAACATTTAATCCAGTAACTACGCTTTCTCCAAAACCATGCCTAATGAGGCTCCTGAAGTTACTTTTGCGAGTTCCTTACCAAATTCCTAGATAAGTAGTATAGTTTCCAATTGAATTTAAAGACAAGTTGGTAGAATGACAGATCAAATTATTATAAGTATGCACTACCTGGCCACGACTTAAAGACTCGTATGTAGGCTCTACCAACTCATCTCCTGTGGAAAGTACAGCAATAGTTGGAGTAGGATATACCTGCATCATAATAACATTGGCAATTAGCCATTTGGACATTGTTCCAAATAGGGTGGCAGTAAACAAAGAGAGCTGCTAATACCTTCACTGTCAAAACACCCACTGTAGCAAGTAACCCGATTTCTGCCACACCCAGTAGTTCGTCAGCTTTCAATACTACAGCATCTTTGCTTATGTCACATCCCTGCAACACAATGTCGTTATCAGCTTTTCCTTTTTAACACTTTTTCACGAAACCATTTAAAATCTTCTACGCAACCCAGATCATCCACCAAGTGTTGCAAGTGTGCACTAATCAAAATATAGATATCAGATGTTCAGACCGCCTCAGAGTACAAATATCACCATCACTAACCTTCAATTTTGGAAGATACTTATGATTCTTAGCCTTTCTTTCGTATCTAATTAAATACAGAAGGTTCTAGATAGTTCCCATATAATCTTCTCTAATATCGTGTTTGATCTTTGCCTCTAGTCTTACCATACAATTGCAAGAAAAAGTTACTACTTTTTATGGCCTTTGATTCTTAAGAACTCTCATTCTTTGACAGGGTAACATATTTAATTGAGAACAGGGTATTACCACAGGACGGATATCAACTCCCTTGTTGGTTTTTACCAAAATGCGCACTCGCTTTGATTCACCGTCTACTAGTTGAGTATCCTCTACTTGCACAACTGCATCAGCTCCATCAGGTATTGGTCCTGAAAGCGCCCGAAAAAATACATTTTCAGCGCATACAAATAATAACATACATATACTCCCATTTCTGAGTTTTGAAAGCTTCTCAATATCCACAAATCTAATTATTATTTTTTTTTCTCAATTTCCAGTTTGTATTAGACATGTGTAATTAAGTTGAACAGCTAGTAATAGACAATATTCACCTCCTGTTGTAACATATGCAACAGTTCCAGGAGTGAGTGTGACACCAAGACCATCATTCCCTGCTCTTGATTCTGTAATGATGGGATACTCACCAGGACCATCTGCAGCTATTACAGCATATCCATCCTACAAAAGTTTCATTTTTTGTTTGATTGTGGTGATAAAAGAAAGAAAGAAGGAAAGAGTAGGTTAGGTTTAGGTATAGGTACCTTGACGGAAGCTGGATATGGAGGAAGAGGATCGGGAGCTCTAATGTCCTCAGCCAAGACCTTGCCAACAGCATCGTCGATAGCCACCGTTACCGGTGGCAACCGCTTAGAGGCCTTCACCACTATCCCCAAAGCTTCTTCTACTGAAATCATCTTCACTTCACTTCACTTCACCTTCTCGATTGATCGATTGTCAACCCACTCCACAGGATTTTCCTTCCTGCTCAAGAATTTTGGGGGCTTTTGACTTTGACCTTTTATGGAAATTAATTTTCCATAAACATATATGTTATTATTTTTTACTTATGTCTCTATATAACGCCGGTTAATCGGTAATCGGTTAATCGGTTTTAACGGTTCAGTTATGCGATTAATCATTTAACCTATTTTCAATAACAAGCAATCGGTAATCTATGCATGATATGTAAATTAATTTTGCAACATTACATGTACATTAAATTTTTATATTAATTCTAATTCAGGTTAAAGAACTAATGAGATAAACATAAAATGTTTATGGAACTTAGTTTTCTACATTACAATATATATATATATATAATGTATATATAGTAGAGGAAAGTTCAAATGTGAACTCAATTTTGGTTGTGAATATGGAGACGATCTCAACCACTCATCCGGTCAATAAAAGCGGCTTTGACCGGGTTCCCTTCTTTAATAATTTCCACCCTCCCATGAATCGCATCCACTGTAACAGAAGATGTGTGGCTGAGATTCGTCCTCACGTACACAACCAAAATTGAGTTCACATTTGAACCTAACCCATATATATATAGTGTGTGTGTGTTTGTGTATAGATATATATTCGGTTTTCGATTAACCTTCTGTTACTAAAATCAAGAACCATAACCAAACCAAACAAAATTCTCGGTTCAGTTAACCAAACCAAAATTTTTGAAAAACCCGGTTCGATCAACATAAAAATCGTTGCGGTTCACCAGTTTTTTGAATCGGTATTTCAGTTTCAGATATTTTGAACACCCCTAAATGATGTATTTAAGGTTATATTTTTAGGGATAAAATAGATTCTATATATTATACTCAGACATTTGTCAATTTATTGATTCAAGGGTTAATGACTTGTCTCGGTAACAAACTATTCTGTTTGTCCACATATTATCATTTAATTATTTTTTATACTCAATATACCATTGAACTCTTTTTTTATACACATTATACCATTTCAACCGGGAATAACCCATTTTTTTATTACGTGGCAATTAAAATCATTAAATAATGTTTATGTGGATCTGACGTGGCAATAGGCATTAATCTCTTCTTCAAGACACCACCACCACAGCCACCACTACGCCACGACTGCAACCACCATAGCCGCCGCCTGCAAACGCCACCACAGCCACCAGCTCCACACCACCACTGCAACCACCATAGATGCCGCCTACAAACACCACCACAGCCACCAGCTCCACATCACCACCACACACCACCATCTCCACCTAAAAACCCCAATTCCGATAAGCCTAAAAACCCAAATCCAGAAACCACCATCTCCACCCTAAAATCCCAATCCTGATAATCCCAAAAAACGCAAATCCAAAAACCACCATCTCCACCCTAAAAACCCCAATCCCGATAATCCTAAAAAAACTCAAATCCAAAAACCACCATATTCTCCCTAAAAAGCCCCAATCGAAAGTCGAATATGGTTGTAGAAACTGCAAATTGGAAGTGGATTAAAGGCAAAACTCAAAAATTGAAAGTTTGAATATGGCTGTTGTGGTTGGTGGTGAGATGGTGGTTGAGGTTGCCAATTTGGTGGTGGGTGTGGTGGTGGATATGGTGATTTTGGTGGGTGATGGTGTCTTGAAGAAGAGAATGCTTAGTCATTGCCACGTCAAAGTCACGTCAGATTCACTTTCTTAAAAGAACATCATTTAAACACTGAAAATAATTTATCTTTTTTCTCGCTCTAAAGTATGGTTGAAATCCACCATAACGCAAATCAGCAATTTTACAGCATGATTGGAGTTGTTGTAAGTAAATGGTAACCGATTAAGTATTAAATAGGTTATCCATACCTCGAATTAAATATAAAGTTTGGTTTAAATTCGAAAATAAATGTAGTGTTTGGTACGCATACATAATTAGACAAGACAAAACTGAACAATATTGGACAAGACAAGGGAGGACAAGACTAGAAGGGACGGAACAAAACTGGACAAAACAAGTGTCTATTTGGTGTTTGGTACACCTAGGACTAGACATGACACAACTAGACAAATTCCCTCAAAAAATTATTTGATGATTTTTATATCACATAATAGTTATAATTAATACAAATAAAGTAAACTATATAAGTTTTAAAAGAAAGTTACGCAATCTTCATAAACACACACACACGCACACACACACATATAATATTTGATGTAATTGATGTTGGTATGGTAGAGATGGAGGTGGTGGCCTATTGTAATACGAGTAATGACGACAGTGGTACTAGTTTTGGAGAACGTGAAGATGGTGGAGGTGGAGGTGATCAACGGTGGTGATGGTGGCTGCGGTGGCGATGGATAGTTGTAGAGGTGGTTGACGAGGGTGGTAGGTAATCGATGGTGGTTGTAGAGGTGGGAGGAGGTTGTTGTAGAGGAGGTGGAGGTAGCTGATAGTGGCAGTGGCGACGACGACTGCTGTTGGGTAAACACTAAAACAATACCACTTTAAAGTTATACGTGAAACGAATGTTAACCAGTAATATATTAGTTTCTGTTTTATTTATGTCCCATTTGTTCCACCAATTTTAATGAAAAAAAAAAATCATTTTTATGTCAGTATTATCTCAGCTTGTCCCACTTCCACCATCGATTTGTCCCATGTCTCACCAAATTTACACGTCATCGATAGCGGTTTGAGGTTACTTTGGAGTCCCTCCCGCCAAACCTTATCTGGTTTATCATCTGCCGTCTCTCTCTCTCATCAATCTCTCTCTCTCACACACACACACAAACACAAAAACACACACAATGTCTGTTTCACTGTTCAGTTCTTCTGTTGCTCCTCAATCCACATATCGTTGTTATCCCCACCAAAACACGGTTTCTAGGAATTGGGGAATCAGATCTTCTTCAGCCGCTCTTCCCAATGTCGACTTCACCTCTCTTGAATCCGCCATTGCCAAGGTATTCTTGTCTAGATTTTTCATTCATTCTTCGATTTGTGTTCTCATCTAATTAGGCTGTGATGCGTTTGTTCCTAAACCGTCGTGGAGTTATGAAGAGATTTTGTTTTCGTGTGTGATTCCATTTGGTTAGCAGAATGATCGTTCTGAGTTGTCAAAGGAATTGGAAACCGGAAGGAATTGGAATGGAATGTTATCGGGTTTGACCAAGTGTTGGGTTGGCAGAAATGGAATGTAATTTGAATTGGGCTCTGTCTGTTTGGTTTGCTAAGGAATTGGAATGGAATGCTGAAAAAATGACAAAGTTACCCTTTTATGTTGAACGGCAGTGGTGGTCGGTGGCAGTGGCCGCGGCGGTGGTGGTGGCCGGAGGGCATTTTTGTCTTTTGGAAAATTTTGAAGGGAATGGAATTGAATTCCATCACTTTTTGGAAGGAATGGTGAAATCCATGGATGAAGGAATTCATGGAATAGAATTCCATTCCATTGGCAACCAAACAACCTGATGGAATTCGGTCAACGGAATTGACCATTCCAATTCCTTCACATTCCGCCGGATTCCAACAAACCAAATGCCCCCTAAATTTCATGAGAATAATAGCCATACTTGGATAGATTGAGGATGTCTATGATTATGAATGTGAATGTAAACTTGGGGGGTACTTATTTTACACTATTTTATTTAATTAAGCATCAAGCACTAGATACCAAATGTAATATGTGTGATCCTGATGCAATACGTTAATGTGCTTGACAAAAGCCAAATGGCCATCCAAATATGCAGTTTCTTCCTATATATTTCTTATTTGATAGGAGAACAATTTTTGTATGGCTTTATATTTTCCTGTATGTTGTTTATTAGGTAGCAGAGAACAGATTTGGTCTGACTTTGATTTTGGTTGGGATGACATTTGAAAATTTTGTTACTTATAGTATGTTCAAAATATCTACTAAGAAATGCTAGTGATGGCTACAAGTATCTAATTAGTTAAGCGGTATTAAGAGCAAAATGGGCGTGTTATACCAGGCTACACCTTCTCAGTGGTTAAGTATTATGCAACTACCATTTACGACAAATCGAACACTGGAAGTGGAATTGATGGACTAGGGAGTAGGGAGTAGGAATAGAATCTGATTATCGGATTCTAAGAATTGGGATTGTTAAATATGGAAATTGGAAGTGATTGAAAATTTTCCGTATGTTGAAAATAGTTGATGCTAGTGAACGAACTTCTAAGCATAAACCCATTGTCCAACCAAAAGTCAAACTAGACCGAAAGTCAACATTTCATGATCATATTCAAGCGAGTCCAAAAAACGATTTTAAATGAGGAAGATATAACGAATTTAATCATGAATATTAATCATAAAACAATAGACATTACCATAATGTAAAGGATAAAGGAGACAATACCAAGATTTACGTGGAAGCCCAAAATGGGAGAAGACCATGATGGAGAAAAACCATTGAAAGGAATCCACCAGTAAAGATGAATATTACAATGCATCAAATGGATAAATGATGGAGAAAGTAAGTCTTGTGTTCTAGGGATCTGATCGTGTATTTTAGGAGAGATTTGTAAATGTATATGTGAGATAACTAACATTTCAACCTAGAAGAGGCAATAAAATCTTTGAAAAAAACCTGCAGGCAGCTTCATAAGTTGCTTATGAAGTCGTCTGGCTCTTCATACTCGATACTCTGAAGATCATATAGACATCACATACTTTGATATGACAGACTTTACAAGCCATGTTGCTGTGTGAACATCGCGAGATGTGTACCGAAAATTTCTCCGACATTCTAGAGGATGGGTGTTATCCCTTTTGCAGAATCAGTGCATAAACATAATTTAAGAATAACATAAGTTGTCAAAATAAGTTTGCTTTATTGATAGAAATACGGCCGGGACTAGTGAAAGCTGTTGTCATGATCCCAGTGATAAAGGATTTACTACATTTGCTCGGAAGAAATATGCACACTTTGAGTCCTTGACATTTGAATTCTAAATCTAATAGACTACTTCTTCCAAGTTCTATACACACACACGTGCAAATTCAACTCACCAGTTTTTTGTACCTTCTACAAGGTTTGATAGGGCCATAAAAAATACACTTCGACATTAGCTGTTTTTTTGCTATAGATAAACACAATACAATACATTTCAGTGGCTATGAAACTATGATATATTTAGTAGTCTTGCTTTTGCTTATGTGTAATTCTAGTTGCATTTGAACTGCAGAAGGATAGTGATGCTGTTAAAGAAGCACTTAATCAGCTGTCTGAAGTTGGTTGGGCTAAAAAGTGGAGTTCTCAACCCTATGTTTCCCGTCGCACGGTCAGTATCTAGAAAGTTGTACCAACCTTCTAAATAAATGACAAGCCTGGTACTTTCCAATACAACTGGTAGAAGTATTCTATTCTAACCGCCTGAATTTTCTGTAACAGACATCTCTTCGGGAGTTGACGACTCTTGGAATGAAAAATGCCGAGAACCTTGCAATACCTAGTGTTAGAAATGATGTAAGTTCTCATGAACATGTTTACCTACCATATCTTAAGTTAAAGAATAAAGAGCCCAATGGTCATTTTTGTATTGGTGTCAGCATTACTGATCTTTTTAAATTCATGCTTGGAAATCTGTTACGATATATTTCATGAAATTAATTTCATGACAGTGATGCAGGCAGCTTTTCTTTTCACTGTGGTGGGAACTACAGGGTTCTTGGGAGTTCTTGCTGGCCAGCTTCCTGGGGTGAGCTCTAATTGCTTTCAAGATTTGTGTTATTTTTGTCATCTATTCCTATAATTAATGAATTGCCAAATAGCATAATATCGGAACTAGATTCAAGACCTTCTAGTTATTGAGTTCTATTTTAGTAAGTTAAAACAACAAAAGAGCCTATAAACCTAATCTCGCAATAGAATAACAAAGAACAATGAATGAATGATTATTGTTTCATTTAAGTATCTTCTTGTGCAACTGAGGGCTTGGAGTAGCTCTTGCATCAAACCTCATCATAGCAATTGCAATTTGTAAGACTTGGTACATTATCTAAACCTGTAGTAATTTAATACGTGTAACATATATTTCGATCTGCTGTTCTTGTTTGTGGTTAGTAATCTTTGGTTATGAGACTAGGGAAAGTGAGAGACCATAGCCCTACGCTCTTCTGTAATAGCTTATAGTGCACTGCATTGGGAAAGAGGAAGAAAGATTGATGTCCTATTTAAGCAAGGCCCTCATATGCTAAATCGGATCTAAAGCTATCACCAAAGGCAATGTAATAGCGAAGTGTCTTTCCTTCCTTGCTGCTATTGAGAAAGCGGATCCCTCATATGCTAAATTGGATCTGATTTTCTAGTCTTAAAGTGATGCTTAAATAGATAGAAAATAAAAAAAAGGTGAAATCCGCAAGTTGTCAGTCTCAAAAATCGTATTTTTCAGCTTTCCCATACTTTTTTGGCATGGTCATGCTGAAAATCCAGAAGGTCCCTGAACCTACTACACGATCATGCACACTCATGACGCGATGGTGTCATGAGTCTAAGGAGGGTTTTATTGACTTTCTCGCTTGCTTCTACCAGTCTGGATGCATCTGTCATGCATGCATATGCTCATAAGTAGGTCTTTTGTGGCTGTATATGAAGTTATCTAACTTTTTAGATCATTCAAAGACCTTTCTTTGCTCATATATCTCATCATAAATGCTAAAAAAATCTATGTGCAGATCATTGGACAAGAAATATAACCTAATTATTAGCTGAAAATGTGTTTGGAAGTTTAGGCATATATTTGATACACTTCTCATTGAGACATGTCTCTCATGATGCAACTTGTTTTCTCAGTCTAATCTTTTATTACATTAATGGACGTGTGTTGACGTTGGAACTTTGGTTCAAATTCATGTAGGACTGGGGATTCTTTGTGCCGTATTTGCTTGGGAGCATTTCTTTGGTGGTTCTGGCTGTAGGGAGTATTTCACCTGGGTATGTGTAACATATATGTAATGCACAATTACAGCCTTTTCGTAATGACTGTTTCTAGACCATTTTTCCTGAAGTATCTTATCAAGTCTTGCATGGTGAATTTATGTTGGGGGAATAATAATGAAAAAGTACTTCATTCATCTAATTAGCTCACCTACAATGTAGGCTTCTTCAGGCTGCGATAGGTGGATTTTCGATCTTTTTCCCTGATTATCAGGATAGAATTGCCAGACATGAAGCTGCTCATTTTTTGGGTAATTTCTTCTCATAGTTCTCTGTATTCGATACAAAGAATAAGAAAAAAAATGGAACTTTTACGAACTTATGCAATAATGAGTTGGCTTATCTGGTTTGGTATGTTCAATTTCTTTGTTATGTTAGTAGGAGCAAGAACTCAGGTCCGTTTGGTTTGCAGGAATGGAATGTATTGGGGGGATTTGGATTTCAGATCTATTCCAATCCCGTGTTTGGTTTGCAGGATTATCCAGATTTGAAATCCCACAAATATAGGATTTTGAAATCGTTGGTCGAGATTTCAAGGTCGTAGGATTTATATGTAATAATCAATTAATAAAAAGGTAATTTTCATTATTCTTATAATTATTTATAAAATTTTATAATAAACTTTTTATAAATAATGAAATTCAATTCCATTCCAAATCTTGCAAACCAAACACACCAAAGATTTCAAATCATCCCAAATCCAAATCCCTCCAATTCCCAATCCTTTTAGAAATTCCAAATTCTCAACATCATTCCATCAAACCTAACACTCCATCAGTGTTTTGGAAATAACAAATGATTCTAGCATGATTTAAAAGTACATATGATGGTTTCACAACTAGTTAAGATCCCAAGTACCTCTAGAAATGGTTGGAGCTATCTCTAGATGCCAACTGACATGAGGTTCCATTAATTGTCACAGAATCCTGTTTTTTGGGTGTTTTGCTTGGATACTATATTTTTCTTAGCAAAAGAAATGCTATAAGAAACGTTGAACCCTGTTATCATCCTAAAAGCCTCTTTTTCTCAATGTTTCTTCTGGCATTGGTTGCTAATTTTGATTTGAATATTGTCTTAAATAATTAAATTAATGTTAATGTGTGAACCAAAGGGCTAAGTGCTCATTTTTATGACATAATAGTAATGTGATCTATTAGAATATGGCTATTTGCGATAATATATTCCTAGCATTTTTAGGGTTATGATTGTATCATCAATGTATAGGTCATTGCCCACTATTATACACAGTCTTTTGAAGTTCCTCTTTTCCAAAATTCAATTACCGAAGAGGAAACTTGATGGAGTCAATTTCGAGATGAACCTAACTTGATTTGGAAATACTTTCACTCTGACTCCCTTTCTTCTCTTTGGGTAGAGGTCAGGTCTGCATGCATCTTACCCACCTCAGGTGAGGTGGGATTTAATGGGATCATTTGGTTTGGTTTCATGTCTTTTTTTGTAACGGTCCTTCTACTGTCTTATGATTATTCTTTGAATGGCAGTTGCCTACTTACTAGGTCTCCCCATCCTTGGATACTCTTTGGATATTGGAAAAGAGAATGTGAATCTCATAGATGAAAGACTGGAAAAACTCATATACAGTGGACAGCTTGATGCAAAGGAAGTTGACAGGTATGTTTCAGTTGTTCTGTTCTTATTGTTAGTTTAACATTTGTGGAATGAAGGAAGACGAGGCACAAATCTCAAGTTGTATGTTTAGGGTGGGATTCCATTTTGCTTTCACGATAATATTCTAACCTGATAATTAATAAACTTGGGGAGAAGAATGTGTTCTACCCTGAGTTTTGAGGTCAACGAGTCAAAGTCGGTAGGCGAGTTAGGAGGTCGGTTACTTGCTTAGTAGTATAAATAAGAGGGTAGGGCTGATAGTTGAGGAATTCTGTTTTGTGATTTGTAACTGAGCTTTGGCTCTCTGGGAGAGATCCTGACCTCTCGAAAGTCGGTGAACCTTTGTTTCCTTCAATTTCAATACAATCAGCATCAGCCTATTAATTTCCATCGGTGTACATCAGAATGCCCAACTCTACTATGTTAATTCATGACCTGACGATGATATGTTAAAAAAAAGCCTCTAGAAGGTAATCATTCGATTCACTATCTCCATAAGTGAGCGTGTTTTATGAAATTGGACCCAATTATTATCAAGTAATTTATGGGTTTTGATTTAAAGTGTAATTATGTAAAAGATAAGGTGCATGTTACCGAGACTGCTCCAATAACTCCAATGAAAGCATTGTGCAAGGTTTTATGGTTTTAATTTGACATGGGTAGTTTAGTAATTTGCTAATCTTGTACGATCTTCCTAATTTTTGTTCCTTTTATCTTGGTCCTACGCTCAGTTTTGCCCTGGGATCTTAATGTCGCACCAAATGTGGGATAACAAGTTTTTGTCTCATCATACGAAAGTGATGCTGACAAAAGTCACATTATGTAACCAAAGGCTTAAGCAAAACCTTCTTGATGTCAGTAAAGTTTCAAGATACTGTCTAATTTACCATCATTTACAAACCAAGTGTCTGTTTTACCTGCCATTTCACTATTTCAGCAATTCCATAAAACCAATCTTTTCTTCTCCTAAGTCCTAATTATTGTTTAGTAACTTATAATAAGCAAATCTTAACTAGTGTGAACTTCACTCTCAGGTTGGCGGTTGTAGCAATGGCTGGACTAGCAGCAGAAGGTCTAAAATACGATAAAGTGATTGGCCAATCCGCTGACCTCTTTACCTTACAGGTTGTATTTTGCAACTTTTTATTCAAAGTATATTCATGGCAAAACTCACACACTCAGTGAGCCTTGCATGCAAAGTCAGCCTGACTTCTTTAGAATGCAATCTTATGAAATTCTTTACAATTTACATCATCTCAGAGGTTCATAAACAGAAGTAAGCCCCAGATTAAGACACAAGAGCAGCAAAATCTAACCAGATGGGCAGTAAGTCATTCATTCAGTCATGCAATTACATCATATTAGGGGCAGGTTCATTTGAGAACCAACTATTCATGATGAATAATATTCATGAATATATTATTCATTATGAATAATTCGTTCTCACAGTTTTCAAAATATTTATGGTTCAAAATAAATAAATAAATTGCAGGTGTTGTTTTCTGGGTCGTTGTTGAAAAATAACGCAGCACTTCATGAAGCCGTAATGGATGCAATGTCAAAGAAGGCGACGGTGGTAGAGTGCATTGAAGCAATTGAGAAGGCTGCTGTATGATTCGGCAACTACCAATCAACCAATACCACGGATTTTTTTAAACAGTATTTCGTTAATATGAAACCGATCGATTATTTGCATATATGTTTGTTGGTTAAAATCAGTTGTAAGAAGAATGAAAAATAAAAATGATGGAAAAACTTCATACAAGCAAACAACACTACAACAGCATTGAACTATGAGTTCTGGAGGGTCTTGTGTAAAAGCAACTTTGGCTATCTTGCATTGAGAGCAACTCTAATGTCATCATTAGATATATTTTTACTATTTTCAAGCAGAGATGATATTAATGTCTTACTAATTAGAAAAATAATCATTATTTTGAAGATTGTTTGAGTATATCTGAATCAAAAATCAAAAGGGCCTTTAGCCTAGTTGTATCCAACTTATCAGTAGGGAGCTCTTTTGAGGATCAAGGTTAAAACTTTATAAAATGTGAGAAGGATATACGAGTTTATTTGTCATATATAAATATTATATATTTTAAAAGGATCAGAGATTCCAAAAAAATATATTAAACTCTACAATTTTTTTATTTTGAAGGTTATAATATTAATTTATCAAGACATTTAACAAAATATTTTATTTCTGCTAAACAATTAATTTTAAGAATTTTTATAGATCGAATAAAGTATTATTTTTCTCTTTGAGGAATTATTTTTAAAGAATACTTTAAACTTAAAGTATTTTACTGTCTATGTTAAAAGAAAACTCAAAAGAATCCTTTAAAATAAAATATTGGTCTAAAAATCAAAAACCTATAGGAGGTGTCCTTATAAAGGGGTATTTTTTTTTACCCTATTTATACCAACCTAATTAACAAAATGTCCTAAAAATACCTTTTTTTATAAAAATATACCCTAACTTCGCTTATAACTCCTCTTAGAACTTAGCCGGCCCCACTTTTTGACTTTCCACCAATCACATTACAACACCTATCAAAAGACATAATAAAAAAAAATTTAATCTTTTACCGACATCATCTGACAAACCATCATGAAAAGGTGAATACTCTTAGAACTTAGCCGGGCCCACCATACACACTTACAACTTCGCCGGGCCCACCCTTTAAAACCGTCATATAAGACTTTTCCCGACACCTTTATTTTTCATTTTTCTTTTTCAGGTTTTTCTTTTTCCTTTTTCATATGTTTTAAAATTTATAATATATATATACTATATAGATAACATATATATATATATATAATTATATAACACACACATATATATAATTATATAATACATATATATATATAATTATATAACACACATTTTTATATATATTTATATATTTATACAAATTGTATAAATTATTATCATTAAGTTATTTTTGTATAAATTAAAATACCTATATAAGACAATTTCAAAGTTAATTAATAAAAATATAATAAAATCTTATAATGTTTTTAATAATTATAAATTAATACCCAGTGTTATTCAATACCCAATAATTCACCTGATGTATTATTCGGTTGAAAAAAGCTGTTTGATTCTTTTGCAAAAGATAAAAACAGTAAGATTCTTCTACAAAATATAAAGCTGTATGATTCTTCTGCAAACTATAAAGCTGTATGATTCTTCTGAAAAGGCTTTAAGATCTCGTGTTAATTTAATTCAACCAAATAAACTTAATAAAATAAAGGGAAAACATGGCTATAAAAAGGGTGTATCCGTTTCCCCAAATACTCACACCTCTCATAAAATTCTTATCTAGTTCTTATTGCAACAATGGCTGACAAGTTGTCTTCCTCGTCAGCAAACCCTCCTCCTTCTCAAAGATTGTCTGCATACCCTCATTCTTCTCAAAGAATGTCTGGAAACCCTCATTCTTCTCAATTTGAAAACCCTACTTCTTCTCAAAGAACATCTGGAAACCCTCCTTCTCAATTTGAAAACCCTCCTTGTACTCAAATAATGCCTGGAACACTTCGTAGGCAAATAGCAAAAAAGGAAGCAGAGATAGCGGCGATCCATGAAGAATGGGTGCGTAAGCGGGGTGAACAAGATATCATTGAAGACGAAATCGATAACAAGAAGAAGTTCGTTAAAGAACTTCAAAAGGAGATTCGAGTACAAGAAAAACGTCTGAAGGAGGAGTATGTAGCTTGGTATCCAAAGATGCAACAACTAATCAATGCTAAAGAAGAGTGGATTACTTCGATTAAAGAACTATATCCGAATGATAACTAGGGGAATCTGTTTAAGTAGATCTCAACTATGTTAGTTCCGTTGTTGTTGTTGTTGTTCTTGTTTCTTTAACTTTGTTTGTTCCATTGTTGTTGTTTGGTATCAATTAAGTTTTATGTCGTTTTGATACACCATGCCTCAATAATTCAGTAACAAATTAGATGCTCTACTAAATGAAATACATGAAAATTAACGACATGAAAATTAACGACGTGAAAATTAAACATTAGTAAAAAACAACAAGTTGGTGCTTACAACCTTTAATCAGCTAAATTGTAAGTACCATATACATCCCCCTCCTCGTTCTCATTCTCATGTGTGCTATGGTTTTGAGATCTGTTACGTCTACTTGACGATCCAGGTAAAGAGCTAGGTGCCGGCATTGGTTCTGGACAATCGCCACGGAAATGACCTCTCTGCTTACATCGACTGCAACGTTTCACTATTGGTTCCTCATCTCTTGACAGGATACGATCGCGGTTGCGTGGTCTTCCAGAATTTCTGTGTTCCTTGGAAGGTGGGAAGACCTTCATTCGTTCTAGTGGCAACTCATACTCTGATGGGGATGGAAGAGGGTTGACTTGGTATCCCCATGTCCTTCGATAAGCATCTGACGTAAAGTAGCTAGACGCCTACTAGTAGCAGTCTGTATGATTCAAAGTCCGGACAGCGGCTATTAGGTGACCACACGGGATGCCAGAAATTTGCCACTGCATGCATGTACATGTCCGTTCCCGTAAATCGACTTTTGCATTCTTGTAGCCCTCATGCACTTCAAACTCTGTTTCTGAAATGCCATACACCCTCC
Organism: Centaurea solstitialis; assembly: GCA_030169165.1. NCBI lineage: Eukaryota > Viridiplantae > Streptophyta > Magnoliopsida > Asterales > Asteraceae > Centaurea > Centaurea solstitialis. The sequence goes on from CM058046.1 coordinate 27,129,087, forward strand.
AATTCGAACTCTTACGGATCCTCTTCTCAATTTTTGCCTGCGCCCATAGAGTTAGTGGATGTTGTTCTTTCCCTGTAAAATATAAAGTGGTTAGTCTACATTGGTAGTGAAGGATGTCAAAGGGTAATTATAAATTAAATAAACACTTCATCTGAATGATAGTATACCTGCAATGATTCCACGCTTAAAATACCAATCTTGTAATGTCGAACGGTAAAATTCAACCAACATCGTAATGGGAAGGTAACGTGCGAATCGAGTTATCGAGTTAATGGACTCGGCACTGTTAGAAGTCATCGAGCTATATCGCAATCCAGGAAACAATGATCTAGCCCATCTTGTATAACCAACCTCCTCAAGATACGCGACTGCATCTGGTAGACTATGTCTCATCACATCCATAGTGGCCTGAAAGTCTGATACTTTGTAAGCTTTGCATGCCTCCCAAAACATCCATTTTCGTGCTTTATCTCTCTTTGAGGTCAAGCGCAGATTCACGACCAAATGCCTTGCACAAAGTCCGTGATGGGCATTAGGGAAGACCATTCTAATGGCTAACTCAATTGCAGGCGCCCTGTCAGTTACGAAGGTTAGATTGACGGGTTCACCAATACATCCTCTTAACCTCCTTAAAAACCAAGTCCACGCTTGACCACTTTCAGACTTTCCCACACCCATAGCAATTGGACAGATCTGGTTGTTTGCATCCATCCCTATAGCTAAGAACATTGAGCCGACATAGTCACCCTTAAGGTGAGCACCATCCATTATCAGCAACGGACGTAGACCTTCTTGAAACGAACGAATCTGCAGATGTTTCATGACATGTGTAAGAACATTAATGAAAATTAATAATACAATAAATGTATTAACAAAACAAATATTACCGAGAACCCAAGAGCAAGGAACAACATATCAAATCGTCTTGTTGGGTCTAAAGCTATTTCAGCGACAGTGCCGGGGTTGTGTTTCTTTAGATTATGGAAGTAAACTGGGAGTTGTGCGAACGATGATTCTGGGCTCCCTCTCAACAGGTTCAGCGCATGCATCTTTCCCCTCCATGCTTGATTGTAGGAGATACCAATATTCATTCGTTGTCCGATATCATTGATGATATCGTGTGGACGGTAGATCCTCCTGCAGTCCCTTAATTCCTCTTTCAATATATGTCCTAAGACTTGAGGTGTCACATTACGGTTGTTTGCTTGGATCTGGGTTCTTGAACACGTGTGTGAACGTCGTGAAATCTCCGGACTTGCAACATAGCATGACCCTTCTCAACAACGGCTGCCATCAAACGCCATTCACATCCATCGTTGACACAAACTGCTTCGTACCTTTCCTTGTCAGATTTTTTCACCTTAACTTGGAAATTCTCGTGTACACATTTTAAACCCACCGCTAACCTCAAATCTTTTTTGCTATCAAATGTTTGAAACAACTTCACATGCGATGTAGGCTGGTATGACAAGTTGGTTCTAGGTTTGACATCTAGGGGTGGACAAGGTAAGGGGTCAGACATACCCCAAAACTCGTTCCTTATCCCATCTTCTTCATCGTTTGTCACATCAGCATCATCAGCATCATCATCGTCATCATTTAATGGAATGCCCAAAATTTCAGCAGCCACGTCGATGTCATTTTTAACTTGTGCTTCCCAATCAAGGCTTTCATTATCAGGTAGTGTCTCGTTCAGATCTGGAAGATTTGCACCACCATCTCCACGTTGGAAGTCATCTTGGGGTTGTTCAGGGAAGGTTGGTTGGTGGGTTTGTGGAAACTGTTGGCTGGCAAATTGTTGGGATTGATGTGGGTACTGTTGGGAGGAAAAATGTTGTGGTTGATGTGAAAACACATTAGCAATGTTGGTTCCACCATATGGATTATCACCAAAACATTGAACTACATAAAGCGTCAATGGTTTTGGTAGAGTGTGATAGATGGCGTCCCAAAACATTGGAACATCATCGTCGTTTGCAAACTGATATGTTGCATTGTTCATGCTGGGATTGTTATACCATAATGTAAACGAAGTGTGTAAACCTAAGTTGTTTGCAACGAGCGTATACAACGAAGAATATGTAATGGGAAAATGCATACATAACATACATCTCGAAGTAGTTAATGACATGTATTGATTAACACCATTAACTACTTGAAACGAGCCACCCCATTGTAAAGAGATGGAAATAGATTGCATATTGTAAGACTAATTTCTTATATATAAAAAAAGATTAATAAATTTATATATATAATTACTATTTTATAATTAGTAAATAAAAAACAGATGAATTATACAATTACTCACGTGAATGTACCTACATATTAAGACAGCTACTCCGACAACTGGTTATATAATAGGGGTATCCCCTTAACCAATACATCACCACTCTCATACGTTTATTTCATACTTGTTAGTTTTGTTGAATTTGATCTATACTTCCTATTAAAAACCAGTATAAAAAACCCGATAAATAGAAAATTCAGATAAAATCTTATCGGGACCCACTCTACTAAGATTCCGTCATTGAATTGTCAAATCAATGAAAAAGCTGATTTGACTAATTTCTTTTATATAATAAAAGATTAATAAATTTATATATATATATAATTACTATTTTATAATTAGTAAAAAAACAGATAAATTATACAATTATTCACGTGAACGTACCTACATATTAAGACAGCTACTCCGACAACTGGTTATAAATAGGGGTATCCCCTTAACTAATACATCACAACTCTCATACGTTTATTTCATACTTGTTAGTTTTGTTGAATTTGATTTATACTTCCTATTAAAAACCAGTATTAAAAACCCGATAAATAGAAAATTCAGATAAAATCTTATCGGGACCCACTCTACTAAGATTCCGTCATTGAATTGTCAAATCAATGAAAAAGCTGATTTGACTAATTTCTTTTATATAATAAAAGATTTATAAAATTTTATATTTATAATTATATATATAATTACCAACTTATAATTAGTAAATAAAAAACATCTAGTAATTTATAATTAACAAAATCTTAATTAAAAGGAAAAAAATTCTTATATAATTTATATATATATATATTATAATTTATATATATATATTAAAAAATAAATTACTAATAATAAATAATATATTTATATATATATATATATTATATATGTGTGTTATATATATACGTTATATATATAATTATTTTATATATATGTGTTATATATATAATTATATATATATATATTATAAATTTTAAAACATATGAAAAAGGAAAAAGAAAACCTGAAAAAGGAAAAAGAAAAATAAAGGTGTCGGGAAAAGTCTTATATGACGGTTTTAAAGGGTGGGCCCGGCGAAGTTGTAAGTGTGTATGGTGGGCCCGGCTAAGTTCTAAGAGTATTCACCTTTTCATGATGGTTTGTCAGATGATGTCGGTAAAAGATTAATTTTTTTTTATTATGTCTTTTGATAGGTGTTGTAATGTGATTGGTGGAAAGTCAAAAAGTGGGGCCGGCTAAGTTCTAAGAGGAGTTATAAGCGAAGTTAGGGTATATTTAAAAAAAAGGGTATTTTTAGGACATTTTGTTAATTAGGTTAGTATAAATAGGGTTAAAAAAAATACCCCCCTTATAAATATATCACTGTTTTTTTTTTGGAGAAGTTGTGTATAAAAGCGTAGTTCTATTCAAATATTATTTCAGAAAACGTACTTGAAAATGTTTTAAGGGTTTGTAATTAGAAAATTGTATAATTAAATGTGTATAGTTCAAATATCAATCTTAACAAAACACTTAAAAAATACATGTTAGAAATGCAGGTTTTCAAATAAATATTTTGAAATATCGTAGATATCTAAATACACATGAAGATACAGGGGTGTCAACTTAGCATCCGATACCAACTAAAGAAGGATATTTAAGACTCATGGGCCCCATGTGTACAAGAACGTGGCTTTGCCACTCATGTGAAGAAAAAGTCAAACCCCTTCTTAAGGGTTTCCCAAGTTCCAACAATAGATAAATGCTAAAGGTTTAGAGAATACAAGGATATACATCTAAAAATAATGAAGTGGAAATTAAGGATATAACAGTAATTTAAAAATTATATTAAATTTAAAAATAAGGATTTTTTTAAAATGTTTTAATTATATTAAATTGGAGAAAAGGATATATATATGTGGGTTTTATATGTTTAGAAGGATATACACGTAATATTAAAGTTTATAAGGATATAGATGTAATATAGGAAGTTTTTAAGAACGTAGATGAAATTTTTGTTGGAGAATTATCTGATCCGATTATGGCTTGGAGCGTGGATTGGGTTCAGTATTAGAGTTTGGAGTGGAGTCCAAGCTATCTAGTTAATTTAAATATGAGATAATTATCTAGAATAGAGGATTTATTTTAGATAATTATATGGTTTAATAGAATCCTAGTTATATTCTAACGCGATAGGTTAGGCTATATATACCGTGTAGGGTAGGGATCTTGTAATCAATTGGAGTTTTTGAGTTTTAGTTTTCTTCAATAAAATAATTGCGTGTGATTGGCAATCTTTTCTGTTTTCGTTTTACTCTGTTTACCTTCAATTGGTATCAGAGCGGTGAAGAAGATCTGGTGAACGACGTTGAACCTGCGCCCAAGGGGTTTTTCGCGAAATCAAATCTTTTCCGGACTCTAACCTGCGATTTCTGGTTGAGTCGTGCGTCTGATCAGATAAGTCGATCTGGTCATAATTTCTTTTCGTTTCGGTTCTTTTCGTTTCTTTTCTTTTCGTTTCGGTTCACTACGCGCGTCCAACGCGAACCGAAAACATTGATTCTAGCTACTGTATAAGAGCTAGATAAATCCCCATTGCAGACTTATTCACGAAAACCACGGATGACGGGAGGTGCGGCATCGCAGTCGGCGATGAAGGAATCAAGCCCGTTGACGTTTCAATGTCCAATATTAACGTCAACCAATTACACTATATGGAGGATGCGAATGGAAGTGATTCTTGGAATTCATGGGTCTGGGAAGTGGTAGATCCAGGCGCGGAAGATGCCAAGAAGAACAATATTGTGAAGGCTCTCTTGTTTCAATTGATACCGGAAGACTTGATCCTTCAAATCGGAAACCTTAAAACTGGGAAGGAGATGTGGGAAGCAATAAAGACACGAAATCTAGGGGCTGAACGAGTAAAAGAAGCGAGACTTCAGACTTTAATTGCTGAATTCGAGAGTTTGAAGATGAAAGACACCGGTACCATAGACGATTATGCAGCAAAGCTCTCAGGTATTGCTTCTAAATCAGCCACACTTGGAGATGTCATGTCAGAACATAAGCTGGTAAAGAAATTTCTCACAAGTCTTCCTAGGCGATTTGTCCATATCGTGGCGGCCCTCGAACAGGTTCTAGATCTGAAAACCATTGGGTTTGAGGATGTGGTCGGTAGATTGAAAGCTTATGAAGAAAGGATCAAAGAAGAAGATAAAGCAAACGAAACTCAAGGAAAATTGCTTTATTCTAGGGCTGAGTACTCCAACCGGAATCATGACTCAAGCAGAGGAAGAGGACGTGGCTCGTACACAAGAGGCCGTGGTCGTGGTCAAACTAGTCAAGGCCGTGGTCGGGGTAATACCCAAAACCATGGTCAATGTGACTCCTCGAAAAATCGTGAGGATCAAAAGCAAAAGGGTTTCGAGAAGCGAGACCTCTCAAATATCAAGTGTTACCGTTGTGACAAATACGGACACTTTGTCTCGAGATGCCCGAAACGAAATCGAGACCATGAGGCAAATCTGAATGAGGCACAAGAGGGAGATGCGAATCATGAGGAAGGAGCGTTTTTTATGATGAACCTAGTTCAAGAAACGATATTCTTGAATGAGGAAAATTACATCCCTCCGAAGATCGAATCCAACACCGATGAAGACGATGTATGGTACTTGGATAACGGTGCGAGTAATCACATGACCGGTAATTACTCTTATTTTTCTGAATTAAATGAGAATATAACCGGGTGGGTGAAATTCGGAGACGGATCGTTAGTAAGCATAAAAGGAAAAGGCTCAATTTTGTTCGTAGGAAAAAACGGAGAACAAAAGCTATTAAAAGATGTCTATTATATTCCTTCTCTTCGAAGTAACGTGATTAGTCTCGGGCAAACTACAATATACGGTTGTGATATTCGTCTCCGAGGTGATTTCTTAACCATGCGAGATAGGTATGGAAGATTGCTTATGAAAGTCCCGCGAAGTGCAAATCGTCTCTATAAGGCCCGACTAAAAGTTGGGAAACCGTATTGTTTGCAAGCTAACATCGATGAAGAATCATGGTTATGGCACGCTCGACTTGGCCATATCGGTTTTGGTGCGGTGAATCTGATGCACAAGTTAGCCAAAGGAGTACCGGTAATTAACCATCAAGATCAAATTTGCGAGTCTTGCATGGTTGGAAAACAAACGAAGCGCTCGTTTCCGAAGAAAGCAACATACAGAGCCACAAATATTCTTGAGATGATACACGGAGATATTTGCGGATCGGTAGATCCCCCCACCCAAGCAGGTAATACTTATATCTTGGTTCTTGTCGATGATTTTTCAAGATACATGTGGTCTTTTCTTTTGAAGCACAAAAGCGACGCATTCGGTGTTATTAAAAGATTCAAGACGGCGATTGAAAAGTGAACAGGTAAAGAGATTAAAACATTCCATACGGATAGAGGTGGCGAATTTATGTCACATGACTTTAACCGTTTTTGTGACCAAGAAGGAATAGCACGAATGTTGACGGCTCCTTATGCACCTCAACAAAACGGTATAGTCGAACGGAGAAACCGAACTCTCCTCGAGATGACTCGGTGCCTCATGAAAGCAAGAAGCGTACCGAATTACTTTTGGGGTGAAGCGGTCCGGCATGCAACTTTCATCATAAACCGAACCCCTACGCGAGCACTGGTAGGAGTTACGCCATACGAAAAATTTTATGGTGAAAAACCGGACCTTAAAGACCTAAGGGTATTTGGTTGTGTTGCCTATGAAAGAGTAGTATCAAAGCACTTGAAGAAACTCGATGATAGGTCTAAACCGTTGGTGTATCTCGGCAAGGAACCCAGTTCGGGAGGATTTCGTCTTTTCAATCCACGTGAAAATAAGATTATCATAAGTGCGTATGTTATTTGTGATGAGAAAAGTAGTTGGAAGTGGAAAAGCATGTCTGAAGATCCGGACCAAGATGATAGGGAACCAGGCACTTTCACGGTCTTCGGGGGTGATACACAAGCAGCTGAATTTGATCAACCTTGCAATAATGAGACGAGCCCAACAATCGTTGGTCAACCCCAGCCTACAACCGACCAGATAAGCGACCCAGAATTAGCACCGCAAGCCGAAACCCATGCCGAAACCGATCCGACCAGCAGCCCAGATCCCCCGGTACGTCGCTCAACTCGTACTTCCGTGTTACCGCAAAGATTAAATGATTACGAGTTAAATGTTAATGAACTTCTGTTAACATTTGACGAGGAACCGAGGAATTACAACGAAGCCAAAGTGAAACCGGAATGGCTCAAAGCAATGAAAACCGAGATCGATTCTATCGAGAAAAATAACACTTGGAACCTTGTTTCTCTACCTAAAGACGTTAAACCGATCGGGTTAAAGTGGTTGTTTAAAGTCAAAAGAAATGCATATGGTTCGATTAATAAGTACAAAGCGCGTTTAGTTGCTAAAGGCTATGTACAACAACCTGGTATCGACTTTGATGAAGTATTCGCGCCGGTAGCTCGACTCGAGACAATACGGCTCTTGATTGCTCTCGCAGCCGGGAGAGGATGGAAGATTCATCACTTGGATGTTAAAACAGCTTTTTTGCATGGTGATTTAAAGGAAGAAGTGTACGTTCTTCAACCCGAGGGTTTTGAAAAACCGGGAGAAGGAAACAAAGTTTACAAGTTGAAAAAGGCTTTATACGGCCTACGACAAGCTCCAAGGGCATGGAACTTAAAGCTTGACAGTATTTTAAAGAATATGGGTTTTCAACGATGCTTGCAAGAAAAGGCGGTCTATCGGAAGGCGTTCGATAAGGAATTTATCATTGTTGCGGTTTATGTGGATGATTTATTCGTAACAGGTACGTACCTAGAGCTTATAAATCAGTTCAAGAGAAGGATGGCATCTCAGTTTGAAATGTCGGATCTTGGTGAATTAACCTATTACTTGGGTATCGAAGTCTCTCAAGAAAAAGGTTGTGTTAAGATCAAGCGAGAGAGTTATGCCATGAAAATCTTAAAAGAAGCTGGTATGGAAAATTGCAATGCAACTTTATGTCCAATGGAACCGGGACTGAAGTTGTCGAAAGCTGAAAACGAACCAGAAATTGAAGCTACTCATTATCGAAAACTAGTGGGTTGCTTACGTTATCTCTTGCATACACGTCCAGATTTGACATACTCGGTTGGGGTAGTTAGTCGATACATGCAAAGCCCTAGAGAATCACATGCACACGCCATTAAGCAAATCCTACGCTATCTCCAAGGAACAACCTCATTTGGGATAAATTACGAGCGGGGTAATGACATGAAGCTCGTAGGATATAGCGATAGCAGTCACAATGTTGATGTAGATGATGGACGAAGTACTACAGGTCATGTTTTCTATCTTGGTACATCACCTATCACATGGTGCTCACAAAAGCAAGCTACCGTGGCATTATCTTCGTGTGAAACTGAATTCATGGCAGCTACAGCAGCTGCATGTTAAGCAATTTGGCTAAGGGAGTTATTGGCAGAATTGACAGGGTTGGAGAAACAAAAGGTGCTGATTCGCGTTGATAATAAATCAGCAATTGCGTTGTCAAAGAACCCGGTCTTTCATGGTAGGAGCAAGCACATCCACACTCGATATCACTTCATTCGAGAATGTGTTGAAAATGAGCAGGTGGTAGTTGAACACGTTTCCGGAGACAAGCAGAGAGCAGATGCTTTAACGAAGGCCTTGGCGCGTATAAGGTTCAAGGAGATGAGATCGTTACTTGGCGTACAAGAGTTACCCTCCTCGACTCAGAAATTCAGGGGGTGATTGTTGGAGAATTATCTGATCCGATTATGGCTTGGAGCGTGGATCGGGTTCAGTATTAGAGTTTGGAGTGGAGTCCAAGTTATCTAGTTAATTTAAATATGAGATAATTATCTAGAATAGAGGATTTATTTTGGATAATTATATGGTTTAATAGAATCCTAGTTATATTCTAACGCGATAGGTTAGGCTATATATACCGTGTAGGGTAGGGATCTTGTAATCAATTGGAGTTTTTGAGTTTTAGTTTTCTTCAATAAAATAATTGCGTGTGATTGGCAATCTTTTCTGTTTTCGTTTTACTCTGTTTACCTTCAATTTTCCCTATATTATAATAATAATAATAATCAATTATGTATTAGTTCAATATATTATATTATTATATATTTTTATTGTTTGTATTATTTAACATATTGTATTATTAGAAATTTATTTTAATTATATTATTAAAACTTTGTTTTAATTATATTATAAAATACTTGTAATTGATTATTTATTAAAGATGTCATTTTTGGTTATTTTACATATTCATAAGCTAGTTTTTGTCAAACATGACTTGTTCATAAGCTAGCTTTTTAGTCATCAGCTAGCTTATCAGTTAGTTTGCCAAACATAGCCTAAATCATTTCTAAAATAATAATTGAATATAATCTTCTACACTTATATTTACATTTGTGACACAGATTAGACGTTAGAGGATGTACTGAAAAATATAATTCGCATTAGGTTCAAATTAAGGTGCTGTCAAAATGCTTATGGCAATAGAAGATTAGCCGAGGCGTGCAAGCTAACACAAAAACCCGCGATTAGCCAGAAAGGAAAAAGGAAAAACTATACAAGTAGCAACAAAGAGCATATATTCCTTTCTCAATTTTCTTAAGTTAATAGTAAAAAAAACATACAAATCGTTATTATCTATTTTCAGATAGAGAAAACGTAGTTAAAAACGTCTCCACTACACGTACAAGTCTCATATTTATTATGGGAGAGGTAAACCACGTATGCATCCAAGATAATTATCTGGAGTATCAATCAAAACTCACATCTATTGTTCATTCTAAATGTACATCAACACTTTTATGTATCATATAAAGTTGTAAAAACTCTCAATGCATCATTTCTTTCCTTATAAATACTTTTTTTAGAAAGATAAACTTTAACGATAAGATTAAAAAAGTTGTCAAAAACTCTCAATGCAACATATTTAAATTTACAAATGATGAAATATAAAGTTTGGTGTTATTTTTGTACAAAATGAAAATGAAAATATGTATTGTATATGATATTATATTTATCCTAAAACAATTTAAAATTAAAAAGAAAAAAGATATGCAGGCAAAGGGTTTGAACAACTTAAATTGGATTTTGAAGGCAATGCAAGTATGCAACAAAATTGCTACACCATTACCATTTCCATTTCAACCGGAGCTTAAGCCAACGTTGATTTACATTATGAATTATCATACAAAATGATGATAGTTCAAGCTAAAACAGTACAAGAACACCTGAAACAGACAACCATCACATGTGATAAACTGGTTATAGCTTATAACACATGATGGACATCAGGACATGAATAACCTTAGACGCCCACCATTTGGTCCCCACACAGTACCAAGTGATAGTTATCTATTTCAGTCGTTCTTGTATTCTCATAAAATGAAATGATATCTTTCTCATTTAAACCTTTTGAAATTGTGTAACGATGACCCATCTTTAAGTTGGAATCTCTAAGGCCAAACTCCATTCACTAGGCCAAATCAGTAAATTTATTGATGATGGAGTCAAACCACACTGCAAAACATCAAAAAAAAAAAAAAAAGATGGCCAAGAAAAGATTTAAAGAAGAAGAGCCATATTTTTTGTTGTTGGAAACTATTTCAAGTTTTTTTTGGAGTTCTTTTAATATCAATAAGCTTTTTTGTATTTTTTATTTTATTTAGCATTATTTTGAAATAAAACCCAATGTTTTTGTGTTAACTCATATTATTTTGATTATTTTACTACATATATTTAAAATTGAACTATATATTTAATTTGTATTATCTGAATTAACGTACTCTTTTTTCTTGTCATGTAAATTTTATTAGTCAAAAACGTTTTTATTTTAACTGAGACTTTATTTAACTAAGGTTAAACAATAATGAAATATATTTTTTAATATAGACCCACGAATTTTTTGTTATTTTGAAATATGGTTAGACTTGAATTTCGTTTTGGTGTTAAAAGATCCATTTATGTGTTTTTTAGTTTTGTGGATTGGAGTTCCTAAATGGCTAAATCCATTAGTAAAAATTCACATCCTTTTCTTGACAAAATAAATTAATAGATAAACAAACATGCACAACATGAAGGGTGACGGGGTTTGGTGCCCGACCCGACTGAAGCTCACCCGCTAAGTCTGGGTATATATAGCCCATGACACCCTTCCAGAAAAATAAAATACCCCCTACACTGGTCCTCACTCCTCACACTCTTATTTATACCATGTATGTAGCATTACCTACTTGTACATCTTAAGAAATAACTACTTGTACCACTATTAGTATAGGGTATACCAATCTCCTAACCTCCTTTTAGGGTTTTAACTGCTAATCTGAAATGTTCAAGCCAAACCCAAAAACCCTTTGGCCAAATTTGATCAAGATTCTTAAGGCAAGCAACTAATAAGAGCAGCTGCATAACAAATACCAAAACCACCTTCACCACATTAATTGGTTCTGAGATTTTACTTACAACCATTCAGAAATCAGAAGCAATATGCCAAAAGCAATTATCAGCTTAATCATGAAATGAGTGAGTAATTAGGGGATGGGACAAGATTGGTAAGTTACTAAACTACCCTTTGTCAAATTAAAACCAAAACCTTTCGAAATTTCATTCACCCTCTTGTCTGTGTACCAAACGCGTGTAGAAAAATGGAACCAATAAAGTTGAATAAGTGAAATGTATAGGGTTTTCATCATTTAAAGACTATTATTAAGTACAGGATTATTACGATTATTAGGATCACTGGATCCCTCCTATGGAAAAATACATGAAATCATTTAACACCATTTACGGTGCCTGCTACAGAGCAGAGTGAGATTCACAAATGCTAATTCTCCAACAAGGATGTAAACAATAAATGTCAACTATGATTTTCTTTATAAAATATAATTGCATCAAGTTACATATATCAAACCTGAAAAGTAATCATAGTCGGCCATACATGGAAAGCATATCCCTTAGCTTCTTTGCCTCAGGCTCCATGCTTGAAAAGCTCGTGGAATTCGGTATCCTCCAACTCCAATTTCCAGACTGTATTACAAAATTAAAAGTTTATCAACCGCAAAACAAAGATATAGCAACTAGCTGTACTTGTGATGCGAGTACAGGTGGCAGGCAGGGATGGGATAGAAAAGCTAGCATATTTTGTCAAATAAATGACTAACAAAGACCGAAAGAACTTTCGGATCTACAAGATAGACACGAAAAAAACAATCATAAAGAAAACAGAACGAAAACATATTCTATTCTAGTCAACTAAAAGTGAAATAGTGCAATCTCTAAGCACATAAACCGGATTCCATGTTAATGAAATTCATCGATTGAGCAAGAAAATACAAAGGAATATGGCATTTGGCAGAGCCCAGCCTCCCAGGAGGTCAAGGGTTCAATCGTCACCAAAGAGTGTGCATGAGTATTTACCGTATATTCTGAACTCAATTTAAGGAATATGGCATTTGGTTTTGTTTACCCTGGTTATTTTGAACTCAATTTAATATTTATAGCTTTTATAGAACATGGATCTATTCTTCTGTAACATGTTACAAAAACAAAACCAATAGAAATGTGTTCCATTCCCAAATTTTATGAGATCTACGGGCATTCTCTTGATAGAAACCCAACCTTCACGCTAGAAAGGTCATTGTTTGATTGGCATATAGCAGGTTAAACCAGCAACAGAAACTGTTTAACACAGATTTCCTTTGCAAAAATTGAGGTAAGAGATTACCTGTGTTGCTGGAGTGTTCATTCTAGCAGAACTCCCCAATCCAAGAATATCCTGCATTGGTATGATTGCAGTTTGGGCTACTGAAGAGAGGGCAGCTTGGATTAGCGCCCATGAGATATCATCCTCCGCAGAAATTGACAGATATTTAAGCACCTAAGATAAACAAGAGTCATCAAACCATACACAATTTTCATAAGAAACATAATTATGATAAGGTAGCGTTAAGGAACACCCACGTTGCATTTTTCTTCTTGCGGCAAGACATCCCACCAACCACGTATCTATAACAAAACAAATGCAACTGTCATCAAACTGTTTGGAGAGTGATGCTGTTGGGTGTCGTAATCACTAAGGGGCTGTTTGTTTTAAAAACAATACCTCTTAAGTCCAAATATTAAGAGGTTTGCAGACTTAAGACTGTTTGTTTTATTTTTAAGAAAAGGTCTGAAAACCTCTTACCGTCCTCTGAAATTTTAAGAGGTTCACCGTCCACCTCTTAATTTTTAGATGCGAAATCAGACTTCAGACCTCTCAAAAAACAAAGACCTAAATTTTCAGTGAAACATTATTCGTTTCGATGTGATTTTATGAAGATATGATGCACTTTTGGTATGTGATGATTTACACGTTCAATGTGATGATTTACAAAAATCTATTCTAATTTTGATCTTCAGTAGGTAAGTTTTTTTAAGAACTGACATTCTCCTGATCCATTGATATTAGGATCTAGTTAGTTTAGAAAACTGAATCCCTTAAGTTCAAGAATTTTCTATTTTAGCCTATATGTCTTATAAATACTGCAACCTGAAGTACAACAATGCTATGAAAGAAAAAAATAATATTCCATGTAAATCTTCACAGCTTATTAACTTCCAGCTCAAAAAGTTTGTTCAACTGAACTACACTGCCAACCATTTTTGACCTCCTAGTTTTATAACAATCCACTGAGTGGTATAACAATCCAGGGAATAGAGAGCTAACCGTGTCATTATCATGAGTTCCAGTATATACGACCTGATTTTGCTCATGATTATGAGGCAAATGAGGGTTTGCTGAATCACTTCCAAAACCTTTGCATACAAACATTGGAAGAGATTAGTTTATGAGAACTTTAACCTTGGGCTTCAAATGGAAATAAGACAGTAAGAAAGCAATCAAATACCAAACTGGAGAACAGCCATTCCAGGTGCCCCAATGGATTTCCTCAGCTGGACTACGTCCTCAGTTATAACTCCCTGTCATGCAGACACATGGGAAGAGATAATAGGGTATCTATTTATGGAATTAACAATTTCAATAGGATCTAAAAAGTACATTTACAACCACCTCAGTTATCCACTTGTATATATCTTATTTTACAGAAAAGCATTTTACTACCACCTCATCTTTCCATCAGGCAATTGGATGACAATCTGACATAAGTGTTCTAATTGATATGGTTGGGATAGACTCAAGCAATTGATAGATTTTTTTTATCTACATGTAAAAGTGAAAACTCCTTGAAAGTTCAATGATGGCTTCATGCCTTCATCTATTTCTCCTTTTGAATTTGAATAATCGGAAAATTCTTTATCTTTCCAAGAAAGGTGTAAAAATAGGAAATTACTTTATCTATCTACTGGCTGTTTCTCTGATTAATTACATCATCTTTTTCTGAGCTGTTAGTCTATAAGATATAGATGATTATCTTCCCTATTTCCATATCTTTATCTCCATCAAACATGTGTTGCAAGACTATAGATGAGATAAGAGGATATATATATATATATATATATAGAGAGAGAGAGAGAGAGAGGGTCGTATCTAGGCAGATCTTAGAGAGTAAAATGGTTTGCAACAAAGAACGTTTAGAATGCATAATGAACTTATTATGTAATTGTATTTGTAAAGCATACCAAGTCTTCTGCTATGATATTGATCTTCCCAACAGCTCTAAAGATGGCATTAAATAAAGAACTTCCAGGTCCCACCTACTATCAAGAAAAATAATCACTTTGAGAGCACATATGAGAAGCTTGAAGTGATCTTGTATATCTGAAGGGCTCTGACCTTCCATCTACCCAAAGTGGCAATTTTTGCTTCTGCAAAGTGAAAAGTTTAGTATTATAACATGGATCAAACGAAACAAGGTTCCTTCACTCCACAGCATTTGTCCCTTTAAAACTGGCATTGGGATAAACAAATTAGCTTCCAGCCAGGAATACTCTGCTATTAGAAGTCTATCATTAATAAATGGCCTTCAGGCATATCACAGTTAGTACGCATAGGTTCTCTATTTATTCTCCCATCGCCAAAGATATTTTTATTTCTTTAGAGCCCAGTAATCACCATATGTTGGGTAGTACTGTGGAAAGTGGGAAACTTGTGTTCAACTTAGAAACTGGTCATCTAATTTGAAGTCCCGGAGAACAAAAGGTGCACACTTAATTGGGACAGAAGTGAACAAATGGTTACATACAGAATTCACCAGCATGCAAGACATGCTATGATTAACAAGCCACAGTGCACAATACAGGTCCCACTAAACAACAGTATGTACACAAGATTAGTTTAGCCCAAATGCGAATACCGAGCATGATTGTGGCCACACAATGATGAAGGTCAGTACAGAATAGGTTCAAGAGAAGTTGAGACAAAACTGGATGTGGAAGTTTGAAACTTTGAATGCACCAGTTAGGAGATGAAACTTTACCCATGATGTTGGTAGGAGTGTAAGAGATTGGTTAAGACTGACATGCTAAGCATTAGGGGTGGCAATCGTTTCGTGTTCGGGTTGGCTGGTCGTGGGTTGGTGGGTCAGGAAAGCTCAACCCGGACACGACCCATATAATTAATCGTGTCGCATTGATCAACCATGACCCATATACGCTTAACCCTTATACGACCCGTTTAACTATACAGGTTCACGGGTCATAAACGGGTTGATGGGACATATGGAGTCGATTGATTTGGTGGTGTAGCCATGGATTTGGAGTCGATGGATTTCATGATTTGGATTTTGGAGTCGGTCAAAACGATTTGGGTTTGGGCGCTGAAAAGTGAAAATAAACTTTAACCTAGATTTTTTTGTTATAAAAACTATTTAAAAATGATAAACGGGTTGGCAGGTCAACCCGTGAACCCATATGTCAACCCGAACACTACCCATACAATAAATGGGTTGGCAGGTTAGACAATTCAACCCAAACCCGTCTATTTTCAAATCGTGTTCCGTGTCATTTCGAGAACTGCGACCCCTACTAAGCAGTTCGCGTTACAAATGGATGGAAGAATGTTACTCATATCCTGGATCCCTAGGGGTGTTTAGCTCTTTGACACATAATCTCTATCGGGTTTAAATGTTAGTGTAACCCAAGTCGGTTAGAGAAAAATCGTATTTTCTTGTAATCATATATAGTACTCACCAGAAGGTACAGCCCAAAAGCCAGAAAATCCTCTGAAGTGATCTATCCTGAACTCATCAAATAGATCCTGTGCTCGTCGTAACCGACGCACCCACCAGGAAAATTGATCTTCTTCCATAGCGTTCCAGTCATACAGTGGGCTTACATGTAAAAGAAAATGTTACTCACTACAAAATACTCAAAAATATTCATAGATGTCACTAAGTTGAATGTTGTATAACATGCAAGTCAATATGTTCAATGTCTTTAAGCTTGAAAAAAGTTAATTTAATACAAGATTATTCAAAAAGAAATGTAAATACAGGGTAGGCAAGATATTCTACTTGAGCTTGGCAATTACTAAGCTTCTAAGACATCAGACATTTTGAGTTCCTTTTAAGAATTTACATTTTATTAATTTTCGTAAATGTTCATTCTAACATTTTTTTGCAAGGAGCAACTGCTCTTATTAGACAATGGTAACTTGGCTAAAGTACAAACCTGTCCCAGAGTTGACCAGTTTCACTAAATGCATCGGGCGGAACGCCCCTAACCAAAAGTGGAAACCCTTTCCTGTTCTGCCAGACAATTAGATGCTTAGAAACCGAGACTGAAGAGGAATACCAAAGACGCGCCTTAGTCTACAATGTAAATCAATCTCGAATATTATTTACTCACAAGCAAAAAGGATTTCTTGTTGGCCCAAACATCTGCACTGTGATAACCAACATAAATGGGCATGTCTCCCATCACACTTATCCCCTTCATCCGTGCATACTGACAAACTCTTTTCCACTGCCTCTGAAATAAGAACTGCTGTGCAACAAAATTTTTGATCTGGATACGGAAAGCCGAAAATGGTCAGAAATCAGGAAGAGTATGAAGACTAGAAGAATATGCATGGAAAAGGAATTGTCCAAGGGCACACATCTTACAAATTCCTTTTTACTTTGGTAAATATCTTCTAATGCAGCAAGATGACGATTCTTTAGAGGTTCGGGCCAATCATACCAACTATATGTATTGTAACAGTCATCAATAGCGGCGAAATAAGCTGCATCTTGAAGCCAACCTATGAAATCATCAAAAGAACCAGGTACCACTTTCAATCCACAACCAATAATCTCAGAGTGGAGGACAATAGAACAGACGCAAGGCAAGGCTATGAGGCAGCAGTCTAGGCATCTATAAAGCGTCAAGTTGTTTACCATGTATATTTTAGTTATAGATAACAGTGAGTATAAACACTTTTATCTAACATGATATAAAATTAAATATATATGTTACATATAATAGCGAGTCACTTTTATCGAACAAGACTGAAAATGAATGCATATATGCTTTAAATAAAATGACAACAGTCATTAAAAAGAAGAAATACAGAAGAAACTAAAATAGTCATACTGAAAAACAAAGTTGGTTAATAGTAAGATAATGGATATTTTTAATTTGAACAAATGGAAACCATGTAATGTTTATATTTCTGCAGCATAAAATTGAGATTCACACATTTTCAGCTCAGCAAGAATTCAAGAAACCCTTATTCCAAAGGTGCGTTCCTTTTACAAATCTGGCAGAACAGAAAGATACTTAATGCTCTTTGAAAAGATAGTTGATTTTTTCTTCTGAAAGATTTTGATGTTACCGGTCTTTTTGCTCATCCAGGAGAGGACGGTGTTCCCTTGTTTAAAAGTAATTCAGTGCCCACGATTGCAAACAAACCTAAACATCTTTTACTTTCAAGTTATTTTAGTAACTTGAACTAGTGTGCGAAAAACGGCCAGAAGAGCACCACATGCATAAAATATGTCAAGAGAGAGACTGGAAACCAGGCTACAAGTCTACAACTAAATAGAATAACTAAATAGCTTAAAGAAAGTAAGTTAGAAAGAGAGAGCCAAGGGTATCTTACTTGCAACATCAGGATCCTTACGAAAATCTTCCAGCTGGCATTTGAGATCCCCCTCACTCGAAATGAGCCTTTTGCTGCCTAAGCCGAAATGAAGGTTACACATCATTACATCAACTTTCATTTGGCCATACACAGTTCCAGCAGTGGACAATTGTACAGATCCAAAGTGGCCATATTTTAGCATATATATCTGTTTGTGGTATATTTGGGTTTTAATGTCCTTGATACATGCCAACTAAATCCCAAACAAACATATTCTTCCAAAAAAGGATCTTTGGCAAAAATATAAACCAGTCCAAGGTACAACCCTAAGAGCCAAGAAAAATGTGACCTTATGAAGCACACCCAAAGGGATCATGATTTAACTACAATCTAATGTAGATAAAAGCATCCTTTTACATTATCGTGCATTAATATTTGTAGCGAGGGTCCTCCTCATGGTAACATATTCCATCATACAAAAGAAGGATCTGTGGTGCATTGACTTATGAAACTGAGAATTTAAATTGACATCATAAACAGAATGGATAAGAGACTGATGGAGAGCCTTAGAGATCAAGAATGCTAGTTTTCTAAATTAGACACGATTACGGATATTGAATCAACCAATTACTATAGTTCAACGTTACCCACAAACTTCAAGCAAAACCCAGATTACATGTAACAAACTGTTTTTTTTTTTTTTTTGCTAAATGGCTTACCTTGGCTATCAAAGGATCCTTTATGCCACCAACAGTTTCATAATTTACACGATCTGTGTCCCTGCGGAAATGTTACAGTGATGAAGGAATATACATTCCTGACCACAATATATAATAATTGCATTCACTTCACAAAATTAATGATTCATACAGTGGTTCAGGGAGCTCTTCTTTCATCAATAAACCATCTTTCACAAGCTCATCTAAGGATATCAGAAGCGTGTTACCACAATTTGCATCCTGGAAGTGAGCATTTGCAACAATTTTTCACTATTTTATCAAGAATAAAGTAAGCAAAATGTAGATGCATGATGAAACTCTATCAAGTATCAGGTATACCCTAGTGATGATAGGAGATCATTTATAAACAAGAAATAAGGTAAGACAAGGGTTTTCATACTTTGCGTTGTCCTTTATGGTTGAGAAATGATAACATACTACCTGATGTTTCTGAACCAACCATGTAAACATGAATGCATATTAGAAAGAGATAAAGATAAGCTAAAGGTGATTCCTCAAAATATCTGCAGCTACACAATGGAGAAAGACGAATGGAAGAAATCTGGACAGGATTAAGCTTCCTAGCCCATTTTTTAAGTCATGCAAATTGTGTATTTGAAACCATTCAAACCCCAGTATCTCTTGCTATTTTTATGTATCTACTTTTGGTTTGCTACGGCCTGTGTTCACATTCAATTGAAAATAATAAATTAAGGAACGACTTAATCACATTAAACAAAGCAATATTCCCTTGTGATACAGTAGACCTACTTGGTGAGATATACTGTGCAAAACTATAGTGACCAATTAAGAAGTGGTAAACACATGCGATAGTGATGGATAATAAAAACCAGTGAATTGGTTTAACACCTTTCTTAATAACAGAAAGACATGAGCTAGTATTGATGCTCATAAAAACTTAGATCCAAATAAATCCTCATGAAGAAGGAAATCAATGTTAAAAGTTACTTACCATCCTGTAACTCAGAGAAAGACATGGTACTTTGTCAGACATATGACCGTTAATTATCGGTGACCCTGATTCTCTTTCTTTTTTTCAATTTCCTTCTAGTTCATCGTTTTTTTTTTCCTTGATGGGAGATGGCACGTTACAGTGTTTCAGCATTTACAATTATTCAACAATAATATTTTTTATAACGACTTAAAAGAAAGAGATCCATTAGCATGGGTCTTCATGCTTTAGTGGCAATCAGTCCCTACACTATACACTATATACATTTAATACTGTTAATTTTTGCCAGTGCTTGTTTCTAGCTGATCTGTCATTTCTTGATAAAAGTTCCATGCATTAAAGTTCACTTTATCACCTGGCCAGAGTATGGTGACCCTCCTCGTTTGCCTTCCTACCTGGTGGAACAAGTGGGAGGACCTGCGTAAACACAAAGAAACGGTTTAGACACACATATACCTGAACAGAATTGGTCTGAATGGAGCACTCAGAACACCTTCTTGTAACTCAATAATAGTTTGAAAGTACAATTGCAACTGAATAATGGATGAAAAAAGACCAAGAAATGGTAAAATACAAACACCACATTTGAATTTCTAGTTATGAAAAGATCTATAGAATAAACCAAATCAAACCAAAAAAAAAAGACATTACATCCCACTTGGAAGTAGGGTCTGGAGGCTGGGATGTACACGAACCTTTCCTCTACCAGTAGAGAGGTCATTTCCCTGAAGACCTTCGGCTTGGCGAAAAGTATTTGTGAAAATGTTTTTGGGAAGACCAAAGTGTTTCAGAATGTTTGTCACGAAGTTTGAGGACTCTGAAAAGTAGAGAAGAACTCAAGACCGATTTGGTAAATTAAGAACAGTTTTTGAGAAGGACCAAGACTAGAAGATGGTAAGAGAAATGGTAACACATAGGTATGATAAAACATAGCAAAATTGGTTTGTTGGCTACTCTCTAGAATTTTCCCTATAAGACCTTCTTGTCACACATCAAACCAGTAAGAGCCCTCCACTTTAACCACGTGTTAAGTCATCCTTGATCTTTTCTTCCTTCTGAATAATGGAGCCTAGGATGTCAAAATCAAAAGCTTACACCCCTTCTAGAACACTGGCATGGCAAGGATTTATCAAGTTTAAAGAAATTGACAGAAACTATGAATCAGATACACAACTTCTTTTTTCCAGAAAGGCCAGATACAACATTTCTGAGTCACATTGTAGAAACAACTGACATTTGTGCTAACTTCTTCTTGAAGTGGTTTTGTACTTTTGGTAAATGGTTTATTTTCCTATTCTTCTCCAATTCAGTTTCATTTACTTTTTGTATATACTCTCTCGATCAAATTCGGCAAGAATCAGTTTTATAATATTATCTTCACTTCTCTAACAAAGGTGGAATGGTGGATGGTATATTGTACAAACCAAAACAGAAAACACACCCTTCAAAACTACATCATGGTTTTAGATGCCAACCCTACTGTCATAAACTTCACATTTATAAGGATTTGTTAATTGTTTGGTAAAAATAAGCTAGCTTATAAGCTAGTACATGTTTGGATGGACCATAACCTAGCTTATAAGCTAGCTTTTTGAAAAGCTAAGAAGAGTAGCATCTAGCGACTTATGAGACTTTCTATATTTTTATTCCAAATATACCCTTACTACTTTTTACACTAACAATTTTTAAACATGTCATTTTTTATCATTTTACCGTCATAAGCTACCTTATCAACCAATTTTTGCCAAACGCATCTTATTCATCAGCCGACTTATCAGTCATAAGCTAGCTTATCAACTACTTTGCCAAACATAGCCTAAATCTCAACACCTACATTATCGTCCTTCTGATCGTTCCAAAATTAAACGTAGATACAATAATTTCCTCTTGAAGCATTCAAAATCAATAATAACCGCTAGAAAACAACTTCAATAATGAAATAAATACAGCAAAATTCGAACCTGCCATAGCGTGCAACCAGCTTCATGTAGCCAATCAATGAAACGGAAAGCCTGATCACCAAGGTCACCAATGCCGTAGGGTCCAGGAAACGACGTCGGATGGAGAAGCACTCCGGCTCTTCGCTTATCACCGGGATCGACTTTCGGAAGCCAGTCGGCGTAGTCCACCGGCAAGTCCTCGCCGACTGCGTATGCATCAACCGACATAGTGGCCGCCTGATTACAACAAATGTGCCTAGTTCTTGTGATTGTCTTCTGTAAAAAAGGAATTGAACAGAAGGAATTGATAGAGTTGGTGAGCTTGGGATGAGAGGCGGCGAACAGAGGCAATGATGAGAGAGAATGGACCGCCATTGTTGATCAATGGTTTGAGTGAAATTGTTGTTATCTGGTGAAGATTGGGTGAGAATTGAGATTGCTGCTACATGGGAGAGTGGGTTTAGGCATGTGGAGTTCGCATGAAATTGAGCCAAAATTGATTGAAATCGCAACACCACCGCCATAGATTTTTGTGAATCCCATTTTTAATTTAGTTAAGAGTTTTTCGGTTGAGTATAGAGGAGTTGGGTTGATTGGATTTTTTACTGATTAAAAAAATCCAATTTAACTTCACTTATTTTTCAGAGTCAATTACACTTTTGGTCCACGTGGTTGTCACATTTTTTCAATTTTGGGTCCCTCAAATGAATTAATATCAAGAATAGTCACCGAGGTTGCCACTTTGTTTCAATTATGGTCCATCGAACTAACTCTTGTTAAATAGGCCAATTAACTCAAGGGGTATTTTGGTCTTTTTAAGATTTGTTTAATTTCCAATTAGCAAAATAAACAACTAAACAAAAATATTACTATATATATACAATCAGCAGGCGCCCCACCCACTACACCGACCCGACCCGCTCCGACCCAAAATCCGACCCGACCCGACCCTTCCCCCTCCCAGATTTCGCCCCAAACCCGAAGACGACCCGGCGCCGACCCGCCCAAGGATCCGCGCGCCTTCCAGCCTAACCCAAACTCCATTTTTACACTTTTGGCCCCTGAACCTATAAGGTTTATTCACTTTATACCTTTAAGTTTCAATATTTCATTTTACATTTTAGCCATATATCGTGTATTTGCCAAAATAAGTTAAAAAAATAAGTTTCGATTTTAACAAATTATGCCATTAAATCCGTATCGTCGAAACGATCAAAATGAGCCTAATATTGAATATTTTTTGACGTAGTTATTTTATTGTATGCTATATATATATGTTCCAACCAATCCGAAATTTATATCATTTTCAAGTTTACATATTAGCCCCCTAAATTAAACTTATAAGATTTATTCCCTTTATACCTTTTACTTATCAATGTTTCATTTTACGTTTTAGTCATATATCGTAGATTGGCAAAAAGACGTTAAAAAAATAAGTTTTAATTTTAACAAATTACGTCATTATGTTCGTATCGTCGATACGATCGAAATGAGCCTAATATTGAATATTTTTTTATGTGGCTATTTTATTATATACTATATATAAGCTTTAACCGACCCGAATACTATACTCATTTTCAAGATCACATATTAGTGCCCTAAACTTATAATCTTTATTCACTTTATACCTTACTTTTCTATATTTCATTTTACGTTTTACTCATATATCGTCTATTGGTTGGAACATATTAAAAAAATACGTTTTAATTTTAACAAATTACACTATTATAATCGTATCGTCGGTACGATCTAAAATATGTTAAAAAACGTTTTAATGTTGACGAAGTACGCATTATAATCTTATGGTCGATAAGATCGAAATGAGCCTAACATTGAATATTTTTTTTCATGTATTTATTTTATTATATACGATATATACGCTCCAACCGACCCGAATCCTATACCCACTTTTAAACTTACATATTAGCCCCATAAACTTATAATATTTATTCACTTTATATCTTTTAGTTTTATATATTTCATTCTACGTTTTAGTCATATATAGCATATTGACTAAAATATGTTAAAGTGTCGGTAGCTACTCTTTATGAACCCGGTGCAAAGCCCGGGCTCACCAACTAGTTATTATATATTCTTCAACTCTCTAAAACTAGCTATGTCTCTCTCTCTTCATCGACCCACCTTCACCAAATCGTTGACAACCATGTGACCATGTCCCTTGACTTCTACGTCGATCCCTCCCTTGCCGTCGCCGAACTCGCAATGACGTTTAGAAAGGCCTTGTGGAATCCCTTTCCAACGTCATCATCAAACGTATAGAGGATGAGGCCTTCATCGCCGCCTCCGTCGCATACGTCCTTGCTGATGATGACAACATCAAAATCATTCAAGTTTATTCGAAGGAAATCAGTAAGCGAATGCTTGATTGCATGAAGTCCAAATCCAATTCGCCAGAAACAGCCGCTAGGTCGGATGATTTCCAGATCTAATATCAAATTTCGCCGCCCACCAACCACCAGCCACTGCCACTTCTAGTTTTCTGCCGTGCAAACTGGTGGAGAAATAGTCAAGTTTCTACTTTGAAGCTTTGCTATTTGGGGTTCAAAATTGGGGTCTTAACTTATTTTGGTTTCAAGATCTATAAATGGGTGGTCGGAGAAGATGATCGGAGGGAGACATCTCGCCGAAGAACACGGTCCGAGTGATGGTGAGTGGTGACAGTGGTGGTTGTGGTGATGGGTTGGTGGCAGTGGTGGTGGTTTAGTGACGGTGGTGGGTGGTGGTGGTAGGTGTTGGGGGTGGTAGTGGTGGTAGATTTAAAGATGAAGATGGTGAAGATAAGAGAGAGAGAGAGAGAGAGAGAGAAGAGTGATGGTGGGTCCCATTTATTTACTGATGACCAAAATACCCCTTGAGTTAACTGGCATATTTAACAGAAGTTAGTTCGACGGACCAAAATTGAAACAAAGTGGCAACCTCAGTGACTATTCTTGATATTAATTCATTTGAGGGACCAAAGTTGAAAAAAAGTGACAACCACAGGGATCAAAAGTGTAATTCACTCTATTTTTTAAGACTAATTTCGTTAGAATCATTTTGTTTGGTTTATAAGTAGCGTGAGCATGGGACTAGTATCGTATTGAATCAGTATTGTGTCGAAAATTTTCGATATTGAAAATGTGGAAAACTTAATACTGAATACCGGACTGATTAGGAGTGTACAACACCGGTTCGGTATCAGTATCAGTATCAGGTAACGGTATTTCGATACTAGTACCTTGTTAGTCCCTACAATTTTCAAAGCAAACATTACAATCACTCTAAATTATAACAAAAGACGTCCATAGAAAACTAAAAACAATGTATGAACTCTTAGATAACATAAACAAGAAGTTATTTCATTTTAAAAACAACGTATGAACTTTTAAAGATCTATAGACATCTTCCCTTTTGAAGGTTTATAATTGATATTATCATTCAGTGATAGTAATTAATCATTTTAACTTTGGAATGGATATGGGAATTGTTATGAAAATTTTGAAAAAGTAGTGTTTTTTTTATATTCGATACGGTACCGGTATTCTCGGTAATTATACGGGACCCGATACCTATATCAGCGAATATTGATTATAGAAAAAGTATAGAGCCAATTACCGTATCGAAATACATGAATTGGTCTAGAATTCAATTTACATCATAAAAATAATAATTGGTAAGATAAACTTAATACGATTATAATCAATTTTCACTTACCTTTTCTATTTTTTCTTCAAAATTCCCTCTTTTCTCACTTATTTTCTTTCTCTGACATATACACATTCATAACCTAACACACTAAATCTAAACATACTACTTGTGAATACAATATGAACGTTGTCTGTAAACATTTTAACAAAAAATATTAAGATGTTTATCTTGTGTGTACGATGTGTTCATCTTGCGTGGGAGATGTGCATTAAATTTAAATAACAACTATCAAATGATTATCTTCTTATTTATAACATTAATTATATTGAATTCCTATATTAGAATGGATCTTAGAGATGCTCACAATTATTTGAGTTCTGAAATGATTAAGCCCCATAAAATGCATATAAGAAATGAGTTTTCTATCCATACCTCCTTATAGGAGTTATAGATATGTGCATGTGAGTTAGCAAGTAGGATCTAGACTAAAAGGATATGAAATAATGTAAGTGAATATTCAAAGGACATCGGTTGTGGCCCCCTTCTATTCATATTTTATATTCACTTTATTTTTTTTAATCATTTATATTAAGTAATTTATTTAAATTACCCCGAATTAAATACAAATTCTAGAGTGGAATTCATACCACCATGAGTAAAAACATTAGTTTTGATTCCCTCTCAATCTACCGACTTATTCCATCATACCCAACCGTCGCTTGTGCCTCCATTGTTTCTGTGAAGTTCAATCGTCGTTGCTATGTAGTACGACCATCATGCATGTGGTTACTTCCATCAACATTGCCTCTGTTGTTGTTTACTTCCGTCTTTGTTAAGAAGCTTGTAAGTTGACTTCATTGCTATATGTTTTGACTGCCAACACTATCAGCATCATAGTCGCTTCATGTAACGAGTATTTTATTGATTTTTTTGTGATTTGAAAAGTAATGCATCTTACCCTAACCATAGTTTGCACTTTGCACCGAGGACAAATCCAGAGAAGGGCCACCGGTGGCATGTGTCATTGTATTATCATTTAGCCGAAAGGTTAAAAAATGTATGTTTGTGAAAGGTGCAACTTTTAAGTTTTAAAAAGTGCTATTGTATGATGTTCAAAAGTTCAAGAGGTGCAACAAAGTTGCAAATGTACCTAATAATCAACTAGAAAACCAAAGGAAATCGTGAAATCAACAAAAAAAACTAGAAAAAGCCTCTTAAAATCAACCATAAAAACCAAAAGAAAAATTGCTCGAAATCATTTATAAAAAAAAACTTAAATTCCCTTAAAATAAAGCAAAAAGCTTTAAAAACCCTAAACTTTGGAATTAGATTGAAAATACATGAGACAATATTGACCATTGATAATGTAGATAAGTCAACAAAAACCATTTTTTTTATAATTATCTTTTATAAATATTATATGACGCTACCAAATGAAAAAAAAAAATAGATTTGTTTCAACTTTGATATTATACATACATACATTTATGAATTATGATAGTAGTTTGAACAGTAATTTAATATAAAATAATGATGTGAACAGTAAAATTAATATAAATTATTAATAAGCTATTTTAATGTTTTTTCTAATGAATAGTAATTATATATTATTTTAATTGATTTAGTTTGGAAAGTTATATTTTACTCCCTTAAACTTATAATCTTGGTTCACTTTATATTTTTTGGTTTCCTATATTTCATTTCACGTTTTAGCCATTATATTGTATATATGCTCAAATATGTAAAAAAATGTGTTTCAATTTAAACAAATTAAATCATTATAATTGTATCGTCGATACCTTTGAAATGAACTTAATATTGAATATTTTTTGATCTGATTACCTTATTCTATACCATATATATATTACGATTGTATGTTTGCTCAAAAATAGTAAAAGAACTAAAATGTCATTTAATCAAACTCATTAATCAAAATTTTATTAAAATAAATAAAAGTTACGGTTTACCCTCTTAGATTTATAATATTGATTCTTTTCAAACCTTTTGATTTTCTATATTTCCTTTTACGTTTTAGTATATTCGTCAAAATATATTTAAAAAATACGTTTT
Source organism: Centaurea solstitialis (assembly GCA_030169165.1). Classification (NCBI taxonomy): domain Eukaryota; kingdom Viridiplantae; phylum Streptophyta; class Magnoliopsida; order Asterales; family Asteraceae; genus Centaurea; species Centaurea solstitialis. Next base: position 27,156,756 of record CM058046.1, read on the forward strand.
AACAAATTACGTCATTACAATCGTGTCATCGATACCTTCAAAATGAGTCTAATATTGGATTTTTTTTATCTAATTATTTTATTATATATTATAATACATTCGAATTGTAAAAGTTATGGTTTACCTTATTATACTTATAATATTGATTCACTTTATACCTTTTAGTTTTCTATATTTTCTTTTACGTTTTAGTCATATGTCGTATATTCGTCAAAATACGTTTAAAAAATACGTTTTAATTTCAACAAATTACGTCATTATAATCGTGTCATCGATATCTTCGAAATGAGCCTAATATTGAATTTTTTATCTAATTATTTTATTATGTATTATATATAGTACGATTATACATGTATTCAAAAATAGTTGAGCAGTTAAAAATTTCTTAGAGCATCCACAGTGATGGAACCTCTAAGAACCTCACTTGCCATATTTTTCTCTGCCACATCATTGCCACCTCAACAAAGTAGGAACCTCCTTAAAACTCTGCAGTGGAGGTTCTTATAACCTCACTTTCCTTTTCTTATTTATCAATTATTATATAAATTCAATATATACATATTCTAACGGATACGACCCCTATATATATATACTAAAATTTTCAAATATAATTTATTATTTTTCACTTTTATATTTGGGTAAATTACATATTTGGTCCCTGTGGTTTACTCTTTATTTCACTGTTGGTCCCTCTTTAGAAATAATTATGGATTTGGTCCCTGTGGTTTACATTTTATTTCACTATTGGTCCCTGTCCCTAACTTTCAGTTTGTTAAGCATAGGGACCAACAATGCAATATAGTGTAAACCACAGGGACCAATAATGCAATGTAGTGTAAACCACAGGGACCAATAGTGCAAAAAGTTGTAAACTACAGGGACCAAATCCATAATTATTTTAAAAGAGGGACCAATAGTGCAATAAATAGTAAACCACAAGGACCAAATATGTAATTTACCCTTTATATTAATATTAAATTTTCAATCTATATATTTTATTAACATATATGAAAAACAATTAAAACGCAAATATAATTTAACTGAAAAGGAGGTACACCGTTACAGAAATATTTATCTTTAAAAAGTATGACTAATACTTTATAATATAGATCACTCGTAATCACGATTCAACCAAATATGTTTAACCAGGTCAGAGCGGAGTTGATGATGAACTTCATTTGAGCGTATCTCGAAATTCATTTGAAGATATTCAAGGAATTAATGGGTGGAACCTTGAAATATGTGTGTCGAGTTATCTAATTTGATTTACAAGTAGAAAAATATTTAAAATAGTTTAAACATAATAAACTAATGAAGTAATTAAAAATCAAATTTCTTAAAAATAACTTATAAATTTTGTATAAAAATTTATAAGAAACAAAAAGAACAATTTTTTTTATAATAATTTTTTTATTAATTTAATATATATGTTTTATTGCATAATATATATATATATATATTGTATAGATTTATTAAAAGAAAAAATAGTTAAGAAATAACAAAAATAATAAATAAAATAATAACAGAAAAGTAAAGTATAACAAGAACCCAGGTTCTTGTTCAAGCACCTGGGTTCCAATAAGAACCCGTGACTGGACAAGAACCTATGTTCCACAGTGGAGGTTCCTGCAAAAATCTCAAGAAGAACCTCGTGAAGAACCTCCATTGTGGATGCTCTTAATCAAACGTCATTTGATAAAACTCATTAATCAAAGTTTTATTATAATAAATTCGAATTGTAAAAGTTACGGTTTACCCCCTTAGACTTATAATATTGATTCATTTTACATATTTTAATTTTCTACATTTCCTTTTACGTTTTAGTCATATGTTGTATATTCGTCAAAATATGTTTAAAACATACGTTTTAATTTTAACAAATTATGTCATTATAATCGTGTCGTCGATACCTTCTACTGCTTCGTACCTTCTCCGTATCGTATCTCGTGTAAAACGGCTCTCTTTGAACTGAAGGAGGAGGCTGGTATTTAAAAGAAAACGTCCAGGGGCCATCTGGCGATCGCCAGACTGCTAGTTTGGCGGCGCCAAACACTTAGGTCAACCCTGGTCTTCATCTTTGTCGAATCTGGCGGCGCCAGATCTGGAATCTCGCGAACGCCAAATTGCTACTGTATTGACTTTGTGCATTTTTCACGTTTTCTCGCCTTTTTTTCGTACTTTTTCGTTCCACGGCCTCCAAATCCTACAAAAGCAATAATAAGCTCATTTTGTGAGTGAAATAGTCAGAAATGGGGTAAAGTCATACGATTAAGCTCAACCAAAACATGTATAATTTTGGTGTTATCAAAATCCCTACACTTAAGCTTTGATTGTTCTCAATCAAAAGACTGAAAGATAACTCCAAAATTATCTCCACCCAAGATCATCTAAGAAGACAGAGCATACTCACACAATCGAACACACAAACAAGACTCATTAAGCAATCGGATACCAAGATCAACCTTTTACCCTCACATAATATAAGTAATCATATAAAGTGTATCTCTCGGGGGTAAAAGTGTATATGCAAGTGATCACACCAATACTCGACTAATTCCCGCATGCATAAGCTTGTCACCAAATCAAATCTCCACCACTGAGAAGTTGTCAACCGTCAAGAGGACTTTAGGGTTGTAACATTAGGCTAAGGGTTAAGGGTAGGATAAATGATATATAAGTGACTAAGGGTTTTGCAACAAAAACTTGAAAACTCAATCAGTAATGATCCAAACAGTGAAGCAAAATCTGACTTTCAGACAGTGAAACTTTTGGGATGAGCATTTCTTCTCTTTTCTTTTTAGAATTGGCCTAAGCCTATGGTTTATTTGGGGCACAAATTCTTTTTCAATCTTTTCAGCTCACATTCTTTTCTTTGTCACTATTCTCGACTCTTTTGATATTTCTATTTCTTTTCTGAGTCTCAAATACTTTTCTCTTTCTTTTCTTTTCCTTTTTTTTCAGAGCAGCAACTATGTTGCTTTTGGGATCTTTTAACTCTAAATCCCATAAAAACTGTCAGATTTGAAAAACTGGATCAAAACATCTCAAGAATCAAATTTAAGTCACGGCCAAAAGATAGATAAAAATTGGCCTAAAGGATAAGGTGTATATTGGGTAAAGAAATGAAAAGGCTAAGGCTCAAAATGGTTACAAGGGATGAAGTACTTAAGATGAGTACTTTATAATCAAAGGCTAGACAAATCAAATAACCTTATGGTGAGGTTATCTGACGAAGGCTAAAAGGGTTAGAAACGAAGGCATCTATCAGTGCAATGGTGATAAATACTTCTCTTATGTGGTCTCGACAAGCATTCAAATGACAAGTTCTACCTTGGGTCAAAGTCGGTATTACTCACGAAATAAATAACAGTTAAGGCTCAATCTCTCAAAGGAATTGGGTGAGGCACTCATGGCAATCAGTATTCCAAGGTATCCTTTTACTCAACTAATCCTATTCAGTGTTCTCCTATGCAAGCAACTCAGTCTCAAAAACAATCTCAGATTTCGAAAAAATTGGGGTCAAATCTCAAAGCTTTCAGAAATTTGAAAAACGACAATCCATAAAGCAAAACGTGAACCCATTAAAAGCAGATAAGTCTACATAACCCCCTCCCCACACTTAAAATTTGCAGTGTCCTCAATGCAACAATCAAAACAATTAAGGAGTAATTGGGAAAAAGAGAAACTTCCCGGGTTATGTGACGAAATCTGTTCTGATCTGAGAGAGTGTTCCAAGTATCGTGCTCGGTCAAAGATCATAGATCGCTGTTGATAACTCCAAAATTATACATATTTTACTCGCATAAATTCCCCACTTTTATCTTCATTTTGAGAGTAATTATGATGCTGTTTGACTTAAAAAGGTTTAATTCCTAATTTTGTAGGACTTGGAGGCCGTGGAGCGGAAAAGTACGAAAAAGGCGAGAAAACGTGAAAAATGCACAAAGTCAACACATTAGCAATCTGGCGTTCGCGAGTTTCTAAATTTGGCGCCGCCAGATTTGACAAAATTGAAAACCAGAGTTGACCTAAGTGTCTGGCGCTGCCAAACCAAAAATCTGGCGCTGCCAAGTTCGACAAAGATGAAGACCGGGGTTTGACCTAAGCATCTGGCGCCGCCAAACCAGCAGTCTGGCGAACGCCAGATGACCCCTGGACGTTTTCTTTTAAATACCGCATTTGGGTCATTCAGTTGAGGCATCGAATTGAATCCAATTTTCTATAATACTCTCTTACTTTAGGATGTTGGGAGCCGCTTAGGGTTTCCAACCCGAGAAGACGGAGGCTCGATGTGACGACTACGGAGGAGATGATTCGAGAGGATGTTATGCCAAATCGACCGGTCCTTAGTATGGTTTGGTTTTTCATCTGCAATTGACATGTCTTTGTGTTGATTTCTCTTTGTTTACATTATGGTTTGGATACTTTGGATTTCAGTTTATTAATTAGATGCATGATTTGTTGAGTGTTGTCTTTGATTCTGTTCTAATCTATATTGTTTGGTGATTTGAATTCATTTGGTTGGGTGTATTTGTTGGACCAAAACAGATAGACTCCGAGAGGATAAACAACCTACCTTAACCTGACCTTGGACCAAAAGAGTTGTGTTAAGGGGTTACTTGGACCAAGAGTGACCAGATAGTAGAAAAGCCATGCAATAGAGATAGGATCGGATTTTCGGTGTTAGGTTGCCTGACAAACGACCTAGTATTGGAGCTAGGAGGACCGTGACCTAGTTGATAATCTTAGATATACATGTTCGGGTGCTTTGTGCTTAAATTCTGACAACAATCATAAATCTATGTCTTATGAAAGTAAACCATAATGGATTCATTTATCTCCAATGTATGTTTGTTCATCAGTTTTCCACTTCTTGGTTAGGTTTATTTATTATTTGTCTTTTATCTTTCAAAATACTTTTCTAAAAGCAAAACCCCCAAAAAGCTTTAGGTTAATTAAACTAGTTTAGATTAATAGTCTATAAAACTTGATCGTTCCCAGTGGTAGATACGATACATGGACTTTCCTACACTATATTACTCACGATCAGGTGCGCTTGCCTGTATATGTGGTAAGACGGTGGCTAGGCATTAGAGGTTAAAACTTGTTACGCTTTTTATATACGATAACTACCGCATCAAGTTTTTGGCGCCGTTTCCGGGGAACGGTAGTTACTAGATTTTTGATCTTTATTAGTTTGATTAATCGATCCTTGGTTGGGAATTTATTCCCGATTAAGTTATTTGCTTTCTAGTTTAGTTTTTAATTTTTAATTTTATCTTTTATATTTTTCGTGCTACTCCGGGTATTTGTTTTGTTTCTTTTGCAGATATGGAGGATTACGATGGGATTCCCGATGATGATGTACCGATGTGGGTACTTAGGAAACACCAACATGAGTCAACGCTAAAAGAGTTACTTGAAAAACCCATGGCGAATCGATCATCTCTACAACAAAAGGTAAATCGTCCATATGTTAAGTCTGAGGATTTTAATAGTTCTTTAATTTTACAGGATGAGACGATGGATGAACAAGCGGATGATCGGCCTTATTGGGGATTAAATGAACAAGATTGGGAGGACCACATAAGGGATGTCGGCTCACTTGCAGATTCTATGCGTAAGATGAGGGAGGAATCGGAAAGAGTGCGAGAATCAATGAAGAAATCCGAATGGCTGACTCACTCTACCATTCAGCCACAAGTAAGTTGTCCAAATTTTAAGGTTAACAGTGATTCTAACGAAAAAATTTTACTTGGACAGGATTCGTACTCAAAGATGAAGGTGGAAGACACTTGGTTCGGGAAGGGTGTTGAATATTCATTACAAGAAAATGCCCGACCAAATGACAAACAACCAATCGAAGAACCTCCGACCATAATGATAAATTCCATGGATCAAACCGTTATCGAAAAGCTTGCACCACCAATAGATGATTCATGGATTCAACATGAGGTACTTCCACCATGGTCTGATTCTGATGATTCTGACGAAGAGTTTTCATGGCAGGATAATACAAAGGAAGAATACCATGATGATGACTGCCTAGATGGACTCGGAGCTTTAATGCAAGATGATCTACCCGAAGAAGCATCGTCGGATCAAACCCCTCCTCAACAAACGGTAAGTCCCCCATTGATTGATAAGGATGAGTCTAACGGCATGTTATCGTTTTCATAGGGTAACCCAAGCACAGTTCAAGGAGTATTGGCACAAGATCCTTTTTGGGAAGCCAGTTGTCAAAAACAATTGGTTAGCCCAACATCCCTAACGACATATTTAAAGGATCTTAGGCCGAACTCGCGCAAATCTGATGTTCATTCTGCAAGGAGACATGATGAGAACCGTTATGGTAAGTGGTGCGCAACTCTACCTGGTGGATCACACGAAGGTAAATCAGTTAGCCCAGGTATGTACCACTACTTTCACCCTTGCTTGATTGCAAGTGGAGGGTGTTTGGTTTCAATTGAGGTTGCATAACCCCGGAGTCAGGCTCGAGACTCATGACAAAAACAAGCGCTTCTCGGGAGGCAACCCGTGTCTTATCGTTTTTCAGTTTTTCTTTTAGTTTTAGTTAAGTTTAGGTCAGTAGAGTCAATTGGAGTCAACCAAATCGATTTTTGAAAGAAAAATTTTTCAAACTTTGGACAGAAAGCATTTCGCTTTCGCGAAATTTTCAGTTTGGCGTCGCGAGAAGAGTGCAGGGACCAAAAATGAAATTTTGAAAAACAGGCTTCGCGCCGCGAGCCTTCTTTTCGCGCCGCGAGTCTCAACTTTATCTATCCCGTGCCCCTTTTTAATCCCTCGCGCCGCGAAGGTATAGGCTCGCGCCGCGAGCAAGTGACAGACCCAGTTTTAAAGTCGCCAATTTTAGGGTTCTGTCATTTCTCTCTTGCTTCTTGCGCCGTTTGTTCAAGATGTCATCTTCCTCGTGGGTATATTGACCGTTTTTCAAAGCTTCCAAGCACTAGCTATTTTACAAGTAAACAAGCTTTTAAAAGAAGGATGCTTATTTTACCATCTAAACAAGTTTTTGGCGTTTTTGGGTACAAATTGTTTTTGAAAAACTAGATGGTAAAACTTTTTAGTGTGGGAACCCACTTTGCGAAAAACCTTGAAGTTTACATAATTTTGAAAACGGGTTCTTATCACTTTGGTTTTTATAAAATTATGGCCAATTATTAAACGGGAAGATGCAATCTATCGTTTTAGCGAAAAACATGAGTCTCTGATTTTTGGATATGCTCGTTGGTTATTTGCTACTTCTTGAATTGTTGCCTTGGTTTGTTTTGAAACTTTATCGTTCCACTTTTTGGTGTTGTGACCGTAATCGATTTTAGGAATTTTGCAGTTTTTCACCTCGGTTTAAAACTCAAGTTTTTGGCGGCATTTTATGCTTCTCTTTAAAACGCCAACTTTTGCAAGATTCTAAGTGTGGGAACCCCAAATCAATTAGGAATTTAATTTTTAAATGGTTCCCATCGGTTTCAAAATGGAAAAATACGGTCAAACACTAAGTGTGGGAAGATTGAGTTATTCTTGTTGGCAATTATTCTTGGAAGTGTGTGTTCTTGATACGTGCGTATTTTGCGTTTCTGTCTTGCACTAAGTGATTAATTGCACTTTTATCAAGTTGTTTCGACAAGTTATGTTTTTGGCCAATTTTTGCATGACTTGTTAAAAACGCTTGATATTATCCTTTTTACTTAATTTTATATTTTGTAAGGGGATAGATTAAATTCTAAGTGTGGGAACCTATTTGGTCAAAATTTTTCTTGGCTTTTAAAATTTTTTGTAGGTTCCCATCTCTCTAGTAATTTAATAAAGTGTGGTTAAAAACTAAGTGTGGGAAGGAAACCTTCCTTTTTATCAAGTATGTGCATTGACTTTCTGATGTGTGTAGCGTCACCGAATGAACCTTAGAACTGCATCAGGCGAGCACGAGTTCCTATGCTTTGGGCCGCATCCACAGGACCCGAGTCCTCCAGGTTACGAGAGTTATGATCAGTGGTGGGACCATTTCACTGGACCCCACTGATTTGGTTCAATGATTTGTTATGGATTGATGTTCGATTTGGTTGTACCGTACTATCTTTTTATTTTTTTCTTTTTAGTTTGTTTGTCTTTGTTTTTAGTTTTTCAGATATGGTGTGTAGACCCTCGAATCAGTTGTACGAATCAGATTTCAGTAGTTCATCGGAGCTTCAGTTTCCTTAACCCAGGCAATATTCGTTCTTTATCTTTTTACCTTTCCGCATACATGCTTTAATTGTTATTGCATTGAGGACACTGCAATTTTTAAGTGTGGGAAGGGGGGTTAAGTAAACTTTCGCTTGTTTGTCCTTATTGTGCTTAATTGCTTATCTGATTTTATTTGAATTATATGGCATAAATTTTTTCGAAATCCATGATCTTTTCAAAATTTTGTGGAAGTCAAAAGAGTCTTGCATATAGGATGATACTCTTTGGAGTTTTTATGAGTTTGAAAAAGTCATGTGTATGCTAATTGCCATGAGTGATCCTTACCCTATTCCTTGAGAGTTTGAGCCTATATTATTGCATATCTATTCATTTTTTGTGAGGATGCCGACTTTGAACCAAGTAGAACTTGTCACTTTGAATACTTGTCGAGATCACATAAGGAAAGTATGTCACCATTGCACTGATAGATGCCTTCATTTCTAACCCTTTTAGCCTTCGTCAGATAACCTCATCTTAAGGTTATTTGATTTGCCTAGCCTATTTTGTGAAAGTGTTCATCTTTAACACTTTATCCCTTGTAACCCTTTTGAGCCTTAGCCTTTTCATTTCTTTACCCACATATATATATCCTTAGCCCATTCATTTTATCTATCTTTTGGCCGTAGCTTAAAATTGGAAGCTTTTCATGTTTTTGGTCCGTTTTATGAATCTGACAAATAGAGAAAGGGATTATGAAAAAGAAAAAGAGCAAAAGAGCCCAAAAGCGACATAGTTGCTGCTCTGAAAAAAAATAAATAATAGAAAGCTTGAAAAGAAAAGAAAGAAAAGAAAAGAAAAAGAGAAAACGACTCATTCAAAAAGAAAAATCAAAAGAGTCGATGTGCTTAAAAGAAAAGAAAAATATCGAAGCCACAAATAAGCAATATGCTTAGGTCGATATAAAAGTAATAGTGATAGAAATCCTGAGCTCTAAAAATCTCAAAAGTCAGATGATTAATTTGGATCTTGAACTGAATTGTTTTCAGGTTTTTGCTACAACCCTTAATCACTTAAATATATCCTTTATCCTACCCTTAACCCTTAGCCTAACATTACAACCCTAAAGTACTCTTGACGGTTGACAACTTTTCAGTGGTGGAGATGAGATTTGGTGACAAGCATATGCGTTGGTGAGATGTCGAGTATCAGTGTGATCACTATATACACTATTACCCCTTGAGAGATACACTTGATATATACTTTGTGAGGGTAAAAGGTTGAGCATGACTTTGATGACTTGTAAGGCTTTGATTTGTGTCTGACTTGTGTGTGATTTCTTGCGACTATCCTTGTTCTTTCAAAGCATGATCATGGGTGGAGAATAATTTTGTCGTTATCTTTCTTATTTTATCAGATGTTTGCTTGAGGACAAGCAAATCTTAAGTGTGGGAATTTTGATAACTCCAAAATTATACATATTTTACTCGCATAAATTCCCCACTTTTATCTTCATTTTGAGAGTAATTATGATGCTGTTTGACTTAAATAGGTTTAATTCCTAATTTTGTAGGTCTTGGAGGCCGTGGAGCGGAAAAGTACGAAAAAAGGCGAGAAAACGTGAAAAATGCACAAAGTCAACACAGTAGCAATCTGGCGTTCGCGAGTTTCTAAATCTGGCGCCGCCAGATTCGACAAAATTGAAAACCAGAGTTGACCTAAGTGTCTGGCGCTGCCAAACCAAAAATCTGGCGCCGCCAAACCAAAAATCTGGCGCCGCCAAGTTCGACAAAGATGAAGACCGGGGTTTGACCTAAGCATCTGGCGCCGCCAAACCAGCAGTCTGGCGAACACCAGATGACCCCTGGACGTTTTCTTTTAAATACCGCCTTTGGGTCATTCAGTTGAGGTATCGAATTGAATCCAATTTTCTGTAGGGGATAATTTCTCCTACGTCCTTGCAAAACTCCTAAATTACTCCTATATCCTTCTAAACTTTAAAATTATCTCTATATCCTTTAAACTTTAAAAACTCTTTTCTATATCCAATTACCTATTTTTATGTTTATTAAAACATTTAAATATCAATATTCATTATCAATTTACTATATTACCCTTAATAAAATCTTAGCCAAAATTAAAGGTCTTTAAATAATATATTCTAATAAATAAATATTGCCTACTTCCCAAATTGTTTACTGAGTAACCTGCATTTCTTCTTCTCTTAATTCCACCTTTGCACCATATTTATTCTTTTGTTGAAGTAGCAAAGATGTGGCTCAATATCTGTTTTGAATATTTCCACTTCCGATCATATTAATTAACTGTCAATGCTACTTAGTTGACAAAAAAAGAGTCAAAATGGAATCAGTGAAAATAGCAAAATTGGCGAAAAGATAAAAACCCCATACTTCTTTTAACCAAATGACTTAAAGTGATGATATATAGATTGAGGAACCAATCGTAAACATAAACATGAGCAACAAAAAGAAACAAAACACATCTCATTTTTGTTTCCTTAATCTTTATAAAAAAAAATTCAAAATCGAAATAGTAAAAGTAACAATTGGCCAAAAAATAAAAACCCCAGAACCCATTTCAAACCAATTCGGGAGTAGAGCTCTCAAGAAGGTTCAAGGAGTTGTATAGTTTTGTTCTATGACAACGATAGGAATCGTTGAGTTGTTGGTATTAGTATTTAAGTTTTAGTCGTTTTTTTTTTGAAATGTTGCAAATGTTGTTCCATCGTTTGTAATCTTTTGATATATAATAAAACTTAATTTCATCGTTTCCGCAATGTTTTATAAATTTAATTAAACATTATGTTTTAAAAATTTTGTTAAAAACAAATGACGTAATACACCATTCGGGTCTCGAGTTCGAGCCTCAAATTGGGGTGTTACAAGTTTTGGTATCAGAGCTAAAGTTTGAGAGACTTGATAAAAAAAATCAAACTCAAACTCAAACTCGATTGGATATTAAAAAAAAATATATGGAACAACATGCAACTATATATATATATATAGATAGACGAAGAAATCTTAGAGAGTGAAATTATGAGGAATGAAATATAGATTTGGAGATATGAGAAGTAGAGTTTCTAGGAGACCTTAGATGAGTGAATGGGACTTTGAACATCAATAAGGAATCAAATAGATTCTTGGACATACACATACGAGGTATGTGTTTAAGCGAGAGAAAACACATGAGAGGTGTTAAATATAAAGGAATAGATTTTTGCCATTTATACATAAGTAGTAATATGGTTATTTTCTTAAACAAATATATTGTAGGTCATGGCTGAATATGAAACTGACCCTAGCGAACATGCTTACTCGGAAGATGATTCGGATGAAATAGAAATTCGGGATGTACAGCCACCATCACCACCCACTCCAATAATGATATCGGATAACGAGGAAGAGCAACTAGCCCCTATACCCCTCAACTACTTAATGAAATGTTCCATATGGCTATGGAACTTGATCATTATGTTGAGTTTACTGCTTGGCTACAACAAGAATTAATAATACGGAGGCGAAATATGTTTATAAAAATTTCAGATGCACTAACTTATATGAATCAAATGATGAGGGAGATAACTCGAGGAGCTATCGCTTATGCTTCTCATGTTCGTATGTGGATGGCTCTAAGGCCAAATCTTATAGCTCATATAGTCGTTCCTACTCATGACTTACGACAGGTGGTTGCGCCGTAGGTATAATGTTCATCAACACTAAAATCAAGTATTTTGGAAGTGCAGGAGCTGCCTTTTGTTAGCATATGGTTAGTAAAGACCAAGAAGAAGATTTGTAATGGATGGATGGATAGAAGTAGTGGCAGACAGAAGCCTGACTTTTGATAATTATGGAGTGAAATGTGTATGAATGTATATAAATAACTAGTAGATAGCATGTATACAAACCTCTTTTGTGCACTTATTTGGTAAATGTAATGGTTTGTATAGTATGCAATGAAAAGTTAATGCAAGTTTGTTGTATGCTTTATAATAAGTTATTAAATATATATATATATATACATATTATATATATATTATAAAGGATTAATTTATAGCAATTCTTTAAAAAAAATGAAGATAATTATATGGATTTTCCCTTATATATTCGTTTGCAAAGCAAGTAATTTAAATTATTAATAAGAAAATTAAATAGTATGATCAATAAGATGGTTGTTCTCCTAAACTCTCAGGAAATGGACTCCCATTTTGACAAAACATATCAAAGGAACCCCCTTCATGGAAAAGAAGTTATAGATGGATCAAATCATAGTGAATCAGGTGATGAGGGCTCGTTTAAAAGTAAAAACAATGAGAGCATAGATATTGGAACTCTATTAAGAGGAATATTACCTGAAATTTTGAAGGAGAATCGTGAAGAAATGGCTAAAATAATGAATGAACAAAAGACATCTAAGGAAGGTTATGTGACATCGGAGGAAGGAAGGATTGTAACCACAAAAGAAACGAGTTACAAAACCTTCATGAGTACCAAGCCTTCAGTCTTTAAAGGTGAAGCTAATCCACTTAAAGCAATGGATTGGATTAATGGTATGGAAAACCATTTTGAGACATGCCAATGTAGTGAATCTCAAAAAGTAAGGTTTGTCACCACATTACTACAAGAGGACGCTCTTCACTGGTGGAATGCCATTCGAGCAACAAAAGGAATATCTGAGGCTGCATCAATGTCATGGAGCAAATTCAAAGAAATATTTATGGCAGAATATTGTTCATTAATTGATCGTAAACAGCTTGAGCAAGAATTCCTTCAATTTAAACAAGGTCATCTATCGGTACAAGAGTATGTCACTCAATTTGTCAGAAAATCTCGTTTTGCTGATTATTTAGTAGCCACGGAAGCTCGGAAAACAGATTGTTTTGTAGCTGGACTTAGAGATGATATTCGAAGGTATGTAGTAGCAAATATTCCCGAGACCTTCCAACGGGCAGTTGATGTTGCAAAAGTCGTAGAAAGGGATATGGGAATACAAAGTTCTGGTTTAAATGAGATAAAGCGAAAGGGTAGAGAAAATTTTAAACCAGGGAATAAGAAACAGAAACAAAAGCATCAAAGATTTGACAGACGTGAGTTTAAAATGAATAAGTGTGAATATTGCGGTAGAAATCACCAAGGAGAATGTTGGTTGAAGACCGGCGCATGTCTTCGTTGTGGAGAGAAAGGTCACTTAAGAAGAGAATGTCCTAAAAAGGATAATTCAAGAGTCGACAATGTATCACCTACACAACCAAATGGAACTATAAGAAGTGACAATAAAGGAAAGGCTAAAGCTCGTGCTTATCAAATGACTGAAAAAGAAGCTGAAGAAACACCCGATGTCATAACAGGTACGTTCTTAGTTAATAATGTACCTGCTCGTGTACTTTTTGATTGTGGTGCAACCCGATCTTGTGTCTCATCTGCATTCGCCCATCTTTTGAAGATGCACCCTACAGAATTAAAGGTACAATTTGAGGTAGACCTTGCTGATGGTAGTCGACTTAGGATAAGACAAATGTTTGAAAAGTGTATCCTAGAAATTAAGCAATATAAAATACCGATCGACTTAGCACCTATGACTCTTGGAGATTTTGATGTGATTATAGGAATGGATTGGTTAGGAAGACATAAGGCGAAGATAAAATGCGATAAGCAATTGTTGAAGGTTAAAACCATAAATGGTGAAAAGATCACTATAAATGGGGAACCAAAGAAATTAAGAATTGGATTTGTGAGCATGATGAAATTTAAGAAGTACATAAGGAAAGGTTGTCAGACTTATGTGGTATATGCCATAAATGACGTCAATGTAGAAAAGAAAGGGATTAAAGATGTGCCAGTGGTCAAAGAGTATCCTGATGTGTTCCCAGAAGACCTGTCAGGAGTACCTCCCGATAGGCAAGTGGAATTTGGCATAGAATTAATACCTGGAACAACACCTGTGGCAAAAACGCCTTATCGTCTAACACCATCAGAGATGCAAGAGTTAAAGAAACAATTGCAAGAATTGCTAGATAAGGGTTTTATTCGTGCTAGTACATCTCCATGGGGTGCACCAATCCTTTTTGTTAGGAAGAAAGATGGGACAATGAGAATGTGCATTGACTATCGCGAACTAAACAAAAGAACAATCAAGAACAGATATCCTCTTCCAAGAATTGATGATTTATTCGATCAACTTCAAGGAGCAACATGCTTCTCAAAAATAGATCTTAGATCTGGATATCATCAATTAAAAGTCAAAGAAGAAGATATACCAAAGACAGCATTCCGAACAAGATAGGGTCATTATGAGTTTCTAGTTATGCCATTTGGCTTAACAAATGCTCCAGCAGCATTCATGGATCTCATGAACAATGTATGTAAACCATACCTGGATAAATTCGTAATCGTCTTCATTGATGACATTCTTATTTACTCAAAGAATGCAGTAGATCACGAACAACATCTTCATGCAATACTAAGTTTATTGAGAAAAGAAAGGTTGTATGCAAAGTTTTCCAAATGCGAGTTTTGGCTTAAAGAAGTACAATTCCTTGGACATGTTGTAAATGAACATGGCATACAAGTTGATCCTGCCAAGGTGGAGGCAGTAATGAAATGGGAATCTCCCAAGACTGTGTCGGAAATTCGTAGTTTCCTTGGATTAGCCGGCTATTACAGGAGGTTCATTCAAGATTTTTCAAAGATTGCAACCCCATTGACTGCATTAACCAAGAAAGGTAAAAGGTTTGATTGGGGAAAGGAGCAAGAACAAGCCTTTTGCACCTTAAAGGAAAAATTAAGTAGTGCACCGATTTTGTCTTTACCACAAGGGGTGGATGGGTTTGTTGTATATAGTGATGCATCTATGCGAGGATTGGGATGTGTACTAATGCAGAATGGTAAAGTGATCGCATATGCATCTAGACAACTAAAAGAGCATGAAAAAAGATACCCAACGCACGATTTGGAATTAGCTGCAGTCGTTTTTGCTCTAAAGATATGGCGTCATTACCTTTATGGTACCCACTTTATTATCTACACGGACCATTGCAGCTTAAAGTACTTATTCAGTCAAAAGGACTTGAATATGCGACAACAACGATGGATGGAGTTGCTTAAGGATTATGATTGTGAAATTCGTTATCATCCAGGTAAACAGAAGAATAAGAATAAGAATAAGAATAAGATTTATGAGAATTGAAGTTGTACTTGAATTCATGACTACGTTGAAAGAAGCTCAACATCAAGCTCTTACTTTAGAACACATCAAGAGAGAACGTATGGTTGGACAGAAACAGGTCTTAGAAACTGATAATAAAGGAGTTTACAGATTTCAAAATAGGATATGGGTCCCAATGGTTGGAAAACATAGGGGAGAAATACTGAGTGATGCCCATAAATCCAAATATTCAATACATCCAGGTGCCGATAAAATGTATAAGGATTTGAAATGTGTTTATTGGTGGCCTGGAATGAAGAAGGATGTAAAAAGGTTTGTAGAAAGGTGCATGACGTGTTTGCAAGTAAAAGCTGAACATCAAAAACCTTTTGGGCTTCTACAACCCTTAGAAATTCCAGTATGGAAATGGGACCATATTACAATGGATTTTATAATGAAGTTACCACGAACAAAGAAGAAAAATGATGCTATTTGGGTAATTGTGGATCGTTTAACCAAGTCTGCTCATTTTCTGCCGATCCAGGAGAAGTATCCAATGGAACGACTAGCAAAATTATACGTAGATGAAATAGTATCTCGTCATGGTTTACCCTTATCCATTGTGTCCGATAGGGATAGTAGATTTACATCTCGATTTTGGATAAGCTTTCAAAAGGAAATGGGATCCCAACTCAAGTTGAGCACATCATACCACCCCCAAACCGATGGACAAAGTGAACGGACCATTAAAACTTTAGAAGATATGTTACGGGCATGTGTGATGGATTTGAGTGGTAACTGGGATGATCACTTACCTTTAATAGAATTTTCTTATAACAATAGTTACCACTCCAGTTTAAAGGCCGCACCATATGAAGTATTATATGGCAGAAAATGTAGAACTCCTGTATGTTGGGGAAATATTGAGAATAGGGAGTTTATTGGACCTGAATTGATAAATCAAACTTCAGAAAAAGTCAAGCAAATCCGTGAACGTTTGCAAGCTGCTCAGGATCGTCAAAAGAGTTATGCAGATAAAAGACGAAAGCACTTAGAGTTCGAAGTTGGGGAAAAAGTGCTAGTAAAGGTAGCTCCTTGGAAAGGATTGTTAAGGTTCAGGAAGCGAGGGAAGTTAAGTCCTCGATACATAGGACCTTTTCCAATAATCCGACGTGTGGGAACGGTAGCTTATCAATTAGAGTTACCATCACAATACATAACACATTTCATATATCAAATCTGAGAAAATGTCTTACTAATGAAGAAGCAAAGGTACCGCTCGAAGAAATAAGGGTGAACGAAAAGTTACATTATGAAGAAGAACCCGAAAAGATTATTGATCGGACTACCCGCAAATTGCGTAACAAAAAAATTGCACTTGTCAAAGTTCAATGGAGATATCATAAAGGACAGGATGCTACGTGGGAAAACGAAGAAATTATGAAAGAGAAGTATCCCCATCTATTTAAGTAAAGTAAGATTCCGAGGACGGAATCTTTTGTAAGGGAGGGAGAGTTGTAACAACCTCTTTTCGGGCCTAGACGTTTTTGTGTTAAGGAAATATACGTGTTTTGCTGAATAAAAGATTTGATAATACGATAAAAATATGTGATTAAAAGCTATCAGCAAGCTGTCGCTAAAAGGCTGATGGTAATCAGTGAGCTGTCGCTAAAAGGTATATCAGCTATTACTAATACCTCTCATCTTATCCCTGACAGCTTCAAACTTATAGATGACAGCTTCTAAATTTTTTCTAATAAGCTCCCAACTTCTTTTCCTTATGCAAAAAGAAAAAAAATTATAATATTGTTATAATAAGGAGCTTTTACTAATGTATTTATTGTTATTATTATTAAAAGGCAATTGGTTGAATAAAAACTTAAATAATTATTATAGTAATATTTTTTATTACAAAATTAGTGGAGTATATCTTATTGGGGGATTATGTGTCTTATTTAGGTGGATAGATAGCTTAGTGGAGGATTAGGTGTCACAATTTAAGGGTGATGTGTAAGATTTAGAATTTATGTTATCTAAAAACATGACACCTATCCATAATACTTAGTAAATTAAAAGTATAAATAGAAGACTTCTATCTTTCTTTTGGGAAGAAAGAAAAGGCTATGATAGAAAGGAAGTAAGAAGAAAGAGTGTTCAAGAAAAGGGTGTTTTAAGCAAACTTCAAGTTAGCCTCTAGAGTGTTTATTTAAAAACAAGGTGATTACATGTTTTTGTTTACAATTGTGATACACAATATGTATGTATTTTCAAAATTAATTATGAATCATGCTTAGTTGACATAGATCTCATATCAATACATGATTTATACAAGAAAAACTTGGGGTTTTATGATATCATTAGGAATATGATGTCATAATCACCATAACATGTATTTTTAAAGTGCATAGTTATACATGAGATAAATATTTCATCATTTCTAGCATGACAACATGGTTATGTTGTAATAAAAAAAATGATGCATGGTCTAAGCATGATGCATAAGAGTCATGTCATTCTTAAGGAATGTTGAATAAAAGTATGTGGCTTTCCATGAAATCCTTGATTAGGGATCGTGTTTACGTCCCTGTACGTTTGAAGAGAGACTTCAAAATTATGTACCACAACCAATGTGTGTTGGTTTGTTGGTTTGCTTATACATGGTATTCATGTGTTATATTAAATATCTAAGCATGGTCATAAATTTTAAATGTAGATTTTATTATCTGTCTACAATGAAAACTTGTAATCATCCGGCAATATGTTTGCTTAAAAATGTATGTGTATCACAGGTAAAGATTAAGGGGGATTCAGGAGTAGAGCTCTCAAGAAGGTTCAAGGAGTTGTATAGTTTTGTTCTATGACAACGATAGGAATCGTTGAGTTGTTGGTATTAGTATTTAAGTTTTAGTCGTTTTTTTTTGAAATGTTGCAAATGTTGTTCCATCGTTTGTAATCTTTTGATATATAATAAAACTTAATTTCATCATTTCCGCAATGTTTTATAAATTTAATTAAACATTATGTTTTAAAAATTTTGTTAAAAACAAATGACGTAATACACCATTCGGGTCTCGAGTTCGAGCCTCAAATTGGGGTGTTACATCTGTAATACTCTCTTAGTTTAGGATGTTGGGAGCCGCTTAGGGTTTCCAACCCGAGAAGACGGAGGCTCGATGTGACGACTACGGAGGAGATGATTCGGGAGGATGTTATGCCAAATCGACCGGTCCTTAGTATGGTTTGGTTTTTCATCTGCAATTGACATGTCTATGTGTTGATTTCTCTTTGTTTACATTATGGTTTGGATACTTTGAATTTCAGTTTATTAATTAGATGCATGATTTGTTGAGTGTTGTCTTTGATTCCGTTCTAATCTATATTGTTTGGTGATTTGAATTCATTTGGTTGGTGTATTTGTTGGACCAAAACAGATAGACTCCGAGAGGATAAACAACCTACCTTAACCTGACCTTGGACCAAGAGAGTTGTGTTAAGGGGTTACTTGGACCAAGAGTGACCAGATAGTAGAAAAGCCATGCAATAGAGATAGGATCGGATTTTCGGTGTTAGGTTGCCTGACAAACGACCTAGTATTGGAGCTAGGAGGACCGTGACCTAGTTGATAATCTTAGATATACATGTTCGGGTGCTTTGTGCTTAAATTCTGACAACAATCATAAATCTATGTCTTATGAAAGTAAACCATAATGGATTCATTTATCTCCAATGTATGTTTGTTCATCAGTTTTCCACTTCTTGGTTAAGTTTATTTATTATTTGTCTTTTATCTTTCAAAATACTTTTCTAAAAGCAAAACCCCCAAAAAGCTTTAGGTTAATTAAACTAGTTTAGATTAATAGTTTATAAACTTGACCGTTCCCACTGGTAGATACGATACCTGGACTTTCCTACACTATATTACTCACGATCAGGTGCGCTTGCCTGTATATGTGGTAAGACGGTGGCTAGGCATTAGAGGTTAAAACTTGTTACACTTTTTATATACGATAACTACCGCATCAGCTGTATCTACTACCAAAAAGAAAAATAAAAAGTAAAAACGAACTAAAGCAAATAAAGCAATTAAAAAGTACTTAATATCCTAAACAATCCAAACAAAGAAAAATAAAAAGATGTCCAAACAAACCAAACACAACCACGCAGTTAGAAGTTCAGAGTAAATACAACCAAATCGAATCAAATAAACCGGTTAGTTCCGGTTTTCAAATGCCCATTCATCGTAGGTCGAGTAGCCGGTGGGACTGTCATCACTGTCGCGCCAAACGGGATGAGGTTCGAGAGGAGTCGAGGGAGCATGTCCCACGCTTTCGAAGTACTCGCTCATCGACGCGGTAACCCAAGACAATTCCCGCCGAACACCGTACATGTCATACGAAATCCGATCCAGTCGGTCCATCATCTCGTGATGCTCAACTCCCATTTGCTCTGATAACCCTTGAATGGCTTCATGGATGGATCCCGTTCCTTGTTGATTTGTCAGTGGAGGGTTGCTTGATTGCCTGGGAAAAGTAGGTTGTGGTGGTGAGGTAGTCATATCGATCGGACCCTCGGTTGGTGTAGCATCCCCAACCCACACAAAAGTACCCCTTCGAGGTCCCGGAGTAAGAAGCTTCATAAATCGGAAAAGGACTTTGTCGAGGAATCCCATAGGAGATAGCTTGGTGAGAGTTTCACAAACATCCGGAGTGAGTTTCCCCAACTTTTCCGCAATAACCGTGATGAACTGTCCCCCACAAAGACCCGTTTCGGCCCTATCATGCACCTTTCCGGCATCTTGGAACATTTTTGCCATCACATACGAAAGATTTGTTATTGCGTTCCAATCAATCAATCTAGACAAATCCAAAGATCACTTTCCGGCACCTTTTATTTGATAGCTTTCCGATAAGCAAAAGAGTGAACTAGCATCCGATGGAGAAGGCGATGTTCGGGTAGAACGATAGAACTTTCCTTGGTATTAGACTGTAGATACGGTCCCGACCCAATAGTTGCCCAAAAATCTGCACCCACAAACTCGGCACTCGGCTCACAAGCACCGGCTAAAAAGTAGTGAGAAAAGTATTCAGACCGTGATTGAGCTGCCGTAAAAAGTCCGAGCAAACCCCAAAACGCGGTAGTGTGGTCCCAAACCATTCACCAAGCAACCGGAATCGTATACAAGGACCATCAAATCTGTCCTCCTCATATGCTTCCACCTCGAAGCTAAACGTGGCCAAGAATTCCAACACAAGCTCATAGTAGATCGGCTCATGGGTTTTCAGTGCTTTCTACCAATCGTTGCTTACAAAGCGAAGTACGCCGAAGTGATCGCGGTATTCTCTCCTTAAGAGGCTTGAAAGCCTATCCCCAAAACCAATCTCCTCAACAAAGTGCAAATCAACAATCGACCCAATCTCGACATCTCGCTTTTTCAAGCAATCAAGTTCACGCAAAATCGACATCTTCTCGCTACGCAAGATATTGTCGGAATCAAAGGACAAGCATGGGTGGTCTTGGACGTTGCGAGAAGATGAAGCTCTCTACAAACAAAGCATATACATCAGTCACCACCAAGCTTATAACCATTCTTCCCCACACTTGAGTTGAACACATATCACAACATTTATAAAACTAAACTTAAGTGTGTGCATCTAAACAGATCAAGGCAAGAAACATCCCCCCTCCTAACATTAAAGACATCCTTACCCAAGAAATCCCCTCTCAAGGAACATTCACAAGCTTAAACAACTAGGGCTTGTAAGGATCTTCAAATTAAAGCAAATAGAGGAGAAATACATACCTTTGACGCCATGGATTTGCAGAATGGGAAGAAAATTTCAGAGAAAAACAAAAGGGAGGAGGAGAAATACTGAAAATAGGGTTTTAGAAAACAATTTAAACCCTTTCGTTTCGAACTTCGCGCCGCGAAGTAAGGGATCTAGCGTCGCGAAATCGTAGCAATCCTACGAAACTTACCTTGCCTGATCACTTGGCGTCGCGAAACTTAAAATCTCGCGAACGCCAAGAGGCTCCTGTTTGGCCTTTGTCAACATTTGATCTGGTTGTGATTTCCTTTGACTACTGCTGCAAAATTGATTAGAACACATACAAAAGCAAGGATAACTAGTAAAAACACGGGTTGCCTCCCGAGAAGCGCTTGTTTTTGCAACGAGTCTCGAGCCTGACTCGAAGGATCAACTAAGTAATTGGCTCTTCAGAAAGGAGACAGGCCTCGCCATTTCGGACGGGGTCGTTTTCATTATAATGCTTTAGTCTATGGCCATTTACCTTAAATGATCCTCTCTCGGTCATTAGGTCCACATATCCCGAGGGATAAGCTTTTAATACGACATATGGACCTATCCATCGTGACTTTAACTTACCAGGGGAAAATTTAAATCGAGTTTGATACATTAATACCTTGTCCCCTTCCTTGAACACCTTTACTTCCTTTAGATGTGCATCATGCCATTTCTTTCGCTGTTCCTTGTAAATCTTCGAGTTCTCGTAAGCGAGAGATCTAAGTTCTTCTAATTCGTGTAGACTTATCAGTCTTTCCCGTCCACTTGAAATGTCATCTAAGTGGATTCTCTTTAGTGCCCACAGCACTTTGTACTCGAACTCAAATGGAAGATGACATGCTTTCCCATAAAGCATTCGATAAGGTGTGCTCCCAATTGGTGTTTTGTAAGCTGTACGATATGCCCACAGTGCATCTTCAAGCTTTTGCGACCATATATTTGGGTTGTTATCGACCGTCTTTTCCAAGATTCGTTTCAACGCCCTGTTAGTGTTTTCCGCTTGTCCATTGGCTTGCGGATGGTAGGCGGTCGAAAACCGATAATGCACTCCATACCTTTTTAAGGTCTTCTCCAATAGATGTTAGGAATAATGTGCAGAGTTGACAAACCAAGTGATTACACATCCAATGTTACAAGACACTTGAGGGTCACACCTATGAGGACCTATAAGTCAAACAAGTTAGATGAAACCCAGAAATGGAGAGTTAGGATTTATAATAGTGTATTATAAATCAATTGGGTAATTACAGTCAGAATTACCAAAGTTGGAGGGTTATTAATTAATTAGGATATTATATATATTTATATATAATAGTTAATTAATAAAGTGAAATATATATATATTAGATAAATATATGTATATATTTATATTTATCATAAGCAAATTCTTTTCCAGTTAATAAAAGGAAAGAATTTGAGATAATTATAATATGGAAGCTGAATCTCATTCAAACTGTGTTTTCTTCCCATATAAATAAGGCTTATGGGTTAAGAGACAATTAAGCTTTTAGCTAAGAAAATCAGTTTCCCTTCTCCTCTCTCTCTCTCCAACCGGCGCCGACCCCCCCCCCCCCCGTCGGATTCCAGTTTTTTTGGTTGTTCGGGTTTTCGTTACGGTTCAACTAGAAGAACGTTCGTTGGTCGATCACCGGTGGACTATTCTCAAGCAATCCAGGTAAATTGATCTAATCCAATCTATTAGGATTAAGCTACAACGATTAAAAGATCAATTGGCTTTAAGGGTTTTTAGCTTTTAACGCTTCCGCATAATAAAGGTCGAAACAGTGAGTTTTTGATCACATAAGGTTTTATCAGTTTGATTAACCTACAAGATTTATCAAACCAGTGAGGTTCGTTAAATCCGAGATAATCCTTGAGTCAGTTTGATCCAAGGATACCCACAAAAACCCAACAGTGGTATCAGAGCCATTGTTAATAAATCGTTGATAATATCAGTTTATCTGTTTGTGTGTGATCCGTTAAAATTTTGATTCTTGAATATCTGATTTTTATTATGGTCTACCTGTAAATTTTTGAATTTTATTGTTTTACATAAATTTCGATTGTTGTTCGTACGAAAAACCCGGAAAAACCATCACCAGATTGGTGATGGCTGCGGTTGTGACACCACCACCGCACCACCAGCGTGGTGGTTGAGACTGGTTGCCGTGATCGATTGCCGGACCGCACCACAGTATTTGGTAGCGGCCCCAGGCTGCCGTACAAGAACTGTTGATCCAGCTCTCCTAAGACCTGATGAAATGATAATGATCCTGAATCTTTACTTAGTGAATAGGTTTTTACTTCTGTTATAGCTTGAGGAATTATCACTGAGTCTGTTCAGTGTTATTCCATGTTACTTATGCTGTAACTTATTTATATAGTAATCAGGATCAGGATCAGGATCAGGAGACGAACGAGTCTGTTCTGCAGTCTACTGATCCTATCCACTGAAGTGAAGACCTCCTGAAGACATCAAGATCATACTCAAAGAACCATCAGCAACGTCGAAGACTTAGCTGATGACAGGAACAGCATGCTCGTGATCTGAAGACGGAACTCAGTGATAGCAGGCTGCTCAATATCGTATGACATCCTGAAGAATCATCAGGATACAAGTGACCCTGAACAGCACCAGCTTCAGGACTCTAGTCACTGATCAGTATCCTGATCCTGAAGGATTAGTGTAATGTCTTAGTCTAATGCACAAAAGGATTATCCGCCTTTACTGACACAAAATTACATAAGGACAGTCTCTTTACTGTTCCCTCCGTACTTATCAGACCTCAAGGCAACTGTTTACACACTTCCTCTTTTGCACACCATGCAAAGAGTATTTGTTTATAGTAAATAGTACAAAGGACCATGTACATTGTGACACGTACACAAGAGTGGTTCTGCATGCATTTAATGCATTGGGTATAAATAGGACTTGAAGAGATGTTCTCCACACTTCTTCTTCATCCTAAATCTACCCGAATCCTTTCTTTCTTTATTCCCTCTATCTTCTTTCTTACATCTTCTCACTCTAGTGCATAGTGAAAGAACTTAGATTGTTTAGTTTAGACTTATTTGTCTTTTCTATTTCCACAACAATCCGTAAATTCATTTTGTTTATACAACAAGAATTTAAAAGTGAAAACTTGTGTGATTATATTCAACCCCCCCCTCTATAATCCCAAACACTATCCTTACTTGAAGGTCACCTCTTTGGGACCAACAAAAACCCACGCCACCAGGTGGGTGGCGGTGATCGGCGGTTTCAGGCAAGAACGACGGCGCAGCGGCGCCGTATGATGTGAGCAAAGATGGCCGGTGTTTTCAAATCGGTGGCTGAAACCCTCCTCGCAAAGCACAGTCGCACCACCAGCACCGGTGGTAACGGCGCCTAGTGTTCACAATCGCCACAACCAGAAACCACCAGGCACGATCGCCGGCCAAACCGCAGTAAGCGGTGGCGGCGGACGCCCAGCCAAACCACCAGGGAGGTGGTGGCGGCGATCTCATGACTACCGAACCAAACCACCTGATCGTGGTGGCAGGCGGTAGACGGTGGTGGCAGGTGGCATGCGGTGGTAGTGGCGGCTGTATTCTCGCCGAGATCAACAACCCGGGTGGTAGCGGCTTTGGCCGTTATCATCAGATTAAACCCTGAACCACCAGGCCAACCGCCGGCTGCCCTAAGGCCGAGCCAAGGTGGTGGCGATGGCTGTTCGATCGCCGAGTGATGGAGAACGGCGGCGTTTTCGCGACCGCCAAGCCAAACCACCATCATGGTGGTGGCGGCGTTTTACAATAGCCACGGCCAGACCACCAGTCCGGTGGTGGCCAGCAGTTTCGAAGACAAAGTTACGGTGGCGGCGGTGGCATTCTAGCTGTCGTCGTCATGGTGGTTACATGGTGGCCACGTACGGAGGACCAAAACCGCACTTGGCGGTGACCAAAACCACCGTATTCGGTGGTAGTGGCGTCGAGTTACCACACAC
Organism: Centaurea solstitialis; assembly: GCA_030169165.1. Classification (NCBI taxonomy): domain Eukaryota; kingdom Viridiplantae; phylum Streptophyta; class Magnoliopsida; order Asterales; family Asteraceae; genus Centaurea; species Centaurea solstitialis. Next base: position 27,181,882 of record CM058046.1, read on the forward strand.
GGATCACCACCGGATTGATGGTCATCGAAGGCGTCGATTGGTGGCGGTAGTAGCGTCGCTATCGTTACCGATCAATGATAATGATTATGCAGTGGCCATTCGACGAGCGAACCACCAGCATGGTGGTGGACGTTGGTTCTTGATCATGGGTCAAACCTAGGGTTTTTCCGTTTTGGGCCAAATTCCCTTATCAGGCCCAAAGCCCAGTTCTTTGGACCAAGTTTTGGCCCAAGAGGGGTTTATCAGTTTTTAGTTGTTTTATCCAAATTAGTCGTTTTAGAATAATTTTATATAATGTTTTATCAAACCAGTTATTTTGACCAGCCTGGTCAAGCAAGTTCAGTATTGTGACTTGACCAGCCAGTCAAGCGCAAAACGGTTTTAAAGTTCACTCTTTTTAAGATGATCAATTTGTTTGGTAAAACCCGGTTTGATATAATTTTGGATAAATGGGAACTTTTTCTAACAAATTAATTTTATTTATAAAACAGTATATCTATAAAATGAACAAAACTGATTTTAGTTTTGATTTATAAAAACTGTTGTTATTATGAAAACTAAGTTTTACAATAAATGAGACAAGATATTTTTAACGGATCCAGGTTTATTTTCTCGTAATTATAATATTGCTTTTATTATATTGCATATTTATATAATTGCGTGATTGCTTGAGTTATATATATACATCTCAGTTTGAGTTTGTATCTATATCTATTATAGTATTTGCCAACCTAGACCCTTGACATATTCACGGGGAGGCCTGCGTGCCATTTACAACCCCTTATGTAATAATGACCTTAGGATAGATATTTATTCTTTCGGATGACAAGGTTAGTGGGAGCTGCTAAAATTCCTCAACTTACCGGAGTTCTAACAAAACATGGCGAGGCCAGTGGGAGCTACGCGAGTTTTTTAAGCTTTTAGTGAGATAGGTCATTATTGGTCCCTAGGAAACGTTGGCAAAAACTATAATTAACCATTATGTGATTAATTGTTGTTTAATTGCATGGTTGATTATTCATTTGTGAAAGCTTGCATGTTGGTAGTTTTAAATGGAAATGTTATTTTAAAACTAGGTTGTATCACAAAAGGAATATAGGTTTTATTATTAGTTTCGTCAAACTTTTCAAAACGATAGTTTTGTTTTAAAACCTATAGATGATTGTTTTTATAAAAAGGCAAGTTGACAAAAACAGTTAGTTTTAATCAACTAGGTGTGCTATTTAAACAGTTAGTTTAATTAGCAAGTAATTTTAGAACAGTTACTTTTAAAATTACATGTATGTTTGAAACAGTTAGTTTAAAACATAAGTAGCCTTTATAACAATCAGTTTTTCAAAAGCCTGGAAGTAAAGTTTTTTCAAAACCCCGAAAATCATAGATCAGTAGTGCAACCCATCTAGGGGCACCTTCGGCGTAAAGTACATAGGCGTTGTAAGTGATCACACATTCAACGTCTGTGTTCAAACTGAAGCTAGAGGGGTTACATAACTCTGCGAATTATCTCCGGGTGGTACCGGCCAGAGTATAGTGATCAGGTCCCCAAAATGGTGAGATCTGTTTTGGTACTATAATGTTCACCGGGTGGTACCGGGCCAAAAAGCACTAAGAGGGACTAAAACATGCATAGGTAGTTGCCATGGTCCCGAAAAGATCTAGGAGTCATGTCAGTTAGACATGATTGGTAAAAGTCCTTACCTACCGAAATAAATACGGGTCTGGTGGAGCAAGAACATTACGCACATCAGGACGTATGAAATAAGGATCCTAGTCCAATAAATTGATCATTTAAGGGTTTATTGATAATTATTGGAAATTAATCTATTTACAGTTGCTAAGACCAAAAATTTTATTTTGTGTAGATGGCAAGCACTGTTACCAGCACTAATAATCTTTCCCTCCGATCTATCCTAGAAAAGGATAAGCTGACCGGCTCTAATTTTCTCGACTGGGAGCGCAATTTGATGATTGTGCTCAGACATGAGAGAAAATGGTATGTGCTTGAAGAGCCACTTGGGGAGGCACCTCCGGCAAACGCTCCGGCTGCTGCCAGAAATGCCCACAAGAAGCACTCGGATGATCTCCTTGATGTCACCTGTCTGATGCTAGCAACTATGAGCCCAGATCTGCAAGCAGGGCTCATAAATACAAATGCTTATGACATGATCCGCCAGCTGAGGGACATGTTCCAGACCCAGGCTCGTACAGAACGCTACGATGCCACCAAAGCATTTAATGAGTGCAAGATGGTAAAAGGGACATCAGTAAGTGACCATGTCATGAAAATGAAACGGCACTTAGATCATCTGGAGAGGCTAGGTCATCCTGTTCCGTTGCAGCTAGCAACAGACACCATACTCAATTCACTGTCAGAAGACTACAGGCCCTTCGTAGTCAATTACAATATGAATAACATGGAGAAAACAATAGCAGAGTTGCACTCCATGCTTAAGACATCTGAACTGAATATGGGGAACAAGAACAAGACCAAGGATGTCTTGATGGTGAAAGACGGAGGGGTGAAAAAGAAGAGTGGGCAAGCTAGCACCAGTAAAGGAAAAGGACCACTCCAGGCCATCCAGAGTGCACCCAAGAAAGGCAAAAGCAAGGGCAAGGGCAAGAAGGTTAAGCCAAACAAAGCTAGGACCGAGAACCGCTGCTTCATATGCAATGAGATCGGTCACTGGAGGCAAAACTGCCCTAAGCGTCATGAAGCAGGTATGTAAACCCTCAGAAATTTATGATTGCTTTAATTGTCACTTCTTACTTGTTAGTTTACAAGTATACTGATACCTAGAGCAATTATTGCAGGAAGTCAGAAGTGAAATGCCCAGAGGATGCTGAGGATCTGAAGTACAAGTTTATTTCAATTTAAGTCAAGATATTTTGGATTTAAGTTTTAAAACAGCTATTTCTAGTTTTTATGTTTTAAACAGTTGTTCTATGGTTTTATTTTCAAAAATTATTATCTTGACATTGAAATATCTGATTGTGCTTATTGTTCTTGAATTTGTATGATCCTAGTTGTTGCCTGTTATAGTTACTTCAATAAAATCTATTAAATTGAAGTAATTTGTATAAAAACTATCAAAACACACGAGATTCTATAGGAATGTGTTTTGAAAATAAAACATTTATTTATAATAGTTTTGTGATCAAGAGGGAGAATTTAAGATATTAACTCAGATAGCGTTAATAACAGTATTTATAAAACTAGAAAGATTCCAAGTTCTGGAATTAGGATTTGACCAAATCCAGTTAAGTTTTATAAAAGAAATTCTCAGAATTAACTAATCAAGTTTAATCAAGTTTTATTATTCAAATGTTCTGAGAAGAGAATTTAGGATATTAACCCAGCTAGCGTTAATAACAGTATTTATGAAACTAAGAAGATTCCAAGATCTGGAATTAGGATTTGACCAAATCCAGTTAAGTTTCATAAAGGAAAATTCTCAAAGTTCATTACTTGAAATTAGGATTGACTAATCAAAGTTTTGACTAAGTCAATAGTAAATTTTGAGTAATAGTTAGTTTTTATATAAGTAAGTGGGAGCCCAATTTATTCTCTATCTAGTCTGAGATAAAAGAATAAAGGATATAATTATTGATATATCTCGGAATTCATAAATCCAGATAGGATAAGAATTCATAAGATATAATTTACCCTTTTAGTCAAAAGGATAAAAGTTTCAAGATCCTTGAAACAAAGGTCGTGACTGACTTTAAAATCAATAATTAAAGTGTTGAATTAAAATATAGGATTCTAGTAGATTTGCCAGTATTGCAAATGGAATCTGATTTCAGGTAGAAATCATTCATCTACACAGCAACTAAGGAAAGTTGCAGTCTTACATATTCAGGAACTTGAAGTTAGTCCAGGTCTCCGAGTTCATGGAATATGATAAAAGTCTAGTTGTTGTTTTTATAAGGTGTTTGCAGAACAATAATTAGCAGATACAAGTAGATCGTATAAACAGACTTGTATTATTTGGTTATCACTTTGATTAAAATGGTAAACTTTAATCAAAGGGTTTAAACTAAAGATAGGTGATACTTTATTTTAGACCAGTATCTAACAAACGTTAAATAGATGTTATGAAAGTTATTGAAGAAAAGATATTTGATTTTGTTATCATTACAGCGTGTAATGTGGACTATACAAAATTGATTTCTTTATTACTTTCACATTTTGCATGTTTTAATATATCCAGGAATGAAATCAGTCTCCGATTTTTCATTCAAAATCTGTCCGTGACAACTTATCATTGTGGGAGCATGATAAGGTGTTAAAGTCATTGTGAACTTTTAGGTAGTTATGATCAGTTGCTGAATAACAGCTACAAGTGTTGTAGACTAAAAGTTGCACAGATATTTGATAGAGTAGCAAATATCGGACGTGATCCGCGGTTTAGATTACTTCTTGGAGTGAAGTCATAAGTGAATCTCACAGTGGTTGTCCCTATCACCTGAGGTATCTGATTTAATATCATGAGGACTACTGAATTCTTAGTACACTCAACCGCTACGCCGTAACAGGGTGGCTATAAAGGGTGTAACTAGATTTAGCGGAAGCCGTGGTGTTAAAGGCAGATATGCAAGATGGGATTTGCACCTCTTCTCAGAAGAGAGATATTTCTGGGCCCATCTTGACTGACTGAGTATACTGATGAAGTGCATGGCCATGCCCAAACGAACTGATTAGTTCTTTGTCGTTTACCTATCAGTAATAGTCAGATAATCAAGAAAACAGAATCTTGAGTACTTAGAGTTGACACTTTCCAAGCTCATACTCACAGATGAAATATCGCGATGCAAAGGGAAAAGCCAAGATATACCCAATCAATGAACAGTAGTTTCATAGATACCAGTTCCTCACGGAATATTTATATCACCAGTCTGGGTATAAGAGTTCTTGTAACCTGGTCAGCCTAAGTGCCTGTCTAGGGGCCTCCTTAGGTCAGTGTAATCAAAGGTGGTATTGCCAACTTGCACAAGTGGGAGTCTGTTAGGAATAATGTGCAGAGTTGACAAACCAAGTGATTACACATCCAATGTTACAAGACACTTGAGGGTCACACTCGTGAGGACCTATAAGTCGAACAAGTTAGATGAAACCCAGAAATGGAGAGTTAGGATTTATAATAGTGTATTATAAATCAATTGGGTAATTACAGTCAGAATTACCAAAGTTGGAGGGTTATTAATTAATTAGGATATTATATATATTTATATATAATAGTTAATTAATAAAGTGAAATATATATATATTAGATAAATATATGTATATATTTATATTTATCATAAGCAAATTCTTTTCCAGTTAATAAAAGGAAAGAATTTGAGATAATTATAATATGGAAGCTGAATCTCATTCAAACTGTGTTTTCTTCCCATATAAATAAGGCTTATGGGTTAAGAGACAATTAAGCTTTTAGCTAAGAAAATCAGTTTCCCTTCTCCTCTCTCTCTCCAACCGGCGCCGACCCCCCCCCCCCCCCCCCCGTCGGATTCCAGTTTTTTTGGTTGTTCGGGTTTTCGTTATGGTTCAACTAGAAGAACGTTCGTTGGTCGATCACCGGTGGACTATTCTCAAGCAATCCAGGTAAATTGATCTAATCCAATCTATTAGGATTAAGCTACAACGATTAAAAGATCAATTGGCTTTAAGGGTTTTTAGCTTTTAACGCTTCCGCATAATAAAGGTCGAAACAGTGAGTTTTTGATCACATAAGGTTTTATCAGTTTGATTAACCTACAAGATTTATCAAACCAGTGAGGTTCGTTAAATCCGAGATAATCCTTGAGTCAGTTTGATCCAAGGATACCCACAAAAACCCAACAATAGATAGTTCGCAAAATGAGTTCCTCTATTTCTGATGATCGCCTTTGGACATCCGTATCTACATACAAGAGATTTCACGAAGTCAACAACTACCTTAGCATCATTTGTAGGTGAAGCCTTAGCTTCGGCCCATTTGGAAACATAATCAACCGCCACAAGGATGTATTTGTTGCCTCGGGAGTCGGGAAAAGGTCCCATGAAATCGATTCCCCAAACATCAAACACTTCACTAACAGAAATGCTATGTTGTGTCATCTCATCTTTCTTTGTGATGTTGCCTGCCCTTTCACAAGCGTCACAAGATTTTATTAAAGTGTGAGCATCCTTAAAAATTGTGGGCCAATAAAATCCGGATTCGAGGACTTTTCTGGCAGTCAGATTGGCTCCGAAATGGCCTCCCGTGGGGCCTTTGTGACAGTTATCAAGAATGTCCCAGGCGACAAGGCCTGAGACACATCGGCGGAGTATCCTATCAGGTCCTATTCTGAACAAATGGGGTTTGAACCAAAAATAATGTTTTAGATCTGAGAAAAACTTACCCTTTTGTTGATGAGTCATACCTTTTACAAGAACACCGGCGGCCAGATAATTTGCAAAATCTGCATACCAAGGTATAGGGTCCTCTCCTATGGTCTTAATCATATTAAGGTCTTCATCAGGGAATTTATCCCTAATGACTTCAACACCCCCGGAATCCATGTATGGATTCTCCAGGCGAGACAAATGATCAGCGGCTAAATTTTCAGCGCCTCTCTTATCTCTTACCTCTATATCAAACTCTTGCAATAGAAGTATCCATCGTATGAGTCTGGGCTTAGCGTCAGGCTTAGCAAAGAGGTATCTAAGGGCAGAGTGATCCGTGTATACTATGATTTTGGACAACACAAGATAAGACCGAAATTTTTCAATGGCAAAAACGACCGCTAGGAATTCTTTTTCAGTCGTGGTGCAGTTTTCTTGGGCATCGTTCAAAGTTCGACTTGCATAACAAATCGGTTGAAAATGATTATTTTTACGTTGCCTAAGGACTGCACCGACGGCGTAATCGCTCGCATCGCACATAATCTCAAAAGGTTGATCCCAATCAGGAGGAATCATGATTATGTTTGTAGGTGGAGGAAGCTTTGATATAGTGTCTATCTTAGCTTTATCCACCTCCAAACCGTCTTTTGAGATTTTGTGTCCAAGAACTATACCTTCTCTTACCATAAAGTGGCACTTCTCCCAGTTGAGAACCAAATGAGACTCCTCGCATCGAGCTAACACCCTGTCTAGACTGCTTAAACAATCAACAAAAGAGTTACCGAAAACGGAGAAGTCATCCATAAAGACCTCCATACAATTCTCTATCATGTCTTGAAAAATGGCCGTCATACATCGCTGAAACGTAGTGGGTGCATTGCATAACCCAAAAGGCATACGCCTATAGGCAAATGTTCCAAAAGGACAGGTAAAGGTTGTTTTCTCTTGGTCCTCGGGATCAATGGGGATTTGGAAGTATCCCGAAAATCCATCCAGGAAGCAATAGTACTCATTTTCCGCCAATCGTTCAAGCATTTGGTCTATGAAAGGCAACGGGAAATGGTCTTTTCTAGTGGCATCATTAAGCTTCCTATAGTCTATGCAAACCCTCCACCCGGTGACAGTGCGGGTGGGAACTAACTCATTGTTATCATTGGTGACAACTGTGAGTCCTCCCTTTTTGGGAACTACTTGAACAGGGCTTACCCATGGACTATCAGAAATGGGATATATTATCCCGGTATCAAGTAGTTTGATAACCTCCTTTTTGACAACCTCTTGCATTTTCGGATTAAGCCTCCTTTGTTTTTGCACGCATGGTTTAAAATTATCTTCCATTAAAATCTTGTGCGTACAGAACGAAGGGCTTATTCCGGGAATGTCCGAGATTTTCCAAGCTAAAGCCTTTTTATGTTTCTTTAAAACCTCAATAAGTCTTTCTTTTTCATCGGCTCTTAGCAAGGAAGAGATGATTACCGGGAGAGAATCGTTACCTTCGAGAAACTGGTACTCGAGGTAATTGTATAGTCATTCGTGTACTTTTTAAACCATTTAATCCCAGATTTTGATAAAAGGATAATGGCATTAGGTTTATACTGGCTCCTAGGTCGGCTAGGGCTCTACATGAAACACTTTTACCAAAGTAACAAGGAATAACGAAACTCCCTGGGTCACCCTTCTTGAGGGTGTCGGAAATTGTGGCTGAGCATTCGGCATTTAGAAAGGCTATTTCTTCTGTTCCCAACCTCGCGTTATTAGCCACCAACTCCTTGAGGAATCTCGCGTAACTCGGCACACCTGCGATTAAGTCCACAAGAGGCACATTAATATCCACACGTTTAATCAAGTCAATGAACTTACGATATCGGGCCTCTTTCCTTTCTTTCCGCAGTCGGGCAGGATATGGTACTCGTGTAGGCACATGCGGTGTTACAGTTTCCTTTGGTCTAGCTACTTCTTCCCTAACTTCTTTCGTCGGGCGTGACGGTAATTCAGTCTCCGGTTCAACAACCTGCAAATTAGGAATTTGGTTAGTTTGAGGCATAGGTGGTCCTACAACTACCTTACCTCCTCTCGTGGTTGTGAACACTTCAGCCTGGGCTTCTGCCTCCAAATGAGGAAATGTCTCCTTGATGTCTCGGAGGAATTGATCCGTGCTTCTGTTTAATCCTGCAACAAAATTTACAAACCCCTGCATTTTATGTTCAACATCCGTACCCATCTTTTCTTGTTCCATCGAGAAGTGATGGAACAATTGTTCGATTACCCCACCATATGACTTCAAGAGAGGGGTTGGCGTCCAATTGGACTCCTCGGTTGTATGAGCGTGTTCCTCGGATGATGATACTGCTTTTAAGTGTGCTTGGGGGTCTTCCTCTTGTTCCTCATCTATGGACCAATCCAGATAGTGCGCTTCCATGTCGTCCAAGAGTTTACGTGCTTCTTTCACTGTCTTATACGGAAAAATACCTCCACAAGATGAGTCTAGCCTTAATCGAGAATCGTTAGTCAATCCGGCATAAAAAACATCTATCATTTCCCTATCATCAATACCATGGTTTGGAAATATTAAGAATAAATCCTTATACCTTCCCCAAGCTTTCACAAGGCTATCTTTTCTTTGTTTAAAGTTTCGTATTTCGGCTCTTATTTTGTTAGCCCTAGAAATGGAAAAGTACCTCGACAAAAAGGCAGATTTCAAATCGCCCCAGGTTTGGATGGATCCTGGGGGTAGTTTTTTAAACCAGTCTTTTGCCTTATTTGTCAAAGTAAAGGGAAATACTCGAAGTTTTACCTCATCCTCCCTGGTATTGACTAGATCACAGATGTCCTCGAATGCTTCGAGGTGTTGGTAGGGATTTCCGCTTGGTTCTCCGTCAAATGAAATGGTGTTGATCATCTTGATCAACCCTTTGTTGATTTCCACCATTTTACCAACTGTCTTTCTAATTGTGGATCTTGGGGTGAATTGTACTTCAGATCGCTTCTCCCACATGGGTTGATCGTCTGCCATCCTGACAACTCAACAAACGATTACGGGCAACTTGCGGGAAACAAAGAATGTATAAATAAATAACTAAACAAACTAATTAAACTAGAAAGCGAAAAACTTGCAAGGGACAGAATCCCTCACAAGGATCGATTAACTAAACTAACTAAGACTAAAAACCTAACAACTACCGTTCCCCGGCAACGGCGCCAAAAACTTGATGCGGTAGTTAACGTATATAAAAAGCGTAACAAGTTTTAACCTCTAATGCCTAGCCACTGTCTTACCACATATACAGGCAAGCGTACCTGATCGTGAGTAATATAGTGTAGGAAAGTCCAGGTATCGTATCTACCACTGGGAACGGTCAAGTTATTGTAGATTCTCAGTCTAAGTCGGTTTGATTAACCTAAAGCTTTTGGGGGGGGGGGGTTTATGAAAAAGGATTTTTAAACTAAAAAGATAATTAAATTAATTACTAACTAGGAAAGCGATCAAACAGATTAATTAAGAACTATATGAAGGAAAACAACAGCACTTATCATGGTATAGTGAATCCCCAAGTGGATGATTTAAATAGGCTAGAGGTATGGTTGTTTTGGTTATTGTAGGAATTTAAGTCTAGGACACCCTAACATGTAGTGATTATGGTTTTAAACTAGGTATTGGTCCTCCTAGCTCCAATACTTAGGTCGTTTGTCAGGCAACCTAGTACCGGAAATCCGATCCTAATTCTATCGTATGGTTTTCTCCCTCCGGTCACTCTCGGTCCAAGTAACCACTTAACACAACTCTCTTGGTCTAAGGGTAGGTTAAGGTAGGTTGATTATCCTTTCGGAGTCTATCTATCTTGGTCTAACAGATACACCCAACCAATGAGTTCAAATAACCAAACAATAACAATCAGAATGGAACCATAACACACATTCAATCAACCGAAAACAAACCAATAAACATTAAGTATCAAATCATCATCCACAATGGTTCATCGACCACGACAAGTACCACTATTAAAAACTACTCACTAAACATAACTAAAACAGAAAACATGATAGTAGACATGATACCGACAATACAACGACGGATGATCAGAGATCGAACCCCGCAGCGTATCGGCACCACTCTCCTTTCACTCTACTGCTTCGTACCTTCCCCGTATCGTATCTCGTGTAAAACGGCTCTCTTTGAACTGAAGAAGGAGGCTGGTATTTAAAAGAAAACGTCCAGGGGCCATCTGGCGATCGCCAGACTGCTGGTTTGGCGGCGCCAAACACTTAGGTCAACCCTGGTCTTCATCTTTGTCGAATCTGGCGGCGCCAGATCTGTAATCTCGCGAACGCCAGATTGCTACTGTATTGACTTTGTGCATTTTTCACGTTTTCTCGCCTTTTTTCGTACTTTTTCGTTCCACGGCCTCCAAATCCTACAAAAGCAATAATAAGCTCATTTTGTGAGTGAAATGATCAGAAATGGGTGAGAAATGGGGTAAAGTCATACGATTAAGCTCAACCAAAACATGTATAATTTTGGTGTTATCAGCTACCTAAAGGTTTTGTTCTAAATGATGATTCATTTTTTTTTGTTGGGGGGGGGGGGGGGGGGGGGGGTTGGTGCTGATCATGAGGTTCAAGTAAGGGGTCGTTTACCAAATTCTTATAGGTAAGCGTTTATCTGCAAGAGATTCACATTCAACTACCTTATTATACATATATATATATATATATATCTTTGACCTTGAAAACAAATTGTTGGCAAGTATCTTTAATCCGGTAAACGCTTATCAGCTAATAGTCATTTTCCACACTTACCGTGGTAACAGTCTCGGTCTTTCGCCCTTTGTCTTGTGTCTCTTACCGGGTAAGCTTCTTGTCCCTAACCATGCTCAATCAATAAGGTATATGACATCGGTAAGCGCTCACCGTGATAAACGTATAGTAAGCGGCCGTAAGTCATTTTCATGTTAAATTTAATATCACTTTGGAACAGAATTTCTATTATATAAAAATATCTTTCAATTTGTGTGTGAATAACCGAAATATTATGTTTGTTGTTCAACATCCTCATCTATTGATTCTTATTTTGTATACGAACGCTTCGAATGAAAGATGATACTCAAATATTATGTTTGTTGTTCAACATCCTCATCTATCAATTGAGCTTTTTTATTTAGCATGATTGGACTGAGTCTAACTTGACTGGGATAAAATCGACCTTTGTTAATATGCAAGGTTGAACTGTCACACCTGACTTGAAATACTCGAGATCTATCTATGAGATTGATTGAACCAAACTCGAGTCGGTCAAAGTTTTGTAATTAGCGTGACTGCACCAACCTCACAAGATGGGAGTCCGTTCAACCTTTATCAATGTAGTCGAAGTTTTTAATTATCATGACTTGGCGAAGTCTAAGGGGGATGAAAACTGCTGCTTGGTCTGATATTATATAATGGAATCATTCCTGCAGATCCATTAATTTTCATTCCTGACCAAATTGGGGGGAATGAAAAATTTCTTTCTACTCGGTTCTTTTTTCCACATGGCATTCCATATTTTGTATTTTCAAAGTGGAGGAAAATATTTTTTGAATATGAAACAATTTTTCATTGATTATAGTGGGTTAACCAAGCAGCATCAATACAATGCTCATTTTCATTCTCATTCTCCTGCATTACCATTTTCATTCCCTAAAATGAACCAAGCACCCCCTAACTATATTGGGTCTGTTCGATCTCAATCATTGTGCATGATTAGACCAGTCAAGATCGAAGCAAATCGAGCATTATCAACAAGCATGATTGAACCACTCATACCATACTCACCATACTGTATAACATTCTCGTCCATCAAAATTAATTGTTCGTAAGCATCTTCAACCTAGTAAGCGCTTACCAGAGTCATTTCCATAACTTACCGGATAAGACTCTCGGGTCCTTGTCATGGCTCTTACCGGGTAAGATTCATGGTGGATCCATGCTCAATTGGTAAAGATCGTAAGGTAAATGATACCGGTAAACACTTATCCGGGTAAGTCTTTAGTAGACGGCCCCTTAGTCGAGCTTTATCAATGATGATGAGCCTGACTAGATCGGTTGGACTATACTCTAAGGGTATTTTGGACATTTGACAAGTTATTCAACTAATACTCTTGTTTCAGTCAACAAACAAAAGAACATTTCTTATTAACATTTGATACCTCAACATTTCATTCTCCATCAAGACATTAAAGATAATAGTTAATGGTTCTACATGCATATTACTTGAGTCAAAGGTCTAAAATACCCTCACAAAGTAGACATGGAATTGAAATCAGGCTAAGTAGTATTTGTCTATTTTGAATTGAAATACATGTTTATAGTCTTTTTAGCTCTAGAAACATTTAATTAGTTTTTAGATCAACAAAACTATCACTAGGCTTTGTTAATCACTTGCTGGTTGTAATGCTTTATAAAAGGAAAGGAAGTACTTCATGACTCCACTATGCGCTTGGAACTTAATGGTGTTCTGATACTCCCTTTTTACATTTCACAGCATTGCACAGGTACACAACTAGTATGTCGGCATGGAATCATGTGAGAAGTGTGAGGAGTGCTTCTTAACCGTTGATCACTTTTAATCAAATACCCTCCCATGAATTGTGGCTTAAAAAAGAATTGATCCCGTGCATCTTATTTTGGTGCATCTCATCCTAATGTCCATCAATTTTTCATCCAATGGTTGATAACCACTTCTCACGTTATTCATCAAATTTGACACTTCTCACCAAATATTAAATTTTGAAGCAAGAGAAGAAAATAAGTGCAATTAATTTGATATCTACGAATGGGAAGTGTTGGAGATTGTATGCGAAGAATAAAACACGTACTAAAATGGTTTCCAACGAGTTAGTTATACAGTAGCAGTAGGTATATACGGTTAAATCAACATTAAAAAAGGGATATACTATATCAGGAGTAAAGGAAATAATTTACTAGTAGATATCAGACGAGTAGGCAGGACATTTGAGCAATGGAATTAATATCAAGTTGTCCATCCATTTGACGATAAACAGAACATGTATGAAGATTAAAATGAGAAAACGGAAAATGAATTGCAGAAACTGATATTGGCAAAGAAATAAAATGAAGATACACATGAACAACAACATACCTTATACATCTCTAGTCCTTTCCTTCTTTTGGTACAAGCTTACCTATCAACTTAAGCAGACTACCATCTAATGATCTACTTGATATACCATCAAGTAACATAGACAGAGTTGAAGCATGAACCAAGAAACCTTGTCCTTCCATCTCCTCTAACAACATCTTTATCGAGTCATGTTGTCCGTTCTTTAATAATCCTTGGAGAAAAACGTTGTAAGTCACACAATCTGGTTGGCAGCCTTTCTCTCCCATTTGAAAAAGCAACCTTTTTGCTTCTCTCACTAGACCTTCCCGAAAAAAACAACCGATCATCACATTATATGTCCTAATATTAGGATTCAAACCTTTAGTACTTAGCTCATTGAAAAGATCAATTACAATATCCATTTTCCCACATTTACTTGCACCATCAATGAGGGTATTGTACATAACAATATCTAAATTTAGCTTGTTCTCATCCATCAAATGAAACAAAGAGAGTGCTTTGTCAAGTTGATGGTTGTCGCATAGACCCTCCAAAACTATTCCGTACCGTAAGTGAATGCATTGGGTGGAATATGGTTGTGTGCTCGCATCTCATCAAAGAGTTCAAGTGCATCTTCACACCTTTTAACTCGAAAAAAAATCCTTGTAACATGGTGCTGTAGGTGACCACATCAGGTTTCATATCTTTTTCCGTTACTTCATGAAACAAATGCAAGGCCTCATCTATCTTTGACTTTTTACAATACCCATTCAATAAACTATTATAAGTAACTATGTTGGGAGCATGACCTCTAATCTTCATCAAATCAAAAATTTCCTTTGCTCTTCTCATGTCACCTTGCAAACAGAACCCATCAATAAGTGAACTATATGTCACTAGATTGGGATCCTCTCCTCTCTCGACCATGATGTTCAAAACAGACTCTGCGCATCTTCCACCATGCCTTCCTTGCAAAGGGCATCAACTAATATAGTATAGGTTATAACATCCAGAGAGATCCTTTCGTCTTCCATTTCTCTTAGCACTTTAAAGGCATCATCCCAACGACCAGTGTTACAAAGGCTATGAATCAAAGAGTTGTACGTGATGACATCTGGTAGGACGCCTTTGTGGAGAATCATTTCATTAAAGAGCTTTAAAGCATTGTCTGCCATTTCGTCCTTACAAAGACTATCGATGATGGTTACTGGATATTAAACTAAACTTAGTTTAATTATTAGAATTGTAATTAGTATAGATTATGTAATTAATTATTAGTAAAGAGGTGTGATAGTTCAAGTGAAGAGATATGATGGTTCAATTGAAAGGGTATGATGGTTCATGAATAACCACCTCCTTCCAAACCATCACAATGGTTCAAATCAACACAACTGTTCGAACAAAGGCACCTATTCGTTGTTTATAAATAGGGTCAATGTATTGTAAATTGTATGGACAAATTATTGTAAGTATCAATATAATAGCAAGTTCATTCATATTTTATATGTGATTTGTTCATCAATTGCAAGATTATTTCCATCAATTGGTATCAGAGCGAGAACGATTCCGGGAATCAATCAAGTAAGAAAGAAAGAAGGAAGAAGGAAACCTGAGAATCGTCAAGTGGAGAAGAAACAGAACCCAACCAGTCGGAAGCAAACATCGATTGGAAGAATTTAGGGCAGAAAGCATAGTTGTTCAAGTCAAATCGGAGATTGGAAATCGAATACTGCCGATCGAAAAGAAATCAGAAGAAGGTTGCGATTCAATCAGAAATCAGAATTACCGTCGAACAGATAAGAGGAATTAAACAAGTGTGAAACCGTCGATCAAAGCGAAACGCCACCAAGAAGGAAGCGGCACCCAAGGTGTACGCCCCTTTTCTCTTTTATTATAAAACCTTAAAATTCCTATTATAAGCATAAGATAATTGGAAAGATCGTATTCATATCTTAAAATAAAACAAAAAGGGTTTTAATTAATAAAGTGATTTTATTAATAAAGAAAACAATTTCAAAACGTTTTTTTTAAGAAAGAGATTTCTAAAAAGTATATATATATATATATTAGATATAGGGTTGCTTTCATTTACAAACCACAATTAAAATACAAACCTTGCAAACCTATTAATCACCATAGATCTAATAAATCAATGGCTAAGATGAAATTAACCTATTTTTAGCAACTCAACTAACCTTTATTAATTAAAATTAATTAAAAAGGACACGTGAAGGGTATTTTGGACTTTCTCATTGGATACTCGATTTTGAAAATGGAATCAAAATCCCATTTTTTCAGGAAATGGACTTGACTCATCGACAAGAAAATCATAATTTTGTACGATTTCTTTCAGATAAATCCATTTTTGATGGATGGGTTTTGGGTTTGAATGGGTGATTGATTTAATGGAGTGGTAGGTTTGAATGGGTTTCATCTCGTTTCCAATGATAAAACTAGTTTCATGAGAAAGGAGACGCAAGCGTTTCAATCTTTTTGGTGATGAACAGGTTTCATGAAAAAGGAGATGTATGTGTTCAAAATTTTCCGGCAATGAACCGGTTTCATGAAAATGGTGATGAACGTGTTCCAACTTTTCCGGCGATGAACCGGTTTCATGAGAATGGCAATAACCGTGTTAAAAAAATTTCGACGATGAACCGGTTTCATGAGACGGCAATAAACGTGTTAAATAATTTTCCGACGATGAACCGGTTTCATGAAAATGGTGATAAACGTGTTCCAATTTTTCCTGGCGATGAACCGGTATCATGATACCGGAGATGAACATGTTCCAATTTTCCCGGCGATGAACCGGTTTCATGAAAATGGTGATAAACGTGTTCCAGGAGATGAACCAATTCCATGATAACGGAGATGAACGTGTTCCAATTTTTCCGATGATGAATCGGTTTCATGGAAATGGTTATGAACGTGTTACAATTTTTCCGGCGATAAACCGGTTTCATGCGATAAACCGGTTTCATGAAAACGGTGATGAACGTGTTCCAAATTTTCTGGCAATGAACTGGTTTCATGAAAATGATGATGAATGTGTTCTATGAAAAAAGAGATTAAAAAGAAGGCAAAGAACGAAATGGAGATGAGACGAAGATGAAATGAATTGACTAAATAATTATCGGTTTTACCATGGTGATAAACCGTGACTGAAATAGATGAAACCGACAGAATGTTAAAATCGGTGATGAAGGTCTGCACTAACGTAGAAATTGATGAACACAAGTGATAAAGAACCCTAATTTGGCACCTGCAAATATCAACTCCTCCTGGACGTGTGAATAAAGCAAAACCAACAAATTTTGTTCTAAAATAAGGAAAGTTAATATTTTAATTTAATTTGAATATGAAACCATATATATCTCTTATTAACGTCTCTTATTTTACTAATGTAGATGATTACCATATATACTTAAATAACTCAAAATGACAAACCTACCCTTAATAATTAAAATAATAAAAAACTAAAAGAAAAAATTTGATTGGTTGGAAAGGGTTTGTAAGGTTTGTAATTTAAGAATGGTTTGTAAAAGATCACTACAAACCACTTTTTTTTGTAAAAACTATAGGACCAATCTCAACCATCTATCTATTTTAATCAAGGGTTGTCATATGTAGAGACCATGGTAACAAGTCTATAATTTTTTTTGTGCCACACCTGATTTTAACCCCAGAAGGGTATTTAGGTCATTTAGCTTTTCTACTCCTAATAAGCAACACCAATCTGGAACAAATCAAATCCCACAATATGAAAATAAGATCCACTTTCCATATCAAAAATCCCCAAAATTTCCTCTACTCTTCTTCTCCAACGAAACAAACCCCTCCTTTCTTATTTCTCCGATGAACAAGAGCAGCGGCCACCGCCGCCGTCACACCACCACCGTCGCCGTTACCGCCACCACCACCTTCGCTACCGCCGTCCACCGCCACCATCATGACTTCTATACGGTGATTCGAGCACGCGTGAAACAGAAGCAATGACACGAGCTCGGCGTTCGTCAGTCCAGATCTGGTGCTCCGCCGCCGGATCTGCAAATCGAGAAGTTCTATCGCCGCTAACACCACCGCCGGCACCACCGTTACCACCACCGCCGGCACCGCCGTCTAGTTCTGATCAGATCTCTCTCTCATGCTCTCTAGTTCTGGTTTCGCCGACACCGTCGTCTACCACCACCGCCGGCACCGCCGCCGCAACTACCATCGTCATTGCCACCACCACGACCTACCGCCACCTCCTGCTGCCACCACATGCCGCCACCACCGCACCACCATCGCTTCACCGTCGCACCACCACCAGATCTGAAAAACGCCGCCTCGTCGCACCACCACGTCACCTCTGCCGACCTACTGGTAACCGCCATCCGCAACGTCCACTGCCGCCCTCGTCGACATCGGAATTCGGCAGATCGCTCGCAGCCGCGAGTTCACCGGCAGATCCTCCAGATAACCGACGAGTTCACCATATACTGTAACACCCAAAATTCGAAAATACATCTTTAACGGGAAAAGTAACCAACTTCTTTGAAATTGCGGAAGCTTGTCCAAACATTCGATTTGAAGGTAATATGTAAACACCATGAGGTGTTAAACCAAGTCTAAACCATAAAACGGATACATTAATTAACTGTTTAATAAAACCAAATCCAAACCCAAGTTCAAAACATAAGTTAACCGTTAAGGAAAACCCAAATTGACATTTCAATCCAACAAAATAATCGTTTGTGCCCCATTAAACCAAACCATTTTCTTCCCAAAACCTTTTTATTCACCTTTCTTCTCGTAGACTGAACTAGCGGCACCCGGAGCCTCGAACCTTAACTTTTCCCTTTCGGGAAGCGCCTGCAACTAAAAAGAGTGAACAACAACGGGGTAAGCGAAACGCTTAGTGAGAACACACCTAAACCATCTACCATCATACATCCACAATTATATATACACATAATCACGTACGTGCCATCTTTGCACTATCTCCTCTCCAGCTAACCCGGATCAAGGAGAGAATTCCCTAGGGGTATTGCTACCACCATAGGTACTCTACCCGAGGAGTATTGCTACTACCTTCGGTCCACATATCCCCGAAGGGAACATACATCATCATCATCATCATAACATAATCACATGCAACATAATCGTAAACACACAACGATACATAGCTAGGTAGTGAACTCACCTTGGTTATGATCACAACTAGCTCAAAATACGTTCAATAGTCACCTCGTACCACCTAAGCATAAATACATACACACATTCATCAAACACAACCCGAAAATGAGTCTTAAACGTAACTCGACCCTCTAATGCAAAAAGATGCATCTACCCTCGACCAATTTCCACCAACTTCATGAAACATCATGTTTCACTAAGTACTAGGGGTAACTAAGCAAAAGAACCCCAAACGAATCCATTTCGGAAAAATGGAAAAAACAACTCAGCCTAAACGGCTGGTAATACCGCTGGTAACCTTACCCGCGGATTTACCCACCGTTACCATCAGCACGAGAAGAAAAGAAGGGTTTTCTTCAATTGGACATAACTCTCTCATACGAACTCCGATTTAGCCGATTCAAATTGCTATGATCTCGATTTTTCGAGCTCTACAAGACTACATCAATGGATTTTAAGAACTAGGATCGATAAGGGACATTCACACGTCTCTAATTCGATCTAAACAACTCCAATTCATACTATAGGTTGATCAATTGATCAATCCCCCACATACTTCTCAACCCTTGACTCTTTGCTCAAATTTACCAACAATTAAACTACCATTAAGTAAAGCATTCATACCTTAATCACGATTACACGAACAATTCTCTTGATTGGTCGATACTAGGCCTCCAATTGCACCCTTGCTTCTTTTCTCCAAAGCTGTCTCTCCTCTCCCAAATACGTTTTCTGGAAACTGATTTGGGATAGAGGGAGATGTAGGTTAACCCTAGATTAGACACTTACCACACACACCCTGCACTTTCAGTATTAACATCTTAACCCTCGGCTCCTACAAAACATAACAATTAAGGTTCCAATACTCGTAACTCCATCCTAACTTAACTTTGAAAACGGGATGTTACAATTCTCCCCCACTTACCGGGATTTCGTCCCCGAAATCGCTCAGTCTCGGAACATCTCAGGGTAGTTCCGCCTCATCTCGTCCTCCAGTTCCCACGTCCACTCTGAGCCTTTTAGATGCTCCCACTAGACCTTTACTAAACCCACTTCTTTACTCCTCAGCGTCTTGGTCTTTCTTTCCAAGACTGCTATTGGCCTCTCCACATAGCTAAGTCGCTCCTCTACCTGAATGTCATCAATCGGTATGCAACCCGACTCATCTGCTAAACACCACTGAAGCTGCACAACATAGGAAGTGTCGTGTATCTGACTGGGTTCCGACGGTAACTCAAGCTGATACGCGACTCTCCCTACATGTGCGTCCATCTCGAACGGTCCGATGAATCTCAAACTCGATTGCCACGCTTCTGAAAGCGTATCACCTTTTTCCATGGTGACACCTTCTGAAGCACTTCCTCTTACCCACTAACTTAAGTCCGACCGCAAATCTGTCCACTATCTCCCAAAGGATATACTGATTTCCGAGAATACTACTAACTTTTACTCAGATCCTTCATCGCATGCTCTCACCTCCCACTAGTAACTCTAATTCTAACTCAACCTTCTATCTTAATTGCTTTTGTTTATGGCTGCTTAGATGTACTTACCAGTGAGGTCATCTCTATTAACTACCAAGCCGTAACGCCAACTAACACACATTCGGTTATTGGGTCGATATAACTCTTACCCTTTCTACTTTTATCACATTTGTATTGACAAATTCTATCAACATCTTTTATATCGCCGTACACCTACTTCTCTTAGCCCCAAACACCCAGTCTTGACAGCTCATACTTGACTCTCGAAGCCTACGGGTGTAACCACCAGTGTAGGAAACACAAGAGTCAAGTAAAGATTAATCTAGACAACAAGCTCGCCCTCTTCATGCACTTAATGCACCTCACTACCATCACATCTTCTCTTATCTCAGACTCTATCATCTCAACACATACAATTACATTCACTTTTCATTCCTAACCCAATTCGACATCAGGTTCGAACAATCAAGCATTCGCTCCATGGTTTACTACAATAACATCTACCAATGATCACGATCACCAATCTATTAAGCGTCGACTTATAAACCTGTCTCAACAATTCGCTGCAACAGTCCAGGCGATCGTGGTTCAAAACTATCCGCTTTGGAGACACAAAGACCTCACCGGTCACCCCTACTCCCTCACGGTTCTATTTTGGAGTTTCCCAATCCGGGTCACAACCCAGAACACACCTATCACCATGTCATTTCCTACGGATTACGACAGATTCCACAACAAAACATATCTGCACATCTAACTGCTCTCCGTTCCAAGAACGGAACTGATCATATCTTCCCCTCTAACGGAAACGATGCTATCCCATGGACCCTTATGAGTACAGGGCTACCCATAAGCACCCAAAACATGCTATTCACATTCAATAGGGCCATCTATCCTCTACCATCACGTACAACATAACACACGCTATAACTCTTCACAACACCCATTTATTTCTCACACTGCATCTTAATACGACTAACTCGTGGTAGTAAGTACCACCTTAAACTGCCATGCTCGCTACTGTCTTCCTTTCCCTACACTCATCGTTCCTTGCGAAAAGTCTCGGACACATCTCAAAAGTGTTCCACAAGCTCCACCTTCGATCTCGATAGATCAGCATATCGCCTATGCATACGATCACTGACCTTCCTTCGTTGGTCTGCAGACCCGATTCATCAGGTCCATAAAACTATCGACACGTTCGTCAACACGAATGGCATCCCAATGAACTCGAAATGCACACATCGAGTACAAAAGGCCGTCTTACACACCTCTTCTCCTCGAACCTTCAACTGATGGTACCCTAAGAGAAGATCTAACTTCGAGAACCACATGGCTCCCCGAAGCTGATCAAGGAGATCATCGATCTTCGGCAGCGGGTATCTATCTCTTACCGAAAGCTTGGTTAGCTCCCGATAATACTCACTTGCCTCTCGAAAGAAATACCAGCTAATCATCCGGGTATACATCCAGACACTCGCTGACCATAGGCACGATTGCTTCCTTCTTTTTCTTTATCTCAACTCGACTAATAATCACGTACACTGAGTAGCTACTACCTCCATGAAGAATATGCTTTCTGGCCTTAGCCAAAGTACATACCTTCGGTGGTCTCTTTTCATCTCCTTCAATAGTCAGTTCTCCCCCACTTAGGGTTCGAACTACTATCTACTATTCCCCACAATCCATGCAAACTCGACCTCAACTCAAACCGTCTAATCTAACTACCACATTTACCTTCTACATAGAGATAGGGATCGGGTTTAAACAGTTTGATCCCACCTATCTCTAATACATTCTCCCAAAACGCGTCACTACACCAACAGTGCCACTCGTCCGCTATTTCTACTTCTGACGGACTTTCTAACACAAGTTATCTCGTACACCTGATAAGATCAGTGCACCTTGCTGTTACCATCTTTAACTGACATACATGGTGTTTCTCTGGAAAGCCAGAGAATCACTCTCACATCATACTTTCCACTTGCTTCAAGGTCCTTTACCGATCAATTGACTCTCACAAAACCCTCTGTGGGTTCTCTAAACTGGCTCTCCACGACTTGACCTCTGATTCTGTCATGCCAACCAGTGTGGAAGGCACCTTCTGTCTCAATATGCCGATGGGTGTTAACCACTGGATCCTTCTTACCTTCGAACTTCGACGATGGTCATACCAAAAATCCAGTATCCGGATGCTCTAGCCTGACCAGGCTGAGAGCTTACTGCACGCCGACTCATGTGACTGGTGCTGCTTCTAACTGCTGTGAACCACCTGGGTTAATTCTCTTTCCGTACATTCAAAAGCTAGGAAGTAACCCATGGGAACTTCCCCTATCTCTTTTACTCTACCCTTTTACCCTTATCAGTAACTCAAAACTTCTCATGATTCCACCAAAATCAAATTTGTATCGGTGCTTATAATACACCAAAATAGATAACCGTATTTCGAACCCCAGAGCATTACTCAACAAGGACACACTAAAGGGTTCTCTACAGGATCTCCCACGCACCGATACAAACCTGGTTTTAACTTCACCACTAGGCATCCTAATTCACGGGTTTGCCAACTAAGTCCACTGACTTTAAACATGCACTCTTATACACAATCATCACCATTTCTAACGTAACCAGGATACCCCTTTTTGGTATACAACCCATACTGATCCTAAGATCATCATACTTTAAAGATAACCTCTTTCCTTCCCATCTCGTCTACAACGTTTGGGTCAACAGCCCTCACTACACTTTTCCTTTCATATCATACTATTGGGTGGTCTAACCATACTGATCCAATTAAACTCGCTATTTAAACACCACCACTCTACCTCTTTTCACGTACAAACTACTAGCTCAAGTCAAAGATCTTGGCTTCACATTCTCCACTCATCACACGCCTCGTAGGGGTCCAACTACTTACCTTAAGGACATACACAAGTCCTACCATCATGCTACCCCAAACACAACCTAGTTGGTTCATGGTACTTCTAGCAACTATGTCAATTCCCTGATATGCACAATGTATTTGCAACGATACGGGCCCTTGTATCATTATAAATACACCCTACATATCTAGCCTCGACACCATCACTAAAATCCCAATTCCTGACTAGTTGCCCCATACATGACCTTTACACTAGAGCTTTAATAGCTCGTCTATCACTTTATCACAAAACAAGCACCAACTACTTACTCATGACTACAACATCATAAGCCTATACAAGGCTTAACATGCGTACATTAGCTTACATAGCAACTATCATAAGATACCTGCTCCACATAACTACATAGCATTAGTCTAGCATGCAACTACTGTTTGCTCATATCACATGTCATCAATCATATACCCTTATGGCTCATACATACATTAATCATTACACCAATAATCATCATGCTTTACATCATGTCAATAGCTCAACATGCTTTTCCACTCGTAGTAAGATACTACTAGCCTATACAAGGAGCACCTACAATACTTGCATTTCTATCATTTTCATAGTAATACACACCTATCATGCATCTTATGTTCATCACTAGCATCACACATAGCTTTCACATGCATCAATTATAATCATATACATCAATTATAATCACATACATCATCATACTCAACATAGGTAAGGTTTAGTGTGCTCACCCCCGTTCTGATGCTCCGGCTCGCAGTTCAGTCTCTTTAACCATTTCTCACGTAAAACACCTTTTGGTTACTTTTAATCTTAGGGAAAACAAAAGCTTTGGTTTAAGTTCAAGTATCCACCATATGTGAATACCCGAATCCCTTAAACCTAGGCTCTGATACCAACTTGTAACACCCAAAATTCGAAAATACATCTTTAACGGGAAAAGTAACCAACTTCTTTGAAATTGCGGAAGCTTGTCCAAACATTCGATTTGAAGGTAATATGTAAACACCATGAGGTGTTAAACCAAGTCTAAACCATAAAACGGATACATTAATTAACTGTTTAATAAAACCAAATCCAAACCCAAGTTCAAAACATAAGTTAACCGTTAAGGAAAACCCAAATTGACATTTCAATCCAACAAAATAATCGTTTGTGCCCCATTAAACCAAACCATTTTCTTCCCAAAACCTTTTTATTCACCTTTCTTCTCGTAGACTGAACTAGCGGCACCCGGAGCCTCGAACCTTAACTTTTCCCTTTCGGGAAGCGCCTGCAACTAAAAAGAGTGAACAACAACGGGGTAAGCGAAACGCTTAGTGAGAACACACCTAAACCATCTACCATCATACATCCACAATTATATATACACATAATCACGTACGTGCCATCTTTGCACTATCTCCTCTCCAGCTAACCCGGATCAAGGAGAGAATTCCCTAGGGGTATTGCTACCACCATAGGTACTCTACCCGAGGAGTATTGCTACTACCTTCGGTCCACATATCCCCGAAGGGAACATACATCATCATCATCATCATAACATAATCACATGCAACATAATCGTAAACACACAACGATACATAGCTAGGTAGTGAACTCACCTTGGTTATGATCACAACTAGCTCAAAATACGTTCAATAGTCACCTCGTACCACCTAAGCATAAATACATACACACATTCATCAAACACAACCCGAAAATGAGTCTTAAACGTAACTCGACCCTCTAATGCAAAAAGATGCATCTACCCTCGACCAATTTCCACCAACTTCATGAAACATCATGTTTCACTAAGTACTAGGGGTAACTAAGCAAAAGAACCCCAAACGAATCCATTTCGGAAAAATGGAAAAACAACTCAGCCTAAACGGCTGGTAATACCGCTGGTAACCTTACCCGCGGATTTACCCACCGTTACCATCAGCACGAGAAGAAAAGAAGGGTTTTCTTCAATTGGACATAACTCTCTCATACGAACTCCGATTTAGCCGATTCAAATTGCTATGATCTCGATTTTTCGAGCTCTACAAGACTACATCAATGGATTTTAAGAACTAGGATCGATAAGGGACATTCACACGTCTCTAATTCGATCTAAACAACTCCAATTCATACTATAGGTTGATCAATTGATCAATCCCCCACATACTTCTCAACCCTTGACTCTTTGCTCAAATTTACCAACAATTAAACTACCATTAAGTAAAGCATTCATACCTTAATCACGATTACACGAACAATTCTCTTGATTGGTCGATACTAGGCCTCCAATTGCACCCTTGCTTCTTTTCTCCAAAGCTGTCTCTCCTCTCCCAAATACGTTTTCTGGAAACTGATTTGGGATAGAGGGAGATGTAGGTTAACCCTAGATTAGACACTTACCACACACACCCTGCACTTTCAGTATTAACATCTTAACCCTCGGCTCCTACAAAACATAACAATTAAGGTTCCAATACTCGTAACTCCATCCTAACTTAACTTTGAAAACGGGATGTTACATATACACCTCTAGATCTGTTTTGATATGCTTGATACTTTTTTGTTTTGATGTAAGCTCAGATCTGGTCCAAAGAAAGGTTTTTCGTTTTGCTTTTTTGTTCGATGATCGTTGCGTATTCGAAATTGTTTGATTTCGTTTTTAGGATTTCAACTTTTGATTTCAGATTTATGTACAGTTTTGATGTGAAAGATGTGGTTGGATGAATGCAGTGAAGGTGTTTTGATTGTGTCCTAAAAACTATATATATATATATATATATAGAGAGAGAGAGAGAGGGGCCTTCAATTAAAAACCATTTTTTTTTGTAAAAACTATAGGACCAATCTAAGCCCTTGATCTGAAAAGGGCATGATCGTCATTTTAGATTATTCCTAAAGTTTTTACAAAAGAAGAGGTTTTTACAAAATATGTGGTTTTTACAAAATATATATATATATATATTAATTTTTTTGTAAAAACTTGAGGAATAATCTAAGCCTTTGATCTGAAAATCGCAGTTTATTCATTATATGAATATTCACTATCATATTCACCATATGAATATTCATCATATGAATATTCATA
Organism: Centaurea solstitialis; assembly: GCA_030169165.1. Classification (NCBI taxonomy): domain Eukaryota; kingdom Viridiplantae; phylum Streptophyta; class Magnoliopsida; order Asterales; family Asteraceae; genus Centaurea; species Centaurea solstitialis. The sequence goes on from CM058046.1 coordinate 27,207,977, forward strand.
TTCACCATATGAATATTCATATTCCCATATCATATTCATCATATATTTAGCATATGACTATTCATATTCACCGTAGGAATATTCATATTCATCATATATTCACCATATGAATATTCGTATTCATCTTCTGAATATTCGTATTCGTCTTATGAATATTCATATTCAGCAGATAAAAAATTATATAAATTCACCATCATATTCACCATATGAATATTCATATTCACCATAACATATTTACTATATATTCACCATATGAATATTCATATTCACCTTATGAATATTCATATTGACCAGATAAAAATTATATAAATTCATTCAGCAGGTTATTCACCTTATGAATACAAAACGCAATATCCGTTACATTTACATATTCATAAGCAAAAAGTCTTTCACATCTATTATCACATATGACAAGAGTTTTTTAGTCTTTTTACAAAATGAAGATGTTATCGTTTGAAACCATCAAAACAAAAATAAATAGATATAAATACACTTTAGTTAAAAATAGACAAAAATGTAAATTTCTAACCTAGATGAACAAAAATAGACAAACAAATGTAACTTTAGTTATAAATTAATAAATAAGGCAAAAACACAGTAGCTAGAAAAGTGAGCCAGAGGATAAGATTTGGTAACCAATTTCTAACTTCCGTTGTTAATGGCGACGACGACGGCCGGCGGTCTCCAACTGTCACTGCCGCCGACGTCCTTCCGGCACCGGTCAATTCGTGCAGCACTGAGCAAACAAGGTCACCGGTTTCTTACATCAATCGCCACCGCCGGAGCCGACGATCCGGCCACCGTGGATCGGTTGATTCGGAGATGTGTAGCTTCATCTTCCAGATCGGTAGCACTCGACGCCATTTCACACCTGGTTTCTCCGAGTAACACCTCCTCCTCCTTCTCTCGTCTCTCTCCATGTCCTCTTGCCGTCGCCGTTGACGAGGCGGTGGTGCGACGAGGCGGCGTTTGTCAGATCTGGTGGTGCGACGTGGTGCTGGTCCTCCGCGTGGTGGTGCGACGGTGGCGGCAGGTGGTGCGACTCAGATCTGGTGGTGCGACGTGGTGGTGGTGCTGGTCCTCCGCGTGGTGGTGCGACGGTGGTGCGGTGGTGGCGGCAGGTGGTGGCGGCAGGAGGTGGCGGCAGGAGGTGGCGGCAGGAGGTGGCGGCAGGTGGTGGCGGCAGGAGGTGGAGAAATGGGGGAGAAATGGGGTTAGGGTTTGGCTTGTAGGAGAAGATATAGAGAGTTGTTAAAATACCCAAATTGCCCTTTTGGGTTATAATCAGGTGTGGAACATGGGGTTGTAGGAAAATTACAAAAAAATGTTATCTATATTATTAACCATTGATGTAAATAGATAGATGGTTAAGATTGGTCCTATAGTTTTTACAAAAAAAGTGGTTTGTATTTGATTTTTACTCTATATATATATATATATATATAGGGAGGTTCAAATGTAAACTCTATATTTCGTGTAAACTATGTAAACCAATCCACACCATTGATTTTCAAAAACGTTTCCATATTTCACATTTTCATATTTCCATAATCATTGACTTACCATATATTTCACATTTCCATATTTTCTATGAATCCATATCCTCCTTTGATTTTTTTGATCAAGGGCCACGATGGGTTTACATAGTTTACACGAAATATAGAGTTTACATTTGAACCTCCCTATATATATATATATATATATTATTTTTAAGGAAATAGAATTTTGTAAAATAAATATATAAAAGGAATTTATATATATTATTTTTTTTAAAAAATCCGATTGATTGGAATAAATAGCAAGAGAATATAACTGTGTGGTTTAATTCGTAAGTTGAAAAACCATACGTTATAGCAAGTTACAAACCGAATCATTTTTGGTTCATAGCAAGGCAATCCAAACCCTTTGTGGTTCATAGCAAGTTAAACCGAATCCTAGTGATTCATAGCAAGTTAAACTGAATCCTTTGTGGTTCATAACAAGTTTCGAACCTTAAGATTCAAATAGCAAGTAGAACCCTTGATTCAAACCAACAAGAAATTTGAATCATTGGGTTTAACATCAGCAAGAAAGGATCAATTATTTGATCAAAGCAAGCAAGAACCTGATTAGCAAGTGGGTCAGGAGGCACGAACTGATTAGCAAGTAGGTCAGATACGTGCAGCAAGAACCAGATTAGCAAGTGGGTCTGGAAATACAATATTGATTAGCAAGTTGGTCAATATTGAGCAAGTTTAGCAAGAAAAACCTGGTTAGCAAGTTGGCCAGTAATAAGGAAGAGTTTTGATCTTTCGATTAAACTCAAGAGCAAGAAAAACAGAAACCATCTTGGTTCTGATTTGTAAGAAGTAAGCAAGTTAAAAGCAAGCAAGCATGGCAGGAAAACACGGTAACAAACATGATGACGCATCAAGCAATACATCAGTTCGAGAACAAGGAAATGTCTTACTACAATGTCCAAAATTGACTGAAACAAACTACACTACGTGGGCATTGTTGATGGAAACAATATTGAAGGCCCATGGTCTATGGGAAACAATTGATGTTAAAGATGCGGTGGATGAGAAGAAAGCATATACATCAAAGGCAATGATCTTTCAAACATTGCCCGAAGATGTCCTAATGCAGGTAGCACAGTGCACGACTACAAAGGAAGTTTGGGACTCAATCAAAGTTCGTTTCATTGGAGTAGACTTAGTTCAAAAGGCACGCTCACAAACTTTGAGGAGTGAGCTAGAGTCTCTAAAGATGAAAGAAAGTGAAAGTATTAGTAGTTTTGCAAGAAAATTAAGCAACATGAGGGCTTTAGAAATCTTGGAACTACACTCGAAAGCAAGATAATTGTGAGAAAACTACTCAATTCGGTTCCAAAGAAGTTTTTACCGATCGTGGCAACTATTGAACAATATCAAGATTTAGACAATATGTCGTTTGAAGAAGCCGTTGGAAGATTAACAGCCTTTGAAGAACGAATCAAAAGTCAAGACACACCAGAGGCAAATGATCAAGACAAACTTCTGATGGCAAGTTCAATCAACCAAAGCCGTGGTAAAGGACGAGGTAAAAATTTCAACAACAAAGCCAATGATAGCATGAAATGGAAGAATAGTCCAAATGCACGTGGAAGAATTACGATTGAAGGAACTAAAGACAAAAGCACTTTCAGATGTTATGAATGTGGCGACTTCGGTCACTTTGCGAGGGAATGTTCGAAATGGAAACACAAGAAAGACAAGCAAGAAGAGTCCTATCTCATCAATGATGACGAAGGACCAACACTGTTGTGAAGTGCAAGATAAAAGCAAGTTGAAGACCTCACTTAAACTATGTTTAGTTGAAGACCTCACTTAAACTATGTTTAGTTTAAGGGGGAGTATTGGATATTATACTAAACTTAGTTTAATTATTAGAATTGTAATTAGTATAGATTATGTAATTAATTATTAGTAAAGAGGTGTGATGGTTCAAGTGAAGAGATATGATGGTTCAATTGAAAGGGTATGATGGTTCATGAATAACCACCTCTTTCCAAACCATCACAATGGTTCAAATCAACACAATTGTTCGAACAGTCACAATGGTTCGAAGGCACCTATTCGTTGTTTATAAATAGGGTCAATGTATTGTAAATTGTATGGACAAATTATTGTAAGTATCAATATAATAGCAAGTTTATTCATATTTAATAGGGTTTAGTTCACGAAAGTGTATCCAACTTGTCACGAAAAGTTATTGTATGTATTGTACTTAGAAAATTACCTTTTAGCGTATCAAAGTTTAAGAAATGGTTATTGTATGTATCCAACTTTATCAAAACCTACCATTTAATGTATCAAACTTGTCACGAAAGTGTATCCAACTTATCACGAAATACATTAAATGGTAGGTTTTGATAGTTTGATACGCTAAATGGTAAAAATGGAAGTTCGGTACATACAATAACTTTTGGTGACAAGTTGGATACACTTTGGTGTAGTTGTCCCTATTTTATATGTGATTTGTTCATCAATTGCAAGATTATTTCCAACAATGGTGCTGTATGTGATAACATTTGGTTGACAAACTCTTTCATCCATTAGCCTAAGCAAAGCAATTGCAGTATCATTATTGCCAAACTTGCAAAGCCCTTTAATCATCGTGCTGTACATAACTAGATTAGGCTCACAAAGTTTCGCTTTGATCAGCTTCTTGAAAAATCTCTCGGCCTCTAGAATCCTATCTTCTAAGAGGAGCCCATTTAAGAGTGTGCTAAAGGTGATGGCATTGGGTTCAACACCACGCTTAAAGCCATAGCCTACGATTGCAAAACCCTCACTTGTGCGAGACATTTGACAGCAACACTTGATCACTATGGCAGTGGTGTAGACATTTACAGGAGCATATTTTAAACCAAAATCTACCCTTAATTGTAAATAAAAGGAATCATATTTTAGACTCGGGTTTAAAGGAAAATCTCAAAAAACAAAAAATCGAGACACTCTCGTAGCTCTACATCATGACCGTATACACTAGTGCATAGTTATAATTTGTAACATGCACATGTGTTTACACACAGATACATGATGCACTTGTGCATATAAACCAAAAAATAACTTAATTTACCGTCATGTATAAATACATATGCTCTAGAAAGAGAGGGTTATCCTTGATTTTCCTTTTTTCCGCCTATATGATGTCGAAGAGCACGTAATGATGTCAAAGACCTTCCAGCCTAGTGGTAAGGCTTGGGCATGGCGTAGTCATGAACCCAAGTTCGAGCCTTGGGAGGGGAGTATTGGCGACATTTAAGTGGGGCCATGTTTAGCCTCCAAATTTGCCAGGGATTAGTCGGGCTTTGACCCGGACACCCTTCTTAAAAAGAAAAAAAGAGCACGTAATGATTTTTGGTGCTTGAAAGCACAAATAAAGAAAAACAGGGGCAATGCATTTTATTTTATTATTACGTTTTTTAAATCATATAAGTTACTTTACGTTTAATAGCATGTTACAAACTTGTTCTTAAATGTGTAAGTATGTACTCGTAAAAGATAAAGTAATAATTTTAGTTGTAGTCTATTAAATATAGTAAGCATTATAAAATAAAATTTATTAGAAAGTAACAGAACCGGTTAACCGTTCAAATAAAATGAGAACTAAAACCAGTATCGAACGGTTTCGTATTTTAGAAACCGAAACTAATCACATCAGTTCCTAAAACAACTATCATGTTCCGATGCTCACCCCTAGTGCCGTGGTTCATCCACCCAACTTCTCATGTTGCTGCCGAACGAGGCCTTAACCAATCCTAACAGTAACCGGTCAAAAACAGTAACCTCGTTGATGGGTCCCGGCTTAACTGGTCCCGGTTCAAGGAAAAGGTTGATAACCAAGTTAGGTTACGTTTAACCGGTTATGGGCCGGGACCTAATCGATCCTTGGCCTAACCGTGTTTTTATAATAACATTAAATTATAAATTATATAATTAGATTACTCAAATATTTATTATAACTTCGATTATATAATACATTAATACGTTTAATAATACAAGTAATTGAATTATTAAAAAGGTTCAATTAATCGTTTATTTGTCTTTGTCGTAGTAGTAGTATCCCACGGTTAATATGGCACAAGTGTTTCCGGTCTTAGCATAATCGATCCATAGCCGACTGTCATCGAGGCCATCTACGTTGATTTCTTCTTCGTCCCCTACCTGTGAGATGGTTTAGGGTTTATGGTACCATCGGTTATTGGTGGCATACTTTTATAGGGATGAGCAAAAGCGGCACCGGCCAAAATTCATAGAACCGAAACCGGTGGTTCATAGAATTAAGGATCTGGAACCGATTGTTGGTTGATATTTGATGTTGAAGGATAAAACATCCCCACCCCAAACTTTTGAAGCGTACAAAGACCTCATTGTACAAGTTCTATGGAAATGTGCATGTGTATATGGGTGAAGAGGGGTTGACTTTGGTCAACAAGAATGAGGGCACTAATCATATCATCTTACACGTGTGTGAATTAAATATATCCATGAAAATAATCCTAGTTGTAGACATCATACAACTAAATGAGATAATATAACTTAGAAATTATTTGGGATATAGAAACAACGAAAGCATCGTGCCAAAACATGACTAATCTTGAGAAATAAATCCTGAAATACAGCAAAATAATCCCAGACAAAAAAAAAAGTTGAAGCTAAGAGATATGAAAAAACATGTCCTACTCAAGTAAGTAGGTTGTCTGTCGCTTGTAGTTGCTACCAATGCTGCAGCATCAAGCTACAGCCTCCTCCTTCAGCTACGCAAATTCCTCCCGAAGCTTTACATTTTCTACCGACAACCTCAGGTTCTCCATTTCCATGCACTTCAGCCTTCCCTTTAGTTCACGAACTAGCTCCTTTAGTGAAGCAAACGCAGTTACGTTGCCTTTTCCTGCCTCGTTTCCAACGTGTCAAATTCTATCAAAGTACCCGTTCCGTTGGTAGAACGCACCTTCAATCATCTTTCCATTTTGTGTTAACAGATCTTGAACCAATAACATTAAGCGGTCGTTGCCTTGCCCCTTCTTATCCATCAGTCGTGTCAATTTATCTTCTCCTTTTCAGTACCTTCTCGCACAATTTCATCATCAATATAAACTCACACTCTGGCATATTCGCACAACCTGTTTAACAAACTAAGGAAATACAACTTGCCTTCGAGTTAGACAATAACGGAATGACTTTTCAAGGACATTGCCTGTATTAAAACTCAAACCCTCCATGATGCAATGTAAAAGTAACATGCGATCGTCATTAATCGAGCTGTTGTGTGTGATTGGACTAAGCGAATGACGAATAAAATTCATCCTAACGTTCGCTTGTGGTGTAAGATCTGAGGCCTGGAAAGTGCGAAACATGTAATTATCGTGATGTGTCCATTGGGCGTCAGGGTTTCCCAAGGTGGTGATGATTTTGTCTAACGTTTGTTCTGTTGCTTTTTCTAACAATTCAACGTAGTGGACTTCTTTCGATAACGTGAGGCCAAAATGGCATTAATGGCCTCGACCGAAATATCCACTTTTTTCCCTTACCTTGATCACACCACCTAGAGTCACGTATGCCTCGGTGTAAACCTCCCTCACCAATGTGAGGTAGTATGTGTGCCTTACTCGCTCGAAGTCATTATCGGTAACACTTCTCTTGTCAAACCCCTGTTCTGCCAAATCCAGGTTTTAAGGTTTTCATATGCAACGCGAGCTTCCTCCGAGCTAAATTCATCAACCGGTGGGCCTCTTAGTGAACTATCCAAAGATGAGTCGGGTTTTGATGGCTTCCTCCAAACTCCGGAGTCGACACCTGAGGCTCTCGGAAAAAAGTGTGTCGAGATCGAGCTGGGTTTTCTTTGCGAGTGATGCCGAAGGATTTTCAGATACCGTAAGAGAGTTGAGGTCTGAGTCTCGATCATGAGAGATGAAGAGTCGCATGTATTAGGGTTTCTTGCAGCCGACTATTGGGCAGCAGCGACGTGGCTGCTGGTTGGTGTATGGTCGAACTCGGTTGGAGGGTTGTCATCTTCATCGAGGACCACCATTTCAGGCGGTCGTTGCATGTCGGAACGACTCACGATGGCTCTTAGGCAGCGGCTGCATCTAACGTTTGGAAGCTCTTGGCCGCAGTTTGAACCGTCGGTCGTTTCCCTTTTGCCATCGTTAGATGATAAAGGTGATTGTCGACAAAAATTGGGGGTAGTGTTGATTTTATGGTGGAGTGGTGATGATGTCGTGAAGAAGGTAGGTGGTGGTGGTGTCGTGAAGAAGGTAGCAGACCTACCTTCTTCACGACGCCGCCACCAAACCTATCTTCTTCACGACGCCTCCACCACCTAGCCTTTTTCTTCACGACGCCACCACAACCTAGCATTCTTCTTTACGACGCCATCATCACTCCACCATAAAATATTGACGCCGCCACCACTTTTTGTCGCTAATCACCTTCATCGTCTGACGATGGCAAGAGAAAAAAACCGATGGTTCGAAATCCGTCCAACGAGCATCCAATCGATAGACGTAGCAGCCACCGTGAGCCGCTCCAGCGAGTGGAGACCGCTTGAAAAGGTGGTATTCGATGAAGATGACAACCCTCCAACCGAGTTCGAACATACACCAACCAGCAGCCACATCGTTGCGACCCAACATTCGAAAACACTAATACTGGCGACTCCTCATCTCCCGTGATCGAGACTCAGACCCACAACCCTTTTGCAGTATCTGAAAAACCTTCGTTGTCACCAGCAAAGAAAACCCAACTTGATCTCGACGTACTTTTCCCAGAGCCTCGGGTGTCGACTCTAGAGTATATGGCTACGATTGAACAAGAAAATCGTGAGCATTCCATCATGAATGTCGTTGAGGTAGTCTCTTTACTTGAACAAACTGACAATTGGCATTAAGCCTCCGATTCCGAAGAGAATGAAGCCCCTATCATGAAGAACGAAAGTGCTCCCTTCATTTCTTTTAGGATGACGAGGACATGGTTCTGGAACACCCTAATGGCACTAGGAATTGGGCCATCGTCCCATTAGTTTCACGAGCCGAGGTGCTCGATCATGTGAACGCACTTTTGACTAAGGTCGCAACTAGCACTTACGCTACCGTTGTTGCCACACACTGCCACAAGTAACTGTTGAAACCAATCTGGATGTTATGACAAGTCATGTTACTGATGGTGTCCTACCAAATACTAATTTTAACAATGTTGGTCTTGAAAAAGAACCCGAGATCATCGATACTCACACCAAACAACCGGTTCTCACCTCTGAAACTAACATCGAAATGGGTGCCTCTCATACCCATTTCGAGACTTTTGACACCAGTTATGCTAAGGGTTGTGAGAAACTCACAGACAACATCGATGACTTGGGTTTAGATGATATCCTTACCAAGACACACTTCACACATAAATGAAAACCCGATTGTTAATGAGGTTGATGATGATGTCCAATCACAGGCAGACATATGGGTTTTGAGGAGAAATCACACCTACATCACCGTCCCCTCCCACGGTTTCTCGTAAAACATGCACACCGGCAAAAAGGCCTGCTTCTAAGAGCAAGAAAGCCGTGAAACCTCCTAAGAAAAAAGGAAAAAGAGTATCGAAGTCGGTTGAGGAGGCCAAACCACCGGTCCAAGTGCAGACAGGTCATGCATTCGGTTGCCTCATTTTTGTCGAGACCGGAGAGTCATCACAACCCGACTCATATTCGGATATGTTCATTGAGAGGCCCAACTTGCCGGTTGACGGGTTTAGCTTGGAGGAAGCCCGCGTTGCATATGAAAACCTTAAAACCAAAACGACTTTGGCCGAACAAGGGTTTGACAAGAGGAGTGTTACCGATAATGACTTCATTCGAGCGATAATTGAAAAACAAAAGTGGGGTACTCTTTATGAGGCAAGGCACACATACAACCTCACTTTGGTGAGGAGGGTTTACGCAATTACGCTAAGGCATACGTGACTCCGGGTAGTGTGATCATGGTAAGGGGAAAAGAAGTGCATATTTCTGTCGAGGCCATTAACGCCATTTTTGGCCTCGCTCCACCGGAAGAAGACCACTATGTTGAATTGTTAGAAAAAACCACGGAATAGAAGTTAGACAAAATCATCACCACCTTGGGAAACTCTGACGCTCAATGGACATATCACGACAATTACATGTTTCACACTTTCCAGGCCTCGGATCTCACACCACAAGTGAACATCTGGATGAATTTTATTCGTCATTCGCTTAGTCCAGCCACACACAACAGCTCGATTAATGCCGATTTCATGTTACTTTTACATTGCCTCTTGGAGGGTTTGAGTTTTGATACAGGTAAGATCCTCAAAAAGTCATTCCATTATTGTCTAAATCAAGGCAAGTTGTATTTCCCTAGTTTGTTAACAGGTTGTGTGAAAAGTCCGGAGTGCGAGTTAATATTGATGATGAGATCATGCGAGAAGGTATCGAAAAGGAGAAGATTGATTGCAAGCGGTTGACACAGCTGATGGATAAAGAGGGCCAGGCATCGATCGACTCGACTTGATGATATTGGTTCAAGATCTGATAACCCAGAATGGTAAGCTGATTGAAGGTGTGTTCCACCAACAGAACGAGTATTTTGATAGAATTGACATGTTGGAAACGAGGCTGGTGGATCAAACTCAAAGAGGCGGGAAAAGGAAACGCAGTTGCGTTTGCTTCACTAAAGAAGGAGCTGGAAGATCAAAACTGTGTGAAGGTTTGTGAACTAAAGGGGATGCTGAAGTGCATGGAAATGGAGAACCTGAGGTTGTCGGCAGAAAATGTAAAGCTTCGAGAGGAGCTTTCCGAGCTGAAGAAGGAGGCTACAGGCCTACAACGTCTAATGCTGCAACATTGGTAGCAACTACAGGTGACGACCAGTAAAGATAACAAATAACCTATTAATTCCTACCTTTAATTATAAAAGACCAAAATAGTAAAAATGGTAAACCGCAAGAATTGAAACAACAATAATTGTAAATTATAAGAATGAAAATAGAAATAAATTTCTAAATCATAAGGATGAAAATCACACATTCTAAACCATAGAAATGAAAATTGCAATTTTTAACCAACCACATCAACGAAAATCGTGATTTAGGGGTTGTTCACTTGTTTGGTTGATTTTCCATTAAGTTATGTATGAAGAAGTTGTTTGTGTGGATTAATTTGTTTGTACGTATAGATTGAGAAGTTTATTGTTTGGGAGAGTTTTTTCACAAATAGAAGGAACTTGTTTTTTAATTGAGGATGACAAGTATGGAAAAACTTGGTTTTCTGCATAAAGCTTTACCCTAAAAGTTAACTGAATAAGCCACTTTTAATATCGGTAAGCCAATACCAAACAATCATATATAGTTGACCGAATAAGTTGTGAGCCTTGTTAAACTCATTAAACTACTAACAAATAGGCCCGTACAGTAATTAAATCCACAGATTGTCTGCTAAAACCATGACTATATGCCAAGATGACCAACACAAAGAAACATGAAAACAAGATTTAGTCTTTGAAAAACAACAAAACAAAATTCACATGAAATCAGATCACAAAAACAACTACAAATGAAGGAAAAATCTTAATACAAATGCGAATCATTTATTGCAAAACTATTAACTAAAAGGATTATGATGATAAATTGGAGAAGAAAAGAAATTGTGAGAGAAAGTGAGCACTTATTACAGAATACATTTTCTTTATTCATATTTGGATATTGATATCTTAAATATCAATATTATTTATCTCTCTACAGTAAAAATAGATCAAAAATCAATTAACACACAGTAATAAAAATTGGGTGTTAATATGAAAACTCTTTTTATTTTTATTTTTAATCATCAAACCAGTAAAAATAATATCCATGAGATTTCACACAAAAAGAAACTCCCAAGCCCAACTAATAATCAAAACCAAAATTAAAATCCCCTAAACGAACAGATTATTATACGAGATTAAATTTAGATACAAACCTGTTGGTGTTGAATATAGAAAAACCAGAGTAAAATACTCTGTTATAATTATTTATTAATGGAAGAAAATAAACTATATGGTAGGTAAAAACCGTAAAACATGAAAACCCCAACGGTTATATTTCTAGCCTTTTTTACGTGTTTCTTTTATGGTGGGTAAAAAACCCTAAAATCTGCTGCAATACATGAAAACCCCAAAGGTTATATTAAATTACTTTTTATTTAATTAATTATTAAAAAATACATGGATTTTAATATATTTTAAAATATTAGTATACATTTATATATTGATTATTATTTGATATCCTCGTAATCTTTTGAGATTTCAATATCCTATATCTTGAAGGATTTCAAAAAATTTCTATAAAGTTTTAGATCTAAGACAACCCAACAAACCAAATACAAGATAACAAATGAATTTGAAATTCAAATCCTTAAACTTGTTTCATTCATGCAATCCAAAGGACCCTAAGGCCATGTGTAACGGTAGGGTGGGGCTCCGACGGGCTGGACGGGTGGGCTGGCGGGCTGCAGCAGGTTTTGGTATGGGAGAGCAGCAGGCTTCAGCATCGGCGTCCTCAACGATCTGGCCACACCGATGAAGCTTTGTCTCTCTCTTATCCTTTTTCTCTATCTCCATCTACACTCTTCTCTCTTTTTTTCTATTAAAAAAACATATTGGGTATTTGGTTTGGTAGGTTCATGTACTAATAGAGAAGCCTCCAAATGGCTTGTTGTGGGTTTTTGGTAAAGCTGATGTGACGCAGATATGACAGAGGCTCAGAGGGCTCAGGTACTGATAGCCTAAGGTCCTTTTGCTATGTTGAAATGATATGGAATGGATTGTATTTCCTCTAAAGATTTGGATTTGGAAAGATTTTGAATCCTTTTACATGTTTAGCTTGTGGGACTTGGAATCAATTTGAATTACATTATTTATAAAAAAATAGTTATTTTTAGAACTAAATAAATTGCCTTTTTTAATTTAACTTGTTATTAAAATATAAGTATTTTTATTATATTTTAAGATGTTATTATATACAAATTTTATGAAATTTTTTGAAATCTTAGTCATCCTCTTGGAATTTCAAAATCCCATGTTTGAGGAGTTCAATTGAATCATATGTTTTAAATATGAAAATCATGCAAACCAAACACGATATTGGAATGGATTTGAAATTTAAATCCATTACATTATTGCAAACTAGAGAGGCTCTAAGGCTATGCGTATTCGAACCCTCCCGGCCCTTCCAATCCCGACGCCACATCAGTTTTCTCATAAACTCACAATAAGCCCTCTTGAGCCCTCTCTGATTAGTACCTAAACTCTCTCAACACTCTCTCTTTTTAATAAAACACAACACACACACACACCACACACAACACAACACACACACACCACATACAACACAACAACAGTTCAGAGCGGTATGGGGAAACTGACGAAGCCCAAGCCCGCCAGCCCGTCAGCTACCAACCCACCGACCCCCAGCAACCGCTACGCTCGACCTAAGGATTGAGTTCCTATGAGAAGTGAGGTTACCGTGAGAATGTTAAGAAGAGATCTCCATCATGTGAGGTCTTGTTGCACATTGGGATGGGATGCATTGAGATGCACTTGATCAATTCTTTATCAAGCACAATTTATGTGATGATTTTGAAATTAAAAATGATTAATAGCCCAGATCCCTTGTTGCCATTCTCACTTTAGCTCTTCTCACAGAGTCACACGATCATTCACCAAAGATTAAAGTTATTATCTTATAGCATTTTCAACAGATTTTCCAAAATAAAGAACCAAAAGTTAAAATCTTCAAAAATAATTACATTTATATCCAATAGATTATATATTTTGTAAAATCCAGCATTGATTATAATATTAAAATATTCTGTTTGTCCATTAAATATTAGTTTTCTCTTTAAATATTTGACTTCAAAGTTTCCTATTATTGTTGTTTATTGGTAATCATTTTTAGGGTTTATATCTTCATATTTGGCAAAAAAAACTCTTCTCTCTTTAATTTCTCTATTTTGAGATAGTTTTTTGGCAAGTTATTAAAGCAAAATATTACCCCTAAAATCTTCATATTCTTTATTTTAAGAAAGTTGTTAAAAATGTTCTTAATAACTTTTGGTGGTAGAATATTTTATTTTTCCCATAAGAACCTGAAAAGAAAATATTTACCCTTTATGATTTGTGAAACTATAATTTGTTATTAACTTATGTATCTATCAAGTTTATTTTAAGTTTGACAGCAAAGTATGCGTTTGAAATAATTTTACACATCTTGTGATTTAGCGTTTGTTTTTCTTTATGATAAAAGAGTTTTTATATGCTTGGTCGGTGATTCATGGAGAAGTCAAAGCTATTTATAAGAAGAAAACGGATAAACTATCAAACTTGCACAACGAAAAAGGGTTTGTTATATTAGACTCGGTTGGATTAAAGGAAATGTTAAGTCCGATTCGTTGAGAATTCCTTAAATTTCTTTGTAACACCGTTTTATTATGGTAATATAAAAGATGATATTTCATCAACTTACCAACAAGAGACTTGATAGAGGTTTTTTTTTAACGGCAAGCCATTAACAACAACGTCCCTATATGACACATGAAACAACGTACATCCCTTGATGGGTGTGATCAAGGTTGTCAAACTAGCGATCAAGCTCGTAGGCTCATACGAGTTTACGATCCTAGCCTACAAAAACTAGCCGGCTTGCTTATAGGATCGTTTTTAGGTAAGCTCGTGTAGGCTCGTAGGATCGCATCGTAAGATCGTAAGCTCGGCTCGGATCGTAAGATCGTGCAGACTATGTTATTTTAAAATTTTGGAGCTATTTTGAGTTTTTGACTATGTTATTTTGAGTATTGGTAAGAGTTAAGACTTGTGACTATGTTATTTTGAGGATTGTTAAGGCTTAAGAGTTAAGACTTAAGACTATGTTATTTTGAGATGTAGATGTATGTTATTTTGGATGTGGATGTATGTTAATTTGAAATTTAGATGTTGAAATATTGATGTATGTTTTCGAAATTTGAAGTAGGATCTGATAAAATTTATACTGACTTGCAGTAGGTAGGATCTTACGATCCCGAGCCCGAACTTACGATCCGAGCTTGCAAAGATAAAAACGATCCTAGCTAGGATCCCGATCTTAACAACCTTGGGTGTGACCACGGTTTAGTTACTCGATTTAAAATACAAATGGGTTCTTTTACGTCTTGAGACCAAGCGTTAATTGTCTAATTTTGAGCCATCTTCACACGTGTAAAGATTGGACAATGCTTCCCCAACATAGGATGCGAATGACTCATTTTAGTGTCAAAATGAAGTTTTAGAGGGTGTTTGGGATTCCATTTTTGGGTTCAAAAGTCATTTTCCCCAAAAGTCCTTATTGACTTCTTGGAGAAGTCAGGATTTTTAACTTCTCAAAACCTCCGTTTCCTCCCTTGTCCAAATGAAATTTCAAGAAGTCATTTTACATTGCCAAACACCATTTTAACTTATTGACTTCTTGGAGAAGTCAATAAGTTAAAAAGGAGCTTTATAATGGACTCCCAAACACCCTCTTAGTTGTTCAATTTGATGCATAAAATGTCTAATTTCGAGTGCAAAGATCTGGATCTAGTTGCCATATTTGACTTTTAAATTGCTCTACAATTCTTTAGATGGGTCTCTAGTTGCTCGATCGGAGCCAATTTGTCTCGCTGGGATTGGAATGGTAATCTCTGGTCTTGTTTAGTTGTTTAATTCTGTCATGTCCAATGTACCAAACACGCTTTTAATTATACGAAGTTACGAACACGACCTAAAGCACAATCTACTTTTTCTTATGCCTTCTGAATACAATATTTGATCCCTAATATAATATTTTAATCATTGTATTATTTTAACAGAAAATTATTCTTCGTTACTATGGCACATCATCATGCATACAAACTTCAAAACAAACAAAACTACAAAATTAGTTTAGCAAACGCAAAATCCATATTTTCACAAACACATTCCACAATACGATAATGGTATCTATATCGATTTTTATCTTATGTCACGTTTTTTTCCGTATCTAACGTATATCACCTTATCGAGTTCTACTCACGTAAACCGTCTAATCGACCTATACAAGTTTCCGTATACTTAATTACACATACACAAACCATACCTCAAACATCCAAATCCCTTCATTTCCTTCGACTTGTGTTTTTCAAATATCGTCAATCCAGTCGCTGAGCTCGGTCTCATAGAACATCCCATCGACGACTTGATCGATAAGCGAATCGATAAACGTATTGCAACCGACCGAGAAGCCTTGGCCGACTCGATTACGAGCACTCGAAAACCAAGCGAAAGCCGCAGCACAAGCTACGGCACCCAAACACACACCCGCAGCCTCCGCAATCCCTTGCAGATCCATCTTCCTGAATAGCGAGTTTCCGGTAACAAGCTCCATGGTCACCGTACTTGCAAACACAATCTGAAACCAATAATTCCTCATTAGAATCACAGATCTGAAGAATCGTACGGATGCGTTTTTTGATTTGGTAAAAACCGGTGAAATCATTCAATTTCTGTTCGAATCGTTAGATATGAAATCGATCGAACTTCGGAGCATGTTTTTACGGAATCAGGAGGTCGAATTGGCCGATTAGGTCTAGATTTCAGAAAAATCGATAAAACTGATGATTTTATTGGAGATCTAGGGTTAAGGATCGAAGGATTGGATTACTTACCATGGCTAGACGACCAGATATGATTTCGAAGTCTTGGCTTTTTTTCGAGCTCTCGATGTACTCCGAAAGCTTCTCGAAGAACTGAGAAACCTCATCGCCGTCGCCGTCGTCTCCATCGGCGGTTCGAATTCTCATCACGCCGGAAGGATCTGAACCGTACGATCTAAGCGTGCAGACTCGCGGCTGAAGTAGGATTTTCGCGTTTTCCGTCGTCGTCACGGCGGCCGTCTCCGTCAGCCTCCGCTTCTGGACCGGAAGTGAGGAGAACGGCGGAGCCATCGCCGGTTCATCTCGCCGGACCACCGGTTTATTCGGATTAAGACGGCAAACAATTGGCTTAACAGCCAAAGCCATTCGAAAAGCTGAATCTGATATGTGATGATGACTACGGGGAGAGTACTAGTAGTAGTAGTAATAACATGGCTATATTTTATGTTTGGTCCCTCATTTTTTATGTGATAACGTTTTATGTCCTTGTAGAAAAGTTACATCTAAATGCCATTTTCGAGACGTATGAAAAACTAATGTGTTTTTCATCAAACGTTAGGTGTTTTCTTTCTTTGAATTGTTTGAATGACAAAAATGATCAATTTAGTCTTCAATGTATATTGAGCATCAATAGAGATTTAACTAGAAGAAACATCACCGATGTGTTTATTGTTTAATATGCGGGACATGACGGAATAAAACAAAAACTTATTATATTACATGATGTTAGACTGAGCCATGACAGGAAGCAGTGGCGTAAAAACATAAGTTATGTTAAACCATCTACATCAACTTGTAACCCTAAAATCGTATGCAATTTTGTCGTCCACCTGTAGTTTTCTTACTCGTTCGATTTCGTCCACAATTGTACATACTCATGTGTACCAAACATATTTTACACTAAAGGTGAATATGCTGAAAAAAAATCTTAAATGATTTATAATTGAGGAAAAGTGGAAAACTATGTACAAATGGATGATTGCAAGTAATATAGGCCTTTTCGTTAAAAGGAGTGCAACAATCTACTTAGCACATAATATAATAATGACGCTTCATTCTTTAAAAAGAAATTAAAATACCCACCCTGAATTTGAGAAGAAAAAAATTGTACGAATAGTTAAAACTACTACTTTCAAGCACCAATTATCAACAAGCGTCAAGCAAAAACTATTGAAATCTAAACTTACTAAAAAAAGATATATTTGCAAATACAACATGAAATAAATAAAGAAGATATTAACTTGATTACTAGACAAACAAGTGAAACATGTTTCTAGAGTTCTAAAAAGTAAAAACCATAAATATGATGATCATTAGAGGGGTGTGTATGGTAAATTTTAATAGTGTAAGGGTGTATTTGAGCATTGGTAACAAGATGAAGGGTGTAAAAGGGTGTGAAAGGGGAATGATGATGGGTGAGACCGGAGTCCACGTTTTCAGGTATTGGGTTTGTGGGTCAAAAAGAGTTTACGTGGAACCATTTATTCTCGTTGACGTAGTTTTCCCATCGGTTGACCCTTTCGTTAAAATTGAACCAAGGTCCAATGAAATGGGAGGTCGGCTAAAAACCACCCGAAAAGGATAATTGGAACTTTGGAATTGTACCCATTTCTAGGTTGTTTTAGATTGCTATTATTATTTAAAACCGTTTATATTTTTTTTGTATCAAAAGTTCTATAATTTTATATGATGGGAAAACAATCTATAAAAAAGTTGTTTAGATTGATACGATGATAGTAAGATATAATAGAGGTGGCTTCATACGAGAACGATGTCAATTTAAGAAAACGCAATGACGATTCTCAGTTATGCATTTTTGGTTACGGTGGACGCCATCACGGAATATTGACGCGATTCATGGAGGGTGGAGATGATTCAGAGATGGTGACCCGGTCAAAGACGCCTTTGTTGACCGGATGAGTGGTTGAGGACCGTCCTTGCGTTTTTTTAAAAAGTTATGTTTCTCGCATGAACCTTTCTTAAATATAATAAGTTGATAAGTTATTTTTAGAAGGTGTTTGGAATTGTTTATACATGTAAAATGACTAAAAAAATGATAACTTGTTTGTTGATAAGTTGTAAATGTAATAACTTACTAAAAACTCCTTTATCAATTATTATCGGTGTCGAAAAACTGGAACACCTCTTTTTTTTTCTATCCAAACACCCAAAGCTATTTATTACGTTTACCACATCGAAATAAGTCAATAAGCAATCCCAAACACGCATTTAGATTAATGGAATCTAAACTTTTTATCTTGGTTTATGAGTTTAGAATCAAAGTTTAAATATAAGATGTTACTGAAATTATAATTTAAATGCTTGAAAGTTAGTGAAAGTGAGAATGTTTAGATGTATGTATGGCTGGACCACAGTTGAATATGATGCATGATAATATTCTTCTCTTTTAAGGTGGGGTTTGAATTAGTGTAGAAATGGCCAAAACACAGTCCCAAACAAGACCCTATGGACTGATGGGTTTCATTCCAAAACAGAAATAGGAGAACTGGCTATATGGTTGGCAAATGAGGTCTGGTCCCTTATTGTAGTTTTTTCTAATTATAATTTTCCATTAACTATATATGTAAACATTCATTCATATGTCATAATGAACTAAAATAAATTATTGCTTGATTTTTATCTAAAATAAACAGATATCTCTTACTATTAAGTTACAACATCTTCAAAATAAATTCAAGATCAAAATTTTCAAAATCTTATTCAGCTTTACGTCGCTAACAAATTCTCCATTATAGAGATCGTAATATCGATTTTGAGAAAAGTTCAAATGTGAACTCAATTTTGGTTGTGAACATGAAGACGAATCTCAGCCACTCATCCGGTCAATAAATGCGGCTTTGACCGGTCCCCTCCCCTTTAATAATCTCTACCCTCCCATAAATCGTGTCAGTCCTCCAAGATCGCGTCTACCATAACCGAAGATGTGTAACTGAGACTCGTCATCACGTTCACAACCGAAATTGAATTCACATTTGAACCTCACCATATCGATTATATTATAAATATTATGTTCTAAAACTCTAATATAAACACTTAATAAAATAACAGTTGTTACCGATAAGAGTAATAAATTTTAAGAGGTTTTAGATAATCTGTTGAACCAAAAAAGTCCGTAAAATTTTGAGTTTTTTCAAGGTCTTGGAGATGCTTTAAAATCAAACAATTTAGTATAACTTAGGGTGTAACACCCCGCTAAAGCGGAACCGCAAGGTGTGACAGTCTAGAATTCATAGCGATAGGAGATAAATAACACCAATCATTCATATCCAAAATTAATAAAGTTTACAAAGTATTACAATCCAACCATAAGTTTAAATTTACAGACTTTAACAAAAATAAACATTGTCTTGATTGGTGACTACAAAATTCCACAAATAAGCCTTACATACCTTCGGATTTCCTGAAAAGCATGTTAAAACAAGCGTCAACTACGAGAGTTGGTGAGTTCACAGGTTTTCATATGCACAAAACAGTTTAAATGCAACAAATCTTTAGTGAACCTTTTTATTCACTCAATTTT
Source organism: Centaurea solstitialis (assembly GCA_030169165.1). Lineage (NCBI taxonomy): Eukaryota > Viridiplantae > Streptophyta > Magnoliopsida > Asterales > Asteraceae > Centaurea > Centaurea solstitialis. The sequence goes on from CM058046.1 coordinate 27,227,733, forward strand.
CATAAACTAGTTATAGTGAACCTTTTTGTTCACTACCGATACTAGCCTGAACATTAGTGAACGTTTTTGCTCACTCCATTTCTAGCTTAGTATCACATGTGAGTAAATTTCCCGGGTCAAGTTAATCGCATGATATTTATTCTTTGAGTCACTACTAATCCTGCCATTTATGACATGCTACGCCCCTATTCTACCTCAGCGGTGGGACTAAATCCCACATGTGTAGAATTTTTATTCAATACAGTGCACCTATATTCTCGTCAGTTCAAGGTGGGTATGTCAACCAAATAGCGCTATCCACGTGTATTATAGGCCCATTGTTATGAGTTGATAGTAGTTACCGGGGACTTTTTCATTTCAGACTCACTATATCATGCCGCATAACATTTCAAATTTAACTCACAATACATTTCATTTCGTAACATTTTCACAATTATTCACATTCATTTGTAAACATGCTTTTCACCCCAAAACACATAAAAACGGTAAAAAGTGGGGCTGTGAATACTCACCTGGAGTAGCTTTTGCGTTTCTAAATAACCGTTAGTGCGTGATCAAGTCCCGGCTCCGAGTCTATAAATGCCCTAACACATACGTAATTGACGCAAGTTCTAAATTCAACGGTCCATATTTAATAAGTCAATATCGATATTCCATATAATGCCTTTACTATATTTCATTAGGTTCATTTTAATACAAAAATATGTTTTTGTTACTTTAATTAATGTCCAAACATATGGGGATTTCTTGATAAATGCAAAACAACTCTTTTTAAGAAATCTGATTTTTGGCAGATTTGTATTGCTTCAAAAATGCTACCATTTTGTCTAGTTCCAAAAGGAGTTAAGCTACCAAAAATTTATCCATTAATATTATGGGTATTAACAACAATCCTACCAAATTTCATGATTTTAGGAGATAATTAACATATTTTAAAAATTATTGAAAAATCAGTGTGCATGTATCAATGTTGAAAAGACAAGTCTGTGGAGTTTGTGTCATAGAGATCTCATTACTATTCCAAAATTTGAATTTTAAAAGGGATTTTAAAGTTAATTCAAATATCTAACAAATGAAACTTGTTTCACACGATTTGGATGGTTTTTGAATGAGATATGACCTCATGAACTCAAGCATGTGAATCTGCCATTATTGGGCAGATTGCACTCCGAATTTCATTTCATTGGTTGCACATTCAAAACTCCACCAAATCATGTGATTCCAGATTCTTTAGAAAGCCATCTCACTGAACTTGAACTTAGAACCAAGAATCATGCATTTTAGTTAAGTTATCAAGAAGATATGCATGCATGAAGTTGATACAAATTTCTGACTAGAAGCTGATGAACAACAAAAAGTTTCAACATGGTTGAGGGCTCAAAACATGGAATTTTTGAGTGATTCCAGTGGGGTTTGAACCCTAACACATAAAATATTGTACCATAAAATTTCTAGAAGAGAATGAATCCAAAAACACCCTTTTTGGGTCGTATAAACAACATGCAACAAATCTGTCAGCACAATCCAGATTCCAAATACACTTTTTCCCACCAAAAACACATAAAATCACCAAATTTTGGGGGTTTCTTGGATAATAAACTAAAACACTCATCTTGTATTCAATAAATAGATGAAATACACTTAAATATCATTTTAAACACATGCACGAACTATTATAAAAGTTCATCCCCAAAAGAGATTCAAAAACACTAAAATAAAAGGTTTTCACTTTCAATCTTGTGTTCATAAGGAGGATTCATAGAATTTGCTTTCTTTGAATGTTCTTGCACATTTATAAAGCTCATTCTTGTCCTCAATTATCAAGATTGTTGTTCAACCAACAAAGAGGTTTTAAACCTCAAAAAGAACATGAAAAACTCCAAAATGAGCAAAAATTAACACTAACATGCATAATCTTTTCTTACCTTTGAACAAACAATTATAAGAGCTTCAAATCTTTGATTATAACACTTCAAAACTCAGATTTTTGGATGGATTTTGGCTGGTTTTAGAGAGAGAATTCGAAGAGAGAGAGAGAATTCGAAGAGAGAGAGAGTAGAGAGAGAGAGAGAGTAGAATCTTGAAATGATTTTTGTGTAAGAAGTGAGATTTTGTTGGTTTGAATCAAGAGAGAGAGAGTGGGATATAGGGGGGGGGTGGCCGGCCATGTGGGGCCCACCCAACCCTCTCACATAATTTTTTTTTATTTTAAGAATGGTTTAGTTTTATACTGCTAAATCAACGCAGTACCGGGTTTTGGCTCGTTTTCGGTAGAAACCGATTTTTCGAAGGTAAATTTAGGTTACTTGAATCAATTTACTTATATTCTTACTAAAGTAACATATTTTTTTTAAATCAACTTTAAATTTGGCATTATAGGATTATCGGGTGACTTTGGGCCGGTACGGGCTTTTTCGGGCAGTTTTCGGGATTTTTAGGTTTTTGCCTAAATTTTTCACGCAAACTAACCTAGTTTCTTTTAATAACTTAAATAACTAACTTTTAACCTACGGAAACGCTACTGAGTGATTTAACGAGTACCTAACCTGAAGGTCAAAACTGTCAGTTGTCACATAGGGGGCGTTTACGAAAACGCTTATTCAACACTATTACTTACTTCTCCTGTATAGTTTTAGTCCACCAAAACAACATCGTACACTACAGTATTTCTAGTAAGTGCAAGTCGTGGTAAGAGTCTTTGTCATCACTTACCAGGTACGACCCTCGGTCATTGCCTTAGTTTTTTTTTGAAAGGGTATCATAGGCATTTTGCCTAGACTAATCATTGACAATCGTGACTGCTAAGTGTTCAACCCTAAGATAATTCCTTAGTAGCTACAAGTCGTTAATGTCGGGATTCAAATGGGTTATTGAACCACATCCCTTGAACCACATCCCCACAAGCCTTGTTGTTCCCCTGTCTTAGTTTTTATGAGGTTAAGTTTTTGACCATTGTCATATTCATCGATAAGACAATTTGACTTGCTAACTATTTACTCGAGTAAACAATTGGTAAACAACCCCTTAAAATTAAACAAATCACCTATTAAACTTCCCCTAAAATCAATTAAACAACTCACCTATTATTTTTTAATTTTCTTTTTATCAAAAGTTCAAAACCCAACCCGAATGGGGGAACATACTGATTAAGGTTTGTGGAAGGTGTAACAACCAACTCAAGTTCGAATCCCGGAGTGAGCAACCATATGCAACTGAGTATTAATCTCAGGAGAGCATGTTAGCTCTCGGTAAAAATTGCCAAATATGTAGTCTGGCCTAGAGATGGCCAAATACCGGTCCCGGGCCGGTCCTAACCGGTCCTTAATCGGTCCGGTCCTAAACAGTAACACACCGGGACCGGTTAAGGAGTAACCGGTTACGGTTCGGTCCGGTCCTATGATTCGAAGGTGAGGACTGGTTAGGCTACTTCAGATAACCGGTTAATCTTAACCGGTTAGAACCGGTTATGGATCAGGACCGTTTTTTTTATAACTTGCAAAAAAAAGGTCACGTTCGTTACTTTTAAAATACGGTTTATTATTCTTCGAAAATATAAGCTAAGTACATTAATTATATAATAAAATAAAATACATCGTTTAACGAGAGAGAGAGAGAGAGTTGAGAGAGTAGAACTTGCAAAAATGAATACGAATTATAACGAGAACTTTGCGTTTTTTGCGTTTTTCGTAAGTTTGTAAGTTGGTATTCATCCCAAACCCCACACCACTTATTTATATGGCAAATGGGGTCAAAAGGAGCCAAAAAAATGGTCATCTATGCTGAAAATCGAAGCGAACGTCTATATTAACGTCTATATTAATGGTAATATTTTTTGAATGCATCGGTTTGGTCCTTAACCGGTCCCGGTTCGGTCCTTAACCGGTCCCGGTCCGGTCCTTAACCGGTCCCGGTCCGGTCCTGTGAAAAACGCCAAAAATCGTAACCGATGGTGTGGACCGGTTGACGGACCGGTCCTTAATCGGTCCGGTCCTAAGGTTACGGCTCGGTCAAGTCCCTGGTTAACCGACCGGTCCGGTTCTTTTTGGCCATCTCTAGTCTGGCCAAAGTCCCGATGAACCTTCAAAAAGAAAAAAGTTCAAAACCCTGTATAAATTTTCTCTTAAGTTATGCAAATTTGAGTTTGGGTATAACCCTATTGGGCCCAAAAGCCCAAGAAGTGTAACAAGTTTTATCATAGATTGGATTACAAATTTACGATCGATCCAAAGTCTTGTTTTGGGTCCAACATTTCTTCTGTTTCAAAGAAAAACTACTACAGCTAATTACAGAAGAAAAAACGAAAAGAAAACAAAGCCAAAACCCTTGTTGCTAATCCTGCACTCACCCAATATCAGTGACGCCTCCCTCCGTTCGTCCTCTCCGCCGTGGACCGCCGACGATACTTGGGAGGAGTGGCCACTTATTATTACTCTATTAATCGAAACAAGAAGTTTAAGCAGTAGTTGTTGTTAAGCAGATATGGCGGAAGAAGCAGTATTGGGGTTTCTGGAGAAGAACGAACAGATAATAGATTCAGGTGAGTTTGCTGTACAACAAGGGATCAGTCACGATGAGATTGTCAACGTCATTAAGAGCCTTAATGGATTTCGATTCGTTGAAGCTCAGGTCTGTTTCTTTTCTTGTCCAATTTGTTAGACATGAAATGAAGGTTTATGATATAATTCAATTCATCAATCTGTTTATACACAATTGAATCAATGTACATTTTAATTTGTGGCTGAACTCTATTGTGATAGTGAAGTGAGGATTAACCAATGGATTAGCTTAATTGAACCTAGAAGTGCAATAATAATCGGTTATGTATTTAGGGGGTACGGTCCAATTCGGTTATCCCTAGTTTTTGGTTTCAACTTAGGATAGTGTTTATTGATCTTGGCTAACATTTTGGGTTAATGTGTAATAATACCTTTTTTTTGTGATAATTTTGGACTAGCAGTTTTTAATATTAGAAATTGATTCCACAACAATAATACATTCTATTGTTAATGCCTTAACTTTTTTAGTAGAACATATCAAGTGAAACAAAGGGCATGACAGAATAAATTTACAAAATGTATATAAATTGTAGAGTACTTTATAATTTGATTATAAATTAGAAAGTTATTCTTTTTGGGATTTGGATGTATTTGGGAATAACTAACTCAAAAATAGGGTTTGAGGGGGTAGATGTATGCATAGTTGCGTACCGTTAGTCGGCCTCAACCCGACATGAGTAAAAAGTTATATGAGTTCATAAGAAATTTAGAAATCCTGGAAGAGCAAGGACTATGTGAAATGGTTCAAAATTTTGAATGTTGAGTACAAGTTAAATGTAGGCAGTAAGACCATATAATGATATATAACAATATAACAAGCAAGTTCATCTTAACAGTTGGTCCTAGCTAGCAATCACGCACAAAGCGCACTCATAGTCCTTCCCCATCCCACCTCTCTCTCTCTCTCTCTCTCTCTCTCTCTCTCTCCTCTCTCTCTCTCTCTCTCTCTCTCTCTCTCTCTCTCTCTCTCCCACCCCCCCACCCCCCCCCCCCCCGCCCCCGCGGCCGTGCGCACGCAGTAGTTAGCTGCTCCGTATGAATAATTTGCATATTTGGGAGTATTCATCCAATCATCGATATTGGGGGACTTGGTACTTCACTTTGTTCTTGTTCAATGATATATTATTCAGTGAAGAAAAAACAACATAGCCGTTAGGACCAGGCTTGGTTCTACATATGAGTATATGACCATTGGGTCCGGGTCTTAATTCTAAACAAAACCCGGTTTTCAACCTCTAAAGACTGGTCTTAAATTGGTAGTAGTTCTGGGCCTCACGGTTCTTTGGAAAATATTTGGACTTTTCCAGGACGGACAGAACTTAACAGTTCTATTGGGCTTGGTCCTTTTCGGCTGTTTTGGGACTTTGGTGCACCTCTAGCAGGACCTGGTTGCCACATTTTGCCCTGTTAATATGGTTATTTGGACTGGTGCCTTTCAAGGCAGAGATAGTGATAAATCAGGGAACAGAAACAGCAAAGTGAGAATTGAGATGACTAAGTTTGGTACTTATAGAGAAATAATAACCACCTCTATAAGAGCATTTTCAATTTTTGTTATACATCAACATACTTCAAGTTAATCATGTCAACTGCCTTATTGGTGGAAAAGGACCTACACAAATACTTAGCGATGGAAACATAAATTCTGAACTTGTGCTAAACAATAGAGGCAAAAGCTCTATGAAGCTTTGGAAAAGAGAGAAAAAAAAGGCAAAGTCTGAAAAGGATGATGTGGTTTCATTGCTAAAAGATATGGGGCTTTCCAGTAAAGTTGACCCCATGCTGCAGAACAAGCACTGAGAGGCAAGGATGTGTATTTAGCTGATTTTGATAGAAACATATGAGCTTGGTGATTTCTTAAAAGCTCCTAAACCCTCTATAACGTTAATTCCCCAGCAATTTGTATTTTTTGTGCTGCATCAACAAATATTAATATAATGTCTATTGATCTAAGTTATCATGTGTGTGGTTTATTCGTGTATATGTTATGATGTTTATAGGTTAAAGAGATAACTTAGTAATGACTTCTTGGCTTTGTTATTCACTATAAATTGTATATTTCGTGCACTTCTTTTAGTCTTCTCCACCATTAATATTTATTTTTATCTAACCATAAGGGTGGTGGCGTACTGGCAAAAGACCTAAGGGGATGTGGTGGAATATCCCATCCACCCAAGTTCTACTCCAGGCGTGCACACCTTGTGGCCAGGCTTAGTCTCAGACGGCCGAAACTTAATTTCCAAATTGCCAAGGATGTAGTTTAGGCGAAGCCTAGATGAACCTTACCCAAAAAAATATTTATTTTATCTTCTAACTCCTTTTTTATGGATTTGGTTTAAATTTTCTTATATAAACCAGAAATTGCTTTTGCCTATAGGATATTAAGAAGGAGAGATGGCAACTAACTGCTGAAGGCAAAACTTATGCTGCTAACGGATCTCCGGAATTCCAACTATTCATGGCTATCCCACAGGAGGGTATCTCACGAGTAGAACTGCAGGTAAAACAAACCAATCCTCTACCTACAAGATGGAATAATAACTTCAAAATAGTACAATATTAAAAGAGTATAACTTCTTCTATCAAGCTCATTGCACCTAAACTATACCTTCTTGATTCATGTGATTCACAGTGATTACATTTTGTTGATCTATCAATTTTATCTGATATTATGTATTTAGAGTTCTAACATCTTTGAAGGTGGGCGTGGACTTTCTCATTAGCCCTGGAAGCATATGAAAGTTAATTCCTATATGTTTTAACAAAGAGAGTACATAATACAAATGGAGAATAAATTTTATGCTCCCTTTTTCTTTCCCTCTTTACTGGACCTGCTGCTTTATGCAAGCTTAAAAAGCAGTGAATTTTTGGAAATGGTGCCTACAGGTTGCTAGAAGTTAATTTTTTGCAGCTATTTTACATGTCAATTTTATTAGCATATGAATATGATCTTTCATTACATGTCTATTCTTGGTGCTTGAGAACTAATTGTTGCTTGTTGGAAGATATACTCAATATATTGATCTTTCTGATGCAGAAGAAGTTGGGAGACTCGGTTTTCAAAATAGGTTGCCAGCAAGCCATAAAAAACAAATGGGTGGAGATGGGGAAAACACAAGTTTCTAGAAAGGTAAAGTTAATTAATTAATGCTAAGGGTGATTGTATATTTGATGTTGTCAGTTCTTTATCAATATAATTCAGCCTTTGAAATTCTTTCTTGCTTGCTTGATATTGGGAGCTTGAACTTATAATGTCGAATTTTTTAGTGATGTTTTCTTTCTTTGAGAGCCTATGTTATGACTGAGTTTCTTCTTCTTTTTTATTATTAAATCAGTAGTAACAATTTTCAAATGTTCATGTCTTAAATTTTTTGTTGATGTGCTTGCCTTTCTCTTCACTGGGAACAAATTTATTATTGAGTTTATGGTCTTGGGCACAACTTTCTATATGGACATGAGAAATGCTAACCTTCATTTGTTGGTGACTCAAATAAGTTAGCAAGTAATACAACCAATAAGCTACATCTTCGCTATCCAGAACTTCAGCCAGCCATATATACATTATATAATGCTCTTGTTTTTCCAATCAGTCACTTACCATTTTTGGTTTAACGATTTTCTTTGGTTTAGTTGCAATGGTTTCAAGTTTGACGGTTCAGCTAAAAAGTATAAAAATCTTTCAATTCATTGTCAAGTGAAGTTCTAAAATCAACCACTTGCACTCTGAGATGAGATACTTGTGCTTGGTCTTTAGCTAAGCAACAGGTCTCTCCTACAATGCTCCATCCTCACCTTTGATGACTCAATTTCTTATAATTTTTATAATTGCCTTCTCATATTGAGTGAGCTATACTATGACCTATAAAAGAATGCTGTCTTCCCCTAAAGCTTTGCCTACTTTCATCTTCTTATTGCTTTCTTCACTAGCACTTTGATCTTATTTGAAACCTTGTATTATTATATTCAAGAAGTCATCAAGTACCCTTAGGGCCTGTTTGGTTGGTTTTTCATTAAGTCCTGTATGGATAAAGATAGCTGTCTGCATATAGTTGTCTGTATGAATAAATAAAAGTGTTGTTTGTTTGTCGTGCTGAATAAACTGTCTGAATTATAAAAATTACTATTTTACCCTTCTACTTGTTTTTGGTTTAATTAAATCATCACTCTCTTGTTACATTAATTCTATGAATTTCATGAACATTGTTCCACCCACCATCACAAAATTATAGAGAAAAACTCATTTGAGGATTGAGCAAAACATATAAACAAAAAAATTAGAACAAAAACAAATTTCACAAAAATGCTCATTTAAAAAAACCCATCTCAATTCTAAATTAAGAACCATGACACTTCCTGTTAAAAAACCCCATCACTGTCAATTAGAAAACCCCATTGTTCCATCTCAATTTTTTTGAAGAAAATCTGTAATCTCATTTAAAAATCCCATCTCAAAATTTTGAAGGAAAAAACCCTAAATCCATGACAAGTAAAATCAATTTGTCACACTACGTCAAGGGGGAAGAAACCCAAACAATAACCAGTGGTAACCCAAATTGCAGAGATTAAGGATCGAGGAAGAAACCCAATATTTCAAATGAAATTTTCTACACTACGAGCTCAACATCTTCACTACCTGCAAGCAGGAGCAACCCTAAGTCGCCGACAAGGAGCTTGCTAGAGACAATGAGAGGGACAGAGGGTTTCGGTATAGGAGTAGCAACAATGAACTCTGGCGAGCAGCAGCAATGAGCTCCGACGAGCGGCGTGAAGAACCTCCGGCGACGACGGTCTGGAGAAGAAGTGTGGGAGGATTTTGGAGAAGAAGAGGGATGAGAGTGAGAATAAAGGGTTTGTGGGAGGATTTTAGAGCTGAGCGACATTTTGTTTTGGAGGGGTATAATAGGAAACAAAGTGTCTGTGTGGATAAAGGCTTCTCATATTTGCTGAGCGATTAAGTTCAATGTTTTCTAATTAAGTTAGTACCAAACAGCTCTCTTCAGCTGTGTGAAAAAGCTGAAGGCTTTATTAAGCCTATTAAGCCACTATTAAACAGGCCCTTACATTTCCCTGACTATTTCCTCTGAACAACTTATCAAGATAACCTCTTAGTTGATATTTGGGATTTTCTGATCTCAGTTTCTTGAGTCTACAATATGGAATATGTGTGGTGGAGGTTTTTGTTTATGCTTTTTATAGAATTCAATTGTGCTACTTTTGTTGCGGTGTAGTAAACAATATGATGCACATGCTAATAAATCCGTCTCTATTGCTAGTTTGGTTCATATTGTTTAATTTGTAATGTGCTAATCGGTGTTATGCACATGCTCACGCATCTGCTTAACTTATGCTAGTTTCATTTATGGTGTTGAATATGTGTTTTTGTTGTGAAAAACTAAACATTCATTATTTCTGACTTGATCTAGGTTGCGCATGTCGATGATAATGTGAAGGCTATGCTCGTAAAGATAAATGACGGAGAGGTGCATAAACTTACCTCTGATCTTTATTTGGATAACAAATCATCGGTTATTGTCCATAATACATATCTTACTAATCCAAGAGACTAAGACATCATCTTTCATGGTGGTCATAATTATTACATCCTAGTGTAGGACGTATATGCTATATAACGACCTACAAAATGTCACATCAAAGAAGGATCCTGCCATTTCATTTCATCTTGAGTTCGCTTGAAGATGTTGGAATTATTAATATGATCGTTTGATACACAATTCTTATGTTTAAAAACGCGCCTAGGATAATCCTACTTGTCCAAAGTTTTAGTACTTTTGCATACTAGATAAGTATTATATCTCGTTTTGTATGTCTTTGAGACATTTAGCCAATGAAACTTGGTCAATAAATTGTAGATTCTGGTTCTTCAAGGCTTTATAAGTTGTGACGAGAAAGGAGTGTGGTAGTAATTCTTAAGTTTTTTACTATAAACAAAATAAAAACTTCTTGTTGATCACCCTGAAAATACGCTACTGTTTCACTACAATAGACATGGGTAATGACATTGATTTTCATGTTCCTGGCTTCTCCTTCTATTATTTTAGAAAGAAGTGTATGGTAGTGCATATCATCATCTATATACACCAGTCATAGAGCTTGTGTGATTTATCACTTGTGCTTGCCCAATTCATGATAATTAGGTTTTTTAAAAACTGTATATATTTTTGTTGTGCAAAGTATTAGGACAAGCAGGCAATATATTGTCTTGTCTGAACATGACTACATAGTGTTTTAATGTGTACTATCATGTGAATAGTTTCATTTGTATAAAATAGCCAAATAATATTCTGTTGTTGCGAAAACTGAAATTTGAATTTGTTGAGCTGTTGTTAGAAATTGTAGATAAGAGAATAAGTTACTATAAAACCGACCAAAGTACGTGACTAGTTTTGTAATGCTTTCTTAGTAGACAGCTAAATATGTTGATCTTCGTATCAACTTGTGGATGATAACAACATTGTGCTATGCTTGACCATTGGTATAATTTATTTCAGGCCCCTAACCAAGAGGATATTGATGCTCTGAAGAGAAGAAAACTTATTTCTCCACAGTAATAATTCATTCATGACATTCTATTTTGATGCTTTTGGTTAATACATCAAGTTAATATGGGTGTCTGTTTACCAACTTTATCTTCATTGTTGTGCACTCATCAGTTATATATTTGACTTAGTTTGTCACAGTACATTATCTTTCGGTTTACATCTTAATCTATGCTTGCATCTTTATGTCATTTGGACCTCTGTACACTTTTGTCAGGATATGGAAAGGCTACTCAGTCAAAAAAGGTCCTAATTACGCCCCAAAAAGAAGGAAGCCTGCCACTGATTTAACTCGAGAAAATCTGCAAAGGTATTAAAAATCCCTATAGTCTATAGTGTATACATCTTCTCTTGTTAAAAGCAAATATGCCTTTTGCTTTGGTTTTTCCATTTAATTGTTAAAAATACTGACTTTAGTAGTATTTAGGTGATGCCTGCTCTTCTCTATCATCTCTCGTCTTACAGCCTTCAAACTCTACCCACCTGCTCCATGATTACTGTCGATTCATATGTTGTCTGTTTGTTAAGGCCTCACTCAAGGACCTTGACCTTTTATGCTATACTTTCTCATAGAAAATCTGTGTTTGCAATGTTACGCTTTTGTTGTAGTTTTTGGTCAATTTCTCGACATTTTGCTTCCCATTGGTGGAAATCCAGATGCTCGAAATTTGATATTTGCATTTATTTTTGTTTGCAAGGGGTGACTGGAAGGATTTGCAGTTTAAAGAGTATAATTTCAGTGCAAAAGGTTTGCCTTCTGAAGGAGGTTATCTCCATCCATTGCTCAAGGCAAGATTTCAATTCTTCTTTTTCAGTTTTCTTTGATGTTTCAACTTTCAATGATCTTATCTTGTTGTGATCATTACGTATAATAACGAAAAGTGGGGTTTCTATGATTGATAATGTAATATTGATGCAATTAAGTAGATGCTAAAATTAGATGTACCTCCCTAAAACAGAAGATGGATTTTAGTTAAGCGAGGATGGCATGCATCAGGTTTTTCTTGTTGTTTCTCTTCTGTTTGTTTCGTGGGTGAGTTTTTGTGCCTTTCTATACTTTGATCAGCTACCAACTGGTAAAAGACGATTTCTGAAGCTGTTAGTTAAGAAAATGAAACAGGATAACTTGTTGGCACCAAAACATGGTCATTGCATTGGACACGTGCATTGAGACATTTAGTTCTTGCCAAAGTATTAATTTTGGTTACATCAAGTTTGTTATGCAGCGAGTGAATTGATGAAGCGAATACAGAAACAATTAGGAATAAGTGCCAAATGCTTTGACTTCAAAGAAAGAGGAGTAGCTAGCTATTCGAGAGGCTAGACTCTTCCATAAAAAATGAGTAAAAAAATGAGCAATTGTTCATCTAAAGTAGATTTCAGTCTCTGAATATTAAGTCATTGCAGGTACGACGACAAATGCAGATGATTTTCCTTCAGATGGGGTAATAATATACGCTCTCTGTTTTCTAACTGGCATGATTGCAAGAGATACTAGAATATATAATAATACCTGTTTGTTTGATTGCAGATTTGAAGAGATGCCAACAAACAATTATGTGGAAAGCAGGTAGCTACATCTCTCCCTTCATATCTGCACTCGATTATGTACAACCTCAAAAGGCCATACTTAGTCAATGTTTTCACATCAAGAAGTTAGGATTCATATTGATGCATCAATGTTTTCACATCAAGAAGTTAGGATTCATATTGATGCATAAGAATCTGGTTAATTCGACCTAATCCAGTTTTGTGCATTGATATGATACATCTTATACAAGGTTCAAGAATCATTTGTTTCTCGGGCCATCATAACATTGCTCCAGGGTTTACCATGTATTTTAGAAAGTTGTCTTTCTCTTCTTTTATCCTACCTTCTTTTTCTGAAGGGCATTCTGAGTCATTGTTTGTTGGAATGTTTCTAGTATAGTGATTGTTATAAATTTTATAATCAGCCGTCTATTTCTCCACTTCACCAATACAGCTTCTGGAACTTTGATGCACTCTTCCAACCGCAACAACACCCTGCCCGTGATTCACATGATACATTCTTTTTACGAGGTATGTTTAAACTTTAGTGTTGTACCTTCTGTGTTTGCATCTGGTTTTATGCTAATGGATGATATGGCAATGACGTATGTAGAACCTTCTACCACAAAGACGCTTCCTGAAGATTATGTTGAGAGGGTGAAGCAGATTCACGAGTCTGGAGGTCATGGATCGAGAGGGTATGCCGTAATATAGAAGTTATCGATACATCTTTACTTTTTTACAATGATTTCTTTCTAACTAAATAGCAACATTTTCCTCTGTAGGTATGGATATGACTGGAAAAGAGAGGAAGCAAATAAAAACTTGTTACGGACTCATACAACTGCTGTCTCCTCGAGGATGTTATACGCACTTGCAAAGGTTTTATTTTCCATTTCTTCCTTAAGTTTCTACATATAGTTTAAGTTTTTACGAAGTCTGCTTTGTGTAACAAATTTTTTTACTAATAAAAGAGCAAAAAGAAAAAATGGATTAAGCCTGTATGCTGGTTTCCTGTTTTCTATATTCTTTATGTGATTTGTTTTAGAGTTGAAGGACAAATTTTTTGACTGCATATGAATCTATCAACCAAAATACTTTGCAGAAACCTTTTGAAGCCAAAAAGTACTATTCTGTTGATCGGGTTTTCAGAAATGAAGCAGTTGATCGGACACATCTTGCAGAATTTCATCAAATAGAAGGTATCTTTGTCTTGTCTATTTCTGTATACGATGAAATCCCTACTATTTGCCTAGGTTTTGCACATGCACACAGCTCCTGTTGTATGTTACTTGCCCTTGAATGGGATTTAACGTTGCCTTGTGCTCTATGGCATAGATTAGAATGAACACCTACAGACGTCAAATTGGAAACTCTTGGATTATTGTATTTTATCACAGTAGCATGAAAAGATCTCAAAGTTTTACCTCTGTTTGTGGCAGTCAAAAAACAAAATTATGATACTTATAAGTTTAATTCTAAATGCTATACATAGTTAATGTCTGACAAAAAGTGTTCTTGTTGGAGAGTGAGTGCACAAGCCTATAGTCAATATCTGATTTTGATCCTTTCACCCACTTTAGGGTGGTGTTTGGTTGGTGGGCTTTTGGAATGAGGGAATGGGATGATAGTAGAGTTGTTTGGTTTGTGTGTATGGATATTAAATATTGGAATAATCCCCAAACCTTTAAGTATCACTTAAACCCAAGGAGGGGGATGAGTTTCACACCCATTCCTGAATTTGAGTCTCAAATTTTTATTTCTTTACCGCTTTTTATTGTTATTGTTAGTGCCGGTAGTAACGTAATAGTAATACTATTACTACTGTTTTGATTAACAATATTATTATCAGTAATACTATTAATAATAAATATTTTATTATTATTATTATCCACAATTATATCAACAATAAAAAAATTGTTATTATTTTTATATTGTTGTTATTATTATTATCATTTCAATGGGTTTTACTACATTCTTATATTTAAGGGTTAAGTACATGGGAGTGTATCGAACTTATCACGTTTTATCGTTGTATGTACTTAACTTTAAAACTTACCGATTAATGTATCGAACTTGCTAAAATTGTCATTGTATGTATCCAATGACAAGTTGGATACACTTTCGTGACAAGTTGGATACATTAAATGGTAGGTTTTTGATAAAGTTGGATACATCCAATGGCAATTTTTGCAAACTCGGTACATTAATCGGTAAGTTTTAAAGTTGAGTACATACAATGATAAAACGTGACAAGTTCGATACACTCCCATGTACTTAACCCTATATTTAAAGGTTAAAAATTGAAAACCATTATTGAGAATGATACCCAATCAACAATATTTTCTTCATAAAAGAAGATGATAGCCAGTTCCTTTCCACTCTACTGCTTGTTCCTGGATGCTCCTTTCTTCCACTGAGACTGGTTGATTCCGAGTCACGAGAACCGCTTTTTTTAAATGATTTTCTCTTTTTCTTATGGTAATGCGATCCAAGAGGTTGGAAATCAGGTATTGAATCCATTCGCAAGTAATTTCAGGCAACAAATCAAACACCACCTATGTTTTGTGTTAAGCTAGAAATTCACTGGGATGCTGCTAATCTGGTCGTGTGATTGCTGATTAGTGTTGTAGCTTCGAGCCAGTATCATAGGAAGATAGAGTCGAATCAGTGAAGGGGAACGTTTTACTAGAATGAATGGCAGGCCATTGGGGTACAAAATTTCCATTCATGGTTGTCGTCAATCCATGGATCATCTCATGTCTTTGAAATCCATATATAGTTCTTATCTTGTGGGTTTTTCTAAATTACATCGTAAGAGTAGCTAACAAGAGCAATGTATGAGCCATTAATGTTTGCTACACTAAAGCACAACAGACATTTGCAAATTGTAGCTTGAGAATAAGTTCTTTCACAATGAATGAATTAAAAAGCTACTAGGTTGCTTTGAAATACGTTCTAATTTTGATTGATCAAATAGTTAATGCTCTCTAGATGAACATTGTTTTTATGCTTGTTTCGAAAATGTTGTTACTGTTTCATGAAAATGTAAGTCGGATTTCTAAAAGCATTTGTTTATTCTTTGCAATGGATAAGATGAACTCAATGCACAATATGTAACTGTTTGAAAATAACTTATCTTTGAGAAACAAATGTTTGCATCTCCTGTTGGAAAAAACCTCCAGTTTTCCAGTTTGGGAAGCTTGATCGTGTACAGACTTCATATTTAAAGCAACTCTCAATTTTGGTATGTTGTCATAGTGAGTTGTGATAGATCCAATTGTAGTTGAACTTCCATTAGAATTATTTCGAGTTAACTTTTGGCATGCTTCACCGTAGAGATTCATTTCGTCAAAATATTTCATTTTTGTTTCATCAACTTTTGGCATTATTCACCATATAGATCCATTATTTCGAGTTAATTTTTGCCATGATTCATCCCTGATTCGATTGTCATTCTCAAAACTCGAAGTGCATCAAGTGTACATTTGATATTCAAATAGCAGAGTCCTGATTTGTAATGCATTCTAAGGCTCACAGATATTTTATGTTAGAAATTGCATATTCTCTATCTTGAGCTCTTGTAGGCATGACTCATCAATACGATATGGCTTCTACTTGTGGTTTCAGGGCTTATATGTGATCGTGGACTCACTCTTGGGGACCTCCAGGGTGTGCTGTATGACTTCTTCTCACGTTTGGGTAATATATAAATCTCTATCAAATATGAACATGCTAATTCTTTAGTTCCTTTATAACGGGTGAAGCCAAGGGGCTGTTTGGCTCACAGAATTCAAAGGAATTGGGATGAAAAATTCTTGTGACCAAATTCGTTAGTGATGTTTGGTACGCGGAATGGACTTGATGAAGTCCTTTGAATTCCACAATTTAAGGAATTCATCATTCCTTGGCTTAATTGAAGGAATTGAATTTCTTCCAACCAAATGCTTGGTCAAGATCTGTTCCAATTCCTTCAAAGTCAAGTTCCTTCCATGGATTGCAATTACATCAAGTTCCATTCTGTGTACCAAATGCCTCCTAAGGGGCTGTTTAGTTCGCATAATTCGAAGGAATTGGAATGACAAATTCCTTTGACCAAATTCTTTAGTGATGTTTGGTTAAGGGGCTGTTTGCTTCTCATAATTTGAAGGAATTGGAATGACAAATTCCTTTGACCAAATTCCATAGCGATGTTTGGTTTGCAAGATGAACTTGATGGAATCCTTTGAATTTCATTGAATTCCACAATTTAAGGAATCTTTTCTTGTCAAATCAATTGAAGTTCATTTATCCAAAGCACTTCCAATATGTAATATCACTTTGTTAGGTATTGAGTAGTGTGAAATGTGCAAAATGTCATTTATGACTTTAGAGAAGCAAGTAATGTTCGTTGCATTTTATTTCCTTGTGTCATCTTTTGTTCCAGGAATGTCGAAGTTGCGTTTCAAGCCTGCCTACAATCCTTACACTGAACCCAGTATGGAAATATTTGGGTAGGATATCGTTATCTTTGATTAATAACACCAATGATGTTTAGAAAATGACCAACGCATTTATCATCTGTTGTGGCAGTTATCATGAAGGCTTTAAGAAATGGGTTGAGGTAGGAAATTCTGGGATGTTCAGACCTGAAATGTTGCTTCCTATGGGACTCCCCGAGGATGTTAGAGTTATTGCGTGGGGCCTTTCCTTGGAACGGTATGTGTAAATAATATGTTCGTAATTCAAGTGGGCTTTTAGGAGCCGTTTTTATAAATCGTGTGGACTTAAACTGAATAGAAATTTTCAACAAACCACTGGGACGAAAAACGTAATTTACTCGTTCAGGGATAAACTAAGGGGCCATTTACCAAATGCTTACCCGGGTAAGCGCTTACCAGTAAAACTCAACACTACCAGTAAGATTTTAGTCCAGCAAAATGATAACGTATGCTACAATTTTTCTGGTAAGTGCTAAAGGGTAGTAAATCTTTGTCATCACTTACTGGGTAAGACTATCGGTCCTTGCCTTAGCTCTTACTGGGTAAGATTCTTGGTCATTGCCATACTCATCCGGTATGGTGATTTGACTTGGTAAGCACTTACCCGGGTAAGCGTTTGATAAAACGGCTCATAAAATTATAGTGTGGCACTTACCCGGGTAAGCGTTTGATAAAACGGCTCATAAAATTATAGTGTGGCACTTACCCGGGTAAGCGTTTGATCCCACATACCAATCCCACAATTGAAAAATGAAAGGGCAACAGAAACCTTTTTAATTTTTTTTTTTTTTATGTTAATGATAATACAGTTAGCAGTGGTTGATCTCCATTACAATATATAAATCTCTTTTATGTTTTTAAACAGGCCAACTATGATACTTTACGGCATTGATAACATCAGAGATCTTTTTGGGCACAAGGTACGTAATCAATGCATTTATATCCTTTTTACAAAACATTTATAATGGTCAAAATGTCGTTTGATTATGTTTTTGTTATTCGCAGGTGGACCTCGGTCTCATTAAGAGCAACCCCATATGCCGCATTGGCCTGCAATAATTAAAATTGCATGGTCGAATTATATATGTTATCTTCGACTCATACCCTTAAGTTTATTGGCACAAAATACTCTCCCATCATTATAATGATCCTTTTAGTTGTTTTGTCCTTGATATTGTTCAACATCGATAGATTTGTAGTCTCTGTTATGAAATTTGGAAATTTCACACATTTTTGTAATCCATATTCGTTTAGTTTGTACTATGATATCTTTGCAACTACATCCTCTGAGAATGGTTTGTGGTATTGGTCTTGTCATCGGGTCTGGTGAGTAACCGGTTAAGGCTTGATTGATTGTGTTGGGTATGAACTGGTTCGGCCTGAGTCCTGACCTATTACCCTATCCAAAATGCAAATTGGTCTTACACTGAACCTTGGGTAATTGGTCGGTTTTGAGTTGTGCAACTCGAGCTTTATTGGTTATTAGTGTCGAGTGGTGTCGTTAACCATAAATGAATTCTAATGTTACGCTTTTGAATATACTTTTAGAAGGAAAGAGAGGTTTTAAGAGGAGAGTAGGGTGTTTTTAGAAATTTTTGGGTGTGTTTGGTTGTAGGAATAAAATGAATTAAATTTTATCTATGTAGTGATTTGGATTCGGAAAATTTCGAATGCTTTTGTAGGTTTGTAGGATTTGGAATTGATTTGAATTCCATTATTTGTAGAAATAGTTAATAAATTATAAAAATAATTAATCTATCTTTTATTTAGCTAATAATAGAAAACAAATGTTTTCTAATATCTCTTAAAGCATTACCATATGCCAACTTTATAAATCATTTGAAATCCTAGCTACCTTGGGATTTTTAAATTTTATATTTGAAGCAATCGAACAATTCTACGAATCAAACATGAAATTGAAATTGGAAATCCAAATCATCTGAATTCATGTTATTCCTAGACCATTTGTATTTTTTTGAGTTCTACTAAAGTGGGAAAGGAAAGAAAAATAGTCGTTGCCTATTGTTCCTAAAACTTTTTTTGCTTCCAAACAAATAATTTAGAACATACATTTGTCAAGTCATGTGTCTATCCATCAACTATAAGTAGCGTTTATAACTTATTTGGGTAACAAACTATTTATTTTATACACAGAATACCATTAAACTAGTTTTTATACTTAATAAATATATCATTGAACTATTTTTTTTTGTACACATTATACCATTGCAACCGGAAATAGCCGGTTTTTGACGTGGATCTATACACATTATATCATTGAACTATTTTTTTGTACACATTATACCATTAACTTTTGATATGTTTACAAAAAAGGTGACATTGACTAGGCATTATCTTCTTCTTCAATACACCACCACCACCACCACCGCCGCCGCCACCTCCCTCCTCCTCCTCCACCAAGGGCGAATTTACCTTTATGTAAGCTAGGTCTTGGGACCTACCTAATTTTTCGGTTTTAGAAGTTGTATACAATTTTTTTTCAGGACCTACCTTAAAAAATTTAGAGGAACTACCTTAAAAATTTATTTCGCAGCTTAAAGAAGACAAAAAGTCTTGTGGCATGTTGGAAAACACCCCATGTTATGTATGAGAGGTTACAAGTTTGATTCTATCTCTGCACATAATTATTATTTTTTAAACCTTTTTGTTTAAAGTCCATCAATTTTAAGTTTGCTTCAAATATCAAACAAAAGAAGCCACATCAAACAAAAAAACACGACTTTAATGTTTGATTTTTTATTTTAATGATTCGATCGGACAAAAATATAACTGATACCTTTCATTTTTTTCAGCTAAACTTAATTAGGGAACCACGTGGTTTTGTGTTCTAGATTCGCCAATGTCCTCCACCACTCTCCATTTCTCCTTCGCATACTAAAATCCATTTCTCCACCTAAGTTCCTTAACGACGAAGACATACTCATGGACTTCTTGCCGAAAAAGGAAAAACCCACCACCACCAACAACAAGGGCTCTTCCACTGGTTTTACAGGTTCGGGTCGGATCTGAGTTCTCTAGTGGAGTCCGTCATGGGTTCCACCGAGGCAGAGAGCGATGAAGAGGATTACCTGACAGGGTTGACCCGAAAGCTCCGTAACAGCACTCTTCAAGACGATTTCTAGAAATCGGATTTCAATTTCAAGGTATGCATAAAACATATGTTTAAGGAATTGCCACCTTTTTGTAAACATATCAAAGGTTAATGGTATAGTGTGTACAAAAAAAATAGTTCAATGGTATAATGTGTACAGATCCACGTCAAAATTGGTTATTCCCGGTTGCAATGATATAATGTGTACAAAAAATAGTTTAATGGTATTCTGTGTATAAAACAAATAGTTTGTTACCCAAATAAGTCATAAACCCTTATATGTGTTGTGAAATGGAATATTCATAAAAGTTATCATTTCCTTTTTATTCTGATTAAGAACATAAAAGCTTAGAGGAGTGTTTGGAAGTACTTATGATGAAAAACCTTTAACAGATTATTCGTTTTCCATAAAGTTAGAATGTTTTGTCTTTTGATAAAACTACTTATCAACTTTTTTAGGAAGAAAATAAACCAATCCAAATAGTTTAAAAATAGCTTAGTGCTTTTCCAAAGTGAAGATATGACCCTCCAAGTAATCATTCCCAAACACCCCTAGATCTATGTTTAGTAGTGTTTATAATGGAAATTACTTATCAATTTATCACTTTCATTAAAATTAAGATATCTTGGCTTCCTAACGTTGTGTTCTCAAAATAATGATGGAAAGGAAAGGAAAGGAAATAAAAAAAAGAAAAAAAAAGAAAAGTAATCTTTTTATTTTTGTTTTTCAAATGAAAAGAATGGAAAAGAAAAGAAAGAAAAGAATTTTTTTTGTAAAACACATCATTGTTTTCCTTTCAATCCTTTCCATCCCTTGGTAAAAATTTTTCCGGAAGACAACCATTTTTTTTAGGGTTAATTTCATATATACCTTTATTAAAGTTGAAAATATCATATTTACCCAACCTAATCTATAAATATCATGTATACCCTTGTTAACCTATTAAAATATCATATATACCCAAATAACAATTTTTATCAATTTTAAATTAAATTTAATAATAAAAAACAGTTAAATTACCATTATACCCTCTAATCCAAGGATATATATATATATATATTCAATCCTCCTTCCTCCCCCTAATGATCTCTACACCCTCCATGGCTGTTGCTGGCTTGGAGACCTCCATTTTAACAAAACCCATCTCATCAAACCAAAGAAAATACCCATAAAAAGAAAGAAAATTCAAAGATGGGAAATTTATTTAAATGACCTGCACTAACCCTACTAACATGATGAGATTGATGGGTAGTAGTTGAACCCTCTTTCCCAATATCCTTTTTTGCCACTTCTTTCACACTAGTTCCTTCTTTGTTTGATGAGCCAAAGGATGGAATACACCCCCACCCATGCCAAATAGAAACAAACCCACAAATTTATAATCTGATGGGTTAAAATTAAATACCCTATTGAAATTATTTCTTCAAGAAAAGCAAACCCCTCTTCGCTCATTGAGATTTTCAATGAGAAATTGAAGGCCATAACTCATAAGTGGCTGATCAACAATAACTGGGTTTCTCGAAAAAAAAAAGATCAACAAATAAGAAGAGAAAATAAATTTAAAAAAATCAAAGAAATTAAAGAAAATAATATTGTCTATATGGATATAGGAAGAAAGACATGAGTGAAATGATGTTTTTAAGTGAAAAAGATTGGAATTTTAGTTTTGGGCCAAATATTTTGCGAGAGAGATAGCAGGGAGGAAGGAGGATTAAAATATAAATATGTTCTTGGATTAGAGGGTATAATGGTAATTTAACTATTTTTTATTGTTAAATCTAATTTAAAATTTACAAAAATTGGTATTTGGGTATATATGATATTTTAGTAGATTAAGAAGGGTATATATGATATTTAAAAATTAGATTGGGTAAATATGATATTTTCAACTTTAATAAGGATATATATGAAATTAACCCTTTTTTTACTTTTCTTTCTCCTTCCCATTCCTTTCCTCTCATTCCTAATTTTTTTGTTTCTAAAACAAAGTCTTTTTCTAATTTCCTCCCGTATCTTTTACTTTCTTTCACTTTCCTTCCTTAAAATGGTTTCGAGAACACGACCATATCAACTTTTTCAAAAAGAAAGATAAAACTGAAACCAAAATCAGGTAAATTAATAGACATGCATGACTGCATGTTCCGAAATCTTTGAGGCACCTCCTCTCCTTCCAACAAACCCTAATTTGAAGAATTGCATTTTGATTCTGCAGAAAGGATTCAAACCATATTACCGTAGATTCCCCCAATGGATGAGACATAGGAAAAAAATAAAAAAAATTAAAGAGAAGAGAAATCGAAACATATCACAGTAGATATAGATGGCCAATCAAACATATGAGAAAGCAGAAATCAATATCGGGAGGGTGGTCGTCGCCCATCGGAAAAGAAATGCAGAGGTCGCCGGAGAGGCAGGGCCGCCGGGAAAAGAGGGAGGAGATTGTTGTAGGTTCTGGCTCGTCGGTCGCAACAACGGTGGCTAGGGTTTTGAACAAAATTGAAACATCTTTTTTTTGGCGGGGTCAACGCACCATATCCACCTGTGCGAATAATTAATGTGCTCAACTGCTGTTCCAATTAGTCAACGCTGTTGTAAGCTACCCAACACACACTTGTTTAGTATTTCTGTTCAAGCACAGCCATCTATACAACAAGGATTTTGTTGTTGGTTGCTGTAAGAACTTTGATTTGATTGGGTCAATGTGGGGAGGTGGTTCTACTGCTGCCAAGTTGACCTCCACGGCCACCATTCGGATCGTTGTTGCCGGTGACCATGGCACCGGTAAGTCCAGCTTGATCATCACTGCTGCTACGGAGGATTTTCCGGAAGATGTTCCTCCGGTGCTGCCTCCTACGGAGTTGCCAGAGGACATGTACCCTGACCGTGTCCCTATTACAATCATTGATACGTCTTCCAGGTATTCCGCTATTGAATAGAACCGTTTATTTCCGATCCCAGAAGAAGAAGAAGAGATGCATTTGGGTTTCTTGATGGCAAACGGGAGATTTCTAGGGAGAAGTGAGAGATCATGAGTGAAGAACTTGATACAACTACTTAACAAGTGAGAGTTAGGCTTTTCTTAAGTGTTATTTTGACCCAAATTTGTCAGGGTACACGAAATTCACTTGAGGATAATCTCTAATTTTCGGAAATGGTTCCTTTTTAAGATAATCTAACTAATCTTTATATTAATGCCGAGAACAACTCTATTAAATGAAAATGATTGGTCGAAATAAGGATTGTGCAGTTACAAAAGAGTAGTTGCCAAAATTACCATAGGCCGGTCAACCATAGGTTCATCACCCATCAGCCGATCACTCATCAGTGAGTAATCGATCAGCTAGCAACAGCTAGCCTATCAGCCGATCACCATCAACTGAGTAGCCTATTAGCCGACCATCATCAGCAGGTAGCCTCTCCGCCAATCACCCTCAGTGGGTAGCCTATCACCCTCCGAACTTTAGTGCCTTCTCTTTTAATCACGTAACCATCACCATATGAAGCCATCCAGCAATTCCAGGTCTTAGATAGCTTAAAAGAGTGTACACTCTAAACCTCCTAGCCTGTGTTATAACTTAACTAACACCCCAATATTTTCTTGTGAATCGAATTACATAAAATGAACAAATGATTTCACTAGAATCACAAACACAACCAGCAGAAATGTTGTAATTGCTGTGGTTTTGTGACTAGAAGGTCAAAAGCAAGGGTTCCATCCCCAATTCTCATGGTAGACGGGTCATCCTTTCTATGGAGTTTTTGGAGAACAAGTTCAATATTCAACAGCCAGTACATTTTATAAAGCTATAATAGTTATCTTAACCAAAGTTTAGAACACACTACAGCTTTAAATTTGATAGCATGTAGAAATTTGTAACATTCTGAATCATCAACTAAGTGTGCTTGGTGATGACTCCTATATTCCAGTTTGGAGAATAGAGACGAACTTGCTGATGAACTGAGGAAAGCTGATGCAGTTGTCCTTACCTATGCGTGTGACCAGCCTTCTACTCTTGAAAGGTTGTGTACGTTTTGGCTTCCTGAACTTCGAAGGTTAGAGGTATGCCTACTGTTGTCGTATGTGTGAACTTTGCTTGGTCTTTCATCATAAAGTGTGTTACACTTCTAAATGTGAGAGGACTTCTAAGAATCTGACCTACTTGAATGGATTTTTTAGTTTCTATCTCTACATTTAATAGTTTCCGTCTCTACATTAACACTAGATTCAAGGTTGGAGGTGTTAAACATCTTCGATAGACATAATCACTCATTGATTATTGGGCAAACATTATGCTTTTGACATCTCTACCCGTCATCAGGCTTAGCGGATTGGGTTTTATATGTCCATTACGTAGAATAACATTCTTCTGGTTGTAGTTATGAATTTGACCATTCATGCTATTGTTATAAGTATAAGTTAAATTTTGGTCATTATAGTATAAAGTTCACTGGATGATTTCTTTACGTAATCATTTTGAATTAGTGAGAGCTAGGGAAGCAATGAAAGTAATCCGAGCATTTTTGCACCTTTTATGAACATGATGTTTGTTATTAGATACAAGGTCGAAGTGAAGTAGGGTTACATCCAAAAATTTAGATTCAAGCCCCGTAGTGCCATATATGTACATTTATGCTATTAGTAAATGCAGTAAAGTGAAGACTTTTTCTCGTGTGTTACACAACGATATAGGCATAAGTCATGTTTAGAGCTTCCTTAAACCTACAGATACATAAGAACCCTTTAACCTCTTAATTACGTGTAATAGTTGTTATTTTATAATATTAGACAAGGAAAGCAGGCGGAACCTTTTTACTAATGTGGAAACTTTTGAAGAGTCTTATAATCAAGAAGAAACTATGTCAACGAAACCTGCATTTTAATTTTATAGCAGGAAGCTGTTAGATGTACCTACGCATGAAAGATGTAGAGAGAGAGAGAGGGATTTTTGGTATAATATGGTGTATATATGTTAACATCCTTACTCATCTTTACGTCGCAACATCCATTATTCTAGCAAATGTTTGGTAACTAATATGATCTATAAACACATGTGCAGGTAAAAGTTCCTGTCATAGTGGCAGGTTGTAAGTTGGATCTAAGGGACGAGCAACAAGCAGAAAGTCTGGAGCAGGCAATGTCTCCTATAATGCAACAGTTTCCGGAGATTGAAACTTGTATTGAATGTTCATCATACCAACATATTCAGGTAAGATGCCTACTGTTGCAACCTATCACTTTATTGTCCTTTTAAAGTTCTGAGCTTTTGTGTTAAAATCTCTGTTTTGTTTGTACTGACAAGATTTATAACCTTTATGCTTGCCTATGTTGCCATCATTTCTATTTATGCATCTTGTATGTGACTTGTAACTGGTACCATCATTTCTTCTTTATTTTGGAGCTCTGATTTTTTTTTCTCTCTCATCCACAATTTTTTTACTAGTGGTGAGGGTGCATGAAATCCTATTGCTTTCAGTTTGTACAGATTGTTAATAATTTAGATTAAACAAAGCTTAGGCTTCAGAAATACTCATACACTGGTGCTTGACCTAATTGGCCAACAAGGCAGTTATCTCTGAGTTGAACAAAAAAACACTGTTGACGTTATGCTTTTTTGTTCTATTTTTAGATCTCGGAGGTGTTCTATTACGCCCAGAAGGCTGTGCTTTATCCAACAACCGCACTATTCGACCAGGAGGCACAAATTTTGAAACCCCGATGTGTCAGGGCTTTAAAGAGAATATTTATTCTCTGTGATCATGATAGAGATGGTGTTCTTAATGATAATGAGATGAATGATTTCCAGGTTTCAGTTTCCGATCTCAAGTATTTTTTAGCACTTCTATTTGTTATATCTTGCACCAATAAAATTTTCATTGTCTGTTTCTGA
This sequence comes from Centaurea solstitialis, assembly GCA_030169165.1. Lineage (NCBI taxonomy): Eukaryota > Viridiplantae > Streptophyta > Magnoliopsida > Asterales > Asteraceae > Centaurea > Centaurea solstitialis. Next base: position 27,253,858 of record CM058046.1, read on the forward strand.
ACAGGTCAAATGTTTTAATGCTCCACTGCAACCCTTGGAAATAGCGGGTGTAAAAAGTATTGTACAAGAAAAACTGCCTGAAGGAGTCCACGAGAATGACCTTACATTAGTTGGCTTTATTTTCCTTCATGCATTGTTTATTGAAAAAGGCCGTATAGAGACAACATGGTCAGTCCTAAGAAAATTTGGTTACAACAATGATTTAAGGCTTGGCGATGATCAGCTGCTGCCTCCAATCAAAAGAACTCCAGATCAGGTAAACTTTGTCGGTTTTTATTTATTGCTTATGGGTGTCCTTGCGTATATGTTACTAGAGCTTGCAATAAGAATACTCATTTGAGGTGGAATCATCTAGGTGGAATTGAATTAGCAATGAGAAGCCGTGCCAAGATCAATGGTATTCTAGTTACAAGCAAACTGATTCGTTTGCCTAGCTTGGAAAATGTTATACTAGCCCCACGATATTGGCAAATGTTATACTAGCCCCACACGATATTGTCAAATGTTATACATAGATTCAATCATGTATTTTTGGATGGTGACTATTGTGTTGTACGATGTTTATCTTGGAAAATTATTAAGTTTTCAGCAATATGCATGCTTATTCCTATTTGATTTGAAGGTCATAGAAACAACCTTCTCAACAGTTTAACCCTCATAAATCCACTTAAGCCAAGGAGTGTTGGTGCGGTTATGCCACCCTTGGCCAATATTATAATGTTTGATGCTAATAATTACTGAGAATTGTTGTCCCTCTGTCTTAGAGAAACACCTTATTTTGTTTTTTCTTTCAGGGCACATTCTTTAAAAAATTAATGTTAAGCAAACTACTTGCTGGAACAGAACGCAAACGCAAAGGTGGCTTACTCAAGTGTTTACAAGCTATTCACAAATTCTTATATTTACATTCTTGTATCTCCATGTCGCATTAGCATGGAAACAGGGGACAATTTAGTAGCATACTATCTGAATGTCAATTGCAACGTTGGTTGTTCACCTTGCATGTTTTTTACGGTGTATCTATTATAGTGTGTTGCATGTGTACAGTTAACTCTATTATTCATTACCAAGTCCTCTCTTATTTCAGAAGAGAATTATTTACCTCATAACCAAATTATCCTATGCACTGCATATGATTTTGTTTGACACTGCTAGAGGTTTGTTTATGGATTTTGTAGAGTGTGGAGCTGACAAGTGAAGCTGTGGAATTTCTTGGAAGAGTTTTTTCCTCGCATGACAATGATGGTGTATGTTCTATCATCTTTTTCTTCACAATCCAATGTATAAGATACAGATTTAATAGCTAATTATGCTTTGTGGCAATCTTGTGTAGTTGTCTAATGCTGAAATTACGCTTTTTTGCTTTCATCTTATTTGTGTTTCTTCATTATGGAACTTGTAACTATCTTATTGTCAGAGATCCTACTTAATTCGATATCTAGGGTTTTACTTTCTGGGTCTTTGGGATCCTTTTGTAGTTTCTTAATATAGGGCCCTTTTGTCTAGGGTTAATTACATGGGTATGTATCGAACTTGTCACGTTTTATCATTGTATGTACTTAACTTATAAACTTACCATTGTATGTATCGAACTTTCTAAAATTGCCATTGTATGTATCCAACTTTATCAAAACCTATAATTGAATGTATTATACTTGTCACGAAAGTGTATCGAACTTGAGGTTTTGATAAAGTTGGATACATACAATGGCAATTTTAGAAAGTTCGATACATACAATGGTAAGTTTATAAGTTGAGTACATACAATGATAAAACGTGACAAGTTCGATACATACCCATGTAATAAACCCTTTTGTCTATAGATATATGTATTCTCTCTTATTGTGAATAAGGAACATTATTCCCATAATGTTATCGTAGTAGCAGAGCCAATGTCAGCCACTCCGGGGACTTGACACTCTGGCTATCCTCCTCTCTACACCCTGAAACAGTTTGTGTTCATCTACCTTCCGTTGGAGGGGGGGGGGGGGTGTTTGGATTCCCACATTGGCTAGACTTGGACCATTTCTCCTATATATATGTTGGAACCTTCCCTTTCTTCTTAAGGGTTCTTTTGGAAAGTGATGTAGGGTCCTGTATTGGAACCCTAGACGTTGTCGTCGTTGGAACACTAGCCGCCATAGCCGGAACCCTAGTTGCCTCTGGAACTCTACAAAACCCTAGCTGTCGGCGTCTTTCTCCTCCTCTAGAACCGCTGAGCTGTCCAGATCTGCTATCTCCCTGTCCTGAACCAAGGGCAAACAGATGTATATATATGTAAATTTTGTTCATCAAATATTTATCTCTTGCCATAATGAACGAACCTTGTTTTAGCTGAGATATGTTTTTTGGAAGAGGTATCCAGACCACATTGGGCCCAGACTAATCCTCGGCAATTTTGGGCCGAAGCCCGACTGCTAAAGCATGCAGCCCGGGGTCGAAGCCCCCGTACCTCCAGAATGCGTCCCCAGGGCTCGAACTCAGGTTCATCTCTATGTAGTGCCCAAGCCTTACCACTAGGCTAACACTCCTTTGGTTTTAGCTGAGATATGTTGTACTTTTGCGGCATTGTTGGTGTTTGCACAACATGTTCTTCCTTTATGTTAACATCTATAAATCGCTTATGGAGTTTATCTTCTCTTTGATCTTCATCTACTGTTTGATCCATTCATTTTACATTCTTTTTCGTGTCTTTGTTTAAAGGGTTAATTACATGGGTATGTATCGAACTTGTCACGTTTTATCATTGTATGTACTCAACTTATAAACTTACCATTGTATGTATCGAACTTTCTAAAACTGTCATTGTATGTATCCAACTTTATCAAAACCTCAAGTTCGATACACTTTCGTGACAAGTAGAATACATTCAATGATAGATTTTGATAAAGTTGGATACATACAATGGCAAGTCTAGCAAGTTCGATACATACAATGATAAGTTTATAAGTTGAGTACATACAATGATAAAACGTGACAAGTTCGATACATACCCATGTAATTAACCCTTGTTCAAATATATCTATAAACTGAAAATGTGCTCATCGTAAACCAGGATGGGGCTCTTAATGCAGATGAGCTTGAGGATTTTTTTTCTACTGCACCAGAAAGGTACTCTAATTTGTTCCATGCTACATGGTTACACAATTGTTGTTGTTGCTGTTGCTTTGTGTTGTGTATATTTTAAAAAGACAAGGAGTCGATGAATATTTGCCTACATAAACTCTATATAGATACTAGGTGTAAAGGATTTTGTATAGGTTCATATTCTAAAGAGGAATATGTTAGAGTGCCAATGGAAGTTATGTGGGCCATTGAAAATAAAAACTTACCTCCTTTGCATGTCGATGTTATTACATATATGTAGGACGAGGTAGTAACTTTCCTGAAAACATGAGATAATTGTTTGGAGTTGCTTTGTAATGACTTGTTATAAACATTCAGAAAAATGAAATCATAGCATGTGTCATGTTGCAAGTGCCTCTCTGGACTTATTAGTTCTGCGTTGTGCATCTGATGAACTCTATGCATTATTTTATCGTAACTAAAATTTTAATTTGCTATCTTACATTGCAGCCCTTGGAGTGAAGCTCCATATGTGAATGCAGCAGAGAAAAATGCATCTGGAGGGTTATCACTGGACGGCTTTTTGGCACAGGTATATACCTGCTAACTAAACTGTTTTCTTTAGTACTTAGTGTCAATGAATTGATGGAAAATCGTCTTGTGTTTAGTGGAGCTGTGAAAGAAAATGTGAGTTTTGGCTTTTATTATTCAACTTAAACAAAAAGTGGAAAAGCGAAGAAAATGGTGTTTTTCTTACATTCTTATGAAGTTTCTTCTATTTTCAATGTGCTTCCTTCTAATTTGTTTTCCTATGTGTCTTGTGTGGAGGGATTGTGTGTTCATGGTATTCGACTTGCTTTCTGCAGCTAATGCAGTTCTAGTTGCAAAATTATTTTCATTTTTTGGGACAAATCAATGAATATCGCGGCACTTTCTTTGTTGAAAATTTTTCAAATTTAGGGTTATTTGTTCCCTATTTGTCATACTAGTTGAAGTAATTTCTTTCTCATATGATTCTCTTATTTTGTTATTGTTGTAGTATTGTCCGACAAAGTTTCATAAAACCTTGTCCATAAAAAAGTTCAAACATTGCCATTCTCAAGGCATGGAGGGAGTATATTTGATGCTTTCTTTGTTAAATAACATAAACCGATAATTCTTAATAGATGTAAAACATAACCACAAATGCATAATTAGTTGAAGATTTATAGAGTTTGGCTTTTTCTTATCGAGAATTACTGCTGAAATTTTATGGGATGCAGTGGGATCTTTTGACACTTCTATATCCAGCTCTTAGTGTTGAGAACCTCATATACATCGGCTATAGTGGTGATCCTTCTTCTGCTGTAAGAGTTACCCGGAGTAGACATGTTGACTGCAAAAAGCAACGCACGGACAGATATGTCTTTCAGTGCTTCGTTTTTGGACCAAAAGAAGCGGGAAAGTCATCATTGTTGCGTTCTTTTGTTGAAAGGTTATTCATCTAAATTAGTTGATCGTGTTTTGAGCTTGTAAATATCAATAACTGCTGCACAACTTTCACCAGCAGTCGTTAAATTTCTACATGAAGTAGTTGCACCATGGCTTTATAACATATACACCAAGCGACTGCTGATAATTTTTGCCCAGTGGTGTCATTTAACATCGTTTTTTTGCTCATGTATTTCTCTCATCTAGCTTCTAATAATGTTCATGGTGTTTTCTTTTTTATTGTTTGAATTCCAGACCGTTCTCTGAAGTTTATACAACAACCACCGAGGAGCAATATACCGTTAATATTGTTGATGAGCCTGGTGTAAGTACATTTTTTCTTAACATCATACTACCTCTGTCCCAAAATAAGTTTTCTTATATCAATTTTCATTTGTCTCAAAATAGAAGTCCACTTCCAAGTCTACCCTTGATTGTTATTTAGTTATATAAGAAGTGTAATAATTACACATGTTTATGTGAAGTAACCTCTTGCTACTGGCATATTTTTTTTGCTAGTGTAGAAATTTAGGGACCAAATATGTATATATCTATAGCCTTATTTACATTTAGGCATCCCCTTACTGATTTAGATTTATTCTCCTATATAAATATATTGGTCCGAGGTTGGGAATAAAATATACCGAAAGTGAAATTATCACAAACACACGTAGTTTGCACTTATATTTGACTTTATTTCTCGTTAGCTTTATTTCAAAATCCTCATTTTATCTCATTCTTTACAGGGAACAAAGAAGACTTTGATTTTGCGAGAGATTCCCGAGGATGCAATTGCAAACTTTCTATGTAATGATGAAGCTTTGGCATCATGTGATATAGCAATTTTTGTTCACGACAGGTAACTAGAAATTTCTTGTCGTTAGACCCGAGATGTTCATGTTATTCACATTCCTTAGTTATTCTACTAAACTTGAGTTGTTACAGTCGTTCACTACTTTGCTAAGAACATACTCCTTCCCTCCCGTAATTAGTGTTCCATGTCTATTTTTGTTTAAAATAAGTGTCCGCTTTCAGAATGTGGTTCTTTTCTAACCTTAATTATAATATGGATTAATTCATTGCTCCCTCAATTATTATGGGTAAATTGTCATTTAGTTAATTAAATAAGTGTAACTATTACACGTTTCTAAAATTGTATGCTATTTTCATTGAGGACGCTTATTTTTGAATGAAGTAGTAGTTCACTACTCCTTACCTTTTTGATCTATATTTTGCCGTTTGCCATCTAGTTCGAACGAGTCTTCGTGGATAAGAGCATCGGAATTGCTTGTTCAAGTTGCGAGTCATGGGGAATCTACTGGGCATGAGGTTCCTTGCCTCATTGTTGCAGCTAAAGCCGACCTTGATCCTTATCCAACTGCAATACAAGATTCGACAAGGGTATGCATCTTTATTACTCCCTTGATCCCAAAATAAGTGTGTATGTTCTTATTTTAAGTAGAGAGAAGAAAGGAACCGGTTTGGGAGGAAAGGGAAGGAAATAAATAAGAACCCTTGAAAAATTATTTGCCTAATCTTTAAATTTTAAAGGTATTTTTGTAAAAATGACATTTTTTCTATCTTTTCTCTCATGTTTAAGAACATTATCTTTTTTCCTTCCTTCTTCCTTTCCATGTTAAGAACAAATAAGATTAAATCTTTTTCCTTCTGTTTTCTTTCTTTTCTTTTCTTCCCAAATTCAAGACCACGCCAGTTTTTAAATTCTACCCTTAATTATGAGACTGAGAAGTTCATTACTCCCCCCATTATTGAGGGTAAAACGGTCATTAAGTTTATTAAAGGTGTACATTTGACATTTCTAAAACTGCATGCCTTTTTCATCATGAACATTATTTTTGGAGTTTGGGCAAATTGAAATTGTGAAATTTGGGCAAAAGAATTAGATCGAAGTCTTTCTAGATTTTGTGCTGGTGAATCTTCTGTATTTCATATTTTCATCTACATTTTAAAGGACAAACAATTATTAGATGTAGTGATGATGTCAAAAGATTGTGTATGGTCTCAATTAGTGTTTGTGAACTTGTTAAATCCTCGACCTTTTCAAACGACATACCTGCAATTTTTTTTACAGATGAGCGAGGATATGGGAATAGAGGCTCCGATACCTATAAGCGCAAAGTCGGGCGACTTCGATGACATATTTCGGAGAATCGTTAGAGCAGCAGAACACCCTCATTTAAGCATTCCTGAAACAGAAGCTGGGAAAACTCGAAAACAGTATCACAGGCTTCTTAACCGTTCCCTAATGGTTGTTTCAGGTATAGTTTATCTCCCATATTCAAACTATTGCAGTTGTTGATACTCCACTATACTCCCTCCATCCCACAATAAATGTTTGCAATGAAAAATGCACACGGTATTTGAAATATTTAGTTATTACAATTTTTAGTTAACTGAATTATTTTACCCTAAGGGAGTACTTAGTTTCTCCATCTCATCGTTAAGGGTAGAATTGGAAATTAGGCACATATTTCTCCTTTTATTTTTGCCAAATCTTCCGTTTCTCTCATTTCTCTTGCAATCTTTTTCGCAAGCAGGGACTTTTACGAAAACAACCTCTCTACCCCTTGGGGTAAATTGAAGGGGTAAATTAACGCAGGTCTTAACGGTTGTTTTGGTGCGTTTATATAAATTAAAGAAGCTAGTTGACCATTAGAATGCAATGAGAATTTTTCTATCTTTAGAATCCTCAACAGTGTAAATTTAGAAAATGTGCCGTTGGGGTAGAGGCAAGATTTTGTACATCCTACCCCGGACCTATCTTTATGTGGGAAATACTGAGTTCGTTTACTTTGGTAAACTATGAAGAGAGTGTCAATCATCTTGATGTCTGGCTTTGTTGGTTGATTTTTATTTTGATGTGGGAGTTGCAGTTGCAATTGTTGGGGTAGCTGCATACCGTGTTTATGCTAAAAGAAAGAACAGAAGAAAACACTTGTTCAATCTTTTCTGAATCGGAAGCTGGGGGAAGACTTGAAAACAGTTTCACGTGCTTCTTAACCGTTCAATAATGGTTGTATCAGATATGGTTGATACTCAATTGTACTCACTTCGTCCCAAAATATACGTTCACAATGAAAAAGTGATATGCGCTGTATATACAATATGTTTGAACACCATTTCTTCATTTATAGTAGGCTTATTTTCTTTTGTATCCTAATCTTGCGTCTTTCATAATTTACTTTTCCGTTTATTGTTTTATGGAGCTAGAGTTATGATTTATCTGTAATAAGAGGTGGTTTTTGCTATGAACCATGCTACAGCATTAGGTAGATTGATTGGAAATCCGGTGATGTGTTTTTGGTTTCTTGTAGTGTTCAACGCTAGATTTGTAATCTTTTACATTTTTTTTTGTAATTCATGCTCATTTATTTTGTACTATGATATGTCGCATGTCGTCCAACGACATCCTTTTTGTACTATGATATGTCGCATGTCGGCCCAATCTACCCCTAGTATTGGGCCGGTTAAGGGTTGACTGATTGGTGATCGTGCTGAATATGAATTGGCCGAAGTGCCGAACTGGTTACCTTACCCAAGCAAATCGATTCTTCACTGTTCCTGGGGTAGCTAGTTGTTTTCTTTAAGATAACAGTTTTAAGTGCAGAATTTGTGGTTTGTTTATGAATTATCTAATGAATTTCAATTTCATTCCAAATTCTTTACTGAAGATTTCAAATTCTTCAATCCCAAATCTTTTTGATCTTGAATCTCTCCAAAAAAATCTTATGTAATCCAAATAGACCTCGAATGCATGTGGCTTGTAGAATTTGGAATTGGATAATCTTATGTTTGGTTTAAGTGACATTCGAAAGTGAAATTTTGGTATTTCAAAAAGTCACAAACTTTAGATTTAGAAATCTCAATGGTGTATTTGGTTTTCTTGGTTTCATAAGATTTGTTTGTAATAATGATTTAAAAAAATGATAAGGTAATGAGAAATTAATTATTCTACCCACACAGGTAAATTGAATTCATCTCCTACCCTCTCCGTAGCCCTAATTACCCGACTACCCACCGATACGCAAACCGGCCACCGCTAACGAGATGAATTCACCGCTATCCGGCCAAAAGGAGTGACTAGGCAAAAAAAAAGGGGTGCCGCTAACGGGACCCACCGCCAATAGCGGCACCAGGTACGTGGCGGCACCGTATTGGTCCGTCGAATCCACGTAGGCGCCACATCTGTTAGTTTGCCCAGACACGTAGGCGCCACCCGGCTCTTTTTTATTGGACCGCGCACGCCACCTCAGACGCCACCTCACACCCACCGCTAACAAGGCCCACCCCTATTAGCGGTACCCTATTTTGTTGTCGCCTCTCCATTCGTCCACGTGTCAAGTCCCTAAGAAAACCCTAATTCCCCCTTTATAAATAAATATCAGCCGACAAGGAGGTCTCTTTCATCCGCACTACCTCAATTTTCTTATCTTTTCTTCTCCTTTCTTCCCCACTCCCTCCTTAATTTACTACTTGTTCCTTAATTTATTAGAAACTGTGGGGGACCAATTTCTCAAGTCTTTGTTAATTCAACATATTATCACGTGGGTTTGTCAATTTGTCATCACGTTTGTTTGTCGGTTTTTGATAATGGCAAATCAAGTAAGTGTTTATCCTTGATTTTTTGTATATATAGTGTTGTATAGATTTATATATGTGTTATTAAGAAATTATTTAGGTTGTTAATGATATGAATGTATATATGTTGTTTTAATGGCATGTATGTATGTTGTTTTAAGAATGTATGTTGTTTATGTTGTTTTAAGAATGTATGTATGTATGTTGTTTTAATGATATATATGTATTTATTTTCATCCATCCATTTGTAAAAAAAAAATTATGGATAAGTTTGTTTATGTTATGGATAAGCTTGTTTATGTTATGGATAAGCTTGTTTATGTTATGTTATGTATGTATGTTATGTATTTGTAAAAAAATTTTTAAAAATTCGGTAAATACATTTTTATGTTATGGATAAGTTTGCTTATATTTTATGTTATGTATAATAGGTAAAGTAAATTTGTTTATATTTGATGTTATGGATAAGTTTATATTAGAATTGTATAATGCATAAAGTAAATACCTTTTCTTTCTCTTTTATGGTTATAGGTTATTATGTGTATTTATTGAGAATAAATGTATTTTTAAAAATTATTTTATTTATAAAATTCTTTTATTTATTTTTAAAAATTGACATTTTTGCCCCTTAACGGAATTGACACCTTTGGCACCTTTATTTTAGAAAATGACACTTTTAGGCCCCTTAAGTTTAGCAAATGACAGTTTTGGCCCCTTAAGTATAGGAAATGACAATTTGGGCCCCTTAAGTTTAGAAAATGACACTTTTGGCCCTTTAAGTTTATCAAATGACACTTTTGGCCCCTTAGGTTTAGGAAATGACACTTTTGGCCCCTTAAGTTTAGAAAATGACACTTTTGGCCCCTTAGGTTTAGGAAATGACACTTTTGGCCCCTTAAGTTTAGAAAATGACACTTTTGGCCCCTTAACTTTTGGACCCTTAACTTTTGGAAAATGACATTTTTGGTCCCTTTCATTTAGGTAGTGACACTTTTGGCCCCTTGACTTTATGAATTGAGATGTGGACACTTTTGGCTCGTTTAGTTAGCATGTGACCTCACGTGTTTAATTCGAATCATTATCATGTGTCCTCACATGGTATATATAGTTAGTTAAATATATATGTAAAAAATTAAATTACGCATTGACAGTCAAATCGAGGGGCGTACTCACTACAAGCACTTTAAGGGGGTTTAAGGAGGTTGCCTATAAAATGGTAACCGAATAAGTATGGTTTTTTAAATGCCAAGGCATTACCGTACTCACCGCCTCTTGTGTGGACTGGTGGAATTACCGAGAGGTTTGACGAGTTAATGTAACAAGTTAAAGTATTAACACCAATTTACGTTGATTTATTAACTATGAATAACACACATAATATTAAGTATGAATATAACAAGTTAAATTTATTAACTATGAATAACACACATAATATTTTATGTAGGGAGAGATTCTAAGGCCGTCTTTGACAGCAAGGAGTAAGGTGTCCTACTGTGCACTGATCAGGAATAGATTGATGCATCAGGCGCAACTTATATTTAGGAACACTCCATTTGGTTCTTGGCTCGACCTACAAATGGAGTATGGAGATGCGATGCTTGTGACCTGCTTTCTTCAGCAGGAGGTTTCGGTTGATGGTGCTGGACCTGAGGAGTTACACTATCTCGTTGGTGGTAATGTTCGACGTTTTGGCCGCGAGGAGTTCATGCTAATCACAGGACTCACTTTTGGCTTCCTTCCTAACCATAGCTATGTATATGGTAATGCCTTGATTTCAAGGTTATTCCCTAATTCTGTTCCAACCCGACGTTCACAAAGTCAGGTTTTTCCGGGTTAAAATCAACGATGTTGTCAAGAAGTGGAACGATGAGTTTGACGACCTACCCGACATTGATAGAGTGCGCTTAGCACTTATTATCATGGTGGAGCTTGTTTTCCTCGGTCGTCAGCCACATCAATATGTATCTCCTGAAGTAGTGAGGGCCGTAGAGGATCTGGATAGGTTTTCTGAGTATCCATGGGGATCCTTCGTATGGAGCTTTACATATGACCATATGAGGGGCGTATTTAGGCGGCGGCAAGATATTGGCAACAAAATTTCAGTATCTGGATTTTTACTGGCTTTTAATGTAAGTTGCATTTTATATTTATTTTAATATTTGTCCGTCTTACTTTTTTTATACTTAACCGTTGTGTTTTGTAAAACTACAGATTTGGATTTTAGAGATGTTCCCGGTGTCTAGTAGGTGTTATATTAGGAAGGAAAGATATCCAAGGGGAATTCGTTGGGAAAGACGTATTAAGATGTTGCAAAAAGAAGATGTTAATAGGTTTTTAAGGGTTCCGAAGGTATGTATTTACGAATCTATCAATAATTACAGTTTATTTAAAGACAAATGTGTTAATGTTGCATTAAATGATATTCGATAATAGCGCCGGAGGGAACTCCCCCACGAGAGCCTCGTAGCGGATGCGTTCGAGCTACAGCAGGATTGGTATATACGTAGCTTGGAGTGGCTTCAAAACCCGTTGAGTGTTCGACCGCCAAAGAACGTTAAACGCAGTACTGTGGGAGGTGTGCCTTCCAATGATGATGATGATGATGATGATGGTGGTGACGACAGACCGGAGATTCGGCCCCAAGAGGGGCAACGGGGTGATGACGGGGCGGGACCCAGTCGTCAGTACGCCGGCGATGATCCTACGGATCCGATGGGGTGGGACGCATACCGGCATCGATGGGAGGATTTCGACAACGTAAAAGCGGAGCAAAAGAAACAAAGGGAAGATATTGATAGGCTTACGAGAGAGGTCGAACAAATAAAGGTAAACGATTAAACAATTTATTTTTAAATGGACATTTATTTGTTATTCACTGACACATATGTTTTTTTAGATGTCTGGACGACATTCGTATTCTGCTCCTACGCATCCTCCTCCCTTCGTATATGGTTCTGCACCTGTGCATTATTCGCCGCATGTAAGTTACCCTTACAAATATGATAGGTTAATTTATTTGTTAATAACATAATTGTAAAATTGGTATATAAATTCAATATTCAGGAGGTTGCGAGACGATCCTATTATGCACCCGAAGGGACGGGCAATGTGCCATTTTGGTCGTCGTTTTTCACTCCGCCCCCTACACAGGCATTGATGCCTCTTCTAGCCATGCGCCGACCCACCCTCCACAGGTTGAAACACTAAATTTGCGTATCCTGTATTTACTTTAAAGGTAGTCGTGAATATATTTTCTGATTGGATCATGTTTAAATTTCAGGACGAGACTTGGGGTCCATTCGTAAATGAGGTGGCGAATATTCTTCACTCTCCGGTGATTCCTAGTCGCTTATCATATGGCCAACAGGAGATTCAGGACGGCCAGCAGGAGATTCAGGAACGCTAGCCGGAGTTTGAGGATGACCAGGCGGACTTTGAGTCCAGCGCGTCGGAGTCTCATCATGTAGAGCCTGAGATTCAGCATGCCTTACCCCAGAAGGACAAGGGAAAGGCAAAAAAGACTCCTCGTCCAGTAAGGGAAAAACGGCCGGCTAAGTGGGTAATCCCTCCTTATACCGACATAAAAGGGGCTGGGATATGGAATTGGTTTACTAGCACTCATGCTACCACTACTAGTACTACCGTTGCTGCTGGTGCCACTACAGATGCCCGTTCTTTAAGTAAGCGTGATTTTATATCGGCATCGGAGATTGTAGCATTATACCAAAAATACGGATTGCCGCGTATGTATTTATCATGCTACTTAGCGGCACCAGTAAACCGTACTTGGTGGGGAATCTTGCTAGGGTTTGAAGATGATGGTTTTTTGATAGATGTGGTTAGTAATCAACCTTATATTTGTATTGTATACAATTATATTTAAGCATACCCTTTGCATCTTCTGATTTAAAATTTTATATTATTATTTCAACACATCGACGCATGGATCAACATATTAATGGAAGCACGACCGAAATCAGCCCCGTGGACGATCATGAGTACTCAATTCGAAGGAACTATGATGCATTCGGGGGGCAAGGAGGTTGTGAGGATGTGCACCGCTACTACGGAGGATAACACATTCGTACCATGGGCTACGCTTGTGAGGGTATAAATACATACATACTGGTCAATATATATATATATAATCGTAACATATTAATTGTAACGTTATTTATTTAAATTTTTTTACTTTGAAATTTCAGGTTTTCATTCCGATATGCATTCATCCATTGCATTGGATCCTAGGAGATCTAAACTTGGGCACCATGCGTATGGTTATTTATGATAGCTATCGGATTGAGGCTCTTCAGCCTCTTGTGAATGATAAGCTCCAAAAGCTTAAGTTCGGCCTGATAGAAGTATTTAAGGGCCTCAGGCATCGCTCCAGGGTCGAGCTTGCTAGACGTATGACATGGGAATTTCCACCCTCTGTAACACGACAAGTCGGACCAAAAGGAGATTGTGGTGTATGGGTGTGTCACTTCCTGTCGGATTTGGTAAGCGGTGTAACCCCCGGGGCATTGTCGGAACCTACGTTGGAGGCGAGTCATTGGAGGGCGAATATGGCGGAGCAATTTTTTCGGTTGAGGACAGATATACCCGTTCCTACAACCAATTAGTACTCTATTTTTTAGATGTTTTTTAGACTTACACTTAGGGGTAGATTTTTTTTTTGTAGACGTTTTTTAGACTTACAATTTTTTAGTTATTTTTTAGGGGTTAATTACATGGGTATGTATCGAACTTGTCACGTTTTATCATTGTATGTACTCAACTTATAAACTTACCATTGTATATATCGAACTTTCTAAAATTGCCATTGTATGTATCCAACTTTAATAAAACCTCAAGTTCGATACACTTTCGTGACAAAGTAGAATACATTCAATCATAGGTTTTGATAAAGTTAGATACATACAATGGCAATTTTAGAAAGTTCGATACATACAATGGTAAGTTTATAAGTTGAGTACATACAATGATAAAACGTGACAAGTTCGATACATACCCATGTAATTAACCCTATTTTTTAGTGTACTAGAGTTAGGGGTAGTCATTCCCTAAGAAAACAATCGCGTCCCTAGGAGGTACAGTGTGGTCGGGTATAAGCGTCCCGTTGCGAGATCACACATGTCTGGACCTAAATACATACTCGTCATCGAGTTACTCCGTTCCAAATACATTTTACATTATACGCTGGCCCTAGATACGTTGTTCCAAGTCCGAATAAAGAAACACAACATGATATAAGACCCGCCAAATGCCAAACATCATTTTTATATGGTCTCAACCATATAAAATTAATGGTTGGCATTTGTAGGATTATCATTTATCGGGTTGTCTTTCTTTACTCAGACTTGTAGCAACGGATCTAGGGCCAGGGTATAATGTAAAATGTATTTGGACCGTTGTAGCTCGACGACGTGTATGTATTTACGACCAGACGTGTGTTAGATCTTGTAGCGGGACGCATATATTCAACAACACTGTACCTCCTTTGGATGCGATTGTTTTCTTAGGGAATGATTATGTGTAGATGACTCTATTTTTAATGTAACGTATCAAGTTGGTCGAAGACATTCCGAAATAAAAACGATCCTATCCCTAGGAGGTACAGTGTGGTCGGGTATATGCGTCCCGTTACGAGACCACCCACGTCTAGACCTAAATACATACTCGTCATCGAGTTACTCCGTTCAAAATACATTTTACATTATACCCTGGCCCTAGATACGTTGGTGCAAGTCCGAATAAAGAAATACAACATGATATAAGACCCGCCAAATGCCAAGCATCATTTTTAAATGGTCTCAACCATATAAAATTAATGGTTGGCATTTGTAGGATTATCATTTATCGGGTTGTCTTTTTTTACTCAGACCCGCAGCAACGGATCTAGGCCAGGGTATAATGTACAATGTATTTGGACCGGTGTAACTCGACGACGTGTATGTATTTAAGACCTGACGTGGGTTAGATCTTGTAGCGGGACGCATATATTCAACGACACTGTACCTCCTTTGGATGGGATTGTTTTTATTTCGGAATGATTGTGTGCACATGAATGTCTTTTAAATGTAATGTATTAAATGTAATGTGAACAAACAGTAACTCTCGTACATTTTCACGTGAATATAAAGCATAAAAAGACGATAATTCAGTATAGCTTTAATCAAACATCATTTGCTTTTCAGATAGTTCAGTATACTACTTACAAGATTAAAAGCAATAGTGTACTACACCCTTCAGCCTTATGCAGAAGCGTCAATCATCATAGACGTTTCAGCCTTTTACAGACGTTTCAGCCTTTTACAGACGTTTCAGCCTTATTCATACTGTAAAAAGCAAGTAGTAATTGTGGTTGAGTAGCTACAACTGGTTATAAATAGGAGGTAGGTCATTAACCAATACATCACAACTCTCATAAACTTGTTTCATAATTTTTAGTTTACTTTCATTTCATCTTTACTTCCAACTGCAACTGAAATGGCTTCTTCTTCTACAAACCCCGTATACTTCACTGTTAAAAATGACAAACACATAAGTGACAATGGTGTTTTGGTAAGCATTTCTGAATCTTCATTCTTCTAATTCTTGCATGTTTTATTTACAATGTTGATCATTTGTTTTTCGGTTAAAAATATTACAGATCATCCCCGCTCCATTTGTGACCATGTGGAACTTAACGACACATTGTGACATACTAATCCGGAATGGGAATTGGTGTTTCAATATGACGATGATGCCCATTGCTCCCGGACATGTTATCATCTCTGGCGAGTTAGGACAAATGTTGCGCCGGTACAAGCTCGACAAGGCCGACTGGTTGAAGCTGACACTCGTTCATGATCGACCAACTTTTGGGCCGTTAAGGAGGTTCGAACATATGTTTGACATCGAGGAGATGTGATATGTTGTTGATCAAGGGGTTGATGAACAAGCACTTTGTAGTTTCCTGTTGTAGTTGTTTGATCCAATAAATGTTATTTCTTTTAATTTAATGTATCAACAATCTTATCATGCTTTCAATGAAATCATCCCCCTTTTATGTGTTCATCAAATAAAGATATAATTACATTATTAATTTGCCAAAAGACAAAGGTTTTCGTGCAGAATTCTCATTCCATGAAAAAAGATAAAGACATTCAAATAAAATAGACGATAATAAAACACACGCAAATAAAATACATTGTAATAGAAGACATCACAAATGTATGGATACTTTTGAGAATTATGCATATTTATACCTAATTTTTTAATCGATCCAACCAAAATAACACAGACCGCTAATAGGGGTGCGTCCTGACATTCTGAAAAGTATTAGATTCTTGACCATTCTGAAAAGTATTAGATTCCGGACCTTTCTGAAAAAGTATAAGATTCCTGACCACTCTGAAAAGCATTCACGTTATCTAGAAAATACTCTTATTACCGCTATCGTGGAGCATAATAGTGGCTCCGCATGTATATAAATAGGCTGGTTCATCCACATATACATCACAACTTACCATCTCTTCAACTATTTTCTTACTCATTTAATCATCTTCAAATTTTAATTCCAAGTTCAAATGGCTGGAACTTCTGCTCCATCATCTTCTACAAACCCCCCAATCAGCTCACTAGAAATGCATAGGAAACTCGGAGCAGCAATACAAGAAGCTGAAGCTTACATCACAACCCTAAACGAGAACTTTAGGGCTAAGGAGGAAGAAAAACGTGCCCTCGAGGCATCCGTACTTGAAAAAAAAGCGACCGTTAGATCCACCAACAAAGACATTAGAAAGGAAGAACGCAAGATTAACCTTATAAATGAAAAGGTTGCGGCCATCCAGGACGAACTGCGAGACCGATACTCTTTCGTTGCGGAACTTAAGGCGATCTTCAATAATTAGACTTAGAGAACTATGATGTAGTTCGTCTAAGGTTTCTGCGCGTTTACGCTTATGTTATTTTATGTCTAAGTTGATGGTTTTTCTTTTTTATGTCTAGCTTGTTGGTTCTTACTTTTTTATGTCTATGTTGTATCAGCTCGTTATGTATTGGTTCACCGATCTCTATTATAGTACTCTCTGTTTATTTCCTTATTATTCAATGATTCACCACAAAGAAGCAACTCTTTATTAATACAATGAAACTAAAACAGTCGGATGGGTTACACATTAGACAACTAATTGAACTGGACATTTTGATAAAGACTGTTAAGATCAATAGTTCCTATTGGCTCTAGCTGACTGCTTCCTCTAGCTGAAGACGGGATCAAGGGACATTGAGTGCTCGTATGTCCGTATTCTTCACACCTAGGACACCTCTTCTGTGTACGACTTTCCCCACGAGATGGACGACGATTGTTGCCTTTGGGTCTCCCAGCTGCTCTCTTTATTACTAGCGGTGGATGAACTGTGGGTAGAGGGTCTTCTGGATACTCCCATGTTTGTGAAGGGCCTACCGGATTAATTACCCCCTTGTATGTGGCCTTGTACAGTTCGGACATGAAATAAGGCACGGTAATCAAATGAAAACAATCTTTTTCACCCAGTTTTTTGGCAACCGCGATGGCATGACCACAGGGCAACCCAGACACCTGCCATTTGAGACATGAGCAACTACGTATACTCATATCAACCTCCGCACTCCTGTCCATATCGTGGACCTCCCATCTGCCGTAGCCAATTTCCTCGAACTTCCACATCGCAGACTTTCCAATCCTCTTCTGGATCTTCAATTGAGCCCATTCTGTTAGTGGGTGATTTAATTCCGCTATAAAATAAACAATCTATAATTATAGAATATCGTCTACAGAAATAACAATCACACATAAAACTATCATATTTATATTTTATATACCTGCTTTATTTCGACGAAGAAAGTACCACTCTTGTTGAAATTCTCTAAAGTACTCAATGAGTTCGACAATAGGTAATCTACGTGAAAACCTTGACATTGCGTTGATCGATTCTGCACTGTTCGATGTCATAATATTGAAACGTTGCGCAGAAAAATAAGCTCTTGACCACCTATCCACCCCAATCTCTTCCATCAATTTAGCACCTTCTGGAACACCAACTCGCAGAATATTCATCATTCGGTCAAACACTCACGTGGTGTAAGCCTTGGATGCCTTCCAGTATGCTATCCTATAAACTTTTATCCGTGGGTCCCTGGATCTCACATTCATGACCAAATGTCGACAACATAAGGCATGATGTGCACCTGGAAAAATTGCGGATATGGCAGCGTTTATAGAAGCAGCCCTATCCGACATAAACACCAACCCTCTTGGCTCACCGATGCATCCTTTCAACATGTTAAGAAACCATGTCCACTCGTCCGCTGTCTCGAACCTACCTACTCCGAAGGCAACGGGAACAATGTTGTTGTTTCCGTCCATAGCCACCACTAAAAACATAGTACCCAAATAAACCCCCTTCAAGTGGGCAGCGTCTATTATAAGGACGGGCCGCAAGTTTTCCAAGAATGTTTGGATCTGCATAAAAAGTGTTGGGGTTTTCGTGGGTATCCTCGAATCAACCTGACTCGAAGATTAACTTAGATCTAACGAACCTCACTGGTTTGATAAATCTCATAGGTTAATCAAACTGATAAAACCTACGCGATCAGAAACACGCTGTTTCCGATCTTATTATGCGGAAGAGTTTAAAAGCAAAACCCCTTAAAAGCCTATTGATCTTTAATCGTTTCTAGTTTAATCCTAATGGTTCAAGTTTAGATCAATTTACCTGGACTGCTTGAGATTTAATCCACCGGTGATTGACCAACGAACGTTCTTCTAGTTGAATCGAACGAAACCCGAACACTTGAAAAACCAAAACCGGCGTTCCGAGTGGGATAGAAGGTAGCTAGCGCCGGCTGGGAGAGAGAGGGAGAGAGAGAACTAGAAACTGATTTTCTGTTTTCTGAAAAGCTTAGTTATTTTTCCTTTAACCCATAAGCCTTATTTATATGGAGGAAAAACAATGTTTGTATGAGATTCAGTTTTCTTTTATAATTATCTCTAATCCTTTTTCCCTTTTTAAGAATTTGCATATGATAATTATAATTATATATATTTATCTAATATATATAAAACCTTATTAATTAACTATTATATATTTATTTATCTAATAAATATATAATATCCTAATTAATTAATAACCCTCCAACTTCGGTAATTCTGACTGAAATTACCCAATTTATTTATAATACACTATTATAAATCCTAACTCTCCATTTCTGGGTTTCATCTAACTTGTTCGACTTATAGGTCCTCACAGGTGTGACCCTCAAGTGTCTTGTAACATTGGATGTGTAATCACTTGGTTTGTCAACTCTGCACATTATTCCTAACAGACTCCCACTTGTGCAAGTTGGCAATACCACCTTTGATTACACGGACCTAAGGAGGCCCCTAGACAGACACTTAGGCTGACCAGGTTACAAGAACCCTTATACCCAGACTGGTGATATAAATGTTCCATAAGGAAATAGTATCTATGAAACTACTGTTCATTGATTGGGTATATCTTGGCTTTTCCCTTTGCATCGCGATATTTCATCTGTGAGTATGAGCTTGGAAAGTGTCAACTCTAAATACTCAAGATTCTGTTTTCTTGATTATCTGACTTTTACTGATAGGTAAACGACAAAGAACTAATCAGTTCGTTTGGGCATGGCCATGCACTTCATCAGTATACTCAGTCAGTCAAGATGGGCCCAGAAATATCTCTCTTCTGAGAAGAGGTGCAAATCCCATCTTGCATATCTGCCTTTAATACCACGACTTCCGCTGAACCTAGTTACACCCTTTATAGCCACCCTGTTACGGCGTAGCGGTTGAGTGCACTAAGAATTCAGTAGTCCTCATGATATTAAATCAGATACCTCAGGTGATAGGGACAACCACTGTGAGATTCACTTATGACTTACTCCAAGAAGTAATCTCAACCGCGGATCACGTCCGATATTTGCTACTCTATCAAATATCTGTGCAACTTTTAGTCTACAACACTTGTAGCTGTTATTCAGCAACTGATCATAACTACCTAAAAGTTCACAATGACTTTAACACCTTATCATGTTCCCACAATGACAAGTTGTCACGGACAAGTTTTGAATGAAAACTGGAAACTAGTTTCATTCCTGGATTGATTAAAACATGCAAAATAGTGAAAGTGATAAAGAAATTAATTTTGTATAGTCCATACTACACGCTGTAATAATAACAAAATTAAATGTCTTTTCTTTAATAACTTTCATAATATCTATTTAACGTTTGTTAGATACTGGTCTAAAATGAAGTATCACCTATCTTCAGTTTAAACCCTTTGATTAAAGTTTACCATTTTAATCAAAGTGATAACCAAATAATACAAGTCTGTTTATACGATCTACTTGTATCTGCTATTTATTGTTCTGCAAATACTTCTTAAAACAATAACTAGTCTTTTATCATATTCCGTGAACTAGGAGACCTGGACTAACTTCCAGTTCCTGAATATGTGTGACTGCAACTTTCCTTAGCTGCTGTGTAGATGAATGATTTCTTCCTGAAATAAGATTCCATTTACTATACTGGTAAATTTACTGGAATTCTATATTTTAATCCAACACTGTAATTATTGATTTAAAGTCAACCACGACTTTTGTTTCAAGGGTCTTGAAACTTTCATCCTTTTTGACTAAAAGGGTGAATTATATCTTGTGAATTCTTATCCTTTCTGGACTTATGAATTCCGAGATACATCAATAATTGTATCTTTTATTCTTTATCTCTGACTGGATAGAGAATAAATTTGGGCTCCCACTTACTTGTATAAAAACTAACTATTACTCAAAATTTATTATTGACTTGGTCAGAACTTTGATTTAGTCAATTCTAATTTTAAGTAATGAACTTTGAGAATTTACTTTTATGAAACTTAACTGGATTTGGTCAAATCCTAATTCCAGATTTTGGAATCTTTCTAGTTTCATAAATACTGTTATTAACGTTATCTGAGTTAATATTCTAAATTCTCTCTTTAAAACATTTGAATAATAAAACTTGATCAAACTAGATTAGTTAATTCTGAGAATTTCTTTTATAAAACTTAACTGGATTTGATTAAATCCTGATTCCAGAACTTGGAATCTTTCTAGTTTTACAAATACTGTTATTAACGCTATCTGAGTTAATATTCTAAATTCTTCCTTTTGATCACAAAACTATTATTCATAAATGTTTTATTCTCAAAACACATTCCTATAGAATCTCGTGTGTTTTGATAGTTTTTTATACAAATTACTTCAATTTAATAGATTTTATTGAAGTAACTATAACAGGCAACAACTAGGATCATACAAATTCAAGACCACTAAGCACAATCAGATATTTCAATGTCAAGATAATAATTTTTGAAAATAAAACCATAAAATTATAAATTCAAAAATTACAATCATCCAAAAACATAAAAACTAGAAATGGCTGTTTTAAAACTTAAATCCAAAAATATCTTGACTTAAATTGAAATAAACTTGTACTTCAGATCCTCAGCAACCTCTGGGCATTTCACTTCTGACCTCCTGCAATAATTGCTCTGGGTATCAGTATACTTGTAAACTAACAAGTAAGAAGTGATAATTAAAGCAATCATAAATTTCTGAGGTTTTACATACCTGCTTCATGACGCTTAGGGCAGTTTTGCCTCCAGTGACCGATCTCATTGCATATGAAGCAGCGGTTCTCGGTCCTAGCTTTGTTTGGCTTAACCTTCTTGCCCTTGCCCTTGCCTTTGCCTTTCTTGGGTGCACTCTGGATGGCCTGGACTGGTCCTTTTCCTTTACTGGTGCTAGCATGCCCATTTTTCTTTTTGACCCCTCCGTCTTTCACCATCAAGACATCCTTGGTCTTGTTCTTGTTCCCCATATTCAGTTCAGCTGTCTTAAGCATGGAATGCAATTCTGCTATTGTTTTCTCCATGTTATTCATATTGTAATTGACTACAAAGGGCCTGTAGTCTTCTGACAGTGAATTGAGTATGGTATCTGTTGCTAGCTGCAACGGAACAGGATGACCAAGCCTCTCCAGATGATCTAAGTGTCGTTTCATTTTCATGACATGGTCACTTACTGATGTCCCTTTTACCATCTTGCACTCATTGAATGCTTTGGTGGCATCGTAGCATTCTGTACGAGCCTGAGTCTGAAACATGTCCCTCAGCTGGCGGATCATGTCATAAGCATTTGTATTTATGAGCCCTGCTTGCAGATCTGGGCTCATAGTTGCTAGCATCAGACAGGCGACATCAAGGAGATCATCCGAGTGCTTCTTGTGGGCATTTCTGGCAGCAGCCGGAGCGTTTGCCGGAGGTGCCTCCCCAAGTGGCTCTTCAAGCACATACCATTTTCTCTCATGTCTGAGCACAATCATCAGATTGCGCTCCCAGTCGAGAAAGTTAGAGCCGGTCAGTTTATCCTTCTCTAGGATAGATCGGAGGGAAAGATTGTTAGTGCTGGTAACAGGGCTTGCCATCTACACAAAATAAAACCTTTTGGTCTTTAGCAACTGTAAATAGATTAAATTCCAATAATTATCAATAAACCCTTAAATGATCAATCTATTGGACTAGGATCCTTATTTCATACGTCCTGATGTGCGTAATGTTCTTGCTCCACCAGACCCGTATTTATTTCGGTAGGTAAGGACTTTTACCAATCATGTCTAACTGACATGACTCCTAGATCTTTTCGGGACCATGGTGTTGGTCCCAAAGAGGTGACCTTCAAGTAAGGATAGTGTTTGGGATTATAGAAGGGGGGGGGGGGTTGAATATAATCACACAAGTTTTCACTTTTAAATTCTTGTTGTATAAACAAAATGAATTTACAGATTGTTGCGGAAATAGAAAAGACAAATAAGTCTAAACTAAACAATCTAAGTTCTTTCACTATGCACTAGAGTGAGAAGATGTAAGAAAGAAGATAGAGGGAATAAAGAAAGAAAGGATTCGGGTAGATTTAGGATGAAGAAGAAGTATGGAGAACATCTCTTCAAGTCCTATTTATACCCAATGCATTAAATGCATTGTTGTCCCTAAAAACAAAGAAATGCAAATAGAAATGGATGGAAATCCAATCAAAAGGGATGAAATCAATGAAGCTTCTTGAAGAACTCAACAATGGAGAATAATTGCCCAATTTAGTATATTATTGATTCCCACTCAAAACCCTAAACATCCTTTTCCTTTTATAGGGAAAAGGAAGTTACACAAGTTGTCAACAACGGCCCCCGAGGTTCCAAACCTCTTAAACAAGGGCATAACAAAATAAGATTGTTTACAAAACAAGGAAACTAAACTAAAAAGCATTTTAACGATAGATGATTCTGACTCTTCTCAACACCTGGGTTCTACAATCTCCCCCTTTGAGAAGCAGTCAGAATGGTGGAGGTAACTCCAGTGCAGGCTCCCACTTGGACATCTGCAGGTATTCTTCCCACTCGCCTATGATCCGTGCTCTCATCTGCATCGCAGCCTCTGCTCGTCTGTACATCATCCGCTCCTTAAGCTTCTTCTCTATCAACCTCATTGCCTCCAGCAGCTTTCCTTTGCCATCTATGATTCTCCGACTCGGAACCTGATCCGCCAGCAGTCTGCTCTGCATGCCGTTATAGACATAGAGGAGGGTCCCGTCGCAGAACCTGGAGAGCTCTCCAAACCTCATGAACCTGCGCTCCTTCTTCTTCTGAGTGATGTACAGGACTCCGTGCTCAGGTATCCTGGTTGGCATGTAAGGCGTGTAGGCATCGATACCAGGAACGAGCAGGTTTGGTCTCAGCAGGTTGACCTTCGGCTGGCGGCTTTCTATGGCAAGCTGGTAGTCCGTCACTCTCGCGAGAGAAATTGCGTGACGGACGTATTTCTTCAGTATTTCTGTGCCATCTCTGTAGTGCTCTGGTCGGAGGATCGGGCCTTGGAGGTACTTGATGATCGTGAGAAGGTCTTCTAGATGCACCCGATCTAAGTCAGCTTCTGTGAAGGTCCAGTTCTGCAGTTCACCTCGAGGGACACCGGTGCCGTACATGCGGACATCAAACTCCAGGAACAACTGATGGCCATGTTTGTAGGGGCGCATAGCAGTTACCTTGATGAAGCGACGTCTGATCCTCTGGCGTCCATGAGTGGCCCAGTTGCACATTCGCTGATGCACGTACGCAGTCCTTCGTCTCTTGTTGCTGATGTGAGAGATCCCGAAGTAGACTTTTCGGGACCAGGCGTGCAGCTTTTCTTGCTGGTAGATGCGGGTGAACGTTTCTTCTAGGAACGGACGGAAGATGATGGAGTGGTTCCAGTTGAGCTGGATGACAGTAGGAGCATCGGTTTCTGGATCGGTAGAGTGGACTGTCCGTGGGGCTTCTGGAGTTGGGAACTTGAGCGCTGAGAGGAGGTTGGCGTAGTCAGGATCCTTGACGAGGTCGTCTCCCTTCTGATAGACCCTTAGACTCTGAGCGAGCGACCGCAAGATCTTCCGGGCTGCTTCCGGAATCTGGAACTCTGAAGGATCAGTCGGTGCTGCTTCTGGGAGAACGGGATCAATCTGAGCCGTGTCCGTCATCTGAGGAAACTGAACTGTCTCCCCTTCCGGAATCCTCTCGTATCTCCAACTCCCCATGTCCGGAATGTCTTCTGTATCGGAGTTGACATAGGGAGCTTCGGCGGCATCTAAGTCTGTGGGAGCACTCGAGGGAGCGGCTGAGGGACCTGGAGCTGGAGCTGATGAACCGGAGCCGGAACCAGGTTGGAGGTTGGTGCGAAGCCGTTTTGCAGCTTGTACCTCCCCCTCATGAGGACCTGGTGCGGAGTCATCAGGGTCATCATGCCTCCTCTTCGAAGGCTGAGCCTGGGACCGACACACGGCCTCCAGTTCTCTTATCCTTTGTTGTAGCAGCTCGATCTGGGCAGCTTGGTCTCGGACTTGGGCGGACAGGCGATCATTCTGAGTGGTGTAGGAGGTGACCAGCATCAAGTGCTCCACCTCAGTGACGTAGCCTGGAATCTGTGGAAGGTCGCCCGAAGTCGGAGGAGCGAGCCGGAGGACGTCTTCAGATGGCCTGGGAATGGGAGCTTCAGTAGATGGGGCAGCCTCAGAATGTTTGCCCTTGATCCTCCTCTTGAGCTCGTATAGCTCCGCATCCCGGTCTTCTTGAAGCTTGCGCGACGCCTCAAGATCGGCTACTCTCTTCCTCTCTGTCTCGGCCAAGGCTTTCTCGAGTGCCTCGACCCGCGCGTCCCGAGCCTGATTGGCTTGCTCCACGGCCAATAACCTGCTTTGGACGACTTTAAGGATGTCGTCCGAATCCGTCGGACCTATAAGTCCCGTTGGTGCAGGGGCGGTTTTAGGGATTCCGCCCGAATCCGTCAGGCTCAAAAGCCCCGGTGTTGCGTGAGCATCTTTATAGACTTTGCTCGAGTCTGTCGGACCCGGTCCCGGAAAAACTAAACCCGGTGCCACTTGGGCTCCAGTTGACGAGTAGAGTCCTAAAGAGGTACTCTCTCGGCCCGATGTCACCGCTGGTATAATGCTGACGGTGTCGGGGCTTCCGGTGGATCCTCGAAGGGCGTCCAATGACGCACCAACTCTCCCCGTTCCGGCCTCGCCACTTGGGCGGGCAGATGAAGCATCCACGAGTGTCCTAGTCAAATGAACAACCCTGAAGGTGTCTGTGAGTGGCTCTAGGACTACTGGTGCTCTGAAAGACGTCGAGAGGTGGGGCAGAGCCTCTCTCATTTCAACACCGGCAGACTCCGATTGAGTGGCCGGTGGAAGTTGAGCTGAATCCCCGTGAGAATGTGAAACGACCATCTGTTTAGAGATGGCCGAGTGGCTGGTTTGGGCGTGCAATTGCGTTGGTTGGCTGCCAACTACTTGACCTGACGTCAACGAGTGACCGGTCTGTGTGAGGGTTGCCTCTGTGGGGGTTTGACTCTGGGTTAAAGGGATATCCAATTCTAACCTCTGCGGCTCTTCTTCTACATCCGCCTCCTCTAACTGAGCCCAAGGCTCGCTCAACTGGACCTCTACGTCTTCGGTCTCTTTTTCTCTGCTCTCTCTCTCCTTTTCTCCCCTCTCTCTCTCTTCTTCTTCTTCGCTGTCTTCTCGACCCCAGCCGGTAGCGACCTCGGCCTCACCTTCTTCCTCCTGACCAACAGTTCGGTCATCCGACGCCAGATCCGCTATAAGAGTGGGATCACCAGAAATCCGGTCGTCGTTGAAGGAGGAGGTGGCTTCATCCAAATCTATCACCTGGGCCTTCCCGCCCTTTGGTGGATCTGATAGTTGAAACTCGGAGTCGGATCCGTAGTCAACTTGTTCTGATTCTGTTGCCTCGTCATCGGGCTCACGACGGTCCGTAGGAGTGTGCTCGGAAGATTCGTGACCGTCGGAGTTGTCGCCAGAAGGATCGCCAGACAGTTCTGCTGCCTGAGTGGTGACGGCCGCCGAGTGAGGTGGTGGAGGAACATGTGCTTGTTCTTGTGGGGAAGCTTCCACGTCCTCCCCAGTAGATTGTTGCGGCGGCGTCGGCGATCGGCGTTCTTCCGATGACGAGTGGATAGGTGACTGCTGAAGGGTGCCCATATACTGCTTAACCCTGAAGTGACTCGTGTACTCGCGCAAGCGGACGGCATCAGTAGACTCCTCTACAACTGTAGGAGTGCGAGCACGAGTGGCACGGTTCTGAATCATGGTTTGGTATGCACCGGCTCTGGAGGTGTGCGGAGTGGCAGACGTACCGACTATTCTACCCGCTCCTCCCCTTACGTCGACTCTCATCACTCCCGAGCCAGAAGCTCCCCCACTGGAGCTTTGGCCCGCCGTACCTGAGGTACGGCTTCTAGTAAGGACGGGTTGCACGTCTGGGGTAGGGCTCCCCGGCTCTGAGGAGTCCGTAGACGTGTCTTCTAAGCCTATGGAAATACGGTACATCCTAACACTCATTGACCTACGGTCTGCCAAGTTCAGCACGTTATCCGGTATGTGCATCTCTACCTGTCCTGACTTCAGATTCTTCTTGTTGGCTCGTCCGATCTGCTGGCTTTCAAAGCGGAGATGGTTTGCTCTGCGTCGGACAGCTCGGTTCTGGTTCATGTGATCTCGAATGACCAGACTGAAGAAGCGCATCCAAGGTATGGATGTGTGCTTTGTGCGTCCTGGTCCAGCTCTGACATCACCGATGATGTCCGCCCAGATTTGCTGAGCAAAGTCGATCCGCCTTCCGTAGGCGACCGCATGGAAAATATGCCAGAACTGGGTGGATGCCTTGTCCACGCCGTGGGTCTTCGAAGAGATAGTACGGTTGAGTATGTTGAAGAATGAGTACCAGATTGGGGGCAGCATTCCCTGAGAGATCTGGGAGATTCCTCTCGGCCTGTTGTTCTCTGTGAAGTGGACTCCGACAGCGAGCACTTCGCTGAACAGTTCAGATCCAGATACAAGAGGGTCAAACGGTGCCTCCGAAGTAGCAGCTGGCAGACGAAGGATTCTGCGAAGATCCTCCATAGTGAGGACCAGATCAGTCTGGTCCACTCGGCCGACGATGGTTTGAACTCCGTCCCGGTTCTCAACACGGGAAGTGTGCCAGAACTGCTGCAGATAAATCATCGGGATGTCAGCAGTGGCTTGCATCGCGTATGCAAGGAGATGTGCTCGGAGAATTTCGAGAACAACGTCATCTTGGACGGTGAAGTTCGCCAAGTCGACGAACTGGTTGTTCTGGTGGATCTCGACGATGTCTGTCGGGTTGATCAGTGCGAGATCAGCAGCGTTGGCGACGGGTGAAGTAGGAGCAATTGGTTGTTGATCAGCAATTTCTGTAATACATCAAGTGTTAGAAATATTACAATGTGAAAAGACTATACCCTCGACTAGGCGCGAGTCGGAAAACCTCGAAAACCCATTAAAGAGTGTTTCGTATTTTCCGAGTCGGAAAACGAGCAAACAGTACGAGGGGAGTTTTCCGATTCGGAAAAGGATGTTTTCCGAGTCGGAATACTCAACACTTGGTAAAAATAGCACAACGATAAACAGACAAGTTTTCCGATTCGGAAAAGGGTATTTTCCGAATCGGGAAACTCCCACACTTAGAGAGAAGACATGTAGGTTTTCCTAGTCGGAAAACATGGTTTTCCGATTCGGAAAATGTCAACACTTAGAAAATTTTGGCAAGACTTGGTCTCTCGATCGAGTCGGAAAACCTTGGAAACCCATAAGGGTGGTTCCACGTTTTCCGAGTCGGAAAAGAAGCAAATTAAAAACCGAGACCAAGTCCGATTCGGAAAACATAGTTTTCCGAATCGGAAAACATACAAAGAGGAGCATCGTTTTCCTATGCGGAAAACTTGAACATTCAAGTTTTCCGATTCGGAAAACTTGAATGTTCAAGTTTTCCGAGTCGGAAAAACCGCGACTGTTCGTATTTTCCACTTAGAAACCGCTCAAAAACCGTCGATCTAAGGCCCTAAACTATCAACATTCATCCTAAATCAGTTTATAACAACATTATAAGCAACAATGGATCGTTTTAACGTCCCGAAATCCCATTCCAAGAAGTTTGGGTTTCGGGTAAGTTTTAAAACTTTAGGCTTCGATCCAGACATTAAAACACATGATTTAGATGTTAAAACTATATAAGGGTTGATCGTTTACTTACCAGGAATCCGAATATGTAAAGAAATCGACGATCGGAGCAATAACGAGCGAAACCCGGAATCGAGCGCGAAGTGGGTTCGGGTGAGAATTCAGAGAGAAAAAGATGAATATTTGAATTTTGTGAAAAGTAATTCTTGAAAACCGGTATTTATATTTTTACCGAATTACACTGTGTTTGGGTCAAAAACACTGTGTTTGGCTCTCCTTTTGGCTCTCTTAACCCGACTTTCACCATTTGGCAAAAACCACCCCTGGACTTGAAGTTTGAATAAGCTTACAAACAAGTCCCTGAACTTGTATTTTCAGAAAATTTTCAAAACAGACCCCGGACTACAAGTTTCACAAGATTTGCAAAACGAGTCCCTGAACTTTAAGAAGCAGAAAGTGACAAAGTTAGTCCCCGAACTTGTAAGTTCAAGACATGTACTCTACCGCCCCCTGAACTTTCAAGTTCTCAAAAAGTTACAAGTTCAGCCCTCGACTCCCGAGAAAAGAGACTTACCTGGTTCGTCTCACTGGGTTTAGAGCGAGTCCTGGTCTGAAGTAACCAGAAGTCGTAGTGAGGATCCACACCTACAAAATAGAAGATAAGAGTGGTATCCAAGGTGATATGGATCCGAGAACGTTAGTGAGCACACCAAACATTAAATACAGGACTTAGTGCTCCCCCTCGATTCATGCAACATCTCGAGAGTTCCTATAGACTCCCCCTACACACATGCATATAAAATAAGAACTCCCGACTCCCCCTAGACCTCAGGCAGGGAGGTCTAGCATTCCTAACTTGCTTAGGAGGAAAAAATGACGCTTCTCGTCAAACGGCTTGGTGAACAGATCAGCAAGCTGATAGTCACTCTCAACAAAGTATAGTTCAATATTACCTTTCTCGACGTGATCTTTGATGAAATGATATCGAATGTCGATATGCTTCGTCCGAGAATGTTGAACCGGATTTGCCGTGATCTGTATTGCACTTTTGGAGTCGCAGTAGATGGGAATTCGATGCATGGTGTATCCAAAATCAGCTAGTTGGGTTTTCATCCACAGAACTTGCGAGCAGCAGCAGGCGGCAGCTACATATTCTGCCTCCGCGGTGGATAAAGAGACGCAAGTCTGCTTCCGGGATGACCAACTGACTAACTTATCCCCGAGAAATTGACAAGCACCAGAGGTGCTTTTCCTGTTAAGCTTACAACCTGCATGGTCTGAGTCTGTATATGCAATTAGTTCAAAGCCAGAATCCTTTGGGTACCAAAGGCCAAAATCCGGTGTGCCCTTCAGATACCTAAGGATTCTCTTGACAGCAGACAGATGTGAATCCCGTGGGTCACACTGAAAACGAGCGCAGACACCCGTGGAGAAGACGATATCTGGTCTACTAGACGTGAGATATAAAAGGGAACCAATGATTGCCCTATAAGTTTTCTGGTCAACCGGTTTACCAGAAGTATCTGCAGAGAGTTGAAAATTTCTGGGCATTGGTGTGGCCGCGGAGTTTGAGCCACCGAAATCAAATCGTTTTAAAAGATCTTGAACATATTTGGCTTGATTTATAAAAATGCCATCAGGGCGTTGTCGAACTTGAAGTCCTAAAAAGAACGTCAACTCGCCCATCATGCTCATTTGGAATTGGGATTTCATGGTGTTTTCAAACTCTTGGCACATCTCAGGCTTTGTAGACGCAAAGATAATGTCATCCACGTATATCTGAACGATAATTAAATCTTTACCTGACTTTTTGAGAAATAGAGTGGGATCGATAGTACCTTTCTTGTAGCCAACTCCGAGTAATTAGTCAGTGAGAGTTTCGTACCATGCCCTCGGAGCTTGCTTCAGACCGTACAGCGCCTTATCCAAAATGTAGACGTGATTCGGGAATCGTGAATCTACGAACCCTTCCGGTTGCTCAACGTACACTTCTTCTTGAAGGACTCCATTCAGGAAGGCACACTTGACGTCCATCTGATAGACAGTCATGTTTTTGTGTGCGGCATACGCAAGGAAGATTCGGATCGCTTCGATTCGGGCTACTGGCGCATACGTCTCATCATAGTCGATACCCTCTTGTTGGCGATAACCCTTGGCGACCAGGCGAGCTTTGTTCCGGATGATGAGATTATTCTCGTCGGTTTTGTTCCGGAGTATCCACTTGAGGCCAATGATTGTCTTTCCCCATGGTCGTTCTACCAATCGCCAAACCTTGTTTCTCTCAAATTCGGCTAGCTCATCTTGCATGGCGATCACCCAGTCGGGATCGGTGAGAGCTTGCCAAACATCAGATGGTTCAAAATCGCTCAAGAATCCACCGAACAGGATTAGATTTTCAGTGTGCTTTGCAGATCGGGTGTTTACAGGTTGTGAGGGACTCCCGATGATCTGGGAGGGGGGATGATCTTTTGTCCACCTGCGAGTGTGAGGGTGAGTGACATAAGTCTGTCGGTTGTTGGTGGCGTCGTTCTCATCTTGCACAGCAAAGACCTCTTCTAGGTTCCCACTTGATGTGCCTTCAGTCTGGTTAACCCGCGGTGCAGCCTCTAACCGGGGCTCTCTAACTACCTGAGCATATGATCGTTGGGCCGTGCTCGGGGAAGGTAGTGGAGCTTCTTCTGGAATTGGAGAAAGAACAGGGTGCGGAGTCTGTTCTTGATCAGATGCCGGTGAAGCTGCGGATGAAACTTCAGATGGAGGAGCCGCGGACTCAGGGGTCACGGAGTGAGTTGAAGTGCTGGAGGAGGGCTCCGTGACGAAGGCATCAGAAGTCACTGTGGTTGTGGTTGAACCTGTTGGAGCGGGAACTACGATTGGACTCGTTAGAGTGTGCAGATCGTACTCCGCGAGATCTAAAAAGTCTAAAGCAGAAAAGTTAGAAGACGGATCTGTGCTCGGTGGTGAAGGGAACAATTCAGGGAAAGATGCAGACACACTACTAGAATTAGCATTCAGATAGGTTTCAGATTCAGAGAAATCAACATTTGAGCTTTCCAGGATAGTTCGGGTCCGTTTGTTGAAAACCCGGTAAGCCTTAGAGTTATGTGAGTATCCGATGAAGATAGACTCATCAGACTTAGGGTCAAACTTACCCAAATTATCCCGGTCATTAAGAACATAGCATTTACAACCAAAAACTCTAAAGAAATCAATGTTTGGCTTACGCTGTTCGACCATCTCGTAAGCGGTTTTACCAGTCCGTTTTACGATCAGGGTCCGGTTTTGTGTGTAACATGCTGTAGAAACGGCTTCAGCCCAAAACTGTTGAGGAACTCCAGAGTGAGCCATCATGGATCTTGCTGCTTCGACCAACGTCCGGTTCTTCCTTTCGACGACCCCATTCTGTTGAGGTGTGCGAACTGCCGAGAAGTTGTGAGTGATCCCCACTTCTTCGAGAAAGGATTGCAGCTTTGCGTTGCGGAACTCCGTACCGTTGTCGCTACGTATTTTCCTCACCCGACGACCCAAGAGAACTTGTGTGCGTTTGATGAAGGCTATGATTCGTTCAGCAGCTTCTGATTTGTCTCGAAGGAATTCAATCCAAGTGAACCTGGAGAATTCGTCTACAAGAACCAGCATATACTTCTTTCTGGCAAGACTTTCTACTCTCATAGGTCCACAAAGATCCATGTGTATCAGGTCGAGGGGACTTTGGCAATTCGTATCCATTCTCGGTGGATGAGAGCTTCTGGTCATCTTTCCTTGTTCGCACGCAGGACAAAGAGTATCCTTGGAAAGGCGAAGCTCAGGTAGTCCCCTGACTAATCCCTTAGAAACCAGCTTGTTCATATCTTTGAAGTTCTGATGACATAGTCTGCGGTGCCATAACCAACTGTCCCCTTTTGATGCTTTTGAGAGCAGACAGATCGCATTCTTCGGGTTAGCTTTAAACTGGGGGTGTGTTTGAGGGATTGAACGGAAGACGGTTGTGTAGAGATTGCCATTTCGCCTGGCGGAGAGAATAGCGTTGTTGTCTTCATCGTTCACGTCACTTCCATACTGAAAGGTCTTCACCCAGTATCCGTTATCACAAAACTGGCTGGAGCTAAACATGTTGTACCCCAATCCCTCCACATAACGTACACCCTTGATGATGTACTTTCCATTGGTGATTTTTCCGACCCTAATATCGGCAACGGCGTTCTGTCGGCAGTCTTTATGTATCCCTCAAACTTCTCAACGTAGTCGAAGATGAAGGACCGCTGCCCAGTCATGTGTGTGTGAGCCCCCGAGTCAAAGTACCACACATGACTGATCTGCAAAACAATCAGGCTTGTTTAGGGACCCATTGCCAAATGGGTTCCTTAGGGTCAGAAACAATTGAATTGGTCGATGCAGTCTCCTTTTCGGATTTCTCCTTAGGCTTAGGGGACTGTACTGACGAGGAAGGTTTCCCCTTTCCTCTTTTTCTCCCTCTTCTCTTTCGAGATTTGATTTTAGGCACATCAGCATTAAAAGAATTATAAACACCATAGCGCAGAAAATTGTCAAACATAAAGCACATGTCATTACGCAAAGAGTCAAAAGCATGAGTTAAATGTCGATTACGTTTTACAGACATGTTTGAATTAATTCCTACACTAGGTGGAGCATAGCCAAGACCCGCACGGTTAGGACTATGCTGCTTAGGGAAAGCTTGAAAAGAGTTGGGTCTTCCTCGGTGATCCTTCCTCGGTGGCTTCACTTCCCGTCCACCATCCTTCTTCCTCCCATCTGCATTGTCAGCATGGTGTGAGTTAGATGACGGTTTAATAGGAGAAGAGTTGCCACCCTTTCCAGAAGATGTTTTTGAAAATTTAGGTTTTGGGGAAGAGAAAGGTTGCTTTGGTTTTAACTGAGAGGTCTCACCCACTTCAAAGCTGCTTGAATTAAGGTCAAGACTTTTAATGGGTTTAGCTGAGTTACGAGCATCGTTAGACTTTGAATGCCTTTTCTGGAGTCCTTTGGGTGCGTGAGGCTTAACTAACTTTCCCTTGTCAGTACCAACACATTTTTCACCCTTAGGGTTACTGTTCTCAGAAATAGGAGCTCGTGACTCAACAGACTTCTCAGGTTTTACAAAAACAGATTTTGGCCCTTTTGGAATAAAGCCTGAAGGATCATCACCTTCATCTAAGAACACCTTCAGATCGTATTCAACGTTAGGATCATGGATAGTCTTTGGTTCGGTTATCCTATGGTGTGAGTTGAAGGGTTCATCATCATCTGACAGTAAGGTGTAATAGTCCTCTGGGTCCGCAACGGATTTGGTTTGGGATTCAACTATCGGATGGTTTAGGAGTGGAGTAGTCCTATCATTAACTGAGTCTGAAAGGTTTTCAAAGTACATGACTTTTCTTTTCAAGATGGAATTTGACACACGTTGGTTGGTTAAGGCCACACGATAATTGATCTTTTCATCATGATCAAGTTCTCTTGCAATTTCAGAGTGAACATTTAGGAGAATATATCGTGCCTTAAGATCCGCAACCTTAAGTTGAAAATCAGTGAAGTTTGAGGCTGCGGTGTCACACTCTGAAGACATTCTAATTCTCTCGGCATTTGCCTCGATCAAGTCTTTCTTCAAAGTGTGAACTAAGTTGTCTTTTTCAGAAATAAGCACTTTCAGATTCAGTATCTGATGTTGACATGCGTCCAGATCCATGGCTTTTAGTCTAAGTCCAAACATTTCCTTCTCTAGTTCGACTAGGTCGGGACCCTTAGTTGCGGAAACATCCTCTGGTGGGATAACTAGGGTCTCCTCTGAAAAATCCATCTTCCTAGTGTCATAACTAGTGTTAAGGTCTGAGTAGTTGATGGGAGGCATAGCTACCCTAGGTGTTCTAGCCTTGATGCCTTCCCATGTGGACTTAGTGTTGGTTGGATCACTGGCTGGGACAAATATAGGTTTGTTGGGAGCAGGGCTAGTGGGTGGACTGCTAGAGGTGCTGTTCGTTGGACTGACGGTCGTGGTTATGGTCTCACCATTTATAACTTCGGTATATGTGACAGTCTGCCTAACGAATTCCTCGGTCACATGTCCTCCTACTAGGGCAGGTTTGGGTTTGGAGGCAGCCATGTCCTCAAAATTGTATAGATTAGAAGGTGCCTTTTCTAAAACATGGTTTTCAGACAGTCCAAGTCCGGGTCTAGCTTTATAGAAAGGATTTTTGTTGGCATGCTGCGTAAGAATGCTCAGGGTCTGCTCAGATTGTCCTCTCTTAAAGTTGTTATCTTCAAGCTCTTGAATTTTGGAAAACAGTCTAGTTCTTTCTTCTGAAAGTAACTGGAATTTTATTTGGAGCTCTCCATGGTCACTGTTAAGTTTCTCATGGGTTTTCTGAAGACAACTGAGTTTGTTTGACAAATTGGACTCTCTGACGCTAGACTCAAGAGTCTCACGATTGTACACTATGGTCAAGTCCTCAAGAGAGCTTTTGTATATGGCACTGTCGATTCTAAATTTCGTGACGAGAGATCGTTCCGATTGGAGACATCTCTCAAGTTCACAAATTCTAGATTCTAACATTGTCACATCATCAGTTAAATCAGGAATAGTGGATACCTCAGAAGCGTCGAGGTCTCGATATGTGCTGGGGCCAACAGCTTCAGGTCCTTCGAAGTCTGCCATCAAACACGGACCCCCAACAAGATGATCTTCCTCGTCTGAGCTTTCTTCCTCACATACCCAGTTTTCCTCATCGACTAGCAAAGCAACTCCCTTCTCTTTCTTCCTCATCAACGCTGCCTTCTTCTCAAAGTATGCAGCATCCTTGTACCTGACAGGGCAGTTGTTCGCATAGTGACCCAGCTTACCACATTTGAAGCAGGATGTAGTGGCACTAGCGGTCTTTTGAGGAGCTGGGGTAGGAGCACCACTATTCACCGGAGCTGGAGGAGCATTCAACCTTTGATCACCAATCTCAACAGGACCTTGATGATGTCCTTCTCTCGGGGCTTGCCTGGAAGAACCACTCTGATGGTTGCCTTCTGGATAGTTCCTTTCTTGATCTTGTCCATATCCCCGACCACCTTGACTGCCTTCAAATCTTCCATATCTTCCATCATCACGTCTTCCATCTTGGCCACCTTCATACCCGCTGCTGTATCCTTGACGATCGATGTATCCTGATTCAGGAGTGTAGTTTCTCTGGTTTTGGCGATAGTTGATATGAGAGACCTGTCCTCTCCAATCTCCCTGATCTCCAGGGCCTCCCTGATAGTCCAGATAGGTGTTATCTCTGTAGCTTCCCCTGGTTTCCCTATACTGGCCTTGATCACCACGGTATCTTTCTGGATGCTGATTCTGATATCTGTCCCCTTGCTGGTGTCCTCCTCTTCCTTGATTCCCAAACTGAACTCGTTCCTGCTGGTAGTGTCCACCTCGGCCTTGCCCCATCCTTCCTCCACTGGGGTATCCAGATCCCCTAGGTCTACTGTATCCACGTTTGGAATTCAGCTTCTGTATACTATTTGAGATGAGGGCAAGAGACTCATTCACATGAAAGAGTTCATCATCAGAGATTGAGATGATCAGCGGATCATCTGGATGTTGATAGCTTGGACTGTAGTTCGAGTTGAACTCTGGGTAGTTTGAACCATAGTTCCCGTTGAACTCCTGGTTGTAGTTCTCCTGATAGTGCTGAGGTGGTGATTGATAGTACTGCTGAGGAGATGAGTTGTTGTACTGCTGATGCTGGAAGGTAGCTGAGTTTGATCCTCCACATGGTACTGCCGCGAGTGCCAGAGGGTCAACAGTATTTTTGAACTTGCCGCCAGTGATGAATTCCTCATGCTGAACCATCATGCTAAAAAGGTCATGTAGACCCATAATCCCTAGATTTCGGCTCAGCTGTAAGTTGATCGCCAGATTCTGCCATGCCGATGTCAGGTTCTTCAGGAACTTAACATTCACCTCGTACTTTGACTTTTCTATCCCGAGTCTTCGTAGGTCATTCACGAAGGCGTTCAGTCTTTGATAAGACTCGGTGAGGGATTCGGTTTCCCTGGCTTTGAAGCCTTCGTAAGCGTTCAGGGCACTTTCCTTTTGACTCTCGAGAGCGGTGTCACCTCCCTGCATCTGCTGCTCTATTTCTAACCAAACGTCGCGTGCGTTTGTCAGACTATCCACTCTTGCGTACATATCATTAGGAAGAGCCATAATCAGAAGGGTCAGCGCACGCTTGTCAACGAGGTGCCGGGCTCTTTGTTCAGGATTGAACATCTCAACTGGCTTTTCGACTACATACGACGGAAGTTCGGGACACGTATCTGTTTTGGGAACAGCGGCAACCGTGACAGTTGGTCGGATTGGGCCTTCGCGGATTGACTTCATGAGATTACCGTCGAGCATGTCTAGGAAGTGTATCATCCGGCGTTTCCATTGCTGGTACTCGCCCATCACCAGGACGGGAGGGCGAGTTTCGGAACCAATCCCCAGGATTTCCTTCGACATTTCTGAGAAAAGAAAGAGACCTCCTTGTAAGATTCACTTGGCTTGAACACCGAAAGGTTTTGAAAAGGCTGATGTTTAGAGCGCCTCGAGACACAGAAAGCTTGGTAAAAGTAAAAGGTTTTGAAAGCAAGCTTAGTGTCGAATTTGAGAAACAAAACGGCAAGAGTTTCGGCTCAAAGAGGCGAAATCCGACTTGGAAACAGATGTTTTCCGATTCGGATTTGGCTCAGACAACAGGATTCGGAAAAACAGCTTTTCCGACTCGGAAAATGAACTTTTCCGATTCGGAAAAGGTGGGTGCGGAAAAGGGACTCTGAAAAGAGAGAAGTTTCTCAAGAGCAAGACCCCGAGTCAGAGACTCGTTTTCCGATTCGGAAAACAGATGTTTTCCGATTCGGAAAAGGAGAGTTCTCCGATTCGGAGAATGAACAATTTCCGACTCGGAAAATTTGAGCTGATATTTCAGCTCTCGTTTTCCGATTCGGAAAACCTGCACAGAAAGCTCGAAAAATTTCTCAAAAACACTTAAAAACCTCTTAAAAATCAGTGTTTAGACCCCCAAAATGTAGGAAAATGCTTAGAAAACTATGGGGAATCACTTAACACTTATTTTAAGCCCTTTTAAAACACCTTTTGGATTGAAAATCCAAAAGTTTTGAAAAACTCAAAACTTGAAAAACCTTTAAAAAACCTTTTAAAAACAAACCAAAAGCCAAGGATTCAACAAGATTGGCTCTGATACCAATTGTTGTCCCTAAAAACAAAGAAATGCAAATAGAAATGGATGGAAATCCAATCAAAAGGGATGAAATCAATGAAGCTTCTTGAAGAACTCAACAATGGAGAATAATTGCCCAATTTAGTATATTATTGATTCCCACTCAAAACCCTAAACATCCTTTTCCTTTTATAGGGAAAAGGAAGTTACACAAGTTGTCAACAACGGCCCCCGAGGTTCCAAACCTCTTAAACAAGGGCATAACAAAATAAGATTGTTTACAAAACAAGGAAACTAAACTAAAAAGCATTTTAACGATAGATGATTCTGACTCTTCTCAACACCTGGGTTCTACATGCATGTAGACTCACTTTTGTGTACGTGTCACAATGTAAGTGGTCCTTTGTACTATTTACTATAAACAAATACTCTTTGCATGGTGTGCAAAAGAGGAAGTGTGTAAACAGTTGCCTTGAGGTCTGATAAGTACGGAGGGAATAGTAAAGAGACTGTCCTTATGTACTTTTGTGTCAGTAAAGGCGGATAATCCTTTTGTGCATTAGACTAAGACATTACACTAATCCTTCAGGATCAGGATACTGATCAGTGACTAGA
Organism: Centaurea solstitialis; assembly: GCA_030169165.1. NCBI lineage: Eukaryota > Viridiplantae > Streptophyta > Magnoliopsida > Asterales > Asteraceae > Centaurea > Centaurea solstitialis. The sequence goes on from CM058046.1 coordinate 27,292,431, forward strand.
TTCCTGAAGCTGGTGCTGTTCAGGGTCACTTGTATCCTGGTGATTCTTCAGGATGTCATACGATATTGAGCAGCCTGCTATCACTGAGTTCCGTCTTCAGATCACGAGCATGCTGTTCCTGTCATCAGCTAAGTCTTCGACGTTGCTGATGGTTCTTTGAGTATGATCTTGATGTCTTCAGGAGGTCTTCACTTCAGTGGATAGGATCAGTAGACTACAGAACAGACTCGTTCGTCTCCTGATCCTGATCCTGATTACTATAAAAATAAGTTACAGCATAAGTAACATGGAATAACACTGAACAGACTCAGTGATAATTCCTCAAGCTATAACAGAAGTAAAAACCTATTCACTAAGTAAAGATTCAGGATCATTATCATTTCATCAGGTCTTAGGAGAGCTGGATCAACAATCTCCCCTAAATGATAATGATAAGACAACAGAGAAATTGTCTAAGTCTAGAAAGAAAAAAAATTTCTAAGTCTAGATAAAACAGTAGGAAATAGAACTCATAAAGGTACATGTCCCATTTACTGTTTTGAGGGATCTTTTTCAGTACTATGATGGAATAAAGTACAATGCACTGAATTGCATTTTCATTAATCTCAATCAGGTTACAAGAGTAAAGAAAATACAAGAGTACATAAGTGAAGTACTGAAAGCAAAATTTACAAAAATATTCTAACTATCAGAGTCTTCGCTAAATTCTTCAGTCTTGACTACGATTGGAACAGGAGTATTGCTGAAGGCGAGTCTATGATCGAGTATAGCTCTGACAGTGCGAATAATCTCTTTATTATCTTGGTTTTTCTTGTCTCTTTGAGTAGTGAAGAGAACAGAAACCAAGTGTTCATATGGTGCTTTGTGTAGCTCGCTGAAACGCTGAAAGCGTAGAATCTTGGAGTTGTCGCTTACACAAATACCATGAACAGGTTCTCTGATGACTTGTCCTTCAGAGAGAGAGACTCCTGGAGGGAGTGAAAGATCAAGCATCGAGAGGTCCAGTGGCTTGACAACCATTCTGGGCATGCAAGGAGTTGGTCTCCTTGTTGAAGCACCGGCTGATCTTCGAACAGGTGGCTGAGGCAGTGCTGAAGAAGGCTGGAGAAGGTCATCAGGAATTTCGGTTGTTCTTCTGATGCGTGCAATAAGTCCATTAATGACTTCTTCTACTTCAGCCCGATAGTTTCTGTTGGCTTTGGGAAGTAGGCTTCTGATTTCATTCCACTCTGACAAGTTGTATCTTTCCAACTTGTCAAGAGTGTGTTGCACATCCTTGACTCCTGAGCGTTTGACGGTGATCCATGTTTTTGCTCTTTTGCCGCGAGTTCGGCTGAGATGGATTCCAGAGATAGCAGCACCATGTTTTCTGAGGTGAAGGCGGTCTCTGCACCAGTCAAGCTCTGTGTTTACTTCTTCAGACTGAGCTTCAGCGTTTCTGTTGAAGACCTTCAGCGCGGCCTTCTGTGCTAGAACAGGATCAGCACTTATTTCTGCATCTTCTTCAACAAAATCTGATGCAAGCCTTCGAGCGGCTTGAGCAGAGAGGAAGGCTTCCTTCTGCTTCTTATTGTGCTCCTCCTGAGCCTGTACAGCATTGATGTACTCCTCTTGCGATAGATAGGCGAACTCGGAGTCCCAAGAGGTACGAAGAGGAATTTTTACTCTTGTACTCTCGAGTCGCTCTATCACGGCGTCTAAACGCCCATCCCTGTTGACAATAGCAGAGTTGTCAGGGTAATTCTCACCTTCAAATCTAGGAGAGTTAGATGGTGGAGATCTGGGAGAAGAAGCAGGAGTAGAGAAGTCATCAGAGATGAATTCATCATCTGATGATAGGCAAATGGTTTCAGGAGGGGCTCTTATTTTAGGGGTTCTGGAAGAGGATGCTTTAGGGTTAAAGCGGGTTGGTTTAGAGGGAATGGTTTCAGGGTTTAGAGGAGTTACTCTGAAAGTCATTCTGCTTAATTCGGTTCTTGTCTGTTCTGATGGACTATTCTCCATGAGGCGAATAATCTCACCAGTGACAGAACCAAAGTTCACATCCTGAAAGTCAGAGTTTTCTTGGATTTCAGGTTCAGAGGTTTGTTTAGGAGAAGAATGAGGTGTTGGTTCAGGGGTAGGTTGTTTGGGTGGTTGGTAGACAACCATTTGTAGGTTGTTTATTGGAGAGTCTTCAGAGGAGGTGTCAAGGGTGATGGTTTCAGGTGTAGGTTTAGATTTAAGGAGAGTAGAGATTGGTTGGTTATCAGAGGATGAGGGAGAGGATGGTAATAGTAACGTACCAGGTGCACCGGGGTTCTCCCCCTGAGAGTGTGCAGGCCCTGGAGTGGGCGTTGAGGTTGGAACCTTCTCGACGAAGAAATCGTCGTCTTCATCATCATCTTCATCATCATCCTCATCCTCGTTCGTTCCCCCCTGTTCGTTGGTTCTCCAGTTGGTGGAGGGGGAATAAACGGAATGGTCTCTCGGCTGTCTCTCCCCCTCAACAGGTGCCTGTTGCAAGGCAGCTGTTGAAATACTCCGCTGGAGGAGAGAGGCCATGTTGGCGTTCAGCTTCCTGTTGATGAAGGAAGATGAGAGTAGAGACTGGAGAAGTTCCCTGTCGGCCGTGGTGAACGATGGCGGCGGAGGAGGAGCAGTGGTCAGCGAGTTCACTGCGGTGGCAAGTTCAGCCATTTTCTCCTGGAGGGCTCGAAGGCCAGTCTCCTGCGCATCCAACCTCTGCACCACGATTTGTTGGAAGTTGGTGGTGGAGGTGGAGTTGTCGTTGACCGCTGTGGAGAGAGCGGGTAACGCCGTGGCCTTCAGGTCGTCAACAGACGCCTGAAGGGAGGAGGAGGAGGCAGCCACCTGAGAGACCTTGTCATGGATGGCATCCAGACAAGGTATGGTGATGGTGACACCAGTAGGAGCAGGGGCGGCAGCGACGGCGGCAGCAGTGGCAGAGGCTGCGGCGGCTTCGGCGGCAGAGGCAGCGGCCTTGGCTGCTGCAAGCTCAAGTTCCAAGGCCTGAAGTTGGGCCTTGTGAGCGTCTTCCTGTTGCTGGAGCGCCGTGCGGACCTCCTGCAATTGCCTTTCAGCGGATTGCCGACGAAGCTCAGCAGCGTTCAGTTGGCGGTCGGCATCCGTGAAGACGAAGTCGTTGAATGGGTCATCCTGATGGAGTTGAGGGTGCCCTTCAACATCTGCTCCTAAAGAACCTGTAAACAGAGTAGCTAAGTGAGTGCTAGAAGACTCATTAGCTTTCACAGAAGAAGAAACGGTAATATTATGCTTAAAAGTATTACCTGAGGCTAGGAGGGTATCAGAGCGATTACCCTCCACGTTCTCTGAGTGTTCGAGATGAACAACCTCAGGTTCTTGTTGGACAGGAGCAGAGATAGAAGTATCCGCTGGTGCCTTCTTTTTCTTTGACGCCTTGGATTTGGCGCGTTTGGGCTGAGGTGGAGGAGAGGAGCCAGAGGGAGGAGGGCGCTTCAGAGGCGCCGAAGATGTTGCAGCTTGAGCAGGAGCAGTGATAGGTTGTTCCTCTGCGTCTGGTTGTGTGTCAGGGACAACCAGGACTGCAGACAGAGGAACATCGTCTGATTTGGCAGACAGCTGCTTCAGAAACTTCACGCCTAGGGCGTAGTTGTTGAAGTTTCCCTCTGTTGGGTAATTGTCACCCATGTGCAGTGCCAGAACTGCAGTGAAGAACCGGGTGTAGGGGACGTTCACCACCCTGGTGCGGTTCTTGATCTTCTTGATCATGTCGTCCCAGATACAGCGGACATAGTCAAACTTGCGATTTTTGATCGCAGAGTAGACCATGTTCTGTATAACGGTGGGGAATTGCTCTGTGCTCCCCGTCTTCCCTGTCAGACTGAGACCAAACGTGTTCCATATGTAATAGAACGTCGCGTTTAGCCCCGTCTTGTGGACAGTGGCAGCAGTCTTCACCAGTGGGAGGCCTTCCTTGACAGGCCATTTGTAGCCGATGTCATCAAGGAACGCGATGACGTCGTCGGAGGAAGGAGCAGGAGGAAACTTCTGCTTCTTGGGAAAGTTGAGGACATTCCTCAGGGTCCCTATGCCGAAAGAGATGATGTCGTCCTTGATTTGGAACTTGATCACCTCATGCATCTTGCCCCTCGAGTTCCTCTCCTGGGCAGTGGTAGCAGTGGACCACAGCTGCAGGAGCAGGGGTTTGTTGGGCGCTGGGTTGATCGTGAACGCCGTCTTCAGGGGACACGACAGAAGGAAGTCCCTGGCAGGCTTCAAAAACGCCTTGTTGGCCGGGAGATCGAATTGCCCAATCAAGTTGTTGGGTTTGAACTGCAGGTCATGCTGGGGAATGATGATAGGAAGGTTTCCAGTAGCAGTCATCAGCGTCGTTGCCTCAGAGGAGAGCTGGGCGTCCAAGGAAGTAGATGCAGTAGCAGTCATTCTGTTAAAACATAAAAACAACATATGTGGATGATTTAGAATCCAAAATATGTATTTTTCTTCACTTTTCAATGAACACAGAATATGTTCATAAAAGTGGTGAAATCCTTTATACTTGGAATGGATTAGATACCAAAATACACAAAAGGAATGTGTTTTGGTATTAAAAAGAAACTTTTATTTTGATGAATAGATATCAAAAGAAGAGTTTATGATTGTTCTTAAAAGAAATAAGAACACCATATAAACTGTTTTAACAAAAATCTTAGAAGATTTTGGAAAAACTAAGATCAAACGGAGTGATCTTAGGGTTTTTGGAAAGACGATTAACAAAATAAACTGTTAAGGTGAAGAATGCCAACTTAAAATGTAGAAAGAACAAGAGTAAAGAAACACTTACGATGATCTTGTTAAAGAAGAGTGATGAGTGTTCTTGGTGTTCTTGAGAGAAAAAAAAATTCTTGCTTTTTCTTGCTTGATTGCTTAGAGAGAATTATGTGAGCGTAAAGAGTGTAATGGATTACGAGTGAGGTTTTTATACCTCGTGGTAGGAGAGGAAAATGGATGAGAGAGAAACGGGCGGCTAAATTCAAACGTAATGATGAATAAAGGAAGTTCTACGCGCGTTCACGCGCCTGACACACGTCGTGGGGAACAGGAAACGTCCCATTACGTGTCAGTGCAGATGAAAAGTTTGTTTTATTTGAAAAGATAAAAACCGCCTTTTCAGGGGATAATTCCATTTTGATGAAAGATTTGTTTTCTTGGAATTGGAGTACTTATCAGATAAGCACTGTTTTGGGAAAAATCCTCTTATCACATTTAATGCGATAAGGTTTCAGGAGCAGAGGTACTTACCTGAGAATCATCAGTATTCGGATGTTGAACAAAGATTTTGTAAGTACTGAATAGAGTCATCCTCTGATGAGAGTTAGTTCAGGAGTTGTTAAAGAAAGAGTCCTGAGAATAGTTATTCTATAGGATTTAACAACTGTTTGTCCTGATAAACTTTAATCATCAGGATTTAACATCCCAAGTTCACTGATGAGCATATTAAAACGCGTTACATCCAGTGGTTTGGTAAAGAGGTCAGCAAGCTGATATTCAGTAGGGACAAAATGGAGTTCAATATCACCATTCATCACATGATCCCTGATGAAGTGATATCTCACTTCAATGTGCTTTGTCTTGGAGTGTAAGACAGGATTGTTGGCGATGGCTATCGCTGAAGTATTGTCACAGTAGATAGGAATTTTAGAAAGTTGTATGTCATAGTCCTGAAGTTGATTTCTCAGCCACAGGACTTGAGCACAACAGATTCCTGCTGCAACATATTCAGCCTCAGCAGTTGATGTGGACACAGAGTTCTGTTTCTTGCTAGTCCAGCTCACCAACTTGCCACCAAGTAGGTGACACCTGTTAGGAATTATGTGCAGAGTTGACAAACCAAGTGATTATATATCCAATGTTACGAGACACTTGAGGGTCACACCTGTGAGGACCTATAAGTCGAACAAGTTAGATGAAACCCCGAAATGGAGAGTTAGGATTTATAATAGTGTATTATAAATCAATTGGGTAATTACAGTCAGAATTACCAAAGTTGGAGGATCATTAATTAATTAGGATATTATATATTTATTAGATAAATAAATATATAATAGTTAATTAATAAGTTTTTATATATATTAGATAAATATATATATTTATAATTATCGTATGCAAATTCTTTTCCAGCTATTTAAAAAGGGAAATGATTTGAGATAATTATAATAAGGAAACTGTATTCCATACAAACTGTATTTTTCCTCCATATAAATAAGGCTTATGGGTTAAGGAAAAAGATCTAAGCTTTAAGAAAAAAAAATCAGTTTTTCAGTTTCCTCTCTCTCCCTCTCTCTCCATCGGCGCCGACCCCCCCGGTTGGATTCCAGTCTTTGTTGTTCGGGTTTCATAAAAGTTCAACTAGAAGAACGTTCGTTGGTCGATCACCGGTGGACTATCATCAAGCAATCCAGGTAAATTGATCTAACCTAAACTATTAGGTTTAGAACTATAAACGATTAAAGATCAATAGGCTTTAATGGGTTTTTAGCTTTTATCGCTTCCGCATGATTAGATCGGAAACAGCGTGTTTCTGATCGCGTAGGTTTTATCAGTTTGATTAACCTATGAGATATATCAAACCAGTGAGGTTCGATAGATCTGAGATAATCCTCTAGTCAGTTTGATCCGAGGATACCCACAAAAACCCAACAGTGGTATCAGAGCCGTTGTTAAAATCGTTTTAGTCTTATCAGTTTATCTGTTTATGCGTGATCCGTTAAATATTATTGTTTCTTGCGTATCAAGTTTAAAAATCTGATTTTTATTAAGTTTATTTATTTTTAGATTTTCGTATTAAGTTGTTATCCGTACGAAAAACCCGGAAAAACCACAACCGGATTAATGATGACTACGTTATCACATCACCACCGCACCACCAGCGTGGTGGTTGCGGCTGGCCACCGTGATCACCGGATCACACACGCCACCAGTTAGGTGGTGGTGGCCGAAGCCCTTCGATGCCGTGAAACAACCACAGCCACACCACCAGATGGGTGGTGGCGGGTGATCTCGATTACACGCTAGGCGGTGGTGGCGGTGGCTATGGCCGAAGCCGATCACCGCACCACAGATGGTGGTGGCGGTATTATTAACCACCTAAGCCGATTACGACCAAAGTGGTGGCATCAATCGCCGACCGCACCACAAACGGTGGATGCGGCGACGGCTCTGTCACAATCAACCGCCACGCCACCAGATCGGTGGTGATCGGCGGCGATGGTGGCGAACGTTGTTCTCAAACCACACGACGGTGGTGTCGATTAACAATCACGGCCGCCGAATGGCGGCGCCGGTTCGATCAAAAGACAACCACCACACCACCGTATGTGGTGGCGGTGGCATCGATAGTAATTGGTGGTGGAACGGTGGCCGAAGCCAACCGAACCACCTGACCGCGTCGCGCCATGGCCAGCGGTTCACGAATCGCATAGTGGCGGCGAGTGGTGGCGATCGGTAGTGGTAGTGGTGAACCGACCACCGTTGGCTGCCGAGCGGCCGCGCCAAACGGTGGCAAACGCCCAGCCAAACCACCAGCGAGGTGGTGGCGGCGTGTTCGCGACCACCAAGCCGAACCACCATCATAGTGGTGGCGGCGTTTTACAATAGACACGGCCAGACCACCAGTCCGGTGGTGGCCAGCAGTCTCGAGACAAATTACGGTGGCGGCGGTGGCATTCTAGCTGCCGTCGTCATGGTAATTACGCAATAGCCGTTCGACGAACAAACCACCAGCGTGATGATGGACGTTGATCCTTGATCATGGGTCAAACCTAGGGTTTTTCCGTTCTGGGCCATATTCCCTTATCAAGCCCAAAGCCCAGTTCTTTGGACCTAGCTATGGCCCAAGAGGGGTTTATCAGTTTTTGTTGTTTTATCCAAACTAATCTTTTAGGGAAATTAAAATTTTATCTGTTTTTCGAATGAGCCAGTATCTTATAATTGGGTCGATAAAACCCATTTGATTTAATTTTTGGGTAAAATGGTTTTAGTTTAGTAAAATAGGATTTATTGTTTATAAACCTCAGTTTTACGTAAAAACCATTTTTCAGTTTTTGGATTCGTAAGACAGTTTTGTTTTTCGAATCAGTTGTAGAACCAGGATTTTGCAATAATTGAGACAAGATAATTTTAACGGATCCATGTTTATTTTTCGTAATTATAATATTGCTTTTGTTGCATATATATACATAATTGCGTAATTGCTTGAGCACTACATATGGATTTCAGTTTGATTTTACATATATTTATACATTATAGTATTTGCCAACCTAGACCCTTGACATGAACATGGGGAGGCCTGCGTGTCATTTACAACCCCTTATGTAATAATGACCTTAGGATAGAAAATTTTTCTTTTTCCTTTCGGGATGACGAGGCCAGTGGGAGCTACTAAAATTCTTCATCCTACCGGAGCTACTAACAAAACATGGCGAGGCCAGTGGGAGCTACGCGAGTTTTGAAGCGTTTGGTGGAATAGGTCATTATTGGTCCCTAGGAAACGTTGGCAAAAACTATAATTGGCTACTATGTGATTGATTGTTTTTAGTTGCATGGTTGACTGATTATTTGTGATATCTTGCATGATTAGTAGTTTTAAATAAAATTGTTAATTTAAAAGTAGGTTGCATCACAAAAGTGTATATAGGTTTTAACAGTTTCTTTAAACTTTTCAAAACAATAGTTTTTGTTTTAAGACCTATAGATGATTGTTTTATATAAAAGGCAAGTTGACAAAAACAGTTAGTTTTAATCAACTAGGTGTGCTGTTAAAACAGTTAGTTTTAATTAGCAAGTATTTTAGAACAGTTGGTTTTAAAATTACGTGTATGTTTGAAACAGTTAGTTTAAAACATAAGTAGCCTTATAACAATCAGTTTTTCAAAAAACCTGGAAGTAAAGTTTTTCAAAACCCCGAAAATCATAGATCAGTAGTGCAACCCATCTAGGGGCACCTTCGGCGTAAAGTACATAGGCATTGTAAGTGATCACACATTCAACGTCTGTGTTCAAACTGAAGCTGAAGGGATTACATAACTCTGCGAATTATCTCCGGGTGGTACCGGCCAGAGTATAGTAATCAGGTCCCCAAAATGGTGAGATCTGTTTTGGTACTATAATGTTCACCGGGTGGTACCGGGCCAAAAAGCACTTAGAGGGACTAAAACATGCACAGGTAGTTGCCATGGTCCCGAAAAGATCTAGGAGTCATGTCAGCTAGACATGATTGGTAAAAGTCCTTACCTACCGAAATAAATACGGGTCTGGTGGAGCAAGAACATTACGCACATCAGGACGTATGAAATAAGGATCCTAGTCCAATAAATTGATCATTTAAGGGTTTATTGATATTTTATTGGAAATTAGTCTATTTACAGTTGCTAAAACCAAAAGTTTTATTTTGTGTAGATGGCAAGCACTGTTACCAGCACTAACAATCTTTCCCTCCGCTCTATCCTAGAAAAGGATAAACTGACCGGCTCTAACTTTCTCGATGATTGTGCTCAGACATGAGAGAAAATGGTATGTGCTAGAAGAGCCACTTGGGGAGGCACCTCCGGCAAATGCTCCGGCTGCTGCCAGAAATGCCCACAAGAAGCACTCAGATGATCTCCTTGATGTCGCCTGTCTGATGCTAGCAACTATGAGCCCAGATCTGCAAACAGGGCTCATAAATACAAATGCTTACGACATGATCCGCCAGCTGAGGGACATGTTTCAGACTCAGGCTCGTACAGAACGCTACGATGCCACCAAAGCATTCAATGAGTGCAAGATGGTAAAAGGGACATCAGTAAGTGACCATGTCATGAAAATGAAACGGCACTTAGATCATCTGGAGAGGCTAGGTCATCCTGTTCCGTTGCAGCTAGCAACAGACACCATACTCAATTCACTGTCAGAAGACTACAGGCCCTTCGTAGTCAATTACAATATGAATAACATGGAGAAAACAATAGCAGAATTGCACTCCATGCTAAAGACAGCTGAACTGAATATGGGGAACAAGAACAAGACTAAGGATGTCTTGATGGTGAAAGACGGAGGGGTGAAAAAGAAGAATGGGCAAGCTAGCACCAGTAAAGGAAAAGGACCAGTCCAGGCCATCCAGAGTGCACCCAAGAAAGGCAAGGGCAAGGGCAAGAAGGTTAAGCCAAACAAAGCTAGGACCGAGAATCGCTGCTTCATATGCAATGAGATCGGTCATTGGAGGCAAAACTGCCCTAAGCGTCATGAAGCAGGTATGTAAACCTCAGAAAATTTATGATTGCTTTGACTTGTCACTTCTTACTTGTTGATTTACAAGTATACTGATACCTAGAGCAAATGATTATTGCAGGAGGTCAGAAGTGAAATGCCCAGAGGTTGCTGAGGATCAGAGTACAAGATGATTTAAGTCAAGACATTTTGAATTTATAATTTTAAAACAGTTGTTTTTGGGGGTTTATGTTTTAAACAATGTTTGAATAATTATATTTTATAATTCGATATTTTTATTTTCAAAAGTTATTGTCTTGACATAGAAATATCTGATTATGCCTGATATTCTTAAATCTGTATGATCCTAGTTGATGCCTGTTATAATTACTTTAATGAAATTGAAGTAATTTGTATAAAAACTAACAAAACACAAAGATTCTATAGGAATGTGTTTTGAGAATAAAACATTTATGAATGATAGTTTTGTGATCAAAAGGGAGAATTTAGGATATTAACTCAGATAGCGTTAATAACAGTATTTATAAAACTGGAAAGATTCCAAGTTCTGGAATTAGGATTTGAACAAATCCAGTTAAGTTTTATAAAAGGAAATTCTCAGTATTAAGTAATCAAGTTTGATCAAGTTTTATTGTTCAAATGTTTTAAAAGGAGAATTTAGGATATTAACTCAGATGACGTTAATAACAGTATTTATGAAACTAGAAAGATTCCAAGATCTGGAATTAGGATTTGACCAAATCCAGTTAAGTTTCATAAAGGGAAATTCTCAAGGTTCATTACTTGAAATTAGGATTGACTAATCAAAGTTTTGACAAAGTCAATAGTAAAATTTTGAGTAATAGTTAGTTTTTATAAGCAAGTGGGAGCCCAATTTATTCTCTATCTAGTCTGAGGTAAAAGAATAAAAGATGCAATTATTGATGTATCTCGGAATTCATAATCCAGGTAGGATAAGAATTCATAAGATACAATTTACCCTTTTAGTCAAAAGGATAAAAGTTTCAAGACCCATGAAACAAAGGTCGTGACTAACTTTAAAATCAATAAGTGTTGGATTAAAATATAGGATTCCAGTAGATTTGCCAGTATTGCAAATGGAATCAGATTTCAGGTAGAAATCATTCATCTACACAGCAACTAAGGAAAGTTGCAGTCTTACATATTCAGGAACTGGAAGTTAGTCCAGGTCTCCAAGTTCATGGAATATGATAAAAGTCTAGTTATTGTTTTTATAAGGTGTTTGCAAAACAATAATTAGCAGATACAAGTAGATCCTATAAACAGACTTGTATTTTTGGTTATCACTTTGATTAAAATGGTAAACTTTAATCAAAGAGTTTAAACTGAAGATAGGTGATACTTCATTTTAGACCAATATTTAACAAACGTTAAATAGACATTATGAAAGTTATTAAAGAAAAGACATTCAAACTTGTTATTATTACAGCGTGTAATATGGACTATACAAGATTGATTGGTTTATCACTTTCACATTTTGCATGTTTTAATTAATCCAGGAATGAAACTAGTTTCCAGTTTTCATTCAAAATCTGTCCGTGACAACTTATCAATGTGGGAGCATGATAAGGTGTTAAAGTCATTGTGAACTTTTAGGTAGTTATGATCAGTTGCTGAATAACAGCTACACGTGTTGTAGACTAAAAGTTGCATAGATATTTGATAGAGTAGCAAATATCGGACGTGATCCGCGGTTGAGATTACTTCTTGGAATAAAGTCATAAGTGAATCTCACAGTGGTTGTCCCTATCACCTGAGGTATCTGATTTGATATCATGAGGACTACTGGATTCTTAGTGCACTCAACCGCTACGCCGTAACAGGGTGGCTATAAAGGGTGTAACTAGATTCAGCGGAAGCCGTGGTGTCAAAGGCAGATATGCAAGATGGGATTTGCACCTCTTCTCAGAAGAGAGATATTTCTGGGCCCATCTTGACTGACTAAGTATACTGATGAAGTGCATGGCCATGCCCAAACGAACTGATTAGTTCTTTGTCGTTTACCTATCAGTGAAAGTCAGATAATCAAGAAAACAGAATCTTGAGTATTTAGAGTTGACACTTTCCAAGCTCATACTCACAGATGAAATATCGCGATGCAAAGGGAAAAGCCAAGATATACCCAATCAATGAACAGTAGTTTCATAGATACCAATTCCTCACGGAATGTTTATATCACCAGTCTGGGTATAAGAGTTCTTGTAACCTGGTCAGCCTAAGTGCCTGTCTAGGGGCCTCCTTAGGTCCGTATAGTCAAAGGTGGTATTGCCAACTTGCACAAGTGGGAGTCTGTTAGGAATTATGTGCAGAGTTGACAAACCAAGTGATTATATATCCAATGTTACGAGACACTTGAGGGTCACACCTGTGAGGACCTATAAGTCGAACAAGTTAGATGAAACCCCGAAATGGAGAGTTAGGATTTATAATAGTGTATTATAAATCAATTGGGTAATTACAGTCAGAATTACCAAAGTTGGAGGATCATTAATTAATTAGGATATTATATATTTATTAGATAAATAAATATATAATAGTTAATTAATAAGTTTTTATATATATTAGATAAATATATATATTTATAATTATCGTATGCAAATTCTTTTCCAGCTATTTAAAAAGGGAAATGATTTGAGATAATTATAATAAGGAAACTGTATTCCATACAAACTGTATTTTTCCTCCATATAAATAAGGCTTATGGGTTAAGGAAAAAGATCTAAGCTTTAAGAAAAAAAAATCAGTTTTTCAGTTTCCTCTCTCTCCCTCTCTCTCCATCGGCGCCGACCCCCCCGGTTGGATTCCCGTCTTTGTTGTTCGGGTTTCATAAAAGTTCAACTAGAAGAACGTTCGTTGGTCGATCACCGGTGGACTATCATCAAGCAATCCAGGTAAATTGATCTAACCTAAACTATTAGGTTTAGAACTATAAACGATTAAAGATCAATAGGCTTTAATGGGTTTTTAGCTTTTATCGCTTCCGCATGATTAGATCGGAAACAACGTGTTTCTGATCGCGTAGGTTTTATCAGTTTGATTAACCTATGAGATATATCAAACCAGTGAGGTTCGATAGATCTGAGATAATCCTCTAGTCAGTTTGATCCGAGGATACCCACAAAAACCCAACAACACCCACCAGTGGTGCTTTTCCTGTCAATCTTACATCCTGCAAAGTCACTATCAGAATATGCAGTTAGATCGAACCCTGAGTCCTTGGAGTACCAAAGACCCAGATTAGGAGTTCCCTTCAGATATCTGAAGATCCGCTTTACAGCGGTCAGATGGGATTCTTTGGGTTCAGCCTGATAACGAGCACATAAGCATGTAGAGTACATGATATCAGGGCGACTAGCTGTGAGATACAGCAGAGAGCCGATCATCAATCCTCTGTAGAGAGTCACATCAACAGGTTTCCCTTTGGAATCCTTGTCAAGTGACAGAGGAGGAGCCATTGGAGTCTTCATCGGTGTACAGGATGTGAGATCAAATTTCTTCAGCATCTCATGTACATATTTACCTTGATTGATAAAGATTCCCTTTTCAGATTGCTTGATCTGAAGTCCTAAAAAGAATGTTAGTTCACCCATCATAGACATTTTATATTCAGATTTCATGAGCAACTCAAACTTTTCGCAGAGTTTGGGATTTGTGGATCCAAAGATAATGTCATCGACATATATCTGGACAAGAAGGATATGCTTAGGATATTTCTTTAGAAATAAAGTGCTATCAATCTTTCCACGAACAAAACCTTTAGAGAGAAGAAAGGTTGAGAGGGTATCATACCAGGCACGAGGAGCCTGTTTTAACCCATAGAGAGCCTTGTTTAACTTGTAGACGTGATCAGGGAACTTAGGATCTACAAAGCCAGGAGGCTGAGCCACATAGACTTCTTCATTAAGTTTTCCATTCAGAAAGGCATTTTTAATGTCCATCTGATAAACTTTGAAGTTCATATGTGCTGCGAAGGCTAGGAAAAGTCGAATTGCTTCGAGCCTAGCCACAGGAGCAAAAGTTTCATCGTAATCAATGCCCTCTTCCTCCCTGTATCCCTGAGCCACAAGGCGAGCCTTGTTTCGAATAATCGTACCAATCTCATCAAGTTTATTTCGAAAAATCCACTTGGAACCAATGATAGTACGTTTTCGAGGCCTAGGGACGAGAAGCCAGACATTGTTTCTGATGAACTCTGCAAGCTCTTCCTGCATGGCTGAGACCCAGGCAGGATCACGCAAAGCATCATCTATTTCTTTAGGTTCATTTTCAGAGATAAAATTAACATAAAGACAGACGTTACCAGATTGGCGTCGAGTTTTAATGCCAGAGGAGGGATTACCAAGAACTTGATCAATGGGATGATCCTTGGTCCATCGTAGAGCAGGTGGCTGATACACCTGTCCAGAAGTGGAAGCTTCATTTGCTGATGGATCAGGGAGAAGATTAGTGGGAGTAGGCTCACTAACAGTGGTTTGAGAAAAGTCTTCACTGTTAGTGGGTTGATCAGGTTCAGATGGTATGATTTGGGTAATTGGAGTGGCATTTATCAGAGGTGGAGTAGTTATTTCAGTGGGTGGAATGGGAGGATCTTCTTCAAAACCATCAGGAAGGTCTTGAGGAGATGGATCAGCAATGGGAGGTTCAGGGATTTGAAAGAAAGAGTCAGCCCACTGATTTATTTCAGAATTTTCATGAGGGTGAGGGAAAGTAGGACCCGATTCATCAAACTTGACATGAATCGTTTCCTCTATAGCTTGTCTTCGTTTGTTGAACACACGGTAGGTTTTAGAGATTGAGGAGTATCTAAGGAAGATTCCATCATCAGACTTGGAATCGAACTTTCCAAGGTTATCTTTGTTGTTCAGGATGTAGCAGACACAACCAAAGATATGGAGATGTTCGATAGAGGGTTTCCTGTTACGAAAGAGTTCGTAAGGAGTTCTTCTGAAGCGCTTTACTATCAGGGATCGGTTCTGGGTATAGCATGCTGTGTTAACAGCTTCTGCCCAGAATTGAGTGGCAAGGTTGGCTTCACTCAACATTGATCGAGCAGCTTCAATCAGGGTTCTGTTTCGTCTTTCAGCAACACCATTTTGCTGAGGAGTTCTCACAGATGAGAAGTTCCGAGAAATACCTTTCTGATCGAAGAAAGTTTCCAGGGTACGTTTTTGAATTCAGTTCCATGGTCACTCCTGATTGATCGAACAGTAAGGTTGTTGAGTCTTTCCATCTTCCTGACGAACAGAATGATTTCTTCAGGAGCATCACTCTTGGATCGAAGAAAGAACACCCAAGTATATCTGGAATATTCATCAACGATTACCAGAGTGTATTTCTTTCCAGCAATGGATTGGACGTTAACTGGTCCAAAAAGATCCATGTGGAGAAGTTGTAGAGGAGAGCTGATGGAGGAAATCTGCTTGGACTTGAAGCTAGCCCTGGTCTGTTTTCCTTTCTCACATGCTGAACAAAGAGATACCTTTGTATAGCGAAAGTCAGGAAGACCAATGACAAGATTGTTGATGCAGAGTTGATTCAGCGTCTTGAAGTTGAGATGAGAAAGACGCTTGTGCCAAAGCCAATTTGTATCAGAGGAAGCACGAGATACAAAGCAGAAGTTGTCAGTGGAAGTATTCATGTTGATGATGTAGATATCAGCATGTCTCACTCCAGTGAGAATAACTTCCTTTCTTCTGTTTTTGACTTTGCACTTCTTCTTTGAGAAGGAGACTTTGTGATTCTTATCACACAGTTGACTGATGCTCAGAAGATTATGCATCAGGCCTTCAACATAAGCAACTCTTTTGAACGTAGTTACTCCGTTGGTCAGTGTGCCATACCCTCGGGTTTGGCCTTTACCGTTTCCGCCAAAGGTCACAGCAGGACCTCTTTCTTCACGGTAGTTAGAGAGGACAGATTTCGAACCAGTCATATGTCGAGAGCATCCACTGTCCAGGTACCAGATGCCCTTATCCTGTAAAATTTAGAGTTTAAGTTTTTCTTGGTACCCATAGAACTATGGATCCAGAAGTATCAGTAGGACTGGTGGAGTCAGTGGCAGCCTTGACTGATTTATCAGTTCTTGAGGCTGGAGTCTTGACTGAGGAGACAGTCTTGACAACCTTCTTCCCTTTGACTGAATTGTCAGTCTTAGGATTTTTCTTTACCTTGGCTGATTTTTCAGCTTTGGTAGCATCAGGACACTTACTCGCAATATGGTCGTTTAATCCACAGTGATAACATTTGCGATATTGAAAGCGTTTAGTGTGGTCCAGAAAGTCTTTAAACTTTAAGTGAGCAGGACCAGCACCAAGTATGCCTTTAGCATTGGACATTGGAGGAATTGGTTTCTTCTCCTGAGTCTTTTGCTTCAGGTCAATCTTCAGTCTGGGAGCAGGATTTTGAGAGAAAGATTTTGATCCTGAGACTGAAGGACCACCACCCAGAACTTTGTTCTTGGGTTTAGGACTCTTGGTCTTTGAAGGAGTTACAGTGTTAGATTTTTCTTTGACTGTGTTCTTTTTGCTCTTAGGAGCACCTTCAGAGTGTGTGTTAGAAGAAGAAGGAATGTTTTCAGGAGCATTGGGATCAGGGATAGAAGAAACAAATTTTCCAAATTTGAGCATGGAACTATCAGATTTAGTTCCTCCATGAGTGTATCCAAGACCCCTTTTATTTTTAACATTTATTCCTGAGGCTAATATTTCATCAACCTTTTCAGAGGCGTCACTCCATCCTTTGATGGTGACTTTTTCAGCGTTTAACTCAGCCAGGGCTCTTTCTTTGGCAGCAAGAGCCATTTCTCTTTCAATACAGAGAGTTTTGTTTACAGTGACCTGGTCTTTATAGTTTTCTTCCAGAATGGTAAGTTGTTTTATTTTTTCTTGGCATTCTTTGAGTTGACCACGAAGGTCAATATTCATTTTTTCAGCAGAGGTTTTACCATTTAGGGCTTTGTAAAGATCAAGAGTGACCAGGTCCAGCTGAGTTAAGCTTTCAAGAGGGACGAGAGGAATAGGTACCTGACTGGAAGAATCAGTCGCAGAGGTGGAAGCTTCAGGAGTTGTGGAAGAAGAAGCTTCAGGAGCCTGAGTAGGAATCTCTTCAGGGACCTCTTCTATCTTAGCCATAAGAGCTAAGGTAGGTTCCTCAATAATGGCCATCAGTGCCACTTGAGTGTCTTCCTCATCAGATGAGTCATCAGAGGAGACATCATCCCAATCGCAGTCTTCTGCGATAAGACCTTTACCCTTGCGCTGAATTTTCATCTTTTTGTACTTTTCTTTCAGGCGCTGGTATTTGGGGTTCTTAGAAGAAGATTTGGCAGAGGAGGGAGCAAACTGACTTTTCCTGTACCTGCAATCATTAGAAAGTGTCCTTTGCCCTGACAGTTGTAGCAGATAGCAGTAGCCTTATCAATAGGGTCTGATTTGGGCTTGTCAGTAATACTAAGATGTTTCTTTTTGTGGAAGTTTCCCTTTTTGGCAAACTTCTTGAAAGATCTGGTTAACAAAGCAAGAGATTCATTGAATTCAGGATCTTCTGACATGTCAGAGTCAGAAGATTCTAATTCAGTAATAGTTACTGAAGAAGGAGTGGCGACAGTAGGAACTGAGTCAGAGACCAATGCAACAGAGTTACTTTTGGTATCTTTAGAATCTCTTATGAGATTCTTTTTCAGTTTCTTCTGTTGTTCACGGTTGAGAAGAATACCGTACAACTCACTTAGTGTGAGTGTCTTTATGTCCTTTGACATAGTTAAGCAGGAGGTGTAGATTTCCCAATGTTCAGGAAGAGCTTCCATGAACTTGGTAACCACCTCAGAGTTAGAGTAGGTAGTACCGATAGTCTTCAGATCAATCAGAAGACAGTTGAATCTCTGATGTAGCTGGGAGAGAGTTTCATCCTTTTGATGAATAAAGCTTTCATACTGTCGAACCAAGAAAATCTTTCTTGATTCCATGAGAACAACAGTACCTTCATATTGAACACAGAGAGTGTCCCATATTTCTTTAGCAGATCGAAGGTGGCAGACAGAATGGAATACATCGTCAGGAAGTGACATGGCGATGAGAGACCTAGCCTTGGTGTCAATGTTGACCAGGCGTCTGTCTTCATCATTCCAGTCCGTCACAGGCTTTACCAGTTGCCTTTCAAGTACAGCTGGTTGGCCAGCGGCAGCAGGAATGGGGTGGACGGTTTGTGTAGGCACATGTGGTCCATTTTCCAGAAAGTATGGAATCTGGGGATCAGAACCAGAGAGAAAGAGTTCCATCCTGGTTTTCCAAAGAGAGAAGTTATCTTTGTTGAACCTAGGAGGTTTTCCAGCAGAGCCGGTATCAAAGTAGTTATCCTTAGCTTGAAGTGCCATGGATTAGAAGAGAGGATCACAAGATTTTTCTGAGAAGAAAATGAGAGCTTGTATCTGCTCTGATACCACTTGTTGGTCCCAAAGAGGTGACCTTCAAGTAAGGATAGTGTTTGGGATTATAGAAGGGGGGGGGGTTGAATATAATCACACAAGTTTTCACTTTTAAATTCTTGTTGTATAAACAAAATGAATTTACAGATTGTTGCGGAAATAGAAAAGACAAATAAGTCTAAACTAAACAATCTAAGTTCTTTCACTATGCACTAGAGTGAGAAGATGTAAGAAAGAAGATAGAGGGAATAAAGAAAGAAAGGATTCGGGTAGATTTAGGATGAAGAAGAAGTATGGAGAACATCTCTTCAAGTCCTATTTATACCCAATGCATTAAATGCATGTAGACTCACTTTTGTGTACGTGTCACAATGTAAGTGGTCCTTTGTACTATTTACTATAAACAAATACTCTTTGCATGGTGTGCAAAAGAGGAAGTGTGTAAACAGTTGCCTTGAGGTCTGATAAGTACGGAGGGAACAGTAAAGAGACTGTCCTTATGTACTTTTGTGTCAGTAAAGGCGGATAATCCTTTTGTGCATTAGACTAAGACATTACACTAATCCTTCAGGATCAGGATACTGATCATGGACTAGAGTCCTGAAGCTGGTGCTGTTCAGGGTCACTTGTATCCTGATGATTCTTCAGGATGTCATACGATATTGAGCAGCCTGCTATCACTGAGTTCCGTCTTCAGATCACGAGCATGCTGTTCCTGTCATCAGCTAAGTCTTCGACGTTGCTGATGGTTCTTTGAGTATGATCTTGATGTCTTCAGGAGGTCTTCACTTCAGTGGATAGGATCAGTAGACTACAGAACAGACTCGTTCGTCTCCTGATCCTGATCCTGATTACTATAAAAATAAGTTACAGCATAAGTAACATGGAATAACACTGAACAGACTCAGTGATAATTCCTCAAGCTATAACAGAAGTAAAAACCTATTCACTAAGTAAAGATTCAGGATCATTATCATTTCATCAGGTCTTAGGAGAGCTGGATCAACACATGGCAACTACCTGAGCATGTTTTAGTCCCTCTAAGTGTTTTTTGGCCCGGTACCACCCGGTGAACATTATAGTACCAAAACAGATCTCACCATTTTGGGGACCTGATCACTATACTCTGGCCGGTACCACCCGGAGATAATTCGCAGAGTTATGTAACCCCTCCAGCTTCAGTTTGAACACAGGCGTTGAATGTATGATCACTTACAACGCCTATGTACTTTACGCCGAATGTGCCCCTAGATGGGTTGCACTACTGATCTATGATTTTCGGGGTTTTGAAAAACTTTACTTCCAGGCTTTTGAAAAACTGATTGTTATAAAGGCTTACTTACGTTTTAAACTAACTGTTTCAAACATACATGTAATTTTAAAACCAACTGTTCTAAAATCACTTGCTAATTAAAACTAACTGTTTTAATAGCACATCTAGTTGATTAAAACTAACTGTTTTTATCAACTTTGCCTTTTATATAAAACAATCATCTATAGGTTTTAAAACAAAAACTACCGTTTTGAAGAAACTGATAATAATAAAACCTATATTCCTTTTGTGATATAAACTAGTTTTAAAATAACATCTCTATTTAAAACTACTAACATGCAAGATATCACAAATAATCAATTAATCATGCAATTAAACAATAATTAATCACATAATAGCTAATTATAGTTTTTGCCAACGTTTGTTTCCTATGGACCAATAATGACCTATTTCACTAAAAACTTCAAAACTTGCGTAGCTCCCACTGGCCTCGCCATGTTTGTTAGAACTCCGGTAAGTTGAGGAATTTTAGCAGCTCCCACTGACCTCGTCATCCGAAAGAATAAAATATCTATCCTAAGGTCATTATTACATAAGGGGTTGTAAATGGCACGCAGGCCTCCCCGCAAATATGTCAAGGGTCTAAGTTGGCAAATACTATAACATATATATATATATAGATATATATATATGTAAAATCAAACTGAAATCCATATATAGAGCTCAAGCAATTACGCAATTATATATATATATGCAATACAACAAAAGCAATATTATAATTACGAGAAATAAACCTGGATCCGTTAAAATTATCTTGTCTCAATTATTGCAAAACTTGGTTTTATAATTGATTCGAAAAACAAACTGTTTTATGAATCAAAAGAAAAACTTTAGACTGTAGAATGGTTTTTACTTAAAACT
Source organism: Centaurea solstitialis (assembly GCA_030169165.1). NCBI lineage: Eukaryota > Viridiplantae > Streptophyta > Magnoliopsida > Asterales > Asteraceae > Centaurea > Centaurea solstitialis. Next base: position 27,313,319 of record CM058046.1, read on the forward strand.
GAGATTTATAAACAATAAATCCTAAAACCATTTTGGCTAAAAATCAATCTTTTTACCAAAAAATTAAACAGGTTTTATTGATCCAATTTTATAAAACTGGCCTTAGTGTTTTAATTGATTAGTAGAAACACGATATTAGGCTCATTTGACTAAATAGATTAGAATTTATAAAAGGTTTATTAAATTGGAAAAACCAGAAACAAAAATTTTACTCGATAAAATTTCCAAATAAACTTATTTCGGATAAAATATCTTAAAAACCAAACGAGTTCCTTTTGGGCCATAACTTGGTCCAAAGAATTGGGTTTTGGGCCTGATAAACGAACTAGGCCCAGACAAACGAAAAACCCTAGGTCGATTAGAAATCTGTGTCGTGAAAGCGCGGCTTGCGCCGTGATTTCCTCGAGTGCAATTCCGCTTACCACCACCGCCTCACTATCCACCACCGCTACTATCGCCACTGGCCGGCAACGACAGCAGCGTAAACGACGCTACCATCGCCACTGGCCGGCGATCAATTGAACAGGAACGGCCATCGCCGTTATGCGATTCGTGAACCGCTGGCCACCACCAACATGGTGGCTTGGTCGTGGTCCATTGCAAATACCACCACCACCTATCTGGTGGTGCAGCCACGGTGGTTTGATCGTGTTTTGCGAGGATGGTTTCGGCCATCGTGAGACGCCGCCACCACCACGCTGGTGGTGCAGCTGCGGTCTAGCCGCAATCGAGCCATGGCCGGACGCGTGTCTCGCTTAAATTTGATTCGGTCATCACCACCATCAACGCGCCTGCCAAACTTGGCCATGCCGCCGTCGATTGCCACCGATCTGGTGGGGTTGGTCTGTGGTTTTCGGTCACGATCGCGATGACAATCCGGCCACCACCATCCGCCATTGGCCGGCGGTTGAAACAAACCGCCTTCACTATTGCCGCCGTGCGATTCAGCCGCCGTGACCACCAATCTGGGGTCGGTCGGTCAGGTGTTTGTATTCGACAGTCGACGCCGCCACCACCAATCGGATGGTATGGCTTGGTGGTCTGCAGCAGCGGCCGACGCCATTACCACCGATCTGGTGGTTTGGCTCGGTATTTTCATCAATGGCCGATGCCATCACCACCAATCGGGTGGTGTGGCTTGGTGCTTGGTTTGTTTTTCGTAACCGGTGATCGTCCTGGCGGTCCGGTCGGCTAACTGCCGCCGTTCCACCGCCGATCATTGGTTTGGTGTCTTTGGTGTGATGCGATAAAAAATAAAACTTTAAAACCAAAACGAGAATTAAAACGAATAATTTTAACGGATCACACATAAACTGATAGACAGATAAAAACTAAACGATTTATTAACAATGGCTCTGATACCACTATTGGGGTTTTCGTGGGTATCCTCGAATCAACCTGACTCGAAGATTAACTTAGATCTAACGAACCTCACTGGTTTGATAAATCTCATAGGTTAATCAAACTGATAAAACCTACGCGATCAGAAACACGCTGTTTCCGATCTTATTATGCGGAAGCGTTTAAAAGCAAAACCCCTTAAAAGCCTATTGATCTTTAATCGTTTCTAGTTTATTCCTAATGGTTTAAGTTTAGATCAATTTACCTGGACTGCTTGAGATTTAATCCACCGGTGATTGACCAACGAACGTTCTTCTAGTTGAATCGAACGAAACCCGAACACTTGAAAAACCAAAACCGGCGTTCCGAGTGGGATAGAAGGTAGCTAGCGCCGGCTGGGAGAGAGAGGGAGAGAGAGAACTGGAAACTGATTTTCTGTTTTCTGAAAAGCTTAGTTATTTTTCCTTTAACCCATAAGCCTTATTTATATGGAGGAAAAACAATGTTTGTATGAGATTCAGTTTCCTTTTATAATTATCTCTAATCCTTTTTCCCTTTTTTTTAACAACTGGAAAAGAATTTGCATATGATAATTATAATTATATATATTTATCTAATATATATAAAACCTTATTAATTAACTATTATATATTTATTTATCTAATAAATATATAATATCCTAATTAATTAATAACCCTCCAACTTCGGTAATTCTGACTGAAATTACCCAATTGATTTATAATACACTATTATAAATCCTAACTCTCCATTTCTGGGTTTCATCTAACTTGTTCGACTTATAGGTCCTCACAGGTGTGACCCTCAAGTGTCTTGTAACATTGGATGTGTAATCACTTGGTTTGTCAACTCTGCACATTATTCCTAACAGACTCCCACTTGTGCAAGTTGGCAATACCGCCTTTGATTACACGGACCTAAGGAGGCCCCTAGACAGGCACTTAGGCTGACCAGGTTACAAGAACTCTTATACCCAGACTGGTGATATAAATGTTCCATAAGGAAATAGTATCTATGAAACTACTGTTCATTGATTGGGTATATCTTGGCTTTTCCCTTTGCATCGCGATATTTCATCTGTGAGTATGAGCTTGGAAAGTGTCAACTCTAAATACTCAAGATTCTGTTTTCTTGATTATCTGACTTTTACTGATAGGTAAACGACAAAGAACTAATCAGTTCGTTTGGGCATGGCCATGCACTTCATCAGTATACTCAGTCAGTCAAGATGGGCCCAGAAATATCTCTCTTCTGAGAAGAGGTGCAAATCCCATCTTGTATATCTGCCTTTAATACCACGACTTCCGCTGAACCTAGTTACACCCTTTATAGCCACCCTGTTACGGCGTAGCGGTTGAGTGCACTAAGAATTCAGTAGTCCTCATGATATTAAATCAGATACCTCAGGTGATAGGGACAACCACTGTGAGATTCACTTATGACTTACTCCAAGAAGTAATCTCAACCGCGGATCACGTCCGATATTTGCTACTCTATCAAATATCTGTGCAACTTTTAGTCTACAACACTTGTAGCTGTTATTCAGCAACTGATCATAACTACCTAAAAGTTCACAATGACTTTAACACCTTATCATGTTCCCACAATGACAAGTTGTCACGGACAAGTTTTGAATGAAAACTGGAAACTAGTTTCATTCCTGGATTGATTGAAACATGAAAAATAGTGAAAGTGCTAAAGAAATTAATTTTGTATAGTCCATACTACACGCTGTAATAATAACAAAATTAAATGTCTTTTCTTTAATAACTTTCATAATATCTATTTAACGTTTGTTAGATACTGGTCTAAAATGAAGTATCACCTATCTTCAGTTTAAACCCTTTGATTAAAGTTTACCATTTTAATCAAAGTGATAACCAAATAATACAAGTCTGTTTATACGATCTACTTGTATCTGCTAGTTATTGTTCTGCAAATACTTCTTAAAACAATAACTAGTCTTTTATCATATTCCGTGAACTAGGAGACCTGGACTAACTTCCAGTTCCTGAATATGTGTGACTGCAACTTTCCTTAGCTGCTGTGTAGATGAATGATTTCTTCCTGAAATAAGATTCCATTTACTATACTGGTAAATTTACTGGAATTCTATATTTTAATCCAACACTGTAATTATTGATTTAAAGTCAACCACGACTTTTGTTTCAAGGGTCTTGAAACTTTCATCCTTTTTGACTAAAAGGGTGAATTATATCTTGTGAATTCTTATCCTTTTTGGACTTATGAATTCCGAGATACATCAATAATTGTATCTTTTATTCTTTATCTCTGACTGGATAGAGAATAAATTTGGGCTCCCACTTACTTGTATAAAAACTAACTTTTACTCAAAATTTATTATTGACTTGGTCAGAACTTTGATTTAGTCAATTCTAATTTTAAGTAATGAACTTTGAGAATTTACTTTTATGAAACTTAACTGGATTTGGTCAAATCCTAATTCCAGATTTTGGAATCTTTCTAGTTTCATAAATACTGTTATTAACGTTATCTGAGTTAATATTCTAAATTCTCTCTTTAAAACATTTGAATAATAAAACTTGATCAAACTAGATTAGTTAATTCTGAGAATTTCTTTTATAAAACTTAACTGGATTTGATTAAATCCTGATTCCAGAACTTGGAATCTTTCTAGTTTTACAAATACTGTTATTAACGCTATCTGAGTTAATATTCTAAATTCTTCCTTTTGATCACAAAACTATTATTCATAAATGTTTTATTCTCAAAACACATTCCTATAGAATCTCGTGTGTTTTGATAGTTTTTTATACAAATTACTTCAATTTAATAGATTTTATTGAAGTAACTATAACAGGCAACAACTAGGATCATACAAATTCAAGACCACTAAGCACAATCAGATATTTCAATGTCAAGATAATAATTTTTGAAAATAAAACCATAAAATTATAAATTCAAAAATTACAATCATCCAAAAACATAAAAACTAGAAATGGCTGTTTTAAAACTTAAATCCAAAAATATCTTGACTTAAATTGAAATAAACTTGTACTTCAGATCCTCAGCAACCTCTGGGCATTTCACTTCTGACCTCCTGCAATAATTGCTCTGGGTATCAGTATACTTGTAAACTAACAAGTAAGAAGTGATAATTAAAGCAATCATAAATTTCTGAGGTTTTACATACCTGCTTCATGACGCTTAGGGCAGTTTTGCCTCCAGTGACCGATCTCATTGCATATGAAGCAGCGGTTCTCGGTCCTAGCTTTGTTTGGCTTAACCTTCTTGCCCTTGCCCTTGCCTTTGCCTTTCTTGGGTGCACTCTGGATGGCCTGGACTGGTCCTTTTCCTTTACTGGTGCTAGCATGCCCATTTTTCTTTTTGACCCCTCCGTCTTTCACCATCAAGACATCCTTGGTCTTGTTCTTGTTCCCCATATTCAGTTCAGCTGTCTTAAGCATGGAGTGCAATTCTGCTATTGTTTTCTCCATGTTATTCATATTGTAATTGACTACAAAGGGCCTGTAGTCTTCTGACAGTGAATTGAGTATGGTATCTGTTGCTAGCTGCAACGGAACAGGATGACCAAGCCTCTCCAGATGATCTAAGTGTCGTTTCATTTTCATGACATGGTCACTTACTGATGTCCCTTTTACCATCTTGCACTCATTGAATGCTTTGGTGGCATCGTAGCGTTCTGTACGAGCCTGAGTCTGAAACATGTCCCTCAGCTGGCGGATCATGTCATAAGCATTTGTATTTATGAGCCCTGCTTGCAGATCTCGGCTCATAGTTGCTAGCATCAGACAGGCGACATCAAGGAGATCATCCGAGTGCTTCTTGTGGGCATTTCTGGCAGCAGCCGGAGCGTTTGCCGGAGGTGCCTCCCCAAGTGGCTCTTCAAGCACATACCATTTTCTCTCATGTCTGAGCACAATCATCAGATTGCGCTCCCAGTCGAGAAAGTTAGAGCCGGTCAGTTTATCCTTCTCTAGGATAGATCGGAGGGAAAGATTGTTAGTGCTGGTAACAGTGCTTGCCATCTACACAAAATAAAACCTTTTGGTCTTTAGCAACTGTAAATAGATTAAATTCCAATAATTATCAATAAACCCTTAAATGATCAATCTATTGGACTAGGATCCTTATTTCATACGTCCTGATGTGCGTAATGTTCTTGCTCCACCAGACCCGTATTTATTTCGGTAGGTAAGGACTTTTACCAATCATGTCTAACTGACATGACTCCTAGATCTTTTCGGGACCATGGCAACTACCTGTGCATGTTTTAGTCCCTCTAAGTGTTTTTTGGCCCGGTACCACCCGGTGAACATTATAGTACCAAAACAGATCTCACCATTTTGGGGACCTGATCACTATACTCTGGCCGGTACCACCCGGAGATAATTCGCAGAGTTATGTAACCCCTCCAGCTTCAGTTTGAACACAGACGTTGAATGTATGATCACTTACAACGCCTATGTACTTTACGCCGAAGGTGCCCCTAGATGGGTTGCGCTACTGATCTATGATTTTCGGGGTTTTGAAAAACTTTACTTCAGGCTTTTGAAAAACTGATTGTTATAAAGGCTTACTTACGTTTTAAACTAACTGTTTCAAACATACATGTAATTTTAAAACCAACTGTTCTAAAATCACTTGCTAATTAAAACTAACTGTTTTAATAGCACATCTAGTTGATTAAAACTAACTGTTTTTATCAACTTTGCCTTTTATATAAAACAATCATCTATAGGTTTTAAAACAAAAACTACCGTTTTGAAGAAACTGATAATAATAAAACCTATATTCCTTTTGTGATATAAACTAGTTTTAAAATAACATCTCTATTTAAAACTACTAACATGCAAGATATCACAAATAATCAATTAATCATGCAATTAAACAATAATTAATCACATAATAGCTAATTATAGTTTTTGCCAACGTTTGTTTCCTATGGACCAATAATGACCTATTTCACTAAAAACTTCAAAACTTGCGTAGCTCCCACTGGCCTCGCCATGTTTGTTAGAACTCCGGTAAGTTGAGGAATTTTAGCAGCTCCCACTGACCTCGTCATCCGAAAGAATAAAATATCTATCCTAAGGTCATTATTACATAAGGGGTTGTAAATGGCACGCAGGCCTCCCCGCAAATATGTCAAGGGTCTAAGTTGGCAAATACTATAACATATATATATATATATATATATATATATATGTAAAATCAAACTGAAATCCATATATAGAGCTCAAGCAATTACGCAATTATATATATATATATATATGCAATACAACAAAAGCAATATTATAATTACGAGAAATAAACCTGGATCCGCTAAAATTATCTTGTCTCAATTATTGCAAAACTTGGTTTTATAATTGATTCGAAAAACAAACTGTTTTATGAATCAAAAGAAAAACTTTAGACTGTAGAATGGTTTTTACTTAAAACTGAGATTTATAAACAATAAATCCTAAAACCATTTTGGCTAAAAATCAATCTTTTTACCAAAAAATTAAACAGGTTTTATTGATCCAATTTTATAAAACTGGCCTTAGTGTTTTAATTGATTAGTAAAAACACGATATTAGGCTCATTTGACTAAATAGATTAGAATTTATAAAAGGTTTATTAAATTGGAAAAACCAGAAACAAAAATTTTACTCGATAAAATTTCCAAATAAACTTATTTCGGATAAAATATCTTAAAAACCAAACGAGTTCCTTTTGGGCCATAACTTGGTCCAAAGAATTGGGTTTTGGGCCTGATAAACGAACTAGGCCCAGACAAACGAAAAACCCTAGGTCGATTAGAAATCTGTGTCGTGAAAGCGCGGCTTGCGCCGTGATTTCCTCGAGTGCAATTCCGCTTACCACCACCGCCTCACTATCCACCTCCGCTACTATCGCCACTGGCCGGCAACGACAGCAGCGTAAATGACGCTACCATCGCCACTGGCCGGCGATCAATTGAACAGGAACGGCCATCGCCGTTATGCGATTCGTGAACCGCTGGCCACCACCAACATGGTGGCTTGGCCGTGGTCCATTGCAAATACCACCACCACCTATCTGGTGGTGCAGCCACGGTGGTTTGATCGTGTTTTGCGAGGATGGTTTCGGCCATCGTGAGACGCCGCCACCACCACGCTGGTGGTGCAGCTGCCGTCTAGCCGCAATCGAGCCATGGCCGGACGCGTGTCTCGCTTGAATTTGATTCGGTCATCACCACCATCAACGCGGCTGCCAAACTTGGCCATGCCGCCGTCGATTGCCACCGATCTGGTGGGGTTGGTCTGTGGTTTTCGGTCACGATCGCGATGACAATCCGGCCACCACCATCCGCCATTGGCCGGCGGTTGAAACAAACCGCCTTCACTATTGCCGCCGTGCGATTCAGCCGCCGTGACCACCAATCTGGGGTGCGGTCAGGTGTTTGTATTCGACAGTCGACGCCGCCACCACCAATCGGGTGGTGCGGCTTGGTGGTCTGCAGCAGCGGCCGACGCCATTACCACCGATCTGGTGGTTTGGCTCGGTGTTTTCATCAATGGCCGATGCCATCACCACCAATCGGGTGGTGTGGCTTGGTGCTTGGTTTGTTTTTCGTAACCGGTGATCGGCCTGGCGGTCCGGTCGGCTAACTGCCGCCGTTCCACCGCCGATCATTGGTTTGGTGTCTTTGGTGTGATGCGATAAAAACTAAAACTTTAAAACCAAAACGAGAATTAAAACGAATAATTTTAACGGATCACACATAAACTGATAGACAGATAAAAACTAAACGATTTATTAACAATGGCTCTGATACCACTGTTGGGGTTTTCGTGGTATCCTCGAATCAACCTGACTCGAAGATTAACTTAGATCTAACGAACCTCACTGGTTTGATAAATCTCATAGGTTAATCAAACTGATAAAACCTACGCGATCAGAAACACGCTGTTTCCGATCTTATTATGCGGAAGCGTTTAAAAGCAAAACCCCTTAAAAGCCTATTGATCTTTAATCGTTTCTAGTTTAATATTAATGGTTCAAGTTTAGATCAATTTACCTGGACTGCTTGAGATTTAATCCACCGGTGATTGACCAACGAACGTGTAGAACCCAGGTGTTGAGAAGAGTCAGAATCATCTATCTTTAAAACTGCTTTCTTGTTTAGTTTCCTTCCTTTGTAAACAATCTTGTTTTGTTTAGCCCTTGTTTTGAGGTTTGGAACCTCGGGGGGCCTTTGTTGACAATGTGTGTAACTTCCTTTTCCCTATAAAAGGAAAAGGATGTTTAGGGTTTTGATGTTGGAATCCATATATTTTACTTAATTGGGCAACTTTTTCTCCATTGTTGAGTTTTATCAAAGCTTCATTGATTTCATCCTCTTGATTGGATTTCCATCCATTTCTTCTTCATTTTCATTGTTATAGGGACAACAATTGGTATCAGAGCCATCCATTTCTGCTTGATTGGATTTCCATCCATTTCTTCACTTCCTGTCCACCATCCTTCTTCCTCCCATCTGCATTACGATCTGAAGGTGTTCTTAGATGAAGGTGATGATCCTTCAGGCTTTATCCCAAAAGGGCCAAAATCTGTTTTTGTAAAACCTGAGAAGTCTGTTGAGTCACGAGCTCCTGTTTCTGAGAACAGTAACCCTAAGGGTGAAAAATGTGTTGGTACTGACAAGGGGAAGTCAGTTAAGCCTCACGCACCCAAAGGACTCCAGAAAAAGCATTCAAAGTCTAACGATGCTCGTAACTCAGCTAAACCCATTAAAAGTCTTGACCTTAATTCAAGCAGCTTTGAAGTGGGTGAGACCTCTCAGTTAAAACCAAAGCAACCTTTCTCTTCCACAAAACCAAAATTTTCAAAAACATCTTCTGGAAAGGGTGGCAACTCTTCTCCTATTAAACCGTCATCTAACTCACACCATGCTCGTAATGCAGATGGGAGGAAGAAGGATGGTGGACAGGAAGTGAAGCCACCGAGGAAGGATCACCAAAGAAGACCCAACTCTTTTCAAGCTTTCCCTAAGCAGCATAGTCCTAACCGTGCAGGTCTTGGCTATGCTCCACCTAGTGTAGGAATTAATTCAAACATGTCTGTAAAACGTAATCGACACTTAACTCATGCTTTTGACTCTCTGCGTAATGACATGTGCTTTATGTTTGACAATTTTCTGCGCTATGGTGTTTATAATTCTTTTAATGCTAATGTGCCTAAAATCAAATCTCGCAAGAGAAGAGGGAGAAAAAGAGGAAAGGGGAAACCTTCCTCGTCAGTGCAGTCCCCTAAGCCTAAGGAGAAATCCGAAAAGGAGACTGCATCGACCAATTCAATTGTTTCTGACCCTAAGGAACCCATTTGGCAATGGGTCCCTAAACAAGCCTAATTGTTTTGCAGATCAGTCATGTGTGGTACTTTGACTCGGGGGCTCACACACACATGACTGGGCAGCGGTCCTTCATTTTCGACTACGTTGAGAAGTTTGAGGGATACATAAAGACTGCCGACAGAACGCCGTTGCCGATATTAGGGTCGGGAAAAATCACCAATGGAAAGTACATCATCAAGGGTGTACGTTATGTGGAGGGATTGGGGTACAACATGTTTAGCTCCAGCCAGTTCTGTGATAACGGATACTGGGTGAAGACCTTTCAGTACGGAAGTGACGTGAACGATGAAGACAACAATGCTATTCTCTCCGCCAGGCGAAATGGCAATCTCTACACAACCGTCTTCCGTTCAATCCCTCAAACACACCCCCAGTTTGAAGCTAACCCGAAGAATGCATTCTGTCTGCTCTCAAAAGCATCAAAAGGGGACAGTTGGTTATGGCACCGCAGACTATGTCATCAGAACTTCAAAGATATGAACAAGCTGGTTTCTAAGGGATTAGTCAGGGGACTACCTGAGCTTCGCCTTTCCAAGGACACTCTCTGTCCTGCGTGCGAACAAGGAAAGATGACCAGAAGCTCTCATCCACCGAGAATGGATACGAATTGCCAAAGTACCCTCGACCTGATACACATGGATCTTTGTGGACCTATGAGAGTAGAAAGTCTTGCCCGAAAGAAGTACATGCTGGTTCTCGTAGACGAATTCTCTAGGTTCACTTGGATTGAATTTCTTCGAGACAAATCAGAAGCTGCTGAACGAATCATAGCCTTCATCAAACGCACTCAAGTTCTCTTGGGTCGTCGGGTGAGGAAAATACGTAGCGACAACGGTACAGAGTTCCGCAACGCAAAGCTGCAATCATTTCTCGAAGAAGTGGGAATCACTCACAACTTCTCGGCAGTTCGCACACCTCAACAGAACGGGGTCGTAGAAAGGAAGAACAGGACGTTGGTCGAAGCAGCAAGATCCATGATGGCTCACTCTGGAGTTCCGCAACAATTTTGGGCTGAAGCCGTTTCCACAGCATGTTACACGCAAAACCGGACCCTGATCGTAAAGCGGACTGGTAAAACCGCTTACGAGATGGTCGAACAGCGTAAGCCAAACATTGACTTCTTTAGAGTTTTTGGTTGTAAATGCTATGTTCTTAATGACCGGGATAATTTGGGTAAGTTTGACCCTAAGTCTGATGAGTCTATCTTCATCGGATACTCACATAACTCTAAGGCTTACCGGGTTTTCAACAAACGGACCCGAACTATCCTGGAAAGCTCAAATGTTGATTTCTCTGAATCTGAAACCTATCTGAATGCTAGTTCTAGTAGTGTGTCTGCATCTTTCCCTGAATTGTTCCCTTCACCACCGAGCACAGATCCTTCTTCTAACTTTTCTGCTTTAGACTTTTTAGATCTCGCGGAATACGATCTGCACACTCTAACGAGTCCAATCGTAGTTCCCGCTCCAACAGGTTCGACCACAACCACAGTGACATCTGATGCCTTCGTCACGGAGCCCTCCTCAAGCACTTCAATTCACTCCGTGACACCTGAGTCCGCGGCTCCCCCATCTGAAGTTTCTTCCACAGCCTCACCGGCATCTGATCAAGAACAGACTCCGCACCCTGTTCTTACTCCAATTCCAGAAGAAGCTCCACTACCTTCCCCGAGCACGGCCCAACGATCATATGCTCAGGTAGTCAGAGAGCCCCGGTTAGAGGCTGCACCGCGGGTTAATCAGGCTGAAGGCTCTTCAAGTGGGAACCTAGAAGAGATCTTTGTCGTGCAAGATGAGAACGACGCCACCAACAACCGACAGGCTTATGTCACTCACCCTCACACTCGCAGGTGGACAAAAGATCATCCCCCCTCCCAGATCATCGGGAGTCCCTCTCAACCCGTAAACACTCGATCTGCAAAGCACACTGAAAATCTGATCCTATTCGGTGGATTCTTGAGCGATTTTGAACCATCTGATGTTTGGCAAGCTCTCACCGATCCCGACTGGGTGATCGCCATGCAAGATGAGCTGGCCGAATTCGAGAGAAACAAGGTTTGGCGCTTGGTAGAACGACCATGGGGAAAGACGATCATTGGCCTCAAGTGGATACTCCGGAACAAAACCGACGAGAATAATCTCATCATCCGGAACAAAGCTCGCCTGGTCGCCAAGGGTTATCGCCAACAAGAGGGTATCGACTATGATGAGACGTACGCGCCAGTAGCCCGAATCGAAGCGATCCGAATCTTCCTTGCGTATGCTGCACACAAAAACATGACAGTCTATCAGATGGACGTCAAATGTGCCTTCCTGAATGGAGTCCTTCAAGAAGAAGTGTACGTTGAGCAACCGGAAGGGTTCGTCGATTCTCGATTCCCAAATCACGTCTACATTTTGGACAAGGCGCTTTACGGTCTAAAGCAAGCTCCGAGAGCATGGTACGAAACTCTCACTGACTACTTACTCGGAGTTGGCTACAAGAAAGGTACTATCGATCCCACTCTGTTTCTCAAGAAGTCAGGTAAAGATTTAATTATCGTTCAGATATACGTGGATGACATTATCTTTGCGTCTACAAAGCCTGAGATGTGCCAAGAGTTTGAGAACACCATGAAATCCCAATTCCAAATGAGCATGATGGGCGAGTTGACGTTCTTTTTAGGACTTCAGGTTCGACAACGCCCTGATGGCATTTTCATAAATCAAGCCAAGTATGTTCAAGACCTTTTAAAACGTTTTGATTTCGGTGGTTCAAACTCTGCGGCCACACCAATGCCCAGAAATTTTCAACTCTCTGCAGATACTTCTGGTAAACCGGTTGACCAGAAAACTTATCGGGCAATCATTGGTTCCCTTTTATATCTCACTTCAAGTAGACCAGATATCGTCTTCTCCACGGGTGTCTGCGCTCGTTTTCAGTGTGACCCACGGGATTCACATCTGTCTGCTGTCAAGAGAATCCTTAGGTATCTGAAGGGCACACCGGATTTTGGCCTTTGGTACCCAAAGGATTCTGGTTTTGAACTAATTGCATATACAGACTCAGACCATGCAGGTTGTAAGCTAAACAGGAAAAGCACTTCTGGTGCTTGTCAATTTCTCGGGGACAAGTTAGTCAGTTGGTCATCCCGGAAGCAGACTTGCGTCTCTTTATCCACCGCGGAGGCAGAATATGTAGCCGCCGCCTGCTGCTGCTCGCAAGTTCTGTGGATGAAAACCCAACTAGCTGACTTTGGATACACCATGCATCGAATTCCCATCTACTGCGACTCCAAAAGTGCAATACAGATCACGGCAAATCCGGTTCAACATTCTCGGACGAAGCATATCGACATTCGATATCATTTCATCAAAGATCACGTCGAGAAAGGTAATATTGAACTATACTTTGTTGAGAGTGACTATCAGCTTGCTGATTTGTTCACCAAGCCGTTTGACGAGAAGCGTCACTTTTTCCTCCTAAGCAAGTTAGGAATGCTAGACCTCCCTGCCTGAGGTCTAGGGGGAGTCGGGAGTTCTTATTTTATATGCATGTGTGTAGGGGGAGTCTGTAGGAACTCTATAGATGTTGCATGAATCGAGGGGGAGTCCTAAGTCCTGTATTTAATGTTTGGTGTGCTCACTAACGTTCTCGGATCCATATCACCTTGGATACCACTCGTATATTCTATTTTGTAGGTGTGGATCCTCACAACGACTTCTGGTTACTTCAGACCAGGACTCGCTCTAAACCCAGTGAAACGAACCAGGTAAGTCTCCTTCTCGGGAGTCGAGGGCTGAACTTGTAACTTTTTGTGAACTTGAAAGTTCAGGGGGCGGTAGAGTACATGTCTTGAACTTACAAGTTCGGGGACTAACCTTGCCACTTTCTGTTTCTTAAAGTTCAGGGACTCGTTTTGCAAACCTTGTGAAACTTGTAGTCCAGGGTCTGTTTTGAAATTTTTCTGAAAATACAAGTTCAGGGACTTGTTTGTAAGTTTACTCAAACTTCAAGTCCAGGGGTGGTTTTTGCCAAATGGTAAAAGTCGGGTTAAGAGAGCCAAAAGGAGAGCCAAACACAGTGTTTTTGACCCAAACACAGTGTAATTCGGTAAAAATATAAATACCGGTTTTCAAGAATTACTTTTCACAAAATTCAAATATTCATCTTTTTCTCTCTGAATTCTCACCCGAACCCACTTCGCGCTCGATTCCGGTTTTCGCTCGTTATTGCTCCGATCGTCGATTTCTTTACATATTCGGATTCCTGGTAAGTAAACGATCAACCCTTATATAGTTTTAACATCTAAATCATGCGTTTTTATGCCTGGATCGAAGCCTAAAAGTTTTAAAACTTACCCGAAACCCAAACTTCTTGGAATGGGATTTCGGGACGTTAAAACGATCCATTGTTGCTTATAATGTTGTTATGAACTGATTTAGGATGAATGTTGATAGTTTAGGGCCTTAGATCGACGGTTTTTGAGCGGTTTCTATGTGGAGAACTCGAACAGTCTCGGTTTTCCGACTCGGAAAACTTGAACATTCAAGTTTTCCGAATCGGAAAACTTGAATGTTCAAGTTTTCCGCATCGGAAAACGATGAGTCTTAATGTATGTTTTCCGATTCGGAAAACATAGTTTTCCGAATCGGACTTGGTCTCAGTTTTCAAATGCTTCTTTTCCGACTCGGAAAACGTGGAACTACCCTTATGGGTTTCCAAGGTTTTCCGACTCGATCGAGAGACCAAGTCTTGCCAAATTTTGCTAAGTGTTGTGACATTTTCCGAATCGGAAAACCATGTTTTCCGACTCGGAAAACCTACATGTTTTCTCTCTAAGTGTGGGAGTTTCCCGATTCGGAAAACACCCTTTTCCGAATCGGAAAACTTGTCTGTTTCTCCTTGTGCTATCTTTCCAAGTGTTGAGTATTCCGACTCGGAAATCATCCTTTTCCGAATCGGAAAACTCCCCTCGTACTGTTTGCTCGTTTTCCGACTCGGAAAATACGAAACACCCTTTATTGGGTTTTCGAGGTTTTCCGACTCGCGCCTAGTCGAGGGTATAGTCTTTTCACGTCATATTATTTCTTACACTTAATATATTGCAGAAATGGCTGATCAACAACCAATTGCTCCTACTTCACCCGTCGCCAACGCTGCTGATCTCGCACTGATCAACCCGACAGACATCGTCGAGATCCACCAGAACAACCAGTTCGTTGACTTGGCGAACTTCACCGTCCAAGATGACGTTGTTCTCGAGATTCTCTGAGCTCACCCCCTTGCATACGCGATGCAAGCCACTGCTGCCATCCCGATGATCTATCTGCAGCAGTTCTGGAACACTTCCCGTGTTGAGAACCGGGACGGAGTTCAAACCATCATCGGCCGAGTGGACCAGACTGATCTGGTCTTCACTATGGAGGATCTTCGCAGAATCCTTCGTCTGCCAGCTGCAACTCCGGAGGCCCCGTTTGACCATCTCGTGTCTGGACCTGAGCTGTTCAGCGAAGTGCTCGCTGTCGGAGTCCACTACACCGAGAACAACAGGCCGAGAGGAATCTCCCAGATCTCACAGGGAATGCTGCCCCCAATCTGGTACTCTTTCTTCAACATACTCAACCGCACGATCTCTTCAAAGACCCATGGCGTGGACAAGGCATCCACCCAGTTCTGGCACATTTTCCATGCGGTCGCCTACGGAAGGCGGATCGACTTTGCTCAGCAAATCTGGGCGGACATCATCGGTGATGTCAGAGCTGGGCCAGGACGCACAAAACACACATCCATCCCTTGGATGCGCTTCTTCAGTCTGGTCATCCGAGATCACATGACTCAGAACCGGGCTGTCAGACTCAGATCACGCCATCTCCGCTTCGAAAGCCAGCAGATCGGCCGAGCCAACAAGAAGACTCTGCGGCCTGGTCAGGTAGAGATGCACATTCCGGCTAACGTGCTCAACATGGCAGACCGTAGGTCAATGAGCGTTAGGATGTACCATATATCCGTAGGTTTAGAAGACACGTCTACGGACTCCTCAGAACCGGGGAGCCCTGCCCAAGACGTGCAACCCGTCCTAACTAGAAGCCGTGCCTCTGGTACGGCGGGCCAGAGCTCCAGTGGGGGAGCTTCTGGCTCGGGAGTGATGAGAGTTGACGTCAGGGGAGGAGCGGGTAGAATAGTCGGTACGTCTGCCACTTCGCACACTTCTAGAGCCGGTGCATACCAGACCATGATTCAGAACCGTGCCACTCGTGCTCGCACTCCTACAGTTGTGGAGGAATCTTCCGAGGCCATCCGCACGCGCGAGTACACGAGTCATTTCAGGGTAAAGCAGTACATGGGCACCCTTCAGCAGTCTCCTATCCACTCGTCATCGGAAGAGCGCCGATCGCCGACGCCGCCGCAACAACCTACTGGGGAGGACGTGGAAGCTTCCCCACAAGAACAAGCACATGTTCCTCCACCACCTCACTCGGCGGCCGTCACTTCTCAGGGAGGCGAACCCTCAGGCGAACCATCTGGCGATGACTCCGGCGGTCACGAATCTTCCGAGCACACTCCCAAGGACCGTCGTGAGCACGATCACGAGGCGACAGAATCAGAACAAGTTGACTACGGATCTGACTCCGAGTTTCAACTATCAGATCCACCAAAGGGCGGGAAGGCCCAAGTAATAGATTTGGATGAAGCCACCTCCTCCTTCAACGACGACCGGATTTCTGGTGATCCCACTCTTATAGCGGATCTGGCGTCGGATGACCGAACTGTCGGTCAGGAGGAAGAAGGTGAGGCCGAGGTTGCTACCGGCTGGGGTCGAGAAGATAGCGAAGAGGAAGAAGAGAGAGAGAGGGGAGAAAAGGAGAGAGAGAGCAGAGAAAAAGAGACCGAAGACATAGAGGTCCAGTTGAGCGAGCCTTGGGCTCAATTAGAGGAGGCGGACGTAGAAGTAGAGCCGCATAGGTTAGAATCGGATATCCCTCTTACCCAGAGTCCAACCCCCACAGAGGCAACCCTCATACAGACCGGTCACTCGTTGACGTCAGGTCAAGTCGCTGGCAGCCAACCAGCGCATTTGCACGCCCAAACCAGCCACTCGACCATCTCTCAACAGATGGTCGTTTCACATTCACACGGGGATTTAGCTCAACTTCCACCGGCCACTCAATCGGAGTCTGCCGGTGTTGAAATGAGAGAGGCTCTGCCCCACCTCTCGACGTCTTTCAGAGCACCAGTAGTCCTAGAGCCACTCACAGAGACCTTCAGGGTCGTTCATTTGACTAGGACACTTGTGGATGCATCATCTGCCCGCCCAAGTGGCGAGGCTGGAACGGGGAGAGTTGGTGCGTCAACGGACGCCCTTCGAGGATCCACCGGAAGCCCCGACACCGTCAGCATTATACCAGCGGTGACATCGGGCCGAGAGAGTACCTCTTTAGGACTCTACTCGTCAACTGGAGCCCAAGTGGCACCGGGTTTAGCTCTTCCGGGACCGGGTCCGACAGACTCGAGCAAAGTCTATAAAGATGCTCACGCAACACCGGGGCTTTTGAGCCTGACGGATTCGGGCGGAATCCCTAAAACCGCCCCTGCACCAACGGGACTTATAGGTCCGACGGATTCGGACGACATCCTTAAAGTCGTCCAAAGCAGGTTATTAGCTGTGGAGCAGGCCAATCAGGCTCGGGATGCGCGGGTCGAGGCACTCGAGAAAGCCTTGGCCGAGACGGAGAGGAAGAGACTAGCCGATCTTGAGGCGTCGCGCAAGCTTCAAGAAGACCGGGATGCGGAGCTCTACGAGCTCAAACGGAGGATCAAGGGCAAACATTCTGAGGCTGCCCCTTCTACTGAAGCTCCCATTCCCAGGCAATCTGAAGACGTCCTCAGGCTCGCTCCTCCGACTTCGGGCGACCTTCCTCCGATCCCAGGCTACGTCACTGAGGTGGAGCACTTGATGATGGTCACCTCATACACCACTCAGAATGACCGCCTGTCCGCCCAAGTCCGAGATCAAGCTGCCCAGATCGAGCTGCTACAGCAAAGGATTAGAGAACTGGAGGCCGTGTGTCGGTCCCAGGCTCAGCCTTCGAAGAGGAGGCATGATGACCCTGATGACTCCGCACCAGGTCCTCATGAGGGGGAGGTACAAGCTGCAAAACGGCTTCGCACCGACCTCCAACCTGGTTCCGGCTCCGGTTCATCAGCTCCAGCTCCAGGTTCCTCAGCCGCCCCCTCGAGCGCTCCCACAGACTTCGAGACCGCCGAAGCTCCCTATGTCGACTCTGAGGATGAAGACATTCCGGACATGGGGAGTTGGAGATATGAGAGGATTCCGGAAGGGGAGGCAGTTCAGTTTCCTCAGATGACGGACACGGCTCAGATTGATGCCGTTCTCCCAGAAGCAGCGCCGACTGAACCCTCAGAGTTCCAGATTCCGGAAGCAGCCCGGAAGATCTTGCGGTCGCTAGCTCAGAGCCTAAGGGTCTATCAGAAGGGAGACGACCTTGTCAAGGATCCTGACTACGCCAACCTCCTCTCAGCGCTCAAA
This sequence comes from Centaurea solstitialis, assembly GCA_030169165.1. Taxonomy (NCBI): domain Eukaryota; kingdom Viridiplantae; phylum Streptophyta; class Magnoliopsida; order Asterales; family Asteraceae; genus Centaurea; species Centaurea solstitialis. Next base: position 27,331,591 of record CM058046.1, read on the forward strand.
TTCCCAACTCCAGAAGCCCCACGGACCGTCCACTCTACCGATCCAGAAACCGATGCTCCTACTGTCATCCAGCTCAACTGGAACCACTCCATCATCTTCCGCCCGTTCCTAGAAGAAACGTTCACCCGCATCTACCAGCAAGAGAAGCTGCATGCCTGGTCCCGAAAAGTCTACTTCGGGATCTCTCACATCAAAAACAAGAGACGGAGGACAGCGTACGTACATCAGCGAATGTGCAACTGGGCCACTCATGGACGCCAGAGGATCAGACGTCGCTTTATCAAGGTAACTGCTATGCGCCCCTACAGACATGGCCATCAGTTATTTCTTGAATATGATGTTCGCATGTACGGCACCGGTGTCCCTCGAGGTGAACTGCAGAACTGGACCTTCACGGAAGCTGACTTAGATCGGGTGCATCTAGAAGACCTTCTCACGATCATCAAATACCTCCAAGGCCCGATCCTCCGACCAAGGCACTACAGAGATGGCACGGAGATACTGAAGAAATACGTCCGTCACGCAATCTCTCTCGCGAGAGTGACGGACTACCAGCTTGCCATAGAAAGCCGCCAGCCGAAGGTCAACCTGCTGAGACCAAACCTGCTCGTTCCTGGTATCGATGCCTACACACCTTACATGCCAACCAGGATACCTGAGCATGGAGTCCTGTACATCACTCAGAAGAAGAAGGAGCGCAGGTTCATGAGGTTTGGAGAGCTCTCCAGGTTCTGCGACGGGACCCTTCTCTATGTCTATAATGGCATGCAGAGCAGACTGCTGGCGGATCAGGTTCCAAGTCGGAGAATCATAGACGGGAAAGGAAAGCTGCTGGAGGCAATGAGGTTGATCGAGAAGAAGCTTAAGGAGCGGATGATGTACAGAAGGGCTGAGGCTGCAATGCAGATGAGAGCACGGATCATAGGCGAGTGGGAAGAGTACCTGCAGATGTCCAAGTGGGAGCCTGCACTGGAGCTTCCACCACCATTCTGACTTCTTCTCAAAGGGGGAGATTGTAGAACCCAGGTGTTGAGAAGAGTCAGAATCATCTATCTTTAAAACTGCTTTCTTGTTTAGTTTCCTTCCTTTGTAAACAATCTTGTTTTGTTTAGCCCTTGTTTTGAGGTTTGGAACCTCGGGGGGCCTTTGTTGACAATGTGTGTAACTTCCTTTTCCCTATAAAAGGAAAAGGATGTTTAGGGTTTTGATGTTGGAATCCATATATTTTACTTAATTGGGCAACTTTTTCTCCATTGTTGAGTTTTATCAAAGCTTCATTGATTTCATCCTCTTGATTGGATTTCCATCCATTTCTTCTTCATTTTCATTGTTATAGGGACAACAGAACGTTCTTCTAATTGAATCGAACGAAACCCGAACACTTGAAAAACCAAAACCGGCGTTCCGAGTGGGATAGAAGGTAGCTAGCGCCGGCTGGGAGAGAGAGGGAGAGAGAGAACTGGAAACTGATTTTCTGTTTTCTGAAAAGCTTAGTTATTTTTCCTTTAACCCATAAGCCTTATTTATATGGAGGAAAAACAATGTTTGTATGAGATTCAGTTTCCTTTTATAATTATCTCTAATCCTTTTTCCCTTTTTTTTAATAACTGGAAAAGAATTTGCATATGATAATTATAATTATATATATTTATCTAATATATATAAAACCTTATTAATTAACTATTATATATTTATTTATCTAATAAATATATAATATCCTAATTAATTAATAACCCTCCAACTTCGGTAATTCTGACTGAAATTACCCAATTGATTTATAATACACTATTATAAATCCTAACTCTCCATTTCTGGGTTTCATCTAACTTGTTCGACTTATAGGTCCTCACAGGTGTGACCCTCAAGTGTCTTGTAACATTGGATGTGTAATCACTTGGTTTGTCAACTCTGCACATTATTCCTAACAAAAAGTAGTTGTTTATAGCCAAAAAAGTAATTAATTAAAAGTAATTACTTAAACGTACCGATACTCCCAAGGCGACGAAACACTCTGCAAAACGACCGCTCGAGTCTGTCCTTATTGCCGTTCTAGTACCTTCATTTACACGCTTCAAGTTATACAAATACGTAGGGAGCCGGGTGAATGACTCTGCATGGCTGCCTCTAATTAGCTCCAGGGCCTTCCATCTAGCACGCCATGCGGTGGCATACTAGATTTCGAATCCATACATTTCCTGAACGTCTTGGACCATGTCCTTTGGAGTTAGTGCTCTTTTGACGTTTATAAATTTGTTTTTAAAAAGGTTACCCAATATTTTCTTATTGGCTTGACGATGGCCAGGGTTTAGTTGGGTCCTCGAACAAGTGTGTTTGTCAACCAATGTTCTTACCATAAACGCACCAGTTTCTCCAACGGACCTGGCTTTCATAAGCCAGTTACACTTATCTCGGACACATACAACCTCGTACCTTTTCGTGCAAGACCTGTTCGTCTTATGCTCAAAACCCTCTTCAAGAAATTTCTGCCCGACCGCTAAAATCATTTGCTCTTTGGTATCAAAAACTTGTCCGTCTTTAACCCTTTGACTACGTCTATAAGGTACGACTTCGTTGTTCTGCGACAAAAAATCTTCGCTTCGAAGGAGAGGAGGCATACCAAAATAATCATTTACGCCTTCTCGTAACTTGAAAGGTTCCACACCTTCTTCGTTTTCTTCATCTTCTTCTTCGTTTTCTTCATCTTCTTCTTTGTCTGTTAAACCTGTATGGTAAACATGAGATTCATCTTCTGCACATCCGGCAAACTTTCTACGCTCGTATTCTTCTTCGTCTTCTTCTTCTTGACCTTGTCGTTGATGTTGCGTCTCTGGGACAACTTCAGTATAAGAAGTATCGTAAGACTGTTGTATTTGTGACTCGGTATAGACTTGTTGACTATACATTGGTTCTTCATTTATAGCGTTCGAAGTACCACTGCCATCACCTCCACCGTCAAGAAATGCATCAAGTAAAGTATAGGAGCTTTAGTTGACTGTTTTGCGAATTGCAGAAATGTCGTAACATCTTCGTCGTCGGTTACCTGAAATATTTGGCGCTGGAACTTGTACGCCATATTCATTACTCCATTTGAAGGGTCGATTTCGCATTTTCGACAACAGTAACGAACCAAATGTTGATATGTTGTGTTTAATTTCACTATAACACCTTTTGTCACCGTTTCATTAGAAACGACGTAATCCCATCCCTCGACTCCTTCAGCCCAGAACCCACCAGTACGAAGATATACGTTTGCTTTTTCATCATCACAACTCATGATGAAAACACAGGTAAGTTTGTAAGGAAAATGAAGTTTTCACCTTCCCTTCACTTATTTTTTTTTAACTTGACATCTTCTTCCTCAAGAACCACCGGTTTAAATAAAAACATGACTTTTGTAAGTACAACTATAACATTAAAGTTTTTTGTATTTTATGGAAAAAAAAAACAGTGTAAATTGTACAATAAATTCAGTCTTTTAGATTACTTTCACGTGAGTAAACAGTGTAAAGTGTACCAATAAATTGTACAATCTTTGTAAGTTGAATTATTACATTAAAGTTTTTTGTATTTTATGGAAAGGAGCAATGTAAATTGTACAATAAATTCAGGCTTCTATTAACTTTCTTGTGAATAAACAGTACTAATAGTACTGCAAATAATACTTGAATAAGAATTAAGGTTAGGGTTTGTCTTAGGGGCTGACACGTGGACGAATGGGGTTGAGCCGGGTGGATGGGTACCGCTAATAGGGGTGGGCCTTGTTAGCGGTGGGTGTGAGGTGGCGTCTGAGGTGGCGTCTGAGGTGGCGTGCGCGGTCCAATAAAAAAGAGTCGGGTGGCGCCTACGTGTCTGGTCAAACTAGCAGATGTGGCGCCTACGTGGATTCGACGGACCAATACGGTGTCGCCACGTATTGGCGGTGGGTCCCGTTAGCGGCACCCCTTTTTTTTCGCCTAGTCACTCCTTTTGGCCGGATAGCGGTGAATTCATCTCGTTAGCGGTGGCCGGTTTGCGTATCGGTGGGTAGTCGGGTAATTAGGGCTACGGAGAGGGTAGGAGATGAATTCAATTTACCTGTGTGGGTAGAATAATTAATTTCTCTAAGGTAATTCAATTCCATTCAAAGTTCTATGCAATGAAGATTTCAAATTCTTTTGATTCTAGATCTATTTGTTTCTAATTCCAAATCCAGGTATGAAATCCAAAATCTAACCAAGCACCCCTAAGTTCAGAGCTTGATCCTTCTGTCACACTCTCCATCTAAATAGTATGGTGTGGTGTTGTCTTTTCTCATTAAAAGAGGTATTTTTTTTTCATTACGGATACTATATTCATTATGACTTACCAATTCAGTCATGAAAGAAAGAGTACATTATAATAACCAATTGAATAAATTATTAAGCTCATTAGACTAGTTAACAAGTTGTTAACCTCATTAGACGGATTAAGAAGTTTGATGTTAGTTATTGTACTTGTCAGTTGTCATGTCAACTTGTTTTCAACGTCATGAATTTATAAAGTAGATACGTGAAATATTGCTAAAATAGCGAGTCCCTAATCAGGGCTGGCCTATACAAAATATCAAGTGTGGCTTTAATATATTTTATTTGACAGTTATGTTACTTATAATATAATATTCTTAAATAATTTTTCTATGTTCTATTAATGTTTTTAACCCATTTTCTATGTTTTATCTAATTACTTTTAATATTGACAAAACTTAAGAAAACTATATTGGTTGCTATAGATGAAGTGGTTTTGCATCACTTTCCTATTTTAACGTCTAACTTTTTTATCTAAGTAAATCGTCCAAAAGTCTTTTTGCTATTTAAAACAATTCGATTTAAAATCTTAAAATTATGCTATCTATAGTTAACCGACCATTATTACTGATAATAAAAAATATACATTTCAACAAAAAAAAAATTGATTTATTGTCATTAATAATACATTAACTTTGATAAAAAAAATCTTAAAAAGATAAAAAACAAAAAATTCTTAAGAAATGATAAATAAAAACTACAAAAAATAGAAAGAAAATAAAAAAAAATGGATAAAAAAATATAAAGGAAAATATTTTCATTTGTATTCTCAAAAGACAAGGAAAATAAAAAATATATTTTTTTCCATATTTTTAAATAGGAGACGAAGGAAGGAAAATTACATCATTTTTACAAACACACCATTTAAAAAAACATCTTTTATTTTATAAACACACTCTTTAAAAATACATATTTTATAATGAAAGATTGGATAATTTTATAATTATAAGAATTTCAATAATTTTTTAAATCAATTAAAATTTTCATTTGAAAAGAAAGGAAAGGAAAACGAGAGAAAATAACACTAAGTTTCCTTTCAAAACTTTCCACTCTTCGAAATGTGGAAGGAAAGAGGAGGAAAGAAAATTGAGTGAAAATAATGCTCTTTTCAAAACTTTCATCTCAAACGTGTAGGCCTGTAAATGAACCGAACGTTCATGAACCGTTCGTGATTTTGTGCGGCGGGAAGTTTGTTTATGTTCGTTCGTTTAATAAACGAACGAACATGAACAGAATTTTACGTTCGTTTAAATAAACGAACGAACATGAACAACGTCCTCGTTCGTTTAGTTATGTTCGTGAACGTTCGGTTATGTTCGTTCGTTTATGTTCGTGAACCATCGTTCATTTACGTTCATGAACCGTTCGTTTATATTTGTTTATTTATGTTCGTTCATTTATATTAGTATATATAATTATTTATTTATTTATTGTATATTATTTATTAAGTAATTTAATTATTTAACTATGTTTCAAATAAAGTTTAAAAAAATACTACAAAATCTCTCTCCTCTCGGATAAAAACTTCTGGATGTTAATCAAGAATATGTAGGATTTTCTGTTTGTTCATGTTCATTTGTTAATGTTTGTTCGCTTATATTCGTTTATGTTCACTTGTGTTCGTCTGTGTTCGTTTACGTTCATGAACCGTTCGTTTAAGAGTTTAATGAACGAACACAAACGAACATGAACACCCCCATGTGCTAAATGAACGAACACGAACATGATTTTTCGTTCGGTTAAGCGTTCGTGTTCGTGTTCGTGTTCGTTTAAACTTAAACAAACGAACATGAACATGCCCCGTTCGTGTTCGTTCGGTTCGTTTACAGGCCTACAAACGTGGAAGGAAACGAAAGAAAAGGAAAAGAAATTAAAGTTAATTTAAAAAAAATAGTGAAATTACTAAAATTACAATACTACATAATCTTTATTATAAAAGATATGTTTTTGAAGATATGTTTGTAAAAAAATAAAAAAAATTTCCTTCTCTTTCTTTCCTTTCTCTCTTGTTCAAGAATACGAATAAAAAAAATTATTTTCCTTCTCTTTATTTTTCTTAGAATTCGATAACACAAATTGAAAAATTATTTTTCTCATTTTTTTTCTTTTCTACCTGTTTATTTTCTGTTATTTTTTCTTCCGTTTTAGGAGGAAAATTTTGAAAGAAAACATAATATTAAGTTATTTCGGTTTCCTTTTCTTTTCTAAATTAAGGGAAGGGAAGGAAAGGAAAAGAAAAATAAATAAATAAAGGAAAGATGAAAGTTATCCCTCCAAATCACCTCACTTTTGAAATATATCGTAAAAGGGGATGATAACTTTTAAGAGATAAAAAAAGAGTTATTCCTCCAAATTATTTTGTAAAACCCAGTTCTCAAAAACTAAAATTTTTCATAAAAATCAACAACTTTTAAAATTTAATACGTCAGTTTAAAATAAAACCCAAAACCAAGTTCAAAATAATAATCAAAGTCTAAGATCGGAAGATGTCTCGTCGGAACCCATCAAGCCGGAGCCTTGCCCTCATCCACGCTCGAGCTGGTACCTTTAAAAGAGAAATTAAACGTGGGGTAAGCACAACCGCTTAGTGAGCAAGTACCATACACATCATATCATAACACATATATATATATATACACAACACATCTTCCACATTAACGGTTTCCCGCTCTTCGGACCGCCCCGCAGTCCGGCCTTAGTGGTTCCCCACTCTTCGAGTCGTCCCACGACCCGGCCTTAGCGATTACTCGCTCTTCGGATCGTCCCACGACCCGGCTCATCGCTATACATCATCCACATCATAAGCATATATATACATATTATCATACAATACATATGAACCCACTCACCTCGATACGTAATACACACGAATAATTAGCTAATTCGCCACACAACCAAATCACGCAACAAACCTGGAACACCAAAAACCGACGATTTCTACGTGTTATTTTCCTCCAATACACTCTAATTAGTTACGCAAGATAGCCCGTGCCTACGAGCACATTATTACAGTTTACAACGAAACACAGCTAAAACCGGTTGCTGCTCCGGCCACTCCTCCGCTGCCGAACAGCCATAGCTTGTCGGACAGCCGCCCCGAGGGTAGTAGCAGCGAGAGTTCACCACACCACCCGGATACTAATACGCGAAAGCGATGACAAGCGAACCCGCCACCGCTGCCAAGCCACCAATAATAGCTGCGGCGGCGAGTACCCGCCGCCATCATCGGACCCACTAAACAACGGTAGCAGCGGCGGAATACAACCACCACCGCCGGATAAATCAATCCACAGCAGCAGCGGCGGCATTCCGGCCACTACCACCGGACCTCCACACACACAGACCAACGGCAGCAGCGGCGAGGGCCACCACCACCGCCGGTCGAATAACAACCAACCACCAGCGGCAGTAGTGTGAACCACCACCACCACCGGTCACCAAAACCCACGGCCGCAACACTTTAGGCTGTCGCCGGCCAAAGTAAAACCGACAGCAGCAGCGGCGATCGCCGTAGCCACCGTCGGCTATACTACATACGACGGCAGCGGCTCACGCCACCGCCACCGGTCTTCATCACGAGGCGACGGTCAGGCCGCCGCCAGCCAATACCAGCGGCGACCCACCCCCTTCCAACCAACCGACGAGAAACACGAGTGAAAAAGAGATTTACCTCGTGATGTCGACGACTCGAAACAATCTCCGGCGACTCTCCCGGTTTTCCGGCGGTCTCCCTTTCCGTCTGACTCTCTCTCTCTCTCTCTCTCGATTTCTATGCCTATCTCTCTCTCTCCTCTCCTTTTTCCTTCCACAAGTCAACAATAAGATGTTTCTTTTTCTCTGACAGCCTATCCCTCTATTTAAAACTACCTAAAGAGGCTAAAAGCCTCATCCTACTCATATAACTGATTTAAGATAAACAAGGGATAGGGGTCTACTTTAAACTATGCTACCCTTATCTTTATTTTAAACAAGATATCAGATGACCTTAACTTTGTTGGTTCAACTTATCAATAAAAAAAAGAATATAAACTATAATTAAATGAGAGAAGAAAGGAATTTAAATAAACAAAAAGAAACGGTGCTACAATTTGGGTCGTTACAACTCTCCCCCACTAACCTGGATTTTGTCCCCGAAATCAATCGGAGAAGAGCTCTGGGTAAAGCTCTCGCATCTCCACTTCCGGCTCCCAAGTCCACTCGGAACCCTTCTGGTGCTGCCATTGCACCTTCACGATTCCGATTTCCTTGCTCCGCAACCTTCTCACCTTCCGGTCTAGCACTGCTACCGGTCTCTCAACATAATTCAGGCTCTCATCTACCTGAATGTCGTCCATCGAAATGTGTGCGGATTCGTCTGCCAAGCACTTGCGCAACTGGGACACGTGAAACGTGTCGTGGATCTGACCTAGGACTTCCGGTAGCTCCAACCGGTAGGCTACCCTTCCAACACGCGCGAGAACGGTGAACGGTCCAATATAGCGGGGACCAAGCTTGCGCCTCTTACGGAACCGAATCACCCCTTTCCAAGGTGAGACCTTCAACAAAACGCGGTCACCCACCTGGAACTCCAAGTCTGACCTCCGTCGATCGGCATAGCTCTTCTGTCGACTCTGAGCCGTCCGCAACCGTTCCCGGATCTTCTGAATATCCTCCGTGGTTTTTTGAACCACTTCAGTACTTCCGAGAACACGGTGACCGACCTCACCCCAACAGATAGGGGTTCGGCATCTTCGCCCGTACAACATCTCATAGGGCGGCATCTGAATGCTAGAGTGGTAGCTATTGTTATACGAGAATTCCACCAAGGGCAGATACGTATCCCAACTGCCACCGAAGTCTAGCACCCAGGCTCGGAGCATGTCCTGCAAGGTCTAGATCGTGCGTTCACTCTGACCATCAGTCTGTGGGTGGTACGCGGTGCTGAAATGCAACCTAGTACCCAACTCTGAGTGGAACCTCTCCCAAAAACGAGAAGTGAAACGCACATCCTTATCCGAAATAATCGACACTGGCACCCCGTGCCTCGAGACTATCTCCTTCACGTAGATCTTATAAGAGATCTTATAACCTGGTTAACCTAAGTGTCTGGCTAGGGACCTCCTTAGGCTAATGGTAACAACACAGTTACATGTCTAGCACAAGTGGGAGTCTGTTAGGATCATGTGCGAGACAGTAACAAGGTTACCGTGTCCAATGTTATAAGACACTAGTAGGTCACACCGCTGCACACCAAAATGAGAACGTTTGGATTACATGAGAAATAATTAATTGATTATTAATTATTTAAAGAGAGAAATGAATAAATAATTAGTTAAATTATTTATTGGATAATTAATTATGGAAATTATTTGAGATAATTACCAAAGAGTTTTATATGGAAATAACCTCTGCTAGGTTTATGCATATAAATAAAGGTTAAGGGTTTATCAGATCATAAGTCAATTGAATCCAAAACTCAGAAAAATCTCCCTCTCTCTCTCTCACTCAAAACCGGCGCCGATTTCCAAAGGAGGGTTCGCTTTCGTTTTTCGGGTAATCCTCGGTGGTGGTCTAGCAACTATCTCAATCGGTGTCAGTAGCGGTGTACCCCCTACAAGCTTTCCGGAAAAGTAATCGCATAAAGGTAAACCATCAAACCTTGCTTTGATTGTATCTGATAAGGTTTAAGTTGGGTCCAATTTGGGAATCGTTTTTGTTATCCGTTGCGCACGTTAGTGCCTACGGTTCCCAACAGTGGTATCAGAGCCACTTCTTAAACCTACAGATCAGGTTTAATTGTTTAATAATTAGCTTTGCTAAAAATTCGATTTTATATGCTTGATATTTGTAAAATAGTTTTTCGAAAAACCTAATTGGCGGTGGAACGGCGGCAGCTAGCCGGCCGTACCACCAGGCCGATCACCGGATTCGGACCACCGGAAACCACCGTGGCTACACCACAGCTGGTGGTGGCAGCCGGCTGTCGCACCCAAAGCCAACCGCACCACAGCTAGTGGTGGCGGCGATGGCTGTCGACCACACCACAGAGCCGTGGTGGCGGCGGCTGTTATACACAAACACCACCACACAGCCGTGTGGTGGCGATGGGGCTGGTATGCTCACCGAGAGCGGTGGCGGTGGCGGCGAGCACCGCTGCCGTCATCGTGGTCCACCCGATGGTGGCGGTGTTGATCAAATAGCACCACCCAAACCGTCGATTGAGGCAAGGGTGGTGGCGGCGACAATGGTTTCGGTTTGTTAACCGCCAAACGGCGACGACGGCCGTGGCTGCTGTCGTCGATGACGATGGTGGTGTGTGCCGCACGACGGCGGTGGCCAAAGCCACCGTCGCAACCAGCAGCAGCGGCGATGTGGTTGTTGGTTGTTGCCGAAGGCCGCCCGCGGCAGATGGCGGTGGCTGTTTGTTTTCGATCGCCGGAAGGCGATGGTGGCGGTGTCCGTGCCGTTGCTGTCGCCGACGACTTCCAACCACCGATCGACGACCGACAGGCGGATCAGTGGTGGGAGCCGGCGACAATTCAGACCGCAACCACCGGCCGAGGCTCGATGGTGGTGATGTGGTTGTTTGTTGTTGCCGGGAGCGGCGGTGGTGGTGGCGTAAGCCACAACAGCCGTCGCCTCCCCGACCGGTGACGAAAACGTCGTCGGTGGTGGCGATGATGGATTGGAACGGTGGCGGCGGTGGATGTTTCTCTGTCGTCGTCACCAGTAACGAATCAGCGGGTTCGGGTCGCGAGTTGTGACTAGCGTTAACAGTTTTTTTTCCAATCAACGACCAGTTCAGATAAGGGTTATCCAAACCAGATAGGTTTTGAAACCCTAGGGATGATTTAATTTTATTTTAATCCTTTGATAAATTAGAAGTTAATTATCCGTTTATTTGTCGTAGTCAAAACCCTTTTTTGACCCGTGGTTGTGTGCTTTTATATGTTTCTTTTATTATTGTTGGTTACGGGAGGCCTGCATGCCATTTACAACTCGTTTTTGTAATGTATTTTTATATATATAAGTAAAATAACCAAAGAAACCCGAAGACGGAGCCAAGGAGACAGGCATGGAGCTTGGAGCCAGTGGGAGCACCGAGAAGACTTGTCCCTTAGGAATAAAGACCGTCGTTTTGTGTTGGCTCACAAAAAGGACAATAGTTAAAGGGTTTTTGACTATGACATGTTTTGATGCGTGGTTGTTTATATTTATCAGTTATAATTGCGTGGTTGTTTTAGTAACGTGATTTTTAAATATAAACGTTTTAAATGTTTTAAAGATAAAATTGGATACAAATACAGTTTGTATTTGGATCCAAAGTTTTGAAAACTGGCTTTTATGACCCTTATTTAAATCATAGATTAGTAAGTGCAACCCACTTTAGGGGCACCTCCGGTGTAAGGTACATAGGGCGTTGTAAGTGCACACACTATGAACGCTCGTGTTAACCCCAATGGGGCAGCCTACCGGTTAAGGCTTGGTGTTGGGGAAAAACCCACCCAAGTTCGAATCCGGGGGTGAGCAACCAGGGGCCACTGAGTATTAATCCCAGGGGAGCATGCTTTAGCTCTCGGTAAAAATTGCCAAGGATGTAGTCTGGCCAAAGTCCAGGTGAACCTTCTCAAAAAAAAATGAACGCTCGTGTTCAAACCGAAATTGGAGGGTGATAAAACTCTGCGAATTATCTCCGGGTGGTACCGGCCAGGGTTTGTCCAGGTCCCGGGTGGTGCAATCTATTTTGGTAATTATTAATTCACTGGGTGGTACCAGGCCAAAACGCACTAGAGGGACTAAATATGCACGGATTATATATCCGATGTCCCGACAATCTAGAAGTCGTATTAAAATGCGATTGGTATAGTTTTACCTACCATAAATCGCATGAGTCGTTTTGACATGATCACATGCTTCCCGACACATGTGAAATATGGATTCTAGTCTAATAAATTTATTTTAAGGGTAATAATTTATTAGAATTTTGTAATTATAAACTAAAATTGGAATTTGTTCTTAATTTGTAGATGTCGAAATCTGTAATTCCGTTTTATACCCCTGAGGAATCCCTAAGACTCATCAACTGTAAATGGAAGCTTACAGGCCAAAATTTTCCAGTTTGGAAAATGCACCTTGACAATGTCCTGCGTGCACAGGGTAAGCTGTATGTTCTGGAAAAACCTGTTTCACGACAAGAGAGTAATTCTCCCGAGAGGGATTTTACTCAGTATTTTTAATATCTGGCAGATGAATCGGATGTAATGTCCATTCTGATTTTCTCGACATCACCCGAGTTCACGGGAGATTTAAGAGTTAAATCATGTCACCAGGTTGTGAAAGATATAGAGAACCAGTTAGGTCTCTATAAGCACACAGGTAAACTTCTGATCATGCAAGAGATCTTTTCACTGAAGTTGAAAAGTGGTCAATCAGTTAAAGACCATCTTATTGAAATGAGAAGGCTCTTTAAATGTTTATCACGTTTAGGGTACAAGATGACTCAGGAAGAACTAGTGTACCTCATGTGGTTTTCCCTCATGAAAGAGATTCAAGACACAGCTAGTGCCTATATGAAGGAACCAAAGAAAGACGTGGATAAAGTTCATGAAGATATTCTGGCCAGTCTAGAGCCTGTTAGTAATTATGTGCAGAAGTTGACAAACCAGTGATTACACATCCAACGTTACAAGACACTCGAGGGTCACACCTGTGAGGACCTGTAAACCGAATAAGTGAGATAGTCCCAGTTTGGAGAGATTAAGGTTTATAATAGTCAATTATAAATCAGTTGGGCATTTTCCGTACTAAATCCCAAAGTTAAAGGTTTGTTATTAATTGTATATTTATTAGATAAATAAATACATAAGTTTATTAATTATTAGATTATATATTTATTAAGAAAATAAATATATAATAGGTTAATAATTAATAATACAAATAATTATCTAGTTATTCTTTCTTTAAGGAAAAGAAAAGAATATTTGCCAAAGATAATTATGAAACTAATTATGGAAACTGAATTGTATGGAAATTCCTCCATATAAAATAAGCTTATGGCTTATCAGTTTTAATTAATTCAGTTCACCGAAAAATAAACCAGAAAATTCTCTCCCTCTCTCTTTCGAAAAACCGGCGCCAACCAAGGCCGGAAAACCAGTTCGGTTTTTCGCTCTTCGATCAATTATGGTGTTTTTCCAATATACTGGGGACTCAATCCTACTAGAAGGATTTTCGTTTGGTCGATCACGGGTGGATCTAACTCGAGCAATCCAGGTAATAATCCTATTACTTTACAATTAATTTAATAAAACCATCGATCGTGGTTTTTCGGGTTTTTATCAAAATCGCTTCCGCAATAATCGAACCCGTTTGGTTTGATCAAATAAACCTTGATCAGCTTGGTCATTAGGTTTATAGTAAATTCAATCCAGTTAGGTTTGAGATTTACCGTGTTCTTCGTATCAGTTTGATTCGGGATCACAGCAAAAACCCAACAGTGGTATCAGAGCCACAGGTTTATTCGTTTTATTCTATTTTAACCGTTTAAAGATCCGTTTTAATTGTTTCGTTTGTATAAAGATTTGATGATCTTCGTATAAAATTTAATCTTTATCAGTTTGAGTAAAGATTTAATTTTATCAGTATAATCTTTATCAGTTTGTATAAAGATTTGATGATTATCAAGTTTCGTATAAAATTTAATCTTTATCAGTTTGAGTAAAGATTTAATTTTATCAGTATAATCTTTATCAGTTTGTATAAAGATTTGATGATTATCAAGTTTCGTATAAAATTTAATCTTTATCAGTTTGAGTAAAGATTTAATTTTATCAGTATAATCTTTATCAGTTTGTATAAAGATTTGATGATTATCAAGTTTCGTATAAAATTTAATCTTTATCAGTTTGAGTAAAGATTTGATTTTATCAGTATAATCTTTATCAGTTTTATAAGGATTTGTATCTATCAGTTTTGTATAAAATTTAATCCTTATCAATTTTTTGCAAAAGGATTTAATTTTAATTTTTCCTTATACATGTTTATCGTCAAAAATCCATATACAAAAAAAAAAAACCATTCGCGAAAAAGGGAATGATGGCGATCACCGAGGAATGGTGGCAGATAGCCGACCGTTCACCGATCGATCGCCGGTTAGCCGAACCACGCCGAGACCGAGGGCAAACCACCAGTTCGATGGTGGCCATGGTCGATGGATCGATTGCCACCCGGTGGTGGTATTCGATAGTGGTGGCGATGGTTTTGTTGTTGACCGCCGGTGATGGCAGTGACAATTTCATTACTGCCGTCGTCGCCGGCTTATGGTGGCGATGATGGTCAGTTTGCTATTATCGCCAATGGTCCACAAAACCACCAATCGTCAGCCTCGATTAGGCGGATTGGTGGTGGCGGTTGTTTGTATTGCCGGTCACCGGCCAAGACGATGACAGCGGCATTTTGCTGCTGTCAATCGTGGTCGGTGACGGCGCGGTACGGTGGCGAGGTGCGGATATTTTTATTTAACCGCTGCCGAGCGGCGATGATAGCGATAGTTGTTGTTCATACGCCGGTTGTCCCGGAGATAGCCGGTAACAATGAACACACCGACGACGACTAGGAGTTTCAACCCTCGGTTGCTTTCGAGCGTTTCTCAAATCCCTTTTGGGCCCAAGCTTACGAGTTTGGTAACGGGCCGAGACCATGAAATTTTGGACCAAGTTTATGGCCCAAAAAGGTTTTATGGGTTTTAGGCTTTTATCCAAATTAGTTTATTTTAGATAATATTTAAGCAATTATATTATCTTGTAAAATTAATTTTAAAGGGAATTTTGGTTAATAATTATCCCTAGTAAAATTATGTTTATCAAACAGAATATTTGACTCGTTTTAAGTTAAATGGGTCTCGTGTCATGTTTTGGCCAGTTAGTCAAACCACGGCACAGTTTACGGGCCAGTGTTGACTTAACCGACCAGTTTGTTCGGTAGACCCGGTTTGATATATTTGGATAAAAGGCAAATATTTTAGAAAATCGGTTTTGCTTTATAAATAGATTTATTGATTATAAATCTTAGTATTTTTATAATTCAAGTAAAAACCGTTTTCAGTTTAAAATATTAGTTTCGGTTTATAAACAGTTTGTTTTATAAACCAAGTTTTGCGATAAACGGAACAAGATAATTTTTAACGGATCTAGGATTTCTTTATCGCTTTATTATATTGTTTAATATATATAAATGCGTGGTTGCTTGAGTATATATATGCTTTCGTATATATCTATTATAGGGCTTGCCAACTTAGACCCTTTGTTTTAATTTGGGGAGGCCTGCGTGCCATTTACAACCCCTTTGTAATATAATGACCATAGGATAGTTTTATTTTTCTTTTGGAGTTCCATCGAAAAATGCCGAGGCCAGTGGGAGCTACGCGAGAAGATTGAAGATCTATAGATAATAGGTCATCATTGGTCTTTTAGGAACAAGTTGGCAAATCTATAATTAGTTAATCTTTAATTGCGTGGTTGTGATTTTATTTTTGATAATTATATGTTTATTAAAATTTTTTAAAATAAGAGATTTTTTAAAACTAGATAAAATCACAAGAGCGGACAGGTTTTATAATTAAAATTACCAGTTTTTATAAACCTTTTTGAAACGGTAGATTTTATTTAAAACCTCAATAATAAGACTGTTTTATATAAAAAGGCAAGTTGATAAAACAGTTAGTTTTGGTCAACAAATATGCTATCAAAACAGATAGTTTTGATTAGCAAGTGTGCTTATTAAAACAGTTAGTTTTTAATTAGCAAGTGCTCTTTAAAACAGTTAGTTTTTAAAAATAGCAAGCATGTTTAAACAGGTAGTTTAAAATGTCAGTTGCCTTTTAAACAATCAGCTTTTCAAAATTACAGTTTTTCAAAATACTGGATATTAAAAGGTTTTTCAAAGTTAATTAAAAACCCCGAAAATCATAGATCAGTAGTGCAACCCATCTAGGGGCACCTCCGGCATAAGGTACGCGGGCGTTGTAAGTGAACACACCTTGAGCGTCCGCGTTCAAACCGAAGCTAGAGGGGATTAACAAGACTCTGCGAATTATCTCCGGGTGGTACCGGCCAGAGTAAAGTGTCCAAGTCCCAAAATGGTGAGATCTGTTTTGGTTCTGTTAAGTTTACCGGGTGGTACCGGGCCAAAAAGCACTTAGAGGGACTGAAACATGTACGGATAATTACCGTTGTCCCGAAAAGATCTAGGAGTCATGTCAGTTAGATATGATTGGTAAAAGTCCTTACCTACCTAGTTAGTACGTGGGCCTGGTGAGACGTGAACACACCGGTCATCAGGGCGTATGTAATTAGGATCCTGGTCCAATAATTGATCATTTAAGGGTTTATTGATATTTATTGGAAATAGTCTTTCACAGTTACTAAAACCAAAGTTTTTAAAATGTGTAGATAGCAAACACTATTACCAACACTGATAAACTCCCTGTTCGCTCCATTCTCGAAAAGGACAAATTTACTAGGTATAATTTTCTCGTATGGGAGCGCAATCTGATGATTGTGCTCAGACACGAGAGAAAGTAGTATGTCCTAGAAAAGCCTCTAGGTGAAGGCCCCTCCAGCAAAAGCCACTGTCACTGTCAGGAACGCTTATAGAAAGCATTCCGATTACTTGCTGGACGTCGGCTATCTTATGCTTGCGACTATGAGCCCAGATTTTCGTACGAGGCTCATAAACACAAATGCCTATAACATGATCCGCCAGTTGAGGGACATGTTTCAGACGCAAGCACGCACAGAGCGTTATGATGCCAGTAGAGCACTAAACGCGTGCAAGATGGCAAAGGGGACCTCAGTTAGTGATCATGAAAAGGCACATTGATCACCTAGAGAGGCTCGGTCGCCCAGTTTCATTGCAGTTAGCAAGGGATACGATACTCAGGGGACCAAGACCAAAGATGTGCTTATGGTCAAGAATGGTAAAGTAAAGAAGAAGCGTGGGGCATGGGAACACCAGTAAGGGAAAGGGCCAAGTTCTGGCTACCCTGAGTGCACCCAGTGTTTATAATATAGGCAAAGGCAAGGGTAAAAAAAAAGGGTTAAGCCTAACAGAGTAATAACCGAGAATCAATACTTCAAGTGCCATGAAGTCGGTCATTGAAGGCATAACTGCCCGAAGCGTTACGAAGCAGGTATAAACACCTCAGGTGTTCGTGACTGCTTCAGTTTATCACTTTCGCTTGTTAAGTTTACGAGTGTGTTGACACCTAGAAGCAAAAGTTTAATTGCAGGTGGTCATTAAAAAGTGAAGTGCCCAGATTGCAAAGATCAGCATGCAAGTAGATATTATCAAAGACAATTTTAAACTTTTATGATTTAAAACAATCTTGTCTTTCCAAAATATGAATTTTTGAATGCTTATCGGTTTTAAAATTTAAAATTATTGTCTTGATATCTTTATGCATGATATTTTGAATCTGTATAAGTCAATTTAGACTTGATTCAAAATTAGATCCTAGATGTTGCCTATTACACTAACAGTATTACTTCAATCAAAATAATTTGAAGTAATGTATATGAAAACTGTCAAAAACACACGAAGTACTATAAATTATAGGAATGTGTTTTTTGAATAAAACATTTATGAGTAAAAGATTACGAAAGTATTTTATGATCAAAATTTATTACTCATATGTTTTAAGAAGAATTTAGGATATTATCTCAGATATCGTTGATAATATCAGTATTTATAAAGGTAGGAAAAATTCCAAGTTTCGGAATTAGGATTTAATAAAATCCAGTTAAGTTTTATAAATGTCAAAATTCTCGTGTTTATTACTTAAAATAGAATTGACTAAGTAATCAAGTTTTGACTAAGTCAATAGTTAATTTTAAGTAATAGTTGGTTTTCATATAGGTTAGTGGGAGCCTAGTTTATTCTCTATCTAGTCTATGATAGAGAATAAAAGATAAGATTATTGATTTAGTATATATCTCGGAATTCATGATCCAGGTAGGATGTAAATTCATAAGATATACGAATCTATCTTTTAGTCAAAAGGGTAGAACGAAAGTTTCAAAGTCTTTGAAACTAAAGTCATAATTGACTTTGAGGGAAATCAATAATTAAAGTGTGTTGGAATAATTATTAAAGATATTAATTATCTTTTAAAAGTGTCGTAAACACTAGAATAAATTTCCTGAAATTTGCCAGCTTGGTAAATGGAAATTTTATCTGATTTCAGGTAGAAATCATTCATCTACACAGCAACTAAGGGAGGTTGCAGTTTAAACTTTACATATTCAGGGAAACTAGGAGTTATTCCAGTATCTCCAAGTTCAGGGAATATGGTAAAGAAAAGTCTAATCCTTGTTTAAAAGTGTTTGCAAAACAAAGATTAGCAGAATCAAGAAGATTGTATCAAATGATACAAACTTGTATTGTTTTGGTTGTTACTTTGATTAATACGGTAAACATTAATCAAAGGGTTTAAACTGAAGTTAGGTGATGCTTCGTTTAAATCAGTTTTTAGTAAACGTTGAATAGACACCGTAAAAGTAATTAAGAAATGCTATTAATTTTGTTATTATTACAGAGTGTAATATGGACTATACAAAATTAGTTTCTTTATAACTTTTATATTTTGCATGTTTCATAATCCAGGAATGAGACTAGTTTCCAGTCTTTCATTCGAAATTTGTCCGTGACAACTTATCGTGGTGGGAACCAGTTAGGGCGTTAAAGTCATTGTGAGCCTCTGGGTAGTTATGATCAGTGGTTGAATAACAGCTACAAGTGATGTAGACCAAAAGCTGCACAGATATTCGATAGAGTAGCGAGTATCGGACGTGATCCGCGGTTGAGATTACTTCTTGGATTTTGTCATAAGTAACTCTCACAGTGGTTGTCCTTATCACCTGAGGTATTTGGTTTGATATCATGAGGACTGTTGGATACTTAGTGCGTTCAACCGCTACGCCGTAACAGGGTGGCTATAAAGGGCGTAACTAGATTCAGCGGAAGCCGTGGTATTAAATGCAGATATGCAAGATGGGATTTGCACCTCTTCTATGAAGAGAGATATTTCTGGGCCCCTTGACTGACTGAACATACTGATGAAGTGCATGGCCATGCCCAAACGAACTGATTAGTTCTTTGTCGTTTACCTATCAGTAGAGGTCAGATAGTCAAGAAACATAATCTTGAGTACTTAGAGTTGACTTATTCCAAGCTCATACTCAAAGATGAAATATCGTGATGCAAAGGGAAAAGCCAAGATATACCCAATTTATGAACAGTGGTTTCATAAATGTTATTTCCATGTGGAAATGTCTAAATCACCTGTCTGGGTATAAGAGTTCTTGTAACCTGGTTAGCCTAAGTGCCTATCTAGGGGCCTCCTTAGGTCCGTGTGATCAAGGCGGGTATTGCCAACTTGCACAAGTGGGAGTCTGTTAGTAATTATGTGCAGAAGTTGACAAACCAGTGATTACACATCCAACGTTACAAGACACTCGAGGGTCACACCTGTGAGGACCTGTAAACCGAATAAGTGAGATAGTCCCAGTTTGGAGAGATTAAGGTTTATAATAGTCAATTATAAATCAGTTGGGCATTTTCCGTACTAAATCCCAAAGTTAAAGGTTTGTTATTAATTGTATATTTATTAGATAAATAAATATATAAGTTTATTAATTATTAGATTATATATTTATTAAGAAAATAAATATATAATAGGTTAATAATTAATAATACAAATAATTATCTAGTTATTCTTTCTTTAAGGAAAAGAAAGAATATTTGCCAAAGATAATTATGAAACTAATTATGAAAACTGAATTGTATGGAAATTCCTCCATATAAAATAAGCTTATGGCTTATCAGTTTTAATTAATTCAGTTCACCGAAAAATAAACCAGAAAATTCTCTCCCTCTCTCTTTCGAAAAACCGGCGCCAACCAAGGCCGGAAAACCAGTTCGGTTTTTCGCTCTTCGATCAATTATGGTGTTTTTCCAATATACTGGGGACTCAATCCTACTAGAAGGATTTTCGTTTGGTCGATCACGGGTGGATCTAACTCGAGCAATCCAGGTAATAATCCTATTACTTTACAATTAATTTAATAAAACGAACGATCGTGGTTTTTCGGGTTTTTATCAAAATCGCTTCCGCAATAATCGAACCCGTGTTTGATCAAATAAACCTTGATCAGCTTGGTCATTAGGTTTATAGTAAATTCAATCCAGTTAGGTTTGAGATTTACCGTGTTCTTCGTATCAGTTTGATTCGGGATCACAGCAAAAACCCAACAGAGCCAGTACTGGAACCTGCAGATCTCATGGACACTGATGTGATTGATGAGCTGGGAGATCTGAGTTGCCCAGAATGCGGCAGCGAGGATATTTGCGAGCACTCGATGAATATCGACCAGATAGAGATCGGTTTACCCGATGCTCCGGGTATCTTTATGATAGATTGCTTAATCACTTCTTATGAATCATGGGTAATTGATACAGGCAGTGGTAACCACATTTGTAATCATTTACAGGGATTCACTAGAAGAAAGACTCTGAGGAAGGACCGTTCGAACCTACGAGTCGGCGAAGGCACTCCGCTGATAGCTGAAGCTGTAGGATCTTATAGTCTTAGTTTACCCTCGGGTATAGTTTTAGAACTGGATAATTGTTATTATATTCCAAATATGATTAAGAATGTTTTGTCTTTTGATTTGTTAGTAGACCAAGGATTTTATTATAAATACGATTATAAAATGATTTCTGTCTTTAAAAATAATATCTTCTATTTTAAAGCAACACCTGCGAATGGTCTATATACAGTAAATCTACAAGACAATAGCAATGAAATCTATCATATAAGTAAACGATCCAAAGACATTGAGGATCAAACTTACCTCTGGCATTGTCGTTTGGGCCACATAAACAAGAAACGCGTTGAGCTACTCCTGAAAGGAGGTTTTCTTGGAACTTTCGATTATAAACCTTTTGATAATTGCGAGTCTTGTTTATCTGGCAAAATGACAAAGCAACCTTTCAACAAAGAAAATGAAAGGGCTACTGACTTGTTAGAAATAATTCACACAGATGTGTGTGGACCATTTAGTCATGTAGCAAGAGGAGGATACCGGTACTTCATTACCTTTACTGACGATTTCAGTAGGTATGGATATGTCTACCTCATGAGACATAAATCTGAAAGCTTTGAAAGATTCAGAGAATTTCAGAATGAAGTACAGAATCAACTTGGCAGAAAGATCAAGTTTTTACGGTCAGATCGTGGAGGCGAATATCTTAGTGACGAGTTTGACAATCATCTGATGGAGTGTGGGATTGTATCCCAACTCACACCTCCGTATACACCTCAGATGAATGGTGTATCAGAAAGGAGAAATCGTACTTTACTTGATATGGTACGAACGATGATGTGTCACTCTACGCTGCCAATGTCATTCTGGGGGCATGCGCTCGAAACAGCAGCACACATACTGAACAGAGCACCAACAAAGTCGATAGAAAAGACTCCATATGAATTATGGAAGGGTAAGAAACCCAATATATCTTTTCTAAGAATTTGGGGTTGTGAGGTTTACGTCAAACGACCTACCTCAGAAAAACTCAAACCCAAATCCGACAAGTGTTTTTTCGTAGGATATCCCAGAACCACCGTGGGATATTATTTCTACAACCCTGAAGAGAACAAAGTCTTTGTTGCTCGAAATGGAAATTTTCTGGAAGAAAAGTTTCTCAGTTCTGGGAACACCAGAAAGGATGTAGATCTACAGGTAGTAGACGAAGAAAACACTACACCAATTGTTGAGCCAGAAATTCAACATGAGAATGTTGAACCTCGATCAGAAACGATTGAGGAAGTGCAAACATAGGACCTTCGCAGATCCAGTAGGGTAAGACAAGAACCAGATAGGTATCATGGATTTCTAGTCTCTCAGGACAGCGGAGACTTGAATGAACCAACATCCTATGGAGAAGCTGTGTCAGGCAATGAGTCTGAACAATGGCAGGAAGCCATGAAGGCCGAGATGCAATCCATGTACGACAACCAAGTTTGGGAGTTGACTGATTTGCCACAACACTGTAGAGCTGTTGGACGCAAATGGGTTTTCAAGAAGAAAACCGACATGGATGGAAATGTACACACTTTCAAGGCCAGACTGGTCGCAAAAGGATTCACGCAAACTCATGGTATCGACTATGACGAAACCTTTTCACCAGTGGCCATGCTAAAATCTATTAGGATTCTTATGGCCATTTCAGCGTATTTTAACTACGAGATCTGGCAAATGGACGTCAAGACAGCCTTTCTGAATGGAAAGTTAACAGAAGACGTCTATATGGAACAACCAGAGGGATTTGAAGATCCTAAGAATCCTAACAAGGTGTGTAAACTGCTAAAATCCATTTACGGATTAAAGCAAGCATCTCGAAGCTGGAACTTACACTTTGATGAGCGAATCAAAGAATTTGGTTTCACCAAAAGTGAGTTCGAGCCATGTGTCTACACTAAGTTCAGTGGGAGCATAGTAACCTTCTTGGTCTTGTACGTAGATGATATTCGACTCATAGGAAACGATGTTCCAACTTTACAGAGTGTAAAGAGTTGGTTAAGCAAATGTTTCCAAATGAAAGACCTTGGAGAAGCCGCTTACATACTTGGCATAAAGATCTACAGAAACAGATCTAAGCGGCTTATCGGACTTAGCCAGAGTACATACATTGATAAAATCCTGAAGAGATTCAGGATGGATGAATCCAAGAAAGGATTCATCCCGATGCAACATGGAATAGTGTTAAGTAAAACACAATGTCCTGTTTCTAGTCAAGATCAGGACAGAATGAAATCGGTTCCATATGCTTCAGCAATTGGATCGATTATGTATGCCATGCTATGTACCAGGCCCGATGTTGCTTACTCAGTAAGTGTTACGAGCAGATATCAACAGAATCCAGGAGAACCTCACTAGGTGGCTGTCAAGAACATTCTCAAGTATCTGAGAAGAACGAAAGACATGTTCTTGGTCTTTGGAGGATTTGAGGATGAAATTAGTGTCACTGGACATTCTGACGCTAGTTTCCAGACCGACAGAGACGATTTTAGATCACAGTCGGGGTACGGTTTTACTCTAAACGGAGGCTCGATCTCATGGAAGAGCTCGAAGCAGGACATAATTGCAGATTCAACTACAGAAGCAGAGTACATTGCAGCATCTGATGCCGCAAAGGAAGCTGTCTGGCTAAGGAATTTTCTATCGGATCTCAGAGTAGTTGCCAGTGTCTCTAGACCGATTGATATATTTTGTGATAACTCGGGAGCCGTAGCGCAAGCAAAGGAACCTAGAGAGCATCACAAGTCAAGACACGTGCTCAGAAAATATCACCTTATCCGAGAGATCATTGGAAGAGGAGATGTGAGAATATGCAAGATTCCAACAGAAGAAAATGTCGCAGATCCGCTAACAAAGCCACTAGCAAGGGTGAAGCATGAGGCACATGCAAATTCCATTGGGATGCAGTACCTGGACGCCAGTAGCTAGATTTTTAGTTTATTAATTATTACTATAGTTTAATTTTGAACAAATCAATCATGTAAATTTTACAGTGTGATAAAATAAATGGAGGTTTTAATTCATGATTGTTCTAAATTAACTATTTTTCGCATATTTAGCGTATCCATGATTTTTTACAAAGTTTTGTAAGAAATCAAAATTTCCGTAGCCACTTATTGAAATGGGAATTTCAATAGGGAGTTTAACGCTATTATGAATACTTGATGATTTATTCGAAGTAAAGAATAAAAGCACAAGTGATGTGACCAAGTATTTATAGATACTCATCAGAGTGCTTGGGTATTGGAAGTGACCAGTATCAAGTCTGCTTCATGGAGCACCAGTCATAAGCATTGACTTGAAAGGTTATCCTTAGACCTGAGATATTTGGTTTGGGAACATGAGGACTACTGCACTCTTAGTGCATCCTAACGCTGCACCGTAACAGGGCGGCTATACGGGACGTGACTAGATGCAGCGGAAGTCGTGGATCCAAATGCAACTAGTCAAGATGGGATTTGCACCTCTTTCAAAGAGAGATATTTCCGGGCCCCTTGACGATTAAGATTGGCAGAAAACGCGTGGCCATGCTCGGATAGAATAACAGGTGTTATTTAGTAATATCCGTTACTGCAGGCAATCGGAATCAGAGTCAAGAAATACTTGATTTTAAGAAATGAATCCTCCACTCCATGTCTTAAAATCACTTTAGAAATATCGTGTGCGAAAGGAATGAACCTGTGTACAAATTCAAGCGTGAATTGTATCTCTGGATATAAGAGATCTTATAACCTGGTTAACCTAAGTGTCTGGCTAGGGACCTCCTTAGGCTAATGGTAACAGCACAGTTACATGTCTAGCACAAGTGGGAATCTGTTAGGATTATGTGCGAGACAGTAACAAGGTTACCGTGTCCAATGTTATAAGACACTAGTAGGTCACACCGCTGCACACCAAAATGAGAACGTTTGGATTACATGAGAAATAATTAATTGATTATTAATTATTTAAAGAGAGAAATAAATAAATAATTAGTTAAATTATTTATTGGATAATTAATTATGGAAATTATTTTGTTGCCGTTCAAAAAAAAAATTATGGAAATTATTTGAGATAATTACCAAAGAGTTTTATATGGAAATAAACTCTGCTAGGTTTATCCATATAAATAAGGGTTAAGGGTTTATCAGATCATAAGTCAATTGAATCCAAAACTCAGAAAAATCTCTCTCTTTCTCTCACTCAAAACCGGCGCCGATTTCCAAAGGAGGGTTCGCGTTCGTTTTTCGGGTAATCCTCGGTGGTGGTCTAGCAACTATCTCAATCGGTGTCAGTAGCGGTGTACCCCCTACAAGCTTTTCGGAAAAGTAATCGCATAAAGGTAAACCATCAAACCTTGCTTTGATTGTATCTGATAAGGTTTAAGTTGGGTCCAATTTGGGAATCGTTTTTGTTATCCGCTGCGCACCGTTAGTGCCTACGGTTCCCAACAGTAGTTAGTCCGCAAGTCTCGATACATCTTGGTAGCTCCCGGGTGAATCGAGAATTTGGACTTGTGTGCCTCCTCCAGTAAGGTCTGCCGGGCTGCACCCACATAAGGAACCCACACTCGATCAAACTTGGTCAGCAATCCTCGACTATCTCTTACTGGTGAAGACAACTGACCCCGAATCCGCTCTTTGTTCTGGTTCTCATCCCGACTCGCCTCATCTTGCGCCTGACGAACCATATCCAGAAACGAAGTAGTCACGGCCATCTTCAAATGCGAAACTCGCAACGATATGGGCGACAGCTTCCTACTCAGGGCATCTGCAACTACGTTCGCTTTACCCGGGTGGTAGAGTATCTCACAGTCGTAGTCTTTAACCACATCCAACCATCGCCGTTGCCGCATATTCAGGTGCGGCTGCTCCAAGAAATACCTCAGGCTGCGGTGGTCCGTGAAAATAGTGCACTTCACCCCGTACAGGTAGTGCCTCCAAATCTTAAGGGCGAAAACCACTGCCGCAAGCTCAAGGTCATGCGTAGGGTAGTTAGCCTCATGTGGCTTCAGCTGCCTCGACGCGTAGGCTATCACCCGACCCCTTTGCATCAACACGCACCCCAGGCCAAGGTACAAAGCGTCACAATAGACCGCCATGTCTTCCACCCCCTCCGGTAATGTCAGTACTGGCGCCTCACACAATTTCTTCCTCAAGGTCTCGAATGCTTCCTCCTGCTCGGGACCCCACTCGAACGTCACGCTCTTCTTCGTCAACCGCGTCAAAGGTACCGCGATCTTGGAGAAATTCTTGATGAACCGTCTGTAGTAGCCGGCCAACCCTAGAAAACTCCGGATCTCGGTTGGTGTCTTCGGAACCTCCCAATTCATTACCGCCTCAATCTTTGCCGGATCTACCTTGATGCCCTCCCGGTTTACAATGTGGCCCAGAAACTGAACTTCTTGTAACCAGAAGGCGCATTTTGAAAACTTGGCGTAGAGA
The DNA here is from genome assembly GCA_030169165.1 of Centaurea solstitialis. NCBI lineage: Eukaryota > Viridiplantae > Streptophyta > Magnoliopsida > Asterales > Asteraceae > Centaurea > Centaurea solstitialis. The sequence continues at coordinate 27,357,952 of CM058046.1, forward strand.
CGTTCCCTCCTCAGTACCTCAAGCACCTCTCGTAGATGCACAACATGATCCTCCTTCGACTTTGAGTAGATGAGGATATCATCGATAAACACAATCACGGACCGATCGAGCATCGGTCGACAGACCCGATTCATAAGGTCCATGAAAGCGGCTGGAGCGTTGGTAAGACCGAACGGCATCACCAAAAACTCAAAATGGCCGTAACGGGTTCGGATGGCAGTCTTGGGAATGTCTGCTTCCTTCACCTTCAACTGGTGATACCCCGACCGAAGATCGATCTTAGAAAACCACGACGCTCCCTGAAGCTGGTCAAACAAGTCATCAATCCTAGGCAGAGGATACCTATTCTTGATGGTTAACTTGTTGAGCCCTCGGTAATCTATGCACATACGGTGACTACCGTCCTTCTTTTTCACGAACAAGATTGGCGCTCCCCACGGTGAACTACTCGGGCGGATAAACCCCTTCCCTGAGAGTTCTTGCAACTGGTTGGACAACTCCTGAAGTTCTGGTGGTGCTAAACGATAAGGAGCTCGTGCAATCGGAGCTGCTCCGGGCACCAAATCGATACCAAACTCTACCTGCCTATCGGGTGGAAGGCCAGGTAAGTCCTCCGGAAACACATCTGGGAACTCGCTAACTACCGGTACATCAGCTACCGCTGGTTTTCCCTCCTCCGCTTGCTCACTCACCGCGTAAGCCAAGAACCCCGAGCACCCTTGCTGAATGTACTTCCGCGCCTTCGCAACCGAACAGAACAAGGTGTTCATTCTACTGCCCTTGCCGTACACCACCAGTTCTCCCCCACTTGGGTTCTGGATACGCACCAACTGACCTGCTACATCAGTCGTCGCCTGATTCTGATACATCCAATCAATTCCCGCTACTACGCCAATCCCATTCATGGGGATGGGTATGAGGTTGATGCTGAACTGCACGCCAAAGATATCTATGACGCACCCTCGGAACACGTCCTCGATTACTTGTACCTCTTCCGCAGCTACGTCTATCGCTAAGGGCTTATCCAACTTACCACGCTCTAACCGGAAGTCCTCACAAAACCTATGCGACACATAGGACCACATGGCCCCCGTGTCGAAAAGTACTAATGCAGGTTTTTCGTTTACAGAGAATATGCCTGATTCATGCATGAGTGGATAAGCATAAAAATTTGAATAAGCAGTCTAACACAGTTTATAAATGACATAACGTAACTAGGGGAGTACCTGTGATCACATCCGGTGCCGCTTGAGCCTCCTCGACGGTCATCTGAAAGGCTCGCCCACGACCAGAAGGGGCTCCACTCTTCCCCTTGATGGTACCATCGGTAATCAGGAGCGGCGCTGGAGCTGGAGGTAAAGCCGATGTGCCCTTCAGCTGAGGACAGTCGTTCTGAACATGCCCCGGCTGGAAACAACGGAAACAAGTCTTCACCGTTGCCTTGCAGTCACGGCTGAAGTGGCCCGGCTTGCCACACTTGAAGCATACCGTCTCCCCAGCCCTACACTCGCCGTTGTGGTTTCGCCCGCACTTGGCGCAACCCGTCGACCCACCTCTAGCATCACCCCTCGCTCCCTTGAACCGCTTGGTTGGCGCCGAATGATCATCTGCCTTGCGCTTCCCGCGCTGAATCTCCTCCAGGTGTATCTCCTGTGCCCTCGCTGTCTCCACCATCTCGCTAAAGGTCTGGCATCTCTTCGTTGACACTGCCCCTCTGATGTCTGTCTTCAAGACCCCCAAGTAACGAGCCTTTTTAGGGACTCGTCGTTCGCATAGCCTGGCACGAACAGTAATTTCTCCAGGAATTTTGCGGTGATCTCATTCACCGACTCGGTCGTCTGAGTCATGTTGAGGAACTCAGCTGCCAAACGTTCCCGCTCGATGCTAGGCGCGAACTCCTCATCCATCATAACCTTGAACTCCTCCCAGGTCAAAGCAGTAACCTGGGCCTCTGAGAGCCTCTTGAGGACCAGATCCCACCAGTCCTTAGCCGCATTCCGCAACAGGTTCACCGCGAATATCACCTTCGAACCCGCCGGGCATCCGCTCGTGCGGAAAGCCCCTTCCACAGCCGAGTACCAACGGTAACAAGCAACGGGGTCCTTCTGCCCCTCAAAGAACGGCGGCTGGCACATCATGAAGTCCTTGTAAGTGACGGTCCGGCTCTGAGACTGTGCAGTGCTCCCGGACCCCGTACTGCGTGCCGTAAGTGCTGCGTCAATGCGCTGGTCCAATGTCTGAACTAACTCCTCCCTCATCTGATCGAACAGTCCCGACAGCATCTCCTGCAAGGTCGCCGTAATTCGTGCAGCAAGCTGGTCCGAATGCTCGGCCGTAAGGTCATCACTTGTACATCTAGTAGTCACCATTCTGAAGTTTTCGAGGCATTTAGTTTACATTCACATAAGGCAGTTCATCTAACCGCATTCCTACTCTATTAGTGCTCATGCTGGTACCTATTTCTAGTTATAACGCGCATGTCATCCTATAACTAGTTCACCCAAACACACATAGGTACCACCACACTTAGCAACTAGCCACATGCAAACATTAACTTCAACACACATATGCTCGTCCCTACTGTCATCAATATGTTAAAGTCCCCAGAACTTAATCAAATCCAACACTACACGGAGTTTATAGTAACACTATTATTGGCGCCGTATTACTATAACCATCCATACATGGCAGTCAATTCAAGACCACCGGGCAACAATCAAACAAGAACATGCCCGATGACCCGTCCTCAACAGACCACGGTGTATTCGTTTGGGTTTGATACCGTCCTAAATGGGCCTTAACCTATCGACTATGCAGGTATTCGCACATTAATTAACCTCAACAATACATAACATCATAGCATCTACTGCATGTATCCACGTATGAATTATATACAAGTCTAGTTCACGCATGTATAAATATATATATATATATATAAAGTACAATTATTGCTCACCTCCGCCTTGACGGTTCCGTTAACCTTTCCGATCTCATTTTTCCCAAAATCGCCTAGTTTAAGTCCACCCACACACGCACCCACCAGTGCGCATGCTGGTTCACTTAAACCTGGGCTCTGATACCAAGTTGTAAAACCCAGTTCTCAAAAACTTTTAAAATTTAATACGTCAGTTTAAAATAAAACCCAAAACCAAGTTCAAAATAATAATCAAAGTCTAAGATCGGAAGCTGTCTCGTCGGAACCCATCAAGCCGGAGCCTTGCCCTTATCCACGCTCGAGCTGGTACCTTTAACAGAGAAATTAAACGTGGGGTAAGCACAACCGCTTAGTGAGCAAGTACCATACACATCATATCATAACACACATATATATATACACAACACATCTTCCACATTAACGGTTTCCCGCTCTTCGGACCGCCCCGCAGTCCGGCCTTAGTGGTTCCCCACTCTTCGAGTCGTCCCACGACCCGGCCTTAGCGATTACTCGCTCTTCGGATCGTCCCACGACCCTGCTCATCGCTATACATCATCCACATCATAAGCATATATATACATATTATCATACAATACATATGAACCCACTCACCTCGATACGTAATACACACGAATAATTAGCTAATTCGCCACACAACCAAATCACGCAACAAACCTGGAACACCAAAAACCGACGATTTCTACGTGTTATTTTCCTCCAATACACCCTAATTAGTTACGCAAGATAGCCCGTGCCTACGAGCACATTATTACAGTTTACAACGAAACACAGCTAAAACCGGTTGCTGCTCCGGCCACTCCGCTGCCGGACAGCCATAGCTTGTCGGACAGCCGCCCCGAGGGTAGTAGCAGCGAGAGTTCACCACACCACCCGATACTAATACGCGAAAGCGATGACAAGCGAACCCGCCACCGCTGCCAAGCCACCAATAATAGCTGCGGCGGCGAGTACCCGCCGCCATCATCGACCCACTAAACAACGGCAGCAGCGGCGGAATACAACCACCACCGCCGGATAAATCAATCCACAGCAGCAACGGCGGTATTCCGGCCACTACCACCAGACCTCCACACACACAGACCAACGGCAGCAGCGGCGAGGGCCACCACCGCCGCCGGTCGAATAACAACCAACCACCAGCGGCAGTAGTGTGAACCACCACCACCACCGGTCACCAAAACCCACGGCCGCAACACTTTAGGCTGTCGCCGGCCAAAGTAAAACCGACAGCAGCAGCGGCGATCGCCGTAGCCACCGTCGGCTATACTATACACGGCGGCAGCGGCTCACGCCACCGCCACCGGTCTTCATCACGAGGCGACGGTCAGGCCGCCGCCAGCCAATACCAGCGGCGACCCACCCCCTTCCAACCAACCGACGAGAAACACGAGTGAAAAAGAGATTTACCTCGCGATGTCGACGACTCGAAACAATCTCCGGCGACTCTCTCCCGGTTTTCCGGCGGTCTCCCTTTCCGTCTGACTCTCTCTCTCTCTCGATTTCTATGCCTATCTCTCTCTCCTCTCCTTTTTCCTTCCACAAGTCAACAATAAGATGTTTCTTTTTCTCTGACAGCCTATCCCTCTATTTAAAACTACCTAAAGTGGCTAAAAGCCTCATCCTACTCATATAACTGATTTAAGATAAACAAGGGATAGGGGTCTACTTTAAACTATGCTACCCTTATCTTTATTTTAAACAAGATATCAGATGACCTTAACTTTGTTGGTTCAACTTATCAATAAAAAAAAGAATATAAACTATAATTAAATGAGAGAAGAAAGGAATTTAAATAAACAAAAAGAAACGGTGCTACAATTTGGGTCGTTACATATTTCAAATCATTCATTTTTTCCCTCCTCTTAGAAAACTCAAAAATACACTTTTATTAGTCTACTTAAAAGTCCTTTTCTTTGCCCCTTTAAAAAGAATAATAATAAGAACACAAGATACCGTAAAGAGTAAACTACGATTTTCGTTCCTGTGAAGGTAGAAAAGTGATATTCACCACGAGGGATTGATGCGATTCATAGGAGGGTAGAGATTATTAAAGGAGGGGACCCGGTCAAAGCCGTCTTTATTGACCGGATGAGTGGTGAATATCACTTTTCTACTTCTCATTTTTTTAGCACTTCTCATTTGAACCTAATACTATATATATACATATATATACACGTAGTATATTAAAATTATTTATGTAGTATATAAATATAATAAAAAGTTAATAATAAAAGAAGAAAAAACAAAATATAAGTTTCAAGTTTCAAGTTTTTTTAAAGTTTAACAACAAATATTTACAAGTTTATATATTAAAAGGACTAAAAACTATTTTTAAAACTTTATTAGGTTTAACTAACAGAGTTAGGATGGAGGGACGAAAATAGAAGTAAACTGAAATTATTAGGACGAAAAAAGCAATTTTTAAACCACAAAAATGAAAATAGTTTAAACCATCAAACTACATATATGAAAATTGTAGTTTACTCTAACCTTAATTTTATCTCCCTTTGACTTACCATCAACAAGTGAATTGCTTTCTCATTCCCCATCAACATCAACTTTCCCTTTTTTTTTCTTCATAATTTATGTTCCCGTTACATTCCACCCCAACTAAAACTAAGAGCATTCATAGTGTATGAGCTCTTTATCAAGCTTATTCACAACTTTTTTCTTACGCATTATTACCATCTCAACAATCTAAAAACCTCTACATATTTCCACTATGTGAAAAACCTCATCCAAGCTTTTTCAAATTTTCAGGGTCCCACCATTTTAACTTAATATCATTTATATTTTTATTTATAAAAATAAATACAATAAAATTATACAAATATATAATTTTATTTGAGTCGAGTTTTGAGTCGAGCCGAGTATCAGGTAGTTCGAGTCGAGTCGTTAGCATCTCGAGTCGAGTTTTGACCGAGTCGATCTTGAGTAGCTCGCAAGTTGTCTCGGCTCATTTACACCCCTAGTTGTATAAAATTTAGATTATCAAGAAATCCATAGAATTCCATCGAAACATTGGGTTATTAAGAAATACGTAAAATTGTATAAAAATCTCAACTTTGAGACATTTATCTAAATATATAAATATATATTAATTTAATACTTTTATTAATATATAATAAAATTTAAATCTAGAAACGATATATAAAAAATATAACTGATTAATACGAGATTTTTATAAAGTTAAAATAGATTAAATACGAAAAACCTCTGAAAAAGCAGGTCGTGCAGTTATGACCTATGACGCAAAAACCTACGAAAAACCTAATCCGAAAAACCTTTACACTATGTGAAAAACCTCTCAAAGTAAGGTTTTTGCTTTTTGAAAAATCTCTGAAAAACCCGTAAAAAACCTTTGAACAAGTACATTGTGGATGCTCTAAAACCGTGCAAACCGCAAACCCCTTTTAAAATCCTAATACGGAATCTCGTATAGAAAGGATTCAAATCATATTACCGTTGAATGAAAGAAAAAAAAAAAAAAGAGAAACATATTACAAGATGGATGGCCAATCAAATCAAATCAAACAGATAGAGAAGATGAAGACAGTAGAGAAATCGGAAGAGATGCAGACGTCGATAGGTTGTAGGTTTTGGCTGGCCGGTCGCAACCACGGTTCAGGGGTATCTCATGGCTAAGGGTAAGGGTTCTGAATAGAGTCTGAAAGAAGCCTTAGCCATTTGCTGAATGACCACCAATAAGTCATGTGCTCATGTGCTGTCCGAATAATAAAAAAGCATATTTGCTCATTCAGCCATGTGCTCAGTAGTCTTTCTTTAGTATTTCTCATCAACCACAACCATCTATCTATACTTTTATTATTAGGATTTTGGTGGTTCTGCTACAACTTTGGTTTTATTGGGTCAATGGAGGGAGGTGGTGGTTCTACTCCTGCCAAGTTAAGCATTCGGATCGTTGTTGCCGGTGACCATGGCACCGGTAAGTCCAGCTTGATCAGCACTGCTGCTGCTGCTGCGGAGGCTTTTTTCGTAAATCTTCCTCCGGTGCTGCCTCCTACCATGTTTCCGGAGCACATGTTCCCTGAGGGTGTCCCTGTTACACTCATTGATACGTCTTCCAGGTATTCTTAAAACCTCTTTTATCGGATCCGAGAAGAGATGCATTTCCTCTTTTATCGGATCCGAGAAGAGATGCATTTAGGTTTCTTAATGGCAAATGGAGAGTAGTGATGAAGAACTTGGATAAAAAGTTTACATCATGAGAGAGACCGCATTATTTAAGTGATATGTTGATCCAAATAGTATCACAAAATTGACTTGAGTGCCTGATCTTTTCATCACTTGACCATTGCCATACGAAGCCATCCAACAAGCTTAAGTCCTAGTTAGCTTAGATGAGTGTGTACTCTACACCTTCTAGCCCATGTTATAACTTAACTAACAACCCCATATATTCTTGAGAATCCAATTACATAAAATGAACAAATGATTTCACTAAAATCATCAACACAACCAGCACAAATGTTGTAATTGCTGTGGTTTTGTGACTAGATTCGAAGGTCAAAAGCAAGGGTTCCATCCCTAAACGTCGTGGTGGATGGGTCGTCCTTTGTATGGTATGTTTGGAGAACAAATTCAATGTTTCAACAGGCAATACTCTATATAAGGCTTGGCTATAATGGTGTTATCTTACCAAAAGTTTTGAATTACACTACAGCTTTAAATTTGATAGTAGGTAGAAATTTGTAAAATTCTGAATCATTAACCGAGTGTGTTGGGTGATGACTCCTATACTCCAGTTTGGAGAATAGAGGCGAACTTATTGATGAACTGAAGAGAGCTGATGTAGTTATCCTTACCTATGCGTGTGACCAGCCTTCTACGCTTGAACGGTTGAGTACGTTTTGGCTTCCTGAACTTCGACGGTTAGAGGTATGCCCACTGTTGTCATATATGTCAACTTTGGTTGGTCTTTCATGTTTCATCATAAAGTGTGTTACACTCCTAAATGTGAGACGACTACTCCTACAAATTTGACTTTACTTGGATGGATTTATTAGTTTATATGAAACTTTTGCTTACTTGATTAGCATTTTAGACATCATTATATAGACTTATGTGACTGCGCTGACAAAAAAGTATGCTTTCTAATTAAGTAGTATGCTTGTGGATAGAATAGAACCAGGCAATATTTTGATCTTACAAACAGAAAATCAAATGAAAAAATTCACTCACCGAAGATTATTAACACTTGAATCAAGGTTGGAGGTGTTAAACAACATCTTCGATAGACATAATCACTCATGAAGGATTGGGTTTTATAAGCCCATTACATAGAAATAGAATAACATTTTTCTGGTAGTAGTTGTGAAACTGACAATAGAGGGACATCGATATTTGGTATAATCTGGTTTACTTATGTTAACACCCTTATCCATCTTTCGGTCGCAACATCCATTTTTCTAGCAAATGTTTGGTAACTAATATGATCTGTAAACACTTGTACAGGTAAAAGTTCCTGTTGTAGTGGTAGGTTGTAGGTTTGATCTAAGGGACGAACAACAAGCATTTAGTCTAGAACAGGTACTGTCACCTATAATGCAACAATTTTGGGAGATCGACACTTGCATTGAATGTTCAGCATACGAAGGTCTTCATGTAAGACTCTTGCTTTTGACCCATCAATTTCCTGTCCTTTTGTAGTTCTAAGCTTTTGTATTCACGCCTACTATTTTATTTGTACTATGAAGTTGGCAAGATATATAAACTTTTTGCTTGCCTATGTTGCCAAAATATTGAGATTGAATTATGTTGGCCTACCTTTTGCATTGGAATTAAGGGATTGCTATCATGCATCCAGTGTTTGACTTGTAAACAGCACCATCATTTTATTTTCTCATTCACATTTTTCGTACTAGCGGGGAGGGAGTATGAAATCCTACTGCTTTCTGTTTGTACATGTCACTAATAATTTAGATTAAAATAAACATGGCCTAATTGACCTAATTGGCCGACAAAGCAGTCATCTCTGAGTTGAACTAGCACTATTGAGGTTTACGCATCTTTGTTCTATTTCAGATCCCAGAGGTGTTCGACTACGCTCGGAAGGCTGTGCTGTATCCAAAAGCCCCACTTTTTGGCCAGGAGGCACAAACTTTGAAACCCCGATGTCTCAGGGCTCTAAAGAGAATATTTATGCTCTGTGATCATGATAGAGATGGTGCTCTTAATGATGCAGAGTTGCATGATTTCCAGGTTTCTGTTTCCGGTTCTTAAGTATATCTGAGAACTTGTATTTGTTATATGTTGCACCAATAAATTTTCCACTTATGGTTGTCGTCTTTTTTGTTTCCTATTCAGTGGAGATTTCTAGAATTTGAACAACAATTTCTCATTGTGTGATAATGAACAGATCAAATGTTTTAATACTCCAATGCAACCCCAAGAGATAGCGGGTGTAAAAAGAGTTGTACAAGAAAAATTGCCTGAAGGAGTCCATGAAAATGGCCTTACATTAACAGGATTCCTTTTTCTTCATGCACTATTTATTGGAAAAGGCAATGTAGAGACAACATGGATGGTCCTAAGAAAATTTGGTTACAACAATGATATAAAGCTTGATGATGATCAACTGCTGCCTCCAATTAAAAGAACTCCTGATCAGGTAAACTTTGTCGGTGCTTATTTTTTGCTTATATAGTAATCTATTATTTTACTAGAGCTTGCATTAAGAATATGTATTAGCTGAAATTAAATAGAATTTGTTTCCATTGTGATCCAACGTTAGTATAAAGGCTGGTGGGCACTTGTTTAATGTGGAATTATCTTAGCTGGAATTGAATTAGCAATGAGAATTTGAGCCAAGAACAGTGGTATTCTGTTTACAACCAACCAAACTGATCCGCTTGCCTAGCTTGGTTTTGGTGAATGTTATACAAGCCCCACATATGGTCAAATTGTTACACTGTAACAGAACATTCCTTCTCTTCATGTGGTTCGAGATATGTAGACTCATTTAGTCATTTATGCCTCTTTTATTGGTGACTATTGTGTTGTACAATTATAGCTTGGAAAATGATGATTGCTAAGGCCCTCTTTTTATATCCACTATCTCTCCTTTAGCCTTTGACAGTCGTATTTCTTAGTTAAGGAGGCACGTGCGATCAATAGTGGATCCCAATTATGAGGACGGTTAAGCAACCTTCATCTATGAGTTGATATTAGTTTCTATATTTAGATGTTGTATTAGGTTCAAATGAGAAGTGCTAAAAAAAATACAAAGTAGAGAAGTGATCTCCATCACTCATCCGGTCAATAAAGGCGGCTTTGACCTCTGCCCTCCGTGAATCGCGTCCAATCGAACTTTGACTAGTCAAAGACTGCAGCTTTTGACTGGTCAAAGTCGCATTCTTTGACTAGTCAACTATGATCTCAACCGTATGAACGGTTAAGATCACTTCTCTACTTCGTATTTTTTTAGCATTTCTCATTTGAACCTTTCTCTCTCTCTCTCTCTCTCTATATATATATATATATATATATATATAGAGAGAGAGAGAGAGAGAGAGAGAGAGACGGAAGTTCAAATGAAAACTCCTTTTTCATTGTGAACTTGAGGACCACTAAAATCGTGCCACGTGGCAATATTCACTTTGAATATCATGCATTATTCAGAGTGAATAAAGGCGCCTAAGCTTTATTCACTCTGAATAATGCATGATATTCAGAGTAAATATTGCCATGTGGCGCGATTTTAGTGGTCCTCACGCTCACAACCAAAATTGAGTTCACATTTGAACCTATATATATATATATATATTCTCTAGTGTGCTGCACGTGTACATTTAACTTTGCTATTCATTACCCAGTTTTCTGTTAGAAGAGAAGTATTTTACCTGATAACCAAATTATCTCAGAGGTTTGTTTATGGATTTTGTAGAGTGTGGAGCTGACAAATGAAGCTGTGGCGTTCCTCAGAGGAGTTTTTTTCGTGTTTGACATTGATGGTGTATGGTCCATCGTCTTTCCATTGATAATCTAATATCTCAGTACAGATTTAATTGCTTATTAAGTGGAGTTGTCAAAAGTTAAATTTACAGTTTCAACATTCATCATATTTGGGTTTCTAACTTTCTATATTATGAAACTTGTAACTATCTTACAATATTACTAAAATCTCTAATCATTATTATGATGGGTTTGTATGTATATTATTTCAGTGTATTAGAAGTGTTTATTTAATCTTCTTAATTCCTGTTTTCTCCGTGCTCCACTAGCGCATTTGGCTCTAATAAAAGCTTAGTAGAAGCTTCAGATTGTCTATACCTGAAAGTTTTACTCGTTCTATTTTTAGTCATAAACGATGTTGAGTAGCTATATTACCTGTCTTTATAAAGTAACTCATACTAAACATGTATAGATGGGTGTATTATCTTCATGCCTGATACCTAGCTAATTGGAAGGCCGATAAATAGTTTAACCATAAAGGACCAAAATACCTTACTTGGCTTTAATGTAATTAAGTTTCAAATCTGGTGAAAGAGAGGGAGATGGGGCTCTTCTTTTGCGAATGATGTATATCTCATGTCTTTGTTCAAATATTTCGTTAGATTGAAAATGTGCTCTTCTTATAACCAGGATGGGGCTCTTAATGCAGATGAGCTTGAGGATGTTTTTTCTACTGCACCAGAAAGGTACTCTAATTTGTTTCAAGTTACACCATTATTGCTGTTTATTTCTATTTCCTCAGAACCAGTAGTTAAAAAAAGCTTATAAGATACCTTTCCGTAACTATTAGAAGGTTGAGGTGTATTCTCAATAGCTAATTTTATGATAATAACGTCCAAGTATATTTCTCACAACAACTTTCATTTTGTCAAAGGTTAGATAAGGATGAAGTGTTTATGATTGCACAATTGATGAAAACATGAGTCTTTCTCAAGTAGTTTGGAAAAGATTTATAGACATGGCCTTGTTTGAGTTCTATGGTTGGCATAGAAAGTTGAGAGTAATGTTAAGTTATATAATTATGCGCCTTGGCAGCATAAATTTTTGTGTGCTTTATTAGTTCTGTGTTGTGCATTTGATGAGCTTTATACAGTCTTTTTTCATTAACTAATATTTTAATTTGCTATCTTACATTGCAGCCCTTGGAGTGAAGCTCCATATGTTGATGCGGCAGAGAAAAATGCATCGGGAGGGTTATCACTGGATGGGTTTTTGGCAAAGGTATATATAAATATATACCTGCTAACTAAACAGTTTTGTTAATGGTCTTGTGATTAGTTGAACCATGAAAGAAAAGGTGAATTTTGGCTTCTATTATACATTCTTATTAACTATCTTCTAATTTCACTGAGCTTCCTCCTAATTTTTATCACTACGTGTGTTGTGAGGAGGAATTCTGTGTTCGTGGTACTTGGCTTATTCAGTCCTAAATGCAACAATATTTTCAATTTTAGGACGATCGATGAAAATCGCGGCACTTTCTATATTGGAAAATTTCAAATTTAGTGTTATTCGTTTCATCGTTTGATATTTGTCATATTGATGGAAGTAATTACTTTGTCCAGATTGCCATTTTCAAGGGATTGAGGGAGTATTATCGTGCTTACTTTCTTAAATAGCATAAATTGATAATGCTTAATAGATATAGAGTTGTTTTTTTTTTTTTTAACATGGGCAATTTCTAATTTGCTGAAATTTTGTGGGATGCAGTGGGCTCTTATGACACGTCTAGATCCAGTTCTTAGTCTTACGAACCTTGTATACATCGGGTATGCAGGTGATCTTTCTTCTGCAGTAAGAGTTACCCAGAGAAGATGTATTGATCGTGAGGAGCAACACTCGGATCGAAATGTCTTCCAGTGCTTCGTTTTTGGACCAAAAGAAGCGGGAAAGTCATCATTGCTGGATTCTTTTGTTGGAAGGTCTTTCATCCAGATTAGTTGATTGTTTTTTGACTAAGCGACTGCTGATAATTTGCTCAGTGGTGTCATTTAACATCGTTTTTTTTTCTTTTCTTGTGTATGATTTATCATTTTCCTGCTAATAATGTTCATTGTGTTCTCTTTTTCTTGTTTGGGTTGCAGACCGTTCTCTGAAGTTTATACACCTACTACCGAGGAACGATATACCGTTAATATTGTTGATGAGCCTGGTGTAAGTACATTTCTTCTTAACATCATACTATCTTTGTCCCAAAATAAGTGTCCATATTTTTATTTAAGTTTGTCCGTGTCTGCTTCCAAGTCTACCCTTAACTGTGAGATAGAGAGTTTCACTCAGTGCCGGATTTACTTGTATAGTTATGGGGGTATAGGCCCCCATTAAAAAAATAAAAAAGGAGAATTCTTTAAGGTTAAAATTGGAATTCCATCAACTAAAAAAAGTATTTCTTAATCAACCAAAGAATAAAAAAACTCTAGAAATCAACCGAAAAAATATTTTGAAATCGTCAAAAACACTTAGAAATCCCTTAAGATCAACCAAAAATACTTTAAAAATCCCTTAAAATCAACCAAAAATACTTTAAAAATCCCTTATATCTTGAAGGTGCCCCCACTACGAAAAAATCTTGGATCCACCACTTATTTCACTACTCCTCTTTAAGGGTAAAGTTGTTATTTAGTTATATGAAAAGTGTAAAATTACACATTTTTTTATGTGAAACATTTCTGTTTGTTAGTCTGCACTAGTATCAGACTTCTATACTTGTGAGCTTTATTTCACAATCCTCGTGGTATCTCATTTTTACAGGCAAGAAAGAAGACTTTGATTTTGCGAGAGATACCTGAGGATGCGATTGAAAACTTACTAATTGATCAAGATGCTTTGGCAACATGTGATATAGCAGTTTTTGTTCATGACAGGTAACTAGAAATTTGTTGTCATTAAACCCGAACTAAACCCTTCGTCCCAAAATAAGTGCCCCATATCTATTTTAGTTTGTTTTTAAATAAGTGTCCGCTTTCAGAACATAGTGCCTATTTTTCAGTTCTACCCTCAGTTATGAGATCGAGTTATCCATCTCCCCTTCTGGTATTAAGTTTAAACTGTCATTCGTTAATTAAAAAAAATCTAATTATTACTAATCTCTTAAAGTATATGCTAAAAAAGTGTAATTATTACACATTTATAAACTATATGCTCTTTTCATTGTGGACCTATATAATGTAGTAGTAGTTCACGATTCGTTACCTCTTATTGTGCCCTATGGTGAACTTTTGCTCAATTCTTACAAATTTGGTAGTGTAAGTTTACCTCTTCTTTAAAATATGTGCTCGTAGCTGCTTGTTTTCATCTTTGTTTTGCTATTTGTAATCCAGTTCGAACAAGTCGTCGTTGATAAAAGCAACAAAATTGCTTGCTGAAGTTGCGCGTCATGGGGAATCTACTGGGTATGAGGTTCCTTGCCTTGTTGTTGCAGCTAAAGACGACCTTAATCCTTATCGAAATTCAATACAAGATCCAACATGGGTATGCATCTTTATATAACTCCCTCCATCCCAAGATAGTGAATATGTTTCTCTTTTAGTTTGTCCCAATATAAGTGTCCATTTCAAAACTAATGATGTGTTCTCGAAACCTTTTTAACAAAGGAAACGAAAAGGTAGAAAACAAAAACCATGTTCTCGAAATTCTTGATGGAGAGAAAGGAAAGTAATTGCCAAATCGGATGGAAAATATATGTGGGAGGAAAGGGAAGGAAATAAATAAGAATCCTTGAAAAAAAGAACTTGTAAAATCTGCCCAACCTTTCATTTTAAAGGGTGTTTATTTTTTTGTAAAAACACACTTATCCTTTCTTTTCTTTCATGTTAGAATAACATAAAAAAAAATTCCTTCCTTTTCTTTCACTTTCATATTAAGAACAAATAAAAAGGCTTTCCTTCCCTTATCTTTTCTTCTCTTTTTTTTTCCCAAATTCGAGAACAACTAGCCCGCTTTCGTTCTACCTTAATTATGAGACTGAGAAATATTTTACTCCCCACATTCTCTAGGGTAAAATGGTCATTTAGTTTATTAGAAGTGTAGAATTTCACATTTCTAAGACTGCATCCTTCTTTTTCATCATGGATATTTATTTTGGAGTTTGGACAGACTGAAGTCGTGAAATTTAGGAAAAAGAATTAAAACCGAAAGCCTTCTTAGATTTAGTTCCAGTGAACCATAAAAGCATTAATTTTTACTCATCCATGCTTGAAATCTTCCCTATTTCATATCCTCATCCACATTTCAAAGGGCAAAACCATTGTTAGATGTAGTGATGGTGTAAAAAGAATGTGTATGGCCTCAATTACTGTTTGTGAAGCTGCAGCAATATTTGTTTTTACAGATCGTTCAAGTATGGGGTCATTTATGTATAAGCGCAAAGGTGCGCGACATCAGTTACATATTTCACATAATCGTTACAGCAGCAGAACACCCTCATTTAAGCATTCCCGAAATGAACATTGGAGATCAGTTTCACAGACTTCTTCATCGTTTCTTAACAGTTGTTTCAGGTAACTGATCTTCCACTGTTGGAGTAATCGATAACCAATTATACTCTTTTAGCCTCAAAATAATAGTTAACGATGAAAAAGTGATAAACAATGTTTGAACACTGGTAGGTTGTTTTCCTTTTATATCCTAATCTTGAGTATTTTATTGTTTACTACTTTTCCATTTATTCTTTCATGGAGCTAGAGTTATGATTTATCTGTAATAAGTTACAATGGAAGGCTAATTTCACCTTTTGAACAGGTTGTTTTTGCCTTGAATTGTGCTGTAGCATTGGGCAGAATACTGGAGATAAATCATAATTGTTCAAAGATTGTTCAACGCTAGATTTGTAATCTTGTTACGGAATTCAGGATTTTTGCACATTTTTGTAATCGATATTCGTTTGTTTTGTAATATGATATGCTGTGTAACTATGTCCTTTGCCAGTGGTTAAGTGCACCATTCACCTCTTATTTTTTAGATGTGAAATGAGACTATAAATTTTAGACATCTTGAGAAACAAACGACACCTAAGTCAATCCAAATGGACCATGTTTGGTTTGCAAAACTTGAAATAGGATTTCGTTCCTATCCCACATGTGGTTTTAGTAAGATCTGGAATTGAAATTTTGGCATTTCAATAATATCCTACAAATGTTGGATTTAGAAATCAAATAGTGTATTGGATAGTTTTTGGAATTTCATAGGATTTATATGTAAATTGTAAGAATGTTTTATGATATGTCAAAAACATTCTTTTTGTAAATATTAATTAATAAAAGGTAATAAAATTGTTTATAACTTATTTATGAATTATCCATGAAGGATGTAATTTAATTCCACTACAAGTCTTAGAGCATCTCCAACAGTTTTGCTAAAATAGCAAAAAATCCTCCAACTTTGATGAAAATTAATTTCATGAAAAATCCTCCAACTTTGATTCAATTTATCACCATTTTTTACAACATATAATCTACATATACCGCCACCAAAATAAGGTAAACATAAGTGTATCCTCAATTCTCCATATACCAAAATTGAAACATCTTTTTTTGAACAAAGTTGAAACATCTTTTTTTGGCGGGGTCAACGCACCATACCAATAAGCCATGTGATCATGTGGGAATTAGTCAACGGTGCTGTAAGCTACCAAACACACACACTTGTTTAGTATTTTCTGTTCAAGCACCACACCCATCTATCTATACAAAGATTTTGTTGGTGGTTCCTCTGGTGTAGAACTTTGATTTGGTTGGGTCAATGGGGGGAGGTGGTTCTACTGCTGCCAAGTTGACCTCTACGACCAGCGTTCGAATCGTTGTTGTGGGTGACCGTGGCACCGGTAAGTCCAGCTTGATCGTAGCTGCTGCCATGGAGGCTTTTCCGAAGGAAAATGTTCCTCCGGGGTTGCCTCCCATCAGGTTGCCGTGGGACATGTTCCCTGACAGTGTCCCCGTTACAATAATTGATACGCCTTCCAGGTATTCTGCTGTTGAATAAACATGTCTTATTTCCGATCCAAGAAGAAGAGATGCATTTAGGTTTCTTGATTTGCAAACAAAGGGGAGATTTCTAGGGAGTAGTTTGAAGGTCATGAGTAAAAAACTTTGATAAAACTTGAGATTGCGTGAGAGCTAGCTTTTCTCAAGTGTTGTTTCGACCCAAATCTGTTTGGCTATCGTGAAATTCACTCCGAGGATGGTCTCAAATTTTGAGCACCGATTCTGGCAGAAATGGTTTCTCTTTGAAGTTAGAGAATCGTGACTGATCTTATATCAATGCCGAGAATAAATATCATAGGCCGGTCACCCATCAGCGAGTAGTAGATCAACCCTCAGCAGCTTGCCTATCACCCTCTGAAGTTTAGTACCTGCTCTTTTAATCGCCTAACCATTGCCATATGAAGCTATCTAGCAATCCCGGGTCCTGGTTAGCTTACACAAGCGTGGACTCTGAACCTCCTAGTCTGTGTTATAACTTAACTAAGAACCCCATAGTTTCTTGTGAATCCGGTTACATAAAATGAACAAATGACTTCACTAAAATCATAACTCTTGTAATTGTGGTGCTTTTGTGATTAGAAGGTCAAAAGCAAGGGTTCCATCCCCAACCTAGTGGTGGATGGCTCACCCTTTAAATGGAATAATTGGAGAACAAGTTCAATAGCCGATACTTTTTATAAAGCTATAATAGTTATCTTAATGTTTAGAACACGCTACAACTTTAAATTTGATAGTATGTAGAAATTAGTAAAGTTTCTGAATTATCAACTAAGTTTCTGCCGCGTGATGACTCCTGTATTCCAGTTTTGAGAATATTGACGAACTTGCTGATGAACTGAAGAGAGCTGATGTCGTTGTCCTTACCTATGCATGTGACCAGCCTTCTACCTTTGAACGATTGAGTACATTTTGGCTTCCTGAACTTCGACGGTTAGAGGTATGCGTATGCCTACTGTCGTTATATTTGTGAACTTTGCTTTGGTCTTTCATCATAAAGTGTGTTACACTTTTAAATGTGAGAAGATTTCTCCTAAGAATTTGACCTTACTTGAATGGATTTTTTAGTTTGCATCTCCACATGCATTTTTCATATATGGTTCTAGAGTTATATGAAACTATTGCTTGCTTGATTAGTTGATTTGGAATTTAGACATCATTATGCAGACTTCTGTGACTGTGTGACAAAAAATATGTTTTCTTATTAAGTAGTATGCTTGTGGATAGAATAGCACCACAAACACGGGAATATTTCAATCTTACAAACAGAAAACCAAATTAAAAAGGTAAAGTCACCGAAGATTATTAACGCTTCCATCAAGGATGGAGATGTTAAACAACATCTTTGATAGACATCATCACTCATTGATCTTTATAGTTTTTCTTGAAAAGTACTTGTCGAGTATTTCACACTTTTCTTTCTCACCTAGTCAAGTATCAAAGCTTCAGAAATTTTATATATGGAGTGAACCTTTGGGCAAAGCTTATGCTTTTTGACACCTCTACTCATTAAATCAAATAACGTTGTTCTAGTTATGAATGTGAGCATTCATAACTAGAGAGAGAGAGGGAGAGGGACATCCATTTTTGGTATAATATGGTTTATTTATGTAAACACTTTTTATTCATCTTTAGGTCACAACATCCATTATTCTAGTAAATGTTTTGTAAGTAATATGATCTATAAACACTTGTACAGGTAAATGTTCCTGTTGTAGTGGCAGGTTGTAAGTTGGATCTGAAGGACGAGCATCAAGCAGTCAGTCTGGAGCAGGTGATGTCACCTATAATGGAACAGTTTCGGGAGATTGAAACTTGTGTTGAATGTTCAGCATACCACCCTAGTCAGGTAAGATGCCTACTGGTGCAACCCATGACTTTACTGTCCTTTTATGGTTCTAAGCTTTTGTGTTTAGGTCTACTATGAAGTTAGCAAGATTTATAACCTTTATGCTTGCCTATGTTGCCAAAATATTGATTAAATTAGGCTGGCTTACTTTTTGAATTGGAACTGAGGGATTACAATTTATGCATCTTGTGTGCGACTTGTATCGCTACCATCATTTTTTCTTATTTATTTTGGAGCTCTGATTTTACATTTTCCCCTCCATAGTTTTTCTACTAGTGGAGAGGGCACATGAAATCCTACTCTCATGTTTTATGTAACATAAGCTTGGCAGGCTTCAGAAATACTCATACACTGTCGCGTGACCTAATTGGTCAACAAGGCAGTCATCTCTGAGTTGAACTAGCAATGTTGAGGTTTATGCTTTTTTGTTCGGTTTTCAGATCCCAGATGTGTTTTACTACTCCCAGAAAGCCGTGCTTCATCCAACAGCCCCGCTATTCGATCAAGAGGCACAAGCTTTGAAACCCCGATGTGTCGGGGCTTTAAAGAGAATTTTTATGCTATGTGATCATGATAGAGATGGTGCTCTTAGTGATGCAGAGTTGAATGATTTCCAGGTTTCTGTTTCCGGTCCCAAGTATATATCTGAGCACTTGCATTTGTTATATGTTGCACCAATAAATTTTCCACTTATGGCTGTTGTCTATCTTGTCTCCCATTCAGTGGATATTTCTAGAACATAACCAACAATTTTTCATTGTATAATTCTGAACAGGTCAAATGTTTTAATGCTCCACTGCTACCCTTAGAAATACAGGGTGTAAAAAGTATTGTACAAGAAAAGCTGCCTGAAGGAGTCAACGAGAACGGCGTTACATTAGTAGGATTTATTTTCCTTCATGCAATATTTATTGAAAAAGGCCGTATGGAGACAATATGGACAGTCCTAAGAAAATTTGGTTACAACAATGATGTAAGGCTTGGCGATGATCAGCTGCCTCCAATTATACAAACTGTGGATCAGGTAAAATTTGGCTGTGCTTAATTAGTTAATTGTTTGCTTATGTTTCTAGTGCTTGCAATAAAAAAATATGTAATTACTGAAACGAAATAGAATTCGTTTCCATTGTCATCCAACATTAGTATAGAAGATGGTGGTCACTTATATAATGTGAAATTATATAGCTGGAATTGAATTAGCAATGAGAAGCTGAGCCAAGAACGGTGGTATTCTGTTTATAACCAAACTGATCTGTTTGCCTAGCTTGGTAAATGTTATACAACCCCACAATATTGTCAAAATTGTTGCACTGTAACAGGGCATTCCTTCTCTTCCTATGGTTCAAGATACATACCTTCACTTATGTTGTGCCACATATATGGGAAGGATGACTGCTAAAGCCCCCTTTTACATGACTTGAGTAAAGAGCAAAGTTATTTATGCAATGGAAATATTTGAACTAGCTTCAATTATGAAGTTTGGAGCAATATGTAAGCTTATTCCTTTGTGATTTGAAGGTCATAGGAACAAACTCCTTGCAAATCAAAGGAAAATACTGCACATGAAGGGTAAAGACTTATCTCCTTACTAGTCCTCACTCATAAAGCCAAAGAGTGTTCGTGTGTTCATGCCACAATTTGCAAAAAATTATAATGTCTAATGCTAATAATGACTAATAATTTTTGCCCCTCTCTCTTAGAGGAAACACCTTATGGTCCTATAGGTTTTAGCTTTCGGGCACATTCTTAAAATAATTTTAACGTTGAGCAACTACTTGCTGGCACAGATAGCAAACTCAAAGGTGGTTTAATTAAGTTTTTACAAGCTTATTCACAGATTTTTATATTTACGTTCTTGTATCCCCATGTTGCTTTAGCATGGAAAAGAAGGGGACAATTTAGCAGGGTATTATCTGAACATTGATTGCAAAGTAGGTTGTTGACTTGTATGTTTTTATTGCATACCTTTTTTTAAGCATGTTTATTTGGTGTATATGCTCTAGTGTGTTGCATTTCTACATTTTGCTCTGCTATTCATTACCTCTCTTATTTCAGAAGAGAAGTATTTTACCTGATAACCAGATTATCCTATGCACTGCGTATGACTATCTTTGACGTTGCTAGATGTTTGTTTATGGATATTGTAGAGTGTGGAGCTGACAAGTGAAGCTGTGGAATTCCTCGGAGAAGTTTTTAACTTGTTTGATTTTGATGGTGTATGTTCTAACTCCTTAACTGAAAGTTTTAGTTGACTTTTTAAAAGCCTGTGTTCTATTTTTAGTCATAAACAATGTTGAGTAGCTATATTACCTGTCTTGATAAAGTAATCCATCCTAAGCATGTATATAGAGGTGTATTAACTTCATGCCTACTGCCCAACTAATCGGAACGCCAATAAATAGTTTAACAATAAAGGACCCAAATACCTTTGCTTGAATGTAATTAACTTTCAATCTGGTGAAAGAGAGGGATTGGGGCTTTTTTCTTTATCAAATGATGTATATCTCATGTCTTTGTTCAAATATTTCAATAGATTGAAAATGTGCTCTTCTTTTAACCAGGATGGGGCTCTTAATGCAGATGAGCTTGAGGATGTATTTTCTACTGCATCAGAAAGGTACTCTATAGATACAAGGGGAAAGGATTTGTGTATGGGTTCTTGTTTGTGTGTTGTGGTTACACATATGTAGGATGAGTTAGTAACTTTTCTGAAAACATGAAATAATCTCTTTTCTGAAAGAAGAGTTTGGCAGAACACTTGATTGAACTGGTATATTATGCTCGTAGCTAGAATGCCTAGGATCTGTTAACTATTGCACCCAAGATAGTGCAAGGCTTCTCATCCAAGGGTCACTTGCTTAACACACTTGGTATGCAGAGAGAACTTGCATTTATACATTCCTTTCATTCAATTTATTAGAAAAGGAATGAGATTACGATAAAATCATATGTATAGAATGAAAAAGCTAATCCAAGCTTAGGTTGAAGAGACCCAAATAAAGACAAGCATCCTTCGTGATTAGAAAAATAAGGACCTCGAGTCGATGAATACTTTAAAATTCCCTGCGGTTGAAGGGTTAATTTACTATACATCAATTAGATTGAGGATTTATCCGGAAGAATCTTGGCATTTAGTTCATTGGAGTCCGGCGGCATTTGAAGGATTTGGAATTGTCAGTTCCATTGACCAATTTGCTTTTTGCATTTGGTTCATTCTTTGAGTTTTTCGCACCGAATTTGAATTCCACAAATGGTGGAACATAAATTCCTTAGGTTCTAGCAAGGAATTTTAATTCTTTCCTACCATCTTTTAAAGAAAAAACTATCATACTCTTCATATTACTTTGTTTGATTGTTGCTACCACTGTCACCTTCAGCACCTCCCCACCACCGTTTCCTCACCACCACCACCGTCGTAAGCACCGCCCCCGTTATTGTTACCACCGCCATCACAGTTGTTGCCACTGCCACTAGTGACATCTCCACCACCATTGGCACCACTACCGCCTCAATCCGCACCACACTATGATATTCAATGAACCAAACAGATATTCAAATTCCTTTGACAAATTCCATTCCAATTCCTGCCAACCACACACATGGTCAAACATGTTTAAATCCCATTCCAGTTCTTTCACATTTCGATTCTGTTGTCAGATTCCATTCTGTGAACCAAACGCCATATCAAGATCATGAAAGTACTTCACTTATACAAGATGATGGTCTCGAAAAAGAAATGTTGCAGTGCATGTAAGAGTTCAATTTTAAGAAGAGGTTGGGTAGGTCTAGATTAACTTTTGCAGGATGGTAACCACAGATTTGGATGAAAGGGTGACTGTAGCACACGAGACTCCTTAGCTTTATGAGGGTTAGGGAGGGACACTTTCTTCATGCAACTTCTCCCTTGCAGTTTGCAAAGAGGCTCGAGAGATTTGGATGATTGGAATGTTTACAAGGAATCATGTTTAGGTAGGAATGTTGGGGGTAAGATTTCTGCTAGGTTTATATTAGAAAAATTCATATAAATATAAGTTTTATAGTCCGATTTATATAGGTGTGGAATTACCGTCTTATTCTGTTTCGTTTCTTTGCTTCCAGCACTCTTTATAAGATAATTTCCAAGTACTAATAGTAAATAGTAAAGGGATTTAGGCTAGGACATGGGATACCTAGGAGATCTTTGCTCTTGCTTCATGCGTGTCTATCTATTCATGCTCATCTTTTTTTTTTTACTTTGTCCTATGTTTTGTCCATAAGAAAGAAAGGTCAATTCTGTCTTGATCTTCCATATAAAACATCCTACTTCTGTTCTTTGATTCTGGTCTTACATGTTTGACCGATGCTCAGTTCCATACCTGCTGTTTATTTCTATTTCCTCAGAACCAGTAGTTAAAGAAAGCTTATAAGTGGCCTTTCTGTAACTATTAGAAGGCTGAGGTGAGTTCTGAATAGCTAATTTTATGATAATAATGTCTGGGTATATTCTCTTTCTAATTTCATTTTGTCAAAAATTATATAAGAATGACGTGTTTATGATCGCACATGTGATGAAAAGGTGAATCTCCTTCAAGTAGTTTGAAAAACATTCTGGACATGACTTTTTTGGACAAAATGTTGATACCGGCAACCCTAACCGACCCACAATCGTCTACCAGTTCCATACCTGACTCACTCAGCGGTTGTAGCTAATTCTAGACATGACTTTGTTTGAGTTGAATATGTTGGCAGAGAAAGTTGAGTTATTTTCAGTTATATATTTATGTGCTTTGACAGCATATATTTATTTTATGCTTGGGAATATTTGTTTGAAATATCTTTGATGTAAAAATTCAGAAAAATGAAAATCATAGCATCTGTCATGTTGAAGTTCCTCTCTGGACTTTATTAGTTCTGTGTTGTGCATCTGATAAACTTTATGCATTCTTTTTCTATAATTAGAATTTTAATTTGCTATCTTACATTGCAGCCCTTGGAGTGAAGCTCCATATGTGAATGCGGCAGAGAAAAATGCATCAGGAGGGTTATCACTGGACGGTTTTTTGGCACAGGTATGTACCTGCTAACTTAACTGTTATGTTTAGTATTTTAGTGTCAATGAATATGGGAAATAGTCTTGTGATTAGTGGAACTGTGAAAGAAAAGGCGAATTTTAGCTTCTATTATACAATAAAAACAAAAAGTGGCAAAGAGAAGGAAATGGTGATTCTTTTCACTCTTATAAAGTTTCTTCTAGTTTCACTGCGCTTACTTATAATTTGTTTTTCCTTTGTGCCTTCTCTAGATGGATGGTATGTTCATTGTATTTGACTTGCTTCCTGCTACTTATGCAATCTAATTGCAACAATACTGTCACTTTGGACTATGAATGAAAGTCGTTGCACTTTCTTTGTTAGAAACTTTCAAATTTCGAGTGTTGCTATTTGTCATATTAATTGAAGTAATTTCTTTGTCCATATGATTCTCTTATATTTGTCCGACAATTTCATAAAACCTTGTCTATACAAAGTACAAATATTTGCCTTTTCCAAGGAATGGAGGGAGTATATCGGATGCTTACTTTGTTTGATAACATAAATCGATAACTCTTAATAGATTTAAAGCATAACCACAGTTAGGGGCTGTTTGTTTTTGAAAAGTACCTCTTAAAACCTCTATGTTTGAAAATTAAGAGGTTTGCAGACTTACGATTGTTTGTTTTTAAGAGGTGCACCATCCACCTCTTATTTTTAGATGTGAAATAAGACTTCAGACTTTAGACCTCTTAAAAACAAACGACACCTTAGTTGAAGATTAATAGAGTTGGTTTTTTTTTTTTATTACTGCTGAAATTTTGTGGGGTGCAGTGGGCTCTTATGACACTTCTAGATCCAGTTCTCAGTGTTAAGAACCTCATATACATCGGATATCCTGGTGATCCTTCTTCTGCAGTAAGAGTTACCCGGAGAAGATATGTTGACTGCAAGAAGCAACACTCGGACCGAAATGTGTTTCAGTGCTTCGTTTTTGGACCAAAAGAAGTGGGAAAGTCATCATTGTTGCACTCTTTTGTTGGAAGGTTATTCATCCAAATTCGTTAATTGTGTGTTGAGTTTATAAATGGTCAATAACTACACCAAAACCAAATTCCTACATGAAGTGGTTGCTTTGTGGATTTATAACATGGATGCCAAGCGACTGCCCTAGTTGTTAAGTGAGCCTGAAGTTTTCGCCTAGGCTCTGAAGCTCATAATGCTCAAGGTCTTGGGTTTTTTTAAAGTCGAGGCTAGGCGTATTCATGAGGCTCAATAAGGCGCTGCGTCTTGGGTGAGGCACCTTGTAGGCCTAGGTGTGCCTCATAAAAGAGTAACTAAATATCTAGTCAAACCCTAATATTAAATAAGTTTTCTTACCTTCTCATCTCCTAGTCTTCTTAAAAATGAGCTATTAAATAGATGATGTAAGTCAAACCCTAATATTAAGTACCCAATCCTTAGAACATCAAGCCTCCATCTCTATAGATACCCCAACCTTAAAACTTTTCCCTTCTATCCAAGTACTATTGGTTGTTGCATTAGAGACTTGAACATGTTGCATATTTGAGTTGTGTGTAACAGTGCATGTGGGTATGCATACATATAAATACACATATATAACAGAGAGAGAGAGAGAGAGAGAGAGAGATGGGGGAGGGATCAAATGAGAATGCTAACTATCTATGAGGACGTGGATACATCCAAATCATGTGCAAAATCACATATGATTTTACATTAACGGTCAAAATAAGGTGTGTAGGCGACTTTGGCTGCGCCTTTAGGTCATAGGGCAAAGTTGAGTGAATCACATTTGATTTTGAATGCAATGATAGTGTAAAATCAAATTTGATTCAACTGTTTTTATATTCTCATAAATAGGTATCATTCTCGTATGAACCTGACACAAGGTTCATGCGAGAAACATAACTTTTTAAGAAAACGCGAGGATGATTCTCAACCACTCATCCGGTCAATAAAGGCGGCTTTGACCGGGTCACCCTCCTTTAATCATCTCCACCCTCCATGAATCGCGTCAATCCTGCGTGATCGCGTCCACCGTAACTGAAAATGTGTGGCTGAGAATCGTCCTGGCGTTTTCTTAAATTGACATTGTTCTCATATGAACCCGCCTCTCTCTCTCTCTCTCTCTTTATATATATATATATATATATATATTGATGAGATGTGGCTCTCATTTTCGAGGTCCGCATCTCATGCCTGCGCCTCGTGTCTAGACCCTGGGACTGCTTTGCGTTAAGTGCGCTTGAGCTTTAAACAACTTTGGCGACTGTTGATAATTTGCTCAATGGTGTCTTTAACATCCTTTTTTCCTTGTCTATTGTTTATCGTCTACGTCTAGCTGCTAATATTGTTCATGGTGTTCTCTTTTTATTGTTTGGGTTGCAGATCGTTCTCTGAAGTTTATACACCAACCAAAGAGGAGCAATATACGGTTAATATTGTTGATGAGCCTGGTGTAAGTACATTTCTTCTTAACATAATACTACCTCTGTCCCAAAACAAGTTTCCGTATATCTATCTTAGTTGTCCCGAAATAAAGATCCGCTTACAAGTCTACCCTTGATTGTGAGATGGGGAAATTCATTACTCTCTTCATTATTAAAGGTAAAGGTATCATTTAGTTAATGTAAAAAGTGTAGTAAGTACACATTTTTAATGTGAAGTAACCTCAAGCTACAGACATTTTTTTGTTTGTTAGTTTGCATTTATATTGGACTTCTTTTCCTCTTAGCTTTATTTCAAGATCTTCATTTTATCTCATTTTTTACAGGGTCCAAAGAAGACTTTGATTTTGCGAGAGATATCTGAGGATGCAATTGGGAACTTTCTAACTCAGAAGGATGCTTTGGCAACCTGTGATATAGCAGTTTTTATTCATGATAGGTAACTAGAAATTTGTTGTCATTAAACCCAGAATGTTCCTTGTTATGCATATTTTCTTCATTATTCTACTGAACTTGAGGTGCTGAAGTGGTTAACAAATTTGCCAAGAAAATACTCTTTCTTTCCCAAAAGAAGTGTCCCCATGTCTATTTTAGTATCTCGCAAATAAGTGTTCGCTTTCAGAAGTTAGTGCCTACTCTCCAATTCTACCTTTAATTATGAGATGGACTCCTTTATTAGACGCTTTTTATAACCATGAGCTCAAATAACGGAATCAAACAATGTAAACACTTTAACCGAATTCACCGACATAAAATTGTATCATGCCTTATGTTGTAGTTGTCTTATATTCTTTAAATTTGGTAGCGTAAGTATATCTCTCTTATAAAGTGTGTGGTCATAGTTGTAGCTTGCTTGTTTTCATCTTCACTTTGCCGTTTGCCATCCAGTTCGAACGAGTCTTCGTGGATAAGAGCATCAGAATTGCTTGTTCAAGTTGCGAGTCATGGGGAATCTACTGGGCATGAGGTTCCTTGCCTCATTGTTGCAGCTAAAGCCGACCTTGATCCTTATCCAACTGCAATACAAGATTCAACAAGGGTATGCATCTTTATTACTCCCTCAATCCCAAAATTAGTGTATATGTGCTTATTTTTGTTTGTCCCAAAATAAGTGTCCAATTTAAAACTAACGTTGTGGTTTTTGAACCTTCTTTAAAAAGGAAACGAAGGGGAGGTAAATAAAAAAAACTGTGCTCTTGAAATTCTTTAAGTAGAGAAAGGAAAGGAACCCAAAAAAAAATGATAACTTTCCTCCCAAATGTGGGAGGAAATGGACGGAAATAAATGAGAACCCATGAAAAAGTTGGTAAAATTTCATAACTGCCCAACCTTTCATTTTAAAGGGTATCTTTGTAAAAATGAAAATTTTCTTTCTTTTCTCTCATGTTCAAGAACATAAAAATTATTTTCTTCCTTTCTTTTCTTTTCTTCCCTTCCATATCTAGAACAAATACAAGTCCTCTCTTTCTTTCCCTTTTCTTTCATTCTTTTTTTTCCCCAATTCGAGAACTCAATAAGTCCACTTTCCAATTCTACCCTTAATTGCAAGACGGAGAAATTCATTACCCCCTCCGTTATCGAGGGTAAACGGTCATTTAGTTTATTAGAAGTGTATAATTTCACATATCAAAAACTGCATGCCTTTTTCATTATGGACATTTTTTTTTAGTTTAGACAGACTGAAGTCCTGAAATATAGGCAAAAGAATCAAATCCTTCGTCTTTTTAGATTTTGTTCCGGTGAACCATATTAAAAGCATTAATCTTCACGAATCCATGATTGGAATCTTCTCTATTTCATATTTTCATCTATATTTCCAATGAAGAACCATTATTAGATGTAGTGATGGTGTCAAAAAAAGTGTATGATCTCAGTTACCGTTCGTGAAGCTGTCAAATGCACGACTTTTCAAATGATGTACCTGCAATATATGTTTTTACAGATGAGTCAGGATATGGGAATAGAGGCTCCTATACCTATAAGCGCAAAATTGGGAGACTTCAATAACATATTTTGGAGAATCATTAGAGCAGCAGAAAACCCTCATTTAAGCATTCCTCAAATGGAAGCTGGGAACACTAATCAGTTTCACAGACTTCTTCATCATTCCTTAACGGTTGTTTCAGGTATGGTTGATCTTCTACAATCAAATCGTTACAATAGTTGATAGTCCATTGTTTACAATGAAAAAGTGATATGCATTGTTTATACAATGTTTGAACACTTATTTCTTCACCTATTGCTAGCTTATTTTCCTTTTATATCTCAATCTTGAGTTTTTTATTATCTATTTTTCCATTTCTTGTTTCATGGAGCTTAAGTTATGATTTATCTGTAACAAGACAATAGAAGGCTAACTTTACCTTTTGAACAGGTTGTTTTTGCTATGAAATGTGTTGTAGCATTGGGCACAATGCTTGGAGATAAGAGCGCGATGAGCTTTTGGTCCCAAAAGTTGTTCAACGCTAGATTTGTTATGAAATTGGAATTTCTTTCACGTTTTTGTAATGCGTATTCATTTGTTTTGTATTATGATACATCGAGGAATACATCCTCTTGCCAATGGTTTATAGTAATGATGGTTTTTTTAAGCTAGTAATAACGATTATAAGTATGGAATTTGTAACTAAAGATTAAAATCCAATTCCATTCCAAATTTTGTACACCAAATGTAAAACCCCACACCCAAAACAAGGATTTTAAAACAAAAAAAAAAAGAATCGTTTAAGTCGACAATTAAGTAAAAGTAATTTTAATAATTCAAGAAAAACCATTCCAAAATCCTAAATCTTTCAACTAAGAAAACAGTTTTAACAAATAATAAATCAATGAGAGTCAATCTAAATAATCCATAAAATCCGAGGTCAAGCGTCGTGGAATGTCGGTCTCGAAGTCACATCGGGGCGTTGCCCTTATCCTTAGCCGGTAAAGTACCTGAAAAAGGATGTCAACTAACGGGTAAGCGGATGCTTAGTGAGTTAGCACTACACATAATCACATACAGCATGCTTACGTACCGAACGGTAACAATCACAATCACCAATTCTCATAAATCGCATATAATCATCAATTTATCACACAACAAATCTCATGAGATTATAAATAAACTCCCGTCGTTTTGGACACGGGTCGGACCCCACAACTCACCAAGGGCATGTGGTTTCCCTTTTCTCCCGTCGTTTTGGACACGGGTCGGACCCCACAACTCACCAAGGGCATGTGGTTCCCTTTCATGCACCAGTACGATAAATAAACAAACCATACATAAATCACATATAGTGTACTCACCTGATACACGCTACCAAGCACAAAATAACGCGAGTCCTCTACAACGAACTGAAACAATTTAACATATACCATCGTTACAATTTAACTAACGGTCTCGAGGAAACCCCGCTACCCTACATCCTTAAAAAGAACCTCACCTGAGTTTTTTTTTTTTTTACTAACACACAACGACGGCGGCACGGATGACTCACTCGGATTCCGAACGACTCAACAATGGTCAACCGTTAATAGATGGCGGCTGCCGTAAACCACCACCGCTGGACCACCGCTGCCGATTGACAACTCGGTGGCAGCAGCGGCTAGACCGCCACCACCTTCGGCCTTCCAGGCAGCGACGGCAGCAGCAGCATGGCTGCCACCACCGCCGATCAACAACAGCAACGGCAGCAACGGCAAGGCCGCCGCCGCCGGTTCGACCGAACATAACGACGGCAGCAGCGGTAAGACCCGCCACCACCGCCGATCAACATCAGCAACACAAACAGCAGCCCCCGTCGCCGGCCAAGGCCGGCGCGCTGCTCTTCTCCACCCAACACCACCGGCTACCGTCCGTTGACGGTGCCGTCTAGGGTCGCCAACCGAACAGCAGCAACACCATCGAGCTCCACCACCACCGGCTTCATCGCCGGCGGCAACAATCGACACAACAGCCTCCGCACGAACACGACCTCGGCCGTGCCGGCGTCCATGACGGCCATCCCTTACCGCGTCAGGCACGGCGGCTTACTGCCGCTACCGCGACGGCGTTAGCCGCACAACAGCGGTCGCCGGAGAACTACACCACTAAACCAAAGTACAACAGAGGTTTTTAAAACCTTACCTTGCTGATTCCGGCGACCACCGCACTCACTTTCCGACGAGAAAATATAACTCCGGCGATCTCTCCTCTCCCGTCGCTACTCTCTCTTCTTTTCTTTCTCTCTCTTTTTCTCTTTCTCTCTCTCTGAACGTTTTCCCAATTTTCTTGGAATGATGGAGAGTGGCTTAACCTAACTTATTATATAATAATCCAAAAGGGGTTTCTCACCCTTATCCTAATTTATGAAAAGGTCAGATGATGACCTCATCACAATTTGACTCCAACTCAAACTATTCCATTCATAATAATAAATAAATAAAAGTACAACCACCAAAACACATAATATTTAACTCTACTAAAAATAAATTTTGAGATTACAATATTTAACATGACAAATTTTATCCATAACTCTCGTAATAAAAAAAAACCTGCACCTTTTTATAATAATAAATAAATAAAAGTAAAACCACAAAAACACATATAATAGAAAATAAAAATAAAAAGGGGTGTTACACCAAATATTTAAAATTCTTTTGATTCCAAATCTCTTCAAAAGAATCTTACGTCAATTCATATGTACTATCCCTCCTTGACTCATATAGGGCACGAGGTTGTCCCTTCGGCTCTTACAAGCGTGAAACTATCCCCTTATCTCATACGAGAGCAAGGCTGCCAAACAGACATGCATATAACTGTCATCACATACAAACATAAATTGCATACAAACATGGATCACATAACATAGTGCACAAGATAGTGTAACTCACCTGAATCTCGGCAATCAATTGAACTCATGAAATCAACGGCGTCTATTCTAACCCCATTAACTGAATTTCTGAATTTATAAATATAGATGGCATGTTAAAGAATCTTTAAACTTGCTAAACATTCTGAAATAGTCCCAAGGAAAACCCTAAAGCAACACTAGTTTTAACTCTTCCTAATCCGCTTTTAACTTAAGATACATATTAACATCTTTTAATCTATTTAGGAAGGTTTACCTCTTGGATTCACCAAACTCCCGAAATCCTACGCCTTCGTAAAAGACATTAAAGTAATCATTTATCTTAATCGATGGTAGTTAAACTTTTATACTTCATTTAATACAGTTACGAGATCTACCGAAAACTAACAACTACATCAATGGAGTTTCAACATCGTTTATGCTCACTAAGTCGAGACCTAATGATGCATAACATCTTTGGTTTGAAACTTGTATATAAAACAATTTAGATTGAAGATAAACATTTACCGGAAGAGCGATTTTTGCCCAAAATTTTTGCACACTGTCGAACAGAAAAATGTTAACTTCCTAATCTCAGAAACCGATCTCCATCATTCAGAATATAGATAAAGATGTTTTGAAGCTACTGTCCAAATATCACGACGATCCGAGGGTTCAAACTCCAAGAATAGGTAAAACGTTGCGGTTGCGCTTGCCTAAAAACCCTAGCCGAACTTTCTCTCTTTTTTCTCACTCTTTTGTATTTTGTGGACTTTTTTCTTCTATCACAAATCTTAAGATAGAAGACTATATATAGTTGTATCTGACCATCATTTGTTGGGCTATTAAACATTTCTCATGGACCAAAAATAATTAAAATAAATAAATGAAAACGGGACGTTAAGGCTTGGTTTGGCAAGCATAAGCTAGCTTATAAGCTAGCTGATAAGCTAGCTGATAAGCTAGTCCATCCAAACATGTACCAGGAAGCTAGCTTATCAGCTAGCTTATAAGCTAGCTTTTTGAAACGCTACTTTGAGTAGCTTATGAGAAGCTTATTGTAGCTTTTTCCAATTATACCCTTATTAATATTAATTATTAAATTCAAAGGTACCCTTTTTGGTCATTTTACATACTCATAAGCTAGTTTTTGCCAAACATAATTTGTTCAACAGCTAGCTTATCAGCTACTAGCAAGCTTATCAATCAACAGCTAGCTTATCAGCTATCCGCTAGCTTATCAGCTACCAGCTAGCTTATAAGCTACGCTTGCCAAACATAGCCTAAATATATTTATGTCATATTAAAATATAATAAAAAAAGTGAAAGTGAAAAAGAGTAAATTAGTTAGTATTCATTAATAATTAATATTAATTATGCTTATAATTGTAAATTTTTTTATAAAAAGTCTCTCATAAGCTAGTCAAATGTCTACTCGAATATGTAACCACAAGAATTGTGATGTAATGGTTGAAGCTTTAGGATGTGGTGGAATATCTATTTGTCTAGAGTTCAATCCAAACACCGGCTACAATTGTGACTATTAATTTTATACAACCTTAGGAAATATGGTGGAATATCCAAAACAAGGGATGAAAATTTCACCCGTAGTGGTGGGTACCCGACCTAAAAGGCGGGGATTCCCCGGTTTGCCGACTAATATGGTTGGAATGTGAATTTATTTTCATACCCTTATTGGGTTCCGAGGGGATGACATTATTCGTCCCTAACCCGATCTCGATTAAGTTTTTTTATTTCATTACTCTTCCAATACCCGTCACGTTTCCATTCCTGTCCAAAACACTCTCCCCACTAATATATACATGAAAAATAAACTAGTATACAATAAACACCGCTTATTTTTACAAAGCAATGCCTCAATAAAATGTATCACTTATACCCAGAGGGTGTTTGAAAGTATGTTTCAAAATGATTATCGACTTATTGGCTTTTTAAAAAGCCTATACTTTAAAAATAATATTTAAAAACTTGAATAACATTTTTCAAAATAGTTTTTTTATACAAGCGGAAAAACAACTTTTTGAAAAATAAGGAAAGCATCACTTTTTGATTCCACATTTTAACTTATTAACTCTTATCTATGATCATACAAAACCATCCACGTTGATGACCTCACAATATGAGATTGTGAATAAAGACAAAATAAATTTTAAAAAGAAAATAGAAAACAAATTAAATGGATCAATCTCTAACAAACCATTTTACCTGCCATTTTTAAGTCGCCTAGCGAACCGAGATTGTTGGTTTACAAACCATTTTACCTGCCACATGTCAAGATACTATTAATCAATATTTTTTTAGAAAATAAAACTTATTTAATAAAAGAACTTTAATAAAATAATTAAAATATATCAAATTTATGGTTTTCAAATTTTTATAAATAGAGACCAATATTGAGATATTTTTTTCATATTAAATTTTCTCTTTATTTTAATCATCTCGTTATCTTATTCGTTCGTTTAATCTATTTTTTATATTTATAACTAAAAATTAAAAGTTATTTGTTCGTTAACTTGTTCATTCGTTTAATATTTAGAATTGAAAATTGAACATTATATGTATAGAATATAAATATATGATTTTTTTATAAAATAATATAATAAATGAGATTGGATTGTAGAAAACTATGGTTAGAGCCTAAAAAAATTTAACATTGGATTAGAGTTGAATATTATGATTTGGACGAGAGAAAATATTATTTTAATTTGAGATTAAATTGATTGGAATTGTGGTTGTGACTTGTGATTTAAACCAATAAAAACTTTTGAACAGAAGTTCAAAAAACATTCCCAAAATACCCCCTCCGGCCTCCCCTCCCAATGATTTTAAGATACAATAAAACCCTTTAATTTAACGGGAGAATTACTTATATGTCCTTGTAAACTTTCAAAATTACTTCTATATCCTTCCAAAATTTTAAATTACTTCTATATCCTTCTAAACTTCTAAAACTCTCTTATGTATCCAAATACCTATTTTAATATTTATTAAATTATTTAAATATCAATAATTATTATAATCAAATTCAATTACTATATTACCCTTATATTATCTAACCTTTTTTAGTTTTCTTAAATATTCATCTTCATCCTCATCAATGAATAAACCCTAAATCATAAATTAAAACCCCAAATCATAACTTAAAACCCCCAAATCAATACACATTCTAAAACCCAATCCTACAAAATTAATGGAAAAGATCAAATTAAACCTTTCAAAAATTAAACCCTGCTCGATGACATTGGCTATCGCTGGCCAGAGAAGGAAGGTGTCCCTCTGACCAAGTCCAATGCCACTGTCCACAAGTCAGGATTGAACGCTACGTTCTACTACATTTGGAACACGTTCGGTCTCTGCTTGACAGGGAAGACGGGAAGCACTGAACAGTTTCCCACTGTCATCCAAAACATGGTCTACTCCGCGATCAAAAATCGGAAGTTTGACTATGTTCGCCACATCTGGGATGACATGGTGCTGAAGATCAAGAAGAAAAACCGGGTGGTGAATGTTCCTTACTCCAGGTTCTTCTCAGCGGTCCTGGAACTCCACATAGGTGCTGCCTACCCTACTGAAGGCAACTTCAACAACTACGTGTTGGGCGTAAAGTTCCTGGAGCAGGTTTCTCCAAAACCTGAAGATGTTCCTCTCTCTGCCGTTCTGGATGTCCCTAAACCAGATCCAGAAGCAGAAGAGCAACCCACCTCTCCACCCACCTCTCCTCCTGCTCAAGGTATGTTTTCTTCCTTCTTATCCAAACCTACTTCTTCTCATTCTCTGCATGCTATGTCAGTAGCTAACCTCTTACTGACTTCCCCAGCTGCAAACCCCTCTGCGCTCCTGAAGTGTGCACCTCCCTCTGGATCCACTCCACCTCCTCCCCCAAAGCGCTCCAAAGCTAAGGCGCAGAAGAAAAAGAAGGCTCCTGTTGCTGGTAAGAAATATTACCTTACCCTGCCTCAAATATTTAATCAACCTTCCCCTTTATCTAAAACTTCTCTACCCGCAGATTCTCCTGCTCAGCAATTACAAGAACCTGAGGTTGTTCTACTCGAACGCTCAGAGAATGTGGAGGGCAATCGCTCTGATGCCCTCCTAGCCTCAGGTAATATTATTAAGCCAATTATTGCCATGCCTTCTTCTGAGATAGCTATTGAGTCTTCTAGTGCTCACTTAGCTACTTGTATTACAGGTTCTTTTGGAGCTACTTCTCAAGGACATCCTCAACTACAACAGGATGATCCTTTTGACGAGTTCATCTTCACGGACCATGAACGTCAACTGAGCACTGCTGAGCTCAGGAGACAGTCCGCGGAGAGACAACTCCAGGACGCCAGAGCTGCCCTGCAACAGCAGGAGGATGAGAACAAGGCCCGTCTCCAGGCCTTGGAACTGGAGCTAGCCTCTGCCAAGGCTGCTACTGCTGCCGCTGAAGCCGTCGCCGCCACTGCCACTGCTGCCGCCACAGCTGCAGCTCCGCCACCAACTGGCGTTACTCTCACCATACCTTGTCTGGATAATATCCATGACAAGGTATCCCAAGTGGCCACCTCCTCCAACTCCCTTCAGGCGTCCATCGAGGACCTGAAGGCCACCGCCCTGCCTGCCCTCTCCACTGCGGTCAACAACAGCTCCAACTCTCTCACCACGTTTCAAAGTGCAGTGGTGCAGAGATTGGATGCTCAGGAGGCAGGGATCCGAGCACTTCAGGAGAAAGTGACTGATCTCTCCAACGCCGTCACCGCCATCACTACTGCTCCTCCACCACCGCCAGCATTCACAAGCGCTGACAGGGACCATCTACAGTCCCTGCTCACCTCATCCTTCATCACTCGCAAGATTCAAACGAACATGGCCTCTCTCCTTCAGAGGTGTGTTTCAACAGCCGCCCTGGCTAGGGCACCTGTTGAGGGGGAGAGACAGCCTCCTCTGAAAGACCATTCAGTTTATTCCCCCTCCACCAACTGGAGAACAACTGAAGAAGGGGGAACAAACGAGGATGATGATGACGATGATGATGAAGACGACGACTTCATCGTCGAGAAGATTCCTGCATCAACGCCCACTCCAGGGCCTGCACAGTCTCAGGGGGAGAACCCCGGTGCACCTGGTATGTCCATTCCTCCATCCTCTCTCTCATCTTCTGATAACCAACCTATTTCCTCTCTCCTAAAATCTAAACCTACCCTGAAACCATTACCCTCACTGACACCTCATCTGAAGACTCACCCTCAAACAACCTTCAAATAGTTGTTTATCAACCTCCTAAACAAACTACCCCTGAACCAACACCTCAACCAACTCCTGAACCTGAACCTGAAACTCAAACCGACTCTGAATTTCAGGATGTCAATTTCGGTTCTGTAACTGGTGAGATTATTCACCTTATGGAGAATAGTCGATCTGAAGCTATCAGAACAGAACTAAGCAAAATGACATTCAGAGTAACTCCCTTAAACCCTGAAACCACTCCTTTAAACCCAACCCGTTTCAATTCTGAAGCCTCTACATCCAGAACCCCTGAAATCCAAGCCCCTCCTGAAACTGTCTACCTATCGTCAGATGATGAATTCATCTCTGATGATTTCTCTACCCCTGCTTCTTCTCCTAGATCTCCTCCTTCTAATTCTCCACGTTCTGAAGGAGAAAACTACCCTGACACTTCTACTACTGTGAACAGGGATGGGCGTTTAGACGCCGTGATAGAGCGACTCGAGAGTACAAGAGTAAAAATTCCTCTTCGTACCTCTTGGGACTCCGAGTTCGCCTATCTATCACAAGAGGAGTACGACCTCGCAATAAAGGCTCAGGAGGAGCACAACAGAAAGAAGAAGGAAGCATTCCTCTCTGCTCAAGCTGCAAAGAAGCTAGCTTTTGACTTCGTTGAAGAAGACGAAGAAATAAGTGCAGATCTAATTCTTGCACAGAAGGCTGCCCTGAAGGTCTTCAATAAGAGGACAGAGGAAGAGACAGAGGAAGCAGACAAAGAGCTTGACTGGTGCAGAGACCGACTTCATCTCAGAAAGCACGGTGCCAGAATAATGGGAATCCATCTTCGTCGAAACCGCGGCAAGAAAGGAGTTCCTGGCAAAACCTGGCTCACCGTCAAACGCTCAGGAGTAAAGGACGTAGAGCACACTCTGGACAAGTTAGATCGTTACAACTTGTCAGAGTGGAACGAAATTAGAAGCCTACTTCCAAAAACCAACAAAAACTACAGGGCTGAAGTAGAAGAAGTCATTGATGGACTTATTGCTTGAATCAGAAGAACAACTGAAATACCTGATGTCCTGCTCCAACCTCCCTCTGCTCTGCCAAAGCCTCCAGTTCGAAGATCTGCAGGCACTTCAACAAGGAGACCCACTCCTTGCATGCCCAGAACTATTATCAAGCCACTGGATCTCTCGATGCTTGATCTTTCTTTTCCCTCAGGAGTATCTCTCTCTGAAGGTCAAGTCATCAGAGAACCTGTTCATGGTATTTGTGTAAGCGACAACTCTAAAATCCTTCGCTTTCAACGCTTCAGCGAACTACACAAAGCACCCTATGAACACTTGGTATCAGTTCTCTTTATCGCACAAAAGGAAAAGAAAAACAAAGACAATAAAGAAATTATTCGTACTGTCAGAGCTATCCTCGATCAAAGAATTGCCTTCGGTGAAACTCCTGTACCCATTCAAGTCAAGACTGAGGTAGTTAGTGAAGACTCTGATAGCTAGGAATTTTTGTAATTTTCTTTCAGTACTTCGTTTATGTACTTATGTATTTCCTTTACTCTTGTAAAATCCTATATGAGATTAATAAAAATGCAATTCGGTGCATCGTACTTTATTCCATCACAGTACTGAAAAAGATCCCTCAAAACAGTAAATGGGACATGTACCTTTATGAGTTCTATTTCCTACTGTTAAGTTCTAGACTTAGATTTATTTCTAAACCTTTCTAGATTAAGACAATTCCTCTATTGTCTTATCATTATCATTTAGGGGGAGATTGTTGATCCAGCTCTCCTAAGACCTGATGAAATGATAATGATTCTGTTACTTTACTTAGTGAATAGGTTTTTACTTCTGTTATAGCTTGAGGAATTATCACTGAGTCTGTTCAGTGTTAGTCCATATTACTTATGCTGTAACTTATTTTATAATGATCAGGATCAGGATCAGGAGACGAACGAGCCTGTTCTGCTGTCTACTGATCCTGTCCACCGAAGTGAAGACCTCCTGAAGACATTCAAGTCATACTCAAAGAACCATCAGCGAAGTCGAAGAATTAGCTGATGACAGGACCAGCATGCTCGTGATCTGAAGACGGAACTTAGTGATAGCAGGCTGCTCAAATTCGTATGACATCCTGAAGATGCGTCAGGATACAGTGACCTCTGAACACCATCAGTATCAGAGCTTTCCTCACTGATCAGTATCCTGATCCTGAAGGATTAGTATAATGTCTTAACCTAATGCACAAAAGGATTATCCGCCTTTACTGACACAAAAGTACATAAGGACAGTCTCTTTCCTTTCCCTCCGTACTTATCAGACCTCAAGGCAACTGTTTACACACTTCCTCTTTTGCACACCATGCAAAGGGTATTTGTTTATAGTAAATAGTACAAAGGACCACTTAGAATGTGACACGTACACAAAAGTGTGTCTGCATGCATTTAATGCATGGGTTATAAATAGGTCCTCAAGAAAGGTTCTCCATACCTCTTCTTTAACCTACTTATCACCAAATCCTTTCTCTCTTTATCCTTCTATTTTCTTTCTTCTCTTATCTTCTCACTCTAGTGCATAGTGAAAGAACTTAGATTGTTTAGTTTAGACTTGTAGTCTTTTCTATTTCCGCAACAATCTGTAAATTCATATTGTTAATACAACAAAGAGTTTAAAAGTGAAATTTGTGTGATTATATTCAACCCCCCTTCTATAATCCCATACACTATCCTTACTTGAAGGTCACCTCATTGGGACCAACACTCACAATTACTCATCCCGGGAGCTCTTCACAAGCTCCTTAACCCGGGAGCTCTTCAAAAGCTCATTATCAACCATTTCCTAATCCCGTGTCCTATTCACAATTTCCTCCACCCGATTGGGGTGCTCCTTATCAACCATTTCCTACACCCAATTTTGGAGCCGTACAAGATGATGGCCCGGAACATGAGGAAGAGATTTTCCCTTCCGATGAAGGGCAACTTTCACCAACGACCGAGTTGGAACGCGACCTACAGTTTTACACCACCCCGCATGGCCATCTTCGGGATAAACGGTTCCAAGATGCTTTGAAGCGAAAAACCAAGATCAGAGCCAAATATGGCCTTGATTTTTAGTTATTTAATTCGTAATTTTTTTTGTTGTGTAATTTTTAGTTTATGTAATGTTTTAGTTTTTTTATTTAATTATGTAATGTTTAATTTTAATTAATTATGAATCTTATTATTAATTAATTACATGTTTTATTTAATTATATTATTTATTTATATAAAATAAATGAAATAAATTAAAAAGTGAGAGGGTTGGGAGGGTTGGGTAAGAGTTATAGAGGGTTATGGGAGGGTTGGAAAAAAACTGATGTGTCAGCTGATGTGGCATTAAAAAGTGAGAGGGTTAGGAGGATCAGCTGTGTGTAGCCTAAGAGACAAAAAAAAAGAGTTATTCCTTCAAATTATTTTAAATCATTTTCTTCCTTCCTCTTAGAAAGCTAAAAAATACACTTTTATCAGTCTACTTAAAAGTCCTTTCCTTTCCCCCTTTAGAAACAATAATAATAATGAGAAGAACACAAGTTAACGTAAATTATAGCTCCCTTTGAATTAACATCTACACACCTCGAAATAGTGAATTGCTTTCTCGTTCGCCATCAACATCAACTTTCCCTTTTTTACGTTCCCGTTACATTCCACCCCTACTAAAATCGTGCAAACTAGGGGTGAGCATCGGAACCGGGTACTGTTTGAGTTGGATATGGTTGGCATAGAAAGTTGAGAGTAATATTCAATTATATAATTATGCGCCTTGGCAGCATAAATTTTTATGTGCTTTATTAGTTCTGTGTTGTGCATTTGATGAGCTTTATACAGTCTTTTTTCATTAACTAACATTTTAATTTGCTATCTTACATTGCAGCCCTTGGAGTGAAGCTCCATATGTTGATGCGGCAGAGAAAAATGCATCGGGAGGGTTATCGCTGGATGGGTTTTTGGCAAAGGTATATATATAATATATACCTGCTAACTAAACTGTTTTGTTAATGGTCTTGTGATTAGTTGAACCATGAAAGAAAAGGTGAATTTTGGCTTCTATTATACATTCTTGTTAACTATCTTCTAATTTCACTGAGCTTCCTCCTAATTTTTATTTAAGTTTGTCCGTGTCTGCTTCCAAGTCTACCCTTAACTGTGAGATAGAGAATTTCACTCAGTGCCGGATTTACTTGTATAGTTATGGGGGCATAGGCCCCCATTAAAAAAAATAAAAAAAGAGAATTCTTTAAGGTTTAAATTGGAATCCATCAACTAAAAAAAGTATTTCTTAATCAACCAAAGAATAAAAAAAAACTCTAGAAATCAACCAAAAAAATATTTTGAAATCGTCAAAAACACTTAGAAATCCCTTAAGATCAACCAAAAATACTTTAAAAATCCCTTAAAATCAACCAAAAATACTTTAAAAATCCCTTATATCTTGAAGGTTCCCCCACTACGAAAAAATCTTGGATCCACCACTGATTTCACTACTCCTCTTTAAGGTAAAGTTGTTATTTAGTTATATGAAAAGTGTAAAATTACACATTTTTTTATGTGAAACATTTCTGTTTGTTAGTCTGCACTAGTATCAGACTTCTATACTCGTGAGCTTTATTTCACAATCCTTGTGGTATCTCATTTTTACAGGCAAGAAAGAAGACTTTGATTTTGCGAGAGATACCTGAGGATGCGATTGAAAACTTACTAATTGATCAAGATGCTTTGGCAACATGTGATATAGCAGTTTTTGTTCATGACAGGTAACTAGAAATTTGTTGTCATTAAACCCGAACTAAACCCTTCGTCCCAGAATAAGTGCCCCATATCTATTTTAGTTTGTTTTTAAATAAGTGTCTGCTTTCAGAACATAGTGCCTATTTTTCAATTCTACCCTTAGTTATGAGATCGAGTTATCCATCTCCCCTTCTGGTATTAAGTTTAAACTGTCATTCATTAATTAAAAAAAGTCTAATTATTACTAATCTCTTAAAGTATATGCTAAAAAGTGTAATTATTACACATTTATAAACTATATGCTCTTTTCATTGTGGACCTATATAATGTAGTAGTAGTTCACGATTCGTTACCTCTTACGCTGTGTTCTTAAAAAATTGATGGAAAGGAAAGGAAAAGAAAAGAAGGGAAAAGTGAGGAAAAGAAAGTAATTTTTTTATTTGTGTTCTTGAAAATGGAAGGAATGGAAAAGAAAAGAAAGGAAAGGAAAAGAAAAGAAAGAACTTTCTTTTCTCAGCTTTCCGTCCAAATGTGGGAGGAAAGTTTTGGAAGGAAACTCATCCTTTTTTTCCTTCCTAATCCTTTCATTTCCTTCGTAAAAAAGTTTCAAGAACACGGCCCTTTTTTTTTACTTTCCTTCTCCTTCCTTCCCTTTGTGCCCTATGGTGAACTTTTGCTCAATTCTTACAAATTTGGTAGTGTAAGTTTACCTCTTCTTTAAAATATGTGCTCGTAGCTGCTTGTTTTCATCTTTGTTTTGCTATCTGTAATCCAGTTCGAACAAGTCGTCGTTGATAAAAGCAACAAAATTGCTTGCTAAAGTTGCGCGTCATGGGGAATCTACTGGGTATGAGGTTCCTTGCCTTGTTGTTGCAGCTAAAGACGACCTTAATCCTTATCGAAATTCATTACAAGATCCAACATGGGTATGCATCTTTATATAACTCCCTCCATCCCAAGATTGTGAATATGTTTCTATTTTAGTTTGTCCCAAAATAAATGTCCATTTTCAAAACTAATGATGTGTTCTCGAAACCTTTTTAACAAAGAAAACGAAAAGGTAGAAAACAAAAACCATGTTCTCGAAACTCTTGATGGAGAGAAAGGAAAGTAATCGCCAAATTGGATGGAAAATATATGTGGGAGGAAAGGGAAGGAAATAAATAAGAATCCTTGAAAAAAAACTTGTAAAATCTGCCCAACCTTTCATTTTAAAGGGTGTTTTTTTTTTTTTTTTTTGGGAAAAGTACAAAAAAAACCCAACGAACTATCCAGTTTTGAATGGTTAAGTCCTTAAACTGTTTTTTTGAATGAAAAAACCATTAAACTTTCACATTTTGTTTGATTAAGTCACTGAACTATTTTTTTGAATGAAAAAACCATTAAACCTTTTTATTTCGAATGATTAAACCCCTAAACAATTTATTTTAAATAAATAAACCATCAAACTTTCAAAAATTGGTTACTTGTACCCTCTTAACAAAAATAAAAAATTACCAGTAACCAACTAAAAATGTTTTAAAGTAAAAATATAAATACATTAGATTAAGTTAAATGAATATAAGTAGTCAAATTTCTAAAAATTCGATAATTTATTTTATTGAAAAAATATTCAGGGACTTAATCATTCAAAATGAAAAAGTTTAATGGATTTTTCATTCAAGAAAATAGTTCAATGACTTAATCATTCAAAATGAAATAGTTTAATGGTTTTTTCATTCAAAAAAATAGTTTAGGGACTTAATCATTCAAAACTGAATAGTTCGTTGGGTGTTTTTGTACTTTTCCCTTTTTTTTTTTTGTAAAAACACACTGTTTCTTTCTTTTCTTTCATGTTAGAATAACATAAAAAAAAATTCCTTCCTTTTCTTTCACTTTCATATTAAGAACAAATAAAATGGCTTTTTCCTTCTCTTTTTTTTCCCAAATTCGAGAACAACTAGCCCGCTTTCATTCTACCTTAATTATGAGACTGAGAAATATTTTACTCCCCACATTCTCTAGTTTATTAGAAGTGTAGAATTTCACATTTCTAAGACTGCATCCTTCTTTTTCATCATGGATATTTATTTTGGAGTTGGACAGACTGAAGTCGTGAAATTTAGGGAAAATAATTAAAACCGTAAGTCTTTTTAGATTTTGTTGCGGTTAACCATAAAAGTGATAATTCTTACTCATCCATGCTTGAAATCTTCCCTATTTCATATCCTCATCCACATTTCAAAGGGCAAAACCATTGTTAGATGTAGTGATGGTGTAAAAAGAATGTGTATGGCCTCAATTACTGTTTGTGAAGCTGCAGCAATATTTGTTTTTACAGATCGTTCAAGTATGGGGTCATTTATGTATAAGCGCAAAGGTGCGCGACATCAGTTACATATTTCACATAATCGTTACAGCAGCAGAACACCCTCATTTAAGCATTCCCGAAATGAACATTGGAGATCAGTTTCAAAGACTTCTTCATCGTTTCTTAACGGTTG
Source organism: Centaurea solstitialis (assembly GCA_030169165.1). Taxonomy (NCBI): domain Eukaryota; kingdom Viridiplantae; phylum Streptophyta; class Magnoliopsida; order Asterales; family Asteraceae; genus Centaurea; species Centaurea solstitialis. The sequence continues at coordinate 27,401,480 of CM058046.1, forward strand.
TTTCAGGTAACCGATCTTCCACTGTTGGAGTAGTCGATAACCAATTATACTCTTTTAGCCTCAAAATAATAGTTAACGATGAAAAAGTGATAAACAATGTTTGAACACTGGTAGGTTGTTTTCCTTTTATATCCTAATCTTGAGTATTTTATTGTTTACTTTTTCATTTATTATTTCATGGAGCTAGAGTTATGATTTATCTGTAATAAGTTACGATGGAAGGCTAATTTCACCTTTTGAACAGGTTGTTTTTGCCTTGAATTGTGCTGTAGCATTGGGCAGAATACTGGAGATAAATCATAATTGTTCAAAAATTGTTCAACGCTAGATTTGTAATCTTGTTACGGAATTTGGGATTTTTGCACATTTTTGTAATCGATATTCGTTTGTTTTGTAATATGATGTGTTGTGTCCTTTGCCAGTGGTTAAGGCTTGACCGATTGTTTTAAAAAAAAGTTTGATACCGTCCTTTGAAATTTAAGTGCATCATTCACCTCTTATTTTTTAGATGTGAAATGAGACTATATATTTTAGACATCTTGAGAAACAAACGACACCTAAGTCCAATCCAAATCGACCACGTTTGGTTTGCAAAACTTGAAATAGGGTTTCGTTCCTATCTCACATGTACATGTGGTTTTAGTAAGATCCGGAATTGAAATTTTGGCATTTCAATAATATCCTACAAATGTTGGATTTGGAAATCAAATAGTGTATTGGATAGTTTTTGGAATTTTATAGGATTTATATGTAAATTGTAAAAATGTTTTAAGATATGTCAAAAACATTCGTTTTGTATATATTAATTAATGAAAGGTAATAAAATTGTTTATATAATAATTTATAACTTATTTATAAATTATCCATGAAGGATGTAATTTAATTCCACTACAACTTTACAGAGCAAAAAATTCAAATTCTTCTACTCCATATCTTTCCACTTCTAATTCCAGATTCTTACTTAAAATTTCAAATTTTTAAAAGATAACATTAAATTGAACATCGTGCATCTTCAACAGGTTCTCTATAATTTCTTTAAATAAAAAATCAAAAATCAAAATCTATAAAATAAATTGTATTCATCTTTAACAGCTTCTCTATTTTAAAGATTTCAACATCAATTATATTATTTAAATATTCACTACTTATAATCCCAATAAACTTTTTAATCTTTTCTATGTAAAAATATATTAATTCAATTCTTATTGGTGGATTAAATAAAAGAAAATATTTCTCTCTTTTTCAAACCAAGATATAGAGATTCTCTATATTTGGAGGTTTTCTCTTAAATCTCTATTTTAGAGATTTAGATAGACATGTTGTTGGAGCATTTTAGAGACTAAAAAGTGAATTTTCTCTAAATTAGGGATGCTGTCTCCAAAATTTCTCTAAAATGGGAATTTAAAAGTCAAAATCTTCGATACAAATTGCATCCATCTCCAACAGATTCCCTATTTTGGAGAAAAGGAAACTATTACAAGAACCTGAGTTCTTGTTCAAGCACCTGGGTTCCAATAAGAACCTGTGACTGAGCAATAACCTCTGTCTCACAGTGGAGGTTCTTGTAAAAAAACCCATGAAGAACCTCACGAAGAACCTCCATTGTGGATGCTCTAATAAAAGTGTGTTCTCAAGTTTTTTTTAGAGGAAGAGAAGGAAAAGATTTCGAGGGATTTGGAAGAATAACCCTTTTTTTTCTTTTGAAAGTTATCATCCCAAAGGCGAAATGATTTGGATGGACAACTTTCCATTCCCTTTTCTTCTCTTTTTTTAAACTCCAGAATCAATTTTTTGAGTGGAAGAATCATCTCCTCATGTCCTATCAAATACAAACTCTTTGATTCTTACAAACTATACAAACCATTATATTTGAAATATAGAGCTATTTATAGATAATTATCATGGTTTATTAAATAAACTGAGATATACATTGAAGCTAATAATATTCATTAATTATTATGATGATTTTATAGGAAACAAAATAAAATCAAGGGACAAGTACAACAAAGTGTATCCAACTTGTCACCAAAAGTTATTGTATGTGCCGAACTTCAATTTTTACCTTTTGACGTATCAAACTTAAAAAAAAACCCTCTATTGTGTGTATCCAGTTACTTGCTAAGCAGGTAACCTGTAATCTCCGGCAACAAACTTCGGCGACAATATCCAGCAACAAACTCCAACAACAAACCCCCGGCAACAATCTCCGTTTTCACTGAGCAACAATCCCCGACGAAGACCCACTTCAAGACCCATTTCCGGCCACCACCACCATCTCCGGCGAAAACATTTCTGGTGGAGGAGAGTTGGAGGGTGGAGGTGTGGTCGGAGGACAGGGTGTAAAGAAAAAGATGTACGTCGAAAAATGGTCACCAAAGTAGGTGAGGTGCCGGAAAAGGGTCGTCGGAAAGGGTCACCGGTGGGAAAACCAGTGCCACGTCAGCATGTAACCTGCTATAACAGGTTGGATACACACAATAGAGTTTTTTTAAAAGTTTGATACGTCAAAAGGTAAAAATTGAAGTTCAGTACATACAATAATTTTTAATAAATTAATGGTTATGATTGGTTTGTATAATTAGCACGATACAGAGAGTTTGTATTTGACATGGGGAATTATAAACGGATCCTCCAATTAGAAAAATGGGTAAGTTATCTGAGTGTACTCACCATCTACTTTTATGTAAGTGCATAAAAACCCTAACGGGATCCATATAACACCACCCTTTCTTCTTCTGACAACACCCACAGCCAAAGTAAAAAGGTAAAAAGGCATGCAAAAGGGCATGCATGACTGCATGTACCGAAATCTTTCACGCACCTCGTCATCTTCCACTACCCAATCTGAAATGATCTTAACATCCAACAAACCCTAATTTGAAGAATTGCATTTTGTTTCTGCAGAAACCATATTGCTGTAGATGCCCTCAATGGATGATAAATAGAAAAAAAAATCGAAACATATTACAGTTGATGCCCAATCAAACAGATGAAGAGATGAAGACAGAAGAGAAATCGAAAAAAATAGCAGAAATCAGTATCCAGAGAGTGGTCTGGTCGTCGCCTATCGGAAAGAAATGCAGAGGTCGTCGGAGATTGTTGCTCGACGGTCGCCGGAAAGAAGGTCGTCGGTTTCAAATACAAAGTGGCTAGGGTTTTGAACAGAGTCTGGAAGATGAACAGTCCAGGGGTAGGGGTGTCTTTTTCTTTTTTTGTGGCGGGGTCAACGTACCTTAATCATCTCTGTGAATAATTAATGTATGTGCTCATCTGGTGTGTGAAATAGTCAATTATGCTATTCTATCTATACAAGGATTTTTGATGGTTTTGGTGGAACTTTGATTTTGATTTGATTGGATTGGGTCAATGGCAGGAGGTGGTTGTGGTTCTACTGCCAAGTTTAAGTCAACCACCAGCATTCGGATAGCTGTTGCCGGTGACCATGGCACCGGTAAGTCCAGCTTGATTTTGGCTGCTGCTAAGGAGGATTTTTCGGAAGATGTTCCTCCGGTGCTGCCTCCTACGGAGTTGCCGGAGGACATGTACCCTGATGGTGTCCCTGTTACAATCATTGATACATCTTCCAGGTATTCTGTTGTTGAATAAAACCTCTTATTCTCAATCCAAGAAGAAGAGATGCATTTAGGTTTCTTTAATAGAAAAATGTTGTTGATGGGAGATTTCCTAGGGAAGATCATGAGTGTTATTTCGAGCCAAATCTGTTTGACTATCAGGAAGTTATAATCTCAAAATTTCAGTGTACCAATTTTGGCAGAAATGGTTCCTTTTTAAACTTCGAGAATTGTAACTAATCTTATATTAATGTCCAGAATAACTCTCCCTTGAATGAACACGATTGTTGGAAATAAGAATTGGGCAGTTTAAAAAGGGTAGTTGTCAAAATTTACCATAGGTCCGACACCCATCAGAGCGATCACTCATCACTGAGTAATCAATCTGCTATCAACGACCAATAGCCTATCACCCTCTGGACTATAGTGCCGGCTCTTTTAATCACCTAACCATCGCCATATGAAGCCATAGAGCAATTATGGGTCCTAGTTAGCTTACACGAATGTGCACTCCAAACCTCCTAGCCTGTGTTATAACTTAACTAACGACCCCATATTTTCTCATGAACCAATTACATAAAATATTCAAATGGCTTCACTAAAATCACTGCACAACCAACACAAACGTTGTAATTGCCGTGTTTTTGTGACTAGAAGATTAAAAGCAAGGGTTCCATCCCCAACTGTTGTGGTGGATATGGAATCTTGGGAGAACAAGTTCAATATTCGATGCTGAATACTTTTTATAAAGCTATAATAGTTATCTTACCAAAAGTTTAGAACACACTACAACTTTGATAGTATGTAGAAATTTGTAACATTTTGAACCATCAACTAAGTGTGTTGGGTGATGACTCCTATATTCCAGTTTGGAGAATAGAGGCAAACTTGTTGATGAACTGAAGAGAGCTGATGTGGTTGTCCTTACCTATGCGTCTGACCAGCCTTCTATGCTTGAACGGTTGAGTACTTTTTGGCTTCCGGAACTTCAACAGTTAGAGGTATGTCTACTATTGTCATATCTGTGAACTTTGCTTGGTCTTTCATCATAAAGTGTGTTACACTTCTAAATGTTAGGGGACTTCTCATAAGAATTTGACCTTACTTGAATGAATTTTTATCTTTCTATCTCCACGTGTATTTTTTTTCATATATGGTTTTAGATATATATGGAACTTTTGTTTGTTTGATAAGAATTTTATACAGACTTCTGTGACTGCGGTGACAAAAAATATGCTTTCTTGTTAAGTAGTATGTTTCTGGATAGAATAGAACCACAAACATGGCAATATTTCAATCTTTGAAACAGAAAATCAAATGAAAAACTTCACTCCCCGAAAATCATTAACACTTGAATCAAGGTTGGAGGTGTTAAACAACATCTTCGATAGACATAATCACTCATAAAGGATTGGGTTTTATAAGCTATTACATAGGATAACATTGTTCTGGTAGTAGTTATGAATCATGCTATGGTTATCTAGTATTAGTTAAATTTTGGTCATTATAGTATAAAGTTCATAGGATAACATTGTACTGCTGGCTAGTGAAGCAATGAAATAATCCAAGCATTTTCTCACCTTTTACGAACATGGAGTTTGTTTTTATTAGAAACAAGGTCAAAGTGAAGTAGGGTTACGTTACGTCCAAAAATTTAGATTCAAGCCCCATAATGCCATATATGTAAATTTTTGCAATTAATAAATGCAATAGTGTAAAGACGTTTTTCTCGTGTATTACACAACGATATTGGCATAAGTTCCTGTTATTGTGGAGGGATGGACATCCATTTTTGGTATAATCTGGTTTACATCTGTTAACACCCATATTTCTAGCAAATGTTTGGTAACTAATATGACCGACCTATCAACACATGTACAGGTAAAAGGTTCCTGTTATAGTGGCAGGTTGTAAGTTGGATCTAAAGGACGAGCAACAAGCAGTCAGTCTGGACTCTGGAGGAGTTAATGTCTCCTGTAATGAAACAGTTTCCGGAGATTGAAACTTGTATTGAATGTTCAGCATACACAAATAGTCAGGTAAGATGCCTACTGTTGCAACCCATCATTTACTGTCCTTTTAAAGTTCTGAGCTTTTGTGTTCACATCTACTATTTTGTTTGTAATATGAAGTTGGCAAGATTTATAACCTTTATGCTTGGCTACGTTGCCAAAATATTGATTAGCTTAGGTTGGCCTACTTTCTGAATTGGAATTAAGGGATTAATATTCACCCATCCTGTATGTGACTTGTAATTGGTACCATCATTTCTTCTTTATTTTGGAGCTCTGATTTTTATTTTCTCATCCACAATATTCCTACTAGTGGAGAGGGCGCACGAAATCCTACTGATTTCTGTTTGTATAGGTCACTAATAATTTAGATTAAACAAAACTTAGGCTTCAGGAATACTCATACTCCGGTGCTTGACCTAATTGGCCAGCAAGGCAGTCATCTCTGAGTTGAACTAGCACTGTTGAGGTTTATGCTTTTTTGTTCTATTTTCAGATCCCAGAAGTATTCTACTACGCCCAGAAGGTTGTGCTTCATCCAACAGGCCCACTATTTGATCAAGAGTCACACCCTTTGAAACCCCGATGTATCAGGGCTTTAAAGAGAATATTTATGCTCTGTGATCATGATAGAGATGGTGTTCTTAATGATGAAGAGATGAATGATTTCCAGGTTTCAATTTCCGGTCTTGATTATATATGAGCACTTCTATTTGTTATATGTTGTACCAATAAATTTTTCATTTTCTAATTCTGAACAGGTCAAATGTTTTAATGCTCCACTGCAACCCTTGGAAATAGCGGGTGTAAAAAATAAAGTACAAGAAAAAATTCCAGAAGGAGTCAACGAGAATGGCCTTACATTATTAGGCTTTATTTTCCTTCATGTGATGTTTATTGAAAAAGGCCGTGTAGAGACAACATGGACAGTCCTAAGAAAATTTGGTTACAACAATGATGTAAGGCTTGGCAATGATCAACTGCCGCCTCCAATTAAAAGAACTCCAGATCAGGTAAACTTTGTCTGTGTTTATTTGTGTGCTTATGGGTGTCCTTGCGTATAGAGGAATTTATTATGTTACTAGAGCTTGTAATAAAAATATGTATTTGCTGACTTTAAATAGAATTTGTCTCCATTGTGATCCAACATATCTTGCTGGAATCGAATTAGCAATGAGCCAATAACAATGGTATTCTATTTACAACCAAACTGAACCGTTTGCCTAGCTTGGCAAATGTTATACAAGCCCCACGATATTGTCAAATGTCAAGTTGTTGCACTGTAACATGACATTCCTTCTCTTCCGGTGGCTTGAGATACATAGATTCACTTATGTCTTTTTAGATGTTGACTATTGTGTTGTACAATGTTTAGCTTGGAAAATGGGGATTGCCACATAGATGCGAAGGATGAGTGTTACGGCCCTCTTTTCACATGACTTGAGTAAAGCGCAAAATAATTTATGCAAGAGATTGTTAAAAGCAATTGTTCTTTTTGGTGAATTTAGTTACTGTCGTATGAAATGCACCTCTTCAAAGTGTAATAAAACTTTTTTAAATGGTATTACAAATCTGAAAAAGAAAGTATTGATCTATGAAGGAGAGCCCATCTAGTAAAAAACAATACAATAATGGGATTTATCATTATGGATTTTATCACAGTAATTATTTCACTAAATTATATCTCTCTGTGGAACAATTTCATCTCTAATGAAGGAAACACATCATACAATCCTCATTGTCAAAAAACAAGGCACCAGGTACGTGCAAGCATGCAGTTCTCTTGAGGCTAGGCGAGATGGTTTTGCTGAAGCATATGCAGTCTTTTTGTACTAATATTAGGGCTTAAGTGCAAGGCTCTAGGCTCCACATTGGCAGAGCCATAAATCTATTTCAAGTAACTTGATTTTACTACCTTCTCCTAAAAAATCCAAATTAAGTCATCTTTTCTCATTTGGAGAGACACCTAAGCCTTAACTCAAATGCAATCTCCCCTTCCTTCGTTCAGATTCTTTGGGTTACTTTTGAGTATTCATGGGTATTGGTAGATTATTACATTATCCAATATTTTTTTGGCAAAATTAGCAGCTAAAATTATCTGTAATGTAATTGGGTTAATACTGGATCCAAATGCCAAGTCTATTATTAAAGGAATATGCTGCTTTTATAAGATTTCTGAAAAATCCTTATGTAGTTATATTACAAGGCGGCACTAGCATTGCCATACGACATTTTTGCACTTCTGTAATGTAACAGATGTGCAATTATTCAAGAGATATTGCACCTCTTGGCTTAGGCAAGCTCCTAGGTTCTATTTATTCACTATCTCTCCTATAGCCTTTGACAACCTTATTTCTTATTTAACAAGGCATGTGCGATCAAATTGTGGACCCCATTATGGGGATGGCTAAGCAACCTTCACCAATGAGTTGATATTAGTTTCTATACTTAGCTGTTATGTATGCAATTGATGTTTTGGGTAAGGTGGCATAGGTTATACCTATATCTGTGGCTAGCTATTATATGAGTGATTAAAGATTTAGCTTGAGGTAACATACTTTTTCCTGCTAGTATTCAGTTTTCAGCAATATGTAAGCTTATTCCTAGTTTGTTTGAAGGTCATAGGAACAACCTCTTCAACGGTTTAACGCACATAAAGCCACTATAGCCAGGGAGCATTGGTGCGTTTATGCCTTTCAGGGCACATTCTTTAAAATTTTAATATTAAGCAAACTACTTGCTGGAACAGAATGCAATCGCAAAGGTGGCTTAATTAAGTTTTTACAAGCTATTCACAAATTCTTATTTTTACATTCTTGTATCTCCATGTCGCATTAGCATGGAAACAGGGGACAATTTAGTAGCATACTATCTGAATGTCAATTGCAATGTTGGTTGTTCACCTTGCATATTTTTTACGGAGGTCCTTTCTGCAAGCATGTTTATTTGGTGTATCTATTATAGTGTGTTGCATGTGTACAGTTAACTCTATTATTCATCACTAAGTCCTCTCTTATTTCAAAAGAGAATTATTTACCTCATAACCAAATTATCCTATCACTGCATATGCTTTTGTTTGACACTGCTAGAGGCTTGTTTATGGATTTTGTAGAGTGTGGAGCTGACAAGTAAAGCTGTGGAATTTCTGGGAAGAGTTTTTTTTTTGCATGACAGTGATGGTGTATGTTCTATCGTCTTTTTCTTCACAATCCAATATATAAGATACAGATTTAATAGCCAATTATGTTTTGTGGCAATCTTGTGTTGTGGAGTTGTCCAATGCTGAAATCACGCCTTTTGCTTTCATCTTATTTGCATTTCTTCATTATGGATGTAACTTTGTTATTGTTAGATATCCTACTTAATTGGATATCTAGGGTTTTACTTTCAGGGCCTTTGGGCTCCTTTTGTAGTTTCTAAATATAGTAAAAGGCTAGATAAAGAGAAACACACACACACACACACACATATATTTCTTGCCATAATGAACGAACCTTGTTGTAGCTGAGATACGATGTGCTTTTGCTGCATTGTTGGTGTTTGCACTACATGTTCTTCCTTTGAGTTAACATCTATAAATCGCTTCTGGAGTTTATCTTCTCTTTGATCTTCATCTACTGTTTGATTCATTCATTTTACGTTCTTTTTTGTGTCTTTGCTCAAATATATCTATAGACTGAAAATGTGCTCATCTTTAAACCAGGATGGGGCTCTTAATGCAGATGAGCTTGAGGAACTTTTTTCTACTGCACCAGAAAGGTACTCTAATATGTTCCATGCTACATGGTTACATAATTGTTGTTGTTGTTGTTGCTCTGTGTTGTGTATATTTTAGAAAGACAGGGAGTCGATGAATGTTTGCCTACATAAACTCTATAGATACTAGGTGTGAAGGATTTTGTATAGGTTCATATTCTAAAGAGGTATACGTTAGAGTGCCAGTGGAACATATGTGGGCCATTGAAAATAAAAACTTACCTCCTTTGCATGTCGATGTTATTACATATATGTAGGACGAGGTAGTAACTTTCCTGAAAGCATGAGATAATTGTTTGGAATTGCTTTGTAATGACTTGTTATAAACATTCAGAAAAATGAAAATCATAGCATGTGTCATGTTGCAAGTTCCTCTCCGGACTTCATTAGTTCTATGTTGTGCATCTGATGAACTTTATGCATTATTTTATTGTAACTAAAATTTTAATTTGCTATCTTACATTGCAGCCCTTGGAGTGACGCTCCATATGTGAATGCAGCAGAGAAAAATGCATCTGGAGGGTTATCACTGGACGGTTTTTTGGCACAGGTATATAGCTGCTAGCTAAACTGTTTTGTTTAGCAATTAGTGTCAATGAATTGATGGAAAATGGTCTTGTATTTAGTGGAACTGTGAAAGAAAATGTGAGTTTTGGCTTTTATTATTCAACTTGAACAAAAAGTGGAAAAGCGAAGGAATTGATGTTTTTTTTTACATTCTTACGAATTTTCTTCTATTTTCACTGTGCTTTCTTCTAATTTGTTTCCTATGTGTCTTGTGTGGAATTGTGGATGAATTGTGTGTTCATGGTATTTGACTTACTTCCTGCAACTTATGCAGTTCTAATTGCAAAAATATTTTCATTTTTGGGACAATGAATGAAATTGCAATCAATGAAATTGTGGCACTTTCTTTGTTGGAACTTTTCAAATTTAGGGTTATTTGTTCCTATTTGTCATACTAATTGAAGTAATTTCTTTCTCCACATGATTCTCTTATTTTGTTATTATTGTAATATTGTCCGACAAAATTTCATAAAACCTTGCCATTCTCAAGGCGTGGAGGGAGTATATCTGATCCTTTCTTTGTTAAGTAACATAAACCGATAATTCTTAATAGATGTAAAACATAACCACAATTGCATAATTACTTGAAGATATATAGAGTTGGGCTTTTTTCTTTTATCGAGAATTCCTGCTGAAATTTTGTGTGATGCAGTGGGATCTTATGACACTTCTAGATCCAGCTCTTAGTGTTGAGAACCTCATATGCATCGAATATAGTGGTGATCCTTCTTCTGCAGTAAGAGTTACCCGGAGTAGACGTGTTGACCGCAAGAAGCAACGCTCAGACCGATATGTCTTTCAGTGCTTCGTTTTTGGACCAAAAGAAGCGGGAAAGTCATCATTGTTGCATTCTTTTGTTGGAAGGTTATTCATCCAAATTAGTTGTTCGTGTTTTGAGCTTATAAATATCAATAACTACTGCACAAATTACACCAGCAGTCGCTAAATTCCTATATGAAGTAGTTGTACCATGGCTTTATAACATATACACCAAGCGACTGCTGATAATTTGCCCAGTGGTGTCATTTATAATCGTTTCTTTTTGCTTGTGTATTTTTTCCATCTTGTTGCTAATAATGTTCATGGTGTTCTCTTTTTTATTGTTTGGGTTCCAGAACGTTCTCTGAAGATTATACATCAACCACCGAGGAGCGATATACCGTTAATATTGTTGATGAGCCTGGTGTAAGTACATTTCGTCTTAACCTCATACTACCTAATAAGTTTTCATATATCAGTTCTCGTTTGTCTCGAAATAGAAGTCCACTTCCAAATCTACCCTTCATTGTTATTTAGTTATATAAAAAGTGTAATAATTACACATGTTTATGTGAAGTAACCTCATGCTACTGGCATATTTTTGTTTGTTAGTGTAGAAATTTAGGAACCAAATATGTAAATATGTATACCTTATTTAGATTAAGGCATCCAATTACTGATTTAGATTTATTCTCCTGTATAAATATATTGGTCCAAGGTCGGGAATAAAATATACTGAAAGTTAGAATTACTGCTATTTGGTATCAAAATTGTGGTCATTAGCGGTAATAGCGGCCACTATTTAGTCCAGCACCGCTATCCGCTATTCGCCGTTATAGCGTGCTACTAACTGCTTAGCTGTAAAGTCCTATAAGGTAACCATTCTTATTTAGATCTCTTCTTCTATATAAATATGTTGGTTTGAGGTTGGGAATACTATACTGAAAGTGAGAATTATCACAAACACATGTAGTTTGCACTTATATCGGACTTTATTTCTCGTTAGCTTTATTATAAAATCCTCATTTTATCTCATTCTTTACAGGGAACAAAGAAGACTTTGATTTTGCGAGAGATACCTGAGGATGCGATTGCAAACTTTCTAACTAATGATGATGCTTTGGCAACATGTGATATAGCGGTTTTTGTTCATGACAGGTGCCTAGAAATTTCTTGTCGTTAGACCCGAAATGTTCATGTTTTCACATTTCTTCATTATTCTACTAAACTTTGAGTTTGCTAAAGTCGTTTACTACTTTGCTAAGAACATACTCCCTCCCTCCCGTAATTAGTGTTCCATGTCTATTTTTGTTTAAAATAAGTGTCCGCTTTCGGAAGTTGGTGCCCACTTTTCATTTTCATCCTTAATTATGAGATGGATTAATTCATTACTCCCTCTATTATCATGGGTAAATTGTCATTTAGTTAATTAAATAAGTGTAACTATCACACGCCCCTAAAATTGTATGCTATTTTCATTGACATATGACTGACTGAGTGTATCATGTCCTATGGTGGACTTTTGCTCTATTCTTTCAAATTTGGTAGTGTATGTCTCTTCTTTAAAGCGTATTCTCGTAGTTGCTTATTTTGATTTATCCTATATTTTTTCGTTTGCCATCTAGTTCGAACGAGTCTTCGTGGAAACGAGCAACAGAATTGCTTGTTCAAGTTGCAAGTCATGGGGAATCTACTGGGCATGAGGTTCCTTGTGTCATTGTTGCAGCTAAAGCCGACCTTGATCCTTATCCAACTGCAATACAAGATTCGAGAAGGGTATGCATCTTTATTACTCCCTTGATCCCAAAATAAGTGTGTATGTTCTTATTTTAAGTAGAGAGAAGAAAGGAACCGGTCTGGGAGGAAAGGGAAGGAAATAAATAAGAACCCTCGAAAAAATTAGAAAATTTTGTCTAATCTTTAATTCTAAAGGTGTTTTTTTGTAAAAATGACAATTTTTCTTTCTTTTCTCTCATGTTTAAGAACATAATATTTTTTTCCTTCCTTTTTTCATTCCATGTTCAGAACAAATAAAATTAAATCTTTTTTCTTCCCTTATCTTTCTTTTTCTTCTTCCCTAATTCAAGACCACACCAACTTTTAAATCCTACCCTTAATTATGAGACTGAGAAATTCATTACTCCCTCCATTATTGAGGGTAAAATGGTCATTTAAGTTATTAAAGGTGTAATTTTAACATTTCTAAAACTACATACCTTTTTCATTATGACATTAGTTTTGGAGTTTGGACAGATTGAAATCGAGAAATTTGGGCAAAAGAATTAAACTGAAGTCTTTTTAGATTTTGTGTTGGTGAATCTTCTCTATTTCATATGTTCATCTACATTTCAGAGGACAAATCATTATTAGATGTAGTGATGGTGTCAAAAGAATGTGTATGGTCTCAGTTGGTCTTAATTACTGTTTGTAAACTTGTTAAATTCTCGACCTTTTCAAACGACATACCTGCAATGTTTGTTTTTACAGGTCAGTCAGGATATGGGAATAGAGGCTTCTATACCTATAAGCGCAAAGTCGGGCGACTTTAATGGCATATTTCAGAGAATCGTTAGAGCAGCAGAACACCCTCACTTAAGCATTCCTGAAACAGAAGCTGGGAAAACTCGAAAACAGTATCACAGGATTCTTAACCGTTCCCTAATGGTTGTTTCAGGTATAGTTCATCTTCCATAATCAAACTATTGCAGTTGTTGATACTCCACTATTCTCCCTCCACCCCAAAATAAATGTTTGTGATGAAAATGCACACGGTATTTGAATTATTTAGTTATTACAGGTTTTTAGTTAACTGAATAATTATTTTACCCTAAGGGGTACTTAGTTTCTCCATCTCATCGTTAAGGGTAGAAGTGGAAATTAGACATATTTCTCCTCTCTTTTTTTTTGCCAAATCTTCCGTTTATCTCATTTCTCTTGCAATCTTTTTCGCAAGCAGGGACTTTTACGAAAACCACCTCTCTACCCTTTGGCGTAAATTAAAGGAGGGGTCTTTATGTTTGGTTTGGTGTGTATTAAAGAAGCTAGTTGACCATGAGAATATAATGAAATTTCTTCTAACTTCAGAATCTTCAACAATGTAAATTTAGAAAGTGTGTCATTGGGGTAGAGGCAAGATTTTGTACATCCTATCCCCAAACCCTACCTTTATATGGGAAATACTGAGTTTGTTTGGTTTGTTGGTTGACTTTTGTTTTGATGTGGGAGTTGCAGTTGCAATTGCAACTGTTGGGGTAGCTGCATACCGTGTTTATACTAAAAGAAAGAATAGAAGAAAACCCTTGTTTAACCTTTTCTGAAACGGAAGCTGGGGGAAGACTTGAAAACAGTTTCACGTGCTTCTAAACCGTTCAATAATGGTTGTATCAGGTATGGTTGATACTCAATCGGACTCACTTCGTCCCAAAATGTATGTTTACATTAAAAAGTGATGTGCACTGTATATGCAATGTTTGAACACCATTTCTTCATTTATAGCTGGCTTATTTTCCCTTTGTATCCTAATCTTGAGTCTTGTATAATCTACTTTTCCATTTATTGTTTTTTGGAGCTAAAGTTATGATTTATCTGTAATAAGACAATGGAAGGGTAATTTCACCTTTTTGAAGAGGTGGTTTTTGCTATGAATCGTGCTGCTGGGTAGTTTGGTTTGAAATAAAAGCCCGGGATGTGTTTTTTGGTCCCTTGTATTGTTCAACACTAGATTTGTTATCTTTTACATTTTTTTTTTTGGTAATTTATGTTCATTTATTTTGTACTATGATATGTCGTCCAACGACATCTTTTACCAATATTATTTGGTCGGTTAAATCGGTTTATTCGGTTCGGGTTAATCGGTTTTGTAAGTTCTTTGAAACTAACAAATAACCAAACAAAATAAAGTTCGGTTTATTTGGTTTCGGGTTGTTCAGTTCGATAACTGGTTAAACCAAATAAATATTTATATTTTTTTTTGTTGGACACTTACTCAAATAGTTTTCCCCAACTAAGTATCCGTTGCTTCCAATATATAATTGTATCATACATTTATACTCAACAATTAACTTATATTAGGTAAAGAAACCTCATTTGTCAAAAACAATGGCATCATTTTCTTATTCGATGTAAATCGAAAAATAAACGCAAAATTAGTAAAAACCAATTATCTATTTTCAATAAAAAACATTATATAACAATAAAGTATGTAAAATAATATTAGTATAACATGTATTTGGTCTATTTTTTTACAACCATGAATTATATAAAATGTTAGTAGAATTCGGGTTACTCGGTTTAACCGAATTAGAAAAAGTTTAACCGAATAAGATACCGTTTTACCCGAAAATGAATAACCCGAAATTGTTTTAAAGTATTGGGCCGGTTAATGGTTGACGGATCGGTGATTTTGTTGAATATGAACTGGCCGAGCCGGTTACTCTACCGAAGCAAATTGGTTCTTCGGTGTGCCTTGGGTAACTAGTGCGGAATTTGTAGTTTGTTTATAAATTATCTATAAAAAATGGATTTCATTTCCATTCCAAATTCTGTATCAAATCTTTCAGATTCCAATTCCAAATCTTTCCGATCTTGAATCTCTCAAAAATTTTGTAGGAGCATTTGAGTAATAGTTGAGAAGCCGAGTTTATAAGCTTTTTGATACCCTGTACAACTCAAATATTCAAACTTCAAAGTATTATTCAAAAGACCTATCTTAGAGGATTGGGGAATTTTTGTATTTTATAAAACAAATACTCAAAGTAATGCTAAAATACATACTCTAATTATGAGGTGTTTGTTTGCCTCTTAACAGTATCATTAAAAGAAGGTCTTTGAATT
The DNA here is from genome assembly GCA_030169165.1 of Centaurea solstitialis. Taxonomy (NCBI): domain Eukaryota; kingdom Viridiplantae; phylum Streptophyta; class Magnoliopsida; order Asterales; family Asteraceae; genus Centaurea; species Centaurea solstitialis. The sequence continues at coordinate 27,416,979 of CM058046.1, forward strand.
GTTAAGTGGTGAATCTTGTTTGGAAAAAATATGGACCGCCTCTTAGAGCATCCACAGTGGTGGAACCTCCAAGAACCTCACTTTCTATATTTTTTCATGTCACGTCATTGTCATCTCAACAAACTAAGAACCTCCTTAGAGCATCCACAGTGGTGGAACCTCCAAGAACCTCACTTGCCATATTTTTTTCCTGCCACATCATTGTCTTCTCAACAAACTAAGAACCTCCTTAAATTTCTACAATGGAGATTCTTACAAAAACCTCACTTCCCTTTTCTTATTTATAATATAATTTTTTTTATGTAAATGATTATAAACAGAAAAGGAAACTATGACAAGAACCTGGGTTCTTGTTCAAGCATCCGAGTTCCAGTAAGAACTTGTGACTAGGCAAAAATCTCTGTCTCACAGTAAGGTTCTTGTAAAAACCTCATGAAAATTTTCACGAAGAACCTCCATTATGAATGCTCTTAATGGTTCAAAAACCTCCTGAATGTATCTTCGATGTCTCTTAACCATTTAAAGTCCTGATTTCATATTCAACAATTACCAAACTACCATATTTCATTTTGCACCATATTATAAGAGCCTCTTATCATTCTGACCACTTGATCATCCAATACCAAACCATTCAACAACCGCCAAACAGCCCCTTAGATATCAATTCCCAAGACATAAGGTCATTTCAATAAGTTTATGTAACAAATACATGAAGCATTTGCTAAAATATGGAATTCCTAATTGTAAGGGTCAATTTGGTAAATTCATTAGATTAGATACATGGCATCTATCTCTAAAACGATCCAAAAGACATGCTTCAACACAAATTGTCTACTGATTTGTTGTTATCGCTTGAACCAATTTAGTGGAAATTGACTCAACTAGCCATATTATTCAAACAAATTCGTCTTCTAGTTATTTTACTTTTTATTTTACACAATATCTCTGCCTACGTAATATATGCTTTTGTAGTCATAGGCCTAACAAAAGAACTTCAAAAAATGAATACGGTACATATTCTTTTAATTACTATTTTACTTTTTAGAGTAAATTACGGATTTGGTCCCTGTAGTTCTCACCTTTTTACTAAAGTCCCTAAACTAAAGAAATTATGGATTGGATCCCTGTGGTATTCAATTTTGCACTACTAGGGTCCCTCGAGGTAACGGATTCCGTTAACTACATTAACTCAAAGATAAAAAGACTAAAATACCCTATTTTATATTTTCCATTATTTTGTCTTTTTCCCTATCTACTAAGGTCCAACGAGGGGCGCCATATCCGACGACCGACACCATCTCCAGCAACATCAAGGTCATGAAAATATAAAAAAAATCACGTTTCATACCAATAATTTGTGATTTAAATCACAAAACCTAAACCAATTTCTAAATCAAATGAAAACCCAATTAAAGTTAAAACCCAGATCAGGAGATGTGAGGGTTTCATCTAAGAACAATATGATTTCATATTTCAGAAAGTTGTCCGTTCATTGATAATCTGATATTAAAATCACAAGAAAAGAAAAGAATTTTGTGTATGTTTTGTGAGTTCGAACATCAAGTACACAGATAGACATAAACGAAAAAACAAAAGAAAAATAATTTGTTTCTTTTTGAGTTGTAGTGCTTTGAAGAAGCGTAGAGTTTCTGTTCCAGAATCTGTGTCGAAGAATCTTCTGTCAGGATCGATTTCGTAACAAGAAATAAACACTCAGAAAACAAATTAAAGTATTGCGGAATAAGACCTTAATTGGAAATCAAGCAATGAACTTTGAAAAGCAATTTCATTTACTACTTTGAATCAACAATTACACACACAACCTCAATCTACAAGAACAGATTTCTCATAGATGTAACACCCGTAATTTCGGTGTAATAACGACTCTTTGGTAAAATATGGAAATTAGAATTTTAGATCAAATCATGCATTTTATGGTCTAATATGTTAGGAAATTTAATTACGAGTCCAACGGTTCTTTCGAAATCGAAAACGGAGCTATAACGAAGAAGTTATGGCCGAAACAAAATCGAACCCAAACCGATCAGGTGCTAGCGATCGCTAGCCATTACCCTAGCGATCGCTAGGCATGAAACTCAAGGCTGCTGTTTTAGCTCGCGATCAGGCTAGCGATGGGAGAAAGGGGAGCTAGCGATCGCTAGCCCTCACAGCTAGCGATCGCTAGGCAGCTGCTGAATTCAGAAAACGGGTTTTAAACCCTTCCTCACTTCATTTGGCCACAACTCTCTCATCCCTTGTCCGATTTTGGCGATTTTTCTTCCTACATTCTTCATTTTCAAAGCTCTTCAAGATCTTGAGGTTGGATCTACACTTGGAGCTAGCTCGATTGGGAACCACACTCCACCCACCTCATCTTCTCCACTCTTCCTTTCACCACCATTGTTGCTTGAAGAAAGGAAAGCTCCAAATCCTAGGGTTTTAGTTGGATCTCATCCGGTAAGCTTCGATTAAACCCTTGTAGGTTGGATCTATGCATATAATGAGGGTTATGAACTAACCTAGGGTTCGATTTACTTGATTCTAGGTTCGTGCTCATTATTTGACCTAATCTTGGATTTGGGGGTTTTATCACAAAACCCTAAGGTGAGTTGTTAAAACCATTTTGTTAAAACTGAGAGCACATCATCTCGTGATTTTACATGTTTTACTTGGTTTGCAAATGAATGTGATGCTAAAGTGAAATCTTCAAGTTTCCAAGTTAAGAGTATTCATGATATGTATGATGTGTTATGCTTGTATAGATAACATGAATGACATTATTCCCTTATATGAGATAGATCATCGTATGCTACTCCGCTATGTGTTAAACCTATGTGTGCATGATAAATGTAATTATGTGAGATACATAAGATGAGATATGATACGGGATTATATAATAAGGGGATTGATATCCGAAATGTGGCTTACGCTAAACGGTGAAAAGGGCTTGAGACCCTCGATACATACCTCGGAAATGATGCTATGCTAAATTCAGTGTCGAGGTTTTGTATGTGAATAATATGGACTAGATGCTATGCTAAATTCAGTATCTAGGTCTTGTGTGGAAATGATATGGACGTGACGCGATGCTAAATTCCGTCTCACGATCCTAAATGATAATAACCTGGACGAACCAACGCAATGTGTCCACACCAAACAGTCGCGGGTTTGTACCTATGTCGCCGGCCTTCGGGTGGCTCCGAAGTGCGCGGGCCTCTGATGATGTCGCCATGCTAAATCCGGGGCATCGAGGTGTTTGGAACTAGATAATGTTGGGGCATTGGTTGGTGGAAATGGGTCGCGCCATTGTTTCCGAAGATAATAATAAACCGGTTTAATATGCTAATTGTATTGCTAGTATAATCGTGTATAACTCGCATGTCTTCATATATCCTATGCGCATGATATTAATTGTACAACTCACTAGGCTCCTTTAGCCTAACACTTGCTTGGTGTTGATGTGTCTCTCAGGTACTCGGGACATTGTCCCCAAGTAGGCCTCGGGCGTAGAGTGAGCTTGGGGGAATATTGGAGATACCGGTCTACTATGACCGCGAGACTTACCGTAGAGCGATAACCCTTTTGTAGTCTTCTTCTTAGACAGAGTTAGACTAATTTGGTTATTGTATTTCTCCTTTGATTACAAACATTGTAATTAATTGTACATTACTTATACCCCCGTTTTGGGAAGAGCTCACGCTTTGGCGTACATTGTATACCATCTTTTGTGCAATCGAAAGTTTTTGTTCGCCCTGATTTTTAGGGTGTTACAATAGACGAGCAATACTTCTCTATTGCTAGGAGAATTCTTGAGGCTCTGTTTTTCTCTCTAAAAACAAAAGGATATCTTGTAATCTATTCTAACCAACTGTTTATACAAAATACAAGATAAACATAAGAAAACAAATCTTCTAAACAAACTCCAAGATATTCGGAATCTTCTCCTTATCGCATGAAACAGATTTCCTTCCTTATCGTATTCTGAGAAGCAGCAGTAATAATGAGAAGCATTAACTGAAACTGTCAAACTAACTAGCAGCAATAACTACTAGCAGTAATAATAACAAGTAGCAGTAATAACCTCTTAGCAGTAATAACCATTACTACTTCTCATCTTCAATAGCAGCAATACTCTTGATATAGTAGCACTATCCACCCATGAGTCTTCTAGTATCTTCATTACTACTGCAGCAACATTAATGATCAATCAGCAGCAATAACAGAACTGTAGCAGCAATAACTAGACTTGTCATCATTCTTCAACCCGATACTTCTGCTTTATCACCAAACACCAAAATAACCCAACAAACTCCCCCTACTTAATTGTTCATCCCTGAACATTTTAAGTTCTGCAACTGTTGAATAAACTTCAAAACTAGCTCAGTCCCCATTTGGGAGTTTTGATGACCTGAAAGCTTCACCCTCTCCATCCCTTGTAACCTTTGAGCATCATGGACCTGATCACCATCAACAAAGAAGTACTCCTTGTCCATTCCATTGATGGTTAATGAGTAAACACCACATTTTGCAAACAGTCTCCATTCATTAACTGTCTCACATGGCTGGTTCATCAGATTTTCAACTCTTGAAGGCTCAAATAACCAACACAAGCATTCCAAAGCACTTTTGATCTTCAGAATGATTGGTTCTTCACTGTCATGCTCCAGGATATTTCCATACAGCTGCATACCCATCTCATACATCTCCTGTAGATTCTCCCTTGTGCACACTTGAAGAATATCAGCCAATATCTTTCCCCAGCTTGTTTTACCATCTTCCCAGATCACTTTGTAGTATAATACTCCATTCAAGTCTCGTACAAACCATTCCTTTACTTTCTTCTCCAAACCATCATCTACACCAATCTCCTCAGGGTCAAAGTCATCATCAAATTGCATAACCCTCTGATTAACTCTCTCAATAAACTCCTTGTCAAGCTCAGAGAGAAGAGATTTCTTTTTCCCAATGCTGAGTAGACTTGTGCAAAGACAATGATCAAAACCATATCTTTTATCTAGCAAGAAGTAGCACTGTCTTGTATTAAAGCTAATAGAAACCACCCTGTTTCTCTTGAATGTGCTCCAAGCAGTAGATCTAACTCCTCTAAAAGCCTCACAGTTCATTTGAGAAACCTTCTTCCTATAATCATCTCTTGATTTTTCAAAAGCAAACATGACTTTGAGATCTTCAATGAACTGCACTACCTCCATTTTCCCTTGAGTTTTTAACCAAACCATTGTGTTTTGAAAAACTATTTACCAAACCATTGTGGTTTTAAAAATATTTTCCAAATACTTGTATTTTTAATTAAACTATTAATATTTTTATTTTTATTTCCAAATCATAATCTTTTCCAAATGTGGATGAAGTGTATTTTTTTTATTTCCAAATCATAATCTTTTCCAAATGTGGATGAAGTGTATTTTCAAGGTATTTTTTATTTTGATGGCTATATACAACATTTTCAATATAGAAAATGATGGTGGTATTAGAGTGGGCGATTTTATTTAACACGACTACATTATAAAAATAAGTAGATAGTTAAATTTTGAATTATTCTACAACTATAAATCGATGAAGGATAGAGAGGTTTGTTACACTAATTCAATTACTAAATTTAAAGTTCGAATTACTCTACTATCATAAATAAATAAAATTGGGTTCGGAATGAGTCGAGGTGGTGCAGCAGGGCAGTTTGGAATTGGGATAGAAGGTCTTATCAAGTTTTGCATCAGCTGGATGGTGGATCGAGGCTCACTACAATCGGCTTTGGGCAGTCTACGTTCTAAGCTTATGTGAGGCAGATTCTTGTTGCTCTTTGGTGTATCTGGAAGTCGCTTTCATCGCTGTCGAAACGCGACTGCAGCTGGATGTTCCGTCTCTCTTCAATTTGCAATCACCATCGCTTTTCCATGGATGGTTGGTAGTTGAGCTGCTGCCGGGTGCGAAATGCTTTGAAGGCTTAGGTGCCTCTTCTCTCTTATCTTGGTAGTTGTTAGTTTAAGTATTGTAAATCGCTTCTTTCTCTTTTGTTCTTTGGCCTACCTAGTTGTTTGCTAGTGTTTCATGGCCTTCTTTTTCTTGATTATGGCCTTGTTGTTTTGGTACTTCTTGTGGTAATAAGGGTTTTTTGTTTTTTTCGATCAAATATATATATCTATATATATAATATAGACTTTACGAAATACATATTTATTTGTATTACAAATTAGTGTTAGTAATTATGTGCAGAAGTTGACAAACCAGTAATCACACATCCAATGTTACAAGACACTTGAGGGTCACACCTGTGAGAACCTATAAATCGAGCAAGTTGAATAAAACCCAGAAATGGAGAGTTTGGATTTATAATAGTTAATTATAAATCAGTTGGGTAATTTCAGTCAGAAATCCCAAAGTTAGAGGGTTGTTAATTAATTAAGATAATTATATATTTATTAAGTAAAATAAATATATAATAGGTAATCTAATTAATTAAGATAATTATCTAGGAAATCATTTCTTAGGGAAAAAGAAAAGGTTAGATAATTATAAGGAAACTGAATCAGATAGGGATTTCCCTTCTGATAAGCTATATAAATAAGGCCTTGGGGTCTCAGATTAATTCATTCAGTTTCAATCCCCAGAATAGTTTCCAGAAAAATTCTCTCTCCCTCTCTCTCTCCCTTGGCGCCGCCCATAGAAGCCAAACCAGTTCGGTTTCGGTTCCAGTCGGGTTTATGAGTTCTGCTAGAGGAACGCTCGTAGGGTTGATCACAGGTGGATTTAGCTCAAGCAATCCAGGTAACAATTTCTAGTCCTTAACATTAATTGTATAAATAAAATAAGCGATAAAGATCTGTAATAGTTTTTTTCGGGTTTTATTATTATCGCTTCCGCACAGATCAAACCAGTTTGGTTTGATCGTTTAAAACCTTTGGGTCAGTTTGATCTAAAAGTTTTGTCGTGTTTTCTCATCCAGTTAGGATTGAGACTCACAGGATCTCGTATCAGTTTGGTACGTGGATCACACAAAAACCCAACAGTGGTATCAGAGCCACAGGTTTAATCGCTTATTTTATCTATTAGATCCGTTAAAATATTGTTTTGTTGTATAAAGATTTGTTTTTGTATAAAATTGAATCTTTATCTGTTTGTGTAAAGATTTGATTTTATCAGTTTGTATAAAATTGAATCTTTATCAGTTTGCTTAAAGATTTGATTTTATCAGTTTGTATAAAATTGAATCTTTATCAGTTTGTTTAAAGATTTGATTTTATCAGTTTGTATAAAATTGAATCTTTATCAGTTTGTTTAAAGATTTTGATATTTATCAGTTTCAAATAAAATCTGTTTAGGTACTTTTTTGATTTTATTAAGTTTCAAATCTTTATATGTTTGTTTATCTCGCAAAACACGAAAAGCTAATACGAAAATCTATCACGAGATCACCACGGCGGCGGAACGACGGCAACAGCCGACCGAACCGCCAAGGCCAAACCACCAGTTCCGGTGGTGACCGAACCGCATACGGCAATGGCCGGATTGCGGTTAAACCGCGACCGCACCACCAGAGTGGTGGTGGCGGCGTTTTGCGGTGGTCGATGGTGATCTCGCGGTGGCTGTACCGCATCCACGCGGTGGCCGGACACACATCACAGCCGGTGAACGAACCCGCATCCGGCTGTGGCCGGATTGCGGTTGAATCGTGGGTGTCACCACTAGTTCGGTGGTGGTCGCTAGTTGATGGTGGTGGTGGTGCTTGCGGTGGCGATGGCGGCAGGGTACTACTGCTGTCATCATACGCCGCCGGCGATGGCGACGAGAGACGTCGTCGCTGCCGGTAAGGCCGAGACCCCACCCGACGGTTGTCGAGAATCGCCTAGTGACGGTGGTCGTACGACGATCGAACCACCAACGTGGTGGTGGGCGGCGGTTCTTAATCACGAGTCGCGTTGATAGTCGCCGCCGTTGGCGACGATGATTTGTTGCTTGCCGTCCACGGGTACGGCGGCGGTGGTCGTTGATTGCGATTGTCGCCGCAGGTGCCACACGATCACCAGCGATGGTGATCGATGGTGATGGACGACGGCTACCGCGGGCCGAGTGAAGACAACAGCGACAGTGGTTGTTTTGTGAAAGCCGACGAGCGGCGACGGTGGTGGCGTATTTGCTGCTGCTGTCGTCGCCGGTACCGTACGACCACGGCGATGATGGCGGCCGATTGCTGGTGGTGACGGTATGTCGTTGGTGGCAGTTGCGTGATCGGCAACGATTTGTCAATAGATCACGGGTCGTACCTAGGGTTTTTCGTATAGTTAGGCCAAAATGGTAACGAGCCCAAAGCCCAGATTTTGGACCCAGTTTGAGGCCCAAAAGGGAATTTTGTTGGTTTTAATTTTTATCCAAATTAGCTATAAGATATTTCTTTAATTAGAATATTTTATAAAATCAATTTTAATGGGATTTTGATTGATTATTATCCCTAAATAAAATTGTGATTATCAAACCAGTTATTTGATCCGGTTGATCAGATAGGTCCAGTGTCATGTTTGACCAGTCTGTTGAACCACGACACAGTTTATGGGCCAGTGATTGATGTTTCGACTAGTTAGTTCGAAATATCAGGTTTGATATATTTTTGGATAGATTGTAAATATTTTAGAAAATTGGTTTTTGATTTATAAAATAGGATATATAGTTTATAAGTCTAGATGATTTTATAAATCAGGTAAAAACTAATTTCAGATTAAAATATTGTTTAGGTTTATAAAACAGATTGTTTTTATAAATCAGTTAAAACCAAGCTTTGCGATAAACAGAACGAGATAATTTTTGACGGATCTAGGATTATTTTTACGCTTTCTATATTTATTGCTATTGCTTTATATATGAATTGCGTAGTTAGTTTTAATTATATACCCGTTTGCATGTATATAATGTTTATTATAGCATTTGCCAACTTAGACCCTTGATTTTATTATGGGGAGGCCTGCGTGCCATTTACAACCCCTTGTAATGTATAATGACCATAGGATAGTTTTATTTTCTTTTGGAGTTCCATCGAAGATGCCGAGGCCAGTGGGAGCTACGCGAGAAGACTGAAGAACTACAGATGTTAGGTCATTATTGGTCTCTTAGGAACTAGTTGGCAAATCTATAATTAGTTTTATTTTTAACTGCGTGGTTGTTGATATATTAACTGCGTGGTTGTGATTATATGCTCGTGATTGTTATTATGTGTTTATCAGATTGTTTTAAAATAAGAAAGTTTTTAAAACTAGATAAAATCACAAATGCATATAGGTTTTACAATTAAAATTACCAGTTTTTATAAACCTTTTTAAACGGTAGATTTTATTTAAAACCTCGGTAATAAGATTGTTTTCATATCAGAAAGGCAGGTTGACTAAACAGTTAGTTTTGGTCAACAGATATGCTATCGAGACAGTTAGTCTTAATTAGCAAGTATGCTTATTAAAACAGTTAGTTTTAATTAGCAAGTGCTATAAAACAGTTAGTTTTAAAATAGCATGCATGTTTAAACAGTTAGTTTAAAAACATCAGTTGCCTTTTGAACAATCAGTCAGTTTTTCAAAATACTGGAACTAAAAGTTTTTTCAGAAATTAACCAAAACCCCGATAAATCATAGATCAGTAGTGCAACCCATCTGGGGACACCTCAGGCGTAAGGTATGCGGGTGTTCTAAGAAGAACACACCTTGAGCATCCGCATTCAAACCCCAAGCTAGAGAGGATGCTACGACTCTGTGAATTATCTCCGTGTTGTATCGGCCAGAGTAAAAGTGTCCAAGTTCCCAAATGGTGAGATCTGTTTTGGTTCTCATATGTTTACCGTGTTGTATCGGGCCAAAAAGCACTTAGAGGGACTAAAACATGTACGGATAATTACCGTTGTCCCGAAAAGATCTAGGAGTCGTGTTAGTTAGATATGATTGGTAAAAGTCCTTATCTACCTAATTAGTACGTGGGCCTGGTGGGACGTGAACACACCGGTCATCAGGGCGTATGTAATTAGGATCCTAGTCCAATAAATTGATCATTTAAGGGTTTATTGATATTTATTGGAAATAGTCTATTCACGGTTACTAAAACCAAAGTTTTTTTTTGTGTAGATTGCAAACACAGTAACCAACACTAATCTTTCTCTTCGCTCCATTCTCGAAAAGGACAAACTTACTGAATCTAATTTTTCTCGTTTGGAAGCGCAATATGATGATTGTACTCAGGCACGAGAGAAAGTGGTATGTCCTAGAAAAACCTCTAGGAGAAGGCCCCTCCAGCAAAAGCTACTATCACTGTCAGGAACACTTATAGAAAGCATTCCGATTATTTGCTGGACCTAGGCTATCTTATGCCTGCAACTATGAGCCCAGATTTTCGTACGAGGCTCATAAACAAAAATGCCTATAACATGATCCGCCAGTTGATGGACGTGTTTCAGACACAAGCACGCACAGAGCGTTATGATGCCAGTAGAGCACTGAACGCGTGCAAGATGGCAAAGGGGACCTCAGTTAGTGATCATGAAAATAAAGAGGCACATTGATCACCTAGAGAAGCTCGGTCGCCCGGTTTCGTTGCAGTTAGCAACATATATGATACTCAACTCACTGTCTGAAGATTATAAGTAATTGAGTGAGAATAGGGACCAAGACCTAAGATGTGCTTATGGTCAAGAATGGTGAAGTAAAGAAGAAGCGTGGGCATGGGAACACCAGTAAGGGAAAGGGCCAAGTTCTGGCTACCCTGAGTGCACCCAGTGTTTATGATATAGGCAAAGGCAAGGGTAAAAAAAAGGGTTAAAGCCTAACAGAGTAATAACCGAGAATCAATACTTCAAGTGCCATGAAGTCGGTCATTGAAGGCATAATTGCCCGAAGCGTTACGAAGCAAGTATAAACACCTCAGGTGTTCGTGACTGCTTCAGTTTATCACTTTCGCTTGTTAGTTTACGAGTGTGTTGACACCTAGAAGCAAAAGTTTAATTGCAGGTGGTCATTAAAAGTGAAGTGCCCAGATTGCAAAGATCAGCATGCAAGTAGATATTATCAAAGACAATTTTTAACTTTAATGATTTAAAACAATCTTGTTTTTCCAAAATTTGGATTTTTGGATATTTGTTCATTGGTTTTAAAATTTAAAGTTATTGTCTTGATTTAAATATCTTTATGCATGGTATTTTGAATCTGATTAAGTCAAAATTGACTTGATTCAAAATTAGATCCTAGATGTTGCCTATTACACTAACAGTATTGAATTAAAATAATTTGAAGTAATATATATGAAAACTGTCAAAAACACACGAAGTACTATAATTATAGGAATGTGTTTTTGAACATTTATGGGTAAAAGATTATGAAAGTATTTTATGATCAAAATTTATTACTCATATGTTTTTAAGAAGAATTTAGGATATTATCTCAGATATCGTTGATAATATCAATATTTATAAAACTAGGAAAAATTCCAAGTTTCGAAATTAGGATTTAATAAAATCCAGTTAAGTTTTATAAATGTTAAAATTCTCATATTCATTACTTGAAATAGAATTGACTAAGTAATCAAGTTTTGACTAAGTCAATAGTTAATTTTAAGTAATAGTTGGTTTTCATATAGGTTAGTGGGAGCCCAGTTTATTCTCTATCTAGTCTATGATAAAGAATAAAAGATAAGATTATTGATTTAGTATATATCTCGGAATTCATGATCCAGGTAGGACGTAAATTCATAAGATATACGAATCTATCTTTTAGTCAAAAGGGTAGAACGAAAGTTTCAAAGTCTTTGAAACTAAAGTCATAATTGACTTTGAGAGAAATCAATAATTAAAGTATGTTGGAATAATTATTAAAGATATTAATTATCTTTTAAAAGTGTCGTAAACACTAGAATAAATTTCTTGAAATTTGCCAGCTTGGTAAAAGGAAATTTTATCTGATTTCAGGTAGAAATCATTCATCTACACAGCAACTAAGGGAGGTTGCAGTTTAAACTTTACATATTCAGGGAAACTATGAGTTATTCCAGTATCTCCAAGTTCAGGGAATATGGTAAAGAAAAGTCTAATCCTTGTTTAAAAGTGTTTGCAAAACAAAGATTAACAAAATCAAGAAGATTGTATCAGATGATACAAACTTGTATTGTTTTGGTTGTTACTTTGATTAATACGGTAAACATTAATCAAAGGGTTTAAACTGAAGTTAGGTGATGCTTCGTTTAAATCAGTTTTTAGTAAACGTTGAATAGACACCGTAAAAGTAATTAAGAAATGCTATTAATTTTGTTATTATTACAGAGTGTAATATAGACTATACAAAATTAGTTTCTTTATAGCTTTTATATTTTGCATGTTTTATAATCCAGGAATGAGACTAGTTTCCAGTCTTTCATTCGAAATTTGTCCGTGACAACTTATCGTGGTGGGAACCCGTTAGGGCGTTAAAGTCATTGTGAGCCTCTGGGTAGTTATGATCAGTGGTTGAATAACAGCTACAAGCGTTGTAGACCAGGAGTTGCACAGATATTTGATAGAGTAGCAAATATCGGACGTGATCCGCGGTTGAGATTACTTCTTGGATTTTGTCATAAGTAAATCTCACGGTGGTTGTCCCTATCACCTGAGGTATCTGGTTTGATATCATGAGGACTGCTGGATACTTAGTGCGTTCAACCGCTACGCCGTAACAGGGTGGCCATAAAGTGCGTAACTAGATTCAGCGGAAGCCGTGGTGTTAAATGCGGATGTGCAAGACGGGATTTGCACCTCTTCTTTGAAGAGAGATATTTCTGGGCCCCTTGACTGACTGAATATACTGATGAAGTGCATGGCCATGCCCAAACGAACTGATTAGTTCTTTGTCGTTTACCTATCAGTAGAGGTCAGATAGTCAAGAAACAGAATCTTGAGTATTAAGAGTTGACTTAATCCAGGCTCATACTCACAGATGAAATATCGTGTTGCAAAGGGAAAAACCAAGATATACCCAATTTATGAACAGTTGTTTCATAAATGTTATTTCCTGATGGAAAAGTTTAAATCACCTATCTGGGTATAAGAGTTCTTGTAACCTGGTTAGCCTAAGTGCCTGTCTAGGGCCTCCTTAGGTCCGTGTGAATAAGGCGGTGTTGCCAACTTGCACAAGTGAGAGTCTGTTAGTAATTATGTGCAGAAGTTGACAAACCAGTAATCACACATCCAATGTTACAAGACACTTGAGGGTCACACCTGTGAGAACCTATAAATCGAGCAAGTTGAATAAAACCCAGAAATGGAGAGTTTGGATTTATAATAGTTAATTATAAATCAGTTGGGTAATTTCAGTCAGAAATCCCAAAGTTAGAGGGTTGTTAATTAATTAAGATAATTATATATTTATTAAGTAAAATAAATATATAATAGGTAATCTAATTAATTAAGATAATTATCTAGGAAATCATTTCTTAGGGAAAAAGAAAAGGTTAGATAATTATAAGGAAACTGAATCAGATAGGGATTTCCCTTCTGATAAGCTATATAAATAAGGCCTTGGGGTCTCAGATTAATTCATTCAGTTTCAATCCCCAGAATAGTTTCCAGAAAAATTCTCTCTCCCTCTCTCTCTCCCTTGGCGCCGCCCATAGAAGCCAAACCAGTTCGGTTTCGGTTCCAGTCGGGTTTATGAGTTCTGCTAGAGGAACGCTCGTAGGGTTGATCACAGGTGGATTTAGCTCAAGCAATCCAGGTAACAATTTCTAGTCCTTAACATTAATTGTATAAATAAAATAAGCGATAAAGATCTGTAATAGTTTTTTCGGGTTTTATTATTATCGCTTCCGCACAGATCAAACCAGTTTGGTTTGATCGTTTAAAACCTTTGGGTCAGTTTGATCTAAAAGTTTTGTCGTGTTTTCTCATCCAGTTAGGATTGAGACTCACAGGATCTCGTATCAGTTTGGTACGTGGATCACACAAAAACCCAACAGTGGTATCAGAGCCACAGGTTTAATCGCTTATTTTATCTATTAGATCCGTTAAAATATTGTTTTGTTGTATAAAGATTTGTTTTTGTATAAAATTGAATCTTTATCTGTTTGTGTAAAGATTTGATTTTATCAGTTTGTATAAAATTGAATCTTTATCAGTTTGCTTAAAGATTTGATTTTATCAGTTGTGTATAAAATTGAATCTTTATCAGTTTGTTTAAAGATTTGATTTTATCAGTTTGTATAAAATTGAATCTTTATCAGTTTGTTTAAAGATTTTGATATTTATCAGTTTCAAATAAAATCTGTTTAGGTACTTTTTTGATTTTATTAAGTTTCAAATCTTTATATGTTTGTTTATCTCGCAAAACACGAAAAGCTAATACGAAAATCTATCACGAGATCACCACGGCGGCGGAACGACGGCAACAGCCGACCGAACCGCCAAGGCCAAACCACCAGTTCCGGTGGTGACCGAACCGCATACGGCAATGGCCGGATTGCGGTTAAACCGCGATCGCACCACCAGAGTGGTGGTGGCGGCGTTTTGCGGTGGTCGATGGTGATCTCGCGGTGGCTGTACCGCATCCACGCGGTGGCCGGACACAGGTGGATTTAGCTCGTAGATCAAACCAGTTTGGTTTGATCGTTTAAAACCTTTGGGTCAGTTTGATCTAAAAGTTTTGTCGTGTTTTCTCATCCAGTTAGGATTGAGACTCACAGGATCTCGTATCAGTTTGGTACGTGGATCACACAAAAACCCAACAGTGGTATCAGAGCCACAGGTTTAATCGCTTATTTTATCTATTAGATCCGTTAAAATATTGTTTTGTTGTATAAAGATTTGTTTTTGTATAAAATTGAATCTTTATCTGTTTGTGTAAAGATTTGATTTTATCAGTTTGTATAAAATTGAATCTTTATCAGTTTGCTTAAAGATTTGATTTTATCAGTTTGTATAAAATTAAATCTTTATCAGTTTGCTTAAAGATTTGATTTTATCAGTTTGTATAAAATTGAATCTTTATCAGTTTGTTTAAAGATTTGATTTTATCAGTTTGTATAAAATTGAATCTTTATCAGTTTGTTTAAAGATTTTGATATTTATCAGTTTCAAATAAAATCTGTTTAGGTACTTTTTTGATTTTATTAAGTTTCAAATCTTTATATGTTTGTTTATCTCGCAAAACACGAAAAGCTAATACGAAAATCTATCACGAGATCACCACGGCGGCGGAACGACGGCAACAGCCGACCGAACCGCCAAGGCCAAACCACCAGTTCCGGTGGTGACCGAACCGCATACGGCAATGGCCGGATTGCGGTTAAACCGCGACCGCACCACCAGAGTGGTGGTGGCGGCGTTTTGCGGTGGTCGATGGTGATCTCGCGGTGGCTGTACCGCATCTCGCGGTGGCTGCTAGAGGAACGCTCGTAGGGTTGATCACAGGTGGATTTAGCTCAAGCAATCCAGGTAACAATTTCTAGTCCTTAACATTAATTGTATAAATAAAATAAGCGATAAAGATCTGTAATAGTTTTTTCGGGTTTTATTATTATCGCTTCCGCACAGATCAAACCAGTTTGGTTTGATCGTTTAAAACCTTTGGGTCAGTTTGATCTAAAAGTTTTGTCGTGTTTTCTCATCCAGTTAGGATTGAGACTCACAGGATCTCGTATCAGTTTGGTACATGGATCACACAAAAACCCAACAATTAGGAGATGATACAATTAATAGTATGTGGAATTATAGCCTTGAGAATAATAAATGCCTTAGAAGAGATTATGATTTTGAAACAAAATAAAAACAATAATGGTTTAATTAATAATACAAGTAATTGGGAAATATTTTTAAAACTACAATAGTTTGGTAAATAGTTTTTTAAAACACAATGGTTTAGTTAAAAACTCTTTTCCCTTTAGGATCCTTTACACATCCAATTTCATACATTTTCTTCAAATCTGCTATGTTCAACCTGGAAAACATGTGATGTGTATTTCTGTGATTGTCCAGCTTCCCTCCTTTGCTTTCAATCACCCACACCATCTGATTATCCTGCACTTGTGAATCCCAATCAATGATTTCAGATCCTGCAGAGTCATGCACCAACTTAGCTTTCTTGGCTGATTTCTTGTGAGCTATAGACTTCTTTCTTTTAGCATCACCACAATTTTGTTGCTCTGAAGGTTGTGAGTCACCTTCCTTTAAGACATCATCCTCATCCATCCCATCTTTCTCTTTCTCTTCACTCCTCTTCTCCTTCTCTTTTTCTGCCTCAACAACCATTTCCTTTTCAGGCTCATTTTCTTTCTCTATCTCTTTTTCTGTTTCCTTTTCAGGTTTCCTCTCTTTCTCATCAACAGCAGGTACATCATGCTTTTTCTTGGTTCTCCTTTGTATCAAAGGCATCTTCTCTTCTTGTTCTTCTTCTACTTCCTTTTCTTCTACTTTCTTTTGCAAAGCATCTCTTTCTTTGTTGTATCTGTCTGCTATCTTCTTATCAGACCAGCCTGCAAACATACTTTCTATTCCACCAACAACATTTACCAAAAATTTGATCCTTCCCTTTCTTTCCTCAGTCTTGGAAGTCTGCCTTGTTTTCATTACTACCTTCTTAGGCTGAACTTTCCTAGGTTGTGGCTTTGACTTTGGCTTTGCAGGAATCTTCTTGACAACAGCTTGATCTTCTTCATCTTGTAACTTCCTTGCTACCTCCATTGATGCCTCTTGCTCTGCAGCTATCTTTCTTGCCCTTTCTAGCTCTTCTGGAGTCATCATGGAGTAGATGGTCTTCAAGGACATTTCTTCTTCAACCTCCTTAGGGATCTGTTTTGCCTTTTTCTTCTTAGGTTCCTCAATCAAGATCTCTTTTCCCTTTCCTTTTGGATCAGGGTTCTTCTGTTCATCCTTCTTGGCAGTCCTCTCTTTGATCACTATTCCCTTGGTCTGTGGAATGACCTTAGGAGTAGCTTGTGGTAACACTACCAAAGTTTCAGCAGCAACTCTTTCTTCCACATTCACCTCTGTAGTAGCAGCCTTAGGAGTGGTCTCTTTTGGCTTGTCTTCACCAGACTTCTTCTTTTCCTTTGATAGTGCTGCTTTCACAACCTCTTTCTTCACTTTTGACTCCCCCTTAACCTTTACTTTCTCCCCCTTTGTGAAGGCAGCCAGTGTAGCATACCTCCTCTGTAATGCTGAAATCTTTATATTTTGAGCAGCAACCTGAGCACCCTGAGCTTGACACTTCTTGTAGACATCAGTTATAAGTTGATTCTAAGTCTTGACCATCTTTTCCAAAATCTCCATTCTGATTGCTGTCTCATCATGCTTTGACGCATGGGCCTGGAATTGAGCATCATGAGTCTCTAAATCTTTGGCTATGGCAGCCAATGAAGCCATCAATTCTTGTTGTGTCATACTACCCTCACCAGATTTAGAAGTTGTACCCTTCTTTGCTGGATCTTTGGGAATTTTAGTAGCAGTTTTCAACCTAGTTGAAACACTATCTACTCCCATGGTTTCTTGGCACCTGGGTCCTCTTAATGATTTCTCATTTAGAGTTGCCGTGGAGGGGGTCTTACTTATGTTCACACTGGCCTGATGCACACCTTGTGCAACACCAGTAGTGTAAGCCACACCATCCACATGCCCTAGCATCTCCTTAGAGGGCACCTCTTTAGCAATGGAGTTGGGGGACACTCCTTGGGTTTCCCTTTGGTCAAACTCAAGTGGAGAGTGCTCCACAAGAGGGCTTTTAGGCTTAGGGTGTGTAGATCCAAAAGAGGAAGGAGCTCTTTTGATCTTTCTTTCATAGACCTTTAGTGCAGGGGTGGGGGTAACATGAACAGGGGTCAGAGGAGTGTTTGAAGTGGTAGGTGTGGGTAGGTCATCATATGGTATGCTTGAATGTGTGGGCTGCAAGCCTGATGCCTCACCTGAGGGGGGAATCACTCCCATCATTGTAGGAAACAATGGTGTGATTGTAGATATGCCACCTCTTTTCATGTTTGAATACATTTTAAAAGAGGGGACATTCCTGTTATAGGTTTCACCAACAGGAGGTACATTCGTCAATTCCAAGTTAATAACTTCTTGAAAAAATCTTGGATACATGTAAAAAGCAGTGGAAGTAGATTTTGGATCCAGATTTGACACAAGATTTTCAAAAATCATATTTGAAAAATTAAACTTCCTGGATGTGGCCAAGCAAACTAAAGCAGATGCAATAGTGTTTCCAAATTCACTCCATCCAGAGGTTTTTCTTGAAAAACAGTGTATAAGGATATGAACAAGAAACTTCCATTGATGGCCAAACTTGTTTTTCTGAATTTTCAAAGATTTTAGGAGCCTTCATATCCCATTTGGGCCAAAGCAGTGAAAATATCAGTGGTAGCAATAGAAGACTCACCTCCTTCATCATAAAGATGTAGACACCTTCGAATGGTAGATTCAGTCACAGACAGAGGTCTGTCACACACTGAAGTTTGAAGAGTCTTCGTGCCATTCACAGATTCAATGCGTGCATTCATCCAAAAATCCTTTTGATGTGCAATGTAGATCTTTGGATTCAGAAGAATGCCATGAGCAAGAGTCGAAGCTTGTAGGAAATCCACAATGTCATTGAATCCCTCTGATTTCTTTCCTTTGGTGAGAAATCCGACTTTGTTGTGCTCTTCGTAGAATCGTAGATCATCCATGACAAGAAAGTTTGATTAGATCACAGGAATATGATGCAAGAACACAAGTAATTGATCGAAACAAACCAAATCGCACAGAATCGCCTTAGAATGCCAAGAGTTTTGGACTTAGGGTTTTGAAAATATCCGTTGTGAAAAAGGCGGTGATTCAGGGGCTATTTATACTTTCCCAGGTTAGTTAAAAGCAGCAATAATAAAATAGCAGCAATAACAGGTGAGAAGTATTAAAGCGCAAACCCTAGGTTTTAAAGCAACAATAATCAATAAAGCAGCAATAATGAAACCAACAGCAATAATGCAACTAGCAACATTACTACCATTAGCAGCAATAATATCCAATATGCAGCAGTAACCCATTTCAGCAGCAATAACGCGCTACTTGCACTCTCAGCAGCAATAACATGCGATTATCATTTTCAGCAGCAATAACATGCGATTATCATTCATAATCAAGTTAAGCAGCAATAATTTCCGATTAGCAGCCATAACCAAGTGTAGCAGCAATAAAGTCCGATTAGTACTACTAGCAGCAATAACATCCGATTGGCACTTCTGGCAGCAATAACATCCGATTGGCACTCCTGGCAGCAATAACAACCGAATGGCACTTCTAGCAGCAATAACCACTCCCAGCAGCAATAATGTCCCTTGTTACATTTGTGTCACTGAAAACACTAGGAAAACACATCACACACCTTGAGGCATACAAATACATAGGATACAAGAAGTTACACATAGCATACAGAGAAACATCATTCAGAATTGATCATGCCTACACGAGAAAAATTAAATTAGGTTAAACATATAATTTGATAAATAAAATATATATATATATATAATAATTACGCAAGTCTATACAAAACAAAATGTCAAAATCGTCAAGTAAATCTAATACGAGGATGACTAATTGAGATTCTATTCTTGATCTGAAAATGTCAAAATCGTCAAGTAAATCTAATACGAGGATGACTAATTGAGATTCTATTATTGATCTAATTTCTATCTCGTGAACTTGAATTTGGAACAACATTATCATCGCCTTTATTGCATAAGATTCTTAGCTCCTACCATGTTGATCATAAAAATAAACAAACGCCTACCAGGTAAGTGTTTGATTAATGATCATTGTTTGTATTTTTTTCACCATTTCATTTCCAATGGGTCAAATGGTACCAATAACTAGTGCAAAATGAATGAATGTTTATAAACTAAATTCCTATAGAAAATGGGACTGTTAAATCCATCAACCTCCGGTTATTACTGTTATTGTTACTCTCCGCGATCTCCTTCAAACTACTCCAAGATTTCCTCCGCCGCCTATTAGATGGGCCCACCGACTTTTCCGCCTCAGTTTCCGTGACCGCCGTTTTCTTGGCCCCTGAACGGTTCCGCTTCTTCATCTTCGACTCCAGCAACGTCATCGGCGGCGTGGTCAATGGGGTCGCTGGACAAGATGTGGCAGGGTCATCTTTGACCTCCACAATACCCATTTAACCCCTGGTGCCATCATCACCCGTGGAACCCACCGACACGTTATCTTTAGTCGCATCGAAAGAAGAAACCGACTTATGGGTTTTTTGATTGGTCGAGCTTATAGGGTTGGGGGATCTTTTATGTGGCGTTGGTGGGATCGCATTTCTCGGGGTGCCCCTTTTCGTGTTTCGGTGTGAACAAAAATGGCAAGTGTAGACGACATTGTTTTGAGCTTGAAGATTTGATTTCTTGCGTTTGTGTCGAGCATTTGTTTTGTTCGGCTCGATTCAGATGGTACAATTGTGGCCCGGATGAAGAATAGACTCACATCTGCACAAAGAATGAGATGGTTATCGGGTTTTAAGTTTTGTATTTTAATGCATCCATCCCAAAATAAGTGTCCACGGTAGTTCTAGAGGAAAAAGGATCGGCTTTCAAAAGTAAGTGCCTGCTTTCCAATTCTACTGCTAATTACGAGGCAAAGAAAGTCATTACTACCACTATTATTAAGGGTAAAATTGTCTATTAGGTGATTGAAAAGTGTGCTAATTACACATTTCTAAAATTGTGTCTTTGTTTCACGTAAGACTAGGATTTAAGGTATTATTTCACACACACACACACACACACATATCACAATGTGAATGTACTTTTTCGTGTATTTTTTACGACATGAAACAACACATGATCACCGGCTCTCAACCTTTTTATTATGCCATTTGTGTGTGTATGTGTGCGTGCACAGAGGTTACGGTAAGTTCAATTGCAAACATATATCAACTGGGGGAGAAAGGAGAGGGCAACATGTGTCCTCGGTTGCTCCCAACCATCATTAATAACCCATTAACCTCTAGGACACATGGTGCGATCTTTTGTCCCTCATTCACAAGGGAAGTTAAGTTTGCAATTCATTAGCAAACCACTCAAATTTGTGCATACTATCGATTTCATTGGTTAAATTAATGAAATGGTTTCATATAATTTTTTCCCTGATGAAATTGTTTCATATAATTATGTTTATATATACATATACATAGGGGAGCAATCAAATACAAACCACTCTTAGAATACAAACCATGCAACCGTCGATCACAGTGACTAAGTTAATGAAATTGACTCATGAAATAATATTATATGATTCTTTTTTTGATGAAATAGTTTCACATTTTGGTGTTTTTTTATGTAAAAAGGAAATTCTTTCATCTATTTTTTCGTTCTGATGAAATTATTTCATATATTTTTCTTATTCTGATAAAACATTTTAACTTTAAAATAAAAAACACTAATATATGAAGCAATTTTATCAAGGAAAGAATTATCTGAAACATTTTCATCAAATTAAACAATTTCATGAAAGGATTTCATTAATTTAACCAATGAAATCGACGCTTAGCACGACTTGTATTCTACGAGTGGTTTGCAAAATAAACTCTCCCTTGTGTGTGTGTGTGTGTGTGTGTGTGTATAATATAGTAGATAGATAGAAAGAGACCTTTGACAGGTAACCAAGGATGGATCAACCGGCGTCCCTAGTGCCTCGGAAGACGCGGCCAAATGGTGACCAAAGAAGGCACCCAGTGAAGGTACCGCAGCAACACGAGTGGCCCACACTGCAAGGTTCTTTATATGTTAACTTCAACGTAGACTTGACATTAGTATGCTTCTTCCCTTCTCTTATCGTAACCGACATTTGAGGACCCGAAGTTGTTGCAGGGAGCGCTTTCTTGCTTGGCCCTTTCTTCCCCATGCTTCTACCGTTTCTTTTAAAGAATGTTGGCGGACAATTGGAGAAACGTTTTCTTCAAGAATTTAAAAAAAAAAATTAGAAACGATAATAATGATCAATAAACAAAAAAGATTATGCTAATGATGTTTGGGAAGTTTATAACTAGGTTACACTAGGTTTTTCGGGTAACTATGTGTGGGTTCCCAAGCCAGCTTACGCGCACTGATTAATCCCCTAGTCTAGAGACAACGCGCACTTGAGGGCAGCCGAGAGCACGACGCATGTCAACATCAGTATGGAATAACAAAGGTGAATAATACAACATTCAAAACGAATTAGACCCATATTGTAGCAACAACAATTCAACATTTGGAACCACACGGTCAACTAATCTAAGACGAAAGTTTGGCAGCAACTCATTTTTCCATCGCGATGGTGAGAACACTTGAAAGCACGATACTTATCACATTCGGTATGAATAATGCAGGTGAATGTTCATTCATGCATCGTTCACGATGAATAATACAAACATTCAACACGAACAATATAATTCGGGACGATGCTACCCAACCCGCTACAATCGGTATCAATTCAATTGGTACGGTTGGTACACATGTTGGTCGATTTGGTTTGATACAAAATTACTTACCACCCCCTACAATAAGCTGATATGGACCAAAATAGATAAAAATTACAAATTTGGATCATGGAATTGGAAACCAAATAATGTTAACATCAAAAACACATAGACACAAAGTGCTCTAAAATTAGGGTTTTTAAACAATTTGCAAACAGAAAAAGAAGAATCTTCCAAATTTCAGTACTGCGTGATTTCCATTTACACACAATTATGCCAACAATTGAGCTGAAATTTCATCATACATCGAACAAGAAACGCTTAATTCGAACTGGAATTGAGAAATTGAAAGCAAAATCGAGAGATAACAAACCTTAATTGGAGCACAAATCCAGAATTTTTCAGGCGTTTGAAGGGTTAGGGTTTGAGAAATCGAGAGTTTGGATAGCGGGTCTTGGGCCGGAAAATAAATAACCGGTTTTTTTTGGTTCCTTGTAATCAATTTTTTTATATATGGGTTGAACCGGTCCGGTTGATTCGGTTAAATCGCAAAGTGGTGAAAGGATCGGGTTAAATATGATTGGTTCTATGGTATTTTAAGGATCGGGTTTAACCGATTGAACTGGTGGATTGAACCGGTAAAGAAATCAAAAAAAATATGTGTGTAAAACTTGTAATTATTTATTATTTTAATGTTTTTGGATTGATGTAAAACTTATTGTAATGTGTATTTTTAATGTTTTTTAACTTTTAGATATCAAATTGTTGGTTATATATATACACACACATATATATGTAAGGAAAATGAAAAAAAAAATACTTGGAACCAGTGATTGAACCGGTCGAACCGGAAATCGGTCACCATACCAGTTCAGCAGCAGGAGCAGCAGAAGCAGCAGCAGCAGTAGGAGCACTGGAGCAGCAGCAGCAGCAGGAGCAGCAGTAGCAGGAGCAGCAGTAGGAGCAGCAGGAGCAGCATCAGGAGCAGGAGCAGGAGCAGTAGGAGGAGCAGCAGCAGCAGCGTGGGGGTGGTGGTGGTAGTAGTAGTAGTCGTAGTAGTGGTAGTCGTGGTGGTGGTGGTACAGCAGCAGCAGCAGCGTGGTGGTGGTGGTGTAGTAGTAGTAGTAGTAGTAGTAGTACTACTACTACTACTACTACTACTACTACTACTACTACTACTACTACACTACTACTAATCTAAGACGAAAGTTTGGCAGCAACTCATTTTTCCATCGCGATGGTGAGAACACTTGAAAGCACGATACTTATCACATTCGGTATGAATAATGCAGGTGAATGTTCATTCATGCATCGTTCACGATTAATAATACAAACATTCAACACGAACAATATAATTCGTGACGATGCTACCCAACCCGCTACAATCGGTATCAATTCAATTGGTACGGTTGGTACACATGTTGGTCGATTTGGTTTGATACAAAATTATTTACCACCCCCTACAATAAGCTGATATGGACCAAAATAGATAAAAATTACAAATTTGGATCATGGAATTGGAAACCAAATAATGTTAACATCAAAAACACATAGACACAAAGTGCTCTAAAATTAGGGTTTTTTAAACAATTTGCAAACAGAAAAAGAAGAATCTTCCAAATTTCAGTATTGCGTGATTTCGATTTACACACAATTATGCCAACAATTGAGCTGAAATTTCATCATACATCGAACAAGAAACGCTTAATTCGAACTGGAATTGAGAAATTTAAAGCAAAATCGAGAGATAACAAACCTTAATTGGAGCACAAATCCAGAATTTTTCAGGCGTTTGAAGGGTTAGGGTTTGAGAAATCGAGAGTTTGGATAGCGGGTCTTGGGCCGGAAAATAAATAACCGTTTTTTTTTGGTTCCTTGTAATCAATTTTTTTAAATATGGGTTGAACCGGTCCGGTTGATTCGGTTAAATCGCAAAGTGGTGAAAGGATCGGGTTAAATATGATTGGTTCTATGGTATTTTAAGGATCGGGTTTAACCGATTGAACTGGTGGATTGAACCGGTAAAAAATAAAAAAAAATATATGTGTAAAACTTGTAAATATTTATTATTTTAATGTTTTTGGATTGACGTAAAACTTATTGTATTGAGTATTTTTAATGTTTTTTTAACTTTTAGATATCAAATTGTTTGTTATATATATACACACACATATATATGTAAGGAAAATGAAAAAAAATGCTTGGAACCGGAAATCGGTCACCATACCAGTTCAGCAGCAGCAGGAGGAGCAACAGTGGAGGAGCAGCAGGAGCAGAGCAGGAGCAGCAGCAGCAGCAGCAGGAGCAGCAGCAGCAACAGTCGTGGCAGAGTAGTAGTAGCAGGAGCAGCAGCAGTAGTAGCAGTAGTAGTATTAGCAGGAGCAGCAGCAGCAGCAGCGTGGTGGTGGTGGTATTAGTAGTAGTAGTAGTAGTAGTCGTAGTAGTGGTAGTCGTGGTGGTGGTACAGCAGCAGCAACAGCGTGGTGGTGGTGGTAGTAGTAGTAGTAGTCGTAGTAGTAGTAGTCGTAGTAGTAGTAGTGTAGTAGTAGTAGTCGTAGTAGTAGTAGTAGTAGTAGTAGTAGTAGTAGTAGTAGTACTACTACTACTACTACTACTACTACTACTACTACTACTACTACAACTACTACTACTACTACTACTAATCTAAGACGAAAGTTTGGCAGCAACTCATTTTTCCATCGCGATGGTGAGAACACTTGAAAGCACGATACTTATCACATTCGGTATGAATAATGCAGGTGAATGTTCATTCATGCATCGTTCACGATGAATAATACAAACATTCAACACGAACAATATAATTCGGGACGATGCTACCCAACCCGCTACAATCGGTATCAATTTAATTGGTACGGTTGGTACACATGTTGGTCGATTTGGTTTGATACAAAATTACTTACCACCCCCTACAATAAGCTGATATGGACCAAAATAGATAAAAATTACAAATTTGGATCATGGAATTGGAAACCAAATAATGTTAACATCAAAAACACATAGACACAAAGTGCTCTAAAATTAGGGTTTTTAAACAATTTGCAAACAGAAAAAGAAGAATCTTCCAAATTTCAGTACTGCGTGATTTCGATTTACACACAATTATGCCAACAATTGAGCTGAAATTTCATCATACATCGAACAAGAAACGCTTAATTCGAACTGGAATTGAGAAATTGAAAGCAAAATCGAGAGATAACAAACCTTAATTGGAGCACAAATCCAGAATTTTTCAGGCGTTTGAAGGGTTAGGGTTTGAGAAATCGAGAGTTTGGATAGCGGGTCTTGGGCCGGAAAATAAATAACCGGTTTTTTTTGGTTCCTTGTAATCAATTTTTTTAAATATGGGTTGAACCGGTCCGGTTGATTCGGTTAAATCGCAAAGTGGTGAAAGGATCGGGTTAAATATGATTGGTTCTATGGTATTTTAAGGATCGGGTTTAACCGATTGAATTGGTGGATTGAGCCGGTAAAAAATATATATATATAATATATATGTGTGTAAAACTTGTAATTATTTATTATTTTAATGTTTTTGGATTGACGTAAAACTTATTGTAATGTGTATTTTTAATGTTTTTTTAACTTTTAGATATCAAATTGTTGGTTATATATATACACACACATATATATGTAAGGAAAATGAAAAAAAATGCTTGGAACTAGTGATTGAACCGGTCGAACCGGAAATCGGTCACCATACCAGTTCAGCAGCAGCAGCAGGAGGAGCAGCAGCGGCAAGAGGAGCAGCAGCAGCAGGAGGAGCATCAGTCGTAGCAGTAGTGATAGTAGCAGGAGCAACAGCAGTCGTAGCAGTAGTAGTATTAGCAGGAGCAGCAGCAGCAGCAGCGTGGTGGTGGTAGTAGTAGTAGTAGTAGTAGCAGTAGTAGTAGTCGTAGTTGTGGTAGTCGTGGTGGTGGTGGTACAGCAGCAGCAACAGCGTGGTGGTGGTGGTAGTAGTAGTAGTAGTACTACTACTACTACTACTACTAATCTAAGACGAAAGTTTTGCAGCAACTCATTTTTCCATCGCGATGGTGAGAACACTTGAAAGCACGATACTTATCACATTCGGTATGAATAATGCAGGTGAATGTTCATTCATGCATCGTTCACGATGAATAATACAAACATTCAACACGAACAATAAAATTCGGGACGATGCTACCCAACCCGCTACAATCGGTATCAATTCAATTGGTACGGTTGGTACACATGTTGGTCGATTTGGTTTGATACAAAATTACTTACCACCCCCTACAATAAGCTGATATGGACCAAAATAGATAAAAATTACAAATTTGGATAATGGAATTGGAAACCAAATAATGTTAACATCAAAAACACATAGACACAAAGTGCTCTAAAATTAGGGTTTTTAAACAATTTGCAAACAGAAAAAGAAGAATCTTCCAAATTTCAGTATTGCGTGATTTCGATTTACACACAATTATGCCAACAATTGAGCTGAAATTTCATCATACATCGAACAAGAAACGCTTAATTCGAACTGGAATTGAGAAATTGAAAGCAAAATCGAGAGATAATAAACCTTAATTGGAGCACAAATCCAGAATTTTTCAGGCGTTTGAAGGGTTAGGGTTTGAGAAATCGAGAGTTTGGATAGCGGGTCTTGGGCCGGAAATTAAATAACCGGTTTTTTTGGTTCCTTGTTGAAGTAGCGTTTTAGGAGCTTTTTGTAGCTTTTTCCAATTATACCCTTATTAATATTCATTATTATACCCAAAGATACCTTTTTTGATCATTTTACATACTCATAAGCTAGTTTTTTACAAACATAATTTATTCAACAGCCATAGCTAGCTTATTAGTCAACAACTAGCTTATCAGTTATCAGCTAGTTTGCAAAAAGCCGAAAAGGCAACCTTAGTCCCTAAAGTGGTAGACCTCGACTATGATACCATATCAAAAGAGGTGAAATGCATTATGTTATTCTAAAAATTACTATCATATAAGCACACTCTCAAACACCCCCTAAAATGCTTCATATCCTGAAGAGATGGATGCAATTGCAATTTTGCTCTCAAAATCAAATAGGTCATATCTTATATGAAATCCACAATCTACAATATGATATATAGAATTGCAAAAATTGTTCTAATATCAAGTAACATGAAATCAAAAATAGGGCAAAGAATCTCACCAATTGGTAAGAAACTCCATCAGCTTGGAATCCATTGAAATGATTCCTTTTCGATTCTCCTTTCCATGAAACCCTAACCACATTTCCGATTGGCTTCGCATCATCATCGTCTTCTTCTTCTTCAATTTCTTCTTCTTCTTGTTCGTTGTTGTTGTTTATTTGAGATGAAGGTTGGTTAACTTCTCCTTCTTCTTCTTCTTCTTCTTCTTCTTCGTCTTCGTGAAGGATGAGTTTCCTTCTCTTCTTCTTCCGCCCTACCTCAGCTCCGGCAGCCGCCGGTGTTGGTGGTGGCGGCGGAGAGTTGTCGGAGGAGGAGGACAGTGACCGGCCGTCGGCCATTTTTTCCAATTACATAAGGTAGTGTGTGTGTGTGTGTGTGTGTGTGTGTGTGTGTGTGAGATTGAAGCTATTTGGTGGTCACTGTGGTTTATATTTTATAATATTTTATTGTATTGTTGGTAAGGGTGTAAACGAGTGGAGCTGAGCTCGAGCTCGACTCGTAAAATATAGATTATAGCTTGAGCTCGGCTCAAAAATAGGTTATTTAGGTCATAGTTTGAGTTTGGCTCAAAAAGCTTAAAGATACATATTTGGGTTATTTTAATATGTGCCCCTTGTATACATAATATACATATTATAATATAAATATAGGGGTGGGTTCAAATGTGAACCACTTTTTGGTTGTGAACGTGGGGACAACCGAGAGCGTAACACGTGGCGGATGACTAGGCGCCACGTCAAGTCCACAGCGGATGAGTGATGACTATGTGCGATTCATGGGAGGGCATTGAATTAAAGAGGGGGACCACACTCAAAGCCGTCACGTGTCGCACTCTCGGTTGTCCTCACGTTCACAACCAAAAATTGATTCACATTTGAACTTTCCTCTCTCTCTATATATATATATATATACACACACACACTATACAAGGCTCGAAAAAAAACTCGATCCGAACTCTTAAAACCTCGAGCTCGGCTCGTTAAATATTTGAGCTCGTTTTATGGACTTGAGATCGTACTCGAACTTGAGAAAGTTCGACTCAAACGAGTTGAGCTCGAGCTCATTTACACCCCTAATTGTTGGTCTTATTTTAAAATAATTAGAGAAAAAGTTTCTATGATTTGTACTATATTGCACTGATGGTTCATATTTTGCCAATGATGGTAAGGACTAATGGTGCAATATAGTGTAAACCATGTGGACCAACAACAGTGCAATATAACGTAAACGATAAGAACTTTTTTCATAGTTATTTTAAAATAGTGACCAAAAGGATAACAAAATGTAAACTACAGGCGCGCCAAATTTGTGATTTACCCTTTTTTTAATATATCCTCTAATTAGATTTATAACAAAAAATTATAATTTTATAATAATTTTAGTAAATCTGTAAGAATAAACTACAATTTTGGTTCTTGTCGTTTACATGAATTTTTTAAAGTGGTTCCTAGATTTCAATAACTACAATTATCATTCCTACTTTTTACATTTTGCTTTGAAAATGGTCTTTCTTCACTAACTTCACTAAATATCTCCGTTAAATAAGGAGTATTTATGTAATTTATATCATTATTTGTCTTTACTCAAAGGACCAAAATTGTAGTTTACTTGATTTCGTTGCTCAACGGACCAAAACAAATAAGAAAAGGATAAAAAGACATAAATTAACACTTTAGGCATATCCCAGATCGGTCGTGAACATAAGGGTTGAACATAAGGGTTGGAAGAAAACTTTTATTTTTCTTTTGTTTCTTTTCTTCATTTATTTTCTTTCCTGAAAAAGTTTTGAGAACACTAGTCATTTTCACCTACGTAAAATGATTTCCAAAAACACAGCATTAATGCATTAAAATGTAAAAAACAAATTTTGATGTTGACGTGTATAAAGAGAATATTACTTTCCAGAGGTATACTTAGCAATGTACAAATGTGTGATTAGCCTTCTAATTTTAGAATTTTTACCATGGTTTTGCCATGAACCTTTATAGTCATAATTCATATGGACTATCAATAACTTTGTAAGGAAAATTGCATCTTGTTCTTATTTTGATAAACTAAGGGATTATTTACCAAACTTTTATCAAGTGCTTGCCGGCGTATCGAACGACGTCCTTGAGCTTGAAAATGCCGATTATTTTTTTCACCATTTCATTTCCAATGGGTCAAATGGTACCAAAAACTACTGCAAAATGAATGAATGTTTATAAACTAAATTCCTATAGAAAATGGGACTGTTAAATCCATCAACCTCCGATTATTACTGTTACTCTCCGCGATCTCCTTCAAACTACTCCAAGATTTCCTCCGCCGCCTATTAGTCGGGCCCACTAACTTTTCCACCTCACTTTCTATCACCGTCGTTTTCTTAGCCCCCGAACGGTTCCGCTTCTTCATCTTCGACTCCAGCAATGTCATCGGCGGCGTGGTCAACGGGGTCGCTGGAAAAGATGTGGCAGGGTCATCTTTGACCTCCACAATACCCATTTTGCCCCTGGTGCCATCGTCTCCCGTGGGCCCCACTGAAACGTTATCTTTAGTAATACCGAAAGAAGAAACCGTCCTACGGGTTTTTTGATCGGTCAAGGTTGCAGGGTCGGGAACTCTTTTACATGACGTTGGTGGTTTCGTATTTCTCGGGGTGCCCCTTTTCGTGTTTCGGTGTGAACAAAAATGGCAAGTGTAGACAACGTTGTTTTGAGCTTGAAGATTTGATTTCTTGCGTTTGTGTTGAGCATTTGTTTTGTTCGGCTCGATTCGGATGGTGCAATTGTGGCCTGGATGAAGAATAGACTCACATCTGCACAAAGAATGAGATGGTTATCGGGTTTTAAGTTTTGTATTTTAATGCATCCACTCTTAGAATACAAACCATGCAACCGTCGATCACATTGACTAAGTTAATGAAATTGGCTCATGAAATAATATTATATAACTATTTTTTTTCATCAAATTAAACAATTTCATGAAAGGATTTCATTAATTTAACCAATGAAATCGACGCTTAGCACGGCTTGTATTCTAAGAGTGGTTTGCAAAATAAAGTCTCCCCTATGTGTGTGTGTGTGTGTGTGTGTAATATAGTAGATCGATAGAAAGAGACCTTTGACAAGTAACCAAGGATGGATCAACCGGCGTCCCTAGTGCCTCAGAAGACGCGGCCAAATGGTGACCAAAGAAGGCACCCAGTGAAGGTACCGCAGCATCACGAGTGGCCCACACTGCAAGGTTCTTTATATGTTGTAACTTCAACGAAGACTTGATATTAGTATGCTTCTTCCCCGTTGAAGCTTCTCTTATCGTAACCGACATTTGAGGACCCGAAGTTGTTGCAGGGAGCGCTTTCTTGCTTGGCCCTTTCTTCCCCATGCTTCTACCGTTTGTTTCCTTTAAAGAATGTTGGCGGACAATTGGAGAAATGCTTTCTTCAAGAATTAAAAAAAATTAGAAACGATAATAATGATCAATAAACAAAAGATTATGCTAATGATGTTTGAGAAGTTATAACTAGGTTACACTGGGTTTTTTTGGGTAACCGTGTGTGGGTTCCCAACTTCCCATGCCAGCTTACGCGCACTGATTAATCCCCTAGTCTATAGACAACGCAAATGGGCCTCCATGGCCACAAGGGCTTTGGCAGCATCGCAGCGCTTGAATTTGAACCCAGGGTAGATGACTAGATGGGTTTTCCACTAAATCCCCCTAAGTCTTAACCAGTGCACCACAACCTAAATGGTTAGGTCGGATTGGTTTATATACAGCTACTTAGCTACTTGCTCGGCAATTCCCAAATGTTGAATTGTTGTTTAAGCATATAAATCTTTAGGGGCTGGTTCAAATGAAAACCCATCTTTCATTGCGAACTTGAGGGCAGCCGAGAGCACGACGCATGTCAACATCAGTATGGAATAACAAAGGTGAATGTTCATGCATTATTCATGATGAATAATACAACATTCAGAAGGAATTAGACCCATATGGTAGCAACAATCAACATTTGGAACCACAGGGTCATCTAATCTAATTCGATATGAATAACGCAGGTGAATGTTCATGCATTGTTCATGATGGATAATACAAACATTCAGCACGAACAATATAATTCAGGACGATGCTACCCAACCAGCTACAATTGGTATCGATTTAATTGGTACGGTTGGTACACATGTTGGTCGATTTGGTTTGATACAAAATTACTTACCACCCCCTACATACAATAAGCTGATAGGGAGCAAAATTGATAAAAATTACAAATTTGGATCATGGAACTGGAAACCTAATAATCTTAACATCAAAAACACATAAAGTGCTCTAAAATTAGGGTTTTTAAACAACTTGCAAACAGAAAAAAGAGGAGAATCTTCCAAATTTCGATTTACCCACAATTATGGCAACAATTGTACATATGAGCTGAAATTTCATCATACATCGAACAAGAAACGCTTAATTCGAACTGGAATTGAGAAATTGAAAGCAAAATCCAGAGATAACAAACCTTAATTGGAGCACAAATCCAGAATTTTTCAGGCGTTTGAAGCGAGAGAGGGTTAGGGTTTGAGAAATCGATAGTTTGGATGGCGGGTCTTAGGCCGGAAAATAAATAACCGGTTTTTTTGGTTCCTTGTAATCAATGTTTTAAATATTGGTTGAACCAGCCCGGTTGAATTGGTTGAACCGTAAAGCGGTGAAAGGATCGGGTTAAATGTAATCGGTTTTATGGTGTTTTAAAGATTGGATTAAACCGGTCAGTTTAGTGGTTTAATCGATTGAATCGATGGATCGAACCGGTAAAAAATTGGTTGGCATGTTTTTTTTTAAAATATATGTAAAACTTGTTATTATTTATTATTTTTAATGTTTTTTGATTAATGTAAAACTTATTGTAATGTGTATTTTTAATGTTTTTTAACTTATAGATATCAAATTGTTGATTATATATATAGGGGAAGTATCCGTTGCAAACCACCTAGATTGTGCAAACTATACAAACCTAATCTTAACCATTGATTTTCTATTTATTTCCATTGATTTTGTGTATCCCTAATTTTTAGGCAGTTTTTTTCAAATGTGGTTGAGAGAATTTAGGAACTTAATTAATCTACACCATTGATCATGTATATGTATGGTTGAGATTGGTTTGTATAGTTTGTACAAACTATGCGGTTTGTAACGGATACAACCCCTATATATATATATATATATATATATATATATGTAGGAAAATAAAAAAAAATGTTTGAAACCGGTTGAACCAGTGATTGAACCTGTCGAACCGGAAACCGGTCACCACACCGGTTCAACTAAAAACCAGGTTTTAAAACATTGGTTGTAATACCGATGGGTCAGTTTAAATAAAAACTCATTTTTTTGTTGCAAACATGAGAACAGCTAAAAACGTGTCACGGGATATATTCACTTTAAATAATCATGTGTTATCATAGTGAATAACGCTGCATCCAGTGTTATTCAGGGTGAATAAATATAACATTATGTATTATTCATTATTATTCACTCTGAATAACACATGATTCACATGAATATGTCACGTGGCGCACTCTAGGTTGTCCCTACGTTCGCAATAAAATTTAAGTTCGCAATCGAACTTTCGTCTATACGTATAACAATTTATTTCATTTATAAATTTGTTTAAGATGTGTTTGGTATGTAGATAGTATATGATGGGACACAATATATTAGAACAAAACATAATAGATGAATCTCTTTTGGTATGACAAGACTTGTTAAATGACCAATTTACCTCTAGTGAGTTGTTTAGGACTTTCTTTTTACCAAATAATAACCTAAATAGAAATTTAAGAAATAATATTAAAATAAAAAACATCTTAGCATGATTAAAAATTGAATCACAAAAATATGAAAGAGTTTCGTGTGGAATGATTTACATGAAACAATTTCATGAAACGGGTTTTATTAACTTAACCAACAAAATCGATGATTTGCACATTTTGTACAAACTAGGATGGTTTGTATTTGATCTTTCCTCTATAAGTATAAGTGATTAAAGTTATTAATGAATTATTTGATTAATGTATTCACTTGTAAGGTTGGGTTCCGGTTAAAAATATTAAGTTTGGTGAGAAGCATGAGAAGTGGTTATCAACCGTTGGATGATAAAATTGACAAACATTATGACGAGGTGCACCAAGTTACGATGCATCGAAATGTACCATATCAATTCTCTTTCAAGCCACAATTAATGAGAGGGTATTTGATTAAAAATGATCAGTGGTTTAAAAGTACTTCTCACAATTCTTATAAAAACGACACTTCTCACATGATCTTGTGCATTCACGTGTATTTGTATTATGTATATGTATTGAGGACCCCCACCCCCACCCCCACCTCCAATGGGCGGACCTATGAAGGCTCCAATGGAGTTCTTTACATTTGTTCAAAATTCTTCTTGAGGTATAAACGGTGCACACACTAAACTTTTAGGGTGCTTTGGATT
Organism: Centaurea solstitialis; assembly: GCA_030169165.1. Lineage (NCBI taxonomy): Eukaryota > Viridiplantae > Streptophyta > Magnoliopsida > Asterales > Asteraceae > Centaurea > Centaurea solstitialis. The sequence goes on from CM058046.1 coordinate 27,451,070, forward strand.
TTAGAAAATACAAGATACGTCAATTAAAAACTGATCAATTCAAACAAAAAACTCAAAAGGCTCGCTGAATCAATCGATAAAATCTCTCAAAAGAGTCGAGTCTGCCTAAAAATACGTTCAACGATTTCGTATGCGAATAATCTACCTTAGATGTTTATCTTTTCAATAAAAGTCTTGGATACATCAGTAATAAATATTATAACTAATAATATACATATTTTGATGAAAACTTATATAGTATACGTGTGGTTCTATCGCATTTAAATAAAAGCAACACATACTTAAAAATCAATTTCATGTATGTTGACTCAATAAGCTAGTTGTTACCCAATAAGCTAGCTTATAAATGCTGACTCTAATGTATGTTTTGTAGCCTTAAACCATAAAAATGATTGAAACCCATTTACCAATTTACATATACGAACATGTGAACTTATAAACCATAAAAATGATTGAAACCCATTTACCAATTTACATATAACAAGATTTCAAAGATGCAATCAAATTAGAAGAACATATGTTGGTCCATTAGAAAATAGTGATTTAATCCAAAACTTGAAGTAAAGCATAAATACGATTTGTACCTTGATCGAGGTTTGAGTTTCTGCTTCTGATTGAAATCAGAAGATCTAGAGAATCGCCGCTGATTGAGAAGAGAGTTAACGATCAGGAGGACGACTGACAGAGTCACGATCTAGAAAAAAAATAAAACTTGCAATTAGGATTTGACTTGCCAACAGAGAAGATAGAGCGACTGAAGGAGTCCATATTACCAAAAGAAGTCCATATTACTAAAAAGAAAAACAATGTGAATTATTAGGAGATATTAGAGTCTATAGGTTCTATGTTTCTCTTCTTATTACCATTGCAAACTTGAGATTCTCCTTTCTGTTTGCAGGGTATGTCCCATTTATGTCAAAACTTCCAATTATATATTTGATTGTTAAGGGTGAAAGAGAGGTGGTTGGTTGGTTGGTTTGAGTTATTTGATTGTGTTTGTGATTTATCATCATTTGGGTTGGGTTGGGTTGGGTTGGGTTTGGAGGGTTTATATACATTGTTTGCAAACTCTATTGCTACTGCTGGACTTAAAATGGAGTAAAATTTTGACTTTTTATATATTCTCCACCATTTATTATGCTCTAGTTTCATTTCATACATGTAAAATGATTAACATAATAATTCATCTCTAGTTTCTTTTTCTTGCTAAATTCTCATTAATAGTTCTTTTGATCAATACCTCAGTTGAAATCAAGATCAACCCAAAAGATCACTTGTTCGCAATCTAAAATTATTTTCCTAATCATTAGTTTACACAAATTTAACATTCTTTCAAACAACATAGATACATAAATACAATAGAAATCATCCACAAGTAAAAAATAGAAAATCAAGCACTATCATAAGCATACACAACTCTAACGTAAAAATAGAAAATCAAGCACTATCATACGCATACATATCTATATATTATTACAAACCCACAAAATTTTGATCACAAGTTCATCAATCAACACAATTTTTGAAATACCACTTGTCCAAGTTCATCAACCCATAAGCATTTTTCATTCTATGTTAACCATATACTAAATTTTCATTCGTAGTCCATGATCAGATCCTTCACTCAATTAAACTCTCTTGAAAGTCATCTTTCAATTGGAAATTTTGATGGTATCTTCTGATGTATGGTCTCCAAAACAAAGTTGTTTTTTATTTATATATGGGGCAATTATAAGATCTTCATAACAAAAGGGGGTTTTTTCTGATAAGCTAGCTTTTTGAAAGAAGCTACAAAGAGCTTATCAGCTTATAAGCTAGCTTATCAGCTTATCAACATTAAGCTAGCTTATCAGCATTCCTCTATGGTGATATATTAAGGTTGTGTTTGGCAAAAATAAGCTAGCTTATAAGCTACAAAATGCTAGCTTATCAGCTTATCAACATTAACCTAGCTTATCAGCATTATTCCTCTATGGTGATATATTAAGGTTGTGTTTGGGAAAAATAAGCTAGCTTATAAGCTACAAAAAGCTATAAAACAAGTAATGGATAAACGATGATGAAATCCATATTGTAACCATCATATTTCTATGGGCATTTGCAAAATTCGAAATGGAACCAGAAAGAACACAAATAAACTTCAATTCCAAAAGGATCATCACTTCTAGCAACATTTTCCACTTATTTCTGTTTATATATATAAAAGGGAAGTTATTCAGCATTCAGCATTTAGCAATGTTGATGCTTTCACACATCAATGAATTTGGATCATCAAATTCAATACTAGAAGCCAATTGAAGCAAAAAAGAAAATTCGTTATAATTGAGCTTCAATCACCACTCCAACCAATGATTCCAAAATAAGCTAGTACATGTTTGGATGAACTATAAGCTCTCTTATAAGCCAACTTATTGAAACGATAGTTGGAGTAGCGTTTCAAGAGCTTTTTGTAGCCTTTTCCAATTATACCCTTGTTAATATTAATTATTATACGTCCCTTTTGGGTCATTTTACATAGTGATAAGCTAGTTTTTGCCAAAGATAATTTATTCATAAGCTAGCTTATCACAACTAGCTAGCCTTGGGTACACACGCATTTTCACAAACACTTGTTGTGCATGAACTTAAAAACCCCTTTTACCCCTTTTGTACCAAATGAAAAAATCACCAAACGAGATAACATTACTAAAAGCAAAATCTCAATCAATGGTGAATCATGAAAAATAAGCAAATTATATCAAAACCCACCTAACAATTTCTGAAATTGAATTTCACATAACTGATATAAAAACACATTCCAGCATCAGAAATCGACAATGAAAAGTTTGATGGTTACCTGCTGATTTCAGAGTTCCAATCAAGCAATGAGACTGACTGAGAGGTTCAGATTCAAAACACGAGCTCCAATTTTGCAAAAATCTGAGAATGAGAATTTGCCATGAGAAGGAGAAATCGAAATTAAGTTGGAGAAGAGAGAATGACAATGAGTACTTACCAACAGAGAAGATAGAGGATCGATGATGGAGGTTGAGAGCTCTCATCGACAATGGAGGACGATGGATCAGAGAGCAAAGATTTGAAAGCCGAAGGAGGACGATGGATAATAGAGAGGAGCGCTTAAAATCCTGGCCCAGCCCATGGGATTTTAGAATCCATCATTTGTGGGATTTATCCCCTCAAATCCAAATGCTATAACCATCCGAACATGTCCAAATCCTTCCAATTCCATTCCATTCCCGCAGGACGAACGCGCCCTAAATTCCTATAGAAAACGGGACTGTTAAATCCATCAACCTCGGGTTATTACTGTTAACGTTACTCTCCGCGATCTCCTTCAAACTACTCCAAGATTTCCTCCACCGCCTATTAGACGGGCCCACCGACTTTTCCGCCTCACTTTCCGTCACCGTCGTTTTCTTAGCCCCCGAACGGTTCCGCTTCTTCATCTTCGACTCCAGTAACGTCATCGGCGGTGTGGTCAATGGGGTCGCTGGACAAGATGTGGCAGGGTCATCTTTGACCTCCACAATACCCATTTTACCCCTGGTGCCATCATCACCCGTGGAACCCACCGACACGTTATCTTTAGTCATAACGAAAGAAGAAACCGAGTTACGGGTTTTTTGATTGGTCGAGCTTATAGGGTTGGGGGCTCTTTTACGTGGCGTTGGTGGGATCGCATTTCTCGGGGTGCCCCTTTTCGTGTTTCGGTGTGAACAAAAATGGCAAGTGTAGACAACGTTGTTTTGAGCTTGAAGATTTGATTTCTTGCGTTTGTGCCGAGCATTTGTTTTGTTCGGCTCGATTCGGATGGTACAATTGTGGCCAGGATGAAGAATAGACTCACATCTGCACAAAGAATGAGATGGTTATCGGGTTTTACGTTTTGTATTTTAATGCATCCACTCTTAGAATACAAACCATGCAACCGTCGATCACATTGACTAAGTTAATGAAATTGACTCATGAAATAATATTATATAACTATTTTTTTCATCAAATTAAACAATTTCATGAAAGAATTTCATTAATTTAACCAATGAAATCGACGCTTAGCACAACTTGTATTCTAAGAGTGGTTTGCAAAATAAACTCTCCCCTATGTATGTGTGTGTGTGTGTGTGTGTGTATATATATAATATAGTAGATAGATAGAAAGAGACCTTTGACAAGTAACCAAGGATGGATCGACCGGCATCCCTAGTGCCTCGGAAGACGCGGCCAAATGGTGACCAAAGAAGGCACCCAGTGAAGGTACCACAGCATCACGAGTGGTCCACACTGCAAGGTTCTTTATATGTTGTAGCTTCAACGAAGACTTGACATTAGTATGCTTCTTCCCCGTTGAAGCTTCTCTTATCGAAACCGACATTTGAGGACCCGAAGTTGTTGCAAGGAGCGCTTTCTTGCTTGGCCCTTTCTTCCCCATGCTTCTACCGTTTCTTTTAAAGAATGTTGGCGGACAATTGGAGAAACGTTTTCTTCAAGAATTAAAAAAAATTAGAAACGATAATAATGATCAATAAACAAAAAGATTATGCTAATGATGTTTGAGAAGTTTATAACTAGGTTACACTAGGTTTTTTGGGTAACCGTGTGTGGGTTCCCATGCCAGCTTACGCGCATTGATTAATCCCCTAGTCTAGAGACAACGCAAATGGGCCTCCATGGCCACAAGGGTTTTGGCAGCGCCGCAACTTGAGGGCAGCCGAGAGCACGACGCATGTCAACATCAGTATGGAATAACAAAGGTGAATAATACAGCATTCAGATGGAACGAACCACGGGGTCATCTAATCTAAGACGAAAGTTTGGCAGCAACTCATTTTTTGATTGCGATGGTGAGAACACTTGAAAGCACGATACTTATCACATTCGGTATGAATAATGCAGGTGAATGTTCATTCATGCATCGTTCACGATGAATAATACAAACATTCAACACGAACAATATAATTCGGGACAATGCTACCCAACCCGCTACAATCGGTATCAATTTAATTGGTACGGTTGGTACACATGTTGGTCGATTTGGTTTGATACAAAATTACTTACCACCCCCTACAATAAGCTGATATGGACATAAAAATTACAAATTTGGATCATGGGATTGGAAACCTAATAATGTTAACATCAAAAACACATAGACACAAAGTGCTCTAAAATTAGGGTTTTTAAACAACTTGCAAACAGAAAAAGAAGAATCTTCCAAATTTCAGTATTGCGTGATTCCGATTTACACACAATTATGCCAACAATTGAGCTGAAATTTCATCATACATCGAACAAGAAACGCTTAATTCGAACTAGAATTGAGAAATTGAAAGCAAAATCGAGAGATAACAAACCTTAATTGGAGCACAAATCCAGAATTTTTTAGGCGTTTGAAGGGTTAGGGTTTGAGAAATCGAGAGTTTGGATGGCGGGTCTTGGGCCGGAAAATAAATAACCGGTTTTTTTGGTTCCTTGTAATCAATTTTTTTAAATATGGGTTGAACCGGTCCGGTTGATTCGGTTAAATCGCAAAGTGGTGAAAGGATCGGGTTAAATGACCCATACTGATTCGGTCAGCAAATCTGACTCGGTCAGCAAATCTGACTCGGTCAGCAAATCTGACTCGGTCAGCAAATCTCACTCGGTCAGCAGTCAGTGTGTTTACCAAATTCTTGCAGACTCGAGTCAGATTACGAGTTTCCAACTAATGCCCTTCGATTTCCGTCATATGACCTTCGATTTTGGTCGGTCGGCGTTGGTGGTGGCGTTCGGTGCTGGTGGCAGGTTGGTGGTGGCGTTCGGTGCTAGTGAAGGGGCGGTGGTGGCATTCGGCGCTGGTGGAGAGGCGGTGGTGGCGTTTGGCGCTGGTGGCAGGGTGGTGGTGGCGTTCAGCGCTAGTGGCGGGGTGGTGGTGGTGAGGGTGATCGAGGGAGGTGGTGGCGATGGTGAGGGTGATGGAGGGAGGTGGTGGCGGCGGATGAATGGAGAATGGAGGAGAAAGAGAGCTGTCTTTTAATTAGGGTTCAGTAGCCTCTCATTTTAATTTATAAAAAGTTAAAAAGAAAATCTATTAAACTATTTATATATCAGGTAGTAAAAAAAAAGGTAGTAGGTATTATTTTTTATTTAAAAGGTTAAAATAAAAACTCTATACAAAAAGTATTGAATTACTAAATTTTATTTTATAAATTAAAATATTAGTATTATTATAACATGCGAAAAATATTAGTAAAGAAAATTCTATTAAAGATTATTTTATTTTATAAAATCTAATTATTTAAAAGCATTTAATTATTATATTTTATAACATATAACTGCAAAAGGTTAAAATGGTCATTTTATTGTCGGTAAGCTCTTACCAAATATGACCTGGTAAACATTCTGACTCAAACAACACTTATCCGGATTAGCAGTTATTCGGGTCAGCACTCTTACCCGAGTTAGCATTTACCCGATTAGACCAAGTAACAAGATTTACCAAGACTAATATGCAATACAACAATAAAAGATGTAATCTAGATGATGACAATTAAAGATTAAAAGCAATGAAATACTAATTATGACAAATTAAAGAAGCAAATTAGATGATGAAATTTAGAGATGAAAAATGAAGAACAAGGAAGAACTAAAAGATGATTACTAAAGAAAATGATAAGAGGAGAAAAGAAAAGAGAAGAGCATAAAGCTCTAACTCTTGGGGTGTCTTACAAGCCATCCCAAGCTCCATATATATAGAGATAGAGAGGGGCCAAAAGTGCAAATTACAAACTAGCTAATCTTACTTAGGAAGCTACTATTAAACATTACCCAAAAAGATATAATTAAAGAGTTTAAGGAATTTAACTAGTAGACAAAGAAATTAGAATTTCAAAAGAAGATAAATCTATTTCCATTCTCTACTAGTTGCATCCTCTCTTCCAAAAGCTCCTATTCATCTTCTTCTACGTCCATTTCTAGTCCAGTTGCTGCTGATGCGGTAATTATCGTACATAAAAAGCGTAACAAGTTTTAACCTCTAATGCCTAGCCACCGTCTTACCACATATACAGGCAAGCGTACCTGATCGTGAGTAATATAGTGTAGGAAAGTCCAGGTATCGTATCTACCACTGGGAACGGTCAAGTTATCGTAGACTAAAGTCTGAATCGGTTTAATTAATCTAAAAGGGGGGTTTTGTATGAAAAAGGTTTGAATACTAAAAAAAATAATTAAATAAGAAAAACTAAGAAAGCGATTAAAATAATGATTTAAGTTTATAATAATGGAAAAACAGCAGTACTTATCATGATAACGTGAATCCCCAATATGGATGACATGAGTAGGTCGAAAGTTTGGTTGTTTTGACTATTGTAAGAATTTAAGTCTGGGACACCCTAACATGTGCAATTTATGGCTATGAACTAGGATATGGTCCTCCTAATTCCAATCCTAAATCGTTTGGTCCACAATCTAGAATCGGTAAACCCTTCCCAATCAGTATTGCAATGGCTATTTTACTATCGGTCACTTATTGGTCAAAGTAACCCTTTAACACAACTTTATGGTCCAAGTCAAGCTAAGGTAGGTTGATTATCCTTTCGGAGTCTATCTGTTTTTGGTCTAACAAATACACCCAACCAAGTGAATTCAAATCGCCACAACAACAATAATCAGAAAAGAACCATAAACGACATTCAATTAATCAAAAATAAACCAATAAACATTAATTGCAAAGTATCATCCATAAAGGTTCATCTATCATGACAAGCACTACTAATAGACTACTCACTCATAATGAAAACAAAAACATAAACAAAAGTGGACATCGACATGATACCGACAGCACAACGATAGATGATCGGAGATCGACTTCCGCAGCGTATCGGCACCTTTCGTACTCTCACTCTCGTTCCTCTGTACTTCCCTCGTGTATCGCACTTCAAATCTCATGTTTAGAACTGAAGGAGGAGGCTGATATTTAAAGAAAAACGACCAGGCTCCATCTGGCGATCGCCAGACTGCCCACTTAGCGACGCCAAACACTTAATTTAACCCTAATCTTCAACTCAGTCGCACTTGGCGGCGCCAAATATAGGACTTCGCGATCGCCAAGTGTCTTCTGTGTTGACTTTGTGCATTTTCACGTTTTCTCGCATTTTTCCGTACTTTTCCGTTCCACGGCCTCCAAATCCTTCACAATCAATAATAAGCTCATTTAGTGCATGAAATGATCATAAACGGGTGAGAAATGGGGTAAAGTCATACGATTACGTGCAACCAAAATATGTATAATTTTGGTGTTATCAGCTGCCTTCCACATGCTGCAGCATCTCCTCATCAGAATCTGTCCAATAAATACAACCTTATAAGCTTTTTCCAAACAATCCACAAGTAAATCGCATTTCCTAACTCCATATTGACACAAACATATTTATCCTACTAAAACAATATAATATATGCTATTTATATAACAAAGACCTTAAAACTACGTAATTAAAGATGTGTAAAAGCACTAAATAATAGTGCTTATCAGTCTTAAACATTATGACTTAATTATTCTCATTACGCTTATCTAACAAATGATTTATCTATGTCCTACAGGCTTTACACTTGGTGGGTTAGCACTACCAAACCAAATACCTGTTCATTTGTCAAATAATATAATTATCCTGGATTGCTTATTTAGGCCAATTTGCTCTTGTTGATATTTTCCAACTGAGCATGGTTCGATATCATCGTGCTTTATCATTTCATAAGCAACGATATATACAAATATATCATCATTGGTTATGATCTATCCATCGATTTCGAGATTCTTGATCTTTGGAATCAATATTAACTTCGGAGCGTCCTCCAGTAATGATTCATGGACATAGTTTATGATCAGAGATAATCTCATAAAAGGTTGATGATATATATTGATTGTGCCTTACTCTTCTCTTCCATTAGATGAGCATCTATCGAACCAAGTAGCTTCCCCCATTTCCTTTTGGGAGCTACGGCCTCAACCACACATCCACCATGTGTGATTGCAACACTCTTTCCAGCGACGTTGTTCCCTTGTTTAGGGACTTTTTGACTTTACAGGTATATTTGCAGCTTGTATATATTATATTGTCACTTCTTGTATAACATTAAACATATCAGGTATCGAGTCTGATTCGTTTGACTTCAACTTTACATTGTGAAGTTTGGGGATCAAAATAAAATATAATGGAAATATTCCCTGACAGTTCTCGTCGTTCTTTTGGAAAATACTTTTTCCTATCTCCCCCTAACGACGAGAATACTGTCATCAAAGTGACAATTCGCAAATCATGCGGTATAAAAATCACCTGATAAAGGTTTTAGATAGCGGATAATTGTTGGAAATCCATAACCAACATAGATACTTCATCGTTTTTAATGACCCATTTTGGTGCGCTGGTGGGGCGCAATTGGCACATATATACTACATAACCAAACATGCATAAATGTAATAGATCAGACTTATATCCAGTAACCAACTGGTATGCATGATATTGGTTGGTTAGTAGTGGGTCTAAAAACAAATTGTAAAGTTGCATGTAACATTACATAACCAATGCTATAGTTATCATCTACATTCCTTTGATGACAACTTCTACTACTCTATGAGACCATTTTATATCTACACATGGGGTATAGGAGACTTTACATTAATCTCAATATATATGCAATAGCCATCAAATCCTTATGATGTAAATTCTCTAGCATTTTAAGTCATATAGAAGTTATAAGACAATCAGGGTGGTGAGCCCTTAAACGTACAACTAGTGCTAGGAGTGCAACAATTCATGTGGACAATAATACGATATGCGTTCCTGTTGTCAAAACCAGAACCATAAAGTACTTTAATGGTCCGCATTCTAGAATGTTTATGTCTTGTATTCGTTGTAAGAATGAAATATTTATGTATTATGTCCTTAGCTTTAGGATGGTCTCATTCCTGTCTTACCTAAGGATTGGGGTATATATAAGTTATAAGTATTCGAGATGGCATATTATAATAGTAGTGTTGCTTCTTGTACTGCAGAAGTCAACAATTGCAAATTTGGTTAATAGTTTCATTTTGCCTTTCAATCGAATAATGTGTCTTATATGTATTTTCAATACATGGATCTCTATGTCATGACCATGGAGCCCACATGGTTATGTTTAAACATGTATCTGTCATTGTCCCAAAGTTCTTTATTGGTGACAAAATATGATGTAACAACTTAGAGAATCCACTAATTTGACACATTAATTTCTCTAATATATATTCCTTTTATATCATTAGAGTTTATGTATATATATATACCCATTTCCATTAATATAATTTTCAATTGATACAAGTATCTTAACAAGGTTCTTATTAATATGACAGTTCATCGTTTAAGTATTATGTTGGGGGTAAATTAATATTAATCTATTACTTTAGATTATGTGGGAGGGCCTACGAACTTAAATTCTCCTCGATACATTCCTACATGGAACGGAGAATATTGGAGTTTTGTATTTGTTTAGATGTATTTCTTTACATCTATGATGGTGAGAAATTCTGGTGTATATACATATAAATACAACTACTTTAATACATTAAATAAAAATTTCAAATAATCTAATATTCAATTAAAAGAATGGTCTAGTTCAAAAGAGATGTTTTAAGCTAGTATTTAGTGTAAGCATACATGTATCCATGTTTTTAAAATGTCCATTATCACCTAAGACAATAGGTGTATATTTGCTCTAGGTATTGAAAAATCATTTATGACTCTTACCCTAACCCCGACCCTTCGAGGATTTCATCCACATGGCTCGTAAATGTCACATGTGTGAAATTGTTTTTAACTCACAATCCTTTGGAGTTGTTTCTACCTCTAACGCTTTCATTTTTGGTCCCGAGAAATTACTTTATCTCAAGATTTTTAATTTATCTCCCCAAAGAAAACATTGTTATATCCTCAACCACTTGCATTAGGTTATTGATTTTCTCTAGAGGTTATATTTCAGCTTATACTGGTACATTAGTATTGTTTGCTGATATATATAAAAGACGAGAATTATGTTATGAATCATGTCATCTTCTGTGAGTTCCTTGCCACGAAGATTGAGATGTATTTAAGACACAACATACTTTGTTAAAATCAGTTACCTCTTGTAATCGAGTAAGCGGGTTTCATTCCGCTATACGATTCATTGGGGAAGTATATATTCGTTAATACTATTTATTCAACTTTTCAGGCATCCTACATTTCTTTGGGTGCTTCTAGTTGAATGTATTCCCTATGAAAGCTAAGACCGATATTCAGTCTCAAGACATGATGGTAATTGCTTGTACCTTTTCATGAGGATAGTTTTTAGGGTCAATATGGAATTAATGGGTTTTAGGTATATTCGTATCCATTTCCAATAAAGAGTCTTTACATTGGATATTCATATTTGTACTCAAGTTCTTTTGAGTGTAGGACATCAAATAACGGGTAGGTTATTTCAACCATTTACATAAATAATAGCTAAGGTATTGTAATTTATGAAGACAAGCTATATGGTGCTCATGAAATTCCGTTATCAAGGCATTATATGATTTAAGAATTGGTATTTTTAAACGTTCATTTTGTTGAAAATGTCATTTTAGTATTTCAATATTTATAAGTAAATTGCAAAAACACTTTTGGACTTCTAGGTAAGTAGGGGAATCACGTGGATTGCTTGAGTCCCTACAAACCTTAGGTTATTTACGCCCGTTTGACAAAATTCATTAGATATATTGCAATCACTTTGATTATGAAATACATTAATAACATTAATAGTTTTGTGGATTTTGGCATGAGGCCAAATGGTAAGATTAAATATTAATACCGTGGTGGCATTTTTAGGACTTCTGGCGAGAAGCCAAAAGATATGCATTTGGCTTATAAAACCAATTTTAATATTTTGATACCTTAATAATATTTTGAGAAATTTTGTCAAAAGACAAATAAACGTTGATCTTAAAATAAAGTCAAATTTAAGCTTTTGATAAAAGACCATAAAATATGGGGGGTTGGAAGTGTAACTTCCAAAATTATTGAAAAATTATGAGTAGGAACTCATAATCAAGATAAATATTTAAAAGAGATAAATATCTAAATAAGATAACATTTAAATATTGAATAGTAAAAACAATAAGAGAATATTCATAATCAAGCTAATAACAATTAAACTATTGAGTAATTAAATAAAAGGTAGGGATATAGCTTTTAGTATAAAATAACACATATACGGTATTTGTAGTTATATAAGTATGCAAATCAATCTAATGAATAAGCTAAAGATATGTTTAAAGCATTGCATATAAATACATAATGAACAATTAATATCTACGCATACATATTCAAAGAATTTACGTTAATTAATAGCATGATAAAGTCAAATCATAATTATAAAATATAATATAAATGTTTTAGAAAAATGTGATTTAATAATTGAACTCATGATACAGAATCGGATTTTTCCAAAAGTAATTAAATAGTTTTTAAAAATACATTAACGACCATATATAGCAAACGTATAATATAATCAATAACTTGATAATAAACTAAGAAAGATATAAAAAGGTTTTTTTTTAATTAAATGACGTAAAGTTAAATATGGCAACCACATTAAATAACAACAATAATAAAAAATATTGAGGAAGTAAAACCTAGTTCATCCCTACATTCACGGCTAACGACGGCAACTTTCATAACAAAGCAAGTATTTTTTTTCATTATAAACAATAAAACATAAAGCAAACATATCAATTATTGTAGAATACTTGATATGTTTGCTTCTAATTTCTACAATAATTGATATGTTTGCTTTATGTTTTATTGGTTATAATGAAAAAAAATACTTGCTTTGTTATGAAAGTTGCCGTCGTTAGCCGTGAATGTAGGGATGAACTAGGTTTTACTTCCTCAATATTTTTTATTATTGTTGTTATTTAATGTGGTTGCCATATTTAACTTTACGTCATTTAATTAAAAAAAAACCTTTTTATATCTTTCTTAGTTTATTATCAAGTTATTGATTATATTATACGTTTGCTATATATGGTCGTTAATGTATTTTTAAAAACTATTTAATTACTTTTGGAAAAATCCGATTCTGTATCATGAGTTCAATTATTAAATCACATTTTTCTAAAACATTTATATTATATTTTATAATTATGATTTGATTTGTGGGCCTCGATGACCAGTAGACTGAAACACTTGCCACACTTATGGAAGCTGCCGGTACCCCGAGCCCTGCATTGCGCTTGATGTGCTTGGAAACTACTTCTGGAGATGAACGTGTTGAAGCAATTGTTGCATTGGATCGTCTTGCTGTCGGAGTCAGACATTTTGATTTTGGAATGGGTATCGAATGAAGTTAGCTAGTTGTTGAGTTACGAATGCATATGCCTGCCTCTCTTTTATAAGGTTGATGAGTTATACGGCTACGGTAGCATATACGACTGCGTGTAGGTATACATATACAAAGAGGAATTTTTTCTATTAAAAGTAACACGCCCATATCACGAGGGATGAATTATTTTGTTAGATAATAATTATTCTAAAATAAATTATAATTTTTCATCCCACTATTCTAAATTTATTTATAAAGTTGTATGTCATGTAGCTAAACCACTCTTTTTGAAAATGTATGTTTTTTTAATTCCGCCAGAAATTCATCGGAAATGTATCTATTTTATTTTAAAAAGAAATCTTTCCAGCGAAATTAAAAATATAAGTTTTTTTATTAATAATTTTTAATTCCGCCGGAAATCTGTCCGAAAAGTTTATATTTTTTTTAAAAAGAAATTCTTTCCGGCGGATTTCCAACGGAATTAGAATATTCGTTTTTTTATTAATTTTTTTAGTTCTGCCGGAAATTCGTCGGAAATATTTCTATTTTTTTAAAAATAAATATTTTCGGCGGAAATAAAAATTTATTTTTTATTAATTTTTTTAGTTCCTCCGGAAATCCGTCGGAAATGTTTCTATATTTATTTTAAAAGTATAAATATTTTCGACGGAAGGTAGTTAATTAAAATCCGTCGGAAATATTTAACTAATTATATCGAACTAATAAGTAAACAAAATCCGCCGAAAATGGTTAATTAATTATATCAAAATAATAAATTAAAAAACAAAAATTTAAATCCGCCGCAGATATTTATTGGTTGTTGATTTTTTTTATATTTGATATATTTTTGGCGGATTTCCAGCAGAGGTCAACTTTGTTTGACTAAATTAATATCCGACAAAAATTTTCTAAGCATACACACGGACTGCTCCCTCCGTTGAATGATAAGTGTAGGTAGAATAAAATGAAGGTTTAATATATAACTGGAGAAGATATGATGTCATATATTAAAGCAAATAAAGCATAAGTTAATGGCTTGTCTTTATTGTTCATGTAGCCATTCATGAATCCAATTATCCAAGGAGACCACAAAATCTTATCATCCACACACCTATTAACAAAGAAAAAGAAAAAAACCATAAAAAATTTAAACAAGTAACATATTACATACCAAAAACGATTAAAAATTTAATCGCCTCCCTTAGCACCACCTCCTCCATTCTCAACGCCAATAGGTACTCCATTTGCGCCTAAGCAGGCGCCAATGTGGTCTAGGAGCCTCGTCAAGGGGAACCACAACCCACATATAGAAACATTTCCGACGGAATTAAAAAAATTAATAAAATAATTCCGTCGGAAATATTTCTTTCTAAAAAAATAGAAACATTTCCGACAGACTTCCGGCGAAATTAAAAAATATTAATAAAAAAAATTATATTTTTAATTCCGCCGGAAGGATTTCTTTTTATAAAAAGATATACAAATAGTCCGACGGAATTAAAAAAACTTAAATTTTAATTCTGCCGGAAAATTTTCTTTTTTTTAAATAGAAACATTTCTGATGGATTTCCGGCTGAATTAAAAAATATTAATATAAAACTTATATTTTTAATTCCGCTAGAAAGATTTCTTTTCTTTTTAAATTAATTAAAAAAACTTATATTTTAATTCCACCGGAAAGATGTCTTTTTTTTAAATAGAACTCTCTCTCTTGCTTTTCCCATACACAATCATTAAACCCCTTAAACACACTTCACACTTTTAAAATTCTCTAAACTCTCTCTATTCTCTCTTCTCTCTCATTTCAATTTCTCTCAAGAAAATCCAGCCACATTCCTCTCTAAATCTGAATATTTTTGAAGATTGAATCAAAATTTCAAAAGCTCTAATAGTCTCCTCATCAAGGTAAGAGTAAAATGTGTAATTTAGCTTCGATTTCTAGCTCTTTTAGTGCTTTCTCTTGCATTTTCTTGATGTTTAAACCTCCTTTTGGTTGGGATAATGATCTTGATGTTTGGAGATGAGAATGAACCATGGAAATGTTTAAAAACATCCAAGAGATGGTGAAGTTCTATGACTCTCCCTTATGAACACAAGATTGGAATGGAAAACCTCTCATTTTTGATGTTTTTGGTGCTTCTATGGGGCTGGAAATTTTTTGTTATTGCATGCATATATTTTGATGGTATTTAAGTACGTTCCTTTTTATTTACTTGATATATGTTGGGGGATTTTAGTTTTGTATCAAAGAAACCCCAAATCTTGAAGATTTCTATGTGTTTTGTAAAAATAGTAGGTTTTGAATCTGGACAGAAGCTGACAGATTGTTGCATGTGTGTTTGGATGACCCAAAAGGGGTTCATATGAACTTATTTTTATCTACATTTTTTAGGGACTTATATTTTGTGAGTTGGGATTCAAACCCCACTGGAATCATTGAAAAATACTAAGTATAGACCCCTCATCTATGTCAAAACTTTTTATGGTGCAACAGCTCCGGGTCAAAATCTTATGTTAACTTGTTGCATGCATAACTTTTTGAGAACTGATTCAAAATGCATGATTCTTGATTCTAGACTCAAGTTTAATGAAGTAGCTTTCCAAAGAATCCGGAATCATGTGATTTGGTGGATTTTTGAGTGTGCAACCAATGAAAATAAATTCGTGGTGCAAACTGTCCAGAAATGGCAGATTCACATGCATGGATTTAAGAGGTCATAACTCACTCATAAATCATCAAATTTGAGTGAAACTTGTTTCATTAGTTAGGTATGCATGTTGGCTTGAAAATCCCTTTTGAAATTTAAGATTTGGAGTGGTAGACAGATTTTCGACGGAATTAAAAATTATTAATAAAAAAACAAAACTTATATTTTTAATTCTGCCGGAAAGAGTTTTTTTAAATAGAAACATTTTCGAAGAATTTCCGACGGAATTATAAAAAATAAATAAAAATTCTATTTTTAAAATCTGCCGGAAATCCGCCGGAAAATATTAACCTTTTTTCTAAAAAGTATAAACATTTTCGACGGATTTCCGGCTAATTTAAAAAGTAATTTAATTTTTTATTCATTTTTTTGGATCCGTCGAAAATCGGTTGGAAATTTTAAATCGTTTTAAAAATAAATAAATTAATGTACTTCAGTTTTAGTTAAGCATTTGATGTAGTTTGTTGATGTACCTCGGTTTTATTGAATCTACTTGGGCTTTATTGATGTCGTTGGACTTTAATCAATGTAGTTGGGTCTTGATGTCTAGTTGAATTTTTTTAGATCTAGTTGGGTTTGGTCGATCTACTTGAGTTTCGATGGATATTGTTGGGCCTTAATTGATGTAGTTAGACTTTAATCAATGTAATTGGGTCTCGATGTATCTAGTTAGATTTTATTGGATCTAGCTTAGTTAAATTGATCTAGTTGGGCTTTAATTGAGATATTTGGGCTTTGATGGATCTATTTGGACTTTGATCGATCTAGTTCGACTTTAATTGATATATATTGGGCTTTGATGGATCTAATTGGACTTTGATGAAGCAAGTTCGTTTTAATTGATATATCGGGCTTTGATTGATATGTTTGGGCTTTGATCGATCTAGTTAGGCTTTAATTGATATATATGGGTTTTGGTCGATCTAGTTTGGCTTTAATTGATATATTTGGTTTTTAATTGATATATTTGGGCTTTGATCGATCTAGTTGGGCTTTAATTGGTATATTGGGGCTTTGATTGATATATATGGACATTGATCGATCTATTTGGGCTTGATTGATATATTTGGGTTTTGATCGATCTAGTTGGCTTTCATGTATTTAGATGGGCCATGATCGATCTATCTGCACTTTAATGTATCTGAGTGGAACTTTGATCGATCTAGTTGGACTTTAATGGATCTAGCTACGCATTTGATGTAGTTTGTTGATCTGCCTCGGTTTCATTGGATCTACTTGGGATTTAATTGACGTAGTTGAGTTTCGATGGGTCTAGTTGGGTTTGGTTGAACTAGGCGAGTTTCGATGGATATAGTTGAGTTTGGTTGATCTAGGTGAGTTTCGATGGATGTAGTTTGGGTTTGGTTGATCTAGGTGACTTTGGTTGATCTAGTTAGGTTTTGGGCTTTAATCAATGTAGTTGGGTCTCGATGGATCTAACTGGACTTTAATCAATCTAGGTGGGCTTTTGACGGATTTGGTTAGGCTTTAATCCAACAGTTAGACTTTTGATCGATTTAATTAGTTGGGATATTTGTGGATCTAGTTAGGTTTTGATCGATGTAGTCCGTGCTTTCATCAATCTAGTTAGGAATTCAAATTATAATAATAACTTTAATTATCGTTAATAATTGAAATAATTTTAATTATCAAAGCATTAGTAGCTTAATGGTCGGTGGCTTTCGGAAAGGTCCACGATTGCCGATAATTAGTTGTGTGCCCATTTGGAAAATTTTAATTATTTTTAATTATTGAAATAACATTTTTTTAATTATTGTTTCGGACGAATTTCCGCCAGAATATTCCGCCAGAAATTCAAAATATTTGAAAATGGCGCTACTTTTTATGAATATTTTTTAAGATAAACAAAGTCTTGACAACATAAAATAAAAGGTTATGTTCATCAGAGTGTATCCAACTTGTCACCAAAAGTTATTGTATGTACTGAACTTAAAAAAATCCCTTTTGACGTATCAAACATTTTAAAAAAGTCTATTGTATGTATCCAACCTATTATAGCAGGTTACCTGCTGATGTGGCACCGGTTTTGATGATGTGGACGCTGACTAGGACGTTGACTTGTAATTTTTGTGTTTTAAAATAATTGCAATTTAAATTAAATTAAAAAGAAAAAAAGGAAAACTCTTTCATCTGCGATTCCAGCAACTATAACCCAAAATGCAATCCTAACCCAAAACTCTTCCATCCACAAACCGCTGACCGTCGCTACCAACATCACCGCCATCACCGTCGTCCGCCGCTACCACCATCATCGCCATCACCGCCGGCCGCCGCTACCAACAACGTCGCCATCGCCATCTGAACCGTTACCACAACGTCGCCATCACCACCGTCGTCCATCCTTCCCCAACCACCAATCGCCGGCCATCTTCATCTCGTCACCACCGGCGACTCATCGGCGACAACAAACCGTCGTTTCCAGAACCCAGATCGACAACAAACCCAGATCTCCATCTTCATCTCGTCACCACTGCGACTCAACGGCGACAACAAACCCAGATCGATGATGAACTCAGAAACCCTAAACGATTGTTCGAACAGGTTTGGTATGCATAAAAGGGTTTTCTTTGATTCTTAATTTGTTAGAGTTTGGTTTTTAGGGTTCTTGGTTAACAAAATTTTTAGGGTTCTTGGTTTGATTTTTAGGATTTTTGTTAGACAAAAATTAGGGCTCTTGTTGGACAAAATTTAGGGTTTTGATTCTCTGTTAGGATTTTATTTTTGGATCTCGATTTGTTCATATTCATGTTCTTGTTCATGTTTGAATTTTTGGAGTGATTCAGTTATGATTTTGTTCAATTTTGATGTTAAGATTTGATTTTGTTCTTGATGTTCTTGATGGTATGGGTGGGGAAGATGAGCATTCAAACATTTTGATGATTCATACTTAGATTTTCCACATCATACAAAAATTAAAGAAAATTTAACAAATAACCGGCTACCTGCTGAGCAGGTCACCCAATACATCAGATGGTAAAATGTTTAAGTTTGATACGTCAAAAGGGAATTTTTCAAGTTCAGCACATACAATAACTTTTGGTGACAAGTTGGATACACTTTCGTGAACATAACCCTAAAATAAAAAACTCATACGTATGCCACTATCTAGGTCAAACACTCAAGCAAACTTCTCTCATCCCATACACGGCCGCACTCCTCACACCGGCGGCTTCTCTGCACCGACCTTTACTCCGGCGACTCCACAGCGCCGACCTCCTATTCGGCGCCCCACACCGCCGACCCCCTGTCCGACGACACCACACAGCCGATTTTTCTGGCGGATTCACACCGACGACCTACTGCTCTCCTTCAAATCTACTCTGTGAATAAACGCCAATATGTCCAATTAATGTTTTAGTGTTTTATCCAGAAGTACACTTAATCGCATTTGGTTCTTAACCTGACTATTCTACGATTGGGTTCAAATCAGATGCTTAATCGGGGTTTAACTTATAATTCAATTCCCAAAATTTACTCTTTAACTAATTGGGTCTAATTCGAATTTCAACTAATGAAGCCCAATTGAATCAAACTCGACCCACTTAATTTTGAATCCTACTTAAATAAACTCAATCATCGGATTTTCTCGATTTAAATTATGCTTGGTCATAATCGCAAGACTTTCGGATTTTAAATCCAAATTGTAAATATTCACTTTCTAAAATCCAAGATTGTAATTATCCAAATTTCAAATCCAAAGCTGCAAGATATATAATAAATCAATGTTTAGCGTGGAAATATGTAAATAAGGTTTTGGATTTTCACGTGCATTCATCGGATTTGGATTTCGAAATTGTTGATTTCAGTTTCCATTTTTCTATCACTGGTATCACATTCGAATTTCGATTTCCAATTGATTTAGTATCAGGTTTCGCATTTTGAATAAAGGACTATATATTTGATTTTGTCAAAAAATGGGGAAGAGTAACCGGTTGTACAAGTTACCGGTTACTCTTTCCCTTTTTTTGACAAAATTAAATGCATAGTCCTTTCTCGGCAAAAAAAATGTACGTTCCCCTGATTGGATTTTTTGGACATTTATGTTACCTTTTTCGGCAATTTTCCCTTTTGCAAATACTGAAATCTCATTCCTAAAACATTTTCTCGATTCCTTTCTAAAACCAAACAGTCTAGGGGTGGCAATCGGGTCGTGTTCGGTTGATGGATCACAGGTTGGTAGGTCAAAAACCTCAACCCGTTGACACGGTCCGTTTAGCTAATCGTGTCGAAATCTTCAACCCTAACCCGTGACGGGTTGTGTTGCGGGTCGTGTCACGGGTTGGCTGGTCGGCCAGGCACGGGTTGTTGGGTCGTAAACGGATTGACGGATTATAAACGAGTCACGAGTTGACGGGTCTTTCAACTAATAGTATATAAAATAAACTGTATATAAAACAAATAACTTAGAATTTTCTTTCAACAAATATTTGGACTTAGGCATGTTACTGATGTTAGGGATATTTTTGGAAGCTCAAAGTCAAAATGTTATTCTTATTATATAAAAAATATTAAAAAATAATTAATTAAAGATAAATGGGTTTACGGATCAACCCGCCAACCCGACAGGTCGACCAGAACACGACCCACGAAATTGGTGGATCAAAAACCTCAATTCAGATCTGTTTATCTTCAGGTCGTATAGGGTCGAGTTGACAGGTCATGTCGGAAATCGCGACCCTTCCAAAAACCCAAATTAAATCTTACCAATTAGATTAGTTAAGAAAGTTTTCTCACAAAGCTAAAGAATAGGGCGCCCATCCCTAAAATTTATTTATATACATGGGCCAATAGAGGGCTCCTTACTCTATGTCTAAAACCAAGCCCAACACTTGCAAGTTCAAGCCCAAGGTTCAATTAGTTAAAAATTCTCAGGTTCATCCTTTGTTGGAACCAAGGTTCTAAATGACGTGAGGCGTGGCGTAACGGCAAGGTCAAGCCTCAAGCCTTACGAGTTATAGCGATGCCATGACGTTTTTCATGGCATGCCCTAAGGCGGGATACCCATACACTTGTAGTTGTAAATATCGGTGTTTTGAATAATATCATAACACAAATTAAATGCATTACAAGTAATAAAACTGAAAAAGAAAAAAATACTCATTGACACAGTATATTAAGCTTATAAAAATGATATTGTAGGTGCAAAATCGGGATTAAATCTCTTGAATCCATACTCATTACTTTCTTCACTTTTCAAAAAATTCATGTTCATCTCTCCATGTACGGGAATGGGATTAAGTATTCACGTATTTATGGTTTTAGTTTAATGTTTATTTAAGTTTTAAGTCCCGTACATAGTTACCATTTATCCCGTAAGTTACATATAAAAGTAACCGCAAACCTTACAAAATAACGCGCCGTAACGTGCCATAACGCGTTCAAGCAAGCCAAGCCTTAGAGTGGAGCCATGGGGGTTAACGTGGCGGCAACCCCAAGCCTGTAGGGGATAACAGTAATCGGATATACTTGAATCTCTGAAAGGCGTGAAACACTTTCAGATCGAATCAATTCGGTGGTTCTACCGAATTATTCAATTGGATACAATCCAGAGATTATAAAATTTCTGTATGTGTATTTGAGAGAAATTCGAACCAGAGAGAGCAAATGATGACCAAAATCGAACGTTTTATTTTCCAAACGGTAACTACCAAAACGGCAGTTATTATGGTTAGAAACCGCCAAAAACAATGGTTCGGGTCGGGTTTCGTTCGGGTTTCCCTTGGACCCCGCCAGGGGCTGCCGCCCCTTGGACCCCGCTACCGGGGGCGCTGCCCCCGGACCCCCGTTCCTTAGGGGCTTCGCCCCTAAAATCATAATAAATTCAAATAGGTATGCACTCCGCATCTCCAAACCTAAATGATGTATTATTATGATAGAATTGGTCATCCAAGTTAATCCAATTACACTAAAATATCCAACAAAGCCTTGGTGCCATAACGCGCCATAACGAGTTATTTAGAACCATGGTTGGAACTATACCTTGGTATGTAACCCTCATCTATTGTTTAACCACAAGTGTAAAAATTTTCAAGTTATGTAAAATAAATTAAACTATTGCAAAACAAACGTAATTAAGTTTTGTTTTCTTTTGCATGAGATAAGATGGGAAAAACCAAACTGCAAAGCAGGTAGTTGAAGAACTTGATAAGAAAAACTACAAGATAATGATGAAAGTAATTGAAGGAGATCTCTCGAACACCTGTACAAGTCCTTCAAGCACATATTTCATGTTAAACTAAAGGGTGATCATGGACGGAGCTATATAGGTGGTGACGGTGGCACGTGCCACTGTAAGAGTAACATTTCTTCGACGAAGGGTAAAAGTTTTAGTTTCATAAAGGTGCAATCGTATCATTTTTTAAACTTTTAAAGAGTGCACCTAAAAACCAAAAATCAAAAAAAATTCTCATGGAATTAACCAAAAACCCAATAAATATTTTCTTGATTTAACCAAAAAAAAAACAATCGAAATCAACAAGTAGATATTTAAAAAATCTCTCGAAATCAACCAAAAAACTTAACTACATTGTGCCACCATTTGATAAATGTTCTGCCTCTGTCCCTGAAGAGAACAAGTTTATATAATACTATAGATAGTTGTCCAACCGTGACAAACCCATTGTTTCTCAATCAATGCAGCGTCTACAAACTAGTGTGTAGTTATGGCACGACTTTAACTCCGGAGGAAACTCACGGTAGACATTGACATTGTCGTACCTACACAATTACATCTCTCAATCAAGCTTTAAGATCCCATCAAGACCCTAAAAGCCCAATTTTGAAATTTAATATGTAAATGTCATTAGGTAAGCCGAAGCACATAGTCAAACCCAATATCATGTCATTGCTTAATGTATTTAAAGCCGAAATGTTAACTTATTAAGTGATAATTTATCAAGTTTGGTTCTTATTGGACACTCTTCCTTTCCATTTATACTAAGTTCCAACATTACATACTCTCACACGACATGGGATTTCTCTACCAAATTACGTGTAGCGTGTGTCCTCATAGATAAGATTGACAATGCTTTTTTTTATTGTTTTTGTTTTGATAATTAATCTTCTTGTTATGTTTATTTAATTATAAACATGTAATTATATGCTTTTAGATCGCAGTAGTTAGGATAGGGGGTGTAAATATATGCTTTTAACTACTTCGATCTAAAAGCATATAATTACATGTTTATAATTAAATAAACATAACAAGAAGATTAATTATCAAAACAAAAACAATAAAAAAAAAAGCATTGTCAATCTTATCTATGAGGACACAGGCTACACGTAATTTGGTAGAGAAATCCCATGTCGTGTGAGAGTATGTAATGTCGGAACTTAGTATAAATGAGTCGAGCTTTTATCAAGTAACTCGAGCTCGAACTCGGCTCGTTCGAGTCAAACTTTATCAAGTTCGAGCTCAAAAATGAGCTCGAATATTTAACGAGCCGAGCTCGAGCTTTTAAGAGTTCTGCTCGAGTTCTTTTCGAGCCTTGTATAGTATATATATATATATATATTATATATATTATGTATATAAGGGGCAAATATCAAAATAACCTAAATATGTATATTTCGAGCTTTCGAGCCGATCTCGAGCGATGACCTAAATAACCTATTTTTTTAATGTAATTTCGAGCTTTTCGAGCTGAGCTCGAGCTATAATCTATCTTTTACGAGTCAAGCTCGAGCCTAAAGTATGAAAGCTCGTCGAGCTATTGAATCGAACTCGAGCTTGGCTCGACTCGTTTACACCCCTAGTTACGGATTAGAATATTATGGAGATGGTATTATTAATACAAAATATTTGGATATTCGTTTGGCTAGTTGAATCGCTTTCCCACCAATTTATGGTTTTATACCATAAAATCTACACCTGTTTTTTGGCGGGGTCAACGCACCATACCAATCTGTTCGAATAAGGCATGTGCTCATGTGCTCATTAGTCTTTCTTTAGTATTTTCTCTTCAAGCACATCCAACTATACAAGGATGTTGGTGGTTTCCTCTGTTAGAAGTTTGATTTGATTGGATCAATGGAGGGAGGTGGTTCTGCTGCCGATTTGAACTCCACTACCGGCTTTCGGATCGTTGTTGCCGGTGACCATGGCACCGGCAAGTCCAGCCTCATCGCCACTATTGCTGGGAAGGCCTTTTCGGCAAATGTACCTCCGGTGTTGCCTCCTACCGGGTTGCCGGAGGATATGTTCCCTGACCGTGTCTCCGTTACAGTCGTTGATACGTCATCTTCCAGGTATTCTGCTATTTGAATAAAATCTCTTATTTGATGCATTTGGGTTTCTTGGTGGCAAACTGTTCGGGGAGATTTTTGGGGAGTAGTGACAAGTTTGTGAGTAAAGAATTATTTTGATCCAATTTTCAGTACCCATTTTGGCAGAAATACTTCAGTTTTAAACTCTTAGGGGCCGTTTCCTAAACGGTAAGCACTTACCAAGTTATATTATTTTAACCGATAAATATGGCAAGGACCGAGAATCTTACCGGGTAAGAGCAAAGCAATGGTTAAGAGTCTTACTGGTTAGCTCTTACCGGGTGAATAATTGCATTTTAATGGACTAAAGTCTTAGTTGATACTGTAAGATTAGTGTTGAATTTTACCGGTAAGTGTTTACCGGGTAAGTGTTTGGATAAGTAGCCCCTTAGTGAGTGTTATAACTTAACTAACTAACACAAACATTGCAATTGCCAATTTATCAATCCCAAACCCTCCTTGGTGGATGGGTCACCCTTTATATGGATTATTTGGAGAACAAGTTTAATATTCAATAGCCAATGATCTATATAAGGCTATAATAGTTATCTTACCAAAAGTTTAGAATTACACTACAGCTTTAAATTTGATAG
This sequence comes from Centaurea solstitialis, assembly GCA_030169165.1. Classification (NCBI taxonomy): domain Eukaryota; kingdom Viridiplantae; phylum Streptophyta; class Magnoliopsida; order Asterales; family Asteraceae; genus Centaurea; species Centaurea solstitialis. The sequence goes on from CM058046.1 coordinate 27,476,004, forward strand.
TATGGAGAAATTTGTAAAATTCTGAATCATCAACTGAGTTTGCTGGGTGATGACTACTCCTATATTCCAGTTTGGAGAATAGAGGCGAACTTGCTGATGAACTGAAGAGAGCTGAGGTCGTTGTTCTTACCCATGCGTATGACCAGCCTTCTACGTTTGAAGGGTTGATTACTTTTTGGCTTCCTGAACTTCGACAGTTAGAGGTATGCCTATCGCTGTCGTGTGTATGAACTTTGCTTGGTCTTTCACCGTAAAGTGTGTTGAACATCTAGTGATGCAAAAACATTCATTTTTGGTATAATATGGTTTATTTATGTTACCACCCTTATTCATCTTGAGGTCGTAACGTCCATTATTCTACCAAATGTGTAGTGACTAATATGATCTATAAACACCCATACAGGTAAAAGCTCCTGTTGTAGTGGCAGGTTGTAAGTCGGATCTAAGGGACGAGCAACAAGCAGTTAATCTGATGCAGGGGATGTCACCTATACAGCAACAGTTTCAGGAGATCAGAATTTGTATTAGATGTTCAGCATACAAAAATACTAATGTAAGATGCCTACCGTTGCAATCCATCACTTTTATTGAATGGTTCTTGATTTCTTATGGCTACAGTTTCGAGAGATTTAAGAGGTTTTAAGAGGTTATTTGTAAACAACAAACAGCCCCTAAATGGACATTACAGCAAGCAATTGGGATGTTGATTGTATGCAGACTTATCCTCTACCCCAAACCCAAAGGGTAGTAAACAGGTGTTCCTTTCAAAAGGTCAACGTCTGAAGACGTAACAAGCCAATTTAAGTAAATCGTAACAAGATCACCACTTACGGACAGATAGTTAACTGCAGACCTCATCATGAATCAGTTCTTATTAAATAAGATGCATTTGTATCATACAACAGCTTCTATAACTCATCAACCTCTCCTAAAGGGTGTATTACGGATACCAAAATCAGAAGGATTTTTTTTCATAAGACACGAGGCCGTGAACACCTCCTTCAACCTGTGCTGCTCCTGTTCGTACCTGAAAACACATATAAAAAAGAAGCAATTATATGGGCTAGTAAAATATTACTGTGAATAAACCAAACTATGAATAATAGTAAATCCCACGAAAGTAGGGTCCGCAGTGGGATGTACACCCCTCTAATTCCACAAGAAAAATCATTTCTTATATCTCATTATGTTAGGAACTGTTTGGTTGGTTTTCCATTAAGTCAGGTATGGATAAAGTTGTCTATGTGAATTAATTTGTCCATATAGATTGGAAAATGTTTGGGAGGGTTTTTGCATAGATGGAAGAAACATGTTTCTAATTCTAAATGAAAGGTTCGGAAACAACTTGGCTTTCTGCATAAAGCTCACCCCTAAAAGCTTACCGAATAAGCCAATTTCTATACCATTAGGCCACTACCAAGCAGTCATGTATAACTGACAGAATAAGCTATAGCCTATAAGTCCCATCAACCTCATCAAGCCGCTAACAAACATGCTCGTACTTAGATTCTGACCCCATCACCAAGATTTCCAGATCTTCCCACAGACCCCAAATGCAAGTAGTTATGTGGAAAGCGTATAATATGAAAGCGAAAGAGATTAAGCCTTACCTCCAGCCTGAGGATCCCGGACCTCAACATCTCATGAGCTGACTGCAAGGAAGAAGCACCAAGATCCTGGAAACCCTGCTTGACTGCATGCATAGTGTATGGAATGAACTTCAAAACAGAACCTTTATCTGCAACAGCTCCAACAACCCCCTGAGCAATCTTCATTTTAGCTGTATCGCCAAGGTACCGAGCATCGCTTCCTTTGGTCATTGCTTCAAGGGAACCCATTCCACGGTATTTCTTCACCCGCTGACCACCCTATCATTTCCAAATTTAAAGAAAAAAAAATATGATCCATCAATATATCATACATTTTTTTCATATCCCAACAAAGTTTATTACTTCTGATATATGATAGAAAAAGTCCTAAATCTAAAGTACCTACGCAGGTGGAAGCTTAATCCAATTCAAAGGCAAGTAGATAGATTTCTTAAAATTGGACAAGTTACCTGATATTGATAAGCTCCAGGTGCTTCAGTACTCCCAGCCAAGAAGCTTCCCATCATGACAGTTGATGCCCCTAGGGTCAAGGCTTTGACTATGTGTCCAGAATTTGAAATGCCACCATCGGCGATGATCGGAATACCACTTTGTGCAGCAACAGATGATACCTTGTACACTGCAGTCGCCTGCAAACAAGTTTCTTGATTTAGAATGTTCCCATTCCCAATTTGCCTTGGCCAAATTACAAGTTTACAGTGACACCAAATAAGAAAACAAAGATCTTTTCAATTCAAGATGATCAGAGTTTTCTGTTTCACCGACATATTTAGGGTGTGTTTGGTTGTGGAAAATTTTCCAACTTTACAAGGAAAATGAAAATTTAGAAAATGTGTTTGGTTCATTCAATTTTCAAAAGTTCTCCAAGAAAATGAAATTTCCTATTTTCTAACTTCTATGTAAATTAGAAGACTGATTTTAGTAGTTTTCCAAAATTTTCTAAACGTGTTCCCAATTTTCTAAAATAGAAAATGAAAACTCCTTCATTTCAACCAAAATGCTTTCTAAAAATTTCATAGAAAACTGAAAATGAAAACTCAACTCCATTTTGTTAAAACATTTTCTAGGAAAACGAAAACAATTTTCCACAACCAGATGCACCCTTAAGATTTTAAACCGAATTTCCATGACAGTGCAAATTTAATAGACATAGGAATTCATAAATAATACTACATAGCCATGTTCCATTCCTTTTCTTTGCCTATAGTATAGTATAGTGAATTCTAGTCTTTTGCCAAGGCTAGACCCTGATCTACAACTCCATAAGATAAACCAAGAAAGATGCACAAAGTACCAATGATGACTTATCTGATACCGAAATAAAAATCAATTCCAATAGCACAGAAACCACAATTGAAAACCATAATATCACCCCCACCATTACTTATAAACAAATACAAGTTTGAATGTGCAAATTACCATTAACAAGTAAACATAAACACTAACTAGTACATAAAAACAGCAAAATAGCATATAATCCATACCTGCCCACGGCCCACGGCACATACTTCTTGAGTAGTACAAATGGAACCAGATCCCATCCCAACCCTCAACCCATCAACTCCAGCCTGAATCAAGTTCTGTGCTTGGTACATCGTAACCACATTACCACCAATCAAATCCACATCAGGGAACATCTTTTTAGCATACTTGATCATCTCAATCTGATAAATCGAATTCCCTTGAGAGCTATCAATCACAATCACATTAGCACCAGCCTTAACCAGATGTTCTAATCTCTCCTTATCGGTCTCCCTCGTCCCAATGGAAGCCCCAACCAAAAACTCTCCATCTTCACCCACAGAAGGCAGCCCTCCCTTTGGAAAACCCCTAATCCTATCAACATCCGCCTTACTCACCACATCCACCACCGATCCATCTCCACTCACCAATGGCACAAATTCCAGCTCCTTAGCAGCTAAATAGCCAGCAACATCCTCGAATTTGTAAGTATTCGGTAACGTTACCGTATTCTTCTCCATGTAACTAGAAACCCTAGCTTCCTTATCAGCTAATTTCTCCCAATTCACCTTATCAACAACGCCTAACAACTTACCACCACTACTGGAACCATTTTGCGTTACGAAAACGCAAGGAGAGGTATCGAAAACGGAAGCGGACGGAATCGAATCGTCCGGTGAAACGAATCGGATATCGTTCGATGCGAAGGGAATACGGTGAGATTTGGCGGACCTGATTAAGGACGACTGTTCGGAGGCGGTGTTATTGGAGTGAATGATTCCGATACCGCCTAAAGCGGCCATGGAAACGGCCATTGAAGCTTCGGTTACGGTGTCCATGGGAGAAGCGACGCAAGGGACGGAGAGGTTGATGCTGCGGGAGAGCTTTGTGTTGAGCTGGACGGCGTCGGTTGGGAAGTCGATGTAGTGAGGGAGGAAGATGACGTCGTCGTAGGTGTAGGAGTAGCCTTGGTTGAAGAGCTTTGTTGCCGGAAAGCCATCTTCGAACTCTGTGACTACGGCGGCCATGGCGGATTTACGGTGGCGTTTGGGGTTTAGCTGAAAAAAAATGGTTTGAAGGAAACAATAAACCAATTATCTACTTGGTACTATTATAAAATCCTTCAGAAACAATAAAGCAATATTAAGAACACAAAAATACTTGTAAATCTTTCAGATATGTTAAAGCAACCATAAACAAATACAGGATTTTTTTAGCAACACTAAGAAAAAAATATAAACAGCAGAAAACTGTAAAAGAGTAATAAAAAGCAGAAAATTTTAGTAAAAAATCAAAGAGAAGCAATCTAATAACATTCATGCATTAGGAAATCATAAGACTCAAATTAACACATACTAATCCTTCAAACGAGAGATGCTTACCTGATCGAGAGAGAGAGAAGCAGTTGTGAGGTCGCCGGTCGCCGGAGAGAGTTGCAGACACGAACGCCGGTCACCGGAGAGAGGGGGAAACCGCCGGCGAGATTGGGTGAGGGAGGTTGAGAGAGAGCGGCTATAGAAGAAAGGTGAGTATTAGATTAGGTTTTCTTATTTGAGCGGTATTTTGGTCAAAAGTAAGCTTATTCCATTTGAAAGTGCCTTTGATTTATACCAAAATTTGATTGCTATTTTGGTTCCTCAGTTTACAAGTTTATTAAAGATGAGATCTTACCTAAACGGGTTAATTACATGGGTGTGTATCGAATTTGTTATATTTTTTCATTGTATGTATCCAACTTTTAAAATTGTCATTGTATGTATCAAACTTTGCTAGAGTTGCCATTGTATGTATCGAATAACTTGTTACCTACAAAAAAGTTGATGTGTACAAGTTAATTCTAAGGTGGAATTCATTTTTTTATTTCAAAAATGAGTAAACTACAAATTTGGTCCCTAAGGTTTTTTAAAAAAAAATGAAAGAACAAGGGTTAAAGTGTAATTACCCTTATATAACTCTCATCTCTCTCTTTCTCTGCATCGCAACCGTCTCGCGACGTCTCGCCACACACCGTCTTCTACCTTCGTCTCCGCCACCCACCCTACAACCACCACAGTCCCCCCGCGACTCTCTCACACACGTCTTCTACCTTCCGTCTCACGGTCCACCACTCCTAACAACCACCACACCTAATCCATCCATCTTTCTCCTCTCTTCTTCTTTCACAAACTCACCACTACAACCCAAACCACCACCCATAATCACTCTCTTCAAAATTGCAACACACACCAACCCAATAAAGAACCCTAATCTAGGGTTTCAGAGGTTGTTTGGTTGCGATTTGGTGGTGGGTTTGTTTGGTTGCGATTTGGTGGTGGTGGCGGGGGTTTGGCAGCGGCGGGGGTTTGGCAGGGTGGTGGTGGGCCGGCGAGGTGGTGGTTAGTGGTGGTGGTGGGGAGGTGAGTTTGGTTTTTCAAAAGAGGCAAAACAGGTCCTTGGGACCAATCAGTAAACTAGAGGGACTAAATTTGTAATTTACTCAATGAGTTGCCATCCTATGTGGTAGCCTATGTGGCATTTTGACTGGTTACCTACTTAGAAGGTAAATCGATACATACAACGGCAACTCTAGCAAAGTTTGATACATACAATGACAATTTTAAAAGTTGGATACATATAATGAAAAAACGTGACAAGTTCGATACACACCCATGTAATTAACCTTGACCTAATTTTTTGTTTTTTTTTGTTGCTGCAGTGGGATTTGGAGGATGATGGTTTGTTTAAACTTTAATCTATTTTATTGTTTATTTCTTATAAATAGTTTTTTTTTCCAATTATTTCTTATAAGGCCATCCGTTGTCGACCCACTACTACCCAATGGTTTCAACTGCCACATCAGCGTCACATCAGCTTTTCACTATTTTACTCAGAACTACCAAATTCATCCACTGTCGACCCACTGCAACCCACTACATCAACTTTTTTAATTACTAAAAATAATTAATTAACTTTAAATAAAAATAAATAATAATATTAAAAATAAAGATTTTCATTATAAAAAAAATAAACGAGTACAATACAAAATTAAAAATTGCGTAAATTAAAATTAAAATTAAAAACTAAAAATTGCATTAAAACTAAAAAATTAAAAACTAAAAATCAATCGAGAGGCGGCCATCCGTATTTTTGTCGTAGCTTCTCTTTCATGTTCAATGTTGTGACCAACGCACCGCCCGAAAGATGCGCATGCGACGATATGTAAAACCTATAGTCTCGTGGTTCCCTTTTCTCCTCCGCCTCCGTTTCACGAAACCTCAAATCTCTTTCGCGCAAGTCGAGGTCCTTTCGGTGCGTCTCGAGTAATTCTCGAGATGTCGTGTTGAGCGTGGTTAACTCGCTCAACAACCCGGAGACTCTTTCGCTCGAGGCGCCTCCCGTAGACCCCGATGCCGAACCCCTCGCCGCGTTTCTACCGATGGGTCGTGGACGTTCCTCTTCGTCTTCGTCTTCGTGTTCGTTTTCATCCTCGTCATTGACATTGAAAGGACCGTGTGCGTTGGAAGTATCGGTGGGCGTCCCGAATTCAGAAGTCTTTGATCGTTTGGGACGAGCGGTGGCACCTATGAGAGGTGTGCGCATGTATTTCTCGCAACCCTTGAGCACCTCCCAAACATGTTCGTGATTAAAAGGCTTATTGTGCTCTTGTTGGCAACAAAAGCGAGCCTTTGTTAACCAGTCGGCGTCACCCTCGTCGCTTTTTCGAGCCGATTTTATATTGTTGTAGATGTTGGAAAATTTTAACACCCATTGGCCCAAGGATACACACTTGCTCCCTATTTGATGCACAGTGCGGTGATTGGGTGGGCATGCCGTGCGAAACTCGAAAGACTTTTTAACCGTCTCTGTAACACCCGTAAATTTTAAACCAACCCTTTTTTTTTAACATAGAAACTCATATTAAGAAAATAACCATATAAATCAATCGTTTAAAACGTTCAAAATCCCCCAAAATTCAAATGTTAAAATAATAACTAAAATCGATCCAAACTAATCGGAATGCTGCCGCGGGAATCATCAAGCCGGAGCCTTGCCTTTATCCTTGCTCGAACTTGTACCTAAAAAAAAATTAAGAAATCGTGGGGTAAGCACAACCGCTTAGTGAGCAAGAATATACACAATCATGTCGCAACATATACATATATATACACCACATCGCATAAACATCTTAACGGTTACCCGCTCTCCGGACCATCCCGCAGCCCGACCTTAGTGGTTACCCACTCTTCGGATCATCCCACGACCCGGCCTTAGCGATTACTCGCTCTTCGGGTCATCCCGCAACCCGGCCATCTTATCACATCAAGCACATACACATATATATAACAACACAAAAGCACATAATCCCACTCACCTGGTCCGCAAAATACTAAGCACAGAACGCAACTCGAACTCGTTACGGCAACTCTGAAATAACACGTTTATATATATACGTATCTACATCAATCCAACTATTCGATATTATAAAAATAAATCACGTCCCCTAATTAAAAGGATAAGCTAAGGAATAAATCCCGTGACTCCCGGATAACGACCCAATCTAACCACACTATGATCTGAAATTAGTTTACCAACATAAATCCTACAAGCTTTTCTTTTTCCTTTTTCATTACTCGACCAACCTATCTATGCGGGAAGAGACTCACCTACGTGGGTACTAAGACGATGATGCGACGATGCACGGTCTAGACCCGGATTGCAGCCCGGACAGCCGCGGGTGTAAACCGTGGCTGTCGGTCGTCACACTAACAACTGCGGCGGTTAAACCCACCGCTCGGACGCGATAACTAAAACCGGACAGCCGCGGCCACAACCGCCGCTGTCGGCAGCCATCACGGCGGCAGCAGCAGTGACGTATGCCACCACCACCACCACCACCGCAGGTCAAAACGAAAAGGACAGCAGCAGCAATAGTGGTATAAACCACCACCGCTACTGATCGTCACTAGCAACCACGTGGCAGCAGCGTTAGCCACCAACATCGCTTGTCCTATAGTCGACAGCAGCAGCGGTAGTCACTTACCACCGCCGCTGGACCACCGCAACAATGGCAACAGCCGCTGCCGGTCGGCAAATCGACAGCAGCAGCAGCAAGAAGTCTACCGCCACCGCCGATCCACCTAGCGACAGCAGCAGCTGCTGCCGATAACCACCGCAACAACAGCGATGGGTAGGCCCACCGCCGCCACCAACGAACACCGCTAAATAGCAGCGGCAGTGGTGATAACCACCACCGCCGGTCACCAATAAAACAACAGCAACAGTACCATGAGGTTGCTGCCGGTCCAAGAGAAAATCAACGGCGGCAGCGGTGGTTTTGTACCTCCACCACCACCGGACACTAAGAAAACAACAACAGCCGGTCAGCGGCAGTGATGGAGAGCCACCACCACCGCACGCCGGTACACATAACAACCACCGCCGGTGTCGGAACGACACCTGCAGCCTACTACCACTGCTAAGGTCGGCAACCAAGGCTGCCGCCTTGTGCCGCCGCTAAACCACCATTATCGATCCATCAAAACCCCTAATTTAAAACTTGCGAGAACAAGAACAAGGAGAATCGAGAGTGATTACCTGCAAATCGAGCTCTCCTTCCCGAATCCGCCTTCTCCTCTGGTCCCTCTTTCTTCTCTGCTCACTCTCCCTCTCTCTCGATCTTAATATCTCTCTCTTTCTCTGATTTTCTTTCTCTCTCAATCTGATATATATATATATATATATATATTTCTCTCTCGTTCTATACAAATATATATATATATATATCTATTTTCCCCCAATTGACTTTTCCAACAAGTCTTATTTGTTTATTTATTTTCTTTTAGTTTAAAGTAATCTGATAACTCTTTTAATAAACTTATGGGCCAACTAAAAGGGATTTGAGTCCAACACTACTACTTGACTCTAAAGCCCAACAAGAAAAATCCTAATTGGGTTCCAACTCTAACTCCTAACTAGGCCCATCAATCAATTAAATAAATCCTATTATCTTTATATAAAAAGCAAAAGAAAATCGAGCATCACACACAAAAAGATTAAAACGTTTACGGTTTTGGGACGTTACAGTCTCCCAAAAATCAACTACATGAAAAAAATTAAAAGTTCGTAAGTTGCTTTATATACACAAAATGACACAATCAATATATAAGGATACCTTGCGAACGGTTGTTACCTACTACGGAATCTTCCGACGTCGCCACTCATGCCTTTGCCAACTCAACCTCCTCCTCGGGTGTCCACGCTTTCGGCGGCGCCTGGTCTTTGAATTTTCTTTTCGCCTTTTTCGGCTCTTTGGCTTTGCCTTTGCCTTTGCTCGTACCCGTTGACGGTGGTGGGGATGTCGGTGTCGTGGGTTGCGTTTCGGGTACACCATCGACGTCGGGCGAACTTTCTTCCCTTTCTCGGGGTTCATGTATATTTGGCATCGATATAGGAGTTGATTGAGACTCCATGGGAGTCGATTGAGAGAGCATTCCCGTAAACAATTGAGAGATCAACGGTAAAAGATTGGAATGACTCATTCGGTAGTTTACCGGTACGTTGGTGTTAAAAAAATTAGGATCGTATATGGCGGCGGATGGCGGGATGACCCAATCCGTATTGCGTGCGTGATATGTGGGACTCGACATTTGTGGGATATATGAACCGGTGGGACTCAAATGTGTCGGCGGGACTTGGGTTTGGGTTTGTCGGCTCGAACGTTTCGGTTGTTTGAGAGTATTTTATTTATCCATTTGGAAGGTTGATAAAAGGTAGAGAAAATTGTGAAGAAGAAGAAAGGTTGATAAAGGGTTGTTTATATAGTTTTTAAATTGAAAAAAATTAAAAAAAATAAATGAAATTAGCCGTTGGGTGGGGGAGATGACCGTTGGAGGGGGGGGGGGGTTACGCATCAAATCTCGTCAGCTTGGTGAAACCGACGCCCGCATACCCGAAGACACCCGCGATGGTGTTCCCCAGGTACCCGACGGGTTGGAGGTACCCGGGTACTACAACCCGCTTCCACAATGGATGGCCTAAATAGTTTTTTTTTCCAATTATTTCTTATAAATAGTTTATTACTATGTTTTTAATAACTTTACATTTGTAAAATGATAAAAGTATAAGTTATGTAATCTATCTAAGTGTGATGAACAAAACTAATTAAATATTTAGTTGATGTATATTATTGAAAGTTATTATATAGTAGAAAATATTTAAATAACATTTTAGAGGTAATTTTGTCATTTTAACAGTTTATTTAGTCATGTCTTGTTCTAGTTGTACCAAATGTAGAACAAACAATTCTGTCTAGTCTTGTCTCGTTCTATCCTGTCCCGTCTTGTCCCATCTAGTCTGGGTACCGAACACTAACTTACAGTACAAGACATTAAAATAGCAAAGAATTAAAACCACAATAAGTTGTAATCATAAAGACAAAAATAGCAATAAATTACAAATTATAAGAATAAAAATCGTAATTTCTAAACCCATAGAGAAAAAAACCTCAAATTTAAACAAACCAAGGGACTAAAACCGTATTTTACTCATTAAAATAATCATGCTTTGTAATTTTTTTCTCAAATAGTTACCAACAATGAATGTATGTCGATGGATGTACATTTTACCCAAGAAAAACAATACTTTTTCCTTTGGCTTTCAGTTTCTTCAAATATTATTATTTGAATATGTGGGGCCCCAATTAAATAAAATAAGGCGGGAAAGCATAACAACAGCAACAACGACAAATGTGAAATGTTAAACTAAGACCAAGAACAAGTTTATAATAAATATGAGGATGATTTTGGTGGTTTCCTTTCCCATAGACCTTTGATTTCAATCAGTCAATGGAGATGGAGGTAGGTGGTGGTTCTGCTGCCAAGTTCAGCTCCACAACCAGCCTTCGGATCGTTGTCGCCGGTGACCATGCCACCGGTAAGTCCAGCTTGATCACCGCTGCTGCTGCGGCGGCGGCTGCGGATTTTCCGGAAAATGTTCCTCCGGTGTTGCCTCCTACCAGGTTGCCGGAGGACATGTTCCCCGAAGGCGTCCCCCTTACGATCGTTGATACGTCTTCCAGGTATTCATATAGAGAGTAGTGAAAAGATAAGCTGGAAAATACTTGAGAGTGTGCTCAGTTTTCTTATTTAGTACCAAACGTGTCCGGATATCACGAAATTCACACGAGGATAATATCGAATTTTCAGTATCGACTTTGGCAGAAGTCGTTCCTTTTTAAACGAGAGAATGATAATCATGAACCCTATATTTATGCCTAGGAATAGTTGGCTATTGAATTGAAACGATTGCCGGCAATTCTAGTTTAGCTCAGGGATGGATCTAGAACATTTTCAAATGGAGGCACCATATATTTAAGGTTTTGGTTGATTTCAAGAGATTTTATTTTTCAAATTTTTGGTTGTTATTGAGAGATTTTTAAGTTTCTTTTTGTTGATTTCGATGGAATTTTTTGGTTTTTTTTGTTGAATTGAGAGAATTTTTCGGTTGGTTCTGAGAGAATTAATCGGTTTCTCGGTTAGTTTCGAGAGAAATTTTCAGTTTCATGGTTGGTTTCGAGATAAATTTTCAGTTTTTTGGTGCACCCTTGAAGTTTCAAAAATAATATGATTGCACCTTAACAAAACTAAAAGACCGCGATACCTTCTACAGGTCCATCCTTAACTTAATTAACAACTCAATATTTTCTTGTAAATCCAATTGCATAGAATGAACAAATGATTTCACTAAAATCACCAACACAAACGTTAATTGCTGTGGTTTTGTGACTAAAAGGTCAGAAGCAACGGTACCATCCCCAAAACGTCATGGTTGATGGGACGATGGGTCACCCTTTGTTTCGAATATTTGGAGAACAAATCCAATATTCAATAGCCAATGCATTTTATAAAGCTATAATAGTTATCTTACCAAAAGTTTAGAAGACACTACAACTTTAAATTTGATAGTATGCAGAAATTTGTAACATTCCGAATCATCAACTAAGTGTGCTTGGTGATGACTCCTATATTCCAGTTTGGAGAATAGAGACGAACTTGCTGATGAACTGAAGAGAGCCGATGTTGTTGTTCTTACCTACGCGTGTGACCAGCCTTCTACGCTTGAACGGTTGAGTACGTTTTGGCTTCTTGAACTTCGACGGTTAGAGGTATTCCTACTGTTGTCATATCTGTGAATTTTGCTTGGCCTTTCATCATAAAGTTTGTTACACTTCTAAATGTGAGAGGACTTCTCATAAGAATTTAACCTTACTTGAATGAATATGGTTCTAGAATTATATGGAACTCTTCCAAAAGTATGTGTTATTGTTAAGTAGTATGCTTGTGGACAGACCACATAGATGGCAATATGTTAATCTTACAAACATAAAAATCAAATTAAAAAGTTCACTCAATGAAGATTATCTCATTATCACCTCTTGAATTAAGGTCAGAGGTGTTGAATATCATCTTTGCCATATAAGTACATATATTTTTTGGGTATAATCTGGTTTATTATGTTACCACCCTTATTCATCTTTAGGTTACAACATCCATTATTTTTTACCAAATATTTGGTAAGTAATATGATCTATAAGCACTTGCACAGGTAAAAGTTCCTGTTATAGTGGCTGGTTGTAAGTTGGATCTACAGGATGAGCAACAAGCAGTCGGTCTGAAGCAGGTGATGTCACCTATAATGCAACGGTTTCGGGAGATTGAAACTTATGTTGAATGTTCAGCATACAAAAATATCGGGGTAAGATGCCTACTGTTGCAACCCATCAATTTACTGTCTTCTTAAATTCTGAGCTTTGGTGTTCAAACACAAACATCTACTTTTTCAAGATCCCGGAAGTTTTCTACTATGCCCAGAAGTCTGTGCTTCATCCAACAGCCCCAATATTCGATAAGGTGGCACAAGCTTTGAGACCCCGATGTATCAGCGCTTTAAAGAGAATATTTATTCTCTGTGATCGTGATAGAGATGGTGCTCTAAGTGATGCGGAGTAGAATGATTTCCAGGTATTTGCTTCCGGTCCTAAGCAAATACGAGTACCTGCATTTGTTAATATGTTACACCACCTATACTTATGGTAGTATGATTCTGAACAGGTCAAATGTTTTAATGCCCCAATGCAACCCGAAGAGATAGCGGGTATAAAAAAAGTTGTACAAAAGAAACTGCCTGGAGGAGTCGACGAGAATGGCCTTACGTTATCAGGCTTCCTTCTTCTTCAAGCGATATTTATTGAAAAAGGCCGTATAGAGACAACATGGACAATCCTAAGAGAATTTGGTTACGACAATGATATAAGGCTTGGCGATGATCAGGTGTTGCCTCCAATTAAAAGTACTCCTGATCAGGTAAACTTCGTTGATACTTATTTGTTTGCTTATGGGTGTGGTTGCATATATAAAAATCTATTATGTATTTGTTTATGGATTTTGTAGAGTGTATAGCTGACAAGTGAAGCTGTGGAATTTCATAAGACAATGGAAGGCTAATTTCACCTTTTAAACACGTTGTTTTTGCTTTGAATTGTAGCGTTGAACAGAATGCTTGGAGATAAAAGCGTGATGCGCTTTAGGTCTCCAAGATTGTTCAACGCTAGCTTACGCTTTGTAATCTTGTTATGGAATTTGGGATTTTGTTTGACATGTTTGTAATCCATATTCATTTGTTTTGTACTATGATATGTTGTGGCATTATCCGAATAGCATATTGGTCCTTCAATTGGCCTTGGTTTTTTCGAGTTAGTAGTCGCGATTATAAGTGTGGAATATGTAACTATAAAGACTGAAATTCAGTTTCGATTCAAATTCTATGCACCAAAGCTGGCAAATTCTTTCGATTTCAAGTCTTTCCAATTCCGAATCTCTCAGAGAATCTTACATCAATCCAAACGTACCTTGAAAGTGTGGTTGATTTGAAGGATTTAAACCAAAATTTTATTGGTATTTTGGTTCCTTAGTTTACAAATTTATTAAAGAAGATGAAGATGTGACCTAAATTTTTGTTTTCTTTGTTGCTGCATAGTGGGATTTGGAGGATGATGGTTTGTTTAAACTTTAATCTATTTTATTGTTTATTTCTTATAAATAGTTTTTTTTTTCAATTAATACTTATAAATAGTTTATTAACATGTTTTTGATAATTTTACAATAATAAAATGATAAAAGTATAAGTTATGTAATCTACTCTAATTGTGATGAATAAAACTAATAAAATATATAGTTGACATATATTATGAAAGTTATTATATAATAGAAAATATTTTAAATAACATTTTAGGCGTAATTTTGTCATTTTAACACTTTAGTCTCGTTTTGTTCTAGTTGTAGCAAACGCAGAACAGACAATTCTGTCTAGTCTTGTCCTGTCTCATCTAGTTTGCGTACCAAACACTATTTTAAAGTACAAGACATTAAAATAGCAAAGAATTAAAACCACAAGGGCCAAAACCACAATACTTTGTAAATCATAAGAAATAAAATAGCAACAAATTACAAATCATAAGAATAAAAATCATAATTTTTAAACCCAAAGAGATAAAAACCGTAAATTTAAACAAACCATATGGACTAAAACCATATTTTACTCACTAAAATAATCATGTTTTTGTGAATTTTTACCTTAGTGAATCTTGATGGATGTGAATTTTACCTAAGAAAAACAATTCTTTAATTTTTTGCTTTTAGTTTCTTCAAATATTATATTGTGGGACCCCAATTAAATAAAATAAGGCGGGAAAGCATAACAGCAACAACGACAAATGTGAAATGTTAAACTAAGACCAAGAACAAGTTTATAATAAATTAAGACCAAGAACAAGTTTATAATAAATAGTTTCCGCAAGACCTTCGATGGTAAACACAGTCATTCCATCTATTAAAAGTGTAAAATATCATATCATTTCTAATACTGCATGCCTTAACTCATTAATGATAATGAAAACTATTGTTTGGTTTGATATATTATATAATGGAATCATTCCTGCAGATTCATTAATTTTCATTATTGACCAGATTCGGAGGGAATGAAGTTTTTATTTCTACTTGGTTCTTTTTCCTCTGCATTGTTCCATCTATGGATGTTAAATGAAACATCTTTTGTATTTTCAAGTTGAATAAACATATTTTTAATATGTAGCAATTTTTCATTGATTATATTGGGTTAACCAAACAACATCAATGCAATACTCAATCCTATTCCCATTCTCCTGCATCTCCATTTTCATTTTCATTTTCATTCCCTGAAATGAACTAAACGCCCCCTTATTTTGGAGTTTAGACAGATTGGAGTCGGAAAATTTAGGCAAAAGAATCAAGTATTTATAGTTTTGGGGATGATGGTTTGTTTAATCTATTTTATTGTTTATTTCTTATACATGGTTGTTTTTCAATTGTTTCTTATAAATAGTTTATAAACATGTTTTTGATAACTTTACATTAATAAAGATCTTAAAGTATAAGTTATGTAATCTATTCAACTTCTGATGAATAAAACTAATTAAATATTTAGTTAATGTAAATTATTGAAAATTATTATATAATAGAAAATACTTAAATAACATTTTAGGGATAATTTTGTTATTTTAACAGTTTAGTCCTATCTTTTTTCTAGTTGTACCAAATGCCGAACAAACAATTTTGTCATGTTATCTCGTCACATCTTTTTCCATGTAGTTTGCGTACCAAACACTACCTTAAAGTACAAGATATTAAAACAGTAAAGAATTAAAACCACAAGAGCCAAAATCACAATAAGTTGTAAATCATAAGAACGAAAATAGCAATAAGTTATAAATCTTAAGGATAAAAACCGTAATTTCTAAACCCATAGAGACAAAACCGCAAATTTGAACAGGTCAAATGTTTTAATGCTCCAATGCAACTCTCGGAAATAGCGGGTATAAAAAAAATTGTACAAAAGAATCTACCTGGAGGAGTCGACGAGAATGGCCTTACGCTAACAGGCTTCCTTCTTCTTCAAGCAAGATTTATTGAAAAAGGCCGTATAGAGACAACATGGACAATCCTGAGAGAATTTGGTTACGACAATGATATAAGGCTTCGCGATGATCTTGTGTTGCCTCCAATTAAAAGAACTCCTGATCAGGTAAAGTTTGCCGATACTTATGGGTGTGGTTGTATATATAGGAATCTATTATGTTACTAGAGCTTGCCATAAAAATATGTATTTGTTTATGGACTTTGTAGAGTGTGGAGCTGACAAGTGAAGTTGTGGAATTCCTCAGAGGAGTTTTTTCCATGTTTGACATTGATGGTGTATGTTCTCTCATCTTTTTCTCCTCAATCCAATATCTCAAATACAGATTTAATTGCGTATTATGTTATGTGGCGATCTTGTAGAGTTATCAGAAGTTGGATTTACGCTTTATGAAACTTGTAACTATCCTATCAATATTGCTTCAATTTCTAATCATTATTAGGATGTGCTTATATGTATAGTATTTTAGCATGTTGAAGGAAGTTTTTAATCTGCTTAATTCCTGTTCTCTCTGTGCTCCAGTAAATCCAACTTTAATAAAAGCTTATTCTAAGCTTCGGTTTGTCCTTAATTGAAAGTCAGTTCACTTTTTAAGTCTCGCTTTCTATTGTTAGTTGTCAACGATGTTGAGTAGTTATATTACGTGTCTTGATAAAGTAATCCATCGTAAACATGTATAGAGAGGTGTCTAATCTTCATGCCTACTACATAACTAGTTTGAAGGCTAATAAATAGTTTAACAATAAAGGACCCAAATACTTTTGGTTTTTATGTACTTGAGTTTCAAATCTGGTACAGAAAGTGCTTGTTCGTCCAAAATGTTATTGAGACTTCTCACCTTCTCGCAAAATGTTTAACTTCTCGCATGATTTTTCCTTGTATCTAATATTCATCAGATATTTATTTCTTTCCAAAATAAAGGAACCTTGTTTTAAATGAGATATGATGTACATTTGCTGCATTGTGGGTGTCTGCACAACATGTCCTTCCTTTGAGTTGAAATCTATAGATAGCTTATGGAGTTTATCTACTCTTTGATCCATTCATTTTACACTCAAAACTTTAGTAAAGGATGTATATGAGTATATCTCGTGCCTTTGTTCAAATATTTCAATAGATTGAAAATGGGCTCTTCTTTTAATCAGGATGGGGCTCTTAATGCACGTGAGCTTGAGGATGTTTTTTCTACTGCACCAGAAAGGTACTCTAATTCGTTCCAAGTTACATGGTTACACCATTATTGTTGTTGTCCAAGATGATGGTCTCGAAAAACAAATGGGATACCTAGGAGATCTTTGCTCTTGCTTCATGTGTGTCTTTTCATCTTCTTTTTTTACTATTATGTTTTTAATTTGCTATTTTACATTTTAGCCCTTGGAGTGAAGCTCCATATGTGAATGCGGTAGAGAAAAATGCATCGGGAGGGTTATTACTGGACAGTTTTTTGGCACAGGTATATACCTGCTAACTAAACTGTTTCCTTTAGTACTTAGCGTCAATGAATTGATGGAAAATGGAACTGTCAAAGAAAAGATGAATTTAGCTTCTATTATACAACTTAAACAAAAATGGAAAGGAGAAGGGAAATGGTGACTTTTTTACACTCTTATAAACTCTTACTATGTAAAACATAACCACAGTTAGTTGAAGATTTATAGAGTTGGGTTTTTTTTCTTATCAAGAACAATTTCTAATTAGTGCTGAAATTTTGTGGGATGCAGTGGGCTCTTATGACACTTCTAGATCCAGTTCTTAGTGTTAAGAACCTCATATACATCGGATAGGATATGAAGGTGATCCTTCTTCTGCAGTAAGAGTTACCGAGAGAAGATGTGTTGACCGCGAGAAGCAACACTCGGGTCGAAATGTCATCCAGTGCTTCGTTTTTGGACCAAAAGAAGCGGGAAAGTCATCATTGTTGCATTCTTTTGTTGGAAGGTCTTTTCATCCAAATTAGTCGATAGTATTTTAGTTGCACCATGGCTTTATAATATGCTAATAATGTTCATGGTGTTCCAGACCGTTCTCTGAAGTTTATACACCAACCACCGAGGAGCGATATACGGTTAATATTGTTGAGGAGCCTCGTGTAAGTACATTTCTTCTTAACATCATACTACCTCTGTCCCAAAATAAGTTATCTAGTTTAGCTTGTCCCAAAATAAATGTCCACTTCCAAGTCTACCCTTGATTGTGAGAGGGAGAAATTCATTCCTTCCTTTATTATCAAGGGTAAATTTGTCATTTAGTTATATAAAAAGTGTAATAGTTACACATGTTTATGTGTAGTAACCAGGGGCGGAGGAAGAATTTTAAATTAGGAGGAGCATCGACAACAAAGACATTGTGGGTCCGGCCCCGACAAAGGACCCGAACCAATTTGGGAACTGGTCCAGAGAGAGGGGAGAGAGAGAGAGAGACAAAGACGAGAGAGAGAGAGAGAGAGAGAGAGAGAGAGAGAGGTAACATCAAACGAGAATAATAAGTATGCATAAGAACACACAAACTAAGAAAATCATGTATGATTCATGCAACTTTGCTCACGACTTAAGTCACGGCCAGAATCACCCGAGCGACTTTTTTTTTTCAAAATCATATATATGAATTTGTTGGTTTCCATGTTCTTTTAAATCAACGTCGTTCTCGTTTGAACCCGATCCTATGTATATACATACACACACACACAAACGGGGGATCGAACGAAAATACTAACTATTTAAGAGATACAAAAAGGGCTAAATTATGTGTAAAATCGCATAAAAGACACGTCATTTTTGTAAATAATGCAAGTGTAAAATCATAAATATATATATATATATATATATAGGGGTGGGTTCAAATACAAACCACCCTTTCGTTGTGAACGTGAGGACAGCCCAGAGCGCGACACGTGGCAATCTGAAACGGCGGGTCAAGTCATATTCAGTCTGAATAAAACTGCATGTTAGTGTTATTCATACTGAATAACGCTTGACCCGCGGATGACCCGCGGCTGACCCGCCCGCGTCCAATTGCATCAGAGTGGATGTTAGTGTTATTCAGTCTGAATAACTAAGTCGAAATTTTTTCAAATTGCCACGTGTCGCGCTCTCTTTTGTCCTCACGTTCACAATGAAAAGGTGGTTTGCAATTGAACTTTCACCTATATATATATATATATAGAGAGAGAGAGGGGGGAGGGAGGTTCAAATGAGAAACATATCAATATAAGAAAACGTGAGGAGCATTCTCAACCAATAATTTCGGTTAACAAAGGCGACTTTGACCGGTCCCCCCCCCTTTAATAATCTCTACCCTCACATGAATCGCGCCAATCCTCCGTGATCACGTTCACCGTAACCACGAGATGAATAGCTGAGATTGTTCATCACGTTTTCTTAAATTGACATGCTTCTCGATCGTTTGAACCTTCCCTTATATATCTATATAGCGGAAGGTTCAAACGAGAAACATGTCAATTTAAGAAAAAGTGAGGAGCAATCTCCGCCACTCATCTCGCGGTTACGGTGGACGTGATCACGAAGGATTGACGCGAATCATGGGAGGGTAGAGATTATTAAAGGGGGGGGGAACAGGTCAAAGCCGCATTTGTTGACCGAGATGAGTGGTTGAGATTGCTTCTCGTGTTTTCTTAAAAGGTTATATTTTTCGTATGAACCTCCTCTCTCTATATATAATATAGAGTAAATTACAATTTTGGTCCTTATGGTTTACACTTACTATCAAGTTTGGTCCCTCTTATAAACTAATTATAATTTTAGTCACTATGGTTTGCATTTTATTTCAGTTTTGATCCTTTTGACTAATCATGGTTAAAAGAGTAGTTAATATATTTTGTCCTTTCTTCTTTTTTGTCTTATTAAAATCATATAGTAAATTACAATTTGAGTCCTTCTTGTTTGTCACTTTTTATTTTTGTCTTTCCCACAACTTTATTTTTCATTTTATACCCCTTATTAGATTAATTAACTAATGATACTTTTAATCAAATAAAAAAAATTATACATATTTTGAACTCAACTTAAAAATCTTTCCCAATGAAAAAGTGATATTTTATACAATGTTTGAACACCATTTCTTCATATATAGCTAGCTTATTTTTCTTCCCAATATTGAGTCTTTTATCATGTTGTTTTCTGTTTATTGTTTTATGTAGCTAAAGTTTTGATTTATCTATAACAAAACAATTGAAGGCTAATTTCACTTTTTGAACAGGTTCCTTTTCCAATGAAATGTGTTGCATCATTGGGTAGATTGCTTGGAAGTAAAAATGTGATGCGTTTTTATTCCCTGGTTCAATGCTAAATCTGTAACCTTGTTATGAAATTTGGGAATTTTGTACATTCTTGTAATCTAAACTCATTTATTTTGTACTATGATGTATTGTGTTGGATATAAACCGACCAGTTGCCTTATCCAAAAAGCAAAGGTTTTTTTTTTTTGAAGTTAACAGTAACGCTTATAAGTGTGAAATATGTAATTTGTCTATGAATTATCTATAAAGAATGAATTCATTTCTTTTTCAAGTTCTACACACCAAAGATTAAGTTCTTTCGATTCCAAATCTTTCCAATTATGAGTCAATCAAAAATATCTTACGTCAATCAAAATGGACCTTAAGGGCCCGGTTTGCATAATTTGGAATTGAGTTTCAATTCAATCTCGTGTTTGATTTAATTAAGTGACATTCGGAATTGAATATTTGGTATTTCATTATAATCACATAAACATTAGATTTAGAAATTTCATGGCGTATTTGGTATTTCCTGGATTTCATAAGATTTGTTTGTAATAGTGTTTTAAATATGTTAAAAACATTCGTTTTGTAACTATTAATGATAAAAGTAATTTGGTTGTTTTATAATCATTTGTGAAATTTATAAATTATGTATGAATAAACGTAATTCATTTTCATTCCAAATCTTTAAAAAAGTATTTCAAATTCTTCTGATTCCAAATACTTATATGAAATCCTAAATCCCTCAAAAACATAATGGAACAAAACACCCCTAAGTTTAGAAGTTGATCCTTATGTTAAACTTTCTTACATACATAATACATCTAATTACTAACAATCATAGTAGACGTGGTGTTGTCTTTTCTCATTAAAAGGGTTGTTTATTTATTTATCTTATATATTAATTATGTCTAGATTAAGATATCTAATATGGGTGTTATGTAGGTGATGAGTTATCCAATTTATTCATTTCTAACAACAACAAAAAAGAACACGTTTTAATAACTAACCAAATAAGTTATTGAGCTTATTAAACAGATTAACAAGGCTGGCTTAGTTATTCTAATTGTGATATCACTTTGTTCTCAATGTAAATCATATGCCGGTATGCGTGAGACACAAGTTAGATATTGAATATCAGTTGAATTAGGGGGCGTTTGGTTCATTTCAGGGAATGAGAATGAAAATAAAAATGGGAATGCAGGAGAATGGGAATAGGAATGAGCATTGCATTGATGCTGTTTGGTTAACCCAATATAATCAATGAAAAATTGCTTCATATTAAAAAACTTTTGTTTTTCCAACTTGAAAATACAAAAGATGTTTCATTTAACATCCATAGATGGAACAATGCATGGAAAAAAAACACCAAATAAAAATAAATTTTCATTCCCCTAATTTGGTCAGGAATGGAAATTAATGGATCTGCAGGAATGATTCCATTATATAATATCAAACCAAACAGCAGTTTTCATTATCATTCCCATTCCTGACCCCTCAATACCCCCAACCAAACGCCCCTTAATTTAGTGAATGCCATGTTAATTTTATTTTTTTGAACGACAATATATTAAAAAACTAGCAAGATGCTAGAAATTACAACGGAAATACAAACAATTTTAAATACAAATACCCTAACCGAAACACCCGAGAATACTAACATAAGGACGAATCCGACCACCCTAACCAAAGACTCGCAAGCCACTTAATAACAATCACCCGATGAACTAGAAACCATACTCGACCATCACATCGAACACGAAATACCTGAAGCCACGAACAAATTACCATTGGCCACAAAAGTCTAACTAGGTGGTGGCAATACGAGCACTTGACGAAGAATGCCGTGTTAAATATTCTTCCTCTTTTGTGTAGGCAATTGATCTAACGTGGTCAATCGACTTTAGTTTTAAACCATCGAACGTTTTATTACATGGTCATGTGTAATAGATGTACAATCTTTTGCATAATCCCGATAGGTAAGCTCATCTATGTTATAAGTAGAGGTGCAAAAGGTGTGGGCTTTTTTAAAACATTCCAAGTAAATTTCTAGTGAGGAAAGAAAAATGGGCTACCTTTTCAAGTCGACCTTTTTGGGCTTAGTTAAGCATCTCCGAAATATTTTACGTCATGCTTTATTGCTTTTCCTGACCAAGCTTAGGGTCAAGTATGTCCCAAATTTTTCACATTTCCCTCAAGCTTTTATAGCCCGAACCAAATTTTAGGGTCACCAAGCCCAATAATCTTTCATATCGTGCTCATGCTAGGTTGGAGCTTGGTTTTAGACCTTTGCTTTTTTTATGCATCTGTAGTTGCTAGGGTTAGTGAGTCGGTAGATAGATTGACAATTCATCAAGTTAAACTAAATGTGTATAGTTTTCTTACATTAATTATGTTTTATTGTACCTTTTCTATTTGTATGTTGTTGGTTTGTAACTAGCTTTTTAAAGTTTTTGAGATGTCTCTTTTTTCGTATCAAGTTCTTTTTCGAAATATTATTCTATGTGTTACTTTATTTTCCACGTACTTTTCAAGTTGCAAGGTTTTGTAAAAACATTGTTCCACTTTCTAAAGTATATGTCTGTGTATACAGTAATAGATGTAAGATTTTTTTTTCTAATGGGGGAACTTTTAAGGTAGATTAAAATTCCACAAAGCTGTTTGACGTGCTTTTAGCTTAATTCCACCGTTTCGAGAGATTTTAAATTTTTTTGATTGATTTCAAATGAATTTTAGTATTCTTTTTCGATTTTGATGGACTTTAGAGCATCTCCACCTGCTATTCTAAAATAGAGATTTTGGAGATATTAGATAAAATGGTGCTCCACCAATTATGCTATATTGTATGTTAGAATAGAAAAATGAGGGGAGAAAAGGTAGAACTCTTTAAATTTGGAAAAATGCTAATATGTAACATAGAGAAGTAATATTTAATTATTTCTTACCTATAGGAGACATTTAAATTAATGTTTAAGAGAGAAATAATATTTTATTAAATATATTGAGTATTTTAATAATATAATTGATGATAAAATTACTAAAATAGAGTAGTTGTTAGAGTTAAATGAAGTTTTTTCTTAGAGATTTTAATGTTTGATATAATTAAAAAAAAAGCATAGCTTTTGCAGATGTTTTTATAAGGTTTTTTTGGTTGAATTCAAAAGAGTCTTTTTTTTTTCTTTTTCATATTTTGGTAGATTTTGAGAAACTTTTTTCATTTTTTGGTTTTATAGGTACCCTGGCAAACAATTACTGGGAGGAATTAAACTATAAAGTTTAAAATTGTATCGTTTTTAACCTAAAAATATTAGTTTTTTTTACTTATTTTTAATGGGTCCGTCCCCATATATATTACATTGGATCCGCCTCTCTCTCTCTCTCTCTATATATATATATATATATGTTAGGAATTATGTGCAGAGTTGACAAACCAAGTGATTACACATCCAATGTTACAAGACACTTGAGGGTCACACCTGTGAGGACCTATAAGTCGAACAAGTTAGATGAAACCCCGAAATGGAGAGTTAGGATTTATAATAGTGCACTATAAATCAACTGGGTAATTACAGTCAGAATTACCAAAGTTGGAGGGTTATTAATTAATTAGGATATTATATATTTATTAGATAAATAAATATATAATAATTAATTAATAAGATTTTTATATATATTAGATAAATATATATAATCATAATTATCGTATGCAAATTCTTTTCCAGCTAATTAAAAGGAAAAGGATTAGAGATAATTATATAAGGAAACTGAATCTTATACAAACTGTATTTTTCCTCCATATAAATAAGGCTTATGGGTTAAGGAAAAATCTAAGCTATCAGCTAAGAAAGTCAGTTTTGTTTTTCCTCTCTCTCCCTCTCTCTCCATCGGCGCCGATCACCCCCCCCCCCCAGGTCGGATTCCAGTTTTTCAGTTGTTCGGGTTTCATACAGTCCTACTAGAGGGACGTTCGCTGGTCGATCATTGGTGGATCTATTCTCAAGCAACCAGGTAAATTGATCTAAACCAATAATAGGATTAAAAACTATAACGATTAAAAGATCATTAGGCTTAATGGGTTTTTAGCTTTTATCGCTTCCGCACAAATAAGATCAAAACAGCGTGTTTTGATCACGTAGGTTTTATCAGTTTGATTAACCTATGAGATATATCAAACCAGCGAGGTTTTGATAGATCTAAGATAATCCTCGAGTCAGTTTGATTCAAGGATACCCACAAAAACCCAACAGTGGTATCAGAGCCACAGGTTTAATTGTTTATTTTATTTATCTGTTCAGATCCGTTAAATTGTTTCTTAAAAATTTCGATTTAATCTTTATCAGTTTGGTAAAGATTTAATCAGTTTGATAATTATCAATTTTGAATAAAATATAATCCTTATCAGTTTGGTAAAGATTTGTTTTTATTAATACAATCTTTATCAGTTTGGTAAAGATTTGTTGTTATCTTTATCAGTTTGATAAAGATTTAATTAATTTGATGATTATCAGTTTTAGGTAAAAACAAAAATCTTTATCAGTTAGATAAAGGTTTAATCTTTATCAGTTGTGTAAAAATTTTGTTTTTTATCAGTTTTTGGTTTATCGCACGAAAAACCTATCACAACGACCGTCGCCGGACACCACCAGTTCGGTGGTGGCCATATGACCGCACCACCAGTTCCGGTGGTGGTGGTCGATGGAAATCAAACCAAACCACCAGTTCGGTGGTGGTTGATTCCGATGGCGGCAATGACCGAACCACCGTGGCCGAATCGCATTCAAGCGAAACCCGAACCGCATACGGCAGTAGCCGAATTGTGGTTTAACCGCGGCCGTACCACCAGCGTGGTGGTGACGGCGCTTCACGATGGCCAAGACCCGCGCCCGACTACGGTTGGATCGTGGCTAGACCGCAGCTGCACCACCAGCGTGGTGGTGGTGGCACCTCACGACGAGCGGCGTGTTCGCGATCGAGACAGAGATCAATCGCCACCCGTCTGGTGATGGTTGATGACGGCGTCGATCAAGAGGTGGCGGCATGGTGGTTTTCATCGCGGCTAAGCCACGGCTATGCCGTGGTCTACCCACCAGTGTGGTGGAGACACGGCGACAATCACCGACTGAAACCACAACCAACGTTAAGGCCAAACCACCAGTGTGGTGGTGGCTGTGCGCCGATCGAACCACCAGCGTGGTGGTCGCCGGTGTGATCTCGACAGCGGCAGGGAACGATCGCCACTAGTCAGATGGTGATCGATGGCGGCAGTGGCGGTGTTTTCCTCGCTGATGTTGTCGCCGGTGGCGATGGCTGTTAGCTGTCGCTACCACCGGCCACATGGCGGCAGCAACGGTGGTGATTGGCGGTGGTAGTTGTTTGCAATATCCGACAGCAGCGGCGGCGGCGTTCTCCTTGCTGCTGTCGTCGCAGGATGATGGCGACAGCGGTCGCTCAAACCACGGCGGAGGTAGCAACCGTTGATTGCATTGCCAGTCGCCTATGACAGCATTTTGCTATTATCGTGATCACTTGCGCCACGAGACCGGCTGTGGCCGGGGATGCTCGCGCCGCGAGATCAGGGGTCGCGTTTTGGGTTTTCCGTATAATCGGGCCTAAGTAATAACGGGCCCAAAGCCCAGAATTTTGGACCCAGTTTGAGGCCCAAAAGGGTTTAATTGGTTTTAGGAATTTTATCCAAATTAATTTTATTATAATAAAGGGATTTTTATCCCTATGTTTATTAAACCAGTTATTTGACTCAGTTTTGGTCAAATGGGTCAGATGTCATGTTTGACCAGTTGGTCGAACCACGACACAGTTTTTGGGCCAGTATTTAATATTCCAACCAGTTGGTTCGGAATGTCCGGTTTGATATATTTTGGATAAAAGCGAATATTTTAGAAAATTGGTTTTATAAAATAGATTTATAGTTTATAAATCTCAGGAAATTTTATAAAACCGATTTCAGAATAAAATATTAGCTTCAATTTATAAAACAGTTTGTTTTTATAAATCAGTTAAAACCATGTTTTGCGATAAAACCAAACGAGATATTATTTAACGGATCTAGGATTTATTTTATGGCTTATATATTGCTTGCTTATTGCTTTATATAATTACTTGAATTATAATTATACATGTTGTGTATATTATATATATCTATTATAGTGTTTTGCCAACCTAGACCCTTGACATATTTGCGGGGAGGCCTGCGTGCCATTTACAACCCCTTATGTAATAATGACCTTAGGATAGACATTTGTTTTATTCTTTCGGGATCACGAGGCCAGTGGGAGCTGCTAAAATTCCTCAACTTACCGGAGTACTAACAAAACATGGCGAGGCCAGTGGGAGCTACGCGAGTTTTGAAGCTTTTAGTAGAATAGGTCATTATTTGGTCCCTAGGAAACGTTGGCAAAAACTATAATTAGGTACTATGTGATTAATTATTGTTTAATTGCATGGTTGATTAATTATTTGTGATATCCTGCATGTTAATAGTTTTAAATAGAGTTGTTACTTTAAAACTAGTTTATATCACAAAAGGAATATAGGTTTTAGTTTCGTTAAACTTTTCAAAACGATAGTTTTTGATTTAAAAAAAAAAAAAAAAAACCTATAGATGATTGTTTTATATATAAGGCAAGTTGACAAAAACAGTTAGTTTTAATCAACTAGGTGTGCTGTTAAAACAGTTAGTTTTAATTAGCAAGTAATTTTAGAACAGTTGGTTTTAAAATTACGAGTATGTTTGAAACAGTTAGTTTAAAACATAAGTAGCCTTTATAACAATCAGTTTTTCAAAATCCTGGAAGTAAAATTTTTCAAAACCCCGAAAATCATAGATCAGTAGTGCAACCCATTTAGGGGCACCTTCGGCGTAAAGTACATAGGCGTTGTAAGTGATCACACATTCAACGTCTGTGTTCAAACTGAAGCTGAAGAGGTTACATAACTCTGCGAATTATCTCCGGGTGGTACCGGCCAGAGTATAGTGATCAGGTCCCCAAAATGGTGAGATCTGTTTTGGTACTATAATGTTCACCGGGTGGTACCGGGCCAAAAAGCACTTAGAGGGACTAAAACATGCACAGGTAGTTGCCATAAGTCCCGAAAAGATCTAGGAGTCATGTCAGTTAGACATGATTGGTAAAAGTCCTTACCTACCGAAATAAATACGGGTCTGGTGGAGCAAGAACATTACGCACATCAGGACGTATAAGGATCCTAGTCCAATAAATTGATCATTTAAGGGTTTATTGATATTTTATTGGAAATTAGTCTATTTACAGTTGCTAAGACCAAAAGTTTTATTTTGTGTAGATGGCAAGCACTGTTACCAGCACTAATAATCTTTCCCTCCGCTCTATCCTAGAGAAGGATAAGTTGACCGGCTCTAACTTTCTCGACTGGGAGCGCAATCTGATGATTGTGCTCAGACATGAGAGAAAGTGGTATGTGCTTGAAGAGCCACTTGGGGAGGCACCTCCGGCAAACGCTCCGGCTGCTGCCAGAAATGCCCACAAGAAGCACTCGGATGATCTCCTTGATGTTGCCTGTCTGATGCTAGCAACTATGAGCCCAGATCTGCAAGCAGGGCTCATAAATACAAATGCTTACGACATGATCCGCCAGCTGAGGGACATGTTTCAGACTCAGGCTCGTACAGAACGCTACGATGCCACCAAAGCATTCAATGAGTGCAAGATGGTAAAAGGGACATCAGTAAGTGACCATGTGATGAAAATGAAACGGCACTTAGATCATCTGGAGAGGCTAGGTCATCCTGTTCCGTTGCAGCTAGCAACAGACACCATACTCAATTCACTGTCAGAAGACTACAGGCCCTTCGTAGTCAATTACAATATGAATAACATGGAGAAAACTATAGCAGAGTTGCACTCCATGCTAAAGACAGCTGAACTGAATATGGGGAACAAGAACAAGACCAAGGATGTCTTGATGGTGAAAGACGGAGGGGTGAAAAAGAAGAATGGGCAAGCTAGCACCAGTAAAGGAAAAGGACCAGTCCAGGCCATCCAGAGTGCACCCAAGAAAGGCAAAGGCAAGGGCAAGGGCAAGAAGGTTAAGCCAAACAAAGCCAGGACCGAGAATCGCTGCTTCATATGCAATGAGATCGGTCATTGGAGGCAAAACTGCCCTAAGCGTCATGAAGTAGGTATGTAAAACCTCAGAAAATTTATGATTGCTTTGACTTGTCACTTCTTACTTGTTAAGCTTACAAGTATACTGATACCTAGAGCAAAATGATTATTGCAGGAGGTCAGAAGTGAAATGCCCAGAGGTTGCTGAGGATCAAAGTACAAGATGATTTAAGTCAAGACATTTTGAATTTATAATTTTAAAACAGTTGTTTTTGGGGATTTTTGTTTTAAACAATGTTTGAATAATTATATTTTATAATTCGATGGTTTTATTTTCAAAAGTTATTGTCTTGACATTGAAATATCTGATTGTGCTTAGTGTTTGTATGATCCTAGTTATTGCCTGTTATAATTACTTCAATAAAATCTATTAAATTGAAGTGATTTGTATAAAAACTATCAAAACACACGAGATTCTACAGGAATGTGTTTTGAGATTAAAACATTTATGAATAATTGTTTTATGATCAAAATTTAAAAGGAGAATTTAAGATATTAACTCAGATAGCGTTAATAACAGCATTTATAAAACTAGAAAGATTCCAAGTTCTGGAATTAGGATTTGACCAAATCTAGTTAAGTTTTATAAAAGAAATTCTCAAGAATTAACTAATCAAATTTGATCAAGTTTTATTCAAATGTTTTAAAAGGAGAATTTAGGATATTAACTCAGATGGCGTTAATAACAGTATTTATGAAACTAGAAGGATTCCAAGGTTTGGAATTAGGATTTGACCAAATCCAGTTGAGTTTCATAAAAAAAGGAAATTCTCAAAGTTCATTACTTGAAATTAGGATTGACTAATCAAAGTTTTGACTAAGTCAATAGTAAATTTTGAGTAATAGTTAGTTTCTATGCAAGTAAGTGGGAGCCCAAATTTATTCTCTATCTAGTCTGAGATAAAAGAATAAAAGATATAATTATTGATATATCTCGGAATTCATAAATCCAGGTAGGATAAGAATTCATAAGATATAATTTACCCTTTTAGTTAAAAGGATAAAAGTTTCAAGACCCATGAAACAAAGGTCGTGACTGACTTAAAAATCAATAATTAAAGTGTTGGATTAAAATATAGGATTCCAGTAGATTTGCCAGTATTGCAAATGGAATCAGATTTCAGGTAGAAATCATTCATCTACACAGCAACTAAGGAAAGTTGCAGTCTTACATATTCAGGAACTGGAAGTTAGTCTAGGTCTCCAAGTTCATGGAATATGACAAAAGTCTAATTATTGTTTTAAGAGGTGTTTGCAAAACAATAATTAGCAGATACAAGTAAACAGACTTGTGTTTTTGGTTATTACTTTGATTAAAATGGTAAACTTTAATCAAAGGGTTTAAAACTGAAGATAGGTGATACTTCATTTTAGACCAATATTTAACAAACGTTAAATAGACATTATGAAAGTTGTTAAAGAAAAGACATTCAAACTTGTTATTGTTACAGCGTGTAATATGGACTATACAAGATTGATTTCTTTATAACTTTCACATTTTGCATGTTTTAATTAATCCAGGAATGAAACTAGTTTCCAGTTTTCATTCAAAATCTGTCCGTGACAACTTATCAATGTGGGAGCATGATAAGGTGTTAAAGTCATTGTGAACTTTTAAGTAGTTATGATCAGTTGCTGAATAACAGCTACAAGTGTTGTAGACTAAAAGTTGCACAGATATTTGATAGAGTAGCAAATATCGGACGTGATCCGCGGTTGAGATTACTTCTTGGAATAAAGTCATAAGTGAATCTCACAGTGGTTGTCCCTATCACCTGAGGTATCTGATTTGATATCATGAGGACTACTGAATTCTTAGTGCACTCAACCGCTACGCCGTAACAGGGTGGCTATAAAGGGTGTAACTAGATTCAGCGGAAGCCGTGGTGTTAAAGGCAGATATGCAAGATGGGATTTGCACCTCTTCTCAGAATAGAGATATTTCTGGGCCCATCTTGACTGACTAAGTATACTGATGAAGTGCATGGCCATGCCCAAACGAACTGATTAGTTCTTTGTCGTTTACCTATCAGTGAAGTCAGATAATCAAGAAAACAGAATCTTGAGTATTTAGAGTTGACACTTTCCAAGCTCATACTCACAGATGAAATATCGCGATGCAAAGGGAAAAGCCAAGATATACCCAATCAATGAACAGTAGTTTCATAGATACCAATTCCTTACGGAATGTTTATATCACCAGTCTGGGTATAAGAGTTCTTGTAACCTGGTCAGCCTAAGTGCCTGTCTAGGGGCCTCCTTAGGTCAGTGAAATCAAAGGTGGTATTGCCAACTTGCACAAGTGGGAGTCTGTTAGGAATTATGTGCAGAGTTGACAAACCAAGTGATTACACATCCAATGTTACAAGACACTTGAGGGTCACACCTGTGAGGACCTATAAGTCGAACAAGTTAGATGAAACCCCGAAATGGAGAGTTAGGATTTATAATAGTGCATTATAAATCAATTGGGTAATTACAGTCAGAATTACCAAAGTTGGAGGGTTATTAATTAATTAGGATATTATATATTTATTAGATAAATAAATATATAATAATTAATTAATAAGATTTTTATATATATTAGATAAATATATATAATCATAATTATCGTATGCAAATTCTTTTCCAGCTAATTAAAAGGAAAAGGATTAGAGATAATTATATAAGGAAACTGAATCTTATACAAACTGTATTTTTCCTCCATATAAATAAGGCTTATGGGTTAAGGAAAAATCTAAGCTATCAGCTAAGAAAGTCAGTTTTGTTTTTCCTCTCTCTCCCTCTCTCTCCATCGGCGCCGACCACCCCCCCCCAGGTCGGATTCCAGTTTTTCAGTTGTTCGGGTTTCATACAGTCCTACTAGAGGGACGTTCGCTGGTCGATCATTGGTGGATCTATTCTCAAGCAACCAGGTAAATTGATCTAAACCAATAATAGGATTAAAAACTATAACGATTAAAAGATCATTAGGCTTAATGGGTTTTTAGCTTTTATCGCTTCCGCACAAATAAGATCAAAACAGCGTGTTTTGATCACGTAGGTTTTATCAGTTTGATTAACCTATGAGATATATCAAACCAGCGAGGTTTTGATAGATCTAAGATAATCCTCGAGTCAGTTTGATTCAAGGATACCCACAAAAACCCAACAATATATATATAGAAAGAGGTTCAAATGATAATGATATCTGTTTAAGAGAATAAGATAAGCAATCTCAGCCATTCAATTTAAGTTTTGATGAAAAAAAATCACACGCGTGACCTGAAGTCGCGGGACAAGTCGCGCACGTTGTTAATCACATGTGATTTTCAACACGAATCATATGTGATTTACTATATTAATCATATATGATTTTGTACATGTTTTTTCCTCAGTAGTTAATCATAAATGATTGGCCTGAGATGATTGGCTGAGATTGATTCTCGTATTATTTTAAATTGATGTCATTCTCGTTTGAACCTTCCTATATATATGTATATATATCATATACTCTCCCACACTCAACATCGTGGTTGTTTGGACTTTGGTTTGGTTTTATTCTGTAGCCATATGAAAATTCGAGTCTAAATTCCTATTCACTTGCATTAAATTCAAACTGTTGTAAGGAAGTTTGAGCTCAGTTAATAACAATATTGGCAATGACATAAACAGTAGAAAATAATATTACTGCCACATATTGTAACACCTTAGGTAAATCCATATCGTCGTGGACATGAAAGATGTTGGGTTTATAAGTAAACATTGGCTTTACAAGGCACAACACATTTATGAGGCTACAAGCACGACAATTTCTTGGAATCTTGCAGTTAAGCATGCTTGTGTGGGAGTAATACTAGGATGGGTGATCCCCTAGAAAGTCCTCGATAGGTCGCTAGAAACAAAGCCGTGAGCCAATAGGTAAAACATACAATATTGTGTCGAGGTAGGCGGGATGTTACACATACCAAATTACCAAAATCCTTTGTAGATTGCAACCGTCGACATATTCCAGATGTCGCCTTACTATCATAGCTTCAATACAACACATTTGATCACTTATATCTTGAAAGTTATCGAACCACTAAGTCGAACCCCTTGTCAACGACCTATAACCTCAAACTTTTAATTCCAAATAATTCTCTAATTTATTCAAAACCTATCTTATTGTTATTATCAAACACGAGAAATCCCAAAACCTTTAATTTTATCGAGATATGAAATTCAACAAACAAAGCTTGTCTAGCCCAATGATAGAGGTAACAATAACATCTTGCAAGGGTCAGTGTATGGTATCCCTGGCTACTCGAGTTCAAAACCCACGACAGTAGGTGGAGTCACCCAAGTTCCGGCCCGGTTTGAGACCGACACGGATTAGGAGGCTGTCCTAATAGATCCCGAATACTGTAGGAACATATATGTGAGTTTATCTCCCATTAAAAAAAACGAATTTCGACAAAACCTAGTGTTTCAAATAAATGAAAAGAAATTCAACGAAGAAAAAGAACTTAGAGCATCCATAATGGTGGAACCTCCAAAAACCTCAATTGCTATATTTTTTTCTGTGATATCATTAACACTTCAACGAAAGAAGAACCCTAAGAAACTCCACTATGGAGGTTATACAAAAAACCTTACTTTCCATATTTTGAATTTATAAAATGGTTAAGAAATAACAAAAATGATAAATAAAATAACAACACACAAGAAAAGTATATACAAAAAACCGAATTCTTGTTCAAGCATCTGGGTCCCAATAACAACCTGTAACTCGACCTCTATCTCATAGTAAATGTTTCTGTAGATCTCAAGAGAAACCTATGATGCTATGACTTATAACATATAAAATCTTTTGAATCTAATGAAAAGTGTGAAAGAAAAAAACATAAATAGGAAAATGGAGGTTGTGGGATAACCATAAACCCTAGGAGGGGTTAATAAAGCAAAGAAAGAGGTCACAACAACAACCTCCATCAAAAACCCTTTTTTCTTACAACAACTCTCAAAGGAATCATCATCTACTTCAGTCCCCACAACAAATAAGCTATCCAACCCTTCTTCTTTAGCCCTCTTTTTTTCACTCTAAGCTTTCTCTGCAAGCAGAAAAGGGTTTTTGGTAATCATCTAGAACTTTCCATTGCGATCTATGCCAATGCCGGGAGGTGGTTCTTCTACTGCCAATTCGAATTCCACGACCACCACCAGCGTTCGAATCGTTGTTGCCGGTGACCATGGCACCGGTAAGTCCAGCTTGATCATCACCGCCGCTGCCGAGGCTTTTCCGGCGAATGTTCCTCCGGTGTTGCCTCCGACCCGGTTGCCGGAGGATATGTTCCCTGACCGTGTTCCGGTTACGGTCATCGATACGTCTTCTAGGTATTCTGCTATTTGAATAAAAACATTTCCTTTTATGTTCAGTCCAATCCAAGAAGAGTTGCATTTAGGTTTCTTGATTGAAGGTCAAAATCAAAGGTTCCATCCCCAGTTTTCATGGTGGATATGAATATTTGGAGAACAAATTCAGTGTTTTTATAAGGTTAGAATAGTTGCCAAAGGTTTAGAGAACATATTACACCTTTAAATTTGAT
This sequence comes from Centaurea solstitialis, assembly GCA_030169165.1. Classification (NCBI taxonomy): domain Eukaryota; kingdom Viridiplantae; phylum Streptophyta; class Magnoliopsida; order Asterales; family Asteraceae; genus Centaurea; species Centaurea solstitialis. Next base: position 27,510,028 of record CM058046.1, read on the forward strand.
AGTATGTAGAAATTTGTAAAATTTAGAATCATGTTTCATCAAGTGACAACAATTGAGATTGGTGATGAAGTTTCTGAGTGTGTTGGGTGATGACTCTTATATTCCAGTTTGGAGAATAGAGGCAAACTTGCTGATGAACTGAAGAGGGCTGATGCGGTTGTTCTTACGTATGCGTGTGACCAGCCTTCGACGCTTGAACGGTTGAGTACCTTTTGGCTTCCTGAACTTCGGCGGTTAGAGGTATGCCTACTGTTGTCATATGTGTGAACTTTTCTCGTCTTTCACCATAAAATGTTTCACCTGTAAATGTGAGAGGACTTAAGAATTTGGCCTTGTTTGAATGGATTTTAAGTTTATATTTGCACATGTATTTTTATTATCTATGGTTCTAGAATTATATGAAACTCTTGCTTGCATGAAAATCATTTTAGACATCATTATAATGTGACCGCGGTGACCAAACATCTGCTTTCTTATATAAAGCAGTATGCTTGTGGATAGAATAGAGCCACAAACATGACAATATTTCAATCTTACAAACAAAAGAATCGGATTAAAGAAGTTCATTCACCGAAGTTTATTAACAGATCGTTGTGCTCTCCTCAAAAAGTATTCATCAAGGTTGTTTTACACTTCTCTTGTCACTTAAGTCAGTACCAGAGCTTGAGAAATTTTATATATGGAGTGAGCCATTGGGCGAACCTGCTTTTGACATCTCTACCTGTCATCAGGTTTAAAGAATCGGGTTTCATAAGCCCATTACATGGAATAACATTGGTCTGTTAGTGGTTACGAATTTGACCATCCATGCTATTGTTAGCAATATTAGTATATTTTGGTCATTATAGTATAATGTTCACTGGTATTATTTAATTACTTAATCATTTTGAATTACTGATGATGAGGGAAGCAATGAAAACAATCCAAACATTTTGGCACCTATTTTTGGTATAATCTGGTTTATTTATCTTAACATCCTTACTCGTCTGCAGGTCGCAACATCCATTTTTCTAGCAAATGTTTGGTAACTAATATGTTATATAAACACATGTACAGGTAAAAGTTCCTGTTATAGTGGCAGGTTGTAAGTTGGATCTAAGGGACGAGCAACAAGCAATCAGCTTGGAGCAGGTGATGTCACCTATAATGCAACAGTTTCGGGAGATTGAAACTTGTATTGAATGTTCAGCATACAAACATATTCAGGTAAGATGCCTGCTGTTGCAACTCATCACCTTCTGTTCTTTTAAAGTTCTGAGCTTTTGTGTTCACATCTACTAGTCTGTTTGTACTAGGAAGTTGGCGAGATATATAACCTTTATGCTTGCCTATGTTGCCAATATATTGAGATTGAACTATGTTGGCCTACTTTTTGAATTCAAATTAAGGGATTACTATTCTTCTCTGTTTTGGAGCTCTGTCTCATCCACACTTTTCTTACTAGCTGAGAGGGCGCATGAAATTCTACTGCTTTTTATTTGTACATGTCAGTGATAGTTTAGATTAAAATTAATTTGCCAGGCTTCAGACATAGTCATACACTTTTGCTCGGCCTAATTGGCCAACAAGGCAGCCATCTCTGAGTTGAACTAGCAATGTTGAGGTTTATGCTTTTTTGTTCGGTTTTCAGATCCCAGAGGTGTTCTACTATGCCCAGAAGGCTGTGCTTCATCCAACAGCCCCGCTATTCGATCAAGAGGCACAAACTTTGAAACCCCGATGTGTCAGGGCTTTAAAGAGAATATTTATTCTCTGTGATCATGATAGAGATGGTGCTCTTAGTGATGCAGAGTTGAATGATTTCCAGGTTTCTGTTTCCGGCCCTAAGCTTATACAATCACTTTCATTCGTTATATGTTACACCAATAATTTTGCCATGCATAAGTCTTATGGTTGTGGTTGTCTATTTTTTTTCCCATTCACTGGAGATTTCTAGAACATGAACAACAATCTCATTGTATGATTCTTAACAGGTCAAATGTTTTAATGCTCCACTGCAACCCTCAGAAATAGTGGGTGTAAAGAGGGTTGTACAAGAAAAATTACCTGAAGGAGTCCATGAGAATGGCCTTACATTAACAGGCTTCCTTTTCCTACATGCATTATTTATTGAAAAAGGCCGTCTAGAGACAACATGGACAGTCCTAAGAAAATTTGGTTACAACAATGATATAAGGCTTGGCGATGATCAGCTGCTTCCTCCAATTAAAAGAACGCCTGATCAGGTAACTTTGTCAGTGCTTATTTGTTTGCTTGTGTGTGTGTACTAGAGCTTGTAAAAAAATATGTATTTGCTGAAACTAAATAGAAGTTGTTTCCATTGTGATTCAACATTAATATAAAGATGATGGTCACTTACTTAATGTGGAATTATCTAGCTGGAATTGAAATGAGAAGCTGAGCCAAGAACGGTGGTATTCTGTTTACAACTAAGCTGTTCCGTTTGCCTAGCTTGGTAAATGATATACAAGTCCCCACGACATTATCAAAATTTTGCTCTCTAACAGGACATACTTTTCGCTTCCTGTGGTTTGAGATACATAGATTCACTTATGTTCCTTTTTGTACAATGTTTAGCTTGGAAAATGATGATTACCACATAGATGAGAAGGATGGCTTCTAAGGCCATCTTTTCACGTGACTCGAGTGAAGTGCAAAATAATTTTTATGCCGTAGATTGTTAATACTTAATTGTTCTTTTTGGTGTGAGTTTAGTTACTATCATATGGAATGCACCATTTCAAAATGTAATAAAACATTTCCAAATGGTATTACAAATCTGGAAACCAAAATATTGATCTAAGAACGAAAACCCATTTAGTGAAGAATACAGTAATGAGATACTTATTTGTGATTGAGTGCAAAGTAGCTTGTTGGCCTTGCATGTTTTTACTGCATACCTTTCTGCAAGCATGTTTATTTGGTGTATATTCTAGTTTGTTGCATGTGTGCGTTTGACTCCGCTATTCATTACCAACTTCTCTCTTATTTCAGAAATGAAGTATTTTACCACATAACGAATATATCTTATGCATTGCATATGATTGTGTTTAACATTGTTAGAGGTTTGTTTATGGATTTTGTAGAGTGTGGAGCTGACAAGCGAAGCTGTGGAATTCCTCAGAGGAGTTTTTTCCTTGTTTGACATCGATGGTGTATGTTCTATCATCTTTTTCTTCACAAGCCAATATCTCAGATACAGATTTAATTGGTTATTCTATTTTGTGGCGATCTTGTGGAGCTGTCAAAAGTTGAATTTACGCTTTGTGCTTCATCATATTTGGGTTTCTATATTATGGAACTTGTGAGTTGTGACTATCTTATCCATATTACTTCAATTTCTAATAATCTGATCATTATTAGGATGGATTTATATGTATAGTATTTTAGTATGTTGAAAGTTCTTAATATGCTTAGTTTCTGTTTTCTCTATGCTCTGCTAGGCATTTGGCTCTAATAAAAGCTTATTTGGAGCTTCAGATTGTTCTTAATCGAAAGTAATACGGCATTCTGTTTTTAGTCATATGAAAAGGACATTGAGTACTATACTAGTACCTCTTTTGATAAGTAATCCATCCTGAACATGTATAGGGAGGCGGATTATCTTCATGCCTACTACCTAACTAAGTTGAAAGCCAATAAATGGTTTAACAGTAAAGGACCCAACTACTTTGGCTTTAATGTACCCGAGTTTCAAATTTCGTACAAATAGTGCTTGCTGGTCCAACTGGAAGGCATGCATAGAGCTCTATTGGGCTAACATAGCCTACCAGGAAGTGAAGAAGTTAGAAGACTGACTTATTTTTTATTTTCTAATATCACTAATGGCGGGAGAAACAAACTGAATCCAGAAAAGGGAAGAATAGATGGCAGTTTTGGACAGAGACAGTAACAGCTAAATGAGGTCTACTTTATATGGTTCATAAATCTAAGTATATAGCCAGATAATGTCACACTAATAAGATGAGGGTTGTAGGTTTTGTGAAGCAGACTGCAGGGCCAGATCTAAGTGAATAGGCTGTGAGAAAAGTATCAGTTTGGTGGGTGCCACTTCTCACTATAGAACGACAGGAAGTTGCAATAGACCTGTTGAAACAGCTGCTGTTGTGAACAGTTAAACGGAAATAGTAGGCTGCTGTTCTTGGGACCTAGGGGTAAAATATGCAAGAGAACCTTGATTTAGATGTCTGTAGAGTCGGCCAGATTCCAGCATGGTTTCAAGGTCCAGATGTCTGTGGTGACTAGGTGGTTGTAGTCTGTTCATTTTTTGTGGGGATAATGCTTTGGCTGTAGAAGAACTAAGGGCAAACATGAATAAGTATAAAGATAAACATAAATATCCACTTCCATCAAATAATTATTTGTTGCCGTAATAAAGGACCTTGTTTTAGCTGAGGTACGCTGTACATTTGCTGCATTGTGGGTGTTTGCACAACATGTTCTTGTGATGAGTTAACATCTATAAATATCTTTTGGTGTATGTACTCTTTGATCCATTCACTCCCTTTACACTCATGACTTTGGTAAAGGATGTATATTTTGTGTTCTTATTCAAATATTTCAATATATAAATAATTAGCTCATCTTTTAACCAGGATGGGGCTCTTAATGCACATGAGCTTGAGGATGTTTTTTCTACAGCACCAGAAAGGTACTCTAATTTGTTCCAAGTTACATGGTTACACCAGTATTGTTGTTGTGGTTGTTGTTGCTGTTCTTTTTTTTAAGAAGGGAGGGAGTGATGAATAATTGCCTACTTAAACTCTATAGATACAAGGGGGAAAAGGATTTGTGTATGGGTTCATATTCTAAAGGGTCATATGATAAAGTGCAAGTGGAAGTTATGTGGGCCATTGGAAATAAAAACTTACCTTATTGCTGTGTTGATGTGATTACATATATGCAGGATGATGTAGTAACTTTCTTGAAAACAAAGTGGCTCGATAGATTTGGATGATTGGAATACTACAAGGAATCTGAATTAGGTTTATATTAGAGGTTATATAGTTTTAATTTCACCCGTCCAAATTATACAGGTGTGGAGTTGCTATTAATTTTGTTTAGTTTCTTTGCTTCCAGCACTCATATATGTATCTAATTTTTTTAAGACAAAGTGTCCGAATACTAATGGTTAGATAGTAAAGGGCTTTAGGCTAAGACTTGGGGTACCTTAGCAGATCTTTGCGGCAACTGACTAATCCCCAGGACGACCAGAAATGGCCTGGAGTCATCATAGGTGAACCTTCATGGCCACAAGGGTTTTGGCAAAGCCTGGATTCGAACCCGAGGAAGATGAGATTTCCACTGCACCCCCTGAACATTTTGGCTGTTGTTTAGGATATAGAAGTTCTCTATTTCTCTGGTCTGTGACTCTTTATGTATTTGAGCTGTCTGTGATCACCTTTTCTGTTGATGCTGTCTGGCTTTTGCTCTATTATTCTGCTTTGCCATGTTTGGTTTTGCAAGTTCAACTTCACTTCTACTTTGATCTTCCATAAGAATTTTCTACTTCTGTTCTTTGGTTTTACGTGTTTGATCTATGCTTGTTTCGATACCTGCCGTTTATTTTTATTTTCTTTGGAACCAGTAGAAAAAGAAAGCTTATAAGTAACTTTTCTCTAATTATCAGAAGGCTGAGGTATAGTTTTATGATAAAAAATGCATGAATATATATTCTCATAACAGCTTTCAGTTTGTCAAAAATTTAGATAAAAATGAAGTGTTTATGATCACACAATTGATGAAAAGATGTCTCATTCAAGTCTTCTTCAAGTAGTTTGGAAGGAATTTCTAGACTTGACCTTGTTTGAGTTGAATATGGTTGGAAGAGAAAGTTGAGAGTAATATTCAGTTATATATAAATGCGCCTTGGCAGCATATATTAGTTTCGTGCTCGTGGATATTTGTTTGGAATTGCTTTGTAAATGACTTGTTATAATATACGGAAAATTAAAAAGCGTAGCTTCTGTTGTTTTCCAAGTTCCTCTCTAGACTATTAGTTCTGTGCTGTGCATTTGATGAACTTTATGCATTCTTTTTCCATAATTATTATTTTGATTTGTGATCTTAAATTGCAGCCCATGGAGTGAAGCTCCATATGCAAATGCAGCAGAGAAAAATGCATTGGGAGGGTTATCACTTGACGGTTTTTTGGCAGAGGTACATACCTGCTAACTAAACTGTTCTGCTCAGTATCTTAGTGTCAATAAATTGATGGAAAATGGTCTACTTTATCTGTGATCCCTTATTACTTTGACCATGTTGTCATGGAAAATTCAATATCTGAACTATGACGATGTCTGAGCTATTCTGGTCGATATTTGTCGATCAGCATGATTTTGATTAAAAGTTATTTTTTATTGATTCTGGATACACTAGTTTGGGGGTCTATACAGCTCGTTCGATTTATGAGAGTGTGTTTCTGTGCACAGTGTAGGGATAACTAGTTCCAACCACTTTCTCTTTTCAATTACTATTGTTCTTTGTAATGCTGAATAGAACTTTTCTTCCAGAGGTGAAATGCATTTTGCATGTCATCTGAACATTGTACATGGCTAAGTATAGATGGTTCTTATGAGTTATATATTAGTTTCTTTCTCCCTACATGAGATTCCCCACTACAACTTTCTGCATGAAGTTAGGACAGTTTTGGATGTCTTGAGACGATAAGATCTGTTTGCTATCTTTGTTGCGGATTGAAACTTTAACTTTCTAATCATAGATTGTATATTTGAAGTTTAAAATTTGAGATAAAATGGCACTTGGACCATAAGTTGATGGTAAAGGAGTAAGGTAGAATGATGATAAGATCAAATTAGCATCTATCATCCGTAATCAACTCTGCTGCACTGGAGCATAGTGACGTAATTGTGGAAATAGGATATTCAAGAGAAAATCAGGAGATAAATGTTAACAAATTTTGCAAGTAAAACCGAGAGATGAAAAGATATAATTGGAACTGTGAAAGAACATGTAAGTTTTTGGCTTCTATTATACAACATAAAAAGAAGTGAAAAAGAGAAGGAAATGGTGATTTTCTTTGACATTGTTATTAACTTTTTTCTAATTTCACCGTGCTTTCTCCTAATTTATTTCCCTGTTTTGTGTTTAGGGATTGTGTATTTGACTAGCTTCCTACAATTATGCAGTCCTAATTGCAACAATATCTTCATTTTGGGACAACCAATGAAAATTGCCTCGTTTTTTTTTTGTTGGAAAATCTCAAGTAAAGTTTTACTCATTTGCCATTTGTCGTATTATTTCAAGTAATTTCTTTGTCCATATGATTCTCTTATTTTGCTATTATTATCTGACAATTTCATCGAACCTTGTCTTTACAAAGTACAAATATTGCCTTTTTCAAGGTATGGAGGGAGTATATCGGATGCTTACTTTGTTAAATTACATAAAACGATAACTCGTGATAGATGTAAAACATAACCACAGTTAGTTATTATAGAGTTTAGTTTTTTTATCAAGAGCAATTCTAATTAGTGCTGAAATATTGTGGGATGCAGTGGGCACTTATGACACTTTTAGATCCAGTTCTTAGTGTTGAGAACCTCATATACATCGGATATGCTGGTGATCCTTCTTCTGCTGTAAGAGTTACCCGGAGAAGACGCATTGACCGCAAGAAGCAACAATCAGACCGAAATGTCTTCCAGTGCTTCGTTTTTGGACCAAAAGAAGCTGGAAAGTCGTCATTGTTGCATGCTTTTGTTGGAAGGTCTTTAATCCAAATTAGCTGATTGTTTCTTGAGTTTGTAAATGGTCAATAACTACACAAATTCCACCAGCAGTCACCAAATTCCTACATGAAGTAGTTGCACCATGTCTTCATAACATATACACCAAGCCACTGCTGAAAATTTGTTTTACTTGTATATTTTTTTATTGTCTAGCTACTAATAGTTTTCATGGTATTTCCTTTTTTATTGTTTGGCTTGCAGACCATTTTCTGAAGCTCATACACCAACCACTGAGGAGCGATATACGGTTAATGTTGTTGATCAGCCTGGTGTAAGTGCATTTCTTCTTGACATCATATTACCTCTGTTCCAAAATAAGGGGATGTTTGTTTTAAAAAAATGTACATCTTAAAACCTCTTAAGTCTGAAAATTAAGATGTTTGCAGACTTAAGACAGTTTGTTTTATTTTTAAGAAAATGTCTGAAAAGTACTGTCCTATGGAATTTTAAGAGATGCACCATCCATCTCTTATTTTTCAGATGTGAAATCAGGACTTCAGACCTCTTAAAAAGCAAACGACACCTAAGTGTCTGTATTTCTATTATAATTTGTCCCAAAATAAGTCTCCGCTTCCATGTTTACCCTTCTTTGTGAGATGGAGAAATTCGTTCCTCCCTCTATTATCCATGGTAAAGTTGTTATTTAGTTATATAAATAGTGTAATAATTACACATTTCTTAAGCCCTGTGTCTTTTTTATTGTGGACATTTATTTTGGGATGGACGGAGTACCAGATAGTTTGATGGCCTTCTGTGTTAGACATGAGCATGCATCAAAATCTCATGATACTTCTTGACAGTACGTTTATGTGAAGTAACCTCAACCCACTGGCATATTTCTGTTTGTTAGTTTGTGCTTATATTGGACTTTTTTTTCTCGTTAGCTTTATCTCAAAATCCTCATTTATCTCATGTTTTTACAGGGAGCAAAGAAGACTTTGATTTTGCGAGAGATACCTGAGGATGCGATTGCAAACTTCCTAACTCACAAGGATGCTTTGGCATCCTGTGATATAGCAGTTTTTGTTCATGATAGGTAACTACTAACTAGAATTTTGTTGTCATTAGATCCAAAATGTTCATGTTATTCACATTTTTTTTTCATTATTCTACCGAACTTGAGGTGCTGAAGTGGTTCACAATTTTGCCAAGAAAATACTCTTTCCTTCCCAAAATGAGTGTCCCTATGTCTATGGCAAAATAAGTGTACGCTTTCAGAAGTTAGTTCCTACTTTCCAATTCTACCGTTAATTATGAGATACTATTAAGGGTAAATTGTCATTTAGTTAATTAAATAAGTGAAATTATTACACTTCTAAAATTGTATGCCTTTTTCATTATTGGTATGGTTGGCCAAAGATGCTTTATTATTACAAAATTGGTAGCATAGGTATGTCTTTTCTTTATAGTGTATTAGTGTGTGCTTATTTTATTTCATTTTGCCATTTGCCATCCAGTTCGAGCGAGTCTTCGTGGAAACGAGCAACGGAATTGCTTGTTCAAGTTGCGAGTCATGGGGAATCTTCTGGGTATGAGGTTCCTTGCCTCATTGTTGCAGCTAAAGACGACCTTGATCCTTATCCAACCGCAATACAAGATTTAACAAGGGTATACATCTTTGTCATTCCATCCATCCCAAAATAAGTGTCCGTGTTTTTATTTTAGTTTGTCCAAAAATGAGTGTCGACTTTCAAAACTAACATTGTGTTCTTGAAACCTTTTCTACGAAGGGAGGGAGGGAGGAAAATAAAGAACCTGTATTTTATCTTGAAATATTTTTAAGAGAGACTAAGGAACCGGAAGGAATATAAATGATAACTTTCCTCCCAAATGTGGGAGGGAAGGAAATAAATAAGAACCCTTGAAACAAATATTAAAATCACAAAACTACCCAGCCTTAAATTTAGAGGGTATATTTGTAAAACTGACATCTTTCCGTTCAAGTTCATTAATGATAATTTACTTCTCTTCCTTTTCCTTCCCTTCCTCATTAAGAACAAATAAAGAAGTTTTTTTTCCCTTCCTTCTTCCTCAATTCGAGAACACAACGAGACTTTCCACTTCTACCCTCAATTATGAGATGGAGTTCATTACTCCCGACATTATTAAGGGCAACAATGTCATTTAGTTACTTAAAAGTGTAATAATTACACATTTATAAATTGCATGCCTTTTTCATTATGGAGATTAAAGTTGGGAAATATAGGCAAAAAGAATCAAACGGTTGTCTTTTTAGATTTTATGCTTGTGAACAGTAAAAGCATTAATTTTTACTCATCTACATTCAGACAAACGATTATTAGATGTAGTGATGGTGTCAAAATATGTCTACGGTCTCAGATTACTATTTTTGAAGCTGTTAAATGCTTATGGACTTGCCTGCAATGCTTGTTTTTTACAGGTCAGTCAGGATATGGGAATAGAGGCTCCTATACCTATAAGCACAAAGTTGGGCGACTTCAATAACATATTTCGGAGAATTGTGAGAGCAGCAGAACACCCTCATTTAAGCATTCCTGAAACGGAAGCTGGGAGAACTCGAAAACATTATCAAAGGCTTCTTAACCGTTCCCTAATGGTTGTCTCAGGTATAGTTAATCTTCCTTAATCAAGCTACTCTAGTAATCGATACTTCACAATACTCCCTCCGCGGCTCCTCCAAAAAATAAATGTGTACACAATGAAAAATGCATGCGGTTCTAGAAAAATTCATTTATTACAATTTTTAATCAATGGATTAACTGAATTGATAATGTTACCCTCTATGTCATAATTGAGGGTAGAATCGGAAAGTACCCACTTACTTTTGAAAGTGGACACGTATTTTTCCATATTTTTTGCTTCCAAATCTTGTGTTTCTCTCATGTCTCTTGCAATCTCTTCCACAAGGGTCTTTACGAAACGACATCTCTACCCTTTGGTGTACGGTCTGCGTTCATCCTACTCTCTTGACCCTACTCTTGAGTGGGATAATACTGAGTACATTTGGTTTGGTTTGTTTATATAAATTAAATAAGCTAATTGACCGTGGGAACGCAACCAACTTCTACAATGAAAAGTTTTTGATCTTTAGAATCCTTGCAATGTAAATTTAGAAAATGCATCCATGGGGGTAGAGGCAAGATTTTAATACACATCCCATCCCCAAGACCCTACATTTATGTGGGAAATACTGAGTTCGTTTGGTTACGTATGAAAAGAGAGCCGGACATCTTGATATCTCGGTTTGTGGGTTGATTTTTGTTTTGATGATTTGCAGTGGGAGCTGCAGTTGCAATTGTTGGGCTAGCTGCATACCGTGTTTATGCTACAAGGAAGAACACTTCATCTTGAAACCACCGTTCAACTCGGGATCACTGTGTTTTCTTACATTTGATTATTATATATTTTCTCTTTTGATAGTCGTGTAAAGAACGTGTTGCTAGCTTTGTTTGAGTCGGGTGTCCTAATTTTTTATGGATTCAAATTCGTACTCTCTTCGTCTTTTATAAGGATGTAACATCTTAACAGAGGAATGACTTTTCCCATCCCCAGAACATTGTCAGTATTGCTTTAGTCTAGCAGGTAAGGAGGTGGGATTAAGTATGGCTTTAGGTGATGTTCCAAGGCATTGTTTGTTTTTTAAAGATGTCTAAAGTCTGATTTTACATTTGAAAAATAAGAGATGGATGATGACTCTTAAAAAGTTGATACTGGCAATCCCAACATGCCCACAATCGGCTATCAATTCTATAATGTGGGTGAGATACTTGACTCACTCAGTGGTTGTGGTTATGGCGGTGCTCCGAGCTTGAACTCAAGACCAATTCGATTTTGGACAAACTATGCTTCCATCCATTACCAATAGAGATTGAATTTTAATTGAACAAATATGTGAATGAAGTTGTTGGCTATAAATAACAATTTAAAAATGAAACGGATTTTACATGAAAAAGATCTGACAATGCAAAACAATAAGCAAATTATGTAGATTGTGTAATTTCAAATATGTAGTGATAATTGGCAGAGACAAAATCCGTATGGGGTGTTTGGCTCGTGGAATTCAAAGGAATTCCATGAAAACGGAAAGACAAATTATTAATGGTGTTTGATTTATAGAAAAAATTTAATGAAATTATTTGAATTCTATTAAATTTCACAATTTAAGTGATTTACTATTTATTGGCTTAAGTGAAAAAATTGATTTTCTACAAATCAAATGCATAATCAGATTTCATTCTAGTTCCTTAAAAGTCAAATTAGATTCTAATTCCGTAAAATTCATTTGATTTGTTCATTCTGCGAACCAAACTCATCCAACATTTTATTCATAAAATATAATTTGATGGAATTGGTTAGTAGGAATTCTATTCCTTCATTTAATACAAGAAATTATGAATTCTTTAAATTATGAAATTCAATGGAATCCATGGAATGCATCAAGTTAATTTCGCCAACTAAACATCATTAAGGGGGTGTTTGGTTCATTTTAGGAAATGGAAATAGAAATGAGCATGATATTGATATTGTTTGGTTAACCTAATACAATCAATGTTTTTCTAATTTAAAAATACAAAAGATATTTCATTTAACATAAAAAATAGAACCACATATGGTAAAAAATATCTAAATATCTAAGTAAAAATAAAATTTTCGTTCCTCCAATTTAATCCGAAACAAAAATTAATTGATATGTAAAAATAATTTAATTATATAATATCAAATTAAACAACAATTTCATTATTATTCAAATTCTTTCCCAATCAAATCCCCCTAAAAAATTTCTGATTACAATTCCAACAAATTTCTTTAAATTCCATAAATCAAACCCCCAAATTCGACTATGTTTGGCAAATTAGCTGATAAGTTAATTTATGATTGATAAGGTAGATGGTGACTGATAAGCTAACTGATGATTGATAAAGTAGTTGATGAATAAGTTACGTTTGACAAAAACTAGCTGATAAGATAGCTTATGATTGTAAATAGGGCTGTAAACGAACCGAACGAACACGAACAGAGGCTTGTTCGTGTTCGTTCGTTTAACTTAACCAAACAAACGAACGAACACGAACGGTAAACGAACAAAAAAAATTGTGTTTGTGTTCGTTCGTTTAGGTATTGGTGTGTTCGTGTTCGTTCGTTTAGGTATTGGTGTGTTCGTGTTCATTCATGTTCGTTCGTTTAAGATGCTAATCGAACATAAACGAACGAACGTAAAAGTTAAACGAACATAAAAGTAAAACGAACAAACGTAAATGAACATAAACGAACAAGCTTACTTGTCATTTCATTAACTATTAGGAGGTACATTTTTTTTAAACTTAATATAAAAACAAAAGAATAATTAAATTCAAATTTAAAACTAAATTGAATTCTAAAAATATATAGCTTAGATAAATAAATATTACATGTTTTAACACAAACGAACATAAACGAACGAACGTTCACGAACGTAAATGAACGAATGGTGCATTTGTTCATGTTCGTTCGTTTAACTAAACGAACAAAAAAACTTGTTCATGTTCGTTCGTTTATGTCGTTTATTAAATAAACGAACATAAACGAACTTCCCGTCCAACGGTTTACGAATGGTTCATCGAACGTTCGGTTCGTTTACAGCCCTAATCGTAAAAGGACAAAAAAGACATGTTTGAAAATTAGTGGCATAAAACTTAGCAAAAGTATATTTGGATTAAAAAAATAAAAAATCTCATAAGTCACCAAAAGGTTAATGAGAGTAGATTTCCAAAATGCTAGCTTATAAATTAACTTATTGTCCATCCAAAGATATACTTTGACTAATTTAACAATGCCGAACCTAGTCCAAATTTATAGATATAAAATTCATGTTCATTTTTATAATATATCAACAAAATAACCATTTGAATATTCAATAAAAACTGTTGGTATTAGGGATTATGGAGGGAGGACAAAAAATCAAACAGTTTGTATGAAATTCTTTCATCATCATCATCATCATCATCAATGGAACCAAAGGATAATCAGAATCCAAACAACAACTCTTCTTCTTCATCAACAAAATCATCATCCTTTGTGATCAAGATACCATCATTCCAAGAAGTTATTCAGGGATCTCAATCCAAAACCCCTCCCAAATCGCTTTTCAATCCTTCCCAGTCCTTCACTCAAGCCTTCAACTCCATTAAGAACACCGAGTTCTACGCTCCTCCACCTCCACCTCCTCCTTCATCATCATCAACTTCTTCAAGGTAGTACTGGTCTCAATTTGATATCGATGCATTTTTTCTTCTCTTTGATTTTCGTTACTCGTTTTCATGACTTTTAGGGTTTTGTTGTTGTTTAATTAGGGCAGTCCAGCCATCTGCGGTTGACGCTGACGCTATTCCGTCGTCGTCGCCGTTTGCAGCTGCAAATAATACCGGAGGATCTTCGTCTTCTGCGCAAAGTCGTAATTCGATACTTGTTAGTCATAGACAGGTGAGATTGTTTGATAGAGAAGCGAATTCTTTGCTGTAATTGAGATTTATTTTTAATTTATTTCTTCATTTTTCTTGTGGATTATTATGGAGTTTTAGAGGCCTAGTTACCTTGCTAGTTTATAGTGTATACTCATTCCATTCCAGAAAAAAAAATATTGGAAGAAGAAGGTGGGGTGGGGTGGGGTTTTAGGGCATCGTTTCTTGTTTTTTCAGTATGAATTTACGGAAGATAGATGTCGTTGGAGCCTGGAAAAATGGTGCTCAAAATGAATGTTTAAGCTCGAATTTGTTAGAAACCTTTCTAAAAGAATCAATATGAATGGGTGTGGCATAAGTCTAATCATCTTTACTTTTTGGAAAGCAGTTTGAAACCATAAAAAAATAGTGGCTCTTTTTTGGAAACCAAAGGAGCAAACTTTGAAGGTTTTAACTTTGTGTACTAATGAAATTAAGGAAGAATTTCACAATGCCGCTAAGTTTTTTTGAGGTGGGAAAAAGTGACATTTAGGGGCTGTTTGTTTTTTGAAAAATACCCCTTAAAACCTCTTAAGTCTGAATATTCAGAGGTTTGCAGACTTAAGGCTGTTTGTTTTATTTTTAAGAAAAGGTCTGAAAACCTTTTACTGTTCTTTGAAATTTTAAGAGGTGCACCATCCACCTCTTATTTTTTAGATGCAAAATCACACTTTAGACTTTAGACCTCTTAACAAGCAAATGACACCTTAATGTTTTTGTTTCGATACACACAATGGTGGATATGCAAGTTATGGTATTGTATGTTGGTTTGGCTTTAGACCATGATGTCTTCATTGTCTTGCACTTAGTGTGGTGTATCCATGCGGGAGAATCAGAGTAATTTGTTTGGATGGTCAAGATTGATTAGATCACCGAGTTAATGAAGTGTATTAAAAGAAAAAGGTAGTTGATTTATGATTGTACAAGGGATATTAGGTTACTTCTATAATCTATTGGCAATAATAGATAAGTAGATAACTTTCTCTTCTCATGCAGAAGGGGAATCCTTTGCTAAAACATATAAGAAATGTGAGATGGGCTTTCTCAGATGTTGTCTGTGACTATATGTTGGGGCAACAATCATGTGCTCTCTACCTCAGGTTCGTACTCGGTACTTCAATAAGCAATCGACTCATTTTCTCTTTCACTTATGGGCCATTAACTTGACTAGTTGTGAAGGAAAATTCAATTACTGAAGTATAGTACTTTTAACACTAAGGTTAGCAGGGCATTCTTTTTCTTCTTTATTTCTTTGAAAAGGGTCCTCCAGCCTGATGCAAGAAAGTTATGAGAATACGCTCACCTGAATATATAAGTTTGTCGACCCGAGCATCATCTCTACCTCCTTGTCAGAAAGTTGTACTCTGCTGATCTGTAGATCCGTTGTCATTATTTTGCCGTTACCCGTGAATGTAATTGAAGAACCAATCAATATCCTTGGCATCACATCTTTGTTTCATCTAAATTAGTTTATTCTAGTTTCATTACAAAAGCACTCAATTATTCATTTGTTCTAAACATTCCCTGCAAATAACCAAGGGAAAAATGCCCTTTTTGCTTTATTTTCAAGTTTCATTTTAGTTTCTGTTCTTTACTAGAGGGGGAAATTGGGGTGTGGGACTGCAGGATTTTTGGGGAAGGGAGTGCTTGATATCATTTTATTTACTTGCTCTCATTTCAAGCATCCAATGGATGTGGTGTGGACAATTGGAGTCAGAGGTTAAAGATAATGTTTCTGAGTTATAACTCAATCCATTCTGTTTTAGTACTTGTTGATTCCCCTCAATCATAAACAACAATATCAACTCCAACAAATTTTTAATCTGAAGTGTAGGATTTTTATTATTTTTTCGTTCTAGGTACTCTAATCCACTGTTGTCAATAACGCAAAATAACGCATTTTAACGATAACGATAACGGTAACAGGTCGTTATTCTATTTATAACGATAACGATCTGATTTTGTTTTTTTTTTTTAATTTTTAAATTTTTATTACTATTAACTTTAGTAAAAATTAGGGTTTTTACCTTATATTACTTTTAAACGGTAAAAAAACCCTCGCCCACCACAGTACCTTCGTTCAATCTCTCTCTCTCTCTCTCTCTCTCTCTCTCTCTCTCTCTCTCTCTCTCTCGATCTCTCCCCTTTCCCCCGGCTACTGCTCCTGCTCCGGCGACCTTGCTCTACCGCCGGCAATTTGGTATTTTTGTTATCTAATATATATAATAGATTAAGACTTAAGACACTTATTATTATGTTTTGTTCTATAATATATATGATTTTTGAGACTTTTAAGGTAATATATTAACATATAAATATATAATTTATATTTTAAAAGATATCGCTATTTTATAAATAACTGTCGTTATTTATCGTTATTCGTTATGTAACATATCAGTAAGCCATCGTTATTTTGCGTTATTCGTTACTGACAACTATGCTCTAATCTAAATAAAGAAATTTAAATGTATTTCAGCATACTCTGCTTACCAAGTCAACAACATTGACTCTTGTTCTCTATACTTCTCTCCAAGATTTTGCATATTCTCCTGAGTTTCAGTGGGCTTCTGTTTCTATCAAATGCTGATTCTTGCATTTGTTAGACTTCAATTTGTCATCAATTTATCTAAGTCACAAAGCTTTTATTTAACACAATGATAACAAAAGACAAGAAATAACTTTTTGCTAACACAAAGTTGATAACATTCTTGGAACTTCTCTCTTATATCTCATTCTGATCACCTTGATGTTTTCCATGCAGTCTTAGGTATCACCTGCTTCATCCAGACTATCTATATTACCGAATAAGAGAATTGGGAAAAAATTTCAAGCTTCGTGTTGTCTTATGCCATGTTGATGTTGTAAGAATTAGATATCTGCAGTTCAATATTTGATTTGCTTCTTTGGAATAAAAACACATTTAGCACAAGTAGATGAAATGGTCACTGCACTTTCACTTATTCCAATTACATACTCAAACAAAAAAAATTATCAATAAGATACTTATTCTTTCAAAATCATATCAACTCTTGTCCATTTCTAATAAATATTTGGAACAAGAGGACAAGGGAAAGAACATTTGGTAGAATGTTAATCATTTAAAACATTTTTGATGATCTATGTTGGAGAATTTAATTAAATGATGTACATAATTGATATGGTTATGATAGTAACTGTGATTGATAAATCTTTTTGTACAAGTATGTAATTAAGAAGTGTGAAAGTACAGCGACATATTATCAGTTTTGACACCTGACATTTGTTGTTTATGTTTCAGGAAGATGTTGTCAAGCCATTGTTGGAAGTCACAAGAACGGCTCTGCTTCACGACTGTACTCTTTTATGTGGTTGGAGGTATATTTCTGTTGTAAATGAATAAATTTGTCATGTGGTGCTGTGGTTTATAGCATCCATACTATTGTCTACAGTCTATTATGATCATAAATATCTGTTAGTTGTATTTTAAGGCTGCACCAAACTAGAATACGGTATGTTCTAATGATTCTTGGGGAAGCCATGTTAATGGTATTAATTAAAATGATTGTTAAATAATCTGCTTTTAATGTTAGAAAACTTACAAAATGCATACGTCGTTTGCTTCAGCTTGGAAGAGTGTGGGCGATATCTGGAGACGATAAAAGTTTATGAAAACAAGCCTGCAGACATTATTCAAGGCCAAATGGATACAGACTATTTATCACGGGTATAGATGCCCGAGTTCTTTTATCCTTCCTTCAAGATTTCTTATGGCATTTCTTTCTGCTGATAATGGTTCATTTATGGCTATAAAAGATTCCATCCTTTCAAGGAATTGATGGGTTTTGTTTAACTTCTTTTACTGCACTAATCAACTTTGATTGCAGTTATCGCATGCTCTAACAGCAGTTCGGCATGTCAACAAGACGGATGTGGTTACTCTTGGTTCTACGTTTGGGGTACTTCATCTGCTACCTTAAAACTTGTACTCGTTCATTTTTTATGTATTGTACTCATTGACATCGATCTTGCTGGGTCAGATTCGTTTGAAAATTGGTTATATTTTGAGAACTGTGAGAATCAACTATTCATGAGTTGTTCATAATAACTATCGTGATAGATATTCATGATGAATGGTATTCATGAATATTTAGGTATATTCATCATATATAATTCTTAGTTGGTTCTCACTGTTTTCAAAATATTTACGTATCTTAAGGGATTCCCATCATTAGAATCGATATAGGGTTTTTCAATTACAATTGGGGTTTATCATTCAACCTATGACAACTAGTGTAGAGATGAAATATTTGTTGATCTTGTTTTGTGGACATTTTGTTTATTGTCAATCTGGCAGTCTCTCTCTCATATTATGGATGCTTCCATGGAGGATCTGGCTCGTTGCCCTGGCATTGGTGAACGTAAAGTATGTGTCTTTGTCCTTCCCTCTGCATTATGTTCTTTTTTCTTAGGGGTTGTTTACTACCTGCTTATTGCCTCTTACCGGGTAAGAGGCGTTTAGCCGTTACCAAGTTTCTCTTATGGTTATCGTCAATATTATCACCAAACTCACCACAAGTCCCATATACGGAGAAGAACATGTGTTGTAACTTGTAATACATATGCTTACAGGATATATTATAATTGGTTCTGTGGTGGTATACTTGTACAAATAAGTGAGGGTTCGAGTCTGGCAGCCAGCCAGCCACAATATGAGTGGCAATTACTTTGGGAATTGAGCCTCTTGTTGGCGCTGGTTTTTCAAGTCAGCTTTCTAGTGGGGCCGTTGTATACAGGATACTTGATTTATGCTCTTGGGGTGGGGCGGTACGGGCAGGCTTGGGGGTTGCCGGTTACAAACTTGTAATACATTAAGGGGCTGTTTGGTTAGTTTTCCATTATGTTCTGTATAGATAATGTTGTCTGTGTGGATTAATCTGTCTGTATGGATTAGGAAGGTTTTTTCATAGATGGAAGTAGTATGTTTTTTTAATTGGGTGGGACAGGTTTGGAAATACTTGGCTTTCTGCATAAAGCTTCTCCCTATAAGCTTACTGAATAAGTCACTTTCTATATCATTAAGCCATAACCAAACCATCATGTATAGCTGACCGAATAAGCTGCGAGTCCCATTAAGCTCATTAAGTCCTTAAAATAAGGAAAAAGAGGTGAGCTTGATTGTCGTTTCTCTTTTTGTTAACTATTGACCAGGTAAAGCGTCTGTATGACACTTTTCACGAACCATTTAAACGCGCGATTCCCAAGCAACCTTCGGCAGTCGAATCGTCTGCCCAACCTTTCACTCCAAGCATAGCTAAAGAAGGCGAGAAGGATTCAGCGCCTTCAAGCAAACGTGACAAGAAAGAACCAAATGTAACCGTTAAATCAGCCCTTTCAGCGGCTTTCGCAAAATACAAAGAGAAAGTTGGCGTGGAAACTAATCACAAAGAAGAACAAGAAAACCAGAAACAGCCATGAAAGACCAGTCAGCAGCTCTACTCATTAAAACATTTCTTCAAAGACCATCTTCAATTTGCTCCTCAGGTACTCTTCTAAATTGGTTTTCGGATGTGCGTTTTTAACTGACCTTTTCAACTTCGAGAATTAGATGAAAGATCAAGATAGAGATAGATATAGAGACGAAGAAAATAGTCCCTGATGTTCACAGTGAATCCGTAATGCGTTTGAGGAGCTCGTACCATGTATATATACATGTACTTTACGGTTTATTTATGGTATTCAACGAGACGTATTTCCCTTTGGCTTCTCTTTCATCGATGTTATTATGTTAAGAGTAAACATTCAGTTTAGTTTTACATGTCGATTTTGTCAGACTGGACTTGAATGATGTTGGCGAGTGAAAGAATTGTTAAAAGACTCTTGATTTGACAGGGTATTTTAGTAATTTACCAAGCTTTCTCTATATCCCTCTTTTTTGTTTCACTTATCATGGCAGGACAGAAAAAAAATGCATTTTTGTCTCATTCGGTCCTGTCTAGTTTTAGTCTAGTTGTCTTTACCAAATGTGGGACAACTGGTTTTTATTTTGTCATGTCTTGTCGTCCATTTCAACAACACCTTGTAGAACCAAAAACAACTTTCTTTCATTTATGTACCGGATTTTATTGAATATATTAATTACTATCCAAATGGTGTACATTGAGACAACTGTTTTACCGTTTATGGTAGATAACAAGTCTACATATACCCTATCCTTTGCAAACCCTACATCTGAGTGGGATGTGCTGGATTATTCTGGTTTGGTTGTTAACTACAATACAAATCAAGATTCTGAGCAACCTCTAAGATCTTGGGCTTACTCGTTTGCTAAACCTGAAAGACCCAGAAGTGCTCCCGGAAGATAAGTTGTGTACTATAGGAATCAACGATTGTACAACGTCCGTCATCAAAGGCCGATAATCAGCTTCGGTTTGCACACACATGGCTGCAATAGCCGCAACCTGCAGAAACATCACACGTTGATTTGATTACTTAAGCCAACCGCTTGGCAGGCTGTTGTATACCTGATGTGTCTTTAACATGATTTGATTACTTATCGTAGTCATGATCTATGGAAATCGAAGTCAAACTGACCTGAATCAGATCCTTTCTCGATAACTGGCCTTGTAGAGTTGGGTCGACCATTTCTGCAACTTCAACTCTATTCGTCAACCTTGGAAGAGCCTAAGGAGTTCAGAAGAAACGGACAAATTTTGAGTCACGAAAAATACGTGTGTACATGCTTACATACATGTAAATGGGAAACACACGAAGGTGCTTACCCAAGAGACGAGGACATGCTCTCCGGGTGGCCGTTTAGTGTCGATGGGTACTCGGCCTGTTAAGAGCTCTAACAAAACAACACCATAGCTATAAACATCTGATTTGGTTGTAAGCTTTCCGGTTGAAGCATACCTATAAGTATAAATATGTACTTATAACAGGGTTTTTATAACACCTAAATAAGTATACCCCATACGGGTCCACTAAGAGCATCCACAATAGATAACATATTTAATGACTTTTTACTTTTACAATATCATATTTTTATTAATTTTATATTACAAAAACTCTTCTTTTAAAATCCTCTCTCCAATGCATTCAACTTTTTCAAAAGCTTTTTTAATTGAAAATATGATTAAGATATGCGGGTAAAGTAAAGATAATTGGAAGTCTTCTTTCAATTAGCTATCTTCTCCAATGCAACCAAGCTATTTAAAAAGGTTTTCCAAATAATAAAAAATCTTTGAATAAGCTTGCATTGGAGATGCTATATGTCATGATTAAAGATGCACAAAAATGTATAAGCTTGAAGCCCGTCTGAGTCTCGGCCTAGTAGACCTGACTATAGAGGCCCATGCTATGTCTTGAAGCCCGATCAAGCCATTTTTTTTCAAGACTCGGTTAAAGCCCTAGAAGAAGAGGTCATAAGCATCTGAATCAAAAATGATTCAAAAAAGCCCAGCCGAAGAAGTTTAATCGAGCCTATTTTATGGGACGTTTTTTTCTTGGTAAAACGGGCTAGTAAATCCTAGGTCTGAAAAACCAGGCATCGTGCGTCTCGTCATCATATAGAAAATGGGGCCCATCTTCATGAAAAAATTATAACGACGAACTTACTCGGGTGCCAAATATCCGGTGGTTCCCAAAACACGGGTCGAGATCAACCCGTTCTGCTTGTCAGATCCGATCTTGGCGAGCCCAAAATCAGAGACCTTCCCTCGAAAGTTTTCGTCCAACAAGATATTAGTAGATTTAAAGTCACGGTGTATGACTGATGGGATGGTGTGCTCGTGGAGGAACTCGAGCGCTCTTGCACAGTCGAGGGCAATTCTCATTCGGATACCCCAGTTCAACACGCTAGACGATCGATCTGACAAGTGAAGGTGGTCGTGAAGAGTACCATTCGACATGTACTCGAATACCATGAGCTTGTGCTGGTTATCAGCACAATATCCAAGCAGGTCCACCAAATATGGACACTGCAAACGACTTAGTAAATCCACCTGTATTTGGTTTTAAAAGAAAAACCCACAAAAATATGTATCATGTCACACATTTAATAGATGTACAAATGTTTGAAACAACTATATAGTTGATAAACATGGTATTTAATAAAAAAATGTTGTATTTTAATATTTATAAAGTACCTCTGATCGAAAAGCACGTTCGGCTTGCTTGCCCTCCTTATGAAGCATCTTAATAGCGGAAAGAGTGCCATCACGTAGCACCCCACGGTAGACCGTCCCGAACCCACCTTTGCCCACAACGTTCGATTCGGTGAACCCGTCCGTAGCGGATTCGAGCTCTTTGTATGTGAATACTTGTACCCCTTTATATGTTGCTGATGGTAGGCTGCATTGGCTTCCTCCATACAGACATCCACCTTTTGCGTCTTTTTTAGATAAAAAGATTTATCAGTTACATACTTTATATCCTTATAATTATATATCAGTTAAGTCATTTTTATATGATTAAAATGGAATTATAATGAACCATTGAATTGTTTGATTATTTAATTAATTCAGATATATTTCTTTAAAGTTGGCTGGCTGATTTAAATGAAGTCTAAATTTTAAAGCATTATTGAGAAGTTTTAAGCTATGTTTGACAATTATTAAGTAGTTTATGGGCTTTTTGACATGCTATATATTTTAAATAGCGTTTAATAAGCCATTTCAAAGGTCTGATTTCCAAAATCAATTTCCAATTATACCCTTACAGTTTTCTAATTAGTTCTTAACATGTTATTTTTTAAGTAATTCTTCGTTGTCATCCGACTTATCTGCTAGTTTTAACCGAACCATGTTAGTTTAACTAGTTTGCCAAACATAACGTTAATGTTTTAGCACGAGTCATGGCAATTTAGGGGATACAAATTAGATAACTCTAATCAACATCGTTGTTGATCGTTTAACTTAATTACCTGGGTTGGCATTGAACGTTATGATGCTATGTGCTACAAACATGCAATTCGTGTTGTCTTGGCTGTTTCCATTTGGTTTCGATGAAGACTTAACGCGGCGGAGCAATGCCACGATAAGAGAAATTGCAATGAGTAAGACGACGATGACAATGGGTATCACCACCACAAGAATGGTGGTTTCCGGGAAAACATCTTGATGGCCGTGGTGGTGGTGGACCACATGACGGTTGTCGTCCTCCGTATGCGTTCTCGATGCGGGGGGATTCGTCTCCATCGTCACAGAAATCGAGACAAAAAAAAGATAGGGGAGAGAGGGAGATGGATAGATGGGTGCTTAAAGAGGGCTGAATGTGAAGAGTAGTTATGGTTTAAATAGGTAGGTTTTTTGAAGGCATAAATGATTGCCTGCTGCAACCAATCTGCTAGTTTTAAGTAACTCTTGTGTCTGATATATGTTCTTTTTAAATAATTTATTAATCATTAGATACGGTTTGTGAAAACATAAATTATAAAGATTTAAGTTTATGATTTGTTATTGTATATATATGGTATAACTTTTTGAAGTTTTATATTGAAATTTTATGAAATAAATTGATAACCATGTTTAGATATATGACAATGTTGTGGCTTATTAATGTGACCAAATACTTTATAATTTTCAGAATTGGAAGGTGTCCGAGCCTATGGCCCGACTAATCCCTGACAAGATCAGGACTAAAGCATGCCCCTTTGTAAATGTCCACAGGTTGTGCATGGAGGGATTCAAACCCGGGTTAGACGCTATCCACTCCACTATAATTAATTTCATACATGCACGAATACACAATTAATTTTAATAGAAAGATTTATCGATCAAATATTTATATTATCATAAGCAGATAAGTTTAAATAAAAGTATTAAACCATTCTTTTTATTTTCAAAAGGTCACACACATGTGTATATATTGTATAAGAGAACATTTGATATGTGAATTAAAGTTTCATGATCATAAAAAATCTGTTTGAATTGAAGATGTACATATAAACCCATATGAATAATGTTGTAATATAAATTCACATATGCATCTGAAATAGACATTTTTTCCGAACTTGTTCATTATTTCAAATATAAACTTTCTTTCTTGTTTCCCATAATATTTAAGTTTCTTATTTAGATCGATGATGTACAATGCATACAATTAAAATTTCAGTGAACTAAATTTTATCCAATTTTATAAAAGAAAAAAAAAATCATTTTGGTATTCCCTACTTGGAAGGTCATGACCTGTCCAAGCACATGATGCCCAAGGGTCAAAAGTATGTGTGTGCTACATTTTGTCTCTTCTCTTGTATCCGCATGAGGTAATGTCTTAGTCTTGTTTGGACATTTATAACATCGTGTACTTTACGCATTAAAATCTGTACATTATTTTAAATCGATCAGTTATAACTCTCTCTGACTTACCCTTATCTTTCTGAAACCAATCATTTTTAGATCTTATACAATAATGTCATACAAACCTATACCAAGAGCATTGAAAGTTGTACCTTATTGTCATAACTTGTACGTATTGCATTGAAGAAAGTACATTGTAGATAGGAAAAAAAAAGTCCGCTAACTATGTCCACAAAATTCTTAACTTTAGAGCAATACAGATATAACAACTTACTGTTATAGAATTGATGGCATCCATAAGAAGGTCTCCAATTAAAACACTATATACCACCGCTTATTAATAGACTCATAATCATTATTATGTACATTGAGGATATTCTAGAGGGTGACATCTGCATTTTTTCTAAGCTATAACAACTTGTACCTAATGCCTTAGAAGTTGTACTTCAGTTTAGATTTATTCGATACAACTTCAAAAAAAAGTGGTATCTAACATAAAACTTGAGGTACTGTGATAATGACTTGTACCTTATGCAATAAAAGTTTGTACATTATCCCACAAAAAGTTTGTACATGATGGTGATCTACATTTTGATGAGGGTTTGATAATTGTTGATAGGGTTTTGACTTTTAGCTTCATGGGTGGAAAGGTGGGGTACCCTACATTCCATAGAAGCTGGGGTTATCTTGTTGTAGCTTAAGGACCATAGAATAGTTACCACTACCACCAAAATGTGCAAGTTTTTGAAGGGAACTATATAGGGTATTGTTAAACATTTGTATAGTTTAGGGACCCCTTTGTAACTTATTTGTCTATATAATTGTTGTCAATACACGCAACCCCTTTCACGGGTTTTCCACATATCTCACATGGTATCAGAGCCGACCCAAGAGAAACCCTAAGAAACCCTAATCTCTTCTTTTCTTTTTCCAGCCGTCGCCGCTGCCAGCCAACTTCCGGCAGCCTCCGGCCAACTTCCGGCAAACCGTCTCTTCACGGGTTAAGAAAGAGTCTCCTGGTCGCTCACTCCTTTCCCCCCCCCCCCCCACGCCGCTAACCGCTGCACTACAACGCCGTCGCACACGTAGCCGGCATCTGCAAATCCTCGCCGGAATTTGCGTTCGGCGTTCGTCGTTCTTCTCGACGTTCTCCTGCTACCACTCCACGCTGGTTTGGAAACCCCTCGCGACGGAAACCGCTGCTGGATTCCCCCCATCTCCGTCGTTACCAGCCAACTCCGGCGTGACCTACCTGCTACTTCGTCGTTACCCGCGTGACCTGCCTCGCCGGCGTGACCTACCTGCTACTTCGCCGGTCACCTACCGTCTCTTCACGCTGCTGGTTTGGAAACCCCTCGCGTGACCTGCCTCGCCGCCACACACAACCTACTTCGCCGGTCACCTACCGGCGTCTGAATCTCACCGGAATCCGTTTCGCCGCCTGCTGTTTGAAAATCGTCGCCGTTTTCTGCAACCCTCGCCGGATTATCGCATCTGGTTCTGGTTCACGTTTTCTGTCTAACTGCTATTTGCAGTGAAAAGACAAAGCCACACCATCCTTATATATTATTAAAAAAAAAAAAAAAGAAAAAAAAAAAAAAACAACAAAAAAAAAAAAGAAAAAAAAAAAAGAAAAAGGTGTTGCTCTCAGATTGCGTGTCGGTACCGCTGTTTTGCCGCCAGCTACCGTCTCCCCATCGCCTGTAGGGTTTGTGGTACATTACTATCCCTCTACCCACGGTTAAGCTTCACGCACATCTATTTCTCGCACTTTATTAGTTTTAATTTTTTGTGTGTTTTTCATTTTGTTGCAATGTATACCCCTGCACAAACCAGTACCCTCGCTAGCCCTACTGCTAGCCAGCTTGTCTTTGCTCTCACAAATGTCTACTCACAATTTAGTTTTAAACTTTCCACCGACGGTTCCAAATACAAACTTTGGCGTCGAATTTTCCTTGACATGTGTAAAGGTGCCAAAGTCCACGGCCACATCACTGGCAAGTCTAAACCTGCTAGTGATGATGATGAGGACTGGGAGGCAATTGACTCCCGCATCAAATCTTGGTTTTACTCCACCTGTGATGCAAATCTTCTGCAAATCATCTCTAGTGATAACTGTACTGCCAAAGATCTTTGGGATAAACTTGACGAGTTCCTTCTAAATAATAAGATGTCTCGAATGCTTCAGCTACAAGAGCAATTCTGTAACACCAAAAAGGGTGCCTTGTCCATTACTGATTTTTGTCACCAATTGAAAAATCTGGCTGATGCACTTGCTGATTGTGATTCCAAAATCGATGAAATTGAACTTGTCATGCAAATCCTGCGTCAGTTACCTCCCTCTTATCATAGCATTGTTGATGTCATCACCAACACCAAACCCTTTCCCTCTTTTCTTGAAGCGAAAAACATGCTTCTTCTTCATGAGTCTCGTGAAGAGTCTATTGAATCCCATACAGATCCTCCTCTTACCTCTTCCGCTGCCTTGTATTCCTCTGCTCAAAATGGAAAACCGAAAAATAAAACTAATAGAGGGAAAAATAATGGGCGCTTTGCTTCCAAGGGGGTGGGTAATACTAATGTTTCTGCAAGCTCTCACTCTTTTGCAGGTCATCAGGGACACTCTCAGGCATACTTTGGGGCTTCTCCTCATGCTCCACCAACTCAGCCAGGCCTTCTTGGTGCACCTCCTGTGCACTCCTTTGGGGCAGGGGCTCCTCCGCCATCCCCGACGATGTTCAGTGCTCCTCAGACTTCCTCACCGCAACCTTCCTTCAGCGGTTATGCTTCACAGTATGGACAAACACAGTTCACTAACCTTTCTTCTGTGTTTCAGGCTACATCAGCTCAAGTGCCGCAAGACAACAATTTTTATATGGATTCTGGTGCAACCAGGCACATGACATTCAATCAAGGTACAATGCACTCTCTAACTCCTTGTAATTCTAATTTCATACAAGTTGGTAATGGTGCTGTGGTTCCTGCTAGATACATTGGACAATGTAGCTTTCCTTTTTCCTCTTGGCCTCTTAAGTTAAAAAATGTTCTTGTGTCTGATAAAATCATCAAGAATCTCATTTCTGTTCGTCGTTTTACTGTTGATAATTCTGTCTCTGTTGAGTTTGATCCGTTTGGTTTCACTGTCAAGGATTTTCAAACAGGTCGTCCTCTTCAGCGTTGTGACAGTGATCATCACGATCTTTATCCTGTCCTTCCCTCCTCTCCTCCGTCTGCACTTGCGTCGGCCAATGTTGCCGTCTCCTTTGACACCTGGCATCGGAGACTTGGTCATCCGGGTGCTCCTGTTTTTCAGTTTCTTATGTCTCGCAAGTTTATCTCTTGCTCTGGTAAGACATCTTCCTTATGTCATGCTTGTCAATTAGGAAAACATTGTCGATTACCTTTCTCTGTGTCTTCCACTAAAACCTCTCGTGTATTTGAACTTATACACTCTGATCTTTGGACATCTCCTGTCACTAGTTTAAGTGGTTTCAAATATTATGTTCTCTTCTTGGATGACTTCTCTCACTTTTTATGGGTGTTTCCTTTACGTGCTAAATCTGAGGTGTTTTCGACTTTCAAAACATTTCGTGCTTATGTGCTCAATCAGTTTAAAACGGATATACAACTTTTCCAATGTGATAATGGCCGTGAATTTAATAATCAACCCCTCTTGGATTTTTTCAAAACTCATGGCATTAAAATCCGTTTTTCCTGTCCTTACACTTCCCCCCAAAACGGGAAGGCTGAGCGCACGATTCGTACCATCAACAACACCCTTCGCACGTCTCTGATACAAGCCTCCCTTCCACCTACTTTCTGGGTTGAGGCTCTTCTTTCCTCTGTTCATACCTTCAACCTTCTTCCGTCCACAACCATTCAGTACAAGACTCCTTTTGAGGTCTTGTTTGGTTTCTTCCCTACCTACACCCATCTCCGTGTCTTTGGGTGTTTGTGCTATCCTAACACCTCACCCACTAGTCCCCACAAGCTTGCTCCTCGATCCTCAGCCTGTGTCTACCTTGGTCCAAGCACAGATCATCGTGGGTATCGCTGTTTAGATCTCATCACACAAAAGGTCATCATCTCTCGTCATGTCACCTTTGATGAAACCCATTTTCCATTTCCTGACTTCCAGCCTCGTCCCTCCTCGGAGGACTACGACATGTTTGATATTGACGAGTCTCTACCTTCCCTCTCTCCTATGGTCGACACCTCTTCACCTGCACCGGATGTTGATCCCTCTGCCTCTGTTTCCTCTTCTCAGCCTCCACCTGCTGAGCCTTCTGGCACTTCGTCTTCTCCTTATGTTCCTACTACTGGGCTTTCTCAGCCTCATTCTGTTCCGGCGGCTACCTCTAGTCATCCGATGACTACTCGTTCTCGCACAGGCTCTCTCAAGCCTAAACAGATCTTCAACCTTTCGGTCACTAGTGACATCTCTCCCATTCCTCGGTCTACTGCTCAGGCCATGTGTGACCCTCATTGGCGGGCCGCCATGGATGCTGAAATGGCTGCCATTATTTCTAACTACACATGGGATCTTGTTCCTAAACCCTCTGATGCTAACATAGTTGGCAATCGTTGGCTGTTTCGCCATAAGTTTGACAGCAATGGACGTCTTGAGCGTTACAAAGCCCGTCTTGTTGCTCAGGGTTTCTCACAGCAACCTGGACTGGACTTTGATGACACTTTCAGTCCCGTTGTCAAACCTGCCACTATTCGCACGGTTCTTAGCATCTCCATCTCCCGCAACTGGCCTATTCATCAGCTTGATGTTAAGAATGCCTTTCTTCATGGTGATCTCACTGAGACTGTTTACATGCGTCAGCCTCCTGGCTATGTAAACAGTTCTTTTCCCGATCATGTATGTCGCCTACGCAAGGCTCTTTATGGCCTTAAGCAGGCACCTCGTGCGTGGTATCATCGTTTTGCTGTCTACCTTTCCTCTTTAGGCTTTCTTAGCAGTAAGACTGACACCTCTCTTTTCACGTATCATCGCGGATCTGATACTATCTACCTCCTTCTTTATGTCGATGACATTATTCTTACTGCCTCCTCTCCTACTCTTATTTCCATGGTTATCTCTAAGTTATCCTCTGAGTTTCCCATGTCTGATTTGGGTCCGTTATCCTTCTTTTTAGGAATCGCTGCGTCTCGTAGCCAGTCCGGACTCTTTCTTTCTCAATCTGCCTTTGCTCAGGAGATTCTAGCACGTGCTGATATGGTCTCGTGTAATCCCTGCAGCACTCCGGCTGACACCAAAACAAAGCTTGCTGTTGATGGTGAGCCTGTTTCTGATCCCACCTTATATCGAAGCCTTGCTGGTGCCTTGCAGTACTTGACTTTTACTCGTCCTGATATTGCCTATGCCGTACAACAGGTCTGTCTCTTTATGCATGACCCGCGTCTTCCGCATCTCAATGCGCTTAAACGCATCTTACGGTATTTAAAAGGTACCTTGTCTTATGGTCTTCATATCAAGCCGTCAGCCGTTGATCGCTTGGTTGCTTATTCGGATGCCGACTGGGCCGGGTGTCCTAATACTCGTCGGTCCACCTCAGGGTTTTGTGTCTATCTGGGTGACAATCTCGTATCTTGGTCCTCCAAACGACAGCATGTTGTTTCCCGCTCAAGTGCCGAGGCCGAGTACCGGGGGATAGCCAATGTAGTTGCTGAAGCTGCTTGGTTACGAAATCTCCTGCTCGAGTTGTCTTGTCCTCTCCTCATGCCACTGTTGTCTTTTGTGATAATGTCAGTGCCATGTATCTAGCATCTAACCCTGTTCAGCACCAGAGAACCAAGCATGTGGAAATTGACTTACATTTTGTTAGGGAGCGTGTTGCGATTGGTCATGTGCGTGTTTTGCATGTTCCATCCGCTTATCAGTATGCAGATATTTTTACAAAGGGTCTACCCTCTAGTTTGTTTCTTGATTTTAGAGATAGTTTGAACATTCGTGTTCCCCCTGATCAAACTACGGGGGTGTGTTAAACATTTGTATAGTTTAGGGACCCCTTTGTAACTTATTTGTCTATATAATTGTTGTCAATACACGCAACCCCTTTCACGGGTTTTCCACATATCTCACAGGTATGATGAAATGAAGACCAATCTATTTTTTATGGTCTATTCAAAATTAAAATTTGACTTTTGAAGATTGATATTGTAGCAAGAAGTATAAGTATGTGATTAATATATTTTTTATAAAACATATGAATATAAACATTTTTGTTGGTACTCGTCACATGTTCGACTTAAAAAAGATTATGTTGTTTAATTCTCGAGGATAATGGTATCGAGATATTTAAATGCTCCCGTGTGTATGTCACATGTTTTTTAGGCATGTTAGGCCAATTTCTTAGTTTCTTTTTTAAGCTAACTTCATTTCATTCTAATTGATATATATATATTATTTTTTATTACTTTTGAAAATAAACCATTAGGGTTGTGTATAAATCTGATGATAGGGATTTGCAGTTGGATTGTATCTTGGCAGGGACGGAGATGGTATTTTCCATCCAATCGCAGGATGATATACACGAGACGATTCAAATGAGAAAATGATCAAATATGAGAACACAAGAACACTACTACAGAAAAAGCCTTTTTACACGGTTGTAAAAGGATTTTTATACGGTTTTGGAACCGTGTAAAAGCCCACCGTGTAAGAAAGCCATTTACTTTTTACACGGTTCCAGAACCGTGTAAAAATGTCTTATTTCTTATACGGTTTCAAAACCGCGTAAAAAGATGAGAAAAAACCGTATAAAAAACAATAAATCATATGCAGTTGTTTGGCGGAACCGTGTAAAAATAGGAGCTATTTACACAGTTGTTTACTAAAAACCGTATAAAAAAGGCGTATCTTTTTACACAATTGCTACCAAAAGTGTATAAAAAGGTCAAAACTTTACCAATGAAAGTAATTCAACAACAAATCACCAATATAAAAATTATAGATAGGTCATCAATGCAATAATGCTAATTACTGACGTATTTGTTTCTTTAAAAAAAATAGTAATTCATTTTAGTAGTCAACCAAAATTGAAGAATGTATATTATTTATAATTAATAGTTGTTGCACAAAGATGCAATTAAAGACAATATACAAGATAAATAATAGAATTATATTGATTTAACTTTACTAATCAAGTTGAGAACCCAATTATATAATTACAACTAAACATTGAGTCAAAAGTAAAACCACAATTCTAATCAATGGATTTCGGGAAAATAAAATTCAACTTCCTTTAGATAAACTGAAAACTCTAATCTCCACTTGAACGCCCATCGTGATTTGTAAAAGCATACATTTCATGTTCATCAACATCCAATGCATCGACAAATCCATTTTGCATGCCACACGATCTAATAATCACGTCATCAAATATTGGTCATTATATCTTGAATGAACTCATAATTACCATAAGCAACATCTGCTATCATTCATCCCTACAGCAGAGTAAAAATTAAACAAAACTTAGAAACATTATGAGCAAATATGTTTGATAAATAATAAATGACAAGAAAAATTAAGATATCTCTAAGAAACCTTCAAAATAGAAAAGGTTGAATCACCTCTCCATTAAGGTAGTAAAAACAATGATATGAAAACCTACAGCAAAGTAAAACGGAAGAGAGAAAAGTTAGGTTTTCAAACTGGGGGAGGAAAATGAATTAAGATAATCTCTATATATAACCATCTCCTAGGAAATAAATGAGGGAAATTGAAAATTTAAAAGAAAATTAGGAGGGAAATAAAATTTTAAAGTTTAAAGTATTATGTTTTCTTTTAATATGGTTAGATAGTTAGCAAAAAAATCGTCAAGTTAAAAGATTTATCATGGTTGATAAAAAAATAATCTTTAGTTTTATTTAATAATCTTAAAAAACTTATACCATAAATTTAAGTTTTTTATAGAGTTTTTATTTAGTAACTCTGTAAAACAATTTATATCTTGTTTCATGTCTCGAGTTTTTGATACCTTTTTTGGTAATAATCGTATATCATTAAATTATGGAAATAATTTTTGAAAGCACTAAATTAACATAGAAGACTTATGTTCTTTTTACACGGACCCATTATTAGAACTGTGTAAAAATATATATGTTCTTTACACGGTTATTTTAAAAAAAACCGTGTAAAAAGACTTTGAGTCTTTTTACACGGATCCACTTTCAAAAAACGTGTAAAAATATAGATTCTTTTTACACGGTTACTTTAAAAAACCGTTTGAAAATACTGGAAGTCTTTTTACACGGTTCCAAATTTTAAACCGTGTAAAAATATATATGTTTTTTACACTGTTATTCTAAAAAACCGTGTAAAAATGTTTAACCGTGTAATAAGGCTAATTATTTTTACACGGTTTTAGACATGACCGTGTAAAAAACTATTCAAACCTTTTTACACGGTTTGGTTATCAAAAAAACCGTGTAAAAAAGTTTATAAAAAGCTCCGCGTATATTTTTAGACGGTTATTTTAAAAACCGTGTAAAAATGGGCGTGTAATTAGGCCATTTGTGTAGTAGTGGAACACCATAAAACATTATGAAAAGATATATCAACATGGATATTAAATTAAAAAGAATAAAATGCTTGTTTTTTTGAGTAATTCTTTTATTTAAAAATAATAAATTGGGATATAGATGTATTGTATTGGATATTATTGGCCATTAACTATATACATATCTACATATGTAATTATTCATCAATCTGTACGGTATTGCATATGTGTATACAAATAATTTGTCTTGTATGCACATAATTTGTACATGTGTGTATAGTACAAATAAATGATCTCTTCTATACATATATATATAGGGTTACCTTCTTATGTGAACCAACTATTTTGTGTTAACTTTGTTAACTAATGCACACCATTGGTCAAATGCAATCAACGGTTAAGATTAATTCATGGGGGTAGTTTTTCCTATTTTTTTCTTATTTTTTTTTCAAAATAGGCGGTTACAACAGTTTTATCTCACCCATAGATTTAATTATTGGACGGTTTAGATCGGTTAACAAAGTTAATACAAAATAGTTTTTTTGAACGGAAATTAACACAAAATAGTTGGTTCACAAAAGAAGGTAACTATATATATATATATATAGAGGAAAGTTCAAATGTGAACCACTTTTTGGTTGTGAACGTGAGGACAACCGACAGCGTGACACGTGGCGACTTTGAGTGTGGTCCCCCTCTTTAATTCAATGCCCTCCCATGAATCGCGCCTAGTCATCCGCCGTGGATCTGACGTGGCGCCTAGTCATCCGCCACGTGTCGCGCTCTCGGTTGTCCTCACGTTCACAACCAAAATGTGGTTCACATTTGAACCCACCCCTATATATATATATATATATATATATATATATATATATTGGAGAGACCAAATGCAAACCATCCTAATTTGTGTAAACTTTGGATTTCAATGGTTAACTCAATCAAACATTTTCATTAGATGTATAAACCAGCTTCATCAAATTATATAATTTCATCAGTTTAACCAAAATTGATAATTTGTACCAATTAAGATGGTTTGTAAATAAAACCACATCTCTATCTCTCTCTATACATGTGCACGTTGAGACACACACAAACGAAAACAAAGTACATTAATGGGTCATTTGGGTAATGATTGAATTAATGAATCTAAGGGTCTATTTATTAGCAGTTTAGGCATTGTTAAACTAGCTTATAAGTCAAGTATATGTTTGGATGAACCATAAGCTAGCTTTTCGAAAAGCTACTTTGAATAGCATTTTGATAACTTATTATAATTATGAGACTTTTTATTTTCTTTATTCCAAATATACCATTCTATTTTTTACATTACTAATTTTTAAATGTCTTTTTTTTTTTTTTTTTCATTTTACAATCATAAGCTACCTTATCAGGTTTTTGTCAAACGCATCTTATTCATCAGCTAGCTTATCAGTCATCAGCTACTTTATCAGTCATAAGCTAGCTTATCAGCTAGTTTGCCAAAGAGAGCCTTAACATGAGACTGTTTGATAGTAGTTTAATGATACAGAAAGGCCTCATTTATTTAGGCATTGTTTGGTAAAAATAAGCTAGCTTATAAACTGACTTATAAGCTAGCTTATTTTTTGTGTACATGTTTGGTAAGATCAAAAATAGCTTATAAGCTAGCTTATAAGTTAGCTTTTTGATAAGCTACTTTAAATAGTTTATAAGAAGCTTTTTGTAACTTTTTCCAACTATACCCCTTATTAATTACTAACTATTATCAATTAAAACTAGAAACGTATCCGTGCGCGTTGCAGCGTGAAGTATGTATCAATTGCCCGATTTTTATATACATCATTGTAAATATCAATTTAATCATATGTGTTCAATCAATTAACCTCCTAATGGTTTATTGAATAGTCAATTTCGAAAATTGAAATAAAAGTATTATCTTTATATAATAGAATATATAATATAATTGAATAAAAAATATTCAGTATTGGGCTTATTTCGAAGGTATTGACGAGACGATTATGATGGTATAATTTGTTAAAAAAACGTAATTTTAATATAAATTTTAGTTCATAATATATTATTAGTTAGATTATATGATAAGGGTTTAAAATAGAAAATGAAAAAGTAAAGTACTAAAATAAGATTTAATAACTAACTATGGGGGTACAAAGTGTAAATGTGTAAAATGTAATGTTGAACAAAAGAAACTCTCATATTGAGTTATTTGCTTTTATATATAGTATAGATTATATACTAATTATTAATATATAATAATTATTAATGATTAATTATTAATAAATAATTATTATATATTATTAATAAATATTAATAATAATTAAAATTAATTATTAATTAAATTAAATGATACATTATATTTTATTTATTTTTAAATGTTATTAACTATATTAAATATTATTTAATATGATTAATTATTTAAGATATATAAAGTTGATCAATTTTATTTTTATTTTTATTATATTTGATAGGGAATTTAAATTATAAGTTAATGGCGATTTTTTCTAGAGTTTGTTTTAACAAATTCTAAATTTATAGTGTGTATATATGATAATAACAATCAATTCTATATTATTTTAATATATTATATTATGTTATTTTTTATTGTATGTATTATTTAACATATTATATTATTAAAAAAAATTAATTATATTATTAAAAATTTATCTTAATTATATTATAAAATACTTGTAATTGATTATTATTAAAGATGCTATTTTTGGTCATTTTACATATTCATAAGCTAATTTTTATCAAAAATGATTTGTTTATAAGCTAGCTTATCAGCTTGCTTATCAACTATCAGCTAGCTTATCGATAACCAACTAGCTCATCAACAAGTTTGCTAAACATAGCCTAAGCTTTTAAAGGAAAATTTTATGCACAATAAAAAACTAACCAAACAATTCTTAAATGCGTTAAAGTGCATCTTACATCAAAGCTAGAGATAGATACATTTATGTACTAGTTAATTCTTGTCTTGTCATGTATGTAGATGATTTCTACATTATTCAACACTTTTGGCCACATATGAACTAATATGGTAGTAGATCATTTGTACCATCAAAATTTCAATTTCGACATTCGATTTTGCTGTCCCCCTAAGCTTGATTATTTTATATATTTTCTAATAGTATGCTATAAAAATAGATAATACCAACTCCGTATTTTTTTTAAAAATACTCTAAAAAAATGCAATATTTTTAGATATCATACTTTTTATTAAGTCATATAAAACATTATTTGGTGTCCTAAACAAAACTGTAGTAACAAGTAGTTGAATTTTTGTTGGTTGCGGGTGAATATAGTTGGAAAGAAAGAAATGAATGTCATAATTTTCCCATTGTGTTATCTAAGACGTCTAAAATGTTGTTTTCCATGATTTACCTTGCGGTCACATGGGTAGGTTGGAGGAGTCGAAACAGTTTTTCACAACAAGATTCAGGTAGCCTTCCCGGGAAGCGGCAAATAATATCCAGGACTTTTCCTTTCTTTGGGTGGTTAAAAATAGGGTTAAGACACGGGAAGGGAAATTACGTGAGATTCTTGGTGTTGTGACCCTATGTCATGCTTTCCGAATGCTTTGTAAGCTAACATCTTGCTGGTTTTTGTTCCATTGTATTTTCGCTTCTTGCTGTCCAAAAAAATCGAAACTTGACACTATAAAAAAAATTAATATCTTTTTCATTTTTCAACAAATTTCGTCTAAATACCATGAAAATCCGCTGAAGATGGTCAACTATATCCGTCGAAATCCCTTGCAATTTTTTGGGTTTTTTGACGGACATTACCAACGAAATATTTATTGAAAAAGTTTGTTTTTCCACCAAACTATCATCATCATGAAAAGTTGTCAAAAATCCATATTTTCAAGGAAAGATTCCGTAAAAAATACCCGTTAGTTTGTTTTGTGTTGGGTTCAAACAAGAACAAAGTCAAAGTAAACACGAAGACACATATATCATATGTGATTTTAAAGTCAAATCACATGTGATTAATAAACTGGGGCAAACCAAGGGTGCACGAACGACTTGGCCACACAACCTACGTGGTTTGGCCGACGTGGTTTGACCTGCATGTTTGTTAATCACATATGATCTATGTGTCATCGTGTTTTGTTAATTTGACATTGTTTTGTCTAAATCTAGCCCTATGTGTGTGTCCGTTAATGTAACATGTGCTTAATTATATATGATTAAGTGTGGGCATCATGTGTAATTGATCAGATATGATCTTAGAACTTCTAAAATTTACGCAAATTAACTAATTTCTCGTTTGAACTGTAACCTAGAGTCATAGACTAGAAGCTGATTAATTGTTGAAGGAGAAAAGTTCTAAGATCATATGATTACATGTGATATAAATGTTTGATCATATATGAATACACACATCTAAAGTGGATGCTAATGATACTGTTGGGATATCGATGTTGTACACATAAGTTATTTGCATTGAGCGACGTGATCATTAGGGGGTCTGGTATTTCAGAATACTTTGAAGTGAACGTCGAGGTGTTGTATTTCTTTGAAATATCGACCAAGGCTATGGAATCGGCAAAGATTGAGGCTTGAAACCCTGTGGGAGGCTCTACACCGACTGGCAC
Source organism: Centaurea solstitialis (assembly GCA_030169165.1). Classification (NCBI taxonomy): domain Eukaryota; kingdom Viridiplantae; phylum Streptophyta; class Magnoliopsida; order Asterales; family Asteraceae; genus Centaurea; species Centaurea solstitialis. Next base: position 27,547,621 of record CM058046.1, read on the forward strand.
AAATGCCCCGTAAATTAGAAAGGAATGAGATCATTTTTTTCATTGTGTTCTTTGAGTTGTTTAAAGGGTTGCGCGATTGGCTCATCATTGTTGGTACCATTAGTCATTAATGATGGAATAGTTTATGATCCTTGGGTCGTGAGACCAACAGTTATCGAAGGGATGGGGTTGGGAATTGGAATTATTGACGTTATAAAAAGAGGTGCCGAAGGTACGCGTGTTGACATAGATGGTCGTCCCATGCATGCTTTGTGGAATGGCGGAGGCAGAAAGAACGGCGTCAGTTGCGTCGACAAATATCGAGCATTAAAATGCGGAGGCCCTGGAGGCGGTCGAAGTAAAAAGAATGTCCTTGGGTTACGGCCCCTTAGAACATGGATTTCTTGTTGTCCCCTTCTATTCTTCTCGTCGAGAGTGTAAATGTAATGTCTGGCTGCCTCCAATTCAGCTCTTGTTTGAACCAATGAGTTCCGTGTCGCTTCTTGAAATGACATGTTCCTATAAGAGAATCTTAACAAGAGGTCGTGAGTAACGTCGACGTTCTTCGGAGGATTTCTTAGGTTGAAGCCCACGGATGGCACCAACTAGGCAACTAATAATGCCAAAAATTGGATCTTAAGAAAATCAATTTGAGGTTAATATGGACTTTAATCAACTAAAGAATGTATCCTCAAGAGACATACGACAAAAGTAAAGACGGTAAGAATAAAGAGATTTGATGACGCGGAAAACCCAATCAAGGGTAAAAACCGCGGAGGGTGGTTTAGATTGTCGGAGCACTAGTGAAAAGCGACGTCGAACAGAGATGTTGTCCTTGTGTTACAAATGAATGGTACATTACAATGGTAAATGCAAAAGAATCATAAGAATCTTCTGGCATCGTGAGTTTAATCCGAATATCGAGTGTCATAACTAACTATCGTGGATTTGTTCAAGAGCTTTGATGGGATTTCCAGTATTTTGCCTTGTACATGAATGTAATCAATTGTCCTTTGATAGAAGTCTTCATTCGGTTTTATACGGGATGTTTACCGTTCATTCATCTTTAAATGACTTTGTCGGTTTATAACGGTAGTAAAAGCCATATATGGTTTTGATCGTTTTCCGTCCATTTCGTTTCTTCCATTAATGCGAATGATCCTGTATAATTAAAACATTAGGAGTAACCATTACACGTTATCATCTTAATGATCGATGTTTATTAGGTTATCTACGACACATTGACTAACATCGTTAGTAAGTAATGCGTCGACCTTGGTCACTAGTTTATATCGTGTTCGTCGAGACTTGTCTCACAACCAACGCCAAAATTGGCGACCAACTTCGTAGATATACGTGGTCAATGGGACCTTATCTTAATACAAGATTTATAGTAATTTTTCTTGTTATCCTTTTCTGTCGTCAATCATGACTTATGATTTTTGCCCAAACAGATTGTTGTTGTTGCATTTATGTATCGCCAAACAAACAAGACAATATATCCTACTGCAGAAGTAAAACTTTAAATTATGTAAAAAATCAAAATACCTCAACAACTATCATTTACTCTTCTTTTTGTAATTTTGTGATCATATATATGAACAAATATTGCCAAATAAAGCACCAATAAACTTATGAAAAAGCATCACTGATTCAAAGGCATGCAAGCTTCTTCTATGAAATTAATGAACCCCCAACAATTAACAAACTTAAACTTTAATTTTGCTCCATCTCTTGATTTCCACATTATAATTTTGTAATGTGGAGTACTAATTTGAATTGATCATTATAAATTAAGCATATGTGCAATCGATCGATTGAAGCATGTATGTTTATTGTTATATACGTACCCGTTAATCGTAAGTTAAAATCTCCATCTCGATCGAGTTGAGCTGAGGCTTGCGTCAATCGTTCCGTTGTGCAGATTTATTTTCGCAATGCTGCCATGTAAGTAAATTGTTGATTTATGATAACAGAAATTTAAAATTATTGCTTTTTGTGTGATCAAGAATGATCGAAGATTATGACGGATCGATATGATCACCGATGATTCATCGATTTGATGAGCATTTGATTACAAAAAATTGAAGATTCAGGATTTAGAATGAAATGGAATTTGAGCCGGTGCGGGTTTCATTTGTTGGTACTGGAAGCTTTCTAGCTAGTAGTTACTTAGAATCACACTCATTTAAAAAAAAATCATTTATGTTAGTGTATAGGTGAGATCTAGTACAGGGGGTCTACATTTATGTGAGAGTAATAATTCATCGATTTGTTGAACGCCACGCTCATTTAGAATGGCGGTCCTAACTAGGTGATCGTGGCTTAGGCAGCGTTCAAAGTTAAGTTACGGGAATTATATGTGATTTTAAATATAATTTTAATAATTCAATATTTTTCTTGTTTTTTTCCCCTTTTTGTACATAGTACATGACTATTATACATGACTCTATTATTATATTGATCTCAAAATATAAAAAAAAAAGTATTAGAAACAAATTTGTTTTCGAATCTATGACTGGACCAGCCCAAGGATTGGGTACTCCTCATGCCCTCAAATTGATTCCCTTTGGATTCGAACTCAGGTAGACTGGGATCCCATCCACACCTCCCAGGATATGTTACTGCCCTTAGAAGACCAACTCAGCTAGACATGATTTGTCTAGTGATATTGATATTGATTAATTATAAATTGTATGTTTCTAATTGATATTTCAAGGTTTATATAATAGATGAATACTTCGTTAGGGGCAGATTCAAATGAAAACTCAAATTTAATTGCGAACATAAGGTTAACCGAGAGCACGATACGTGTCCTATTCAAACCGAATATCATGCATTATTCATGGTTATTCAATGGACACAAAAGTTGTTTCACACACTCGTGGTTGCATAAGAATATAGACCCCCTATATCCCACATACCACCATGCCAAAACCATTAATAGTCATGTACTATAAGGCTCTTGATCACACTTGCCTCATTTGATTGTAGTTCAATTGCTCAAATGGAGCCTCATGATCTCTTCGATAATATGTGTTGGTGCGGTAAGACGTGAAGTTATCACGAAACAAAATGGCGTTGTTGCCACCGATGATGGAATCTGTTCAAGAATCGGAAGGGATGTTCTCGTTGAAGGTGGTAATGCCATCGATGCTTCTATTGTTGCTAGCTTTTGCCTTGGTGTTGTTAGCCCAGCTTCAAGTGGGATTGGCGGTGGTGCTTTTATGCTCGTTCGATTGGCCGATGGCACTGCTCGAGCCTTCGATATGAGAGAGACCGCTCCAACGCTAGCTTCTCGGGTAACGGCTAAAAATCCCATCAAATATATAATCAACTATGTTGTTGCAAATTATGTGTGTTCTTTACAACATTTTGGCCATTTTAGGTGCAACAAATTGTTAATGTTCATACATCACACAACAACAAAATATGATTTATATGAAGCCAAATATAAATATACCTACACGTACTAACAGACTGTTTTGTTTTATAGAAGTTACGTTTATAGGACCACCAATTATGTGTCATGTCCAAAATTGATATAATAAGTTGATAGGACTTATTTCACCTTATTTAGGCATCATAACAAGTTTTTTTTTTGTAACATTTTCTATTTAAAGCATCGTATTTTCATTTTTTACACTGAAGCTTCTGAAAAGTTTCTTATGAGAATATATCTTTTTATAGGACGTGGTGTCATAGAAATACAATTAAACAGGGACTTTATTTTTTCTTAAAAGTTTGTTAGGACGTGCGAAAACATCTTCTAAACCAAATAACCAATTATAACACATTTACACATAATACTTTACTAAATTACTGGAGTACTGTAAAAAAAATAATAGGACATTTTAGGATCCTATAAAACATATTTTGTTTAAACCCATAACACCGTTAGAATATGTAAACACCTTCATTCTCTCTAAAATAACTTTTACCGGGATGAAGGGTTTACATGACACTTCTTAAAATGAAAATAGCTAATATGACATTTTATTTTAAAAACATAGTACACAACTTGTTAAAACGATAAAAACGTCATACAAAGCTATTCAAACGCTTTTAGATAGGATATTTTATAGTTTGGTCCTATAAAGTATTCTATTATGATGCTTAGACATTCTCGATGTCTTATAAAACCAATTTTTTTTGGAAAGGTATCTTGGGCCATAGCCTGACTAATCCTTGCAAATTATAGTTGTAAGACATTAGCTTTCGATAACTCAGTGGTCACAATTTGTTGTGGACATCTGGAATAGAACCATGGGCAGATGAGATATTCCACCATATTCGATCACCAGATCCCCATAACCTTGACCAGTACGCTACAACCCTTGTGGTTATAAGCCAGTTTTGCAGTGTTGCATTAATGTACTTGGAGAATTGATCAAATGATGTTGTTTAGTTTGATCTAATTAATTACCGTATAGGATATGTATGCTGGAAATGATACTCTCAAAGAAAAGGGTGCACTTTCGATAGCGGTACCAGGGTTGACCGCCGGGCTCTACAAAGCTTGGGAAGAATACGGAAAGCTACCGTGGAAGAGACTCATTCAGCCATCTGAACGTCTCGCTCGTAAAGGTTTCAAAGTATCACCGTATCTCCGCCAGCAAATGGTGGAGACGGAGGCGGATGTGATGGCGGACGATGGACTTCGTGCCATTTTCACCGCCAAAGGGAAGCTACTAAAAACCGGAGAAACATGCTACAACAAAAGACTAGCACGAACTCTCCGACTTATCTTGAAGTACGGAACCAAACCGTTCTATAATGGTTCGATTGGATTTCATCTCGTTAAAGATGTCCGAAAGGCCGGAGGGATATTGAAAATGGAGGATCTTCGGAAGTATGAAGTTAAGGTTAGAGATCCGATTTCTACCGAGGTTTTGGGCCTTGAAGTGCTCGGTATGCCACCGCCTTCCTCCGGTGGTGCGACAATGGCACTCGTAAGTATAGATATATGGAATCTCTTTGAATCTTTCTTTAAAAGAGTCAATTGTTTAATTTTGTAAAGGTTAATTACAAAAGTAACCATTTTTGAGGTGGGTCCGTGAGTAAATCAATTTTGTGAACGCGTTGTGTCTAGTAAAGCCAAGGTTTTTACTTATGAACCCAACATCTCTTTTGTCTACGGTGATATGAGATTTGTCTAGGGTGTTACACATTTCGCAAGTGTTTTTCACAAAAGCCGGATTTTTTTGCAATATCATGTTTTTAAGCAAGTTTTTGGAACCACTTACAATAAGAATCTGTGGTTTGTTTTCAATTAAGTTCAGTATAGATAAAGTTGTATGTGTGGATTAATTTGTACGTAAATTGGACATGTTTAATTTGTTTGAGAAGGTTTTTTATGGATGGAGAGCATGCTTTTTAAGTGGGAGTGACAGGTTTAGAAAAAAAAAAACTTAGCTTTCTGCATAAAGCTCACTTTTTATGTCGTTAAGCAGTCACGTATAGCTGACCAAAGAAGTTGTGAGTTGCATTAAGTTTATTAAGCTGCTAACAATTAGAAACATAAGGATCCATGACAAAATAAGAAGCACTTATATTGAGTTATTTCGTCCAAGTTATGAAAAAATTGATCATTTTGTCATTAACCCTTCTTTTGTGGTATATGTTTATTTCTTTGTTTCTTCTTTTGCAGATCCTCAACATAATTGCTCAATATGGAGCTCAAAACAATACATCCGGACCACTTATGGTTCATCGACAAATTGAAGCTATTAAGCACGCGTTTGCAATGAGGATGAATCTCGGAGACCCGGATTTTGTGAACGTAGAAAAGGATCTAGACCTTATGACATCCCCGAAGTTCGCAAAACAATTGAAGAAGACTATATATGACAACATGACCTTCGATTCAGCTCATTATGGTGGCAGGTTTGCCTAGTTCATCATTTTTAACAAGCCTAGTATATTCCACCTCTGAGATGGGGTATGGGGTAGAGCGGTCTTACTATAAGAAACTTGGATTTACAGGATGCCACCAATTTTTGATTTACATCCTCATAGAACTTGATTTATAAAGCCAAAACATAAAGTGTATTGTTTAAAAGCAGGGTAATAAGTTTATAAAACACTTTTGGGTGTCTTAACAAGTTTTAAGGACACTTTTAATACAAAGTGTCCTAAGTAAACCCATTTTTTTAATAGAAACGCATTCTTTTTTTATATTTTCAAATAGTGTTTTACAAAATAGCTAATACGACGTTTTCTTTATAAAAATGTCTTATAAAACTTGTTAAGACGCCCAAAAACGTTTTATAAATATAATAAAACCCCTTTGAATAAGACTTTATTTTTTTCTATAAGTTATGGGGTCGTTTATTAAACACTTACCACTACAAGAAAAACAGTTTTTTGCGGCGACACATTTTGCGCCGCAAAAGACCACTAAAAGACAAAAACCAGAGCAGACGGCTAGTTGACTTTTCAACGTAGTCTTTTTGCGGCGACAGGCGACGCCGCTAAAAAGTTTATGACTTTTATATTAAAAAAAAAATTCCCACGAAAAAAGAGCGCGTTGCGGCAAATGGGCTTTTTGCGGCGTCAAATGTCGCCGCAAAAGGTTGTTTTTCTTGTAGTGTACCTTGGTAAGAGGAAAAGTAAGGATCGAGAGTCTTACCCGGTAATTAAGTGATGGTGACGACTCTTCTTCGTTAAACGCTTACCAGGTATATTATTGTATACAGAATTGTTCATATACCTAACAACTTTGATTCTTTTCGTTCAAGTGGTGGTTTTTGTTCTTGTTTACGTAGGTGGAATCAGATCGAAGAACATGGTACAAGTCATATGTCAATCATAGACAAGGAGCGCAACGTGGTGTCGATGACTAGTACCATAAACTCTTATTTTGGTGCAAAGATCTTGTCACCTAGTACTGGGATTATCCTTAACAATCAAATGAGTGATTTCTCAATCCCTACCATGACTAATCCTTCCGATAAAAACGCTCCCCCACCTGCACCATCCAACTTTGTCTTCCCTGGGAAAAGACCGTTGTCATCTACTACCACCACCATCGTCCTCAAGGTACGATTAGTTTCCTCTTTAATTATCTTGTTGTTTCATTTCTGTTACATTAGGTTTATAGGACACTTTTAGGCATTTTAACAAAAAAATTAGGACGTTTTAAAATAAAGTGTCGTATTATCTATTTTATGAGTTTTTTTTAACGGGTTGTGATTTTGTAGGACGGAAAAGTGAAAGCGGTTTTAGGAGCCAGTGGAGGAATAAAGATAACACCTGGGACTGCAGAGGTATTTGTGAACTACTTTCTAAAGGGAATGGATCCATTCTCTGCTGTCATGGCTCCAAGAACATACCATCAGGTTGGTACATTACATATAAATACACTAAAGTTAAGTTTATAGGAGGCCTAAAATATTTAAGTATCCTAGCTAATGTTTTATATGACTTAAGTTTAAAGCCTTATACCTTAAAATGTTACAAATAACAAACTTTTTAGAACATTGTTGAAATAAAGTATCGTATTAGTTATATTATAGGGTGCTTGTATTTATAGAACACTCTTTCAAACAAGTCCGTAAAATATCGAAGAGGACACTTTATGTGGAAAAAAAAACTTCTTGAGACGACCAAAAGCTTTTTTATTTGATTCTACAAACTTAGGGGACGTTTGGTTCGCTGGAATCCACCGGAATCTAGTGAAAATGGAATGATCAATTCCATTGACCAAATTCCTTCGTGTTGTTTGGTTGCCTAAAGAATGGAATTCAATTCCATGAATTCCTTCACTTGTGGATTTGCCCATTCCTTCCAAATGAGATGGAATTGAATTCCATTCCTTCCAATCTTTTGTTAACAAAAATGCCCTCATCCGACCACCATTAGCTACCACCACCTTCGGTCACCACCACCACCGTCACCGTCAACCACCACCACCTTCGGCCGCCGCCACCGGCACCCACCACCACCACCGACAACCACCACCACCTCCGGCCACCGCCGCCACCGACAACCACCACCTTCGGACACCACCACCGGCCACCACTACCATTCAACATTATTAAGTGGTATTTTATTAGTTTTTATTTTAAAAAAACATAAGTTTTGGTCATTTGTGATCATTTCATTCCAATTCCAAAGTTAAATTTTGTTAACCAAACATACAAATCTCAATTCTTTTAACAGATTTCATTCTATTTTCTGTCAACCAAACAGCTGGTCAAACGTGATATCATTCCATTCCAATTCCTTCCATATTCCAATTCCTTCCACAGATTTCACTCCTTCATAAATCGTTCTGCGAACTAAAGGCAAGAAAAATACCTATTCTAAATCCAATAAACCCAATAGTTGTAGTAGGTGTTGCTATTTGAGCCTTAGGTCAAACTAGAATTTTGGAAACTTAACTAGACCATAAAAATAAGTTGGGGAAGTGGGCCTTATTGATGGGCCTGGCCTGAGCTGGATCGGGCTTATGAGGCCCAGGCTTTTTGGTCCAGGCCTTGGGACTTGGTTATTTATGGTGCATATACTTTGATGACTTTGAAGTTGTTTGGTAGATTCTGAATGATTTTGTACATGTATACGTGTAGCTTATTCCGAACGTGGTACAATACGAGAAGTGGACGACCGTGAGGCACGAGCATTTCGAAATAGATGAAAAGACGAAAGCGGCCCTGCGTAAAAAGGGGCATGTCCTTGAGAGTTGTTATGGGGGGAGTATGGTTCAGTTGGTTGTACAAGAAGAAGCAAAGGATGGGAAAATGGGAATGCTTATAGGAGTAAGTGACCCTAGAAAAGGAGGTTTCCCTGCTGGTTACTAGATAGTGGTAGATAGATCAAATCATCTGGATTTGAGTTATAAATAAATTAATTTCAGTTATAAATCTAAAAAAACATATAATCTTGGATTATATTATGCCCTTTAATTCTCATATAATACTTACAGAACGAGAATACGATATAGGAGACGATGATATATACATGATAACTTGAAACAAAAAAAAAATCATCTGGATTCGAGTTACGGGTGAAAAGTTATGAGCACAAAATACAAGTGAATTTCAACTATTACTAAATGCTGTTCGCGATCTTTCGTTATATTATGAAGTTGAAAAGATGGATCATACATAGTCTCTTATTAATACTACTAATTTAACAAACACGAGTTTTTCCTAATTGAAGTAGTTAACGAGAAATATTGATCATAACGAGCAAAAGCTACATAGTCCTTTACATTTTATAGTCGAATGATCATGAAATAGAGTTAACTCTAGTAAATCTAGGGGGATTGAAGAGTTGGGTGGGGTTGGCGGCGGTTGTAGGTAGCGATGGCAAATCCGTGGCGGTGGCTTGGTGGTGGTGGAAGATGGATGAATGGATGGTGGATTTATGGGGTAATGAGAAGTCGTACCTGGTTTAATCCATATAGGGCTTAATGAAAAAACGGCTGAACACTTTAGCTTCATAAATAGAAATCTAAGGGACTGATTGGGTGTAAATGTAATCCTCATTCTCAAAACCAGACCCATTTTCAGTGCCTTCTTCACCCTTGGTCCTCTTCTTTCCCTCAATCTGATCAAAATAATACAAATCATGTTAATATTCCTCACAAGTGTGTGTGTATATATAGAGAGAGAGGTTCAAACGAGAAACATATCAATTTAAGAGAATGCGAGAAGCAATCTCAGCCACTCATCCGGTCAACAAAGGCGGCTTTGACCGGTGATCCCCCCTCTTTAATAATCTCTACCCTCCCATGAATCGCGTCAATCCTCCGTGATAACGTCCACCGTAACCGCGAGATGAGTGGCTGAGATTGCTCTCACGTCTCTTAAATTGACATGCTTCTTGTATGAACCCTCCCCTATATATATATTATATATATATATATAGGCGAAGCATCCTATGAGAACTTCAGTTACAGTGAGAAGTGTGATAAATAGATATGAACCCTTGATCACTTTTAATCTCATGCCCTCCCATGAATTGTGTTTTAGAAACAAATTGATCTGGGGTGCATCAGCGGTTGATAGTCACTTCTCATGTTTCTCAAGTTAACTCAACTTCTCACCGCAATCCAAACACACACACATATAACATATATCGTCTTACATGTACTGGGTCCACAATGTGAATTTTTTTTAGTGTGTTTGTGAAACAAAGCATACATATAAAAAAGTTTCACATCGCGAACCGAATACATTGAAACAAATTGTGAAACAACTATATGTTACTCAATACATTAAATACTATACTTAGATGCAAAAAGAATCATTTAACACAAAACCTTAAGGTAGAAGTTCTCATAAATCTTACAAATTATAGAGCTCTCAAATGATTAACCCCATACATAGGGTTGGGCTCCGGTGAGAAGTTGAGCTTAACATGAAAAGCGTGAGAATTGGTTATCAACCGTTGGATGAGAAATGGATGCATATTAGGATGATTAGCACCGGATTAACTCTCTTCTAGAGCCCAATTCATGAGAGGACATGAGATTAAAATTGATCAACAGTTTAGATCCACTTCTCACGCTTCTCACGTGATTCTTTGCTGATAAATATACATATATAGAAGATGATATGTAAGTACCAGATGGAGAGAATTGGTAGAACCCATGTCTTCTGCTATGACACCAAGATGAGCATGATGAGATAAGATGAGGATGAAGAAAACTAGAGAGAGGAGGCTTGCAGATCTCATCTTGTATATTATCAGCTCTAGCAGATATGGAGCTTTGGTTGGAGGATATATATAAAATATATGTTTATGTATCAAATAATGTTGTATATATAACACATAGTTTTTGTGAGAAAAAAAATCAAAAATGAAGGTAACTTTATATCATGTGAAAATTTATGGTTTGACTGGAAATTAACTTTTTTTATTGTACTCAGATTAATAGAATGTGACCTTCAAATACACATATTATTATTTATTTATTTTTACTTATGTTCACTTCACTTGTTTGGTTTATCTTTTACATAGTTTTTATCATTGTACGTTTGTGTTTAAGTTTTAAAAAAATGCATGTGAAACTTTTTCTATTCACTTAGAATATGAAAAATATACATAAAATGGTTTCAAATATGAAATGATCACTTAGAATAAAACTTTTTCTATTGTACATGTAGTGTTTGGTGTTGTTTGTGGTGTTCGAGGTTGTGTCTCGCAACCTCGAAAAGCTTGTTTGTGTTTTTTGTTAGTTTGGTTTTAATAAATTTGTTGCCGTTCAAAAAAAAATGAAATGATCACAATATACAACAAGGACGATGTATTAAACAATAAAAACTTAAAACACCAATAAGATACACCAAATCAATTCTTTTAAGAATCATTGTTCATGGATGGACATGAAATTAAAAGTGATTAAGGATCCAAATCTGTTTTTCTTCACCTCTTACCTTAACTTTTTTTTTTCTCATATGGCCGATGTGTATATATAATATAGAGAGAGGGTGGGAGACTTGGACTCATATAAGATCAGATCGATTTTATGAGACCAAATAAATAACAATGTAACATTTTACTATGAAAATTCATGTTCTTAATACTTAATAATATTTTTGATATAATAATTTCTGTATTAGTTTAAGGTATCATAAAAGTTTTACATATGTTTTCACTTGGATAGAGTTGATTCATATGGAGATGTGTGGGTTTTTGTGAAGCCTTTGACCTGTCTGCAGATTCCTTGACAGGTAGCTCAAGCATCAATGCCATCAATTTGGCTTCTTTTGCTTTCACCCGACTCCTATAAATCACTCCCAACATTTTACCTTTCAAACCTTCTCTTAAAATGTTTTTTCAATCCCTTTTATTTTAAATCAAGATTTTAAAAGAAACAAAAAATACAAAAAGAAGTCCCTTAACAGATTCTTTTAATGTTAGTTAAACAAATAATACGAACGTTTTTGCAAGCCATATTAACTATCTACTAATATAGCATCTTATGTAATCAATATTAATTGTCTTTCTTTAATTAGTAGATAGTTAATATAGCTTGCAAAAATGATATGTAGTTTATTTAAAAAAAGACAATTAATGTTGATTACATCTATAAGAAATTTTACAAAGAATTATTCGATAGAAATGTAAAAAAGCTTATTTATGTGATGTTTGGTTGAATTTTATTGATTAGATTTCATTTTGTATTTGATTCATGTTTTTTTGTCAAATAAATCTTTAAATACCATTAAATTTGACATTGTCATATATACCTTGATTCAACATAACTTAATAATAAAAAATTTTATTTTATTAAGTTGTTTGATAATATTTTTTTTAATTACTTAATAATTATTTAATCAGATTATATTAAAGTATTCAATAATTATTTTAGTAAAATTAAATTAATTTATTAACTTATTTTATAAATCAATAAATTCATTTAAATGACTAAATATAACTTAATAAATTTATAAATTAATTTAAGTAACTTATATTAAGTTATTTAAATTATTTAAATAGTTTATTAATTTATAAATAATTGTTTAATTATATAATAACAATAATGATACAAATTATATATCATACTTTTAAAGATATTTACAAAAATAGATAAATAAAAAAAGACTAAGGGGTTGTTTGTTTTATAAAAGTTACCTCTTAAAACCTCTTAAGTTTGAAAGTTAAGAGACCGTTTGTTTTATTTTTAAGAAAAAGTCTGAAAACCTTCTATCGTCCTCTGAAAATTTAAGAGGTGCACCATCCACCTCTTACTTTTTAGACGTGAACTTAGACTTCAGACTTCAGACCTCTTAAAAAACAAACAACACCTAAAAACAGTCACTCACTTTAATAGAGATTGGCACTTAAGTTAGTAACTGCAGACCACTTTCAAAGTAGAATGAAAACCACAATAACAATTTCTAAACTTATTTAAAATTCAAGTTTCATTTTTGAAAAATTTACTAAACCTAAGGACCATAAATAGAGTTATCCTTTTAACATATAAACTAATAATAAAATAATGATCTTATCGTATTAACATTAAAGTATTTATTGAGGTAATAATTGCTAATTACTAAAGGTTAAAGGAAAAATCTCTCATTTTTGTCCACCGTTCAAAAAAAAAATGTATATATCATCATACTTTGAATGATTTTTGATTTATCTGAAAGCCATTTATGTTTGTTATATGTAACCTCAATTCTTGATATGCATTATTGAATAAAGTTAAACCTTGAGAACTTGATCTAATAAGATTAGACATCAAGATATCAAGAAAAGAAAAAAAAACTTCCTTTTTTATATTAAGCATTTCATGATGAAGTGATGAATGAAACTTTGTTTTGTACAGGTAGGTTCTTTGTCATTTTCATATGTTTTCTATGATTTTAAAAACATCTTGCTGTTTAAAAATCAACTTAGAATATCATCTTAAGAGATTTCTTTAACTTTCATTTGCGAGCTTGGGTTTGCAATTAGTCGCTTCGTGTTGTTCGTTCTCGAAACCAATCATCTTTAAGTATAAAATTTTGAAACAAATCATATTGTTTAATCAAATAGATAAAAATATGAAATCATACTTAAGTTTTTTAGAGAAAATTATATAAAGTTCACTGTATCAAAATATATGTGCGAAATGGGACCACTAAACTAGAACACACACAAAGAGGGTTATCGAACTTGGCAAGTGTGTTTATCTGTACCAAGTTTGAGGTTAAATCTTGTCAATCATGAAAAGCTGAAATAACATAATCGAAGGATATTTAATTATAACAAAAGTTTCAAGAATCAAGAGGGATGATAAACTCAAAAGGCCATTAAGAAGAGGTCATTGAACTTTGCAATCAAGTTTTTGTTTATACCATGATCGATATGTATTAGATTGGTATTGGAAAATTTTAGAATAAAATCTCATACAAAAATATAATATAATGTTGATCGACCTTTATATCAAAACATCCACTTGATCATTTTATTACCATTTTCATTTTTGGATAGTAGCATGTGTAACTTTCCTAAAAGAGTTACAATTATTAATTGAAATAGTTAAATATTGGGTTTTAAAAGATTATCTTGTTAGTCCTAAAGGTAACGACTGTAAAGATAATAAATATTGTAGAATGTCGTTTAAATACAATACTCATAAAAGATTATAATTTAATTCTTCTTATTGATTTCTAAACTAAGATTCTAAGAATTACATAAAGAAACAAGTTATTGCAGAAAAGAATAGTTTAAAAACGCCTAATAAAGAAACAAATTCTAGATGTCTAATAATTTATTTATCCAAAGAAAATTATTCGTAATATGAAAGTCTATCAAATTTCTCTATACTGTTCTTTTTGCTTAGTTATTTGTTATTACATTATAAAATAAAGAAAATCTAATCTTTTATAAACATTAAAACCTATGTAATTATATCAAATAAAATAGAAATAAACATGCCTTAAGAAATTAAGTGCGACTAAATCGACTTTTACAAATAAGATAGAATCAAATGATGCTATAAAAATGCACAACTTATTAAAATTGAATTTACACTCGTGGAAATTCAATTTGGGTGGATGATAAATGTTTTGATTAAACCTATTTGTCAACTTACTACAACCGAATTTGTGTAAATTTATTTATTTTATGTTGTATATCCTAATTTTGTTTATTTATATAAAATATAAATCTTATAAGATTTCCAAATACCCTCAAACTTAAGGTTAGGGATGGAAAATTCTCGACACAACACGAAACACGACATGAACCTGAAACAAATATAAGAGGTCTTGGGTTGAGTTTTTTGATCCGTCAACCGTTTATTTTACGGGCCGTGCGTTTGGATTGGTATATAGATTCGTGGGTTAACCTTTCAACCCATTTATCTTTTTTAATTTTTTTAAAATATTTTTTATATAGAAAAAAAATTATTATGATTTTTGAGTTTTACTTTTTCAATATCAATTTAGCGTTTAAAATCAATAAATCAATTTTTATTTTGATTGTATTTGAAGTTTTGAAGTATATTGTATTTGAACTTTTGAAGTAAATTGTATCTTGACCCGCCAACTCGCTTATGACATTGACCAGTGAACCCCTATAGTTAAATGGGTCATGCCAGATCATGCTCGTGTTGACGAGTCGTGGATTAAGGTTGAAGATTTCGATCAACCTGACTAGTTAAACAAACCGTGTCTGAATTGAACATTTTTGACCCGCCAATCCACCAACTCATCAACCCATGGCCCGTCAACCCAAAGACGATACAATTGCCACTCCTATTCTTATGAGCCAACACCATCAACATACCCATCTTTTAGTGTCCCAATCATCTCTAACCCCAAACTAAAAAACAATACTAAATATTATAGGTCTCTTAGAAACACTAAAAAAACTTCGACAACATATTAAAAAAACTATTAATTTTATATTATAATTTGTTTAATGCATAGCGGCATCAAACCAACGAACGACTATCACGAACACATGTACACTTCCTCGACGGTATTGGGCATCCACGGACAACCCATAAATATGTCGTTGTCCCGGCCCGAGCTTACGCTGGACCTAGAATCCAACCACAGTTTTTGGCTGAGCTAAAGAACAGTTCAGTCTATAACTGAATCTGCTCAAAAACTGGGTACTGTTTATGCCTTCAAATTATTGCGCTTGGAATTTGGGATCCTATCCACTAAAGCCTTGATCACTATATATTTCTATACCTTATCAATAATCACAAGATGACTCATGGTATACACATACAAAATTTAATATTATACATGACTATCAATAAATAATATTCTATGGTCTTAATTATATAAAGAATATTGATATCATAAACCCAAGTAGGTACATTCAAAGCACTGAGTTCGAACACCAAACCGACAAGATTATGATTACTTTAAATTATTGCATATTAAAAATAAGTATATTAAGATATTATGGAATATAAAGTAAATACTATTTTCAACAACCCAGAAACCAAAAATCATAACAATTGTCACGTTTCATGTAATTCTTTTATGTTCTTTTAGATGTTGATTATCGTCATTAACGTTAACTTTCTTTCATCGTAAAATACATTAAATACAAATAAATTGATTATTACTTTACATAAAATAACTATAATATATGTAGCAACTAGTACGTCAAAAATTTTAATAGATTATTAAAGTAAAATGATATTAAAAAAACCACCTGTTTTTAGATCGAATCCCTCCAAAATGACCATGGCCCATGGGATAAATTACGATCCATTTGGACGGAGTCACAAGTGGTATTTTCAATATCATATTTCGAAACCTTTATGTATAAAAATTGTTTTTGAAATCGGAGTCTTAAATAGGCCTATGAAATGCACATATTGTAATATTTGAATACAAAAGTTCATAGAGATACATGATGTTTTGTCTCTTTAGATTTATTGGACGGTTTTCATTGTTTACTTTTTATCGTCAAGCAAACACTACACAAACTTTGAGTATGCAAAACTTTGTGATTGTTATTTTGGATCTTACTAAAAAGGCAAACCAAATAAACAAACTTTGAGTGTGTAGAACTTTTCTTTTGACCAATTGATCATATTGAACTTGAACTTTGTACATTCAATATGCAATTTAAAAGCGTATAAAATCATAAAATTAGCATCATGTGATGTAGAATAAAACTGAAAACGAAACAAAATTTTTCTTTCAAGTTCTTAATTTCAGACTCGAGAAACTTTACACCGCATCACACGCATGTATAGTCTAGTTAAATATTCAATATGCAATTTAAAAGCGTATAAAACTGGATTTGTACATTCAATATGCAATTTAAAAGCGTATAAAATCATAAAATTAGCATCATGTGATGTAGAATAAAACTGAAAACGAAACAAAATTTTTCTTTCAAGTTCTTAATTTCAGACTCGAGAAACTTTACACCGCATCACACGCATGTATAGTCTAGTTAAATATTGTTAAGAGTAAATTACGGATTTGGTCCCTATGATTTGGTAGATTTTATAAATTTCGCTCATAGGCTTCAATAATTACGGATTTAGTCCCTGTAGTATGCATTTTCTTTTAGATTTGGTCCTTCGGCCTAACGGGCATTCAATAAATCTGTGCATAAAATAGGGACCAAATCCAACAAAAAAGTGCATGCCATATAGACCAAATCCAACAAAAATTGCATATCATAAGCATCAAATCCAATAGAAAATGCATACGTTGGGACCAAATCCGTTAATAATGAAGCCTAAGAACAAAATCCGTAAAAACCATCAAACCATAGAGACTAAATCAGTAACTTACTCTACAATTAAATTATATTTCAATTACTTTAATGGATTTCACTTCCATTTCATTACTTATATCAAAGGGGATTAGCTGGATAGGTAACATCCTTAGGGGTAGTGGGTGAAAGCCACACTACTAGGGTTCGATTTCCACAGATGATACTTTCCTACGATATCCAGACTCTGAATTTGGTCCTTTGGGTCTGGGTTCAGGACCGGCTCATAGGGCCCCGAAAACCTGTCAGTTGAGTCCAACCATACGTTGGACTGGGTCGCAGCGGATCAATGAGCTACTAAAAAAGTGACTTTTATATTTTCATCAGCCCACTAAAACGTTGATAACGATGTTTGTTGAAATGCTGATGTCTTTCCGTGAATCATCAGATAACAAGAGAATCTTTCCACCACCTCACTCCGACTCACCCTTCTAATCTCCATACTTAACAACTTTTGATTTTATCACAAACCCCATTTTTCTACCCTTTTTCTTCTTTTCATCATCATCATCATCTTCCTGCCAAAAATTTACCCTGTGATTGCTGAAAACGATCAATGGGGGTGCAGAGAAGTCTATTCAATCGGAAAACCCTCCTCAATAATGTCGCAAAATCTGTTTGGGTTTCCGATAAGTTTTCACTCCGGCGGTTTTCGTCGTTGCAGCCGCCGGAGATTCCGCCTTTTGATCACCAGCCAGCTCCGTACAAAGGCCCATTAGCAGATGAAGTGTTTGAGAAGAGAAAGAAGTACCTTGGCCCTTCTATCTTTCACTACTACCAGAAGCCAGTAAGCCTTTTTCTTACATATATATGAAAGTTGAAATGTGAACCATTTTTTCATTGTGAACATGAGGATGAATCTCACCCATTCATCTGATCAATAAAGACTCGCGTCAATCCGAAGATGTGTGACTGAGATTCGTCCTATCGTTCACAACCAAAGTTGAGTTCACATTTGAACCTGGCCCTACCAATAGTATGCATGATATTCAAAGGGAATATTGTCACGTGAGTCGTGACAAGATTTTAGTGGTCCTCACGTTCACAGTGGAAAATGAGTTTTCATTTGAGTTTACAAACCAAATCAATTAGTGTAATTTATGGAAATGATGAAGATGCATTTATTATGATTTGAATATTTATGGAAGATGGTTAGAGTTCATTAATCATAACCAAAAACTATCAATGAGTTTATGAAATCATATATATATATATATATATTTATTAGACTAGATGGACGATTAAGATTGGGTTTATAAGGTGTGCAACAATTACAAGGTTTGCATTTGAATGTCTCTCTCTGGTTGTGTTCAAAAGCTGATATTAAGGTGAGAAGTGTTAGAAGTAGTTACGACCAATTAAACCATATTATTTGAAAAATCTAAGAAAATTTTGCCTAAATTGTGACCGGTAGAATGGTTGTTATTCAAAGAGTGGATAGCTTTTGGGGGTTTTGAAGTACATTATTTGGTTTGATACATAGTCTCTAATACATTGGTTACAAAAGTGTATGTGAAGTTAAATGGATCGACCTAAGGAGAGAGTGTATAATTTGGAATTTGAGAAGTTAATATAGAATGTTTCACAAGAGTGTAGTTAATTTGGATCGAACTGTGGGTTTCCAAGCCAGCTTACACGCACCTACTAATCCCCTCGGTAACCAAGAATGGTTTGAAGTCATGACAGGTGAACCTCCATGGCCACAAGGCTTTGACACTTACTGAATTCGACCAGGGGAAGATGAGATTTCCACTACAACCCCCTGAGCCTTAACCACTGCACCAGAAGGACCACAAGCCAAGTGGTTATTTAACCCTTTTCACAACAGGGTTGTTTGAGATATGGTTTATGACCTTAAAACCGATCAACCACTTCATGGCATGACAATAGCAAAGAATCATATAGAAGTTGAAAGGCATCTTATTTTACCTCCATTAGTCTCCTTTCTTTGTTAATTCTTTTGTCTCTAATTGTTTCTGATCAAGTTGAAAAGTGTAGACTTATTTTTGGCATGGAGGTAGCATTTGTAGATACCATGGTTTTCAAAATCGGTTGAGGCGTACGCCTCAAGGCGCGCCTCGAGGCGAGGCGGTGGAAAAACGCACCTGAGGCGCCGCCTCTCTGCCCTTGTTTGAAACGTACGCCTCTTAAACATGAGGCGGTGGTTGAGGCGGTGAGGCGGTGGTTGAGGCGGTGAGGCGTAATAGAGGCGTATGCCTTGTACCAGACTCACCTTTATGTACCAAATTCACCTTTTACAGCTGTTTTCTCTGGATCACTTTTACAGCTGTAAACTATTACCTTTTCTCTATTGATTTTTTTTTATCTTGTTTCAAATTTTATCAAATATCTTACTTAAATTACACTAAAAGTCAAAGTGTTAAACCCTAAGACCTAAGCGAATTAATAAGAGACCAAAAGTTTTCTTCTACCTTTTGTCTCCATTTGACAACAATCAACAACATTCTCTCTTCTACAACATTCAAGCTTCTTCTGTCTTCTTTAAATATTTTGCTTTTTCTTCTACATTTGAGTATTTGAGTTTAATATGCCATCTGTTTTCCATATATGCTACTTTTTTTTCAGTTTTTTTATATTATGCTACCATTTTTCTTAGTTTCTTTTTGTTATGCTCCTTTTTTGTTGATTTTTTTGTGGCAGTAGTAGTAATATGCCTATTACTACTGGTTGTAATAGTTGCTACTGTTTTTCTCAGTTTGTTTTTGTTATGGTACTGCTTTTACTACAAAATTACATATATCCTATGATCATATATGCACTGTTTTTACTACAATATGAATTTTATGAGTTTCATAGCTTATTATGAGATTATGTTTTACATATTATATATTTTATGAATTTTATGTGTTTTACGCCTCGGGGCTTACGCCTCAGACCGCCTTGAGGCTTACGCCTCGCCTCATTAAGGGAAACCGCCTCGCCTCACGATTCCGCACTTTAAAACCTTGGTAGATACTAGTATTATCTTGTTCCTAAAGCTCGGTTATCCTTGCAGCTTAATATAGTAGAAGGGAAGATGCAATATTTGTTTGATGAGAACGGGAGGCGTTATCTGGATGCATTTGCGGGGATAGTTACGGTCTCTTGTGGTCATTGCCATCCTGATATTTTGAGTGCTATTGAAGAGCAAAACAAGCTTCTCCAGCATGCTACAACTATATACTTGCATCACGCAATTGGTGATTTTGCAGAGGGATTAGCCGCAAAGATGCCTGGCAATCTAAAGGTCAATTTTTTGTTTGTAATGTCTTTTGCTCCAAAGTTTTGATACCCAAATCTATACGCTATTAGCTTTAATTTAGCACTTAACCTCGAGGGGATTGCCGATGGCATTTTACTAAGATTTGGTACCTTATGAAAGCATCAAGTCTTAGGTGCGTTTGGTATCCAGACAGGACAAAACAAGATAGAACTCAACATTTGGTAATTAGGACTGGACAGAACATGACGGGTAAAATGACCAATTTACCCCTAATGAGTAGAACAAAAACTGGTTGCCCCAGGTTTGGCATGGCAATCAGGCTGGGATGGAGCAATACTGAGTGAGACAAAAATACAGATTTTTGTCCCACCAAAATAGGTGGAGCACAAACTAGGGAGAGGGTTAAGGTAGGTAAATTACTAAACTACCCATGTCAAATTAAAACCTTAAAACCTTCCACGATTTGATTTGGTGTCATAATTGACAATCAGTAGACTAGTACTACTAGTACTAGTGCTTCCCTCATTTCTTGATACCTTTTAATTTTCATGTCTCCATTTTTTACACAAGATCTTTTGTGCAAAATTTTATTAGCAAGCCGAAAGCCTTCATGAAAACAGTCTCTCTACTCCTCAGGGTAGAGGTAAGGTCTGCTGCATACATCCTACCACCAGACCCTACTCTGTGTGAGATTTTATGGGTACATTTGGTTTTGTTTATTAATTATGAAACTGAAAGTTGTCGGTTTGATTTCAAAGTTGAAAGAGGACATTTGTTATAAATGGTATGTGACAAATTCAGTTTTTCATCTTAGACCCTTTTCATTGTAGCAATATCGATGTATGATTGCAAGAATCCGTTGCTTGATTTGTAAAAGCTCATTGTTTATGATGATATATGATGTATAACAGGTTGTGTATTTTGTAAATTCGGGGACGGAAGCAAATGAACTGGCAATGCTCATGGCACGGTTATACAGTGGTAACCTTGGGATGATTGCTTTACGAAATGCATACCATGGTGGAAGTGCTGGTACAATTGGATTGACGGCTTTGAACACATGGAAATACCCGATACCACAGGCATGTCTACTCACTAAATCTTGAAAAAAACGGATGTTTAGCTAAATGATCATGGGCTTATATCAGCATTGTAGCATATTAGTCAAGTATAAACCCAAAGGGGTTGGCCTAGTGGTTATTCAGTAACCTTGGGGATTTACGAAGTGCATTCCTTATAAATAAATTATTAAAATAATTAAATTACCTTTTTATTAAATGATATTACAAAAGAAGTGGTTTTAACATATTTTATAACAGTATAACAAACGGAACTTATGAAACTATGCCAAATACCAACTACCCCCATGAGAGTTCTAAATCCCAGGTATATGGGATTTCAATCCCAATTTCCTTTAAACCAAATGCGGGATTGGACTGGATTCCAATTCCAAATCCCACGAAATCCCACAAACCAAATGGGCCGTTAGGGGCGTTTGGTTTGATGAAATGGTTTGGAGAGATTTGGATTTGGAAGAATTCAGAATCTTTGGTGTGTTTGGTTTGTAAGATTCAAAAGGTGTTGAATTCCATTATTTATAAAATAATTTATAAAAACAAATTATAAATAAGTATATAAATAACTAAATTACCTTGTTATTAATTGATTATACAAAAAAAAAAAAGAATCTAACACATCTTAAAACATTATTATACACATCCTATGACATCCCATGAATTTGAAATACCAACCACTGACATGGGATTTCAAAATCCAATGTTTGTGATTTTTCAATGAAATTCCGGGATATTAAACATGAGATTGGAATGGAATTCAAATCCAAATCCCTCCGAAACCAATCCTATCCTACAAACCAGACAGGACCTTAGTATTTACCAAGATTTCGCTTGTTTCAGCCCCAACAGTAGAACCCATCCGCTTCGTATAGATTTTTAAGACAATCTTGCGGAAACATCACTTATTCCGTTACTTATAACACTTTATATTTTCTATGGTATCCTGTAGGGTGAAATTCATCATGTCGTAAATCCAAACCCCTACCGTGGGGTCTTCGGCTCAGACGCTAGTCGCTACGCCCAAGACGTACAAGATCACATCGATCACGGTACTTCAGGACAAGTTGCTGGTTTTATTTCTGAAACAATTCAGGTTGGTCTTAATAACTCCATCACCACTCTATTTTTTACAACCAAAGAGGTTGGTGCAACGGTAATGTACTAGGACTTCGTGAATTAGATCCCTCTAGATGTTATCAACTTGTTAAACAAAAGGTTCTGCCATCGGTTTTTTAATTTTATATTATGTCGAATTTCGTACATTAATTTGTCAAGTTGGGACCTTGATTGAACTATAGGGAGTTGGGGGAGCGGTTGAATTGGCCCCTGGGTACTTGAAACCGGTTTACGAAATGGTACGTAAAGCTGGTGGTGTCTGCATTGCCGATGAAGTTCAAACGGGATTTGGTCGCACCGGAAGCCATTACTGGGGTTTTCAAACCCAGGATGTGATTCCTGATATTGTCACCATGGCAAAGGTAACTTCTCGTCTCTTTCTTTTCGGGTCTTTTTTTTTTAACTGTTTTTGTGTGGTGAAAACATGTCTTCTGGCAACCGAACCCACAAATGTTTTTTTACTGTTTATGTAACGGGGTTTGTTTTGAAGTTGGAATATCTTTTCTTACTGATATCTTCATATTATTACTGTTGTTGACTTCATGACTCAACGGTTTGACCATGGGTCGGTCTGTGACCGGCTCAGCCGGTAATATCTCCAAGCCAAGGAAAAGTCTAGTTTTTTAACATCGGACGCACCCTCGTGCTTAGATCATGTTTGGCAACCATAAGCTAGCTTATTGAAAAAGCCCGATATACACTAGCTTTTTGAAAAGATACTTGAGATGGCCTATTGGGCCATTTTTCATGTTTTTCCAATTGTGCTGCTTATATTTTACATAAATTCTAGTTTTATGTCATTTAACATTGTTATGTAACTTATCAACTAGTTGTTGCCAAATGTGACTAGTTTATTCATCTCATAACTAACTTATTTTATGAGCTTTTAGAAAAAGCTGGCTATATGCTAGCTTTTTGAAGAGATGCTTGAGATAGCTTATTGGGCTTCTTTTTTTCAGTTTTTTTCCAATTATTCCCCTTATATTTTACATAAATGCTAGTTATATATCATTTTACATATAACCTTTCAGCTAGTTTTTGTCAGATGTGACTAGTTTATTCATCTAACAGCAAACTTATTTTTTGAGATTATTGAAAAAGCCTGCTATGAACTATCTTTTTGAAAGAAAAAAAATACTTGAGATAGCTTATTGGGCTTTTTTCCCACTTTTTTCCAATTATGCCTCTTATATATTTCATAAATTCAAATTATATGTCATTTTACATGGTTATATAGCTTATTAGCTAGTTTGTGACTAGTTTATTCAACTAACAGCTAGCTTATTAGCCAACAACTAGTTTTTCAGCTTACAACTAGCTTATCAGCCAACAGTTCAGTAACTTTTTCTTGATCATTATATTCAGGGAATCGGAAATGGTTTACCCATAGGAGCCGTGGTTACCACCCCCGAAATAGCACAAGTAATGGCTCAAAAAATACAATTCAACACCTTTGGAGGGAACCCCGTTTGCTCTGCGGGTGGACTTGCCGTGCTCAGAGTTCTCGATAAGGAAAACCGTCAAAAGCATTGTTCGGATGTTGGGTCCCATTTGATCGGACGGTTGAAAGATCTTCAGCAAAAGTTTGATCGTAATCTCCTCTTGTACTTGACATCTTGGAAATATTTCCACGTTATTTTATTGCACGAAAAAGTCTCTTATTGATCTTTACGTTGTTTTCTAGTGATCGGAGATGTCCGAGGGAGGGGGTTGATGGTCGGCATTGAGCTCGTGACTGACCGGAAAGAGAAGACGCCAGCTAAGGCTGAAACTGCGGTTTTGTTCGAGAAACTAAGAGGTAAATGAGAATCTTTTTAAACCACTTGACCTGTTGACTTTTTAGCTAATAAGGACCAAGTAAACCCTAGGTAGGTCAGGTCTGGGGGTAGGATATAAGCAGACCTTTCTGCTATGCCTAGACTAATCCTAACAAATTGTGACTGCAAGAAATCAACCTTGATAAACTCAGTGGCCACAACTGTTTTGTGTGCCAGGAATTGAACCATAGACAGATGGGATATTCCACTATGTATCCCAGGGCCTCAACCACTATGCCCACAACCCCCGTGGTTAACTCCACTATCTTTTTAGCTTAAATTTGGTGATTTTGTTCATAGAACGCAACTAATTAGAAATAAAATACAATCCAAGTTGACTCGTTTTTGCAATTTTTGGATCGAAATGGTCTCTCTAATGTTTGATAACGTTGTTCTTATTTTCGTGAATGAAGAGCTTGGAGTTCTTGTTGGAAAAGGTGGATTACATGGGAATGTTTTCAGAATAAAACCTCCTATGTGCTTCGACAAAGATGATGCAGGTACTCCTCTTCTCCTCGTATACGTATACATATGCACACACACACACATATATATACACACACACATACATACATATATGCATACATGAAGAGTTCATTTAGGAACCACAAATATATTTAGAACAGTAAGAACCAACTATTCTTGATGAATATAGGAAGCTATTCATGATGAATATAGGTAGATATTCATACTATTCATCATGAGTAGTGGGTTCTCGGGCTGTTAAAATATTATTGTTTTCAAAGGAACCTTTGCCTCTATGTATATAAAGATACATTTATATGTCAATCTATCGGAATGACTCCAAGCGCGTGTGTTCCTGACCGTGCAGATTTCCTTGTCGATGCGTTGGATTATTCAATGTCAAAGCTGTAAAAACGCGTTGTGGGAAACTCGATATTTGCTAAGAAGCTTAGGCTCAAGTCATGATGCGATGATGAGCACGGACTTATTAAACGTTCGAGTTTTTTTTCAAATGGTGAATATGGCGATATAGGTTGACATCTCGGCTTATAAGTTGTATTACACATTGTATTTTACTTTGGTTCGTCCCCTTCATGGCCGGGGCCATTTGACAAACCAAATATTTTTCGTTATTACATTTGACTCAACAAACAAAGCTACCCGTGTGTGTGTGTGTTTTCACTCAAAACCGAAAATAAAATTTAGAAATTTTCCTAAATGGTAATCTTAATATATGTATAAAACGTGTGTATGCTTTTTAAGAGTTCAACAAGTTTTCTTGATTCAAACTCGATTTCGTATCAAGAAAGATTCAAACCTTATTTTAAAGCTCAGATGGTTAAAAACTATTAAGGGGTTGTTTATTAAATGCTTATTAGTAAGTGCTTACTAACAAGGATCTCACCTTCCTTTATTTTGTGATTTTATCTGAACATTCTTGATCATCAAAATCAATTAATTGTAAGGGTCTTTCCCTGGTAAGCGCTAATTAATTGGTTAAGAGTTTTTCCCTCACTAGGTAAGAAGCTTGATCATTGCCATGTCTCTTACAAAGGGTTTTAAACGAACTGAATGAACACGAAATGAGGCTTGTTTGTGTTCATTCGTTTCACTTAAGTGAGCGAACAAATGAACACGAATAATTTTTTTTTGTACTCATGTTTTTTCAAGAAATTTTGTTTGTTCGTTTGTGTTTGTTTATATTCATGCACTAAAAGCTAAACGAATGGACTTAAGGAGGTGTTTGGTATACAGACTAGGTAGAATGAGTTGGTACAAAAATAAATAGTCCATTGTTTGGTATGTCATGGAACAAAAATAACGTTGGACAACATGGAATAAAAACTTCTATCTTATGGGATTATTCTTGACCAGTTAGCCTGTAATCGAACCTTTTTTCTTTCTCATCTATACATCTTGATTGGTATATTATAAAGTAGAAATAATACTTTTTATAAGAGTAAATTACGATTTAGTCCCTGTGATCTATTATAAATTTTGATTTTCATCCCAGCAGTTTATAAACGTATAATTTGTGATTCATTACTATTTTCTTCCCTAAAATGATTCATGCCTTTAAAGTACAAGGACTAAAATGATGGTAAAAATAAAGCTACAAGGACCAAAATCACAATAACCTGTAAATCATGAAGATGAAAATGACAATAAATCACAAATCATATAGACGAAAACTACAATTTCTAAGCCATAATAACAGAAAGAGTAAACTACAAATTTGGTCCCTGAAGTTTACCCAAATTTGCATGTTTCGTCCTTAAACTTTAAAAACTACAAAAAGCGTACCTGAACTTCCATTTTTGCAACACGTTTCGTCCCTACTCACTAACGACGTTAGAACTCAGTTAAGTGAGGGGGTTATTTTGCCAAAGTGAAAGAGGAGGAGCCAAATAGTAACTATCTATATCTCTCTCTATTCATCATCTTTAACCCACCACCACACCACCACCACCACTACCACAGCCACCACATCCACACCAACACCAACACCACACCCACCACCACCACATCCACACCAACACCACCATCTCCACCACACCCACCAACACCACCATCTCCACCACACCCACCTGTTGGGTTTTTGTGGGTTTCCTCGGGTCAATCTGACTCGAGGATCATCATGGATCTCGAAACCTCGCTGGTTTGATAAATCCCACAGGTTTAATATCCAAACTGATAAAAGCCTATGCGATCAAAAACACACTGATTTGATCTCTTATGCGGAAGCGTTTAAGCTAAAAACCCTAAACTAGCTTACAGATCTTTAATCAATTTAGTTTAATCAATTCTAATGGTTGTAATAATTTTACCTGGATAGCTTGAGAATTGATCCACCCGTAAACGACCTACGAATTGTTCCTCTAGCAGAACTGGAACCCGAAATCTGAGAAACCGAACTGGTTTTGCGCGGGGAGTGAGGCCGACGGCAGTTGGAGAGAAAAGAGGGAGAGAGAAAACTGGAAACTGATTTATGAGTTGATTCTATGATTTTTCCTTAAACCCATAAGGCTTATTTATATGGAGGAAAAATACAGTTTGTATAGGATTCAGTTTCCTTATTATAATTATCTTATTATTTTCTTACTGGAAAAGAATTTGCTTATGATAATTATCTCTATATATATTTATCTAATATATATAAAACTATTAATTAATTATTATATATTTATTTTATCAAATAAATATACAATATACTTAATTAATTAATAACCCTCCAACTTTGGGATTTCTGACTGAAATTACCCAACTGATTTATAATTAACTATTATAAATCTTAACTCTTCATTTCTGGGTTTCATATAACTTATTCGATTTATAGGTCCTCACAGGTGTGACCCTCAAGTGTCTTTGTAGCATTGGATGTGTAATTACTTGGTTTGTCAACTCTGCACATAATTACTAACAGACTCCCGCTTGTGCAAGTTGGCAATACCGCCTTGATTACACGGACCTAAGGAGGCCCCTAGACAGGCACTTAGGCTGACCAGGTTACAAGAACTCTTATACCCAGACTGGTGATATAAACATTCCGTAAGGAAATAGCATCTATGAATCTACTGTTCATTGATTGGGTATAACTTGGCTTTTCCCTTTGCATCACGATATTTCATCTGTGAGTATGTGCTTGGAAAGTGTCAACTCTAAATACTCAAGATTCTGTTTTTCTCGACTATCCGACTTTTACTGATAGGTAAACGACAAAGAACTAATCAGTTCGTCTGGGCATGGCCATGCACTTCATCAGTATATTCAGTCAGTCAAGATGGGCCTAGAAATATCTCTCTTCAGAGAAGAGGTGCAAATCCCATCTTGCATATCTGCCTTTAACACCACGGCTTCCGCTGAATCTAGTTACGCCCTTTATAGCCACCCTGTTACGGCGTAGCGGTTGAGTGCACTAAGTGTTCAGCAGTCCTCATGATATCAAATCAGAAACCTCAGGTGATAGGGACAACCACTGTGAGATTTACTTATGACTGATTCCTAGAAGTAATCTCAACTGCGGATCACGTCCGATATTTGCTACTCTATCAAATATCTGTGCAACTTTTAGTCTACAACACTTGTAGCTGTTATTCAGCAACTGATCATAACTACCTAAAAGTTCACAATGACTTTAACACCTTATCATGTTCCCACAATGATAAGTTGTCACGGACAAGTTTCGAATGAAAATTGGAAACTAGTTTCATTCCTGGATTATAAAACATGCAAAATATAAAAGTGATAAAGAAATTAATTTTGTATAGTCCATACTACACGCTGTAATAATAACAAAATTAATGACTTTTCTTAATAACTTTCATGATATCTATTTAACGTTTGTTAAATATTGGTCTAAAATGAAGTATCACCTATCTCCAGTTTAAACCCTTTGATCAAAGTTTACTATTTTAATCAAAGTGATGACCAAATAATACAAGTCTGTATTTATTGATATTGTTTACTTGTATCTGCTAATCATTGTTTTGCAAACACTTTTAAAACAATAATTAGACTTCTATCATATTCCATGAACCTGGACTAACTTCCAGTTCCTGAATATGTAAAACTAAACTGCAACTTTCCTTAGTTGCTGTGCAGATGAATGATTTCTACCTGAAATCAGATTCCATTTACTATGCTGGCAAATTTACTGGAATTCTACAACTAATCCAACACTTTTAGTTATTGATTTAGAAGTCAATCATGTCTTTGTTTCAAGAATCTTGAAACTTTTATCCTTTTGACTATAAGGTAAATTATATCTTATGAATTTATCCTTCCTGGATCATAAATTCCGAGATATGTCGAATCAATAATTATATCTTTTATTCTTTATCTTAGACTAGATAAAGAACAAATTTGGGCTCCCACTGGCCTATATGAAAACTGATTATTACTCAAAACTTATTATTGACTTAGTCATAACTTTGATTAGTCAATTCTATTTTAAGTAATACACTTGAGAATTCTATTTATAAAACTCAACTGGATTCTATTGAATCCTAATTCCAAAACTTGGAATTTTCTTAGTTTTATAAATACTGTTATTAACGCTGTCTGAGTTAATATCCTAAATTCTCCTTTTAAACATCTGAATAATTAAACTTGATTACAAAAATATTATTCATAAATGTTTTATTCCCAAAACACATTCCTATAGAATTTCGTGTGTTTTGATAGTTTTCATATAAATTACTTCAATTTAATAAAGACTATTGAAGTAACAGGCAATATCTGGGATCAGACGGATTCAAGAATACTAAGTACAATCATATATTTCGATGTCAAGACAATAACTTTTAAACTTAAAATTAAAACCATAAAATCATCCCAAAATAACTGTTTTAAAAACATAAATCAAAAATGAAAATGTCTTTACTAGAATTGAAATGAACTGGTACTTAAGATCCTCAGCAACTTCTGGGCACTTCACTTCTAACCTCCTGCAATAGTCATATGCACTAGGTATTAATTAATACACTTGTAAACTAACAAGTAAGAAGTGACAAACTAAAGCAATCATAAATATCTGAGGTTTACATACCTGCTTCATGACGCTTTGGGCAGTTTTGCCTCCAGTGACCGATCTCATTGCATGTGAAGCAGCGGTTTTCGGTCCTAGCTTTATTTGGCTTAACCTTCTTGCCCTTGCCCTTGCCTTTGCCTTTCTTGGGTGCACTCTGGACGGCCTGAACTGGTCCTTTTCCTTTGCTGGTGCTAGCATGCCCATTTTTCTTTTTCACCCCTCCGTCTCTTACCATCAAGACATCCTTGGTCTTGTTCTTGTTCCCCATATTCAGTTCAGCTGTCTTAAGCATGGAGTGTAATTCTGCTATTGACTTCTCCATGTTATTCATATTGTAACTGACTACAAAGGGCCTGTAGTCTTCTGACAGTGAATTGAGTATGGTATCTGTTGCTAGCTGCAACGGAACCGGGTGACCAAGCCTCTCTAGATGATCCAAGTGCCGTTTCATTTTCATGACATGGTCACTTACTGATGTCCCTTTTATCATCTTGCACTCATTAAATGTTTTTGTGGCATCGTAACGTTCTGTACAAGCCTGGGTCTGGAACATGTCCCTCAGCTGGCGGATCATGTCATAAGCATTTGTATTTATGAGCCCTGCTTGCAGATCTGGGCTCATAGTTGCAAGCATGAGACAGGCAACATCCAACAGGTCATCTGTGTGCTTCTTGTGGGCATTCCTGGCAGCAGCCGGAGCAGTTGCCGGAGGAGCCTCCCCAAGAGGCTCTTCAAGGACATACCATTTCCTCTCATGTCTGAGCACAATCATCAGATTGCGCTCCCAGTCAAGGAAATTGGAGCCGGTCAACTTGTCCTTTTCTAGGATAGAGCGGAGGGAAAGATTGTTAGTGCTGGTAACAGTGTTTGCCATCTACACACATTAAAACTTTTGGTTTTTAGCAACTGTAAATAGATTAAATTCCAATAAATATCAATAAACCCTTAAATGATCAATTTATTGGACTAGGATCCTTATTTCATACGCCCTGATGTGCGGAATGTTCTTGCTCCACCAGGCCCGTATTTATTTCGGTAGGTAAGGACTTTTACCAATCATATCTAACTGATATGACTCCTAGATCTTTTCGGGACCACGGTAACTACCTGTGCATGTTTCAGTCCCTCTAAGTGCATTTTGGCCCGGTACCTCCCGGTGAACTTAACAGTACCAAAATAGATCTCACCATTTTGGGGACCTGATCACTATACTCTGGCCGGTACCACCCGGAGATAATTCGCAGAGTTATGTAACCCCTCCAGTTTTAGTTTGAACACGGACGTTGAAGGTGTGATCACTCATAACGCCCGTGTACCTTATGCCGAAGGTGCCCCTAGATGGGTTGCACTACTGATCTATGATTTTCGGGGTTTTGAAAAATTTTACTTCCGGGTTTTGAAAAACATAATTCTGAAAAACTGATTGTTATAAAGGCAGCTGATGTTTTAAACTAACTGTTTCAAACATACATACTGTTTTAAAACTAACTGTTTTAAAATCATTTGTTAATTAAAACTAACTGTTTAACAGCACACTAGTTGATTTAAAACTAACTGTTTTTATCAACTTGCCTTTTCTATGAAACAATCATTTATAGGTTTGAAAACAAAATCTACCGTTTTGAAAACATTTGAAAAACTGGTAATTTTAGATATCAAAACCTATATGCATTTGTGATATAACCTAGTTTTAAAAATAACCTTTCTATTTAAAACTACTAATATGCAAGTTATCACAAATAAACATTCAATCATGCAATTAGATAACAATTAATCACATAATAGCCAATTATAGCTTTTGCCAACGTTTGTTTCCTAGGGACCAATAATGATCTATTCTTAAAGATTTCAAGACTTGCGTAGCTCCCACCGGCCTTGTCATCTTCGTCTGGACTCCTGGAAGGAGGAAAATTCCAATAGCTCCCACTGGCCTCACCATCTCGTAAGAATAAGAGGGAAAAGTAGAACTATCTATCCTAAGGTCATTATTACATAAGGGGTTGTAAATGGCACGCAGGCCTCCCCGTAAATATGTCAAGGGTCTAAGTTGGCAAAATCTATAATAGTCATATATACAAGCAAGTACATAGTTTGTATGCATCTATGAAATTCAAGCAATCACGCAATTATATATAAAGCAATATAAAAGCAAGAAATAAACCTAGATCCGTTAAAATTATCTCGTCTCAAAAATCGCAAAACTTGGTTTTAATTGATTTATAAAAACAAACTGTTTTATAAATCGAAACTAATATTTTAGTCTAAAATTAGTTTTAATAAAATTACCTTTTATAAATAAAACCGATTAGCTAAAATATTTGCCTTTTATCCAAATTTATATCAAACCGGGTTTATCGATCAAAATTTTAAAAATACTGGCCTTTGTGTTTTAATTAATTAGTAAAAACACGATATTAGGCCTATTTGAAAAACTTAATTTTTATAAAAGCTTATCAAACCGGACAATTCAGTCCAACTGGTTTGATAAAACAAAATTTTATTATAAAACTTTCCCAAATAAACTTACCAAAAATAATTTCGGATAAAAAGACTTAAAACCAAAACAAAACCCCTTTTTGGGCCACAACTTAGTCCAAAGAACTGGGCTTTGGGCCTGATGACAGAACTTGGCCCAGACTGACGAAAAACCCTAGACGGATAGCTTGGCAGTGCCGCTCGCGTTGCGAAGGTACGCCTCGTATTGCGACGAGAGAGTCTGGCTCGCGCCGCGAAAGACCTTATCTGAGTTCTGTTCGCGCCGCGAGTCCCTAAACGATCATCAGCATTGAACTGTTTCTGGAGACCGTCGGCCACCACCACGCTGGTGGTTTGGTCGTGGTTCTCGCAAACACCGCCTTTACCATCTCGTGATTACGCTTTGAAACCGCCGGCCACCACCGATCTGGTGGTTTGGCCGTGGTTTCTCGATGCTTTGAACGCCGCTGCCAGCACGCATACCACCATCGCCATCGTTTTTGCCGTCGATCAGCCGCCGCCGCCACCATCATCCGAGGTGTGGCTGACTATCTTGTCTACGGCTGTCCATTACCGCCTTACAACGCCATCGATCACCACCAATCTGGTGGCGATCCGATTGGCGATCGAAATCAACGCGCCACCACCATCACGGTGGATTTGGCCAGCGAAGGTTTAAACGGCATCCGCCGCCACCGCATTGCGCGGTTTGGCCGGCGATTGCTGGCGGTACGATCCGGCGTCGTTAATCAAGAACGCCGCCTTCCACCACCGCTCTAGCGGTTTCTGGTGGTTGCGGTGTGGCCACCGCCGACTGGTGATGCGGCCATTACCACGAACGGTGGCGCACCCGTGGTTGTGTTGTGTTCTTCCACCGCGATCACCGCCACTACTTCTGTGGTGCGGTGGTTGTTCGATTTATCGGGCGGTGGTCCGATTGGCTATCTGCCGTCGTTCTACCGCCGTGTGAGTTTCCGGCCGGCGATGACAGTGGTGATATCACCACCATCACCACCTCGTGCTTCCAGGTTGGCTGCCATCACCGATCTGGTGAGGCAGCCTTGATCGGCGACTACCACTACCACCGATCTGGTGGTTTGGGTGCGGTGGTGATTTGTCTACGGCCACCCTCCACCACCACCGATCGACGATGATGAAGCCAAACGGCTCCCCTTCTCCCACCGCTGTTTAATTCGAAAACGAAAAACAATTCGCCACCACCGCACTGGTGGTTGCGGTTGTGGATGTGTGGATGCCGCGGCCACCACCTGGTGGTTGCGGCTTGGTGGTTTCGCATTCGACGACCGGTGCCGCCACCAGCAGCTGTGGTGCGGCTCGGTTGCTCTACGGCAGCAGTGGAGTCGGCCACCACCACCTAACTGGTGGTGCGGCCTGGTGGTTCCTCAGGACAGCAGCCGGTTATCGCCACCACAAACGATGGTGCGGTCATGGCGATTGATCGATTAGGGTTTATACGAAAAGTTTTCAAATTGTTTTTAACGGATCTACTGAGAATAAATAAAACTAAAACGATTGGACCTGTGGCTCTGATACCACTGTTGGGTTTTTGTGGGTTTCCTCGGGTCAATCTGACTCGAGGATCATCATGGATCTCGAAACCTCGCTGGTTTGATAAATCCCATAGGTTTAATATCCAAACTGATAAAAGCCTATGCGATCAAAAACACACTGATTTGATCTCTTATGCGGAAGCGTTTAAGCTAAAAACCCTAAACTAGCTTACAGATCTTTAATCAATTTAGTTTAATCAATTCTAATGGTTGTAATAATTTTACCTGGATAGCTTGAGAATTGATCCACCCGTAAACGACCTACGAATTGTTCCTCTAGCAGAACTGGAACCCGAAATCTGAGAAACCGAACTGGTTTTGCGCGGGGAGTGAGGCCGGCGGCAGTTGGAGAGAAAAGAGGGAGAGAGAAAACTGGAAACTGATTTATGAGTTGATTCTATGATTTTTCCTTAAACCCATAAGGCTTATTTATATGGAGGAAAAATACAGTTTGTATAGGATTCAGTTTCCTTATTATAATTATCTTATTCTTTTCTTACTGGAAAAGAATTTGCTTATGATAATTATCTCTATATATATTTATCTAATATATATAAAACTATTAATTAACTATTATATATTTATTTTATCAAATAAATATACAATATACTTAATTAATTAATAACCCTCAAACTTTGGGATTTCTGACTGAAATTACCCAACTGATTTATAATTAACTATTATAAATCTTAACTCTTCATTTCTGGGTTTCATATAACTTATTCGATTTATAGGTCCTCACAGGTGTGACCCTCAAGTGTCTTTGTAACATTGGATGTATAATTACTTGGTTTGTCAACTCTGCACATAATTACTAACACCACCAACACCACCATCTCCACCACACCCACAAACACCACCACCATTGAAGCCCCAACCTCAACCTCCAAAATCTCTACCAGAACTCACCGCAATTACACAAAATCCGAAGCTCCAAACCCTAGATTCATCCCCAAACCCCATCACTCCTCCAAACCTCACCTTCGCCCCTCCGATTCCGACCACCGATTCCAAACAACCGACCCCTAATTTAGATCTGAAAATGAACTCAAGAACAGAGGGAATCAATCTGCAAATTTGGAGTCTGCAAATCGATCTGAAAATGAACTCAAGAATAGAGGGAATCCGATTCCGGCCACCGATTTCAGTTTGGTTTCTGGGAATCGATTTGCAAATCTGGAGTCTGACAAAGGGAATCGGTGGTGGCGACGATTGTTGGGCTCAGATCTGCTGTGGTGGTGGTGGTTTAGAAGTGGCGGTTTAGTGGTGGTGGATGTGGTGGCTGTGGTGAAGGTGGTGGTAGGGGGTATGGTGGTGGTAGTGGTGGAGGTGGTGGTGGGTTAAAGATGAAGAGGGAGAGATGATGGTGGTGGTGGTGTGTGTGGTGGAGGAGGTGGTGGTGTGGTGGTGTGGTGGAGGTGGTGGTGGTGGTGGGTGGTTAAAGATGAATGAGGGAGAGAGAGATATAGATAGTTACGATTTGGTCCTTTATCTTTCATTTTAGCAAAATAACCCCTTACTTAACTGAGTTCGACGGCGTTAGCCACAGGGACTAAACGCGTTGCAAAAATGAAAGTTTAGATATGCTTTTTGTAGTTTTTAAAGTTTAAGGATGAAACGTGCAAATTTGGGTAAACTTCAGGAACCAAATTTGTAGTTTACTCTAACAGAAATTACAATTTTTAACAAACTATATGGTGGAAATCCATAATTTAATCTTTTTATGAATGTAAATTATATTTGTTATAGATATGTTCTTATAAAATATATTTTTAAAAGTAAATAATATATTTTTTAAATGATATATAAAAGTATATTTTTAAACGGTATATATTTAAAAGTATATATGTTTAATAAATTATATTTTTTTAAAATAACATATTTTTGAAAAATAATATATATACTTTAAATAACTTATTTTTCAAAAGTAAAATAATACATATTTGAAAAAATGATATATGCTTGGTTTTTTAAAATAAAATACAAAATACAAATGGATAATATAATAGAACATATAATTTTAGGGTGAGGTTCAAATGGAAACTCAAAATTGAAATTGTGAACTTAAAGACAACCGAGAGTACATCACATTTATATATATAGAATTAGGTTCAAACAATAACAAAATCAAATTGCAAGAATGAATGAACCAACAAAATCACATGTGATTTTGTGCATGGACGCCCACTCGCGGCTCACCCACTCGCCTTGTCGGAACGTGGCCTACACACGCTTTTTCCATCACAGCACAAAAAATTCAGACTGACACGCGCGACTTGTGTGCATAAAGCCCGCGACTTAGCCTTATTCATTATGAATATAGCGTTATTCATTATGAATAACACTAAGTCGCGGGCTTAAGTCGCGCGTGTCAGTCTGAATTTTTGCCACGTGTCACGCTCTGGGCTGTCCTCACGTTCACAACAAAAAAGTGGTTTGTATTTGAACTTTTTTCTATATAGATATATGTGAACCACTTTTTGGTGGTGAACGTGAGGACAGTCGAGAACGCGACACGTGGCGGCTTTGAGTGTGGTCCCCCACTTTAATTCAATGCCCTCCCATGAATTGCGTCTAGTCATCCGCCGTGGACATGACGTGGTACCTAGTCATCCGCCACGTGTCGCGCTCTCGGCTGTCCTCACGTTCACAACCAAAAAGTGGTTCACATTTGAACCCACCCCTATATATATATATATATATATATATATAGTATTAGGTTCAAATGAGAAGTGCTAAAACATTTAGAAGTAGATAAGTGATCTCCACCACTCATCCGGTCCATAAAGACGGTTTTGACTGGGTCCCTTCCTTTAATAATCTCTACGCTCCCATGAATCGCGTCAATCCCCCGTGGTCGCGTCCACCGTAACCGATCAAAGCCGCCTTTATTGACCGGATGAGTGGAGATCACTTCTCTACTTTGAATTTTTTTAGCACTTATATGTATATAAATGAAGGTAAACGAACATAAACGACCGTACACAGATATAGATGAATAAACATTAACAAACATAAATAAACGAACGAGATCATTATTTATGTTTTTTTTTTTGAAGAGGTATCCCAGACCACATTGGGCCAAGACTAATACTCAACAATTTTGGAAGAGGTATCCCAGACCACATTATTTATGTTTTTTTTGGAAGAGGTATCCCGAACTTTTTCATGCTTGCGTGTAAAATAATTAACACCCAAAAACGACTTTGGCCGATAGAAAAGCTGGAAAACATTCACCAAAATTATCATCAAATTAACTCAACTCAACCTAAAAGGCTAAAAACGTGGACACGTATATTACGTGGTTCTAAAATCTCGGTAATAACTCAAATTAAAAACTCATAACCGGTTATTATTGTAATAAATTCGTGCTTTTGAGTTTTTGACGTATTAAGTATTCATAGAGAGAAAGGTTAAATCATATCTAAACAAAACTTAAAATAACATATTTTAGAAATGGATCATAAAAAGATTAGAAAAAGGGTATTTTTTATATATTTGGATAAAAAGAGGGAGAACCTCCAACATTAAATTGTAGAGATAAAAATAGATATTATGATAAACATATATAGAAGTTTGTTGGAACATTAAATAGTAATATTTGTTAAAAAGTTTGTTAGAGCATTAGATGGTAATATTTATTATTTATTTCGTAAACTAGTTGATAGTTGATAAGTTAGTTTGGTGGTTGATAAGTTAGGTGTTGTTAGCTAGTAATTGATAAGCTAGCTTATGAATGACAAAAACTAACTTGTATGTATGTAAAATGAAATTACAAAGGTTGTGACGTAATGGTTGAGACCCTGAGGAATGTGGTAGAATATTTTATCTGTTCAGGGTTCGATTCCATGTATACACAACAATTGTGGCTAGACTTAGTCTCAGACGGCCGTAATTTAATTACCAAATTGCCAAAGATTACCAGACGGTAATTTGGTAGCTTACTATTTGGTAATTATCAGACGGTTCGGGTAGGGTTTTTGTACCAATTACTCGTACTCACCCAAAACCCAAATAAAACTTTTTATTAATATTTTTTGTAACTTTTTGTGTAGGTATTTGAAATTTGAATTTATTTTTATTAGTTTAAGTGTTTAATTTAAATTTTGACGTTTGAAATTTGGATTTTGAAGTTTGAATTTATTTATAATCATTAATGATTAAACATATAAAACAAAAAGGTTAAGATTAAATTTATAGTCAATATATCTATAGGAGTAAATTTTTCATTAGATATTTTTTATTTAAAAAATATATATTCATCTTTAAATTTTCGTTGCACACTATTTCTATTTTCTACTAATTTGGTGGAAAAAAAAAACATATATTGTTAATTAAATCCGAACTTGAACCCGATTAAATCCGAATCCGACATGGTTCTAAATACTTCATACCTAATTTTGATTTTCGAGAACAACATTTCATAGCCGAAACTCGATCGAAAATACAACTAATATTGTATTGCTACTATTTATCTTGCAAGTTTTTTGTTTTTTGTTAATTTTCATTTAGATCAAATATTAGTTAAAAAAATGCAAAAAATTTCATCAAAGATAAAATGATCATTTAATCAGTTATGTTCTCTCCAGTCATATCTTACTAAATATTAAAATAGTTGTTCTATACTACCTACTTACAAAAAAAACCATAGATGAACGGTAGGTGTTTCATGTTTGTTTGTTTGACCCGACCCGAGTCGACCTGTCGGGTTTGATTGCCACATCAGCCAGAGGACTAGAGGGTGACATTAATTTGACCTTAATAAACTCCATCCATGGCTAATGGCTTAACAAACTTCCAAAAAGCAGAAATTTCATTCAGCCAATCACCACCTCTACTCTCCTTCCTACACTCATCCTCCTCTGCCTTGGTGTCCTCTTCTTCTCCACTTCTTCTCCTTTCTCTCATACTTGGCACCATACCACAACAACAAGGAATCAATTTCACCATGATCTCTATTCTTCAAGCCTAGGGTTTAATTCAATCATAATAAACCCATACATACACCAATTCTGTGTTGTTTGTAACTAAAATGGCAGCATCCTGTTTTTCTTCTACATCACCTTCAATCGAGCTCGCCTTTCTCCGACCGGAAGCTGCAGCTAACAAGCTCCGGTTCTCGATTTCTAGACGGAATGCGCTCCGAAGACTGAATTTTGGAACTCGAATTCTGGCGGTGAATAGGGAAGAAGTGGTGGTGGTTGAGAAGGAGGATGGGAAGGTTGATTTGGGTGGGAATGGGAGTATTAACTATGTTAATGGGAAGAATTCAAAGAATGGGAGTGTTGTTGGTGAGAATGGGAGTCTAATCAAGTATGTTAATGGAAATGGAAATGGTAATGGAAATGGAAGAATTGGGATGAAGATTGGGGAAGAGGTTGTGGAGAAGAAGCAGAAGAAGAAGACAATTGAGGAGATTGGTCAAGAAGATGCCTGGTTTAAGCGAAGTGGAGAGGGTAATCTTGGCAAGGTCGAGGTATATATAGATATATATGTATATGTCTGAATAGTTTCTTGTTTTCTATGTGGAATTTTGTGATTATGTTATGTGTTTTTTTGGTGATGTATGATGAAGGATTTGTTAAAGCTGTATTTTGGGTGAATTATGTTATTATGATAGTGAAAGCTTAGTTGGTTTTCCTAAGGGCGGTAACATCCTAGGGAGACTGTGGATGGTATCCCAGTCTACCCAGGTTCGAATCCAAGGGGAGTCAATTTGAGGGCATGAGGAGTACCCGGTTCTTAGGCTGGTCCAGTCAAAGACTGTGGTTGGGCTCTAGGTCCAGCGTAAGCTGGGCTGGGACAGCGGCGGATTGGTGGACTTCCCTTGGATGCCCGATACCGCCGGGGAGGCGGGCGGGCATGCGCGCGTGTGTGTTCGTGGTAGTCGTTCGTTGGTTCGATGCCGCTATGCCTTAAAAAAATGATAGTGAAAGCTTGAGTAGTGTGTATTTATTTATTTATTGGCTCTTTTGGGAGTGTATTCCACATGGTTTTGATACAAGATTCAATTTTTTGTAGGTATCTGTTGCTCCTGGAGGGAGGTGGAGTAGGTTCAAAACTTATTCAACCATCCAGAGGACTTGTGAAATATGGGGTTTTGTTATAACTTTTCTATTTAAAGCCTGGTTAAACAACCAGAAATTCACGTATCGCGGTGAGTTACTAGCTCGGTTGTGTGATGGACATGAGATGAATTTATTTTTCTCCCTTCGGTTAGAAATTGAATTGGTGAAATGAGTTTAGAAGATAATAACTATATAATCAATGTGCCCATGTAGTCTGGTCAGCTCTAGTCATACGTTGTTCGTGCCGTATATACACTATATTCCTTATTGTGGCAGAAGCCAAAACTCGGTAAAAATTAAAATAGAGATAAAAAAACCTTTTATGATCCAGTCATACTACAATTAACAACATAACCGGTCTAAGTAGCTATGTCAGATACCCCCTGTTCCAGCAGCAAAATGTTATCAAATAAGAGCCAGAGCCACTGAAAATTGGAAAAGAGATTAAAAAAACAAAATTTGTCCTTGATTTTGTGTAATTATGGGCATGCAACAATTAATCACATATTCATACTAACCTGGTCAGCTCCAAGCATGTGTTCCTTGCCGTGTGCACATCCACCACGTTCATCTGCCAAAAGATTAGTAAAATACAAATAGTTACCGGAAACTGACAAAAGATAATTAAAAAAAATGCGTAAGCCGATTGACAGAAGTCCCCTGATTAACTTCAACCTTCATTAAGGCAGGAAAGATAATTGTTTAGTCCAATCAGAAAGGACTCCAGAGTTTAGCCTTGGCACCCTTATTTTTACATGCTTAAAAGATTGGTCATAGTAGTTTGTAAATCTACATAGTTCTCTTGTAGAAGTTTGTATTTCATGAAGGAGTCATCAATGATGCTGCCTGGACAATAGTAATTTGCAAGTAATAGGATATTTTAACTAGCCAATTAAAGTTGCCGTGCCCTGTTAATTGTGGAATTCTCCATTAAAGTTCTTTTGCATTCTAAATATTGTATCTTCACTAGTAGTTTGATAATCTATCTTTATGCGATTGTCATATAAATTTGCAAGTGTTTGTAGTTCAGTGTTGCTGTCGTTGTTCTTATTAAATTTTGGCTCAACTTTGTGGTTGTTTGCAGGAGGAATGACGGAGCAGAAGAAAGCTCAAAGGCGGAAGATTCTAGCCAAGTGGTTGAAGGAGAGTATTTTAAGATTAGGTCCTACATTCATCAAAATTGGCCAGCAATTCTCAACAAGAGTGGACATTCTTGCCCAAGAGTATGTTGATCAGTTATCAGAACTTCAGGTACAATATAGCGTAGACATATGTAGACATATTACCTTTTGTCTTGAACCATTGGATGCTTTTATGCCGTAAAATCAACTAAAAAAACATCCGTGTACTAATTAATTTTTGGTTTTGCTTCCTGCATACACGTCTTTCTCATAGAATTTTGACTCCTACTTATTAATTTTTGGTTTCGCTACTTGCAACTCTGAAGAGGAAACCTCTTAAACTAACTGTAGAAAGTATCGACTCTATGTTTATTGTTAATTCAGGAAGCTTGAAGAAGCAAGACTGAATAAAATATCATGCAGAAGTACTTGAATATGTCAAAAGGAGAAAAACAAAAA
The DNA here is from genome assembly GCA_030169165.1 of Centaurea solstitialis. Lineage (NCBI taxonomy): Eukaryota > Viridiplantae > Streptophyta > Magnoliopsida > Asterales > Asteraceae > Centaurea > Centaurea solstitialis. Next base: position 27,589,216 of record CM058046.1, read on the forward strand.
TAGATGAACGTCGCTGTACTTTCACACTTTCTTCAATTACGTGCTCAAACATGCGATCAACTAATTTTTTTATTTGGGTATGTAATTGAAAAAGATATGAAAATATGAGGGATGCATTTATCTATGTTGTCCATTTCAAAAGAAACAAAAATCTGGTATTCGAGTTAGTTTTTACATCACAAACAGGACTTATGAGTTATGACCTACTGATAATCATTATCCTGTCACTGCTTACTTTTAACTTCCCTTAGTATAGTTGCATACCTGCATCAATGAAATGTAATATATTTTTGTTTTTCAAATGAGCTAACCATATGAACATTGGCATACAGGATCAAGTTCCTCCTTTCCCATCAGAGACTGCTGTTTCTATTATTGAAGAAGAGCTCGGAGCACCTGTGAATGAAGTATTTGATTACTTTGCTTTTGAGCCAATTGCTGCTGCCAGTCTTGGTAATCAGAAGTTTGTTTGAATGTCAATGGAAAAACTTGTGCTCATGAACCATTCACTAGTCTGTCTTGATATTTGCGACAACCAACAGAGTACCTAATTCTTGGTAGTGACATATATTTAATGCAGGTCAAGTACATCGAGCAAGATTGAAGGGTCAAGAATTGGTTATTAAAGTACAAAGACCGGGTCTCAAGGATCTTTTTGATATTGATCTTAAAAATTTGAGGGTTAGTTTCATTCAAGTCAATATTCGATCCTCTTTTTACCTATATAATAATATCACTTGTTTTTAGCATTGAGTTGCCAGTTGCTATTGTTAGTGCATCACACTCTTTGTCTTGATTCCATTAATCTCCTGTAAATCGTGTCATCTAGTTTTTATTTTATTTATTTTTTATCTACAGTTCTTGGCCATGTCTCACTTGATGCACTATTAAAGGTTCTACTAAGTAAAAATGTATAGACCACTCACTAAATCTCTACCTCGTATTTGAGCTTAGGCGATGATCAAAACCATAGTTCACATAACATTTTTGCCTCCACAGCAGGCAACAACTGCCATTTGCTTTCCATTTTGGACTCCCAAATCAGCCAGCTGACCCAATCATGCCTCCAAGCGATAATGATTATTCGATCATCTGCATACATAGTAAAAGGGAGCGAATTGTATTAATAGTCTCTGTGGTAGCTATTGACATTACATGGGATGACTAGGGTATAACACATGTGGATTACATCTTCAGTTCAATGTTAAGGATATTAAGTATTTTCATGGTACTGGGACATAACATTCATAGTAAGTCCATCATTTTCCAACATATATATGCAAACCATAACATTTTGGTTATGTTATGCATTTAAAGTTACAAAGATCTTTAAGCTACTTATTGCACTGGTATACAATGACAATGAAATCACTGAAAATAACTCATCTGTGGCTTTTCTTTCCCAGTCCTCACTATTGAGTTAGTTGATTTTTCTTTTATTCCTTATTACATCTGAGTTAAGTATATTTCTGTTGCAACATTTTTTTTTCAGGTGATAGCACAAAATCTTCAGAAAATTGACCCCAAGTCTGATGGTGCAAAGAGGGATTGGGTTGCTATCTATGATGAGTGTGCTAATGTATTGTACCAGGTAACTCTTTTCTAGCCCCAATATTTTATGAAGTGTGATATTAGTCCAAACAGTATCAACTTGGTGTCCAGTCTTTTATGCAGTGTATACAGTTTTGATGCAAAGAGTATCCGTTTTACATATTCTAGAAAAAGAAAAGGATGGAATGGTCTTTTTGTTTGGGGTGTTGGGAGTTGTAAACTGTGTAACATATTGTAACAATTTTGGGGTGGGGTAAGTAGTTGTCAGGATATAAGTAAGTTGGCTGTGTGAAGTACTGGCATTGAAAATTGTGTAAACTTAGTGGGAGAGATTATCCACCTCTCGAAAGTGGATTTGGTGTGAATACAAACATTTGGCGGTCGTTTATCAATGCAATTCGCAAACCAATTGCATCAAGTTTTTTTGTTACAATTTTTTGGTTGTCCATGGATTTTAGAAGTTCATATAGTTGGGTTTATACAGGAGGTTTGCTAGGTTGGTACCTTCTCTTTTGAATTCAAGTTCATCAATTGGAATTAAGACATGTGTGGCTTCTTTAGGCTTTGCATAATCCTCAATAAGAGAGAAACATGTGGCTAACTGGCTATTGATGCTTTTCGAGTTTCTATCCAATGAATGGTGCTGAAGTGGGCTTGTGTATGGATGGGTATGATAGTTATTGAGGAATTCTTACGTCATATTGGTAGCTTTGCAGAAGTAGAGGTTTCTAATTTCATTTAGATGGATCATATTTAGAGAAGGCTCTTGTGTGTAGATTGTATATGCATGGAGACAGAGTTCTTGACGCCCTTCCGCTCATTGTTAGTTTTTCATTATTGCAATGATGCAAAAAGCTGAAACCCTTTTCTTGACACCTTACACTGATATATTCCTACAAAAGTGGTATCGTTGTATTGTTATGGTGCAAAAGCCTCCCTCCTATTGTCTCCTTCCATCTCTCTCTCTCTCTCTCTCTCTCTCTCGTGGGCTTATATCATGCATGTCAGTTCAAATTTCATCCTAACAGTTCTAAACACCAATTAGTTTTCAGTTTTATTTCATGCACTGATTCTTTCTTGTTCGCATAAATCAAAGGCAGGTTGTTCTTAATCAGTGTCATTTTGTTTCCTTTCAGGAGATAGATTATACAAAGGAAGCTGCAAACGCAGAGTTGTTTGCAAGTAATTTCAAAGATCTGGATTATGTAAAAGTCCCCAGCATATATTGGGAATACACCACCCCACAGGTTAATGTTCCGTGCAACAAATAAATTGATCCCAGATTTTGCTAGAGTTTTTCCTATCCCCTTTAGCTCAATAGGTTGATCCGACTGTAGGTTCTTACGATGGAGTATGTCCCAGGAATCAAGATCAACAGGATACAAGCTTTAGATCAATTAGGTGTTGATCGCCAAAGGTTAGTGTAGTATTCTGCCTGCAACTTTACTCAGCACTTCATGATTCCATACACACACACACACATATATATATTAATTTTCTGGACTCTCTCCAGAATGTAAATCATTCCACCAATTGAATTGTGATCTCATCTTTCCTTTTATAACATTTATCTTCGGTTCTTTTTCTTTTTCCATTAGGCTAGTCGATGTTAGTATGTATTGTTCTTACATCTAGCATATCCTATTACATTGTTATCGTTCTCCATATGTTTATTGGGCATACTGGATTACCTTTGTCTCAAGTTAAATCCTACCATGATTCGTTAGCTTATTAATGAAGTGCAATTCACCTCATTTTACATTTTTACTCTTTTATGGTATAAAATGCAGTCCCTAAGTTAGTTTAACTCTGATGTGCGTTTAACTATTGTATTGCTAGAGAGAAAAGGAGGGACATGTGGACCCTACTAAAAAGTAAGAAAGAACCAAGGAGGATATACTATTCATAAAAACATATTGTATAGGAAATCACACAGTTGTCTGGAAGATCCTAACATTGGGAACGAGGACAACCCTTTTGGATCCGAGGGAGTGGATGTTGATTCAATTAGCATGTTGTTTATGAAACTGTTATACCCTAGGTATTATAGTCAATAAGTCAATTGTAGTTGACTATGGTACAAGTGCTTATTGCTTGAGTACAAGTGGGTGAAGCAGGGTAGTGTGTCGGTTAGTTAGTATAAACAAGATGATTTTGGAGGTGAGGGCATCAATTAGTTTGTTATGAGTTTGGCAAAAGCCTTAGGGACTTAGGGAGAGAATCTGGCCTCTCGAAAGCCAGAAACTATCGTTAGATTTACCATTAACCTTTCAATTACAATGCAATTACGTCTTAATTCCTCCTGTTAACATCAGAAACTTGATGAAGAAGTGTTGAATGGTTACGAGTTCTGAATAGTCTAGAGGTATTAGTATAGATGTGGTGTTGAAAGTATTTTCTAACAAGTGTTTTGTAATTAACATCTTATAACATCAAGTTGTCGCTATAATTCGAAGATATTGTAAAAAAGTGTTGTTTGGTAATTATAGTACAAAATGATGAATGCTAAATGATCTTAACCCATCATGATTTAATGACCTAATGAAGCTAAGCAATACATTGTATTTATGATCTGGAGCCACAAATTCCCAAACCTTGGTATATGTAGCTTTGCATAAAGTAATATCTATTTGCAACTTTATGTAGCATAAATAATTGCTACACAGATAGTTCTTAATAGTCTTGAAAAATAAAGTTTAGAAGTTATTCGAATATGATATTTTCTTGGTAGAGGAAATTCTGAAGCAAAATGGATCAGATAAAAATAGATGTATTTTAAGTGAATGAAAATTATACAAGTTTATATTCGGGCTGCTTTCATTATCCACCGAGTGTCTTGATTTCAATTCATCGTCCTGTTAGTCTACATCTTAACATTTTTGTTTCTGTTACACTCGGTAAATGTTGGTTCATGGCCCTTATTTTCTTCAGTAATCTGTATTGCTTGTCTAGGCATGTGACACACTTATACCAACTAAACATTTTCGGTGATACCTATCTTCCACAGGTTGGGAAGGTATGCTGTTGAATCGTACCTCGAACAGATTCTGTCTCATGGTTTCTTCCATGCTGACCCTGTAAGTTTTCTGTCTATTCTTTTGGATTTTAACGCAGATGGCATATATATGCTTTCTAGATATCAGAATCATCATGTGAACACAATAAGTTATGAAGAGTAAACCTAATGGAGTAATCCATTGTGTTATTTATCATCAAATGAGAAATAGCAGAAGGATTCCATGAAGCTAATAACATCATTTGTTTCAGCATCCCGGTAATATAATCCACATGCATATGATAAAAAGTGTTCACCTTTTTTGTTTCAGCATCCTGGTAATATAGCTGTTGATGACGTGAATGGTGGAAGGCTAATATTTTATGATTTTGGAATGATGGGAAGGTAATAATACTAATCATTTTGCTCTCTCAACTAAAAGAAAGATTCTTTCGAGAAAATGTCATTAGATTTTCATTTAAATACTGAGCCTTGAGTTCTTGCAGCATAAGCCCAAACATCAGAGAAGGTTTGTTGGAAGTTTTTTATGGAGTTTATGAGAAGGACCCAAACAAGGTAATCAGTTATTTTGTCGTCGTTTTTGGTATGATCGCGTGTTCAAAGCTTACCTTTATAATCGTCTTATGTTGTAGGTTCTTCAAGCAATGGTCCAGATGGGTGTTCTTGTGCCTACTGGAGACATGACAGCTGTCAGAAGAACTGCACAATTCTTTCTTAATAGGTTATATCTTAAAGCCTGTACTTCATTTCCCTGTATTAATATAAATATTGGTCTAATTTTGTGTGGGATTTCTAGTACTGCGGGCAATAATATTTCATGCATGAGCAAACAGATGCTAGATGTTCATCCTTTTATTTATTAATACTCTAGGAAAGGGAAAAAAAATAGCTGAAAGAAAGGAAATCTATCAGCTCTTCGTTGAAGTTCCATTTACAGTATAGTAATATATAAAACACACACACATGTGCATGTGTATATATAATCCATCAATAAATAATAGAACCATAAAACAATAGTTAGCATAATAACAGGGAGTTACTCATATGACAAGCACTGCTAAGCCACATAATTAACAAATAATCATAGAACCATAAAACAATAGTTAACATCTAACCTAATGTCGGTAGTTGCAATTGGAGCAAACGTAGGCATTGTCTTATACAACACAACCCGGGTGCTTCTGTTACAGTTTGCACCGCCAAATGCTTATATGTTCCATGTTTGTTTTATTTTGTTGCAATGTAGGTGTTTGCCGAATTAACTAAACTCATTGAACAAGTTTTTAAATGTCTAATCTAAACTTTTTACAGCTTCGAAGAACGCCTTGTGGCTCAAAGAAAGGAGAGAGAGTTGGCAACAGCAGAACTTGGATTTAAAAAACAGTTGAGCAAAGAGGAAAGAGTAGAGAAGAAAAAACAGCGTCTAGCTGCAATTGGTATTCAATTCCTCTATCTCTTGCATTTATTAGATGATATTAGTTTAACGAACACGAGCTGTTTTATTTTCAAGTACGGGCTTTGTTTTTTTGCTTAATCAGCCTAATGAGCTTAATTGCTCAACCATTGAGTTTGGCTTAATTTTTAAGCAATGGCTGAATTGGATAAGTCAGCTTATTCCAGACAAGTCTCAATAGTGTTCATTGAATTTTTTTTGTTTCGTTATCATAGAAACTATGTTGAATAGCTATTTGTTCAACTGTCTTTTCAGGGGAGGATCTATTAGCTATTGCAGCAGACCAACCATTCAGATTTCCGGCCACCTTCACCTTTGTTGTGAGAGCTTTTTCAGGTATCAGGATGTAAATTCTGGTGAACATTGTCATATTGTGATATGATACCAAAGAGAAATGCATTGTACGTTTTAGAATAGCGATAACAATTATAATTTAGAGACATTATCTCACTGCGTTTACTTGAATTTTTCAGTGTTGGATGGCATTGGGAAGGGTCTTGACCCCCGTTTCGATATAACCGAAATCGCTAAACCGTAAGTGTTGTTTAAGCGGTGAATGTCCTCGCCTCTAAGGCATTGTTTGGTAAACACAAAGTAGCTTATAAGCTAGCTTATTTTTTGTGTACATGTTTGGATGCACAAAAAGTAGCTTATAACCTAGCTTTTTGGAAAGCTACTTGGAGGTAGCTTTTTGTAGCTTTTTTCCAATTATACCCTTATTAATATTAGTTATTATACCCAATATACCCTTTTTGGTCATTTTACATACCCATAAGATAGTTTTTGCCAAACATAATTTGTTCATAAGCTAGCTTATCAGCTACTGGCTAGCTTATCAGTCAACAGCTAGCTTATCAGCTAGTTTGCCAAACATAGCCTAAATCTATCCATATTTGTTGTAACATGACAATTTTTTTCTATTTTTAGCTATGCTTTGGAACTGCTAAGGTTTCGTGAAGCTGGTGTTGAAGTGGTCATCAAGGTTTGATCCTCAATCCCTTTGTTGTTATTGGCGTTTTATGCATTCGGTAATTAATTCCATTTTTGTCTGTCTTTTTTTGTGGTTTCAGGACTTCAAAAAGAGATGGGAAAGACAATCACAAGCATTTTACAACTTATTTAGACAAGCTGACAGGGTTGAGAAACTTGCTGCAGTCATCGAGCGATTGGTAAGTATCATTCTTGTGTGGTATATTTAGGCCATGTTTGGCAACCTTAAGCTAACTTCTTTTTTGGACTTATTGAAAGGGACTCGTTTGGTTAGCTACCACTTTCTTCCAATTATGTTCTTATTTTTTTTTTAATAATATTTTCAAGATGTCCTTTTATGCCCTTATTAGACAAGTTGGAGGGTTTGAGAAACTTTTGTATTTTTTTTCTGTGTTTTTTCTTCGGTAACTTAAAATCACAATTTGGTGTCTCGTAATACTTCCTTAACAGGAGCAAGGTGATTTGAAGTTACGAGTTCGAGCATTGGAGTCGGAGAGGTCCTTTCAACGTGTTGCGGCTGTTCAGAAAACAATTGGAAGTGTAAGTTTGTTTGTCTTCATGTAAACTGAAGTCATGGCATCATCTTGAATGGGTATATGATACTAGATTCCTAGTCTGGTGGGGATCTTCGTATTACAAATATATATATATATATATATATAGAGAGAGAGAGAGAGAGAGGTAGTTTATTTTGCAAATCACTCTTAGAATACAAACTGTCGATTTCATTGGTTGAATTAATGAAATTCTTTCACGAAATTGTTTAATTTGATGAAAATATTTCATATAAATATTTTTTTGATAAAATTGTTTCATATATTTGTGTTTTTTATGTGAAAATGAAAATCATTAGAATAAGAAAAATACATGAAACAATTTCATCAAAATGAAAAAATACATGAAAGAATTTTAGTTTTACGTAAAAAACACCAACATATGAAACAATTTCCTCAAAAAAATAAAGAATTATATAATACAATTACATCATATTAAACGATTTAATTAACTTAACCAATGAAATTGATGGTTTGCACAATATGTATTCTAAGAATGGGTTGTACTTGATCGCTCCCCTATACATATATATAGGTCAGGTTCACGGGAAAACCTCAAAAAAATGGGAACACCTTGGTGGCCCTTCATCTGGACGGTATGCAATTGCGCATACAAGTAAAAAAGTAATTGCATGCACAAATTTTATACCCTCCAGATGAAGGGCCACTGGAGTGTTCCTCAGTTTTCCAATTTTTTGAGGTTTTCACATGAACCTCTCTCTCTCTATATATATATATATATATGTGTGTGTGTGTGTGTGTGTGTGTATTCTAAGTATTGAGCTTACTAATTTCTTGTTTCCATCTGTTGTCTAATTGACAGGCTGTAGCTGCTGGAAGCTTAGTAAACCTGGCAACTATTTTATCTCTCAATTCAATCAGAGTAAGCACCAAATTTCGTTTATACTTCAATGAAATATAACGTGTATCTAAAATGATGCAAATATGTGTCCTGCAAAGGATTTCAGTTCGATGCTACATGCTTCTTACAAATACTTGTTTTTGCCTTTCAGGGTCCTGCTACAATATCATATGTCTTTTGTGCATTTTTTGGTATCCAAGTTCTCTTTGGCCTGCTGAAGGTCAAAAAACTCGATCAGCGGGAGAAATTGATTACTGGAACAGCTTAAACAAATCGTAAGTAATTTATCTTTATAGGTTTTAGCACTGCTCTGTATAACGGAAAGACGTAGGTTTGGACACTGGACAAAACAGAATAGCGATCACCATTCCATGTTTAGCAGGACTTTTATGGGGAACAAAGTGGAACAGGCGTGTTCCACCTCCACCCCATGGAACAAGGTGGAACATACCTATATTTTACCAATATAATCTCAAAATAAAACCTAATTCTCTTCTAAAACATCAAAATGTGCTACGTTTTATTAATTCTTTAAGTTTTGTTTATTTTATTTTATGCTATTTGAACTTTCACTTAACTGTTCTCAATATATTATTTTTATATGGTTTCTGTATTTTGGTAAATTTATGCAATCAATTAAATATTAATAATAATTATATAATATAGAAAATATGTAAAATAAAAATTGGAAACTACATAAACTTTATATTTTGGTGGCATTTTTAATCGTATTGACAAAAACTTTCTAATGATGGATATATTTTGTTATAAACTATTTATCTTATCATAATATAAAAATGTACCTAAAATTAATCAAAATATGTGAAAGATATAAACAATTATACAAGGGTAAAATGGTCATTTTATCTGTTATGTCATGTCCAATTATGTCTTCCCAAACGATGAACAGTTGTTCTATCATGTTTTGTTCTGCCTGGAGACCAAACGCACCGTTAATGATTTGTATCAATATGGACGATAGATCTATAAGGATTAAGTAAAGGGGTAACGACTATACTAATAGCAAGAAAACACGTCACAAGAGTAAATATAAAAAAGAACGAGCGTAGCATTTTCAGAGGTAGTTCATATTGAGACGTCGTTTGTTTTTTAAGAGGTGTTTTTGAAGTCTGAGAACAGAACCAAATAGACCGTTTGTTTCTGTAAACTGATAAATGTCTGACTGTCTATGACTATCTACTTTTGTTTGATTGCATACTCTTTACTCGTTGACCATGTGAATCCGTGACCATATTCCAATCTTTTGCAGATTGAAACACTTTATGTTGTTCTTGATACCTGTTTATGACCTAACCTCCAAAGAAAGCTACAGAGTTTTGTAGACAAAATGGTAAGCATTTCCAACAACTCCAATTTAGAGATTTGTGGTGAAAGACTTGTAAGGGGGCCATAAAGTTTTATTTTTTCTTCTTTTTTAGGCTAGTTGTGGTTGATCATAGAAGCTTTTGAGCCCAAGTGCCTAAACTTGAACCATGTTGTAGAAGGTTCTAATACTCGGGTGTGGCTTCAACGGTCACAAGCCCTACTGTAGATATGTATCTCCGTTAAAAAAGGGTCTTGTTTGACTTTATGGTCAATTTTCTATGGTCGCAGAATGTGGACTTGCCTTCAGTATATGTGTAATGTTGTAATATGGTGTTAAAGTGTAACAATATTTTATGTTAATAAAGGTTTTAATGATTTTGTAGCACTAAGTTAGATTAGTTTCGGGTTTGGGGTGCGATAAGTTGACCTCTAATGTAGCTTTTTCTTGTTGCCTTTGTGTTTGAGCATGTTTCCATAGTGTCCCAAGAACTTCATGCTCATGGTTGGATTTATGCCAATCAAACCACTCTAACGATCTATCATGGTGAGGTAAAATGTGTGTCGAATGTGTCGAATGGCTACTTGGAGTGGAACATGAAACTTCATATTCTTTTTGTAATGATGTCTACCTTGTGACCTGCTTGGCTAAAGACGTAAAGACCATGATGGTTGGCGAAGTAAATTATGTGTCGACAGGCTATTTTTGTTACCTTGTTAGATTAACACCTATGACTATTAAGATTGGGAAATTATTTGAGTTGAATTTTAAAAAAATTTCAGAGATATTAGATTTTAAAGATTTTTTTTAATGAAAATTGTGTGCAATAGAATCTTTTGAAGCATTCATGATAACTAAATTATGAGAAAGAAATTTGATAAATTTGTAAAACTTATTTTGGATGAAAGAGAAGATGAAAGATATATTAATCTACAAAATTTATGTTGAGAATTTTTATAAAATATTAAATATTAAATATTAAATATTTTGATAATATAACTTAGGATGGAATAAGTAAAACTAAAAGAACATTTTGAATTGAATGTAATTTCTTTAGCTGATTCTAACCCTAATGTTTCTATTAGGAAACCCCGTGTACCATTTGATGGGGTTGGGATTCCCTATAAAACTAAGGACCAAGGTTGGTGAACGGTGATAGGATCTCTGAAAGTTAAAAGTTAAGGGTGGAGATGAGGCCTTTTAAATTGCTTTGATCTCTAACCTACCTATTGTATATTTATCGTTAAATATATTATTTATAAGCAATTAGATTTAGTATCTTTTAAACTATTTTACTTTTTTATGTAAAAAACATGAAAAACTAAAAGCTTTTGATCAAACATTTATATATGATGTGATTTTATTAGCATATGAATATTTTATAACCCATAAAAGCAAAAATACCTAAACATGTGAGTTTTAATTACCGGCCATTATGGATTTAGTGTTGTATTTTAACACATTTGATTTCAAGCATCTCACATAAACAACAAAAATCCCCGGCCTCTATGGGATAGACACTTCCTATTGGAGACAAAGACGAGGATGTGATCATATTCTTCAACGGGGATGATTTGGGTCTCCAACCCATTTCCATGTCTAGTGTTTTTTTTTTGTTGTCCTAATTCCTAAAGGTAGCCATTTATATAAATTATTTGATTAAAGTTATACCAAATAATGCAATATATATTATATCATAAAATTTTTGAGAAAATTATTTTTATGCATCAAGCATTGTTTATTGATGCGCATTGCTTAAAATTCAAGATTACAAGTAAATAATTCATGAGTACAACTTGTTAAAATTATATGTCTGAATTCATATAACTAAATGATAAACATCTGATTTTAAAGTTTAAATATAGAGAAGCTAAAACATAATTAATTTAAGATATTCATTGACTTCTAATAAAATACTTAATTAATCGCATCGAGTTTTTACTAATTTCTTTTACATGCTTAAATAATTTATTATTAGCTTCAAATTAACCAAAACTTAATAAAAACTAATTGACCCACTCACTTACTCATATAATCACTATCTATTGAAAACAGTAAATGTTTTCGTAACAATTGGTAAGTGACCTTTAGGGCTCTTGTAAATTTTGGACTCAATATGCAGAATAGTTCTCAAAATTGGTCATTAGGAAGCCTGGTTCAAAGCATCAAAAGTCGATCATGATTCTTAATTACTCTTGTACTAAATAATTAAGGTCTAATTCAGGTATGGTTGACCAAATAAGTCGTGAACAAGTTTAACCGAACTTGTTTTTCCTTTTATTTTTTGATATGATCAAATTTTAACTGGACCAAATCTATATCAAAGTGGGCCTAATATCGGTTATACTCTTTTCTCTATTTTACTACCATGGAGATTCGTAAAAGATTACATATATAATGGAAAGTTAATGATATACTTGTATTTGACTCATCATTCTTGATTAAGAACAAAAACTGGAAGAATGATATAAAGTCTAGAAAGATTACCTTTGAAGATCTTTTGCATGTGTCGTATTCAAACCTAAGAGTAACTTGGTTTTTGATTTCTTGAAACAAGAACAAATGTTCATCACAGTTAATTGACTACGTCATTCTGGTATTGACTTTCATCCCTAACCGCTCTTTTTGTTTTAATTTCCATGACCGTTTGGTCATTTAAAGTCAACAACTTTGACAAAGTTAAATTATTCTTCATGAACTTGACCGTCACTGGAATCCCTGTATAAAAACTGAACAAGCTTTCTGTATAACATATGCAAAACAATAGCCAGTTCTTGAAGACGCAATTTCTTCTTAATCATGATCCATGATCAGAGAACTAATGTCGACGTTTAATATGACGATGCTTAAATCAACAGATACAGATCATCCCACCACGATCGTAGCACCGAATGCTACAAGTTCATAAACCTTCTGACTTACATCTATACCATTTTCAAAAACCTTAAATTCATATCTATACAATAATCATCTTACCATATCAACAAAACCCTAACTTTTGGTAACTTAAAACTTAACATGTGGAAAATTGAGCTATACAAACTATGAAACAACCCTAAAATGAAACTACTATAGAGATAGGGTATGTATATATATACACACACACAAGAACCAAAATTAAAAAATCAAAGAAAAAAAAAATAGGGGAATGATTTGTTTCCCTCTGTCTATTTGGGGCTTAGAATATTACATCCATCTGGTGGCATAATTTGGAGAAGAAAAAAGCCAGCTTTTGAATCCCTAAATTCACCTTCCAAAAAAGCTTTCCAACAAATTGCTGGCTTCCATGGCCGATTTCGAGCTTTTCTCCTAGAATTCTCCCCAAATCACAACCCTTAACTTCATTTCCACCTTCAATTCGTGCTCAATTTCACTCTCAATTCGTTAAAAATGCGAACTTATCGCCTACTTCTTCTCCTGTTCTTTTTATCGGTCTTCCATGCGGCGGCGGCGGTGGCGGCGGCGGCGGAGGAGGTCCGGGCGCTGCTCGAGTTCAAGAAGGGGATCAGTGAAGATCCCCTAGGAAAAGTGTTCGATTCGTGGAACGTTTCCAGCTCCGATCCAGCTTCGATTTGCCCCCAATTTTACGGAGTTTCCTGCGACGAAAGCGGCTCCGTGGCCGCCATTGCTCTCGACCGACTCGACCTCGCCGGCGAGCTCAAGTTCTTCACTCTCTATTCGCTGAAAATGCTTCGGAATTTGAGTTTGGCCGGAAACCGCCTCAGCGGGCGGCTGGTTCCAGCCCTAGGGTCAATGTACTCGCTTCAGTATCTGGATCTGTCTCGAAACCAGTTCTACGGTCCGATTCCGGCCCGAATCAACGATCTCTACGGGTTAAGTCATCTCAATTTGTCGAGTAATAACTTCACCGGAGGGTTTCCGGACGGGATTCGGAACCTGCAGCAGCTGATGGTGCTCGATTTGCATTCGAACTCGCTGTGGGGCGATATCGGGGTTTTGTTTTCGGAGCTTCGGAATGTTCAGTTCGTTGACTTGAGTGATAATTTGTTTTACGGTTCGCTGTCGATTGACGCGAGGAATGTTTCGAGTGTGGTGAATACGGTTCAGCATGTGAATTTGAGTCGGAACAAGCTCGGGGGTTCGTTTTTCGGTGCGGATTCGCTTGTGCTGTTTAGGAACCTGCATGTTTTGGATTTGGGGGATAATGAGCTGAATGGGAAGCTGCCTTCGTTTGGTTCGTTGCCGAATCTTCAGGTGTTGAGGCTGAGTAATACGGGGTTGTTTGGGCCGATACCGGAGGAGCTTTTGGAGAGTATGATTCCTTTGAAGGAGTTGGATCTTAGTCGAAACGGGTTTTCAGGTAAAAGATCTTGGATCTTGATTATTGATCTTCCGTCGTATTCGTTTATAATGGTGTAGTTGGTGCTAATGATATGGTGTATTTAGGTGATCTAGTAATTGTTGTGTTTTGGATTTTTGGAGTCTTGGTGAATGTGTAACTGGTTTGCTTTTGTTTTGTGAAATTTGGGGAAAATTGAGAATCTTGATTGATGAACATAGTTTTTTTTCTTTGAGGCATAAGTCTAGTAACTTGAGCTTGGTGATTTCCCTATCTTTAACAATGAGTTGATTCTAGTGCATAAGTCTTAGAGCCCTCATTATCTTGCAAACACACATCATGTTGTGCACATTGATAGGGGGATTACCTACATTGTCTCCAAATTTGATCAATACCCTTTGGAATATGTCAAGTATATAGGGGTGTGTTTGGTACGTGAAGCGAGACATGGACGGTACAAAAACTTGTTTGGTGTGACATTGGACTGGGACATGACAAATTGGTAAATTACCAAACTACCCATGTCAAATTAGAACCCTGAAACCTTTCGTAATTCTTTCACCCACATAGAGGATTCTCGCCTGTCTAGTTCTATCGAGTCCTGTCCGCTTACCAAACGCACCCTAGGAGTCCATTCCACTATGCCATGGAGGAAAACCCTCTCTAGGTTCAATTGCTTTTTTGAATTCCATGTTTTTTACTTTACCTGTATTTGAATAAAGAAAATCTTAGATGTGGAATTGCATATGTTAAAAACGACAATGGACATACAAAGGTGTATCTTTTTCAAGAACAAGCTTAGGCTACGACCTTTTCGGTTATTGTTTTGTTGATAGTTGTATAGCCTAAAGTCGTAAACCCGGTGTCCTACAAACGAGTCTTTTGACGTTTTTGATGTAAGAAGATTCTTCTTTACTGTGATTGATGTATTATCTTTGGTTTTATCAACATTTTGTTCATGTTTTCTTTGTATGTTCAATTGCAGGTTCGGTTCCAAGAATCAATTCGTCCACTTTGACTTCTTTGAATCTTTCATCAAACGAGCTATCGGGTTCATTGCCATCTGCTATCGGGAATTGCGAGATCGTCGATTTGAGCAATAATCTACTATCTGATGACATCTCGGTCATTCAGGAATGGGAATCACCTCTACAAATTCTTGATTTGAGCTCAAATAAGTTGTTTGGGAATTTGCCTAACTTGACATCGCAATTTAAGGGATTAACTGTTTTTAACGTCAGAAATAACTCCTTAAAAGGCTCTGTGCCCGCTGTTCTGATATCATCTCCCACCTTGACTCTTCTCGATCTCAGCATGAACGAGCTTGATGGGTCTATTCCGCCTGGTTTATTCACTTCAATGACTTTGACCCATTTGGATCTTTCGAATAACCGTTTCACGGGTCCAATTCCGCTTCAAGGCTCGCAAGAAAAATCGTTAATAGTGATGTCCTCATATCCACACATGGAGTTTCTTGATCTCTCGTATAATTCCTTAACGGGCACATTATCGTCGGATATCGGCAACTTCAGGAGGCTTAGAACGTTGAATCTTGGAAATAACGAGTTATCCGGTGAATTACCTAATGAATTGAGCAAGCTTGATGAATTGGAGTTTCTTGATTTATCTGAAAATGATTTCAAGGGCAAGATCCCGAACAGCCTTTCTCCGTTGCTGAAGTTTCTTAACGTGTCGGGTAACCATTTATCTGGGCGAGTTCCGGAAAACTTGAAGAACTTCTCGGACGCTTCGTTCTTTCCGGGAAACCCGTCTTTGCGGACACCTGGCGGCCGGCCGGCTTCTGGTGGTGGTTTCCCTTCAGAATCTCAAGAAGGGAGAAAAAGCCATAACTCAAAGTCTAGTATCCGAATAGCGATTATTGTTGCTTCTGTTGTGGCTGCGTTAATGGTGGCGTTTGTGCTACTGGCGTATTATCGAGCACAACTTGGAGATTTCCGTGTTAAAACCGCATTTGGCGGCCAGATGGCCAGTCGGGATATAAAGAATGGGATATCTAGTCTCCCGACTACGTCGCTGAGTTTTTCAAACGCTCACTTGCTGACTTCAAATTCACGGTCAGTCTCGGGACCATCGGACCTCGGCGGTGACAATGTCGAGCCAGTGGTGCCGCCAGTGTATGCTGCTAGTTCAACATCGATGATACCGAATCTGATCGATACCGATCCTGCACCTTCCGGAAGGAAGTCTTCTCCGGATTCTCCGATTTCTTCCTCGCCCCGTTTTGTCGAGAATATTGAACACGCTGTGACGTTGGACGTGTATTCACCGGATCGGTTTGCCGGGCAGCTGGTGTTCTTCGATCCGAGATCGCACCTATCTTTTACCGCCGAAGACCTATCTCGGGCTCCAGCCGAGATTCTTGGACGAAGCAGCCATGGAACGCTGTACAAAGCCACCCTCGGTGGCGGACACATGTTAACAGTGAAGTGGTTGCGGGTTGGATTGACGAAAGATAAGAAGGAATTCG
The DNA here is from genome assembly GCA_030169165.1 of Centaurea solstitialis. Taxonomy (NCBI): domain Eukaryota; kingdom Viridiplantae; phylum Streptophyta; class Magnoliopsida; order Asterales; family Asteraceae; genus Centaurea; species Centaurea solstitialis. The sequence continues at coordinate 27,605,754 of CM058046.1, forward strand.
CAAAGGAGATTAAGAAGATTGGAACCATGATTCACCCTAACGTTGTGCGACTACTCGCGTATTATTGGGGCCCGAGGGAACAAGAACGACTTACTTTGGCTAACTACATCGAGGGAGATAGCTTGGCTTTACATCTTTACGGTGAGCATTTGCGGCTTTCGGTTTTGCTTTCTATTTGTTTTACTTATCCTTTTATCAGAATCACTTATTCCACTTGTGATATAGTGTGTTTGTTTGGTTTATAGTCGGTAACCTTAAGGGGTGTTTTTAGACAATTAACGGTGTACATTTATGTTGCAGAAACAACCCCTCGAAGATACTCCTTGTTATCGTTTAACCAACGGCTAAAAGTTGCCATCGATGTCGCTCGAGGCCTATCGTACCTTCACGGAAGGGGCATGCCGCACGGAAACCTTAAACCGACGAACATTATCTTGGAAGGCCCTCAATACGACGCCCGTCTCACCGATTTCGGTCTCCACCGTCTGATGACGCCTGCTGGGATCGCCGAGCAGATACTCAACCTCGGTGCGCTCGGCTACCGGGCCCCGGAACTCGCGTCCGCTCCCAGACCCGTCCCATCGTTGAAAGCCGACGTGTACGCGTTCGGGGTCATCTTGATGGAACTTCTCACCAGAAGAAGCGCGGGTGACATCATTTCGGGCCAATCGGGGGCGGTCGATCTGACCGATTGGGTTCGATTGTGCGATCAGGAAGGGCGGGGGATGGATTGCATCGATCGGGATATCGCGGGAGGTGAACAGCAGTCGAAAGCGATGGACGATTTGCTCGAGGTGTCGCTCCGGTGCATACTTCCGTTTACGGAAAGGCCGAATATGAGACAAATCTTGGATGACTTATGTGGGATTTCTGTTTGAAAGCTTCTGTACAATGTGTTTTTTCGCTTGTTTATTTCTTTCGTTAATTGGTTTCGGGCCTCGGAATCCGGGGTAAAAACGATGACGATGATTCATTGTTTCGTTATCCCTCCTCCCCTCTCCTCTCCTCTCCTCCTCCCCTTGATTTTTTGATCCTTTCTTTTGTGTAAAGTCCATTGATTGTTTCTGATTTACTAATTGCAGGAAAGAACAGATCGTTTGCAGATTAGGGTTTCTTTTAATTTGATTTATTGTTTAATTTAATGCAATCCAAATTGGTGTTAAAGCATTCTTGTTGGTTGTATTTGTTCAAGTTGTGAAAGTTGGGGGACTGAAATTGTGGTAAATGTAAAAGAAGGGGTGAAAGTGTTTGAATTTAAAGTTGAGGGACCAATGTAAGTTTGAGATGAGCTGGATGCACCTATGTGTTCTTGAGAAAGCACATGAGCCAACTCCATTTCACATTCTTAATTCCTTTTTAAAGATACTTTATGAAAAAAAAAAAATTATATTATGATGCCATATGATTTTATGATATGTTATTTTAAGAAAATTGATGGGATGATATTAAAGTGTTAAAATTATGATTCTTTGATGTGATATTTTAAGAAAATTGATGGAAGATATTAAATTGTTAAAATATAAACATGGTTGTTTGGTTCATTAAATAACAAAGTCTTTGAGACAATCTAATTTTGCAATTGAATTGAATAGATTTTTGTTATTGTGTCGAATATCGTAAATTCAATGGTTAAAAGGTTAGATTATTCTTTTAACAAGTTTAATTCATTTCTTGGTTAATATTAAAGATTTCATAATTTGATTTTGAAAGACAAAAATAGACCTTCGAATTGAATTTAATCACCACATTGTCATTTGTCTATCTCCATGTCATCGGCACAACCTTTTGCCTCCGTCACTACTACCACCACTGTTGAAGTCACAACCCGCTATCATCATTGTTGTTATTGTCACTCCCACCACCATCACTACCACCACCAATTAATATTATTATTATTTTTCATTATTATATTACATTTATAATCTACAAGCAATAAAGTACGAAAATATTATCAAGGGGTATTTTAGTCCCTTATCATGTTTTTACAATCTCAAACTTACATTCTCTGATATAAATATAAAGAATTCTTATCATTTGACATATTTTAATTCATTTTCTATCAACTAAATACATGGTTAAACCTGATTTGGTTCTTTCATATTCCAATTCTTTTTGAAACATTATATACATTCTAAAAACATTATGCAAACCAAATGCAACATAATTTATTCTAATCCCTTTCGAATGATGTGGCATGCCTCTTAAAGGGACGATATCCGTGCATCAATCATGTAATAACCAAAATATGTATAAATGGTCACAAGAGGCAAGAAGTCACGTGGGATCATGAGCTCAAACGAAGTCCCTCTACCCGCACTTGGTCTGTTAAGGGGTACGAGAAGGCTCTAGATATCGAGTCTATAGAGGGTTTGAGGCTTTGAGTTTTGAGTCGGGCACATACTCGAATTGACTTTTTTCATTGTCTAAGTTTGTCCATTAATTTTAGTAATCCAGTTTGAGTTAGTTTACTTTTTTTAAAATGATTATCCAAGCCTGCTTTTCTAACAGACCGAGCGGTACGGCAGTCAATGGATAAGTGCAAACCCATTACTCATTATGTTTCTATCATTCAATAAGCGTATGGTTAAAGAAAAAATTATCCACTTATAATTTTAGTGGATATGGTGTGGATAAATGATTCTTCGTTATCTATGACCTGTTACAAAATATTACACACACACACACACACACACATATATCTATATATATTGGTCATTTCTTTTTTATTTGCAAACCACTCTTATAATACAAACTTTGCAATTCACTTAGGGTGCGTTTTGGTACGCAGACATAACAGGACAGGACAGAACAACTGTTCAATGTTTAGTAAGACATGACAAGGCAGGACTGGACAAAACAAGACTGATTAAATGACCATTTTACCCCTGGTGAAATTTTTAGCATCTTTTTACCTAATAGTCGATCTAAATGAAAATTAACAAAAAACAAAAAACTCCAATCTATGTATCAACAAAACTATAATCAAGTATATAATCAAAAATCATAACTTGCAAGATAAATAGTAGCAATATAACATTATTAGTTGTTATTTTTGATCGACTTTCGGGTATGAAAAATGTTGTCCTCGAAATCAAAATTAGGTGTGAAGTATTTCGGATCATGTCGGATTGAGATTTAATCGTGTTCAACTTCGGATTTAACAATATATGTTTTTCTTTTTGTTGGTCCCAAGGGGTGACCTTCAAGTAATAAGGATTAACTTAATGGGATTATAAAAGGGGGGTTGAATATAATCACACTTTAATCACTTTTAAATTCTGTTTATATAAACAATGAATTTACAAATTGTTTGCGGAAGATAGATAAGGATAAACTTAATCTAAAAACAAGTTAAGTTACAATTCTTTCACTATGCACTAAGTGATAAGATATGAAATAAAAGAAAGAACTTAGAGGGATAATGAAAGAAAGAATTTGAGGTATAAGATTGAAGAAGAAGAAGTATGGAGAACATCTTTTTCACGTCAATTTATACCCCATGCATTAAATGCATGGCAGACCTACTATGTGCACGTGTTGCACTATTAGTGGTCTTAGTGTACTATTTACTATAAACAAATATCTTTGCATGTCGTGCAAAAAGGTGCTTATAATAAACAGTTGCCTTATGAGCTAATAAGTACGGAGGGAACAATAAAATGACTGTCCTTTTGTACTATGTGTCAGAAAGGCGTGTAATCCTTTTGTGCATAAGATAAAAGACATTCTTCGATCTTCAGGATCATGATACTGAACAGTGAGAGAGGGTCTGATGTTGATGGAGTTCAGAGGTCACCGTATCCTGATATTCTTCAGAGGGTCATACATTTTGTGAGCAACCTGCTATCACTGAGTTCCGTCTTCAGATCACGAGCATTGTTGTTCCTATCATCAGTTAATCCTTCGACGTCGCTGATGGAGCTTTGAGTATGACTTGATGTCTTCAGGAGGTCTTCGCTTTTGATCAGTATCAGTAGTCTCTAGAACAGGCTCTTTCAACTACTAATCATGATCCTGTTACTGATAAATAAATTGAATACTTGAATAACTTAGAATAACACTGAACAGACTCAGTGATAATTCCTCAAGCTGTAATAGAAGCAAAGATCATATTCACTAAGTAAAGTTACATGATCATTATCATTTCATCAGGTCTTAGGAGAGCTGGATCAAAACTTTTCTTTTTCCACCAAATTAGTAGAAAATAGAATTAGTGTGCAACGAAAATTTAAAGATGAATATATATATTTTTTAAGTAAGAAAATTTGAATAAAAAATATCTAATGAAAAATTACCCTTGTATATTAGATATAATGACTATAAATTTAATCTTAACCTTTCGTTTTACATGCTTAATCATTATAGACTAAAATTAATTCAAACTCCAAAATCCGAATGTCAAACGTTAAAAGTTAAACCAAGCACTTAAACTAATAAAAATAAGTTCAAATCTCAAAGATCAACATAAAAAGGTTACAAAAAATATCAATAAAAGGTATTATTTGGGTTTTAGGTGAGTTCGGGTAATAGGTAATAGGCCCGACCCGAACCGAGTAACTCGTTATAAAGTTGGATTTCGAAAATCGAGTTAGTTTGAGTTATTTGGGTCAGGTAGAGTCGAGGTTTTTTGAATCGGATTTTCGGTTTTTTGGATTTGGTTGAGTTTTGTTCACCTCTAAGTATGAGGCAATTATAAAGAAAGAAAAATCAATCTGTATTTTTAGGGGTATAATGGTAAATCTGACTCTGTTCTACTTAGTTCCAGGGGGTAGAATGGGACAGGCTTGTTCCATTCTTGTTCTACTTAGTTCTGGTGTGTCCCACATAGATGCCTACCAAACATGGGACAAGCTTGTTCTGTGATGTCCTGTCCTGTCTCGTCCTGTCCAGCGTACCAAACGAACCCTTAAGGGTGTTTGTTTGGGGGTATTGGGGGTCAGGAATGAGAATGATAATGAAAACTGTTGTTTGGATTTATATTATATAATGTAATCAATCTTGCAGATCCATTAATTTCCATTCTTGACCATATCGCGGGGAATGAAAATTTTATTTCTACTTCATTATTTTTTCCATGCATTGTTCCATCTATGGATGTTAAATAAAACATCTTTTGTATTTTCAAGCTGAAGAAACATATTTTTTTTAATATAAAACAATTTTTCATTGATTATATTGGGTTAACCAAACAACATCAATGCAATGCTCATTCTTATTCTCATTCTCCTACATTCTCATTCCCTTAAATGAACCAAACGCCCCCTTAATAATTATTAATCAAAATAATCAAAGGTCTGGATTAAATCGAGTTATTTTGTTAAGTAAGGATTAAATTAAATTTAATACCCTAGAAGATCATAATAGTGCATTTAACCTTCAATTTCCAAATAGGAAACAAGATCAAATCCCTTTTAGTTAAGGTACTCGATAACTACTACCACCAACCACACCAGCCGATCCTCCAAAAAATCCACCCGCGACCTCCATTTTTTTCAACAATGAACCAATTTCATGAAAACTGGAGATGAATTTGTTTCATGAAAACTAGACGAACATGTTACATGAAAGTTGAGAGAAATGAATGAATATTATTGTTAGGATTATGTGCGAGACAGTAACAGGGTTATCGTATCCAATGTTATAGGACACTAGTAGGTCACACCGCTGCACGCCAAAATGAGAACGTTTGGATTACATGAGAAATAATTAATTGATTATTAATTATTTAATGAGAGAGTTAATATATAAATAGTTAGTTAAACTATTTATTTATAATTAATTAATTAGATAAATTAATTATTTATGGGAATTATATTGGAGATAATTACCAAAAGAATTTTATGTGGAATAAAATTCTAGCCTTATCTATATAAATATAAGGTCAAGGGTTTGTCAAATATTCATTCATTCAATCCTACAAACCCAGAAAAAATCTCTCTCTCTCTCTCTCTCTCTCTCTCTTTCCCCTAAAACCGGCGCCGAATACAAGAGAAGGAGGTTCGCATTCGTTTTTCGGGTAATCCTCGGTGGTGGTCTAGCAACCTTCTCACGTGGTGTCAGTAGCGGTGTATCCCCTGCTTGCGATCCGGAGTTTTTCACAATTAAAGGTAAGATTTCGGAACACCCTCGATTGTGTCTGTTTGTGTTTGGGATTGGATCCTTGATTGGGAATCCGGGTTTTGTTTATTCCGCTGTGCATGTTTCGTAGCCTGCGATTCCCAACAGTGGTATCAGAGCCACTTCCTAAACCTAACAGATCAGGTTTAAACTGCTTGTTGGTTATTTGGGTTTTGTAAAAATCGTTACTTTTTCGCGTTAAAAATCTGATTTTTAGTAAACCTAGCGAAACAACGATCGGCGGTGGAACGGCGGCAGTTAGCCGGCCGGACCTCCAGGCCGATCGCCGTGAATCGAACCACCATAGACACCGCCGGCCGCACCACCTGATTGGTGGCTGCGGCGCCGGCTGCTTCGGTAACCGCCGGCCACCCGCTTGGTGGCTGTGGCGGTGGTGTCGATTGGAGAAAACCGCCGGCCACCCGATTGGTGGCTGCGGTGGTGATGTCGATTGAATGGTGATCGACCACCAAGGCGGTGGCGATCGACCGAGCAGCGACGAACGGCGGTGGCAGCGGTAATAGCTGCTGCCGTCGGCTCCTTAATCCGCCGCACCACCAGTCGCGGTGGTGGCGGCAATCGATTGTTGCTCTCGTCCGGGGTGCGACCACGGCGGCGGTGGTGGGGCGATCCACTGCTGTCGCCGGTGGTGATGATGATTGTTTGATGCGGTAAGCACCGACGGGCGGCGGTGGTGGCTCACGAGCCGCTGCTGTCGCCGGAGAAGATCGATACGACGGACGGCGGTGGTGGTGGCTTTCTAGCTGCTGCTGCCGCCAGTGTTCGATGGTGGTACGGGTGGCGACGGTAGCGGTCGCGTCATCGTCGTCGCCAACGATAGAGAAAACCTCGATCGTCGACCACGTTTTGGCGGGTCGGTGGTAATTCGAGGTCGTAGTTCGTTTCGATTGTTTATCATTAACGAGTCTCAATTGGGATTTGTTTCCGGATAGACTTAGAGAAAATAATCGTTTTTAATCAGATTAGGTTAAAACGATTCAGGATTTAATTGATTTATTTGTTTTAAATTAATTTTTGGTTTTATAATTATCCGGTTAAAATTCAGTTGTATTTTAATTCGTTTAATTATGATGAGTCATAGCTGAACCCTTTTAGACCCGTGGTTGTGTTTTATTTTATTTATCCGTTTTAGAATAGTTGGGAGGCCTGCGTGCCATTTACAACCCTTTTGTAATTTTAATTATTTTGATAGACTAGTTGGGAGGCCTGCGTGCCATTCAAAGCCCATTTGTAATAATTATTTTAATTACATCGAGACGGAGACAAGACGACGGCCATGGATCTCGGAGCCAGTGGGAGTGCCAGAAGTTGAAGACTCTTGTCACTTAGGGTTGAGACCGTTGTTTTGTGTTGGCTCACAAAACAACATTAGTTTAAGGGTTTAGGCTATGACTATGCCTTTTATATTTAAATTGCGTGGTTGTTTAATTTACGTAATTGCTATTAAATATAAATTGCCTTTTTGAACGGATTGTTTTAAAAGATAAAAGGATACAAATACAGTTAGTTTTGGATCCAAATTTTTCAAAGTTTTTGAAAAAGGAAACTGGCAATTTCGACCCTTGTTAAAATCATAGATTAGTAAGTGCAACCCACTTTAGGGACACTTCTGGTGTAAGGTACATAGGGCGTTGTAAGTGCACACACTATGAACGCCCGTGTTCAAACCGAAACTGGAAGGAGATAAAACTCTGCGAATTATCTCCGGGTGGTACCGGCCAGAGTTCGTCCAGGTCCCGGGTGGTGCAATCTATTTTGGTAATTATTTATTCACTGGGTGGTACCAGGCCAAAATGCACTAGAGGGACTAAATATGCACGGACTATTAATATCCGATGTCCCGACGATCTAGAAGTCGTATTTTTCAGATAGGAATAAGATTGGTATAGTTTTACCTACCATAGATCGCATGAGTCGGTTTGACATGATCACATGCTTCCCGACACATGTGAAATATGGATTCTAGTCTAATAAATTTATTTTAAGGGTAATAATTTATTAGAATCATATGATTATAAACTAAATTGGAATTTATATTCTTCTGTAGATGTCTCCAATTAGCATTCCGTTTTATTCACCTGATGAATCACTTCGCCTTATTACGGGCAAGTGGAAGCTTACGGGCCAGAACTTTCCAGTTTGGAAGTTGCACTTACAGAATGTTTTGAGTGCCCATGGTAAGCTTTATGTGATCAATAAGCCCATGTCACGACCTAAAAGCAATGCCCCTGAAGAGGAATTTGCTGAATATTTCAGATTCATGGCAGATGAATCGGATGTAATGTCCATTCTAGTTTTCTCTATGTCACCCGAGTTCACGGGAGACTTAAGAGTGAAATTCTGTCACGAGGTTGTGAGAAATGTAGAAAACCAGTTAGGTTTTTACAAGCACACGGGCAAGCTTTTGATCATGCAAGAGATTCTCTCCCTGAAGCTACAAGAGGGCCAGTCAGTTAAAAACCATCTTATTGAAATGAGAAGGCTTTTTAAATGTTTATCACGTCTGGGGTACAAGATGACTCATGAGGAGTTAGTGTACCTCATGTGGTTCTCCCTCACAAAGGAAGTTCAGGACACAGCTAGTGCCTACATGAAGGAACCAAAGAACGACGTAGATAAAGTTCATGAAGATATCCTGGCCAGTCTAGAGCCAGCACCCGAACCTGCGAATCTCATGGACACTGATATAATTGATGATCTGGGAGATCTGAGTTGCCCAGAGTGTGGCAGCGAGGATATTTGCGAGCACTCGATGAATATCGACCAGATAGAGATCGGTTTACCCGATGCTCCAGGTATCTTTATGATAGATTGCTTAATCACTTCTTATGAATCATGGGTAATTGATACAGGCAGTGGTAACCACATTTGTAATCATTTACAGGGATTCACTAGAAGAAAGACTCTGAGGAAGGACCGTTCGAACCTACGAGTTGGCGAAGGCACTCCGTTGATTGCTGAAGCCGTGGGATCTTATAGTCTTAGTTTACCCTCGGGTCTAGTTTTGGAACTGGATAATTGTTATTATATTCCAAATATGATTAAGAATGTATTGTCTTTTGATTTATTAGTAGACCAAGGTTTTTATTATAAATATGATTATAAAATGATTTCAGTCTTTAAAGATAATATTTTCTATTTTAAGGCTACACCCGTAAATGGTCTATATACAGTAAATCTACAAGACAACAGTAGTGAAGTCTATCATATAAGTAAACGATCAAAGGATATTGAGGATCAGACTTACCTCTGGCATTGTCGTTTAGGCCACATAAACAAGAAACGCGTTGAACTACTCCTGAAAGGAGGTTTTCTTGGCAATTTCGATTATAAACCTTTTGATAATTGCGAATCTTGTTTATCTGGCAAAATGACAAAGCAACCTTTCAACAATGAAAATGAAAGGGCTACTGACTTGCTTGAAATAATTCACACAGATGTGTGTGGACCTTTCAGTCATGTAGCAAGAGGAGGATACCGGTACTTCATTACCTTTACTGACGACTTCAGTAGGTATGGTTATGTCTACTTGATGAGACATAAATCTGAAACCTTTGAGAAATTCAAGGAATATCATAATGAAGTACAGAATCTACTTGACAAGAGGATCAAGTTCTTACGGTCAGATCGTGGTGGCGAATATCTCAGTGATGAGTTTGACAATCATCTAATGGAGTGTGGGATTGTATCCCAACTCACACCTCCGTATACACCTCAGATGAACGGTGTATCAGAAAGGAGAAATCGTACGTTGCTTGACATGGTACGAACGATGATGTGTCATTCTTCGCTGCCAATATCATTCTGGGGACATGCGCTCGAAACAGCAGCACACATACTGAACAGAGCGCCAACAAAGTCGGTAGAAAAGACTCCATATGAGTTATGGAAGGGTAAGAAACCCAACATATCTTTTCTGAAAATTTGGGGTTGTGAGGTTTACGTCAAACGACCCACCTCAGAAAAACTCAAACCCAAATCCGACAAGTGTTTCTTTGTTGGATATCCCAAGACCACCGTGGGATATTATTTCTACAACCCTGAAGAGAACAAAGTGTTTGTTGCTCGAAATGGAAAATTTCTGGAAGAAAAGTTTCTCAGTCTAGAGAACACCAGAAAGGATGTAGATCTACAGGTAGTAGACGAAGAAAACACTACACCAGTTGTTGAGCCAGAAATTCAACATAACAATGTTGAACCTCAATCAGAGCCGATTGAGGAAGTGCAAACACAGGACCTTCGTAGATCCAGCAGGATAAGACAAGAACCAGATAGGTATCTTGGGTTCCTAGTCTCTCAGGATAGTGGAGATTTAAATGAACCAACATCCTATGGAGAAGCTGTGTCAGGCAGTGAGTCTGAACAATGGCAGGAAGCCATGAAGGCCGAGATGCAATCCATGTACGACAACCAAGTTTGGGAGTTGACTGATTTGCCACAACACTGTAAGGCTGTTGGGCGGAAATGGGTTTTTAAGAAGAAAACCGACATGGATGGAAATGTACACACCTTCAAGGCCAGACTGGTCGCAAAAGGATTCACGCAAACTCATGGTATTGACTATGATGAAACCTTTTCACCAGTGGCCATGTTAAAATCAATTAGGATTCTTGTGGCCATCTCAGCGTACTTTAACTACGAGATTTGGCAAATGGACGTCAAGACAGCCTTTCTGAATGGAAAGTTAACAGAAGACGTCTATATGGAACAACCAGAAGGATTTGAAGATCCTAAGAATCCTAATAAGGTGTGTAAGTTGCTAAAATCCATTTATGGATTGAAGCAAGCATCTCGAAGCTGGAACTTACACTTTGATGAGCGAATCAAAGAGTTTGGTTTTACCAAAAGTGAGTTCGAGCCGTGTGTCTACACTAAGTTCAGTGGGAGCATAGTAACCTTCTTGGTCTTATACGTAGATGACATTCTACTCATAGGAAACGATGTACCAACTTTACAGAGTGTTAAGAGTTGGTTAAGCAAATGTTTCCAGATGAAAGACCTTGGAGAAGCCGCTTATATACTCGGTATAAAGATCTACAGAAATAGATCTAAGCGGCTTGTAACACCCCGTTTTCCAAATTAGATTTTTAACCGATTTCGTTAAGTCTTATGTTGTGTTGTTTGTAATGTTTTGAGGTGTAGGGGTGGAAGTGTCAATAGCGAAAGTGAAGGGTTGTAAGTGACTTGTTTATAACTTAGTTAAAGCCTCAAAACCTTTCTCCTTGTGTTAGTCGACAATTGCAGAAAATTTTGAAAGGGTGAGAGCTTTGTGTGTGTGTGAAGAAATTGGTGGTGATTTCATCCGTGAGAAGTGCAATCGATCATCGGGGTTCGATTGTTAGCACGTTTCTAATCCAAGGTATGTGTCTATCGTGTTCTTTCACTAGTTGTTGGCTTAATTGGGATGAGTAAGGGTTAGGGTTTTATTAGTTGGAAATTCGGTCCATCGATGATCGAATTGGGTCGTATGGTGTTAGTGTCGTGTTTAGAATGGTCTAGCTTGTGCTATTTTGGTATGGGGGTGTTCAATAACACCATTGTGGAGTTATATGATCGTCGGGATGAGTTTTGGGGTGTTTTCCCGTAGCCAAGTCGCGAATTTCGTCAGGTCAGGAAAGTTGCGCGACCTGACCCCGCGACCTGAGGTCGCGGGAGTAGGTCGCGTAACTCTCTGTTTGGATTTTCAAATTTTTCGTGTGCGGTCGTTTTCGGGATTTGGCTTGGGGCTTATCTTAGGGATGTTCTAAGATAATGTTGGGTAGAATTTGAGGACAATTGGGGTGGTCTAGCTATGGCTAAGACACACATTTCGGTTTGGGAGTTTAAAGTGTCATTTTGTGCAAATGTTTATGTGTACATGTGTTGCTTTGATTTAGGTGATTGATAAACCTTCTGTGGTGTGTTTGACATTGATTTTCGTGACGATAATCAAGGTGAGTACATTAACCCTTATACGTGGCTTTATGTACAAATTGCATGTGATGCGTATGTGGTTATGAGACTAGCGTGTTATGTGGTGCCGTACTCATTGTAGTGGTGGTGGCCACCTTGAGTATTGGTAGTGTGATGACGTATCCATTGTAGTGGTGGTGGCCACCGTGGGTATTGTCAATGTGTGAAACTGATATCAGTATGTGGTGGTTCTTACCGGTGTGTACCGTAAGGACATTGGTGATGGCATGACTAGTTCTCATATGCGTGGTGGTTTGTATTTATTGTTGTGTGTTTGTGGTTTGTGCTCACTAAGCGAAAGCTTACCCCGTTGTGGTTTTTCCTCTAGATGCAGGTCCGTCTGGGAAGGACAAGGGGAAGGGTAAAGCTTGAAGTTTCGATCTTACTCAAGGCTCAGTTCATTTTGGGAAATAAGACTGTTAAACTTTAAATTATGGCTTTGGTTTTGTTTTAATACGGTTACATGTGATAAACCTCGTTTTTGAGGATTTTGGTTTTTATCTTTGGTTGGAAACTGAAACCTTCGATTTTAATATAATTATGTTTTTGGACAATTTCCGCTGTAATGGTTACTTTACTAAGTTTACGTTTTCTTGTTTGTTAAATTTTGCGAAAAATGAGTTGAGTTGTTACAATTGGTATCAGAGCCTTGGTTTGAGGGATTCAGGCATTCACACGAGGTGAGTGCTTGAACTTAAACCCAAGTGCTTGTATTTTCAAAACAAGTAACCATTAAAACTTTGATTTTCATGTGAAAATGGGGGTGAACTGAGCCAAGGATCGGAACGTCAAGACGGTTGAGCACTTTGGTTAATATTAAAATTTATGATGATTGGTATTGGACTGTGATAAACTTGCTATAGTGGTGACATATTAGCATGATTCAATGTGTTTATGTATTTTGTGTGGTGAATGCTATAATGAGAATTCATTGATATAACGTGTGCATGATCACTATAGCAATAGGAAAGCGTAGGGTAACTTTTATACCATGATAGGTAGGAAGTTGCTTTGTGTGTGTACGAATTCCTTCGTGATATGTTAACCGAAATTGGGGATTTGGACCTTTGGTGACAACGTTAAGCCTAGATATGTAGGGTATAATTATGATGATATAAGGGCCCATATCATTACAATTATATTGTGCATGTCGGGACTTGGCGAGGTTATAGAGGGCACCTAAGAACTAATAAGGTTGGGATGGGATAGTAGCATGCTAAGATAGGTTATATGAACCTAGTTGGGAGTAAAAGTGTTAACTTGTGGGATGAGCATGCTAGAGTGTTAGGTGTTATATTTAATAGTTGTTGTTATTTGAATCAGTATGGTGACTACTCGGAGGAACAGTGCATCTTCTGGTGGGGAGGATCAGGAAATCCCTGACTTGAGAGACATTATAGCATCTCAAGTGGGGGAGGTGTTACACAGTTTGTTGCCGGGACTTTTTGATCAAATGAAGAGGGAGATGACTGAGTTGGTAACGCAGCAGGTGCAGACTGCGACTGCGGGGCGAGTGAACGAGGCGGGAAGCTCACAAACGGGGCACACCCGAAATGTGACCTTTAAGGATTTTATGGCGTGCCAACCGCCAAACTTTCTGGGAGAGAAGGATCCTGTTATCTCTTCTAGATGGGTCTCGGAAGTGGAGGGGGCATTTCTCACCAGTTTCAGTCCCGCTGAGGTGAAAGTTCGTTTCGCTGCTAACTTATTGAGGAAGGCAGCGAAGGACTGGTGGAATGTAGTAAGTAGTTCTAGAACTCCGGAGCAAGTAGCAGCCATGACTTGGGAGGAGTTCAAGGGGTTGTTTAAAGCGGAGTTTGAACCGCAGGTGGAAATAGAGAGGCTCACTAATGAGTTCCTCTACATGAAGCAGACTACTGAGTCAGTGAGCGAGATCACTGAGAAGTTTGTGGAGAGGTCTCGTTTTTGCCCGAACTATGTGGCGGATGAGACTATGAAGATGTATCGTTATGGGCAGATGCTCAAAGCTGAGATTCGAGAGTTTGTACTGATGACTAACTGCACGAACTTTCAGCAGATGTTTGAGAAGGCTCGGTCAAGGGAGATTGAATTGGAGCGTCAGGGCAAACGAAAGAAGGAGGAGCCTAGTCAGGTTCCCTCCAATAAGAAGTTTAAGGGGACAGTGCAAAGATCGGAAGGAAGAAGGGAGTATCCTAGATGCTCCAAGTGCGGTCGGAATCATCTGGGCGAGTGCAGGCCGAGTCTTATCACATGCTACAAGTGCGGGAAAACAGGTCACTCTAGTCGGGACTGCAGAGTTGCAGCCATATTGTGTTTCAGGTGCTTCCAGCCTGGTCATTTTGCTCATGAGTGCCCGAATGCAACTGCATCTACCCAGATATCCGGAGCTACGCCTTTAAAGGCGATAGAGGCTGGTCCGGCGAAAAAGGTGGAGATTCCGAAGGGCCGTGCAAGGGTCTTTCAGTTGACTGCAGAGGAAGCAAAGGTGGAGCCTGAAGTGGTGACAGGTATATTTCCCGTGAACTCAAAACCAGCTTTAGTTCTATTTGATACGGGTGCTAGTAAAAGTTTTGTTTCTACTTCTTTTTGTAAGGGTTTTTCTAATGTAATGGGTAGATTAGATGAGCCTTTGGAGGTAGAAATAGTTGACGAAAAAAGTGTTATAGTTAGAGATATTTATCGAGGAAATGTAATAGAATTAGGAGGGGTAAGATTTCGTGTCGACCTTATACCCATTCCTATGAAAGAAATAAATGTGGTGTTGGGGATGAGTTGGTTGGGTCGTCATGGAGCGTGGTTCGATTGCGAAGGTCAACGAGTAAAGATCAGGAATCCTAGTGGGGGAGACTTGATCATCACTGGCAACGGAATGAAGCGACCGCCAAAGACGTGTTCTTTGGCTAAGGCGAGGCGGTACGTGAAAGGGGGAGGCATAAGTTACCTTGTGTACGTGGCTGAGATTGTGGGAGAGATAAAGAAGAAAACTGTGGCTGATGTTCCGGTTGTAAGGGATTTTCCGGATGTCTTTCCGGAAGACTTACCGGGAGTTCCTCCGGAGCGTCAAGTGGAGTTCGGAATCGACTTGATTCCGGGGGCAGCGCCAGTGGCTAAAGCTCCCTATCGTTTGGCACCTCCAGAGATGCAGGAGTTGTCGATTCAGCTTGAAGAATTGTTGGGCAAGGGGTTTATACGCCCGAGTAGTTCACCTTGGGGAGCCCCTATCCTCTTCGTGAAAAAGAAGGATGGCTCGATGCGGATGTGCATCGATTATCGTGAGCTCAACAAGCTTACAGTGAAAAATCGATACCCGCTACCAAGGATAGATGATCTCTTTGATCAACTTCAAGGAGCCGCGTGGTTCTCGAAGATAGATCTTCGATCCGGGTACCATCAAGTGAAGGTGAGGGAAGAGGACGTGCAGAAGACAGCGTTCAGAACGAGGTACGGACACTTTGAGTTCGTGGTGATGCCGTTCGGGTTGACAAATGCGCCGACAGTGTTTATGGACCTAATGAACCGGGTCTGTAGACCTATGTTGGATAAGTCAGTAATCGTATTCATAGACGATATACTGATTTACTCCAAGACGAAGGAAGATCATGTGGTGCATTTGATCGAGGTACTAGAGACCTTGCGTAGGGAGCGGTTATACGCTAAATTCTCCAAATGCGATTTCTGGTTACAAGAGGTCCAATTCTTAGGGCATCTTGTTAATCGGGAAGGCATCAAGGTGGATCCAGCAAAAATTGAAGCGGTGATGAAATGGGAGGTTCCAAAGACTCCCACCGAAATCCGAAGCTTTCTTGGATTAGCCGGTTATTACCGACGGTTTATTCAAGACTTTTCTAAGATAGCTGTGCCTTTGACGAGGCTCACTCGAAAGAATGTGAAGTTTGTATGGGGCGAGGAGCAGCAAAAAGCTTTTGAGATGTTGCGCGGGAAGTTGTGTAAGGCGCCGGTTCTGACGCTACCGGAAGGCGTGGAAGACATGACAGTCTACTGTGATGCTTCTTATCACGGGTTAGGCTGCGTGTTAATGCAACGTGGGAGGGTAATAGCCTATGCGTCCCGTCAGCTAAAAACGCATGAGGTGAATTATCCGACTCACGATCTGGAATTAGCTGCTGTGGTTTTTGCTTTGAAGTTGTGGCGACATTACCTCTATGGTGTAAAGTGTACCATTTACACTGACCATAAGAGTCTGCGATATTTTCTCGATCAGCAGAATCTGAACATGAGGCAGCGTCGGTGGCTGGATGTGGTTAAGGATTATGATTGCGAGATCTTATACCATCCAGGCAAGGCCAATGTGGTGGCGGATGCGTTGAGTCGAAAGGCTCATGGTGATGTGTTGCGGGTACCATTGATGAGATTGACGGTGACAACTTCGTTGATAGAGCTAATAAAGAGTTCGCAGGTTGAAGCCGTGAAAGTGGAGAACCAGAAGAGAGAGAGGATTAAGGGCCAACTAGCCCAGTTGGTGACCGATAGTAGAGGGCTATTGACTCGTTCGGGTAGAGTGTGGGTGCCGACATCATGTGAGGCGAGGCAGACACTTCTGGACGAAGCTCATAAGTCCAAGTTTTCTATTCATCCGGGAGCTACCAAGATGTATCGGGATTTGAAGACCGATTATTGGTGGCCGGGAATGAAACGGGATGTGGCCCGTTATGTGGAGAAGTGCCTAACTTGTTTGAGGGTTAAGGCGGAGCACCAAAGACCTCATGGGAAGTTGCAGCCTTTGGATATACCTATCTGGAAGTGGGAGCACATTACGATGGACTTAATCACTAAGTTACCTCGTACTAACAGAAATGTGGATGCTATTTGGGTTATCGTGGATCGATTAACGAAGAGCGCTCATTTTATTGCTATTAATGAAAGCTCTTCATCGGAAAAGTTGGCTGATATTTATGTTAAGGAGATCGTGGCTAGACATGGCGTTCCGGTCACCATCATTTCTGATCGGGATGTTCGGTTTACGTCACGGTTTTGGAGTAAGTTTCATGAGGATTTAGGGACGAAACTACAACTTAGTACAGCGTTCCATCCTCAGACTGACGGTCAAAGTGAAAGAACAATTCAGACTTTGGAGGACATGTTGCGGGCGTGTGTGTTGGATTTTGGTGGTAGTTGGGACACTTACCTACCGTTGGCCGAGTTCTCGTACAACAACAGTTATCATGCCAGTATTGGCATGCCCCCGTACGAGATGTTATATGGCAGGAGGTGTAGGACTCCGGTTTGTTGGGGAGAGGTGGGCCAGCGGGAATTGGGTAGTACCGAGATAGTTCAGAAGACGACCGAAAGCATTGAATTGATTCGAGAATGATTAAAGACAGCTCAAAGTCGTCAGAAGAGTTACGCCGACAAGCGGAGGTCGGATTTAGAATTTAGTGTCGGTGATGATGTGCTTTTGAAAGTATCACCATGGAAGGGGGTAATCCGATTCAGAAAAAGAGGCAAGCTTGGCCCTCGATTCATCGGACCTTTCAAGGTGATCGCGTGCGTGGGCAAGGTGGCGTATAGGCTTGAGCTACCACCGGAGCTTAGCCAAATACATAACACCTTTCATGTGTCCCAATTGAGAAAGTGTTTAGCTGATGAGGCGGCCCATATACCAATAGATGATATTCAAGTGGATGAACGACTCAACTATGTTGAGAGACCGATTGCAGTGCTAGAAAGGAAAACAAAGACTTTGCGAAACAAGGAGATTGGATTGGTGAAGGTTCAATGGGAGCATCGCAAAGGGTCAGAATGGACGTGGGAACCGGAAGCCGAGATGAGGGCGAGCTATCCGGAACTCTTTCAAGCTTAAGCGATTTCGGGGACGAAATCTTGGTAAGTGGAGGAGAGTTGTAACACCCCGTTTTCCAAATTAGATTTTTAACCGATTTCGTTAAGTCTTATGTTGTGTTGTTTGTAATGTTTTGAGGTGTAGGGGTGGAAGTGTCAATAGCGAAAGTGAAGGGTTGTAAGTGACTTGTTTATAACTTAGTTAAAGCCTCAAAACCTTTCTCCTTGTGTTAGTCGACAATTGCAGAAAATTTTGAAAGGGTGAGAGCTTTGTGTGTGTGTGAAGAAATTGGTGGTGATTTCATCCGTGAGAAGTGCAATCGATCATCGGGGTTCGATTGTTAGCACGTTTCTAATCCAAGGTATGTGTCTATCGTGTTCTTTCACTAGTTGTTGGCTTAATTGGGATGAGTAAGGGTTAGGGTTTTATTAGTTGGAAATTCGGTCCATCGATGATCGAATTGGGTCGTATGGTGTTAGTGTCGTGTTTAGAATGGTCTAGCTTGTGCTATTTTGGTATGGGGGTGTTCAATAACACCATTGTGGAGTTATATGATCGTCGGGATGAGTTTTGGGGTGTTTTCCCGTAGCCAAGTCGCGAATTTCGTCAGGTCAGGAAAGTTGCGCGACCTGACCCCGCGACCTGAGGTCGCGGGAGTAGGTCGCGTAACTCTCTGTTTGGATTTTCAAAATTTTCGTGTGCGGTCGTTTTCGGGATTTGGCTTGGGGCTTATCTTAGGGATGTTCTAAGATAATGTTGGGTAGAATTTGAGGACAATTGGGGTGGTCTAGCTATGGCTAAGACACACATTTCGGTTTGGGAGTTTAAAGTGTCATTTTGTGCAAATGTTTATGTGTACATGTGTTGCTTTGATTTAGGTGATTGATAAACCTTCTGTGGTGTGTTTGACATTGATTTTCGTGACGATAATCAAGGTGAGTACATTAACCCTTATACGTGGCTTTATGTACAAATTGCATGTGATGCGTATGTGGTTATGAGACTAGCGTGTTATGTGGTGCCGTACTCATTGTAGTGGTGGTGGCCACCGTGAGTATTGGTAGTGTGATGACGTATCCATTGTAGTGGTGGTGGCCACCGTGGGTATTGTCAATGTGTGAAACTGATATCAGTATGTGGTGGTTCTTACCGGTGTGTACCGTAAGGACATTGGTGATGGCATGACTAGTTCTCATATGCGTGGTGGTTTGTATTTATTGTTGTGTGTTTGTGGTTTGTGCTCACTAAGCGAAAGCTTACCCCGTTGTGGTTTTTCCTTTAGATGTAGGTCCGTCTGGGAAGGACAAGGGGAAGGGTAAAGCTTGAAGTTTCGATCTTACTCAAGGCTCAGTTCATTTTGGGAAATAAGACTGTTAAACTTTAAATTATGGCTTTGGTTTTGTTTTAATACGGTTACATGTGATAAACCTCGTTTTTGAGGATTTTGGTTTTTATCTTTGGTTGGAAACTGAAACCTTCGATTTTAATATAATTATGTTTTTGGACAATTTCCGCTGTAATGGTTACTTTACTAAGTTTACGTTTTCTTGTTTGTTAAATTTTGCGAAAAATGAGTTGAGTTGTTACACGGCTTATCGGGCTTAGCCAAAGTACATATATCGATAAAATCCTGAAGAAATTCAGGATGGATGAATCCAAGAAAGGATTTATCCCGATGCAACATGGCATAGTGTTAAGTAAAACACAGTGTCCTGTTTCCAGTCAGGATCAGAACAAGATGAATTCGGTCCCATATGCTTCTGCAATTGGATCGATTATGTATGCCATGCTATGTACTAGGCCCGATGTTGCTTACTCAGTAAGTGTTACGAGCAGATACCAACAGAATCCGGGTGAACCCCACTGGGTGGCTGTCAAGAACATTCTTAAATATCTGAGAAGAACGAAAGAAATGTTCTTGGTCTTTGGAGGTACTGAGGATGAAATTAGTGTCACCGGATACTCTGACGCTAGTTTCCAGACCGACAGAGATGACTTCAGGTCACAGTCAGGGTACGTCTTTACCCTAAACGGAGGTGCGATCTCATGGAAGAGCTCGAAGCAGGACACGATTGCAGACTCAACTACAGAGGCAGAGTACATTGCAGCATCTGATGCGGCAAAGGAAGCTGTCTGGCTAAGGAATTTTCTATCGGATCTCAGAGTGGTTGCCAGTATCTCGAGACCGATCGATATATTCTGTGATAACTCAGGAGCCGTGGCGCAAGCAAAGGAACCTAGAGAGCATCACAAGTCAAGACACGTGCTCAGAAAGTATCACCTCATCCGAGAGATCATTGGAAGAGGAGATGTGAGAATATGCAAGATTCCAACGGAAGACAATGTCGCAGATCCGCTGACAAAGCCACTAGCAAGGGTAAAGCATGAGGCACATGCGAGTTCCATTGGGATGCAGTACCTGGAAGCCAGTAGCTAGTACTTAGTTTATTAATTATCACTATAGTCTAATTTAGAAACAATGTAATCATGTAAAGTTTTTATTTCACAGTGTGTTGGAAATAAATGGAGGTTTTATTTTCATGATTATTCTAAATTAACTATTTTTGCATATTTAACGTATCCGTGATTTTGCAAAGTTTTGTATGAAATCTAAATTTCTGTAGCCACTTATTGAAATGGGAATTTCAATAGGGAGTTTAACGCTATTATAGATACTTGATGATTTATTCAAAGTAGAGAATAAAAGCACAAGTGATGTGACCAAGTATTTATAGATACTCATCAGAGTGTTTGGGTATTGGAAGTGACCAGTAATCAAGTCTGCTTCATGGAGCCTCAGTCATAAGCATTGACTTGATAGGTTGTCCTTAGACCTGAGATACTTGGTTTGGGAACGCGAGGACTACTGTATTCTTAGCACGTACTAACGCTGCACCGTAACAGGGCGGCCATACGGGACGTGACTAGATGCAGCGGAAGCCGTGGATCCAAATGCAAGTAGTCAAGAAGGGATTTGCACCTCTTTCAAAAGAGAGATATTTCCGGGCCCCTTGACGATTAAGATTGGCAGAAAACGCGTGGCCACGCTCGGATAGAATAACGAGGGTTATTTAGTAATATCCGTTACTGCAAGCAATCGAAATCAGAGTCAAGAAATACTTGATTTTAAGAAATGAATCCTCCACTCCATGTCTTAGATCACTTTAGAAATATCGTGTGCAAAAGGAATGAACCTGTGTACAAATTCAAGCGTGAATTGTATCTCTGGATATAAGAGATCTTATAACCTGGTTAACCTAAGTGTCTGGCTAGGGACCTCCTTAGGCTAATGGTAACAGTACAGTTACATGTCTAGCACAAGTGGGAGTCTGTTAGGATTATGTGCGAGACAGTAACAGGGTTATCGTATCCAATGTTATAGGACACTAGTAGGTCACACCGCTGCACGCCAAAATGAGAACGTTTGGATTACATGAGAAATAATTAATTGATTATTAATTATTTAATGAGAGAGTTAATATATAAATAGTTAGTTAAACTATTTATTTATAATTAATTAATTAGATAAATTAATTATTTATGGGAATTATATTGGAGATAATTACCAAAAGAATTTTATGTGGAATAAAATTCTAGCCTTATCTATATAAATATAAGGTCAAGGGTTTGTCAAACATTCATTCATTCAATCCTACAAACCCAGAAAAAATCTCTCTCTCTCTTTCCCCTAAAACCGGCGCCGAATACAAGAGAAGGAGGTTCGCATTCGTTTTTCGGGTAATCCTCGGTGGTGGTCTAGCAACCTTCTCACGTGGTGTCAGTAGCGGTGTATCCCCTGCTTGCGATCCGGAGTTTTTCACAATTAAAGGTAAGATTTCGGAACACCCTCGATTGTGTCTGTTTGTGTTTGGGATTGGATCCTCGATTGGGAATCCGGGTTTTGTTTATTCCGCTGTGCATGTTTCGTAGCCTGCGATTCCCAACAATTATCATAGAGATAACCGGAGATGAAAAATGTAACATCCAATTTCCAAAAACGGGATTAGAAACCTTACCTTATGCGATCGGAACTCGAATCCAACCCTCGATCAACCTCTTCTAAATCGATCTCCCTTTGTCTCTCTCTCTCTCTCTCTCTATTTCGGTTTCTCTCTCTCTCTCTCTCTCTCTCTCTCTCTCTCTTTCTTTCTCTCCAAGCAAAAGAATGAGATTATGAGGACTAATTAGGAGAATTTGGGGGTATTTGCAAACCCGGGCCGGACCTCTCTTTTAGGCTAAGCCCACTCCTAAACCGAAGCCCGCAACACTTCCTAATTAATAAAAATACATCAACCACAACAACAAATAAAGGTAACGATTTAAACACTTAAGGTTTTTGGGGTGTTACAACTCTCCCCCACTTACAAGGATTTCGTCCCCGAAATCAATCTGCAAAAAGTCCCGGTACTTCAACAGCATCTCAGCTTCCTGCTCCCGAATCCATTCAGATTCTTTTCTAAGTTGCCCCTGAACCTTCTCAGTACTACTCTTCTTATTCCGCAACCTCAGCACTGCTATCGGACTTTCTACGTAGCTCAGGCTCTCCTCCACCTGAATTTCATCCAACAGTACATGTGCTGTTTAATTTCTGAGGCACTTACGTAACTGAGTCACGTGAAACGGGTTAGGAGTCTGTATCTTGCCGTAAAGCTTCTGATGCTCGGCCCTGACCTTCAGACTGGTCGAACATAACTCTACATATCGGCCACATCGCGCTTCATTTCCGACCATCAGTAATCGGTCTTCCGATCCCTATACATCTACGTAACAACACTACCCAACCAAAAAGTGATGCATCGCAATGCCCATCATCTCCTTGACGCCCCCAGAAGGCATCAAAATCAACGTCTCACACAACTTCGCTGCAAATCTCGAATGCCGATTGCTGTTCTGCACCCCAAACACCTTATCCCGACAGTCCCCACTCGACTCTTGAAGCCTACGAGTGTAACCACCAGTGTAGGAAACACAAGCGTCAAGTAAGACTAGTCTGGATCACAACTCGACCTCCATAAATCCCCTATACCTAACTTCCTCCAACTTCAAATACTGTAACATCAACAACTTCGTACGAACGAGCATCCGTTCCATGCTTTCCTACAATAACATTCGAAAAACTAACACCGTTCTATCAAGCGTTTGCCTATAGACCCGG